>OX359197.1:4527672-6927672 GCA_947172415.1 Chondrosia reniformis | reverse complement strand
TCAGTATATTCATGCATACATACCCATATCAGGTGCATGGGGCGGTGGATGTGAGGTTATACAATCTCTAGTATCAGGATTAGCATTGATTGATGTACCACAACTAAACCTTAACTGGGTCCCAAGTGGATTTGTGCCAGCTATGAGGAGCTTTGAGTCTGCCTACTGGCTACTGCCTAGGTCAAGCAATTGGGGAGATACAGTAGTCCTTACAACAACCAATCCTACAAGGAGCTACACAACAAAAGACTATTCACGACTTTTTAAAGACATTGGAAATGAAGTGGGTTCTCAAATCTACAAGCAGACTTCAAAGCTTCTTGCAGGGTGGCCCTCACCGAATGTCCCAACTTACTGCTACTACGGGACTGGAGTTGAAACTGTAAGAGAATTGAATTATGATGGAGCAAATTTTCCCAGTGGTAAACCAACAATTGTGTATGGAGATGGAGATGGGAGCGTGAATGTAGAAAACTCTCACATTTGCCACAAGTGGAAGAACGAACAGCAAGCACCTTTCCAGTTTAAGCAATTTAAATCTGTTGGTCACATTGATATAATCAAGGACAATGGAGTGCTAAAGAATATTGGAAGGGTTGTTGGAGCTAAACCTACATTCCTTGATCTTCTTAAAGATTTAGGGAAGTGAATAATAATAGGTCTCTTTACATTAAGTAAATAGACCAAGGTATTATTACAGCTACACACACACATAATATAGGTACACATACGTACATTGTATATCATGTGTTTAGTTCAATAAATTATAAGTGATAATTACTAGACGTTCATAGAACGCATACCCTGTGCGCTGCTGTGCAGTTAAACCACAGTTGTACTACTCAGAGTAGAAGGAGATGTACATGCGAGACTCAGAGCGAGTCATTGAGCTGCATGATTTGGTTGAGTCATGGTTCAGGTAAAATGGCCACCCATAAGCAGAAAACCTGGGTAAAACATGCGCTCCTATTCTTCTAGACAAAATGTTAATGTATGCAAAGTTTATTCAGAAGCTACGTAATACAAGGATCTGATTATAATATTAATCATTTAACAATAAGAATAAAGTTGTAATCTGCATATTCAATAACTTTAATCTTGGAGTCTGTGTGATATTATCAACAAAGTGCTAGTGATCTTTAAATAGAATAATGGGCTTATTGGAGCCAAATGACGCAGCAGCAAAGACATGATCATGAGGATGATACACAAGAGTCATCATTGATTGGCTGAAGGGGAGGTTTCGGAACACGTGGACAGGTTCACCTGCAGTAGAAAAGAGCTTTAACTACACAGGTACTGAAAAAAATATATACTCATTCATTAATATTGTTATGTACAGATACATTGTATGCATTAGTACAGTCATATAAATGACTACATGTATTATATAAATTTATATTATAGTCATGTAAATGTTAACATACTTGAATTATAGTTTTATGGTGTACATGAATAAAAGAAGTGAAAATTAAACTGCAAGTAATTCAAACATTGTGAAGAAGAAAAAAAACAAAAGAAGCAATTGCTGGGAATTGAACTCATGATACATACATATATACCTGTTGCAGTACTCCAAACACAAATGGTGTTATCTTCACTGCCACTGAGCACGTAGGATCCACAAGCACACATGCATCCTCTCATCCTCACACTAGCATTGAGTACACCGGTATAGGTGTTCTGAATAGCCTCTCTGTACATAGGATTATATAGGATACATCACATAGGATATAGGCAAGTTAAGTTAAAGTGGAGGTTTCATAATTAAAAGATGGCTTCTGAGTCCACTGTCTGATACCTGATACAATTGTCACCTAATTATAGGGTGCTCCTCCTTCTAGCTCTCCTTTCATGTTGCCCTCCTAAACATAGTGGCTAATGAAATACTAGTATGACTGACGCTACCTCCACAGGGAGGAGGAGCACCCTATAATTACCTCCACAGGGAGGAGGAGCACCCTATAATTACCTCCACAGGAAGGAGGAGCACCCTATAATTACCTCCACAGGGAGGAGGAGCACCCTATAATTACCTCCACAGGGTGAAATAGGAGCTAAATGTATGGACAATCTTAACATTCCATTACTACATACATGCCCCTAGTGATTAATGTTCTGAATTGGCCAACTTCAACAATGCATCAAAATTGGTTATGCAAGAAAGCCACATCCGCCCACATTGTAGTGTATGTTGACTGTGTATGTCCATTAGTGGTCTACATTTTAGGGCTTACATTCGAAGGTCCACTAGAGCCAGCGAAGAATTTGTACTTTGCACCAATATTCTATTTCCAAGTGGATGTACTGATATCATTGTGATGCTTTTATCCTATAGGAAATGAAAAACAAAGAGTACGTATATAAAATCTGGTTGAAATACCAACTTTCCGGACCATTACCTAAATTACATTTGTTATGTATAAGTTGCTTCACAGTTACAGTATAGTAAAGAGGACATGTGCAGTTTACAGACTACAGTGTCTGGTTTAAGGGCCTCCAAGGTATGAAAAGCTGCAGTGGCCCAAAAAGGATATTTTGGTTCCTCATTTCCTTTCGATTAATTGTTTTAAAATTTTCTCATTTCATTGTCTGGAAAAACAGAGGCCAGTCATTATAGTACATGTATTAAATCAGTAATAGCAGTAATTGGGAGCACGTAATATACAATAGAGAGGCTCCAGTCCACTGCCTAAATAGATACAATTGAAGTGTATGGTCGCAGGAAACTATATACTATGTATGTATATAATTATATATATTTGGACTGAAAAAATAGGGGAACTTTAAAGCCGAACTTAAAGCATCGATATCATCATCATTGAACTCTGGATATTACCCCTACTCTTCAAACTTCCATCCTATGCCATACTGATGAGTCCTAATAAGGACAAAAACAGCTGTTTATGGCTCGACCATCTTCTTGAGTGGCTAGGGGGAGACTGGTTCCCATCAAGCAAACTTTGGTTCCACCCATTAGCACATTGTGCTCCTCAGGAGACATGAGTGGGCAGGGGTAATATCCAGAGTTGAATGATGATGATATATTTGGACCGTTGATTGTCTAATTAAGTAGGTAATGATACTAATTTATTCAGTAATTATTATTCAGAGTGAAAGAAGAACTTGATAGATTATGTAAAGGTGAATAATTAAATTGTCATGGTACCTGAAACTCTGAAAATTGTAAAACCTTTTCCAAATTCACTATGGGTAGATCTCTTTCATTAAAGTTGATAGTCCATACTCCTATACTACCTTTACTGTGTCCAGAAAACAAAAGGTTGTCATCCAATCCATAACACAAGCAGTTAATGTACCCCAAAGACGAGCTTGAGGATGCTTCAAAGACACACTAAACAATGAAGAGCATAATGAGCAGTATTGCTGTAATTACCTCATCTTACTACTAGTATACCTAACACATGATGTAATTACTTCTTTAATAATAGCTATAGATTAGCTAATTATACAGAATAGATTCCAAAAATACTTCTAAAATTAGCTGCACAAATCGCTTGTACATTTGTCTTGATGTTTCTGTTCAACATAATAAAAGACAATTAGGATATATATGTGTTTAGATTTGCCCTTGTAAGCTCACCAGGTCATGTATGCATTCATATACAATAGTGTAGTATTGGTATAATCTAATATACAATAGTGTAGTATTGGTATAATCTAATCCGGAATGTGTACCCATGTAATAGAATACATAGTTTTTGGCTAAAGAGCACGACATGGTGTGCCCACTAATTATATATGACAAATATTCCCCCATCACACAACAGTACAGTACAGACTGTTAAAATTACAAGTGGTTAGCTAACAAAGGCTATCTCCAGTAGAAATTTGTTATCTACATTCAGCTACATGTGGAACATGAATACCAGTGTGAATATAACAATTATATGATACAATTAGCAGTAGTGGTTGGATTTCAGCCTTTCAATCTGAATCTCCTCAAGTATACAAGAGGTAGCTTTTGTACATATACATAGGTATATCTGAAATGATATGAGTATATGAGCATTTAAAATGTTAAGGCTCTTGCTTCATTTGAGCATTAGCAGTATTAGTTTAAGAAAAAAATGAGTGATTAACCTACTGTATATATATGTAGGTACTTAGAAGGTCAAAAAGTCTGAATCTCCTTCTGTTAGTAGTGTTGCTGATGTTCAACCAAACCTATTAACTTATCGTAAATCTGTTATATACTAGCCTTTGATTTGGATTCATCTCTGCTGATCATCCACCCCCTCATGACACCATCGAAGGCACCAGTGATTACAAAATCTGAACATTTAGGGTGGACCTGTGAAGCATACACGAAACAAGGATGGGGGAGATCTATCTGAGTTGTGCTTTGATTCTGAAGCAGGAACCAACATCTTGAGGTACAATCTGAAGAAGCTGAAGTGATCATGTGATCATCATGTGACCATGATAGATCATAAATGACCCCAGAGTGACCAATCAGTTCAGCTCTCAGTTTTCCATCAGGAATCTACATGCAAGGAAATAACTGGCATGTTACCTTAAGCAACAGTAACAATACATATTGTAGGCTTGAAATGGGAGTTATGTGTGTACAGATAGCAGTGCAAAGTCTATGGATAATCATTAGTGTGGTGAAATATATTACATATACGTATGATTGTCCAATATAAAATATTTCTTACACTGTATATAGCTATTGAGTATGAGCCATCATTTACAAGAGCAGCAGCAAGCAATCTACAGTAACAAGATATGGAAAACATTGTCTGAAGGGCTACAAATATAAAATGGGAGGAGAAATCTACCTCTCATATACAATGATCCTGGGCTATGATCTTGTCCCTTCCCTCAGTAACGAGGGTCAAGCTCACCTTCCGCTCTTTGAGAACACTAGTGCGGTTGAGCCCTTTGACCCACTCTGCAGTTTCATGCTCAGTCTCCTTGGGATGATGCAACTCTGTCCTGGAAGTTTAGTCCAAGGAAGGGTAGGGTCGGGTTGCTTCAGATCACCAAGACCATCAGTCTCCTCCTGACCATTCAGCAGCGAGGGAGAGATGACATTTCCTCGCTGCTGCAACTCTTCAAATGTAGTGTTCCCTTCTTCCTACAGTCCAACCATATTAGCAAGATGATATCTTGTTACGAATACAATAATACAGCATCACATATGATTAATTGAAGTGATAATCAAATCACAAGTAATTATAATAATCCTCAAACATCATAAGAAGGGAAACACATAAAAGAAGTAATTGCTGGGTAGTTGAACCCAGGACAGCTGGTTATGCCCATGAGTGCTCTGCCACTGAGCTACAATTACTACAGTAATGCTTCCCTCATGTTTCTGTTATGTATGAGTTAACACATATGTACAATACTATTATTAGCTCAATTGTACATTTAAACACAAATGTTTATCCTATCTGGTTAATTGTTTTGATTAGGCTAAAAGATAAAAAGATGACTTTAATTTAAGATCTAAAGCTGATCCTTCAAGCTTAAAATGCTAAACATTATCTAATTCTCTCCTGTTGTAATGAGCTATTTAACTGTTGTTCTTCATTAGCAGTAAAAGGATACAACTGCTAGTTTCATAAAAAGGATTGATTTGGATTGAGAAACAAATTCAAAAAGGCATCAAAATGAAGTGTCAAGTGCATGAAGGAATTATGTCCGGGAAATATCTTTAGAATACATTGTTGTAGGGGTTATAGCTGTGTATGGTAAACAGTCATTTAGCACTCCCCATATCAACAACAGTATCCTAATATAGTGAATTGTTTTCCACAAATCAGTACCACAGAATCTGGTATGGTTATGTCTATATGAATATTAGTGAAGTGGTATATACGCATGTGTATGGTAATGTTGTTACATTTGTTGATCTGGTTGAATTTTGGTAGCACTAAATTGTACAGCCAACTTTTCAATACTTCAAGTTTACAAAGGTCTTCAGCAAGTGTTTAAAATTACAATTTGTTTTGAAATCAGCAGATTAGTGTGACCATGCTGAATGTATATACACAATCAATTACTATGGTAACAATGTATTACAAATTTTCAATACTTAAGAATAATTCTTCTCTGTTGTGTATATTTTGTGATTACATTGAAAATTGATAGTATATACACTTCAAAATAGTTTAACATCGATTTTCATTATAAGTTTCAGCAAGTACTGTCCTTATGTACTCAATTAACACTCTACAAACTTAAATCTGAATGTAAAGATGATAATTGATTAATTGGCACATTAGCACTCAACAGCAAATAGAGTATGTAAAGGGAGAAGGTTTTTTTTCTGATTTTCTATTACATTTTCCACTTTTATTTAATTGTGGTCTTCAATTTGTGAATAATGTTTTCTTTACAATTTTAATTCATTTCAATTTGAACAATCTTGTAAGAACTGTACGTACATGTACAGAGTCAATCAGGACATGAAACACCACACGCTACACATGTATATATAGTAGTTAATTTCCAACTGCTGCCCAAACACTATTCTCACATACATGGAACCCCCCTTAAGATGCAAGTCCTGCAGTGTATCATAACAATACTCTACACTACCATTTTCCTGTGAATATAGTTGACATTCATAGAAGGATAAAGACACATACTAGTCAGATTCTATCAAGGATTTAAATTTGGGGGAGTAGCTGTTATGTGTGTGGGAGGGACTTTCCCCAGCCCCACCCCCACTAGAATGAATTCTAATAAACTAAAGCGTTTTTTCTCATACTTATTGCTTAGGAATAGCATGCAGAGATCTGGACAAGGATACAGTTTTCATATTGATGTTTCTTCTTTTCTCTACTGGGTCAGAAAGTACATACATTACAACTATACGTACATTCTTTAAGCATCCTTCATAGCACCAGTGAACCATAATGGAAAATGTCACTTCAGTAACTTAACCTTACCGGTTGATTTGGAAGCACTGATCTCAAGACTTTGTTGTCAAAGTTTCCTAATTCTTCTTCCAATTGAATTCCTTGTAAGGTGACACTTAAGGTGGATGGATACTTTTCTCGATGGTGACTGGACCAAATTTGATAAACATCACATTTCTTCGGGTCTGAGGCAAATGTTGACCTGCCAAGACCCGACCTGGAGGGCTTTGGGTAAGTGTACAACTGTAGTTTACACTTCTTCTCAAGGTTATGGTGATCCTGACCGCACACCTGTAATATTGAGGATTAAGGTGGAGAATGATTCAACATGTCTGCTGCTTACAGAGAGCTGATTAAAATAAAGGGAACATTACAGACTGCTTTTCACAATACTAAGTTGAGGTAAAGGGGCCCATACAAGGGATCATCACATGCCCTCTGGTACACCTTCCTCACTAATAGGCATTGCATGTGTTGAATGGCACGTGTATACATTACATGGCCCAGTGGAGAAGAAGAAGAAAGAAAAGAAAAGTCTCCAGGACCTGTATCTTCATCCAAAGCTCTCTCCAGGTTTACTTCCCAATAGGCTGTTTTAAAGAATGGGCATAGCATGTAGGAAAATGGTGTATTAGATTTTTCATACATACATACATACATACATACATAGTACATTGTGTATTATATCAATATAACATACTATAAACTAGTTTTAACCACCAACTGAGGGCTTCCCTTAATTAGAATTTAGCTGACATAATTAGTGCATTATGTGGATTTCACTCTCCTCTGCACTCTAATCAAATGACATCTAAACTTGATATCTGTAGTGTTCCTGGATTTAAAATCCCCCTGATTGGCCATTTATCAGGTTCTTGGGTTACTTGTAGGTGTACACAGTTACTCAAGAGAGGAGAGCCACAGGTCTGGGAGCACATGACAGGGGACAATGAATAATATTTGAATGATGCAACTTCCTTTATGTAGTAGGAAGCATATATGTAGAGTAAATAGAACTGCTTTACAAAGTAGCTTTACACTTTAGTGGCTTCAGCTGCGAATATTAATTCAAAGTAAATCAATTAGGTGCATGAGTGCATGGGTGCAGTTGTTGTGGGTAAACTGCAGAACATGTATAGCACCACAAGATTGAAATGCCCCAAGTCATAGCTTATACAGTACTTCCCACAGTTTGTATGTTGACATAGGGCAACAAATAGGTTCAAAAGTAAGACACCACATTTTGACTTGGTGTTTCAATCTACAGTAACATGTTTTGATGAATAATGTCTTCAAATATTGTTTATGTACTTTTTGTGTATTTTGATAACCCAATCAACCCACAACTAAATATTTCATCACCTAAAAATCTTAACATTATTCATTTGTGTATATGTACCCCTGTGACTCTGTCTACATACCAGACATTCACTGATTGGCTAGTCTTTCATCCCTCTTTACTCATAATCTAGTCTCTTCTGGTGTTATGGGATATCTTTGGTCTTGTAGACTTTTGAATATACAATGGCCTTATATAACCAATAGTTTGGCTAAACAATTGGAGTTGCGAGAACAAAAGCAGGTACCTAAGGCCAATGTCTTTGTCTTAAGGCACAGCCATGTGACAATGTGTGGATAAAAGAGCCTTTTAAGACAAACAAGGCAATTATGTATACAGATGTTCTCTTTCAGAATTTCCTGATTCTTAGACCAATTCAACATCAAGGGTCTTATACTTGCAGAAATATACACTTCAGTCTAAAATGCACACTACAGAAAGTGTGTTTCTGTTGATATAGGATATTGGCAATATCAATGGAAATTAGGATGGTATTACAAACAGAGGTTATAGCTCTTACTGATTGTGACACTCCAAATATTTTGTGTGTAAATTGCCAACAGAGTTGATATTTGTAAATTGTTATTGAGCTTTTGTACTCTTCACTGTCTAATTGGAATCAATCAATACAGCTCTATGTTGATATGTTCTAAAGACTTCCCAATCATGCAACCTGACTCATAAAGGCATATTAAGTTGTTTATGGAAGATTGCAAAGTAAGTCATGTGTGTACAAGTCATGTTTCGTGGTGTATTCATCTCTAATGTAATGAGCTGCATTACCGCATATAGTAAGGTCTTGGAGAATTGAATAACACTACAGAGGTTCAATACAAGCTAGTGCATTCATCTGGGTAAACTGTTCTATTCAAATTTAAAGTGGTTTCAGTGAATGTCATTGGCCTTAACTATTCCACTTTCAAAACTTAAACACATTACTGCACATTCAAGGAATTGTGGTACGTACATACAAGCATTACCGAAAGTGAATGTTGCTACCTTCTCGTATACCAGTTCTGTGTGGCCCTATTCAACCTCTATTAACATTTAGCATATTGCAGAACATTCTATTCGTCAAAAGGACCTACAGTAGTTAATACTTAACTGAGACCAAGCTGATGTCAAAATGAAACATCATACTTACATAAATACTTCTAAATAACATGCATTTTCTGGATAATCAATACTTCAGCTTTAAATAGAAGGCACTTTTAATAAGAAGTGTCTCAACACAAATTATACATAGGAACATAAATTTGAAGAGATTAAAGAGATATACACAATGTGTTACACAGTAACACAAACCATGTTTTAAGGTTAAGCAGATATGGATGGGTTTATGTACTCAAACAAAACTATAGCTGAGCTGTAGAAAGAGGCATTCTATTCAAATTTATTCCATCCCATCTGTTCAATTCATCATCTCCTTACCAGGGCAATATTCAATTGATATTACTTGTAACAAGTTTAGGATAGGCATGAATTAAAAGGCTATTCACTAATACATGTCACATGTTCTACATCTCATGCTTAGTCATAATACAGACTGTTGTAAATCTATTCAAAATATTTAGTTCTGAATTGTGCATTTGTATGGTACAGTCTAGCTAAATATGGGAGCCCAGATACCAGGATGAATTCACTGTGAGCTCAATTAACAGAAGCCTAAATATTGCCTGATAACCTCTTTCATGTAGTAATGGTCTTGAGATTAAAGGCAGGACAGAAGGAAGTATAACTTATAAAACTCATGTATCATGCAGACAGGCAGACAGGTAATGATTACCATGTCTCGCTATAGAGAAGTGACCCTGTAATATGATACACATATGAAGAGAGTCCTTAAAATTTAACAAAACTTTGATCATTGTGTAGTAAGATGGTGTAACATTAAGCCGTGACCTTAGTTCCCACTCTACTACTTAGTGAAGATTATTAAATGAGACGTGAACACTCGGAAACTAGGAAATGTTTTCCGTCATAGAGTACAATCTATTGTACTGATACTAGCCACAACACTACATTCATTACTTATTATCGTTCTGTAATAATTTGAAACACCAGGCATGCTGCTTGTACTGGGCGTTCTTAAGTGGAAACACCAATGGTCCATGGAGTGCGAGTTTAAAGTTACGGCGTCACCAAAGTTCTAAACTGCAGCTGTAACACGTTTTGTGGTGAAGGGAATTGTTAACAGGTGTAATATACATAAACGTATAGAAACGTGTAGAATTTGTGATTGCGGCGAGTCCTTAAGATATAGTATTGCGTCTTACGGTTAATTGATATAGAAATACTTTTACAAGTGTTCGTCGATAATATTATCATTCTTTAAAGGTTGATTCACTAATAACGTTTTCTTTTAATCGAAATTCCGGACTAGACCGTGAATCGTTCTTTATCATTATCTTCGTGTAATAGTGATAGCTGTAACAGACGCGCGTGTACCAGCGGGAATTATGAAATCCCTCGACATTCTGGGAATCTGCTATAAGTAGGTGTTAAGTGGAAACCGTTCTGCATGCCAGTATCGACCGCTACATAAAACGCATGTAAAGCCATACCCAATTTATAAGCAAAACCACACCCAACTATAGTATAAAAAAGCATATAAAATGCATGCAAGCATTCCGTGCCAGAAAGGAAGCCAGTATAGCATAAAGTGATATTGATGGAGTCCAATATTTCGAAGGAAGACGGTTTCGGTCTGGTTAGATGCTTTAATGTACAGGTTATTCCGTTGCAGTGGATTCAGGATTTGTCCTCACTGGACATCTCTCACTTACCGGTTCGATGCAAATGTCAATTTGGACCCTCGCTTCAATACGTGGATTTACTCGAAGTCTCAGGTAAGTCCTTAACTCTATTTTGCGTTTCATTTAAGCTTTTGTTAGCGAAATACGTACTGCAACTTGCGTTGTGATTTACCGTTTCAATGAGACATCAGTCAACGTTCGTTTGACCTTTTTCATCCTTCAATTCGTCGTCATAAGCTATATTTAGATAGTAGCAGTCGATACAGCTCTACGAACGTGGAAACTGGCAGTGCACTTCTCGAATGTTTCAACATCACAACCCTACTTGGTGGCAACACTCAATATAAGGCACTTAATTTATTAGTGAGATACTATAGATATTGTATTTTTGGTAAGTCAATTCTAAAATTTTATTGGCGTTATTTAAGCTTTGTCGCATCGATATAACGCTCTTGCTTAAAGCTATATCAATTGTAGCAACTCGGTAACTGGGAGAGCAGTACTAATATCAAGGTAATTAACAATATACATTTCTTTTATGTTTTAAAATCAAGACAAGTTTGCGTGAATGAGACACATGTATTTTTCAATTCCTAGAAAGTCTAATCATTTACTGGTAAACAAAATAATTGTATCGTGTTGTTAATATTCAAGCAGAAATAAGACAAATATTTATATTATTTTAATGCATGCATGCATCTACAGGTCATTGTTATTGATACTCTAAATATTAGGAAGCTGGGTTGTATGAGCTCATTCATGGGCAGACTATTTCATACAGCTAAATATGCTCACACCTTTGACTACATACTATTATAGTATTTGCCCCTAAGAACTATGCATCACCCATTGGTTGGTACAGAAGGGTACTCACGTGACGGCATGTAATATAGAATTGGCATTTAAATACAAAGGAAGTGATTTCTGAGTGAAACTAAGATTTACTGAATACATTGAAGTTATAGTTGCAAAATATTTTATTTGGTGAACAATGCATGCATTATATATAATAACTATATAACTATATATATACAGTATATATGTACATGTATATATATGTGTGTATATACATCCAGTATTGCTTAATGAGAGCCTTATATGTGAGCAGATATTTTTGAAGTAGTATGTGTAGTATCCTGTTTACAGTGGTATTGGTGTTTATTGCCAATCTTGCCACATATGGTGTTATTGTATAGCTACAAATTAACACTGGTAATGCTGATATGCAATAGCAGTGATGGGTACAAAGGGGTAAAGGTCTTGAAATCACTTTAAATTCTCTGTGATATCAGACTTATTTAATGATAAGAAAGACTCCACATTTTTGTGTGATGTAGTTCATGCTACTGGTTAATCTCTCTACATTGGTACATTATGGAATAGAATGCATTTGAGAGGTATTATGTCTTATTTTTTAACTTTTTTCATTGTTCTACTGAATCTTGGCTATTAGTATACCATTTTTCATGTTACTACTGGAGAGCATATGAATGTGTGTAGCTAGAGACGGACATATTTCAATTAACCTTAATATCTTTATACCTGTTATGCCAATAAGTCATAGAAGGATCCAGTTCTTTCATCACATAATTACATCAAAGAGACCTGTCTCAGACAACCCATATCCTCAGATTGTGGAGAATGTCTAGTTTGTCTATTTATGTCCATACATACATAAGCTATCTATTACAGTGTCTTTAGTCCTCAATTGCTTTGATGTATGCATTGGCAATCAGACAGTGCACTTGAATGGCTTTGTCATGTCAACATGTTCCAGTCAAAGGCAAGGTCATGTATAATTAACTTGACATGAAAGACATCATGTTGATACATTAAAGGAAGGTAAAACTACATTTGTACAGTGGCTACAGAATTAGGCAGTGGAGTGTCTGAATTGGTATACCTGTTGTCCAGTAGACACCATGACCTCAATGTACAATATAGGAACTACACCTTGCTTGTTGTACCACAACGTCAAATCATGGGCTGATATATTGTGATATAACTCTCTATTAACTCAAGGAATGAACCATATATATATACACGTAGGTACATGTATTTTCTACTATACAAGTAGGATTAACTTTATTAGATATTAGATATAGGGCAGTACATTGACATCACTGAGAATTTTCTTTGATGTTGCCACTATAAATAATTGTTGGGGTTTAATAGCACCTGTTATCAGTATTAATGAATGCTGTATCAACCTGTATGGTTGATTGGTACACAATACCACTGGAAGGCTTATCAGTAGTTGGTTGCCCCTGTTACATGACTGTGGTCTGTTCGACATGACTATGGGTAATGTTCAGGTTACCAGTAGCCTCAAGCCTGAATGTAACTTATCAGTAAAAAGTCACTTTGTAAACATGAACTTTATATTCCTCTTTGACTGATACACTTCCCTTCTAATTGACCCTTGGCATGGGTCAGTGATCGCCTTAACCAGCTGGTCTGGTATTTTGAACAGCTTTCTGGGTGGGTGTCTCTTTAGTGACATGCATTGGCTATTGTAATAGAGGTACATACCTCAAGGACTAAACCACAAAACATAATGTACGTAAAGGAAGTCTTATCATAATTGCACTTAGCTAGGATATTACTTGAGGAATTTTAAAAATTCTTGATTGTCTTCATTAACTATTAAAGGCATTCTTAAAGATTTCTTATTGAATTCCATTTATTATAAAAAGTGAAATGGTTTCAAGAATGTTACAACAAGTAAGTAAAGTACAACCTTCTTCCATTGAGCAGAGGTTATAGCACTTCAGTTTCACATACTGACTATCAGCACCTCCCTTCTCTGATGAGCGCAACACTAGTCCATCAATCAGTACCAGGATGAGGGGAAGCCAATCTCTCAATGGGGAGGTCACTCTAAGAGCACTTTTCAGTACTAGCTACCTCTTCGGATGGAAAATCAACAAAAGAAGCAATGTACTTTTTCCCTTTTGTGTTTGAGTTATCCTAATGGTGTTCCATCTACTGGGTAATTGAACTACAAAGGACTCATCACAGATTCAGCAAGTACCATGAAATCAAAACACAACTTCCCTTTACATCATCACTACTTCACTAGTAGGGACTAACCACCCACATACAAATGATACATATTAGCTCCTACTAACAAACAAGTTTATATGTCAACTGAAATCCTTTGGCATAATTAATTCAATGGTCAGGACACTGCTAAATACGCACATGTCATTCCTTTAAAGATTTGTCCTCAGTGATATAAATGGAGTATAGTTTAGCAATTTATCAATTGTCAGACAGTACACAGGGTTCACAGGTCACCTCATGGGCTGGTACCCAGTTGAGCATTTCAGTGAAATTTCAAGCCTCTAAATCAGAGAATCCTTAGGATGGTGGCATGTCTCAGCTTCTTAACTGCCTCCTTCAGCCTCTGTAGCTGGCAAAAGTGAGCCAAGTTGGTTGTTAGGGGTCAAGTGTGAGACTGTTACATGTATTAACAGGCTTGAAAAGAGCTATTGTAATTCAAGGAGTGATGATTGGTCTATTGGTCCAGTTGACTGGCCAATCATTATGCCTCAGTGGGGTGACAGTTAACACTTGAGGTGGCTACTCATTGCAATGTCAGGAATGATTGCCCTATGTTACATGTACACATGCCAGTACAACTAACCACAAACCCCAAAAAGTGCAATTATATCTAGTCTATAGATCCCATGATTTCAGGTACATATATGTGTAGTATGTGAGACATATGATATCAAAATGGAAACAAAGTTTATAAAATTGTGACCATTTTAAGTACTGGATCACAAGAGATGAGACACCTGATGAATGATTTATTTTTGAAATTGAAAACACTTTAAATCATTTTCTCTACAAGTCCTACATACTAACAATGAGAAGTGAGATATAGCTTGTGCATGCTAGGAAAGTATTTCTTGTGAAGGTTCTCCACATCCTACAAGAAGGCTGGTTTAGAAAGAAATTACTTAAAACAACAAAAAGATTGGTTTTGGTGGCTTGGTCAGGGAGGAGGGAGACCCTGTGGTTAAAGGAATTGGTCCGGCAAGACAACTGTCTACCTCCTCTCTACCACTCAAATACTTCAAACAACAACAATCACAGCTTTGTGGGTGTAATGGCAACTTCTTAAACACATACAAGAAGAGCTATATCTTCACCTTCTAATAGAACAGCCTCTCCATCTCACAGAAACACTGGGAAGGTGCAGGAGTTATAGTACTAACTTGTGTAGCAAGTATAATCTCCAAGTATACATGTCACATACATATTTAGAAGTAAAATTGATAATTTAAAAGCTATTCTGTTAATTTATTCTGAGAAGGCGTGCCGTGCATACGTAGGCTATAGCATGAAATACGTACACATGTTTCAGAGTACATATACCTGACATTCCTTACATCATGCAGCAACTGGAACTGATGTAACAACACATACATGCATATAAACAGTGTGAAATGATCTAGTAAAAACTGTATCCTTTAGATGTATCTAAGGTCAATCACCTCCTAGTGAGATGGGAGAATTGTGGCTTGGCAGACCAGTTGGTCACACTTTAACTCAATTTTGGGCATTCTCATGCTGATCATGTGATTCAGGGCAGCATGGCCAAACTAAATCAGCCACCCATGTACATATATCCTATCATTAAAACTATGGGATGGAGTAGAATATAAAAAACTATGATGATAACAATTTTAAATTTAGTGAACACAGGGAGAAGGTTCTAAGGCAGTTTTATCATATTGTCATTGGATTAGGATTGCGTGGGAAAACAGCATGGCAACGGTAGCTTTCTCTTTATTTAATCATTTAGCCCATTTATTACCATTGGATTTCAGATAGTTGTTATGTAACCCCTTGTAATGCACTTTGTGGTAGGGGGCACATCTTTATTTTGGGTACTGTTATGTAATGTCTTTTGAAGTCTGATAATTGGATTCCAGACAAAGTCAACTTGGCTGAGAGAGGGTGCATCCCATAAGAAATCAATTGAAGTAGCATTCTGAGGCACAGGTGTAGTGTAGCACTTGTGCTTCATGGATAGACACATGTTGTGGCGACCACATGATCTGATCTGATCTGTTGAACCTCTGTAAGTGAAAGATCCTTTCTTTTCTTTATTTGAATCAATGAAAGAGATCATTGTTGTCTTTTAACGGTTTACCTGAATTGAATTATGCATAATCTTTCAATATACTGCAACCTGCAGAATAGTCCTGACGTCCTGACCCAAGGGTCATAGGTTCAAAGTCAAGATTCTGTGAAGTTTTGCTTTGAATTAACCTTGAAAGACGGTCTCACCCACCAACACCTCAGTTTTCCAGGAGAAAGCAATAACATAATTTGACCTTAAATTTTTTCAAAGACTTAAAGCCATGACACAATGCCTGGGGGCGGATGAATACAAGTAAGAGTTGAAATGACCTTACAGCCTAGTTAAATTGCACCTTGATGTAATTTATCATAATGCTTTGATGCCGAATATGTATATATTTTATTTCAGCTATCTTCTTTTAATTATTAACAAATGATGTGACATTTGCCCTCTGATTAAGTTTTTGCTAGCTACCTAATGCACCACTTAATAATCACTGTACGTAGATACGGTCCTTTAAGACAAGTATGATTAGTACATCCAGTCACATTGCATGGAATTTGTACTTTCTATAAAACTGTCTTCTGAGGACCATGTTTGTCTACCGTATTCCTATTTACATAGCAGAAATAATATAAAACACCATTTTCCTATAGATATGGTTGACGTGCATACGAAGCTTAGGAAACACTTAAATAGACCTTTCCTAGACTTTTCAATTAGGGAAATACTATAGAGCTTTGGATGAGGATGCAGTTTCTTACGGACTCTACTCCTCTCTCTATAACTCTATTACTTTACATTGATCATAAGGTATACTTTACTATATGTACACATAACAATAGCATTTATACGTATGTGAATTTTAAATCTTGTTCAAGTAATTTAGTGTTGTATATGCATTTCATAATGCAAGTGATATCTGGGTTGTAATTAAGAATCACATATAGCCATAAATACAAAGGAGAATTTCAATTTTATAATATTTCCTGAGTACACCTTTGAATGTAGCGTTGACCACAGAATACACGGAGTACATGTATGCATGCAGCTGAGTTGGCTAATGAGTGTGCACCTCTTTACAGAAAAACATAATTTTATGTTCTTGAGGTTGGTTAGCTCATTATAAGATTTACATGTGTGTGGCTGAACTTTGATGTCATGCGCAGTTTATTCTCTTGAGAAATGAACTCAAATGTTTTGGGGACATTAAATGTTGTTAATACACCTTATATATGTGTTTGAAAAGTCAAGCAGCTAGGAATATGGCATCCTGTTACTAGAGCAGGTGTTCATGTTGAAGAACATTTACAGCATGTTGCAAGGAATAACTTGTAATCAAATTGTAGCTTTACCAATTGTTTTTGCAGCTGCACACACAGTATATTATTATTTTTAATACATCTATACTTGCATATGGTAGTATTGAACTATTAGCCATTTGATGGATATAGTTGACCTTTAGGATATACAAATATTATGCAATATTCCATAAAACTGATGCAATACTCCATAAAACTGATGGAACACAGATATCTGTAAATACTAGAAAGTACTTTAGTAGACATTCATTGATAAAGGATATGTTTTGAATTAACTAGGACTTTGAGAAAAGCACTATGACAAGTGACCCAATTAAGTCACTTTAAAATTCACAGCCTAATGTTATATATAGGATATATAAGTGAGCCGAGTTGGCAGATTAATTACCAGTTTTAAGGCACTAAGTATATTCATTACTTGAACTCTGACAGTCTGCAGTTGTAGGGAATATTTTTGTGGTCATGTTATCATTTTCAACAATGATAGAATTACTTTCAGCATGTCAAAATTAGAACTTAACAGTCTCTCAACAAACTAAAAATTCTCTGATTATTCAGTACATTCTTTCAGTCTTATGACAGAAACACTTAAAATCTACCTATAAAGTGAACATTTTAGATATAATGCCGGTAGCATATTGTAACACGAAACCACCCCTGTAATCTGAATACATACACTTGTAGATAAAACATACAGTTTATCAGTGAGGTTCACAAGGGTCAGATGGTTGCCTCTATAATTTACAATGTTTGATGATGTGTCGTCACCTGGCCTTCCTGCAAGAGGAGCAGATTATAGAGAGTATGCTGTTTTTGGAGTGGAGTCAACACCATTAGAGACTAACACTCGAGGCATCTTAGAGCATAACACTCGAGGCATCTTAGAGCATAACACTCGAGGCATATTAGAACATAACACTCGAGGCATCTTAGAGCATAACACTCAAGGCATTTTAGAGCATAACACTCAAGACATCACTACATTAATACTTGCAGCAAAGCCCTTATGCCGACTTGTGATAGTGTAATTGTTCCTAATGACGCTTCCTATGCATTAAAACTAGTCTGCACAGGATTTGACTTCCAGGTGTCCTCCCGGTGCACTATGTATGTATCTGTTGTTTTTGTACGTCTACATATTTGTTTGTGTGTATACTGTATATACTGTATACCTTTATTACAAACATTTTATGTGCATTTGATTGATTTCATGTAAATGTTGTGCTTGTGTTTTGTGGTAGATGCCACTTTGTATCTGTAATGACTATCCTTTAGTTGTACTTGTACAAAGTCCTTATCTGGAACACCTGACACTGAAAAGTTGTATATTAATCGGGTGATAACATAACACTTTTGAATAAACAGGTGGAATGGCTAGCCCCCTATGTATGACAACTATACAAACTGTATGATAGTTTCAATTACTGTATTCTAATTTAGGAATTTGCCAGCTAAGTTTTGGGATACAATATAAATTACCTCTGTTACTCATGACTGACTGTGTTTTGCTTGAAGCCCTGTATTTACTAGTTATATAGAGACATGAATATGTCACACAAAGTAGAAGCTATTAGTGATAAAGTACTTGTCTTGTTAAATTAGAGAAGAAATATATTTGTAAATGTATACTTAATATATCCTAAATGGAGTCTCTGTTCAGTACAACTGGTGATACCTTGTGGTTGTGTTACTTAGCAATATCTTAAACTACCATGAGGTCATCTTGTTGCAATTAACTACATAATCATGCTGGCTTAGCAATCATATTACATGTATGCTGACATCGTGCAACAAAGGGCTTCATGTACCTCTCCATTATATAGCTCATTTGATCATTATTCAAACTTTTTGTCCTCAAAATTGATATACAGTACAGTGAATAGGAAGAACTCTATTAAGACAACTTTGAAATATTTCAACAATTCAGAATTTTGAAATATATAATACAGCAGTGGGATTCAGTCAGATGCAAATGTAATAGTAGGAATGCCATCTTATTAGCTCTTTCTAAATCATTACTAAGGAAGGACAACTGTCTGGGTATTGTATTTCATTGGAGTTGAGAAATCCACCTTGAAGTAAATTTTGTTTGTTTTTTTGAGAATCTGCTAGTTCCAGAACATAGCTCTTTGTCTCTCCATCCTCTGCCTTGGTATTCCGAGTAGAATAGTACAGGAATAACAATCACCATCAGAATACATAACTACACAGGGTGTCCAATTTCCCACAATTTTAAAGTTACATTTGTAAATTAGTTGATACATTATTTTATAATTGTCCTAGCATTGTACATGGAATTTCTCCAATGTCACAGTCAGTCAATTGCATATTTTATTTTGTATACCAGCTTTTCAGATATACAAACTCATTAAATGATGAATTTTCAATGAAATGAAATATGTAAAATATCCACCAATTTTCAAACAATGTAATATATACGTACGTAGCTACGTATATTACTTTAATAGATATAGCCTCCCAGAGATTCCCCCTATACTGTGTTGGATCATGCAGCAGGGCACTCAAAAAATGTGTCCATACCAATCCCATATGAGTACCACATTCTCCACTCAGTCACACAAGCCAAGTTGTAAGCTGTTACCGTAACAACCACCAAACAATGTGTCAATTTTAAAATTAAATGTAATAACAGTAATTGTATGTTATTGGAACAGGTGGCAGGTACAATCACTACAAGAAAACCTTTAAGCCCAAACATTCTCTACAGTCGTTCTAAACATTCTCTGGGTGTGATAACACTAGAAGTTGTCTCCTTCACATGAGAATAAGAGGCCTTCAAAAGGGTGACTTCGTGCAGGTGGTACTATAGTGTCTCCACCAATTAACTACTGGTACCAAGGACTCTTTATGTCTCTATACATGGACAACACCCTCAGCATTCCTTTATTCATTCTTTGAGCTGATTGAAATTATTCTAGAGAGGCCACTTCGACTGAGATCATTAGCAGACTTCCTGTGAGCCTTTCAAGTGGTTCCACCACTTCATAAAGTGTTGACAGACTAAAACAGCTAAACTGGTTACATAAGACATGGCAATACTGCAGCCCATTTTAAAGAGGTTTAATTGTAAAAGGACCTGATGACAGATCATAAGACTTGGCATGATCATCTGAATATATCAATTACATCATGCATAAAGTAGATTGCTGGGGAGGCTGACAGAGATACATGTCACACTTGTCAGCCAAAATGTGCATCATCAAGTGCATCATCAAGTGCATTATCCTAATGATAATGGCTAGTATTTCTTGTACTTTAGACCTCGGTACTTCTTCACTTAACTGAGATACACCCACATCACCATATATGGTCAAAACACTATCGGCACTGTCACCTACAATAAACAAACTTTTACCAATGTACATTAGCTACAGATTGTTAGACATACCATCTCTTCATTGTCTTCAATACCTTTATATCAATTACACCTAAAGTGACTAATACCCTGCGGTGGACTTGCTTTATGCAAAAACCAGACTCGTTTACATTGTTTGTCAGAAATATAATTTTCTGTGATTTAAGGAATGATCTAAGGTTCAGTCTATAACCAGATCACACCTGGGACTTGTAATGAGGCTTAACTAGTACAACCTGTACTCCTGGACTGTGGTCCTTTGTCGGCCTTTTCAATTTGATGACAATCACTTATGGCTCCCACCTGAACCAATACTATACCTGATCTTAATAACATTACTAGCAAGTGATAAACGTAGATTAAATTTCTGGTATAAATAAGAGGCAGTCTCCGGTAATTGTTTTGTAGGAAGATCATAAATTGTTTCAACATGTCCCTTGCAACATGGACTTGAGACATGGACTTGAGACATCTTTTCATCAAATAGGTTACCATATTCAATTTATTAATAATTTACAGCACAGGAAAGTACAGAGGAAGTTTGTCTTATAGAGTCTTCTCACTGACCAAATGTACTAATTTATATGGACTGCATCTATATGCTACTGTATGTAAAACATGTAAAAAAACTGGATCTGAAACTGCCTCACTGTAAAGAGAGTTCTCTTGAATAACATTTACTTAGTTAATGGTGTTATTCAATGTTAAACAATGCTATTGAGTTAATTGTGAATTCAGTCATTCAGTCAATAGAATGAGAAAAACATTGATGATTTTTCTTTCTAGCTTAAATTGAAGCTTTCTATTACATTAACCATCAAAAGTGCACAGTTTCATGATGTAGCAAAGTCAAGTTATTCTCAGCTACTGCAAGCAACTACTTTGTATTACCAAGTCATAATCACCTCATATTCATAGAAAAAGCTAAATTTGTTTAAAATTGATGAAACTGATATATAAAACATATTTATTTATTTTTCCCATGTACAGAACTATCAGAAAACTTGGAAGAAAAACTTAGTCAGATAATCAAAGGTGATCTGGAGGTCTGTACTCCCAAGAGCAATGATTCTCATAGCAACAGTACGACGCTCAAGAGACGCCACTCCTCTGACGTTCCAGCCAGCAAAAAACATTGTATCAATGAAACAGGTATAGTCAAGCTAGAAAGGCAGCAGCGAGATCCCACCTCCCAGAAATCTGTAGTTAATGTTGGATATAGCAATCCCCCTGTTGCAGTGACAGCCGCAGTTATTGAAGTACCTATCTCCCCCTCTAAAGGGACCTCCTCTCCCCAGACGACACAGGATACTGGGTCACTTAAGCATGTAAAGTCAATCCACTATAAGGACTTAAATAACTCTTCCAATCAGGGTTTCCTTGATAGTTTGAAGAAACAGGTCAGGCAGCTAAAGGGACAGTTAGAAAAGGAGAGACACCACAGAGTAGAGCATGAACAGTTAGTACAAAAACTATCCCTGGAAAACAACAGGTTAAAGGCAGTTCTCTCAGAATACTCACAGAAGAGATCTAGTGTACCTCGTAAGTGTCTTCTGTGCATGTTGGAACTGCGAATAATTAATTAGATCATGACAACCCGGGAGGTTTGATAGTATGTACTCTTCATACTTATGTATATGTATTTATGTATATATGTATGTATATGTATTTATGTATATATGTATGTATATGTATTTATGTATATATGTATGTATATGTACGTACATTATTTGGACACTGACTACTTTATATTTTGTGCTTATTCCTTAAACCTGTATTTGGCAATGCCAATATGCACATATACACATGTTTAAGTGTTCCTGTTATGCCAGTGTCATCTGATAAGCTATTCACAATACTGATAAGGATTGAGGAATCTACCCAAGTATCAAAACAATCCTTTATGAGTTAAATAATTATTAGGATATCAATTTCTTCAGTACTACATCAGAATTGATATCCTCCAAGTGTATGGTATCTTGAGAAGAATCCGACACTTTAAGTCATAGAAGATGTAAAAAGGTTATAGTTTGTATGAGCCCATTGGGCCAGTCTGCTGGGAGCCATGACGCCCACAAATGTAGTGATATAATCAAAAATTGAGGACCCTTATTCAGTTGCATTATTACTTGCAGATTACTTAGGGGGGCCATTGACCTCAGGCATAAGCATGTGCTCACTTGTGACTTTGATTAGATAAACATTCTAAGTTACTGTAACTAGGAATAGGTGAACACTAATTCCTGGAATTCAATCAAAAATGATCCATCTGTTTTCCACTTTTAAGGCAAATTGAAATTATAAGTGATTTTCAAGCCCTATACAAGTGCTCAGTTGGCCATTCAAGCTCTGCCTTTTTACACTTTGTCTATTCTTCTTTTATGAAATGTAATTATTCAGTTTCAATATATCTTACAGATTCATCTGTCAAGTACAGCCTATTGTATGTAATTGAAAGTATTTCTCTAGCCATTAACTACATACATATGTACGTAGGAATTCTCTCTAAACTGATGTCAGTGTCCCTATAGACAAGCAGACAATCTAATGAGTTACAGTAAACTAACAAAAATACAGTTGTGTGTTTGTAGTGATTGAAGTAAAATGTGCATTTCAAACAGTCAATATTATGAAACAGTGTTATGGAAGTCTGGTGTAACCAATTGTTTTTAATCTATTTCTTTTTTACAAGTATATACTTTGATAGTCAACTACTTAGGCCCAGTTGATGCAATTTCTCTTCTTATTTACCTTTTAGAAGCCGGAAAGGAACAATTACAGTTTTTACAGGAACTTATAGAATACTATACCAGTGAGAGTAAAACCCTGGTCAGTAACCAATCAAGCCATGTGGTCACAATACAGGACTCCTCTACAATGCACACTCACCATCAGAGCACAAAGAGTGCATCCAAAAATGGAACAAGACACACTTCACAGGTACTAGTTGCCCTGACAACCTGCACTGGAATGGATCATCCCAAAAATGTTTTCTACCTCTCTATCCCTAAGTCTCCTATATTTGTGTGTTATATTCTTTGTGTTTCCTTGGCAGCTCATGCTTAATAATCATGTAAGAAAATGGTGACTTGGATTTTTCATGTTTTCTTAATTCTTCCTAAGATCATCTTTTGTATTGCAGTTGACAGGCCGTTGACATGCAGGTCACACTGTATTGCATACCTATGTATATATATATTTGTGTGTTTCTCATTAGTTACAAAGCAGTGATAGAGGTAGTCGAACAGTAGTCCCTTCGCAAAGCAAACAGCAGTCTGAACAACTGGTTGGAGTTAGTGTCATTATGGTAAGCTAGAGATACAGTATGTGGTCGATGTAAAAGTAACCCTTCACTTTACATAATTATTTTCACATTTCATGAGAGAGAGGATAACATAGTTCAAATATGCTTAATTAAAAGTTGGATATTTTTTCTTTCTAAAAGAACCCCTGCTTTTGAATTTATAAAATAAGCTTTTGATTATATAAAATTGAAAGTTTTTGGAAAGGTGCTTTATCAGTTTTAATTTTTTTGACTTTTTCACTTTTTTAATCTCACTTTCTTCAATGAATCATCTTTGTTTTTTTTTCCCATCCCACCACTCCAGCCAACTATAGAGCAACCTGACATCCACAGTGTACCAACTACCAGTACAGTCCTCATAAAGAATGATTATGGCACCTTCCATGCCATCCCCATCACCACTGGCCTACCCATGACTCTGCCCATGAGGAAGACCCATGACGATGTGGTTCCCACTTCTGAGAACTTTGTGATGGCGGCTCCTCTTCATCAGGTGAACTACGTGCAGCAGTCAACAGAGTCTGAGGACGAGGGAAGTGCTATGAGTGGAGATAATGCTATGGAAGACGAGATCAGTGATCATGGTTACTCCAGTGAGATGCAGAATGGTCTCAACCACCTCCCCAATGGAGGTTTAAGAGCTAGTACAGAAGGTCACGCAAGTGGGAGCAATGCTCCTTATTATGGCCGCACTGGTTACTCGGGGATGATTACACCAGAAGAACGCAAACAAGAAGAAGAGGCATTTCAGAATGGAGTCAATGTAAGCTCTCTTTTGTAAGTCTTCTCTCTTTTGATTGGCTCCAATGGAGCAGCTGGAAGTAATGCTTCCACAACTTTGAAGCAAATGGCTTCATTAAATAAGATTTTCTAGATATTTCCCTATTGTTTTTAGGCATCTTTTTAGTGAAATATTGTACTATTAAAACAATTTACAGATGATACACTCTGCATAACTTGTTATAACTGGTACAGCAGTACTACTGTATATAAACACCACTTTTTAATCTACAACTAGACACACATACTCTCTCTCTCCATTCACAGAAGGTGGAACTGGTTTCCAACAGTGGAGTGTACATTAAAGTATCAGATCTGAAGGCTATTGAGCAGACCCCAAAGGAGTCAGCAACTGCTCTAATGAGGTCTCTCATCTCCATCTGGTACAGTGGAAAGCTATTGGCAAGCTGCTCGGCCACAAAAGGGATAAACCACACCATAAAAACAGCAGTTTTTGGTGAGTACTCTCCTCCTCACTGGAACAGTACAGTAACTGTATATAACTGGAACAGTACAGTAACTGTATAGCTGCTCTGACTAACATGACAATTTATTTTCACATTTTATTAGTGCAACTAATTTACCAGAAATTGCTTGTTTTTCTTTACTAGTGCAACTAATTTACTAAAAATTGTTTGTTTTTCTTTACTAGTGCAACTAATTTACCAGAAATTGCTTGATTTTCTTTACTAGTGCAACTAATTTACCAGAAATTGCTTGTTTTTCTTTACTAGTGCAACTAATTTACCAGAAATTGTTTGTTTTTTTCTTTACTAGTGCAACTAATTTACTAGAAATTGCTTGTTTTTCTTTACTAGTGCAACTAATTTACCAGAAATTGCTTGTTTTTCTTTTAGACTATGTAAAGTCAGTCTTCCCAGATGTTGAATTTGGTACGTTACAGAGAGCGCTAACAAGCAAGTGTTGCGAGGAACGTAGAAAGATTAAAAAGGAATACATAAATATCCATTCGCCCCAAGTTCTCATCTCTCCGCAGCAGTAAAATGCAGTAGCTGCTACACATGTATTAATTCACTTGTAACATACATCTAATAGAAATGTATATCACTACATGAACTGATCAACACAACATTCGTACGTTTATCAATGACACTTACTTGAGTAATGTCATTCCTTTGTATGTTTCTATTTAAACACACACTTTAAAAACTATCATTTTTTGGTTCATTTTCAAACCTTTACCACTTTTTGAACATATATAGTTTTCAACCATTGCAGTATTCAAGTTTTATGTAAACTTATCAAGATACATGTGTCACATTGTTGCTCCTTTTAATGAGGTCAAAGTTCATTCAACTTTTATTGACTAACATTAATATTTGTAAAATTAATCTTGAATGCATGTTGTCATGACAACAATTATTCTTTAATTAATGGATGAGATATTCCTAATGTAGAGGCCATGCATATATACGTACATATACAATCAACTTGTCTTATAATTGCATAGCCTCAGGGCTGAGGAATAACAAGTAATCATTTTCAAACATCATCATGAAGAGGGAAAAACTAAACATGGTACAATTGTTGGGAATCGAACACAGGACAGCTGGTTATGACCACCAGCGCTCTGCCACTGAACTACAAGTAATTCTCTATGCAGTTTATGTAATTATTAACCAACACATTCTCTATAGGAAATAGATCATTTACTGAGAGTTTTATGAAGTATGTGAGAATTATACATTAAACAGTTATACAAATAAGTGGAATCCGCTGCCTAACATACTACTTGTGTACTTTGGTTGTGTTGAAAATTTGAATTCTTGGTCACCTCCATACTATGTAAGGTTTATGCTCATCATATATACCTTAGTCACTGACCACCACACCTTTATGGCTTACCTTGAGAGAATGTCCAGGCAACATTGCACTGTCAACCTAAGCTTTATATATGTAAACATGTCCCTATAGTCACATGTCTTAGGAGTTATATATATATTTGTTCTATACGTATGTCTCCTTAGCCCTCGTATATACGTATATACATACACACATCAACTGTATACAATTAATGGTGTTTTAGATTATTCATAAAGTGAATTCTATTTGAATATATGTATAATATTTTTTCCTAACATCACATCACTCCTCTATCTTCATCCAAAGCTCTCTTCAGGTTTAGTTCCCCTATAGGCTCTTTTACAGAATAGGCATAGCATGTAGGAAAATGGTATCTTAGATTTTTCATGTTTTCCCTAAACCTCATAAACTGTCAGACATAGATACAGTACAACTGTATCTATAGGAAAATGGTGTCTTGGATTATGTATGAGCGCTAACCTTGAGGAATGCCCAGGCAATCTTGTGCCATCCTTTGGTGTTTTGGATCACCAAAGGGGAGCGCCTAACTCTGCTTTCTTTGGAGGCGAGATCTACAAAGTCCATTACCTCAAACAGAGCCACTATTGAGGGACTGGTAAATGCATTAACATTCTCATTTAGGACGAGCGTCTCCTCCCATACTGGTACAAAGGGCATTCTGCAGGAATACAACGAATACTGGTATCAAGGGCATTCTGCAGGAATACAATGAATAAGAGGCTGGGACCAATTTTAACTTGATTGTAGGGATACATTTGATGTACAAAAACTAATATTTATTGCAAAAATATGACTTCATTGCATCCCAAAAAGATGACATCTTCGTGATCATTCAGAACACTTCAGTTAATTATTATTAAGTGGTGTCTTTTAAATGGTTCATCTGACTTTTTGAACATCTAAAGACGCAATTGGTTTAATATCTTTATTAGTTGACTGCCAGTACCTAACAATGACAAGGTTAAGGCTAGATTTATTTCAGAACAATTAGGTGTTCTCTAAATTGGCCATTGGCAGTTAGCACTTTAAAGAACAAAATGAATTCCCTGTCAATATATCCAGTGATACAGTAAATGAACATCGTACCTTTGTGTGTTGAAATGAGATGGCTGGGTGGCTACTGGCATAATGTAGTTGATATTTTCATAATACGAAGTCACTTTTCGTGAGCTGTATTGAAGAACAAAATAGTAACAAGTATATTATTTTTGAAACACACATTTCATATGATATATGGGGGACTACATGAGGAGCAAATGAGGACACTGTAAGAATGTGATGATTACTCCTAGACTGTTGGAAGTACCTTTCAGATTTGGTGATGTAATCTCCTGTGCTTGTTTCAATAAAGTGTACCTTCACCACAGGATGACGGATTGTGTCATCTGGTCGAAGCCTGTCACACTGGTGAATGGTAATCCCCAGAATCGCTTCTCTCTTAGTCGACAAAACTGGAAGATCACCATCTTCTGTGTTTGGTTGGACTGTTCTTTGACCGCCTCCATCACGCGACCTGGTATCATGACTGTCACATGACTCAGTATCATGACTGTCACGTGACCTGGTATCATGACTGTCACATGACCTGGTATCATGACTGTCACATGACCTGGTATCACTTTCATTTAGGAGTAAGGATGGGTGGATGGGTGTGGCTGAATGAAGCAGAGGTGTGCTTGGAGGCTTGGTGGTTGTAGTTGAAGGCAGTGGAGGGGTAACTGGAGGTTGTGGAGGTGTGGCAGGAGGAGGTGGAGGCCTAACTGACTGGGAAGGTGATGATTTAGGAATACCATCCACATCCTCTTCACCAACAGCATCAGAGAATAATCTATTTCCTTCTTTGACGAGAGGTTGTTGTACTACTTGTACTGCAGGATCACCCATGGGCACTAGAATTTCAGGAGATGATGTCATATGCTTGTTGCCTTGAGGTAGAATTAACTTAAATGCTTCACTCATTACTTGATCAGTTTGTAGATTGAGAGAATCTAGAGCCTTTTTCTTTCTTTCAGATCTCTGCTTTTTCCTTTCTTTCTTTTTGTCATTTTTCATAATTTCACTTACAGGGTACGGTTGACTGCTAGCTTGTTGATCATTGGGGTACAGTTGACTGCTAGCTTGTTGATCATTGGGGTACAGTTGACTGCTAGCTTGTTGATCATTGGGGTACAGTTGACTGCTAGCTTGTTGATCATTAGGGTACGGTTGATCAAATGAACTTGGGACAGTCAGATCTGGAAGAATTGAGGCAGTGGACTGGAGAGATTCTGTTACCTTTTTTCCCTTTTTGGTCTGACGTCGCTTTGCTCTCGCTGTGGACACGCCCAGATCTCGACCAACACTAGAGGAAAGTCCACCAGTCGAATCCAGACTTACTGGTAACGAGCTGGACTGGTTTTCCAATGAAGACTCCATGTGTTATTTAAAGGAAATCTGTCGAATAGACTTAGAAATGATTTGAAAATGCCTCTTTCTACTCTAATGTGTTAAAACCAGTTATGCTACAAGTGGAAAATAACGGCCATTTAATTTGTTTCGTGGCAACAATTTACGTCTGGTGTGCGTTATTTATCGTTTAGTTCAAAGGAGAGTAGATTTGAGGTAAGTTGGGTAGGTTTGGATTTATCCAAGTAATAAGCCTTTAATGTTGCTCAATAATTTTATGTACAGTCTTTGGAGCGTATTTTTAAGTTTACTTATGGAAATTTGGTCTTTTGTAATCAGTTACTGAAGAAGATCAGAATTGCCATGTCTTCGGGTCCTCCGCAGCTAAGAAACTTGCTACGTAAAAAGATAACAACTGATATAATAGTCGGAGTCACGTTGGGGTGGGTGGCGGCTGGGGCTTGGTGGTTTGGGGTGGCGCGGCCAAGAAAACAGAAATACCAGACATTTTACAAGAACTATGACGCTATAGCCGAGGCTGAAAAGTACAAGCCAAGTTTTGAAGAATAGCAAAGCTAGAACGATTAACTACAGTTTGATATACTGTTTTGTTTATGTTAACATTCTGTCATGATGCAATTAATAATATGATCTCCCAGTAAAGTATATTTACTCGACTAATAAGAATCACGAGAAGTGTATTCCATTAATGGTGAGATGTGTGAATTGTGAAGCGGCTTGACCAGAGGGTACAGATATGAGCTGTAGAGAGTAGGAACACATTTTTGGGGTACAAACACAGCACCAGACAGCAAACACCCCCAGCACCAGACAGTAAACACCCCCAGCACCAGACAGTAAACATCCCCAGCACCAGACAGTAAACATCCCCAGCACCAGACAGTAAACACCCCCAGCACCAGACAGTAAACACCCCCAGCACCAGACAGCAAACACCCCCAGCACCAGACAGCAAACACCCCCAGCACCAGACAGTAAACACCCCCAGCACCAGACAGTAAACACCCCAGCACCAGACAGTAAACACCCCCAGCACCAGACAGCAAACATCCCCAGCACCAGACAGTAAACACCCCCAGCACCAGACAGCAAACACCCCCAGCACCAGACAGTAAACGTCCCCAGAAATAGATAACCATTCTCTTTTTATACAACCTTATTAATACAGCTAAATAGTACAAAATATCTAACACAGCAAATACTAATTGAAGTAGCAAAATGGCAAGATTAAACTACAGTTTGAAGAACACTGGCTACAGTCTGCGATCAGGTCATTGTCAGGAGCTGGTTGATGGAGCGCTCTACACTTCCACCATTACTGGCCAAAACAGACTTAAACACTTCCTCATCCATATCAGGAAACATTTCCTTCAATTGCTACAAAATGGAAGAATAATAAACATCATTACAGTACTCCAAACAAGGAAATAATAGATCTTACACACATATATGCAGTTATGTATTGTGACCTTTGTACTCTTAAAATGGATACAATCTAAGTATGTAGACTTTGCTTACTAACTACATTCTGCTAGAGCTAAAGGTAGTTCCAGGATATTAGGTGATCAGTCACTAATAGCAACTTACCTTGAGACTCTGTTCACTGATCTGAGGGGCCTGTGGAGGGCGTGGCTGTGGGGGCGGGACTGGCTGCTGATAATTGGGTGGATAACCCCCATGCTGGTACACCTACAAATGTATGCAACACAAACCACATCAAATGACGCTACAAACACCTATAGCTCTCACACTATATAGAGTGAGAGCTACAGGGAGGTGTCTATAGAGAGGATCACATTGGCTACAGGGAGGTGTCTATAGAGAGGGTCACATTGGCTACAGGGAGGTGTCTATAGAGAGGGTCACATTGGCTACAGGGAGGTGTCTATAGAGAGGGTCACATTGGCTACAGGGAGGTGTCTATAGAGAGGGTCACATTGGCTACAGGGAGGTGTCTATAGAGAGGGTCACATTGGCTACAGGGAGGTGTCTATAGAGAGGGTCACATTGGCTACAGGGAGGTGTCTATAGAGAGGATCACATTGGCTACAGGGAGGTGTCTATAGAGAGGATCACATTGGCTACAGGGAGGTGTCTATAGAGAGGGTCACATTGGCTACAGGGAGGTGTCTATAGAGAGGGTCACATTGGCTACAGGGAGGTGTCTATAGAGAGGGTCACATTGGCTACAGGGAGGTGTCTATAGAGAGGGTCACATTGGCTACAGGGAGGTGTCTATAGAGAGGGTCACATTGGCTACAGGGAGGTGTCTATAGAGAGGGTCACATTGGCTACAGGGAGGTGTCTATAGAGAGGGTCACATTGGCTACAGGGAGGTGTCTATAGAGAGGGTCACATTGGCTACAGGGAGGTAGAGGCAATGTGGGTCATAAGGTACCTGAGACGTTGGCATCCCAGGTGGGCTCATTACCTGAGTCATTGGTCCTGGACTGACCACTGGTCCCTGGGCCTGCTACAGGAGACAAATGATAGATAGATATAAATAACTCTCACACCATCTACTTTAGAATAGAATAAAGACCTATAGGGAACTAAACCTAGTGACAGCTTCAGATGAGAATACAATAGTTTTCTCCTTCTTCTCTGTTCCACATATGAACAATTTACTGAATCGGTATGGATTAGGGGAGGACAGGGGGATTGAAAGGTTGTATTAATTGTACAGATCCACTGTGCATTCAACATGTCACATTATCCAGCAATAGCCATTAAGAGATACATCAGAAAGACATTGTCAGCTTACCATGTAAGTAATGGTGAGATTTAGCACTCCTTCCTTCTCGTCTCCTTGCTGGCCGCTGAGTGCAACCCACTCATCCACAGTCTCACCTTGGAGGAGATCTTCTGGAAATTCAAAGTACCCCCAGGCGATACGCGAGTCAGGGGCAAAGGAACGCTAACAAGGAAAGACAGAGTGCTTAAGATTAATATTGTTATCATCATTGAACTCTGGATATTACCCCTGCCACAAGCATTTTTGCTTTTGGTAGTACTTACTCAAACTTCCATTACTATGAGCAATGCACATTACAGATACATACCTCATTATACACTTCAAGGTCTAGTTTCTTGATACCCCTTGGCAGTTGACTGTATTCAAATAAAATGTATTTTAGGTGGAGTGAAACAAACAAACAAACATATAACAGATTTACAATATGCATGTGCAACAAAATCTTCTCTTTGAGGTGGTTCATCTTTATACTGTTTTGAGTGCCTGTAGACGTTCAAAAGACTAAAAATGAACCATCTCAAAGATAGTTTGGTTCATTTGGAGGAAATCCTTATCATCCAATATGATCTTCAATGGGGGAACAATTCTGAGTAGACAGTCACTTTTATTCTCACCAGTGCAGCACTTGGTTCCAGTGTGGGTTCTTGGATCCGTTGTAGGCTGTACGCGTCTCCAGGACAGCATGCCCAACACGAAGGCGACAGTAGGGATCCATCTTTGTGAAGCCATAATTCTTAGATAATCTTGCCTATTAAAGTAAAAGAAATAACTTCTACAAACTGAGAAGATTAAGTAATGCTAAATCATTCTTTCAGCAAAGCTAGTCTGATACTGGAGCAAGTATTGCGTAAGTTTAGGGTCTGATTTCATAAGACTAATTAAAAGCCCAGATAATTCACAGCCTAAAGCCACAGTTATATGCTATTAAAAACTTATACCTGATTGACTGTAATCTTCAGATAACCTTGTATGTTACCAAAGGATGACGCATGAGTGGCATACGGGTAGCCCTGGTACGCTGAAGGCATTGCCAGGGGCTGAATGCCTGGTCCCTGCCCCGCTGCTGGTCTGCCTGAGGAGGACGATGAGCCCGAAGTTCGGGCTACCAAGAAATTAGTTGGCAGTTCACCAAGGAAGCATCTTTTGCGCCAGTTTTCAAGTCTTTCAGATCTGTCTACGGGTTGAGAGTCAGCCATTTTGATGAGTGTAATGACGTCATGAATTAGTTTGCACGAGGGAAAATGATTTCATGCAAGGGTAAGACAAATAAAAACATATACGTCTCTATGAAAATCAACTTTCTTCTTCAGAAAGTTCTCTTTTTTTCTTTGACCGTAATTGATTCATTGTTTCTTCAATTGATCTAACATCTCTCTTTCTGTCACTTGGGACTACAAATCATGAAAAGGTACTAACTACTGCAAAGCAAGCACTTTTCAAGTGGGGATCACATATCCACTTACCCATTCCAAATTTCTGATTTGGTTCTGCTTTTCTAGCTGCTTCAATTCCAGTTTCAGAACCTAATATGTGCTTATACTTTGCATGGTAGTCCACAGTCGCAGGAACAAACTTCTCTTTGCTCTTCAACTTTTGTGATTTTGCAGGCTCACTTCCTTCCCCCCTCTCATCTGATTGGTCAACTGAACCTTCCGGATCGTATTCCTACATACATAAGACATAAATAATGTAACTGATTAGCAAACCACAAGTGTACACATTCATATTTGGAATATACTTTTAAAACACTATACAGTGGAATGGGACAACATGGTAGGTACAGTGGAATCTCATTATAGTGAAGCTCAAAGGGGACCAATATTAGTTCCTTATATCGAATCTTCACTATATTGAATGTATATAATAGTGTACAACTTTAGCAGGGGCTAGCAACGTACTTCACTATACCGAGACATTCACTATAAGTGATTTCGTTATAATGAGATTCTACTGTACATTGTTACAGTTGTCAAAAATAGCAGTCAATAAATAAATAATGAATCATTAAGCTGGTCTACTTCATAAAGATAGCAACTTCCACTTTATACATACACTCACCAATCCCTTCTTCCGTGCTATGATCTCCTCTTCTGATGGCGGCTACATATGTGGCAGACATACATTGTATTAAATACCTGGAGAATCAGTGAGTATATTATCAGTGAGTACATATATACACAAAGCATAAATATGAAGTATAGTATGATTTAACAAACAATCTCACACAATTATACATGTTATATTAAAATACAAATTTATTACTCAATTCTTTGTAAAAAGAACAAAAGAAGGAGAAAGTAAATGTTAATGTACTCAAACACAGAAAAATGATTAATACTACAACTAAACTCAAAATGCACTAAATAAACAGAGACCATTAAGACATATTTAATTTGGAACATATTAGATATTGTATTACTGTAGTTTGCAAACTTACCATTTTGAAAATGACAGTATGTTTATCCACTCCTTCCTCTCCAAAGGAATGAGACACTAGTCCTGCTACCTCTGCCACATCATGAATAATGGCTCTCCACACATTTTCCATCGGTGGATATTCCAGCTCTTTCTCAGAAGAAACTGTAAACTTTTCTATGTCCTTTTCAACCTTAAAAATACAAGAAAACAGTTACTGTTTGTACACATAGCACTTCTAAATACAATGACTAATACAGTAAACAATGACAGACATTGATGACTGACCAAATCATAATGAAGATATGCAGACTAGGAAACTACAAGTCCAATTATAGTGGCTAACTTAAAACTTGAGTAGTAAAGCAGCATTTATACTGGCTGCACGGGGAAAACTAGTGGCCGTACCTTTCCTCTAAATGCTACCTTCTTCTTCCTCTCCTCTTCTTGCTTCTTGTGGAAAATGTCTTGAATTTCTAAGACAAAGAAAGACAGGCACTTGGAAATTACGTACATTGTCCAACTTCTGGTAGACCAAGGCATTACATTCGTTGTTGACCGCTATTAGACACGATAATTAAGCAATTCAAAAAATTGCTCTTACGTTTCGATTTCTTTTTTTGCTTGTCCGATGTGTTTGGAGGCTTCTCCATCGAACCTAAAATAGATTCTAACAAGTCCATCTCAGTCAACAAAAAATCAGCCCACTCCCGTGTTAATAGCCCAGATCATCCACGGCCATTTTATAATGACGTCATGCTAAAAGCACGTGACAATTTCCTTATTTGGTAATGGTAGTGGGCGGAATGGAATGCAGTGGTTATAAAAAGGCGCGAGGTGTGAAAAATCACACTTTACCCCCCAGTGGCTTACTTGACGCGTGAGATTGCTAAAGTTTCTGTGCCTGACGGTGGTCTTTCCTTATCCCGAGTAGTCCTGTTCGAAGCGCTAGACAAGTAGACCCAGGATTCCCCTCGGCTCCGCCAGCGAGCTGAGAATGCGGCCTGGTGTCACGTTGGATATGCAATTTGATCAGGAACTCAGTGGGAGGGTTGGTGCTTGGGATTGGTCCTCACTAGCTCTGGCTTCGGCTGGGGTCTGACGGCACGGAGATTGAGGTAATCACGTAACTATGTAAGTTGAAGTCGGTTGTCGACACCTGATTTGGGCAGTTGTTTTGCCAGTCCCCACTTCAAGGACGTCATCCGATCCTGAGGAGTTAAAGGTGTGGCAACACACTGATTCTCATCGGGGCAGTTTGCGGTTCGGGAGGGTCGGACTTGGCATAGGCTGAAAGTGAGGCTAACGCTGATCGATTCCTATGTCATGGCTAGTAACTCCATGAGTGCAGATTACTGCGCAGTTACAGCTTCTGTTACACAATAGTTAGTGTCAACGCTGTGGGGTGGGGCACGATGTACTTTCACCTCCTCGTGGTGTGCCCTGGGGCAGCTCTACTTGAGTTGTGCTGAGAGAAGTACAAAACTTAATTCCAGTTAAATTGCTTAATTTAATGTATATGTGTTTTATTGGATAGCTTTAAGCAACTGCATCTCACAGTTTCTTAACAATTTGTGCAAAAGAATCAGCCAATAACATCGTTGCCAAGCAACCAAAGAGAGTTATGCAGCCAGCACATCTTTCAGGCAAGATCCAGCAAGCAGTAGAAAGATTGAGTCTTACAGAATGTACTCGACTTTATTGCTTAGAATATGACTTTTCCTGTATTTACAAAGGACTCAAATTGAACAAACACCAACAGTTGGACAGTCCACAATGACACGTGTGTTATGAATGCTGTGTGTAGTTCTTCTCAGATCCGGGGTAGTCCTGCCAAGTGTTACATCCCGGTCTGCGATGATCAGCCGTGTCAGAGAACTCTGACCTCCCTCTTCTGTATTTGGTTTCAGGAATGTTGTCCTTGTGTTCCTCTTCCTCTTTGGGTGTCCAATCAAATGGGTATTGGAAATCCACTCCGTGTGTTGTCTTCAGGTGCCTATGTGTGCATAAAGTACATCATGTCATAGCACACATGGGGAACTTCAGGTGCCTATGTGTGCATAAAGTACATCATGTCATAGCACACATGGGGAACTTCAGGTGCCTATGTGTGCATAAAGTACATCATGTCATACAAATATAGCACACATGGGGAAATGACAATTATTGAATTATCAGAAACATGTGGAATTTGAAAGACTATATATATATATATACCTATAGCCACACTTGCTAAGCCAAGGGAAAGTCCCTGAAATACCCTTCTACATATGTGCATATCTAGCAAGTACTACACATATTAATGTTCACATACAACTATATTGTTGGGAGCTGTATTATGAATGTTAATAGCTTGCCTCTTGTAGCTGTCTTATGTACGTACGTACATACCTAATTCCAGGATCATCTTTGTGTCTGGGCAATAGACTACCATAGCCTTTTTGTGGGTGACCCGTGTCCCTATCCGTAGTAGCGTGATGGAAGGTGCTCTGAGAGATCAAGGTCTTGTGGACTGTTTTTGTCTGAAAGTCATCTTTGAGTTCCTGTGATTCATTCAAGGCATCCTTTGTACTTGTATTGCAAAGGGACTACATGTAGACATATAGCAATCAGTCATGGTATGAACATGCATGGATCTCTTGCATCATTGGACCAATTGAACTACTGTAAAATGATATATGTATTTTCAAGGATAATGGAAAAAATAGAGGAACTTTAAGATCTAAAGCTGATCCGCCCAGGAGAGTATAGACATGGGGCCCTACCCCGCCCAGGAGAGTATAGACACGGGGCCCTACCCCACCCAGTAGAGTATAGACATGGGGCCCTACCCCACCCAGTAGAGTATAGACATGGGGCCCTACCCCGCCCAGGAGAGTATAGACACGGGGCCCTACCCCACCCAGTAGAGTATAGACACGGGGCCCTACCCCACCCAGGAGAGTATAGACATGGGGCCCTACCCCACCCAGTAGAGTATAGACATGGGGCCCTACCCCGCCCAGGAGAGTATAGACACGGGGCCCTACCCCACCCAGTAGAGTATAGACATGGAGCCCTACCCCGCCCAGGAGAGTATAGACATGGGGCCCTACCCCACCCAGTAGAGTATAGACACGGGGCCCTACCCCACCCAGGAGAGTATAGACATGGAGCCCTACCCCACCCAGGAGAGTATAGACATGGGGCCCTACCCCACCCAGTAGAGTATAGACATGGAGCCCTACCCCACCCAGGAGAGTATAGACATGGGGCCCTACCCCACCCAGGAGAGTATAGACATGGGGCCCTACCCCACCCAGTAGAGTATAGACATGGGGCCCTACCCCGCCCAGGAGAGTATAGACATGGGGCCCTACCCCGCCCAGTAGAGTATAGACACGGGGCCCTACCCCGCCCAGTAGAGTATAGACATGGGGCCCTACCCCACCCAGGAGAGTATAGACATGGGGCCCTACCCCGCCCAGTAGAGTATAGACACGGGGCCCTACCCCGCCCAGTAGAGTATAGACATGGGGCCCTACCCCACCCAGGAGAGTATAGACATGGGGCCCTACCCCGCCCAGTAGAGTATAGACATGGGGCCCTACCCCGCCCAGGAGAGTATAGACATTGGGCCCTACCCCGCCCAGGAGAGTATAGACACGGGGCCCTACCCCGCCCAGTAGTGTATAGACATGGGGCCCTACCCCACCCAGGAGAGTATAGACACGGGGCCCTACCCCACCCAGGAGAGTATAGACATGGGGCCCTACCCCACCCAGGAGAGTATAGACATGGGGCCCTACCCCGCCCAGGAGAGTATAGACACGGGGCCCTACCCCGCCCAGTAGAGTATAGACATGGAGCCCTACCCCACCCAGGAGAGTATAGACATGGGGCCCTACCCCGCCCAGTAGAGTATAGACACGGGGCCCTACCCCGCCCAGTAGAGTATAGACATGGAGCCCTACCCCACCCAGTAGAGTATAGACATGGGGCCCTACCCCACCCAGGAGAGTATAGACATGGGGCCCTACCCCACCCAGGAGAGTATAGACATGGGGCCCTACCCCGCCCAGTAGAGTATAGACACGGGGCCCTACCCCGCCCAGTAGAGTATAGACATGGGGCCCTACCCCACCCAGGAGAGTATAGACATGGGGCCCTACCCCGCCCAGTAGAGTATAGACATGGGGCCCTACCCCGCCCAGGAGAGTATAGACATTGGGCCCTACCCCGCCCAGGAGAGTATAGACACGGGGCCCTACCCCGCCCAGTAGTGTATAGACATGGGGCCCTACCCCACCCAGGAGAGTATAGACACGGGGCCCTACCCCACCCAGGAGAGTATAGACATGGGGCCCTACCCCACCCAGGAGAGTATAGACATGGGGCCCTACCCCGCCCAGGAGAGTATAGACACGGGGCCCTACCCCGCCCAGTAGAGTATAGACATGGAGCCCTACCCCACCCAGGAGAGTATAGACATGGGGCCCTACCCCGCCCAGTAGAGTATAGACACGGGGCCCTACCCCGCCCAGTAGAGTATAGACATGGAGCCCTACCCCACCCAGTAGAGTATAGACATGGAGCCCTACCCCGCCCAGTAGAGTATAGACACGGGGCCCTACCCCACCCAGTAGAGTATAGACATGGAGCCCTACCCCGCCCAGTAGAGTATAGACATGGAGCCCTACCCCGCCCAGTAGAGTATAGACATGGGGCCCTACCCCGCCCAGTAGAGTATAGACACGGGGGCCTACCCCACCCAGTAGAGTATAGACACGGGGCCCTACCCCACCCAGTAGAGTATAGACATGGAGCCCTACCCCGCCCAGTAGAGTATAGACACGGAGCCCTACCCCACCCAGTAGAGTATAGACATGGAGCCCTACCCCGCCCAGTAGTGTATAGACATGGGGCCCTACCCCGCCCAGTAGAGTATAGACATGGGGCCCTACCCCGCCCAGTAGAGTATAGACACGGGGGCCTACCCCATCTGTGACATTCCCAATTCTGTTGTAAGTTGCTTTCAGTAGATTCCACTCTGTGGGTTTGCCAGCAATGTCATAATCCTTGGGTTCAGCCTCTCTGTCATGGTGCCTGCCAAAGAGAGGAAACAAAACTGTCAATAAAGAGAGACAGGGAAATAGTAGTACTAACATTGAGGCCTAAGTCAACCTGGAGAATAGAAGAGTAAGGACTACAAATCATTAAAAATGTTTACGAGCAATTATGAATATCATAATTATGACAAACCTGACTATTTTCCAATTCACAACTACTAAATGGGTGTATATACATACGTGAAATGTCTTTAAATGTAAAAAATCAATTCTTGAACTACTTAGTAAGACACAGACACAACTCAGACGACTAGTCGGTAAATTGCTTTTTAAAGTTTTGCAGATGAAAAACAAATCAGATCTACATAGCTTACCAATTTGAAAAGAGCGTTCCTTTACTGTAATGCATATGATTTGATCGAAGTGAAAGCGACCCCTTTCGTTCGACAATTTCAGTGAGAATTGAAGGGTCCATTGGATTTACGGCCATTTTTAGGTTTGCAGCTGTAACCATGGAAACTGAGGGAGAATTACATATGTGGACATGATGTACGTACGTGACAATTGCAACAGGATGTCTTATGTTACATTCACACAAGAGTATACATTACAGGGACTTTCCTATGTTAATATTTCAAATTTCATGCAAAATAGCTATGCTGCAGCAGATAGTGTAAGTGTCCATATTGGGGCTAATGTATTGTGCAGCGTGGTCACCAGGTGATAGGAGGGGGATTTGTAGCATACCATGTGTAGGAGATCTATTTTATCAGTAATATATACCATAGATACTATGTTACCAATGTGTTCATATATATAGGTAAGGGTAGCACCACTCTAAGAACATCTAGTGGAGAGCGACTATGGATTCAAATAGTTTCTTCAACATTAGGGACCAGAGTATTATTAATGGAACAACTGACCCTTATGCAGTGGCAATAGTGGCTGTAGCATCAGTAATTCTGGCAGTTATTGTTATTGTAAGTACTTTTCTGATCATCACTCTAATTGGACATGGCACTCTACCAAAAGCAATGCGAATAGTTCTTGTCAACATCCTCTTGGGGGTAATCTTGCTTGCTGTATTGGCATTTACAGCTGCTATACTCTATTATGTGGAATTTGATTGCTATAGAGAGTTCTATGCACAATATGGAGATTTTCTGCAAAGGTTTTGGCAGTTTATCTCTGATGAAGTGGAGCCACATTGTAGGAGCAAGGAAATTAAAAATTGTGAATCCACTAGCTTGTCTTTCCTGAATGCCTCTCTGTATGAGGAACTCAACCAGACCTTTGACGGGCTAGAAGCCATGTGGGTAGTGTGCTCCAACAGACGCTTAAAGATATTTCAGTCCTATCAAGGCGTAGCTCTCTTTGGATTTTCTGTTACTGTAACTGCTAGGATGCTATTCATGAGCTATTATGCAATCCTAGTGTACATCTATATAAGATATGTGTTCTATAAGATCAAGACCTGGGCCGTGGTGTTAGGCTGCATTGGAACATGGGTGTTTGCATGCAGTGTCAATTTGGTCACACTAGTACTGCTATTTGCCCCATCCCTCAATGGTGAAGGGTTCAGAGTGTCCAGTGCTGCTTATGGACTTGCAGTACCTTCTGGTGTAGCTATTCCATCTTTTATAATTTCCATTGTGCTGCCGATAGCTACACTTCATTTTATTAAGAAAAATGTAAAACTTGGAGAGTCAAACAGGTTACAAAGCGTGACATATTCAAAGGCTATGGCAAAATTAGCTCTATTTCTGTTGCTAAGCAACACAATATCAATTACAGGGCACCTAGTGCTCTTCATACCAACACTTTTGCTGGTGACGTACGAGAGGGACGTGGCTGATACTACAGGGCTATCAAATGTAGCCACTGCACTATTTATTGGCGGAGTACTCAATGTAGGGTCCCTACTGTTGACTCCAATTCTTTATTGTATCTTTCTGAAACATATCAGAAACAATGCAAAGAGGTTTTTATGTTTTTGGAGAAAGCAGCCACAACCTCACCGTAAAACCATGACAACCAACCATACTCAACGATCCAGGATGTATTCAGCTAACTACGTATAGCACAGAGCAAGCATAGGGTGCTATATTAGTGAACTATAGCATACATGCAATGAGTATAGTCATTAAGTATTTTACATATCAGTGAATCATTCACAGAAGAACAGAAATCTACAAAACTAAAAACAAATGATTTAATGTTATTTCAATTATTTAATGTAAATTATTTAATGCATTAATTGACATAAACAAACATATATCAAACCTAAGCCAGTTACTCAAGTCAGGTAGTGTCGGAACTCATCGAGCAAGTAGCTCGGAACATACTGCTCAGCATCCTATTAAAACAGATTGAAGTGGGCACTGGAATAAATAATTTCAGCGACCAATCATATGAAAAAGGGAGTTAATTGCAATGAGCCGTGCAAAGGCTAGGATTATAAGTAAAAAACCAAGACCAATCATATAGGGGAGATATAGGTACTTTAAGATCACATCTTACAACTATGATTATCATTTGATTATGGAATACTACCCAACTGACTCATGGCATATGACATAAAAATGATTAAACAGCTGTCTATGGCTTGACCATCTTTTTGAGTGGCTAGGGGGAGACTCTGGTTCCCATTAAGTGAACTTTGGTTCAACCCATTAGCTCATTATGCTCCTCAGAAGACATGAGATATGGGAAAATCCCAAGTCAAAGAATGATGATAGATATATAGGGACAATGCACAACAGAAGCCTTACCTCAATGGGGGAAATATAAATGGTCCCTTTCTTAATTAAAGGTCAACACATGACAATAGTTATTTATTGAATGCAACATAGTGACCCATGTTATTCCCCTATTATGAAGCAATAATTGGTGGTTATTTTATCTCTGCATACCTTTCTTGGTAAGTGAGCAAAATGTGAATACTCTTCCATGAAAAACAAACTATTAACTACTTCAGGAGGAAGATCCAGTGACCTTTCTCTACAAATTAGAAAACTTTAAAATATAAACTTTATTCTATACTGCTTCTGTTTTATCACAATACACATGTAGAAAGCACCATACTTGGGGTTAGCTGGGCCTGATTGCATCATTGATCTGATGTATTGCCCAAGAAGCTTTAAACATTCGGTAGTATTATCAGCATGAAATTGCCTCAACAATGTCAGTGTGCCCACCACAAAGGGAGCACCATCCAGAGCCTCCAAGACCTTTGGTTTCTTGATCAGTGTGTCCACCTTCTTGCTGTAGGACAGCTTGTTGAGGTAGGAGATGATGAAGAGGAAGATCACACAAGAGATACCGTAGGAGTGAGCACTGGTCGTGGTCACGTATATCTAGAGGATGCAGTTGAGGAGTTATCAATCTTTTGCATGTCAAGTGAGTGCGATGATTTGTGAACATTGCTTGCCTTTGTCAGTGGGTCACTGATGCCTGTGGACTCCAAATATGGAGTTATGTCATAGAGAAGACTACTATCTTCTCCTCCAGGGAAGGTCTTGGTCGGATCTCTGTAGTGAGCTCTAACTTCAGCCAGTAGAGTTCTATAATCATGGAAGGATAGGCCAGTGGATGGGTGGGTATGTGAGTGGATGGGTGGATGGATGGATGGATGGATGGATGGATGGATGGATGGATGGATAGATGGATGGATGGATGGATGGATGGGTGGATGGATAGATGATGGATGGATGGATGGATGGATGGATGGATGGATGGCTGGATGGCTGGATGGATGGATGGATGGATTGAAGCCATGTAAATTGAACCTAGATGTAATGGGAAAAAGGAGGGATGTAAGATGGAGAAATTGGAGTCCTCACTGGTTGAAGGTTTGCAAGGTGTTGTAGAGCAGTTTGGAGTCGTATTTAGAAGCGGTTCCAAGCTCTCTGGTGATCTGCCTCCTAATGAGTTGTATCTGCCCAATAATCATGACACATCTAATTGTGGGCTCAAAGCATTTCTGCAGCTTATTGGTGAAAGAGGAGTACAGCTTTCGAGCATCAGCTAAAGAGAGATAAATGTTGCATGGAATGCCAGTGTTTACTGAATGAGGCTGTCATGCCACACTTACCTATAAGGACCGGAGGCGACATCACTTCTTTGGCAAAATCATCCAAGATTTTCCTAAAGGGAGACTTCTGATCAGGTTTTCCATTGAGTCGCTTCATTGCCCTCAGAAAGTACTGCAGAGAGATAAGGGAAACCACAACCCTTTTAAAATAAAACTTGAATGTGGACAAGGTTGAGGTAATAAAGGTAATACCATAAGATTTGAGAGAGGTAATGCGAGTCAAACATTAGATTAATCAGATACAAAGTGGCTATTTTAGCTATTGAGCCAGGATGTACTTCTCCTTTGGCTGGAGAAGTGCCATTTGACCATTCAATCAATCATAAACTCACCTGTAGCTCACGAACAATTTTGAAACAAAACAGACGATCCAAAGCTGTCAGCCCAAAAATGTCTACTGCTTCCTGCAACTGCAACCAGACATTCAAATTGGCCACTTCCTGTGCCGTCTTGTTGTCATACCAAGCATTGGTTGCATCAACATAAATTGTATTCCTGCAGATTGGAATATAAAAACAGGAAGTTAATTAAATCTGACCAGGAAGTCAAACTTGACCAAAACCTGATATGTGAACCTGTCTGTACTAGGTAAGGTTCTGATTTGATGAAAGAGTTAAACTACACACAAATATCTAAAGCAACATTCTCTTAGATCAATGACCTAAAGTAGATGTACGTATGTACATTTATAAAACTTTCATAGCTTTGAATGAAAAATAAATATTCTGCAAAACTTAAGGTCACACAATTGTATCTTACGTACTTTGGGTCAGTGATTCGCTGGATCTCATAAGCAAGTCGTCCAATGAATGTAACGGAACCATCTCCGACTGGCATGAATTTGGGAATGGGGATGGTACGAGACTGGTACACCGACTGCCAATCCTCAACTTTGGTTTTCAAGAAGCTGTTGCACTCTTGTTCCACATTGTAGTTGATGATCCTCGATACTTCTTCCTGCCAAATCTTAAGTCCATAGATGCTTACGTAATCCTAGACAATCACACGCATGACTAGAGTTACTTAAATATTTAAGACAACAATCTGTGTAGGCCAAAATCATATTAATTAACATCCAGTGAAAACTTTTCGCTATGTATAGATGTAATATGGATGACTGATGGTACGTATGTATTACATAATATATTACCCATATTACATGATAGCCTTATACAGGTATTGTGAAATTAACAGTCCCTTTCATTATACACATACTGTGTCCATAAAAACTAGTAACTACGTAGGGCACTGCATTCTGTATAAAATACTATGTCAACATCCAAAGCTCTTTCTTTTCCCTAATTATTCAACTTGTATGTTTCCTTAGGTTTGCATTTCCGGATGTCAACCAAGAGGAAAAGATGTCTAAATTATTCATCTTTATCAACTCCACAGAGCAACACTACTAGATCAGCTCACTTGAATGTATTCGAATGACCTTCTGAACCCATTCATTCGGCTTTTAAGAGCTCCCAGTTTCGCTTCCAATTCAGTTGCCTTAGCTCTGGGATTGAAAATCAGTCCTTCGTGAAGACACTTGGAAACTTGAAAAACCAACTCCTTTCGAATCCCGTCTTCCAACAGACGCTTTGGGTCAACCTGAAAGGAAAGAAATACAATTCCATATTTGTCCGCTGCTAATGTGTAAGTGGAAATCTCACATAATTAGTCCCTTTGTTTCACTATAACATATGAAGACTTCATAGTATGACAGAAATCACACTCTCACATTTATGGATATATGTCACTTATGCTGGTTCCAACAGCCAAAATGTACTTTTGGCTTTTATATACGCTTGTCATAGGAGAGATCTTCACTATACAGCCCATTGCATAAATAATCTAACACACCATTTTTCAACATGCTACATCGATCTGTTCTAAAGTAAAGCCTATAGGGAACTAAATCCAATATATGTACACATATTATAGTACCTACCCATATAAACTGTACTGAACTACGTATCTAATATATATATACACATACCTTACTTGTACTGTATATATGTATATTGTTGCATAAATCGTACGGTTTAACAGTTTGGCCTATTATCCGGCAGTATATTAAGCAGGTGACACTGTATGTATATTGTTACATACATATACACGGTACAATAGACCTACTTTAATAACTCCTACAAGTGTAGTTTTCATCAACAACATTCCTTCAGTGAAGATGGCAATCTTGTTGGTGAGTTCCGCCACCCTTCTTCTCAGATCTAGTTGGGCATACCTCTTCATGTCCTCTTTCAGCAGTTTCATGGGAGTCTCTGCCATTTGACTGGTCTGAATCTCGATAATCTGGTCCAACAGTTCAAACATGGTGTGAGGGATGATTTGAAGGACCTTCCTTACGTAGGCCACTAGCTCCTGTGAGTAGTAGGCGGAGACAGACTCGAGATCTTTGCTTTTAGCTTCATTGATGCGTGTGAGAGGCAGCTCCATACCAGAGGCCAACTTGAGGAAGGTGGCTCTCAGTTTGATAACAAGCCTAGGGTCCTTCTGAATACCCTTTTGCATGTTGGGAGTGTAACTGAGCGGGTAAGGACAAGATAAATATAAAAATATGGGTGGATGTATTGATGGGGTGGGTGGATAGGTGGATGGATGGATAGGTGGGTGGATAGGTGGATGTATTGATGGGTGGGTGGATAGGTGGATGGATGGATGGGTGGGTGGATAGGGGGGTGGATGGATAGGTGGATGTATTGATGGGTGGATGGGTGGATGGGTGGATGGATAGGGAGGTGGACAGACCTGTCTATCAAGATCCATGCATACGAGAGGTCTGCCACTTGTTGAAGAGTAATCAAAACTTCCTCTCTGACATTTATGGTTCGCAACATTTGTATGAGGTACTGTCTAGTGTCAGCTAGAAACTGCTTGACTTGCATGTTGTTCTCCAGCCCATGAAACTCAAGCACCTAGGAGCAAATAAACAAATAAATAAACAAACTATGATGGCAAACAAATAACACATCTGAAAGTGTAACACCACACGACTACAATACTCTGATGCTTGAAGAATAACTGTTACTATGTTGTACACAACAGAGCAGAGGTGTAGGTTGGGGAAGTGGGTTGGAACTGCATGAGGACACGCCCACCTCTTCTAGAGCCTGATGAAGCTGCATAATCTTTCTTCCTGCTGAAGTGAAGTCTTCATAGCTAAGAGATCCAATCTGATTGGACATTTCTCTGAACCATCCTTGAAGGTGATCTAATGGACCAATCAAATTAATAATAAAGTGCACCCTCTAGTCAATAATTGTGGTTAGCTGAGAGATAAGGGCAGTCATACCATTTTTCTCTACTCTTGTGAGAGGCTTGGTACCCGAAAAGACATCAGCCAACTCTATCATCCTCTCCACTCCTTCCTTCTGGTAGCCTTCCCACTTGGTCTGCTTTTCCTTCATCAGCCTGTTAAACATCTGACAGAGTGGAAGAGGGAGGGGGAGGGGGAGGGGGAGGGGGAGGGGGAGAGGAACAACACATTATATATCCATACATATATCACATATATATGTATGTATATCAAGATTACCTCTTTAAGAAGAAATTCATACTGAGATGTATTGAGGAGAAGCTGAAACAAAGCTTGACTATCAAAAGTCAACAAAATTCCATCTCTAATTCCCTTGGCTTTCTTGTGGTGCTCGGCAGCTTTGAGAAAGTGAGAGGATTTTATCATTTTAGAATGAGGTAAAGATGTTGAAAATGAACAAATTAAAAGAAGAAGTCTGTACAATAGCTAGAAAGTGAACTGAGATTTCCGTTTCATTCAAACAATCTTCTCAAAAATCCTTCTTCCAAAGGGTATTTAATTAATCCAAGGCAAACATGATTAATTAATTATTAATTAAATACCACAGAAGAGAACCATTCTTACTTGGAGCAGTGTGTACTATGTACCATCTGATGGTCACATTACATTCTCTAATCGTATTCATGAGGTTGGGAATGTGGTCCAGCACATAATCGTCCGTCAGGGTCCCTTCCCTGAGGTACCCGAGAACAGTGTTATTGAGTGATTTGACCTTCTTGGAGTGTCGGACTACCAGCCCATCGATGTTCATCGGATCAAGTGTGTTATTCAAAGCTGTCCTGGCGGCCTTGTAGGGCTCCCAGGCATCTATTAGGTTTACTGTGCTACCCATGTATAAGGATATTACCTGTAGCCATGGCAACCAACAACATTGCATAATATCATGTTTATCAAGACCTTGGTTAATCAGAATGCAGTAAAGATGCTACACGCATATAGTGAGTGGAATAGTGCAGTAAATAAAAATATGTACACATGCATACATAATGATATTCATGACTTAAAGATCTCCCAGTGAGCAGTTTAATCTAATATTCATCTACAGATATACTATGGGATACCCGTTGTGGTCATAATAATTATATATCTTGAGCATCAGAATTGCATGCATGCAGCTATAGACTTACTAACTATAGTTGAAAAGTGTGGTTGATGCTCAAGAAATTGTGCAATCGTGTATAGACATATATGTATAGTGTTTGTAAACATAGACTGTACCCAGTTATCTGGAAAGTGTTTGTCAACAATTTCTCTCATTTGAGCTTGCTGGGTCTGAAGGATGTCGGGAGCAAAGAAGAGAATCACGTACAACATGGCCGCCTGGGAGGCGAGGGCTGTGCTCCGGTGCTCCGGGTTGGGGTAACGTGCTATGAGATTGTAAATATCATCTGATCTCAGTCGACCAATCACCATTCGAATGAAGGTGTCAGAGCATGGAACCCGGCTACAATGACAGACAACAAACTGTAACAGTACACAGAACCAACATGGCTGGAATACATGGAACTAGAAGCGACAGCAGTGATTATATGAGACAATTAGGGCTAACAACTGGAAGCAGAAATGCACTCCTTTGCCACTTTCAGCTAACAATAAGGGAAAGTCCCAAAATTTCACATTCAAACTCGGTACCCAAGCAATTCTATTTTAAGGTCACTTCCATATATCAGGCAACCAGAGCAAAAAGGCAGCCATTTTATCCAAGCTCCTACTTAGTCTGACGAAATCATACCCTATTGTTGCACAATTGCTATTAAGGTGTGGCAAATCAGACTAGTTCTTTGATCTACGTAGCTACATGTAAACTACTTGAAGAGATTGTACCTGAAAAAGTTTTCCGGATAGTTTGGTGGCCGCTTGACGGTTGGGTGCTGCTGGTAACCGGTGGAACGGAGGAGCCGACACACATCCTCAATGTTGGTGTCGGACACCGAGGTGTTACCAGTAGCATGTCTGTGGTAAGTGACAATCATTCGCTCTCTAATTGGTCCTTCCACCTTCTGGTCCAAAATGAGCAGCATGGCTCCGTAGAGATACACCGCCTCGGTCTAGCAGAGGAATGAGGTGCAGCTCTCATGCAATACACAACTGGTCTGCAACAGCATAGTGTCAAGGTCTATACGCCAGAAGCTGTAGTACCATACATACCAGCAGCTGCTTGCCATCTTCATTGAACAAAACAATCTCCAAGGTTTGTTGCACAAATACTCCTTCCTCTAAGTCACCTAGGAACCTGGAAACAGACTACTCTAGTACTTGGTAGTGATGGAGATGATGATGGAGATAGTGATGGAGATAGTGATTGTGATGGAGATGGAGATAGTGATGGAGATAGTGATTTTGATGGAGATGGAGATGGAGATAGTGATGGAGATAGTGATGGAGGTAGTGATGGAGATAGTGATGGAGGTAGTGATGGAGATAGTGATGGAGATAGTGATGGAGATAGTGATGGAGATAGTGATTGTGATGGAGATGGAGATTGAAGTATAGCTCAGAAGTTGTACCTGTTAAGGTCTGTGATGTAGCGATATATACTTTCAAACATTTTGTAGAATCGCGTCACAATTTCAAGATGTGTCTCCTTGAAGCCTTCCTCCCTTTCCTCTACATCCTTCAGATCAAATTGGAAGAGAAGAAGACAAAAATGAATATCTGTATCCTTATTCAAAACTGTTAGCAATATTTAGGGGGGGGGCAGGGGAGGGGCAGGGGAGGGGCAGGGGAGGGGCAGGGGAGGGGCAGGGGAGGGCCCTTCCCTTAAAGAAAATATTTTTTATAGCAAAGAAACATATTGACCTAGCTTGCCTCTTTATATACGTATATATTATATTTCCCCATTTTCTATAAGAAACCCATATATCTACTATAATACACATGTCTGGGAACACAGTTTGTACAATTATTGGATAGAGAGGAGAAGATTGCAACAGAACCACGTGTGACTTACTGGGTTTGTATTGATTCCGAGATCAAAGTAGTCCGGTTTGTTAAAGAAGGTAAAGTCTGGAAGTATGAAATGGTACAGTTCCTTTTCTTCTTTGGAGGCCAGTCGAAACACTGGAGGAATAAAGTCTGCCAGACGGAGGAGCTCGGCCATGATTGCATTCCCTCTGCTCACGAGTTTGAGGATGGTTTGACCACAGATATTGTTCTCAGCAAGAAAGTCCATTGATGAGGTCATCTTGCTACCCCCTGTCCTTTGCTACAGCACCAAACTGATAGACGATAATAATTATACTAATAAAGCGAAACTTAAACATATATATATATATACTGGAGCAGTAAAGTGTATATTTACTGTAAATCTTATATATCTAGATCCACAGCAGTGTGTACGTGCGTAGACTACGCGTTCCGCGCGCGTGGAGCATCACTTGTGCAATTGCATTTCTTATCCGTCACCTTCACAATGCGTATGTATTTTGCTACACATAACAGCATTCTGACCTACCTAATGAAATTGACAAAAACTTGCTCTTCGCTCAGAAGACAATTATCCCAGCAGGTTCGCCATTTTATCTATGATTGAACAATCATGTGACTGGAGCAAAGCGAAAAATGGCTACTACAACGAAGTACGGTAGTATGGATTCTAACGTGGGCCTGTCTGTCAAGACAGGTCTAGTTGCTCAAGAGAGAAGGAGAACTGGTAAGCAGAAGAATCAGTGGTAATGTACAAGCATGCATTAATCCACTTGCAATGGTTGAGCTATATAGTTGGGCAAACATTTTGGCCTCCAATTTGCGATAGATACGTAGATCTCAGTTCCAATCTTATAAGACTTCTCCGTTTGGTCGCGAAGTGGATCAAGCGCAAAGATAACGCTAAAACACTCACAACAAAAACATGCGAGAGCACTCTCCAACTGATATAAATGCTGCTCCTCGCAGCATAATCTCCTTAAGCTTGTTCCTGCACTTAATATCGCTATATCGCTCAAGCAAACGAAATAACCGACGGCTTTGGCAGACCGCATTGCATGCTAAACGCCTACTAGAATATATCGGCCATTTATATTACAAGATGAGATATTACAACATGCAAGTATTAAATACCGGTATATAGTATGGACGCTCCGTATTCGGCGGCAACTGAACACTCTCGTAGCACTAGAAGAACGGGTAGGAAGTACTTTACTTGTGAAGGTTTTCCGTTGTAGCTTAATCGTACTAACCGATGTTTAGTAACAACTACTGACTCCAATTTGCCTGTCATGGAAGCTCCCACGTATGTCAAGATCTTCCAATTAGTGTTGTACTGAACAGATAAGTACATAGAGTCTATTTACTGAGCAGAAAGCGCACTTGATTGATTACTCAAAAATAAACTGATTCAGCAAGTTTTCATTGCAATCGTGTACTCATCAATATCACCTGACCCATTCGTTTGAAATCTTTTTTTCGCAATCTTCCTTTTTTCCTGTTACAATATTTAATAATGACCGTTTGACCAACTTCTTGTCTGTATTATTGTAGGAAAGACTTTTCCCCTAATATGGTATTTTTCTCACTCCTTGTAAATTGATTAAAGTTAATGGTAGCAAACAGTGGTGGAGTTCTTTGATAAATCTGTTGTGTAGCATTTCAGATTACATGTCTGGACTATACCATATGAATATTCTTATCAGCTAACTGATTCTGATAGTTCTTCTGTTCCTTCTCTAGTCACTTTTGATCAAGTCAGTAACCGTGCTCGGAGAGAAGGCAATGACATCAAAAGCAATTTACGTGAGATTCTTTAGTATTCTTTAATGTACCTTTACACTCTGACATACCTAAAGATGCTTGAAGTCCTGTTGCCATAGTAGCCTCCAGTCCTGTTGCCATAGCAGCACCCAGTCCTGTTGCCATAGCAGCCTTCAGTCCTGTTGCCATAGCAGCCTACAGTCCTGTTGATATAGCAGCCTCCAGTCCTGTTGCCATAGTAACCTCCAGTCCTGTTGCCATAGTAGCCTCCAGTCCTGTTGCCATAGTAGCCTCCAGTCCTGTTGCCATAGTAGCCTCCAGTCCTGTTGCCATAGCAGCCTTCAGTCCTGTTGCCATAGCAGCCTCCAGTCCCACTGTGTTCAGTTGATATGGAAGTTGCCCTTTATTGTATGTAATAATACTCTATGAAATATAATGATGGCTAAGTCTCTGCATGTAGACCTTCTACTGATAAATATTTACTGAGGTCAATCCCAATTAAATCTTTAATTTAAAACTGTTTAAATTTGCCCTGCATCACACAATGTTCTTGTAGATGTAGTATGTTGAAAATGGTGGGTTAAATTATTTGTGTTCCTTGTATGTGAAGAGAGAATGGAATCACTGATGAAGCAGATTGGATCGCCACAGGATTCGGAGGGACTGAGGGCCCAGATTCAGCAAATTATGACTTCACTGCTCCAGCAGGTTCAAACGTTTGCCAAAACATGTGGAAATCTACAGGCAGCCGTTGAACCAGGAAATGTAAGTGCACACATAACTGAAATAACTCAACTGGGTGAGTAACAGATTCTTCTGAAGTTGTACCTGCACTATTAACCAATCTGAAGTTGTACCTGCACTATTAACCAATCTAAAGTTGACCTAAAACATTATAAAGATGCATATACTACAAGTAGTAATAGAATAAGGATTTCTTCTAACTGCATCTAACTTATCTTTAAGATAGTACATCTTTCAACTCTTTGAGCATCTATAAAAACTATAGATGCTCAGAGTTGAAAGATGTACCATCTTAAAGATTACAAGCAGTGTTCAACATTTTGGTATTTGCTGTTATTTTCATCTGTTCAGGTTGGGCAAGTACGCCTGGCCGAGAACTACAGTAGAGGAATGAGTGATTATGTGAAGGACTTTCAGAGGCTCAGCAAGGTTAGTGTATTCAAAATCATTTTAAGAAGAAGCTGCTTAATTAGTTCAAATGCCAGTCAATTGAATTATCAAAACAGTCAAGTATTGAGTGTAAAATGATATATAAAATAATCTTTTAGAAAAGTCCTATATGACATCAAGTTGATAAAAAACACTCAAGGCAAGCAATGTACTCTAAAGTATATATCAAGCTTGCACATATGGTCTTTGATATTAAAAATTTAATAATTAAATGTAGATCGAGAGAGTTGCCAAATGTGTACATTAATATGGATGTAGTAGTTGATGTCTTTTCTTAACCGAATCTTTTCCAATGTTACCTTTATAGGAATTTGAGAGGGTATCCAAAGAGAGAGAAGTAATGTCTTCCAACCCGTTTGGAGAGGGAGATGAGGATGAGGACGACAGATCAACTCTTATTCAGAGTCAACCCAGGCAGCAGGATGTGTACGTTTAGTACAAGCCCTTTAGTATACTAGTATAGGCTCCTAGTATACTAAGTATCATCCGGCTAGCATAAGCTCCTAGTATACTAAATATAGTATAGGCTCAGACATAGTATACTATAAATGGAGAACTTAATGCACTAAAATTCTTCAATTTGAAATTAGCATATATATAGATCCTTTTCAATTTTGCTTCTATGAATTGATAAATGTGAAATTGAATATCAATAATATTTCCAATAGCTCTAATGGTGTCCCATTCGATTAAGTGTGTGTAGTGCTTATTATTCACAACTTTTATCTCAGCAGTGTAAAAATGTTATATCTGAACACTTTATCTGTGCCCCACTTTCTGCAGTTTGACAATGGAGGACCAGAGAAGAGATATACGATATAGAAATGAGAGAATGCAAGATCTCCTTACAAACATTACAGACTTGAATGACATTACGAGAAACCTCCAAATGCAAGTGATCGAACAAGGGGATCAGATAAGTATGAAAAGATATGATAGCTCCTTAGATGATAGGGATTTCTTCTAACTGCGCCAAATTTTTCTTAGATCTAATTTCAGACAATATAGACGAAGCTGGCACTCATGTTGAAAAGGGGAAAGGAGAATTACAGTCTGCTGCTGTCTTAAAGGTAAGCATCTGTATACATGTGCATTCTCCTGTAATATTTTGTGATTTTGTTGGCATGAAAAAATCTAAGATACCATTTTCCTACATGCTATATGCCTATTCAGTAATAGAGCCTATAGGGGAACTAAACCTGAAGAGAGCTTTGGATGAAGATACAGGAGTCTTTTCTTCCTTCTTTTCCCTTCTTTCATCTTCTTCTCCACTGGGTCAGACAGCCGTTTCTGGGAATTCCACCCTTCATCAGTGATCCTGGGAGTCTTTGTCTTTTTCTTTATCTTGATCGTCTGTGAATCCTTTTCATGTATGAAACAATACAACAATTCTCTGAGAAATAGTATTTAAAGTATTTTCTTCCTGTGGTACATAATTATTACACCCTGCATGTATGGGAACATTTAACTTAGAACACTTTCCTTCTTTATTTGTATACAGATCGACCCCCAGGATTGGGGATTTAACGTTCTTTGTGATGTTGATTGATTGATTGAGTTTTCTTTTCTTTATTGTAGAAAAAGAATACAAAGTTGAAAATCTGTATGGTGGTCACTTGTATTATCATCCTTCTTATTATCATAATAGCTATAGTTGCTGGCGTATGTATTGGTGTCCAGGATGCCTGTGGCAAAGGACAAGGACATAAATAATTTAGATTTGGTTTCTTGGTGACCATGGAAACGCCTTGTTGTTCTTCTTGATATCTTTTACTTTTATATTGTCATAAGACACTGTCTTGTCCATATTTGTCTAGTTTTTGATTGTATTTTCCTAAAGAATTACGGACTGGTATACGGAGTTATCGTGACGCTATGTAGCATGGCTACAAAGGCGGCCCCGCCACAACAACGCCTCACACGTGTATAGTGTTTGTTTGAAGTAGAGATACAAACAAAATGGCGACCGATATTATTTCTTATGGTTATGCTGCAATTGTATTTTTCGGCGGAGTTATGGGTTATGTAAAAGCTGGTTAGTTTACTGCTTTTCCATCCATTCCACTCGTAGGGCGGGAATCCAGAGGGCGTTTCCTGCTTGTCGATATGCTATATATTTACATGTTAAGCTTTGTTTATTATAATGTATTCTATAAAGTTGAGTATTGTTTAAACGTACCCACAGATATATCTCCTTATAAGCAGGGAGGGCGCGCGATTGGATTTTCATATTTTTTTAAAGTTGTGTCGTAAGTAGCGATTAAGGTATTTTATGATTGTCTTTTAGGTAGCACGATGTCTTTGGCAATGGGAGGTTTGTTTTCCTCGATCATTGCATTCGGTGCCTATCGAATGAGCCAGAATCCAAAAGATTATCTTGTCTCCCTCAGTGAGTTATATAAGATCATATGAATCACATTCTTAGCTTTATCAAGGGGAAAATCCTCTCCAATTAGAAGGGGCGGAAACTGTATTATAACAATCCACTGAACTCAGTGGCTCTATGAGTTTGAACTGATGGACGAGTGATGACTTGTGGACTGAGTGTTTGAGTGCGGACAGATGGATGAGTGATGACTTGTGGACTGAGTGTTTGAGTGTGGACAGATGGATGAGTGACGACTTGTGGACTGAGTGTTTGAGTGTTTGAGTGTGGACAGATGGATGACTGACAACTTGTGGACTGAGTGTTTGAGTGTGGACAGATGGACGAGTGACAACTTGTGGACTGAGTGTTTGAGTTTGGACAGATTGATGAGTGACCACCTGTTAATATGAATGGATTAATTGTTTCCTCATATCAGTTCTCACAGCTAATTCTCTCCTTCCTCTGCAGTTGTGTCAGGCGGCCTGTTTGCCCTCATGGGTTACAGGTTCTATAACTCTGGCAAGATGATGCCAGCTGGACTCACAGCTGGGCTTAGGTAGGTTGTCATGGAAACTGACATTATACAATTGCATCCCTCAAACCTTCCTTATATCTCAAAATGCTTGTTTTCAAGCTCTAATTCAGTTAACCGTGTATATTGTTTCTTTTCTGCAGTTTGCTCCAAGTTATAAGACTTGTGGTTTTCTATGTATTAGCTTAGATAGACAGTGTAAGTCTTTATCCCACATATCGTATATAGTCACTAAGTATATCAGTAAGATACGTATGTATGTACATTTTTATTTATTTATCATTTTTATTTATTTATTATTATAAAAACATGACAGTCATGATTACAAATTGGAGTATTGTGAGGAAAATTATTAAAGTTTGATAGTTTTGAATAGAATAGACATAAGTTTTTTAGTGCAAATAAGATTGTATACATTTTTATAATCTACACAATCTTACTAGTGGAATTCAACAATATAACAGATAATCTTCTAGTTATGCGACTACGTATATGCATCCTATACTGTATTCTACATTCTCAGTATTCTAGTCAGTCAATTGTGGAGCTCTCACTGTGTACTAGTTAGTGAGAATCTAGAAGCCATTTGGGTTTGCCAGCTGTGCCATTTGGAAGTTGTTGGGGTTTAATGGGAATAGTGTGGTCTTGTGAAATATGTTTATTTGCTTATTTAGTTAATGATATTCATGGTCTCTGGCCTCTAGTGAAGAGGGAGTATTCCCTAAAGGATAAAATAAGATTACTAGATTTAGTGTAGTTTGAGTTTCTATATACCTGTATTATATTGGAAGTCATTATTATATTATAAATGTAACTGTAACTGTAATATTTTATTTAGTATATTATAATCAGTCCCTAGTTAACTGATAAGGAAAAGTCACATTCTTAAGTAGTGATTAAATTGTATTCCATTTTAAGAACCAAGATAGTTTGCATGCAATAGTCATCAAATCTTTCTACAGGGTCTCCAAGCCTTGGACGACTTGTGTCAAAGGTCATCTCTAGATTGCATGTCCTGATAATGTTGGGCCAGACCAGACTGACTGTCTGTAATGAAGGGAGATGATGTGGTTAACAGTCAACACTGAATTTTGACAGCTCTATATTAGTGGTCCTTACATGGCTTGTCCGTTTACCTTGTCCTCCACAGCCAACCCAGACTTGTGTACTCTGAATGGGAGACTTTTACGATTACATCCTGATGATAAATCAATATTTCTCTTAGAAGCTTTTTTACATGTTTACCATCATATGTGATGACTATGACTAGATAATGCATTCAAACTGTAGAATTGGAATAGGATTTTCCCCTCTCACTCCTTAGCCACCGATATCACAACTCCACCCGTTCCCTTCTTCTCCTTATAAGGTGTATACAGTATATAGGGACATACCTCAGCTACGATCAGAAGGTAGATTTCAGAAATGTTATCATCTGCATGTGTTTTGAAATTTAGGTAGTGAAGTAATGTTCCCTATCTGCTGGATATACCAGTTGACTCCTCACTAATGCTGGCACAAGGAAGTGCTCTATTCCCAGAAACCATCCATTTGCTTATACCTACTCCAGTATGTGCTGGTAAGGTGGAAGAATTTTTTAATTTTGCTTGCAGGCAGTGTGTCAGATGGTAGCATGGTTTGTATCTAATTGAGTGGAAAAACATTAATATCTCTCAAGTGCTAATATTACTGTTTGGTGTGGTGGTAGTAGTTGGTTTGGTGTGGTGGTAGTAGGTGGTTTGGTGAGGTGGTAGTAGGTGGTTTGGTGAGGTGGTAGTAGGTGGTTTGGTGAGGTGGTAGTAGGTGGTTTGGTGAGGTGGTAGTAGGTGGTTTGGTGGGGTGGTAGTAGGTGGTTTGGTGAGGTGGTAGTAGGTGGTTTGGTGAGGTGGTAGTAGGTGGTTTGGTGAGGTGGTAGTAGGTGGTTTGGTGGGGTGGTAGTAGGTGGTTTTCCAGTTAATCTACTGTTAGGACCTTGTGAGGTGATTCTGCTATTCACAGCTCCTCTGGTGTTGATGTGTCAGAAACCTGTTAATATGAGATGACACAGAAGTGCTCCACCTGAGGCTGGGAAGAGGACAGCTTGTACATACATAGGTATCAGTATTGCCTCTATTTCTTGACCTTTCTCTATATCTGAATTGGATAGGAGTAGACTTCATAGAGAGGTAGTCTCTGTATAGCAGCATATTCTATGGAGAGGTAGTCTCTATATAGCAGCATATTCTATGGAGAGGTAGTCTCTATATAGCAGCATATTCTATGGAGAGGTAGTCTCTGTATAGGAATAGATTCTATGGAGAGGTAGTCTCTATATAGCAGCATATTCTATGGAGAGGTAGTCTCTATATAGCAGCATATTCTATGGAGAGGTAGTCTCTATATAGCAGCATATTCTATGGAGAGATAGTCTCTATATAGCAGCATATTCTATGGAGAGGTAGTCTCTATATAGCAGCATATTCTATGGAGAGGTAGTCTCTATATAGCAGCATATTCTATGGAGAGGTAGTCTCTATATAGCAGCATATTCTATGGAGAGGTAGTCTCTATATAGCAGCATATTCTATGGAGAGGTAGTCTCTATATAGCAGCATATTCTATGGAGAGGTAGTCTCTGTATAGGAATAGATTCTATGGAGAGGTAGTCTCTATATAGCAGCATATTCTATGGAGAGGTAGTCTCTATATAGCAGCATATTCTATGGAGAGGTAGTCTCTATATAGCAGCATATTCTATGGAGAGGTAGTCTCTGTATAGGAATAGATTCTATGGAGAGGTAGTCTCTATATAGCAGCATATTCTATGGAGAGGTAGTCTCTATATAGCAGCATATTCTATGGAGAGGTAGTCTCTATATAGCAGCATATTCTATGGAGAGATAGTCTCTATATAGCAGCATATTCTATGGAGAGGTAGTCTCTATATAGCAGTAGATTCTATGGAGAGGTAGTCTCTATATAGCAGTAGATTCTATGGAGAGATAGTCTCTATATAGCAGTAGATTCTATGGAGAGGTAGTCTCTATAAAGGAGTAGAGATGGTCTCTGTTTAGGAGTAGATTCATCAGAGAGGTCATTTCTATGGATAGACTTGAGGTATGTGATTGTGATCCTTAAAAGGTTAAAGTCCAGGAAGGTAGTGCAACTCAGCTGGAGCAGCAGCTGATCACATGGGAAGTGTTAACTGGACTACAAAGCTGTGGTAGATATGATATTCAAAACTGTTTTGATGTCAACAAATGGTGAAATTTTGATTATTCTTTGATAAGGAGAAACATTTTGATTGAATCCATTCAGATGTTTCTAAGATGTGTTCCTCACCTATGCAACACTATAGAGATTATACATAACAGAACTCTCTGGTTGTTGTTAGATTTTGCTATAGTGCACATTATTAACTATGAAAGTGGAGTTAAATGCACTAAGCAGGCTATGTTAGAAATACCTACCAATCCTTGTTATTTGTAACCTATGTTGTACAGTGATTTCCTGGTGTGTATGAAGTGATACTACCTATGGAGTATCTAACGTACATTGAGAAGTGCATCACTGCTTTAAACTAAAATAATAAGCTGCAAGTAGTAGTAAGTCTAGTTGAATCATACACAAAGCAACACTATGGCTTGCTAGAGTTGAGTAACAATTTTCTGTTGATATTTCAGATTGCTACGTATATGCAATTCTTTACAATTCTTTAAATAGGGCTCACAGTCCATACTTGTAAATTCTACTATTTTTAATGGCCCAGGCTGCATAACTACTTTTAAGGGCCCAGGCTGCATAACTTGCCATCCTCACATTTAGACAGGTACGTATTTCCTTTATAGGTGTATTTCTTGCAAATTTATCCTATAGCACTTTTATGTAATGCCAAGAGGTTAAAGGTCTCCAATTCATTCTAACACTGTAAACATTCATTGGTTTGATCCTTAGGAAGTGTGTGGATGACATCACTCTGTTAGATCTGGTTGGTTGACTGATATTTTCTCTTTGGTGTGCAAAACTACTCACCTGTAGTTCTACTGGCTGTTTCTACCTATTGGTATTCCTACATATCAGGATATGGGGAACATCAGGCAGCTATATAGCATGTGTAGGGGTACCCAGTCTTGTGGTGCCTAAGTTAAAGTTCACACATTTTTTATCGTAAGCTGTTTATGAGTACAGGAAAGGTCATTTCCCTAACCACCTTAGTATACATGGTGTAACTGAATTAGAGCTGGGAAGCCGGCCCAATATGTGTTTATTCTGCAAAATCTGCTTTGCTACAGAGATATGCATACTGAATATGATAACCCATTTTTCCTAAATGCAACGTCTGTCTATTTTACAGTAAAAGGCCTATAGGGAACTACACCTAGTGAGAGCTTTGGATGAGGAGTCTTCTCTTTATTTTTCTGCTCCACTGCGTGAGACAGCTGTTTCTGGGAATACCATCCTTCATTAGTGACCTTTTGTGGAAGTTCCATAGAACCTAGTATCTTTTATATACTTATGGCAAACCAGTTGCATTAACTAAATACCCTAACTCCAAGTTATCTCAACTAGACAGCATGCAGCATAAAATTCTAGCTCATTAGATTGGCCATTTCTGTTGTGTGGTGGCTAGGTATTTTAAGGTTGTAGGTGAAGGTTATCCTATTCTTTTCTAACTATTCCACTACTAGTTTTAAAGCAATCAACTTTACAGCAAAAATCAAAACATATAAACTTTATAAAGGAAACTACAATTTCTCGCCCTCTATCATATACTGTAAATCCCTTATTATTAGCGTGCTTTTAAATTTAGCTAAGCAATTTGACATTTACCGCTAAAATTAGAGTTCGCTAAATATAGTATTACTACTAAATAGAGTACTACTGTAATTATTTATTACTGTAATTAACTAACAAAACTTCCATGCATTTTGTAAATTGCTAATATTAAATTCCGCTATGTAGGGGTAAAATCCAGTTTCGCTAACTTTTGGTTCCGCTTAAATAAAGGGATTTACAGTACTCCTATATGCCTCCATCATTTCAAGTCTTCAAAGGTCAGAGTGTACCAGCCAATGTTTGTAAACTATAGAAGTGCATGGTCAAATATAATTTAATTTTAACTGCTAATGTGATTTCTTTGATCATTTATGGTCAGGCTCTAATTAATGTGCTGTTGTTTTCAAGAGAGATATGGCTTGTATATATTGAAGCCAAACAGAGTAGCATTTGAATATATTCATGAGGCCCCAACAAAGTCTAACTACTTTGGGAATGAGGTGGACCCAGCCTTTATTGTGTTATGACTTCAACTAGATTAACCAGCTGGATAGGTCAAAAATATATTTCATTTTGCTAAATCCCTGCATTGCAGAGCTTTACTTACTAGTTATATTGGGGTTGTGTTTAGTTAAGATGTGCTCAGTTAAAGATGTTTTGTGGTTTAATATCCTTCTGAGCTGAATATTGTACACATCTCCATTTTGTTAAGTCACCACATGCTGGTTATTGGTTGAGTTAAAGTAAATACTTTGAAATGATGTGGTATCCCTGGCAACTATCCCTAGCAACCTGTTATCACAGTAAATATGTGTAAACAAGCTAACTTGATTATAATATAGATAAATTATAAAAGCCTTATAGTACCAGCAATTACCTATGATAACATGAGCTTTCCTAGCTACTCAAGACTTTATAATAATAATATGTTACTAAAATTAGTATAAAATAATATAGTACAGTTAATTTAAAAATTGCAAGTTCACTGTTGACTGCTTTCAGTTACTTGTTAAATGATTAAACTAAACTTAATTGGGAGTTCACCCAAAGGTCCCCAGGACTGAGGCAGAGTTGCCTCACTAGAGGGCCACTGATACCTGCTGCAAAATGAAGGCATGCGACTGCTTCATGGGTTATAAAGCCTTATAGTTAAAAAATTGAAAAGAAATTCTTTGAATACTCACTAAATAATGACAAACTGAACAAGATGTCATAATTTAAAATAGGAATGACAATCGTTTTAAACTGGTCATCTCCAGATATTAATTCCTTAGGGATTACAAATAGGTTTGAACTTGCAGTTTCATCTGTGGGCAGCTACCAACAAGACAATTATGTACACAAACTTGACCTCTGAAACAACAGCTTATGTAAACTATATGTGACCTCTTTAATTGTAATTGCTATGGAGGCTCTATATATCAAAAGATTGTTTATATACATTAACCCACATGTGATGATGATATTTTATTATTATAGATCAAAGAGGAGGTTTGTTTTTCTTCCTTGTATCAGAAAAGTAGAGATGGAATCTTTAAGTATTCTGACTGTTTGTACAGAACTGTGGAAAGAAATAGCTTCTCTAGTTGCTATGTAATATGTATTTAGCTTAAATGTAGTCCAGTGGAGCAGAAGAATAAAGATAGGACTCTTGTATTCTTATCCAAGCTCTTGCTATGTTGAGTTCCCTATAGACCTTTACTGTAGTATAGACCAGGTATGTAAGAGAAGGTTGTTTAGATAGTCTAGTACCATTCTTTGGAATTGATCTGTTGTTATTTCATAAAGATCTCTCAGCTGAGCTGGCTGATCCTATTAAAGTACACAATGCAATAACCATTAACAGTCCAGCTATTCAAGGTGATTGATCAAGGTCAAAGAGGCGTAGATTGGAGAGGAGACTAAAGTGCTTAAGAAACCTTGATATGCCACAGTTGACTCCCATTTACAGTGTCAATCCTCCACTAGATTATCCACTATATAGTTAATAATATGTGGACACATACCAGCTTAGCCATCCTGATTCAATAGCCAATCTGACGCCACACCTATAGAATCTGTCTTGGCCATGTGGAGACCTCGCTTGTTTGTTTAACTTTTTATACTCTTGTTTGTGCGTATTGAGGCATTGTCTTTGTTTGTGTTGACAACTGCGAAGTTTGTTTATTGTGTGCCGGATGCCATTCATCCAGTATGAATGAATTATGCTAAAATTTCTTCTAAAAAATCATGCATATTTATAAAAAAAGTAATACATTGAAGATTTGGTAGACCCAGATTAGTAAGAGAATGTTGTTAAGCCTTGCACATATGCCACCTTTCTAGGCTGGACAGCTGCTTCTGGAAATTCCACCCTTTAACCAGTAACACTGGAGCTTTTCCCACAAAGCTTATTCCTTTTAATGTTTAAAATTAACTTGAAAAAGTGTAGAACATTTGACTATGGGATGTACTACAATGTATTCACTGTTTATGTTTTAACTCTTTTTTTTCTGTTCCTGTAGTCTGGTGGTGAGTGTGCTAGACAGAGCATCAAGTATATCATTACAATTCTCTGGTGGTATACCACTTAATATTTCATCCCTTTATGAAAACTGTGGCAACTTTATCTAACATTACACATACATACACTCCATTTCCACTTATTGTTCTTTTTCAGTTAATTTTGCAATACAATTGGCCCACAATTACAAAGTAATTTCAAAGCATTTTGAAAATTCTTGTATATGATACATGTACTGTATAAAGAATACTTGGATATTGTCATATTTTTTCAAGCTAGACCATTATCTATCTATCTATCGATCTATATAACATAACACAAATGTATAGGTATGTATGTTTTATAGCGGTGAGAGTGAATTCACATTGTGAATATCAGTACTAGTAGTACTGTACTACGTACTTCTTTATCTCTAGCCAAATTATGTGGGTAATATAACAGACCAATTTGATAAGTAATAACTTTTAACTGCTTCATTCAACAAGGAGCAGGCAAAGAGAGTGGGATATATGCTCCAAGACTGATCAGGTATACATAGTGTGGACTTTCAGGGCTCACTAGCTCCTCTGCTCCTCTGCTGTTGGATCACCTTATCCTCAAGGGACCCAAGAGGTGTGTCCTGTGTTACAAGTGGTTATTCTTGATACACAATAACCATATTCATGATTGAAAGGATAAATATTCATAAGATCAATCAGGGTAAAGCAAGTCTCCAAAAGAGCTCTTGGAAAATCTACCTGTCAGATGGCAAATGCCAAATGTTTACTAATTACCCTGCCCTGCTGATGAGACTTAGTGTTGTGCCTGAAATCCTTACAGCTATACATAGCTGATAATATCTAAACACTTTCAAGAAATTGGCTGCAACTCATACATATAAACATGAAAATTGATATCAACTTAAAGAATTCCTGGAATTCCAAGTTTATTGCCCAAATTTTATTAGTATCTGACATTGCGAGACCTTGAAACTATGGAAGATTATGCAATAGCCGAGCAATAGCTAGGAGGACAATGCACACATGCATGAAGATGTTCCAATGTGAAGTAATGGTAAATTACACTGCAAGCATATCTTATTATAATAACATGTATAATATATTACACTAACCAATTAGTTCAGCAGTGGTATAGTGTTCATATTTGGTGTAGTGTTTAGTTCTAAAAACAGGCTTATCTTGGCTTGCAATTGTTCATTATATGATCTCATTATTTTCAGTCAACTGCGGCTGCACTATTTGATTATAGCTTACTATAATTTTCTACTTTTGAGGTTACTGCATATATGGTATATAATATTATGCATCTATATACGTATACACACCTGGATCCTAGAAGCATGACGTCATCCTTTGCGAATATAAAATATATCAGCTGTGAAAATTATGTTAACTTGCAGAAGGATTCGGAGATGTCGATAAAGAACTGCGAGGCACACGTTCCTTGCTCGCATGGCTGCTCTGCTGCGATGCACCAGCAGCTCGCCCAGAGCAGATGCGACTGCATGGACAGCGGATGGAGCCTAGGATGCGAACGCCAATCATTCCTTTCCAGAAAGTCCTCAAAGGAGGCACACATAAAGCGACCAATGAATGCATTCATGGTCTGGTCTCAGATCCAGCGCAAAAAGATTATCAACGAGTATCCAGAAATGCACAATGCGGAGATAAGCCGAAGATTAGGAAGACTTTGGAGGATGCTCAGTGAGGAAGAAAAGCAGCCTTACATCCAAGAAGCGGAAAGACTGCGGGTGCAACATCTGCAGATGTATCCCGATTACAAATACCGTCCCCGCAAAAGACGCAATCCAGGCATCAAGAAATTTGATTTTGGTGGAACATATTCCAATTCAACTGTTGCAGTTCCGGTGGGCGAAGAGGGACCTGTTGATAGAGGTGCAGATATGGTTACGATCGCTATTCAGTGCAATATGGACGAATCTGAGGATGAGGGAGCAGTTTATGACGATCGCGACGGACTTCGTAATGAGGCTGGGATCCAGGTTGATAATGGAAATAGCTTAGCAAATGCCCGAAGACGAAGACAGTGCCCCACTTGTCAACACTTTACCTTGAGTATCGATCACGATGCTGCTACCTTTTCACAGGAAAGCGGACACCTTCCTGCCAAGAGGATCAGGATCTGTGACTTGACCTCCAGAGGCCTTCCCCTTTCTCCTCCAGCCTCCCTGGGGAGTGAAGTCAGCAGTCCATCCTCCCCGTTTGAGTTGAATGGATTTGTAGATTTACCTGCCATTGAAAATGTTGATTTTGAACAATTTTTTACAGTAATACCAGGCAATGGAGAATTTGATGATAATCCGAATGACAGTTTCCTTTTTGATCTAAACATTGGACTAGATAATATCATGCAACCACCTTTGGACTGTTTATCTGCTGATATTCCAGCAAAGATCTGAGTGATGCTATATCTGAATTAATTTTAGCATGAAAGTACAAGTTTTTATTTGCTTATTTGTACTGAAGTAACTTGCACCATAAAGATTTCTAATTCATTATTGGAATTTAAAAAAATACAATTTTTATTTTTATTTCATGGTTTTTGTGTTTGGAAAATGTGATTGATCAATTAAATTTGATGGTTCCAAAGGATTTTATCAAGAGGACAACCCAAACATTATCTGATTCAGCAGATATACTCCAAAATTGTGTAACTTGCAAAGTCATAATTCTATATTAGGCTGAATAATGCAAGGTGTATATATGTATTCTTGAAAACGTAATGACACAGGAGATCACACCATGGATATATAGTTCACACATAATCACACCACACCTCAAGCAGTGAGAACTATGAATATTGTTGACTCCTAGCACAGCTGACCGCTAAAACAATTGCTTTAATGTTATTCATGATCCTATTGACTTGTTATGTCCCACCTAAAATTTGGAGTGCAGGGCATATTCTATCATGCCATATAAGTGTTACTGCTGTGCTTTTCAGTCAATAATTAAATCAACTGTGTAGACAATCCCTTCAGGTCTGTGGGGAAGTATAATGCGAATAACAAGTAGCTATATAGGTCAAACATTCATCATTTTTTAATTGTACATGAAACGGCTGTCTGACCCAGTGGAGAAGAAGATGAAAGAAGGGAAAAGAAGGAAGAAAAGACTCCTGTATCTTCATCCAAAGCTCTCTTCAGGTTTAGTTCCCCTATAGGCTCTTTTACAGAATAGACATAGCATGTAGGAGAATGGTATCTTAGATTTTTCATGATATTAATACATGCATGTAATGTATACATTATTTAACTCTAGCTAGTAAATCATTTTCTTTTATTCTTGCATTATTGTGTGCCTTATTAGCAAATTAATATGAGTTGCTAACTACAAATGGCTTTTCACATCATTCATCCCTTGATTCAATGCATGTTTATGTAGCTAATTGATATTCTACTAGCACATGAAAGCAAACAATACCATAAACTAAGCTAATGGCCAGGAACTATCATCTTGTCAGTGGCATTCAAAGTGAATTAATCTCAACACTTTGAAGCTGAACTCAATCTCTCCTTATAAGTAGCTTGTTTTCAAGAAAAATAAACATAATTGGATTCCAGTTAAAGTTCGCTCAAAGATTCAGCGCCGCGCCGCTGGTAATTAGTCGCTGGGGAATTCCCCTATCTCCAGGGGCTCCAGGGGCAAACATGAATCCTTCTGTTGGTGTTTATATAAAGTACCTCTGGAATGTGCCGCGATTTTTTGTCAGAACATACTCAATACGAGCGAGAAGAGCTGTTATGTATGTTCCTGGGATGGACGAAAGGAAGATAACGAAACTAGCGAATCTCGGTGTTGACACAGCCGTACTGGATTTGGAAGATGGAGTAGCTGTGAACCAGAAGGTATACCATCTAATAAGGGGTGCATGTACGGCACTTATAAGTGGTAATTATCATATATATACCTCGGATGGTATATACGTCTCCAGGTACAGCCCTCCCCTTAGCTAGTATCTGAATTGTATACCATGCATGGGTATAATAATAATTAAACAGAATATAAAATTTTGGATTACATTATCTAGACATTGCAATTGGTACACTAGAATGGAATATGATTGAGGTTCTGTGTTGCATAATTTAGGCAGCTGCTCGTGAAATGATTCCGAAGGCATTGCATAGTTCAAAGTTCATGGAGCAAACCGAAAGAGTAGTTCGAATCAATAGCATCAGCAGTGGACTGACAGCTCTTGACTTGGAGGCGGTCCTTACAGGCCCCTCCCTCCCTGATGCACTGTTTCTTCCAAAAGTTGAAGATATAGGAGATATTGAGAAAGTGAGTAATATAACATGGGTTTCTACTGTTTCAGAATGTGCTGATGGATTCATTCCCAATACAGTAGAGCCTTTCAGTTAATACCTCCCATGAAACAGGTCCCATTGCAGGTCTAAAACGTATGATGGAACATTCTACAGACTACAATATATTGTTATTATATGTGAATATATGTGGATGTATATGTGTATATATGTGTATAGATGTGTATAGATGTGTATAGATGTGTATATATGTGAATATATGTGTATAGATGTGTATATATGTGAATATATGTGTATATATGTGTATATATGTGGATGTATGTGTATATAGTTGGCTGAGATGGTGCTGAGGCTTCGAGATAGGACACGGGTAAATCTGGAGAAGCCCTTTCCATTGTTCATTCTAATCGAATCACCTCTGGCTTTGCTGAATCTACAAAAGATTTGCCACTGGTCTCGTGACCCTACCAGCACACAGTCAATTTCCCTAGCAGTAGTGGTCTTTGGGTCCGACGACTACCTGGCCACATTGGGGGGGACAAGAACGGAAAGTGCTTCCGAGATTCTTTATGCAAGACAGCACTTGGTGACAGTTGCTAAAGCCTACAACTTACAGGCAATTGACCTTGTTCACATTGACTTTAAGAGTAAAATAACACTACATTAACATTTCGGAGCATGTAATGTATAGCCGAGGATGTAATGTATAGCCGAGGATGTACTGTATAGCCGAGGATGTACTGTATAGCCGAGGATGTACTGTATAGCCGAGGATGTAATGTATAGCCGAGGATGTACTGTATAGCCGAGGATGTACTGTATAGCCGAGGATGTACTGTATAGCCGAGGATGTAATGTATAGCCGAGGATGTAATGTATAGCCGAGGATGTACTGTATAGCCAAGGATGTAATGTATAGCCGAGGATGTAATGTATAGCCGAGGATGTAATGTATAGCCAAGGATGTAATGTATAGCCGAGGATGTACTGTATAGCCGAGGATGTACTGTATAGCCGAGGATGTAATGTATAGCCGAGGATGTACTGTATAGCCGAGGATGTACTGTATAGCCGAGGATGTAATGTATAGCCGAGGATGTAATGTATAGCCGAGGATGTAATGTATAGCCGAGGATGTACTGTATAGCCGAGGATGTACTGTATAGCCGAGGATGTACTGTATAGCCGAGGATGTACTGTATAGCCGAGGATGTACTGTATAGCCGAGGATGTAATGTATAGCCGAGGATGTACTGTATAGCCGAGGATGTAATGTATAGCCGAGGATGTACTGTATAGCCGAGGATGTACTGTATAGCCGAGGATGTACTGTATAGCCGAGGATGTACTGTATAGCCGAGGATGTAATGTATAGCCGAGGATGTACTGTATAGCCGAGGATGTAATGTATAGCCGAGGATGTAATGTATAGCCGAGGATGTACTGTATAGCCGAGGATGTACTGTATAGCCGAGGATGTAATGTATAGCCCAGGATGTACTGTATAGCCGAGGATGTACTGTATAGCCGAGGATGTACTGTATAGCCCAGGATGTAATGTATAGCCGAGGATGTAATGTATAGCCGAGGATGTAATGTATAGCCGAGGATGTACTGTATAGCCGAGGATGTACTGTATAGCCGAGGATGTAATGTATAGCCGAGGATGTACTGTATAGCCCAGGATGTAATGTATAGCCGAGGATGTAATGTATAGCCGAGGATGTAATGTATAGCCCAGGATGTAATGTATAGCCGAGGATGTAATGTATAGCCGAGGATGTAATGTATAGCCGAGGATGTACTGTATAGCCGAGGATGTACTGTATAGCCGAGGATGTACTGTATAGCCGAGGATGTACTGTATAGCCGAGGATGTAATGTATAGCCGAGGATGTAATGTATAGCCGAGGATGTACTGTATAGCCGAGGATGTACTGTATAGCCGAGGATGTAATGTATAGCCGAGGATGTACTGTATAGCCCAGGATGTAATGTATAGCCGAGGATGTAATGTATAGCCGAGGATGTAATGTATAGCCCAGGATGTAATGTATAGCCGAGGATGTAATGTATAGCCGAGGATGTAATGTATAGCCGAGGATGTACTGTATAGCCGAAGATGTAATGTATATGCCGAGGACTCACAAAAGATCAAGTAGAGACAAAGATTCCCAGGGTCACCAACGAAGGGTGGAATTGCCAGAAACAGCAGGCCTAGTGAGAAGTAGAAGGAGAAAACTCTTGTATCCTCATCCAAAGCTTTCACTAGTTCACTATACACCTTTACTCTAACGTAGCATGTAAGAAATATGATGTATTAGATCATTCATATCCACACAATGACTACATCATACTGGCAGTGTGTCTTGCACTGCACTGTAGACCTTTCAAGCTTGGAGCTTCAAGCTGCAGAAGGAGCTAGAATGGGATTTAATGGCAAACAGGTGATCCATCCCTCCCAGGTCCCAGTAGTCCAGAAGGCCTTCACACCCTCAGATGAGCAGCTGAAATGGGCTGTGGATCTTATCAAGGCTTTTGAGGAGCACCAAGCTTCTGGAAAGGTGAGCCCCAGGGTTACCATGATAACCAGTCACAGGGCTATTACTATGACAACCATCATATATATAATAATTAGCTACTCCAGGCAATATGATTTCATAGTAGAGATGGAACACACATATTAATATGGTGTATTAATGCTATATAGGGAGCCTTTTCATTCCGAGATCACATGATAGACAAGCCACTACTTCTTCAGGCAGAGAACATTGTTAGACTCTCCAATCTGCAACCAAAATGAAGACGACTCTAAAAGATCATTTTTACCACTTACACACTATACTTTACTAAGCTTATATTGGACACTATAATGCTATAGATATAGAAGATTAATAAAGTGCACATCTAATATTATGGAGATTATATGTATACCTATTATATATATATGTATAATAAACATATATATATAATCTTACAAATTATTCTGTCTAAATTCAAATTATGAATAAATACACACATCAATCATCCAATCATCTTTGAGCATCTAGAGACGCAGATTGTTTTTGTGGAGTCTGACGTTTCAACCCTCCATGGGGTCCTCTTCAGCAACTGATGGTGATTGCTGGAGGTTAGGCACTCTCCAGCAATCACAAGACACTCAAAAGACTACAGGTGAACCATACATCTCAAAGACAAGTTTGGTATAGAAGAAATCCCCATTATTGATCATGATGATTGCATGACAAAGCACATTCAAATTTTTAATTAGAAACAAGATTATATTATACATTATAATTTGCAATGCCTTTAAAAGTTGTCTGCCAAGTTATATATATAAGTATATATTGAGCAATGACACAAACATGGTGCAGGCAGTGTATACATGCATGCATGTGATTCAAATGTGATAAAGTTACTTAGAACAAACAACAATGGAAAATTAGTCAGATTGATCATCTTCTGAATGTTTATTGTCATCTTTACACTCAGCAAAATCTTCGTATTGTAGTTCTTGTGAAGGAGTACTAGCTACACTAGTACTTTCTTCTTTACTTTCTGAATTTGATTTCTTCTTCTTGAAGAGTTTCTTAAACCAATTACCTCTCCCAGATGACTTCTGGTCATCATTGTTGTTCTGACTTTCTGTACTTGCCTGCTTCTCAACAGGTTTCTCTTCCACTAATCCTGGAGAATTCTTCTCCTTAGAGGATTCACTTCCTAAAGCCTCTTTACTCCCATCACTTTGCATAGCATGACTGTTGTCCATATCTTGATCACTTTCCATCATCATGCCATCAGAATCATCGAGGTGACCCTCTAGTCCACCAACATTGTCATCATCAGAATCCTCATCTCCATTGCTGCTATTGGGGTCACCCAGGAAGTTGTTAAGAGGAATCTCCATGGCAACCCCATTGACAGTACACAACATTATTCTACGACCAGGTGCACCATGAAACCCAAACTGAATCTCTTGTCTAGATTTTGAAATTGAAATGAAACATAATGATTTAAAATAGTTAAATTATAATTATTATGCTGACATAATTATTCAGCTAGAACTGAGTGACATGAACTAACTCGTACACATTTGCTGCATGTGACATTTACTTAGTAACGACTATATAGTTTGCCTTTTCCTTTCAAATCAACAACCAACACAACAATATGGAAAACTTTAACTCTTGTCCACTGTAAATATCAACAGTTCACCAAAGACATACTTCTAGACGCTTCAAAAATCAAAGATGTATGCAATAAATGAGCTGAATATCCCAAGGGTAGAATGACTCAATAATCATTTGATAATTTGGGACACTAACCTTGAGCCTCTCCTCCGCTGTCTTCCTCGGGCACCTTCCCCTAACCCACAAGCCATGGCCTCTTCTTCACTCATTTCAGCATCATGTTTACTGTGATCAATTGGACAAAGCTTCTTGGGGGCGGGGAGAGGCGGACCCCAGCTGTCACGCCCATTCTTCAAAAAGGTCTTCATTGGAGTTGGGAGAGGTAGGTTGTCAATATCTTTATACCGTTCTCTTTTCAGTCTGGTCAAAGTGCTCAAGCGACATATCTCTTTAAGAGTAGGTATCTGGTATCCTAAAACCACAAGGACAGAAGTCACATGACTATCACATGACAGATGTCACATGACTACCACATGACTCATATACTCTCTGAAGTTTCAAAAAAAGAAAAAAAACATACACCAAACACAGAACGTGGGTACAATGGCCCTGCTTGATATACGTAGTCATCTCTCTTGGACAGTCACTTGTTTAAAGTGGTTGTTCAATTGAGTCCCAAATATTCATACTACACATATATGTACATTTGATCCAGTCACACAAAGAGCCAAATAAATTAGGTCCCTTACGTAACCATAGAAACTGTATATTGTCAAATCAAAAGTAATGATATTACTAGTACTGTCTGTAAAGTACAGTTTTTCAGTATACATAGCGGAAAACATTGAGAAGACCTGTTTGTGGATTTCAGCCAACTAACCAATGGTGAATGAAGCCAAATCTTCATTCTTCTCGGCAGAGGGTGAGATCAGTGGAGCAAAGGCCACACTTGACAGTATAACGTCTGTCCTAAACTCTTCTTCTCCTAACCTGGTTATTGCTACCAGCTGTACACACAACAAGTAAACTACATCTCAAAAATAGCCTAGACAGGTGACAATCACATGGTAGTCACATGACTGTCTTAGGTGAATGCCTTCAAAGTTCAAGTCTTATTTAACAAACAAGTCTAAAGTATCTTTTGAATGGGTAAAGAGGGATATTACATTCAACATCAAAGTTAGAAACATATAGTACAAAGTGTAAAGAAAAAGATAATTATTTTAGGAAACTTCCCCTAAAGATGTCTCCAAGCTAAGCCCTGAATGTGACATGACTGCCAAGGACAAAGACTCTGGATTCAGGTTCTGGGTGCCAGTTATAGTAGCCTTTGGCTAATGGCTTCCCGGGTAAAATAAGAATTCCTGATACCTGAGAGATCAACAAGAAGACAAAGATTCCCAAGTCACTGATGAAGGGTGGAATTCCCAGAAATAACTGTCTGGCCCAGTGGAGAATAAGATGAGAAGAAGGAGAAAACTCTTGTATCCTCATTCAAAGTTCTCACTAGGTTTAGTTCCCTATAGGTGCTTACTCTAAAATAGATGCAGTACGCATGTAAGAAAATGGTGCATTGGTAATTCGTGAATGGGAGCAGTCCGCTTACCTGGCTCTCAGTTGGCATAACAAGTACCCCATTGATCTCCAGCAGGCTCCGAAACAGTTCCTGTGATTCCGTAGTGGTGCATGCTGCGCCACAGTAGATGCGATCATAGCGCCTGTTGTTTGAGCTCAGCAGTAGGCCGTTTCCAACCACAAAATGGGGATCACCAAACAACGCTGGGTCGTACCATGGAGAAGTCAACTTGAACTCGTCCAATTTTGATCTGGCATATTCCACATTAGACTCGTAGAGTTCGACTCCATGGTTGATTCCACCGGATCCAATGAGGAGGCCAACCATGGTGGACAGATAACCAGTGCCGCTCCCAATGTTCAGGAACGAGCAGTTCAACTTGAAATCTAATGCTTCCATGGCCTTTGTGTAAATGCAGGGAGCGGAGAGGTGTAGATTTCCTTTGCGCCAAGCACTGTCCGTGTAGGCATCCAACTTTTCCTTCTCGTCACTTGACACGATGTAGAAACCTGAGTGTGGAAAAAACACTCACTAAAAGAAAGGAGGGGTGGGTAGACTGGTCAAGTAGGAGGGGCGGGTAGCCTTGGTAAGTAGGCGGGGCTGGTAGACTGGTCAAGTAGGAGGGGTGGGTGGACTGGTCAAGTAGGAGGGGTGGGTGGACTGGTCAAGTAGGAGGGGTGGGTGGACTGGTCAAGTAGGAGGGGTGGGTGGACTGGTCAAGTAGGAGGGGCGGGTAGACTGGTCAAGTAGGAGAGGCGGGTGGACTGGTCAAGTAGGAGGGGTGGGTGGACTGGTCAAGTAGGAGGGGTGGGTGGACTGGTCAAGTAGGAGGGGTGGGTGGACTGGTCAAGTAGGAGGGGTGGGTGGACTGGTCAAGTAGGAGGGGTGGGTGGACTGGTCAAGTAGGAGGGGTGGGTGGACTGGTCAAGTAGGAGGGGCGGGTAGACTGGTCAAGTAGGAGGGGTGGGTGGACTGGTCAAGTAGGAGGGGTGGGTGGACTGGTCAAGTAGGAGGGGTGGGTGGACTGGTCAAGTAGGAGGGGCGGGTAGACTGGTCAAGTAGGAGGGGCGGGTAGCCTTGGTAAATGGGAGGGGTGGGTAGACTGGTCAAGTAGGAGGGGCGGGTAGCCTTGGTAAGTAGGAGAGGCGAGTAGACTGGTCAAGTAGGAGGGGCGGGTGCCTTGGTAAGTAGGAGGGGTATATAGCTTGTAGTGATAAAGACAAAGACTTGTACAAATCATAAGTTTCTATTGTAAACAATAAATAATTAATCTCTGTTTAATGATGATTAAAATAAAACCATCGACTTTCAACATTCGTAATAATGTTTGTATTACAAATATTACATCTAATTTCAGGGTCGTGTTGGACCAGCCCACGCTGCTCAATAAAAAAGAGAAAAACGTTCACAGAAAAGAATCAAGGTATATACCCCTGTCTATTTTCCTGAAGACAGTCTCCACTTCCGGTCTTCTGATGTAGTCAGCCTGACAAAGGTTGTCAACCAAGTCGTCATTATTGTCTGCGGCGCTAACAACACCGCCCATATTCTACGTGGATGGATTCAAGTGTATTATCTCTTCTCTTCCCAACTGATTGTAGACTGAGGTTAATAAACAATAAGTCACGTGTTCATTGACGCAGCCTGGTGACGTCACATAGTAAAATGGCTGCGACGAGGTCCCTAAAATTTGGAAATCTTTTCCAACAACTGAGACGTCCTGGTAAGTAAGTAACGGTGCATTGATACGCTAAGAGACTATTCATTACATGATTGTGATACAAAATAGAGAGACGCCCACATTTTAGTGCAGTTAGAAGAATTAAAAGTTAAAAATTCATTGATACTACAATACTTTTTGGATCGGTTGTCCAGACCGGACATTGCAATCGGTAATCGGTTAGCACTCGCGACGACATGTAGCGATAACCTTTTTACCGATTACCGATTGCAACGTCCGGTCTGGAGTTCTGTATTAAATAGCAGTTTATAATTACTATAAACTGTGAAAGTAGTAAAAGAGAGTATACACGTGCATTAGCTAGGCTGTCCTCTGCTAAAGTGGGCGTGTTCATCATGTGGGCGTGTTCATCATGTGGGAATATGTATGCTTTTATCTAGGAGGATTGAAGGGCGTGTCCAAAGCTCCAGAGATAGTAGCTGTTAGGGCAGTGGCTACCCAGACAGGTGGGAGGAATGTGGTGCTGGTTGATGGAGCCAGGACACCCTTTGTTGTCAGCGGCACTGAGTAAGCAGCTGAATGATTGGTGCACAAGTGTGTAGCCATTTCAATTGTAAGGTCTGGCAGACGTGGTATCCTTCTGGTATGTACCTATAAAGTACTGTTATAAAGTAGTTGGTAATAAAAGTAACAAAAAGACAAAGATCATTATCAGTAGGAATTGTTTATTGTTTATTGTTGTTTGTTTTACCAAATTCCCTGTTTATGTATCCTAGTTACAACGATGTCCTTGCTTACGATTTGATAAGGTGGGCTGTGCAAGGAATAGTGAAAAAGACAGGGATTGATAAGAGTGAGTGAGTCCTTTAGGTACACAAGTTTATTTTTAAATAGTTGCCTAGTTACAAGGGTCAATATTGAAGATCCTGAATATCTTTCAAATGGGCCAAACACACTCCATAGGATTAGAGCATCACCTCTGTGTAATAAGCACTCAGTATCATCCCAGGGTCTTCCATTTTAACTAAGGAGAAAACCCTATTCTTCCTGCTTTAATAGCTTTTAGATATAGATATTTTATAGATTTTTATACTAGTCTTTTGATCAAAGATGATTGGATCAGAACCTTTGTTATCTAATTTGATTGGTCACTCTCAGGTGTGATAGAGCATATCGTCGTGGGAACCGTCATTCAAGAAGTTAAAACAAGCAACATTGCCAGAGAGGCGGCCCTTGGCGCCGGCCTGCCCCTCGGAATACCCTGCCACACAGTGACCATGGCATGCATCTCCTCCAACATGGCCATCTCCACTGGTTCGTAACACCAAATACCTGTCTTTACTCTTGTGCAAAGTACAGTAAAACCTGTATTAGTAGTCACTTCCGAATTACAGTCGGCTCTTAAAGTCCTGGCAGAAATGTATTGGGCTTTGCAAAAGGGTTTCTATAATGCAACCATCTCTCTAATAAGTTTAATCCAAGAGTTGACTGCATTAGGCAGGTTTTACTGAGTTTCACTTTGCAAGCAACCTACCTCCTTTACCAGAAGCACCATTAGAGGTATGGAAAATCTAGCATTGTACTACAAGTACATGTACTTTGATTTAGTATCTGTTTAAATTATTAAATTAATTTTTATAGAAAAAGAGAATTTAACTACCTTATACCATGAAAGTCCCTACGTATGTAATATTCTCTATCGTGAAAGGAAATTATGTTTTATAACCTCAAATTGCAGGTGTCTCTCAAATTAGGAGTGGTCAAGCAGACACAGTGATAGCTGGAGGCGTGGACATTATGAGTGATGTCCCAATCAGATTGTCCCGAGGCCTGAGGAAGGGACTCCTGAAGATGAACAGAGCAAAGAGCGTGATGCAGCGTCTTGGTATCCTAGCATCAGTTGGATTGAAGAATCTCTCTCTTGAGCTGCCAGCCATTTCAGAATTCTCCACAAATGAAGTGATGGGACACAGCGCTGATAGGTAGGCATGGTAACCAGTTGGCATGGTAACCAGCAGTCAGTAGAGTGGTACCTCACAGCGCTGATAGGTAGGCATGGTAACCAGTTGGCAAGGTAACCAGCAGTGGTACCTCATAAGTGAGACATGCTTGAGGAGATAGATTTTAGATTTGTTTGAATCACTCTCCATCTTTCACGAGACCCCAACCTAACACTTTATACTAGCCCACATTTATTGACATCTCCCCTCAACATGTGATTATCATGTGATTGGGTACGTAGGTCTGAAAGCAACCTGTAAAACTATGTATTGTATCCCTATTCCTCAAGTAAGAAATATATCCTTTAATCACATGGTGTGTTGTCATGGTGTAGACTTGCAGCAGCTTTCAACATCTCAAGGGAGGAGCAAGATGCGTATGCCCAGCGTTCTCATTCCTTTGCAGAGAAGGCGTATAATGTTAGTCTATGGCTGTGTGTGTCTAACATAATATCTTCTGATAGCCTATCTACGTATGTGTGAATAGCGTATAAAGAGTACCTGACCTGCTGCATACTAGTCTTGCTTGTAAAATGACTATGCAGAAGGAAAGTCCATAAATTGATTATTGTATATACGTTCAATAAGCTATGGACACGCGTAATATCCTGCTGATACATAATTATGCTATTGATTAAATAGATCAACTACCTAATTTTAACTGTTTCAATGAGTTTCCTACTTGTTACACAGGATGGACTCTTGTCCGACCTCCTTTCAGTGTTTGTACCAGGTGAGCTCTACCTCATGTTGCATCCTCCTCCTTGTACGTGTATGTGATTTTGAAAAGATTAATGCTGCAATTTGATTGGTTGGTTACAGGTAAGAGTGATGCGGTGAAGAAGGATAATGGAGTCCGAGTCTCCTCTTTGGAACAGATGAGTAAATTGAAAGCTGCCTTCATCAAACCACACGGAACCATCACTGCTGCCAACTCTTCATTTTTGGTCAATCACCATGACAACATGATTGCATAATTCTCCTACTATACCTACTCAATAACACACTGACATAGGGTTACTCTTCCTCCATTTTTTTAAATGGCTACTAATGGTTGTTGCTCTGTTCTGTACTGTGCAGACTGATGGTGCCTCTTCAGTACTTTTAATGTCAGAGGCAAAGGCTAAGGAATTAGGCCTAAAACCCAAAGCCTACATCAGAGATTACCTGTTTGTGTCACAAGACCCCAAAGATCAGCTTCTTCTTGGGTAAGTGCATCTTGTGCTTCATTACTTTGGAGGAACTGAAGGACAGGGAAGGGAGAGAGAGAGAGGAAAAGTGGGAAATGGGAGAGATAGAGAGAGGGAAAAGGAGGGAGTGGGAAAGGAAGAGAACTAAAGAGGAGTGTGGCGAGTTTTAATATCATGCATGTGGTGTGTAACAATTGGTTTCCTCTTTATAGACCTGCCTATGCAACACCTAAAGTTCTTATGAAGGCAGGACTAAAGCTTTCAGACATTGATGTGTTTGAATTTCATGAAGCCTTTGCAGTAAGTTATTAGTCAGGTGTTACAGATATAACATACAGTAGGTTATAGACTGTAATTCAGAGGTGACTACTAATACAGATTTTACTGGGACTTTAAGAGCCGACTGTAATTTGGAAGTGACTACTAATACAGGTTTTACTGGACTTTAAGAGCCGACTGTAATTTGGAAGTGACTACTAATACAGGTTTTACTGGACTTTAAGAGCCGACTGTAATTTGGAAGTGACTACTAATACAGATTTTACTGGACTTTAAGAGCCGACTGTAATTTGGAAGTGACTACTAATACAGGTTTTACTGGACTTTAAGAGCCGACTGTAATTTGGAAGTGACTACTAATACAGGTTTTACTGGGACTTTAAGAGCCGACTGTAATTCGATTAGTCTATGTCATTATTTCCCATGTACGGGCTATATATAGAAGTGTTTGATGACTGTATTATGTTATTGTAGGGACAAATCTTAGCTAACCTTAAAGCAATGGATTCTGATTGGTTTGCCAGGAATTATATGAATCGCTCAGAAAAGGTAACACACTTCATTTGCTATTCCAGTGTTTGATGGAATGTCTTAGTTTGAAGTATGTGCTGCATCATATGCCCTTCCCACGTAGGTCGGCAGTGTTCCAATGGACAAGTTTAACCTTTGGGGAGGATCTCTCTCTCTTGGACATCCTTTTGGGGCTACAGGATGTCGTCTGGTTACCATGGCTACCAACCGGTTGATAAAGGAGAATGGAAAGTTTGGCCTTGTGGCAGCATGTGCTGCAGGTGGACAAGGTCACGCCATGATTGTCGAACGCTATCCCTAGCAAGATTATATGTGAACCTTCCACCACTTTATATGATATATATTAAGTATAACTACGTATATACTACAATACTAATATACATAATAAGAAATGTTTTCAGTTTAAATAATATAATTTGTTATTTCATATACTGTGTACTGGGAAAAAAATTATTTTTATTATAAGAATTTGAAAATGAATTACTGTAAATTTGACACATATACATAATATTATTTCTGTTTTCTTTAGTGGTATTTGTATAGTATTGTAATTATCTTTGTCTTTAGTATACAAGTATATGTTAAACTTTTTATTAAAACAATGCAGCATACATACACAGCTAGTAAGTACAAACTATATAGCCGTAACTTTCTTGACATAAATAATCTTGCAAGTCAAATGTGTATATATATAGCAAATTGGCCAAGAATTCCTTATATTCTTTTCACAGCAATTGCTTGCATGTGCTGTTATTCTCATTCTACATGAATGGTGGTTAATGAACTATTGCTATATATGGTAATGCTTAAAAAATGACCTGTAATAGAATTGCTATTGCACGAGTTGTTTTGTGATGAGCACTCCAATACAGTCTTACCCCATATCAGTGCATAACATATACATTCAATAGAATTATACAAGTAATCCACAAAGTTTATCTGATCACATGCAGGGCTACTGATCACATGCAGATGGCATAGAATTGTTTGGAAAGTTTGGTACAGATTGTAGCAGTATTGAGTATAGTTTTCAGTTCTACAGATTACCTCCAAGTTAACCAATTGCTACTTTAAGCTTGAGTCATTAATATTTACTATAATTGAGGATTAAGATACATGCCAGTTACATCTAATTAAGCACCAAGTGTTTCCATGGCAATTACTTTGCTTCCATTCTGAAAATTTGTTATTTAACTGTTGCCATATATGGTAATCCATGGCTATTATTCAAAGGTTCTTATTGAACTGTGGCCATTGTAACAAATATCATTCCTTGTCATAGGACAATTAATAATTTGCTTTGTGCTAGACCTGCCATTGTTCTTTGTTATTCCCCATAACTGTTCATAACAATGATCTGGACTAGAACATTCTAACAAAGTTCTCTAAGTAATAGTCAATCACAAATAATCCTAACATCCGAAATGATTATCACACAAAGAATACAAACTGACATGACCTACTTTGGAAGAAGGATAACTTTGAAACCCAAGCAGCTAGTTATGCTTCAACTGAACAGCCAGATACCTGGCTCCAGGGCATAAAGACACTTGAAACTAATTGCTGACCTAATAAATGGCTTGTACATGGCCAAGGAGCTTTCCAGCTGAGCACTGACACATACTGGTTTGGCTGGAGAACATTAGCTGAGAGCTATGGATTAAAGCCAAACTGTATGAAACACAAGTTTGGGATTCCTTTGGTTAACCTAACATTACCTTCCTTCATCACTTTAAGACACAAAATATAAAAAAAATAGCTACAGCTAGTTTAGGTAAACAAAAAAATGAAACCCACAGCAGTATGAACCTGGGAGTAAACATGCTGAAAATGTATTGTTATTATTGGCCTGGACTGATATAGACAACTATAAGAACAATTCTTATCATTCTAGTCAGACTTGAGGAAAACATGCCATGACATTTAAGAACAAAAAGTTCATACAACCAACCAAGTACAAATTACCATGGTTACATCTAAATAACAAGATTACCATAGCAACAGCTGCAATCCATGCAATCAATCCAGACACAATTAGAACATTAACTTAGCTGGTAGTATAATGTCTTAATTTAAAATTTATAAAGTACAAATGAACTTTATTAAGAGCATGTATGATTCCCATGTAAATTACTACTACTAATTATGAAGTTGTCTACATATTTATTTGTACAATTCACAGTCAAATAGCAAGGCAAACTGATCTACAGGATATAGAGAATCTGTTAAGCAGGTACTACACACCTCCCCTAACTGAATTACAGTAGCTGGGAGTTGCTAGAGACTGGTAGACATGCTAAATCTGGTAGTCCCATTGAACAGATGTACAGTTGTTATTCTCACTGTAAATATTCCATGCAATTTTCCATTGATCCAACACTTCTCTTTTCTCACCTAAATAGGTTAAGCCAATAACTTTAATAATAATGGCACTCAGTCCTCCTTGTTCTTATTTGGACATGTTGCTAGGTAACTGATATTTGACTTCCATGACAATTCTATAAATAGATGAATATACAGTAAATCAAGTATAGGCTGCACAATAAGACATATACTTGTCCAATCAAAATTAATGTTAGTTTGTATAAACGCGAAGTACAAATTACATCTTGAACAGTCTCACCAGTAAAAAAAGTAATTTACACGAGGTAAAGATGAATATGTATGCAAATTAAAAAAGATATAGACTTCATTTAAAGTGGCTATATAGTTTGTCTGATTCTCTAAACAACATGACCTACCAATGAGTGTAATTTAGGCATGGACAACGTACGCCAAGTTTCTCAATTGCAATATTTTAACAACGGCCATTTTGGATTCACAAATTGATTGAGCAATAGCACGAGGATTTTCTACGTATGCAATGCAATAGCGTAAATACTCAAACCTTTATTGTTATAAATGTATATTCTCAATGTGACGTTGTCCTGTGTTGTGCATGAAACATGGCGATTGACATGTCCATTCATGCGCTTGTGCATATGTAAAATAAAAGATTACTGCTAAAACAATTAGAGGTTCATTAAGAAATTGATAGCTTGTTTATTAATTAAGCACTTCTATTCATGGGGTCACTGGACATTTTATGATTTGCTTCGCTGGATAGTCATGAATGATTTTGAGTCGAAATTCAATAAACAATAACAATTTGCTGAATAGGCCGGGTTATGTTCTGCATGTTGTCTATTGTTCTTGAACATGACCTCGAAAACAATAAACAAAATTTTAATTCCGTGATTTTCCGCCAAGTTCACGATGTTTCCCGCCGACCATTTCTAATAAATAGTCGAGGAAATTTTCAGTCTTTGGCCTCCGGGCTATCAACTCTGGAGGTCTACTTTGGTGTGGATCGATGCGAAAACCGTGGTAGGAGCACGACCATGGTACCATGCGACAAAGGGTCATCGGTGTTCGTATAGTGGGGTGGTCTCTCTATCATGGGTTAGTGCCTGGAGATGTATCTCACTATTAATCCTGCTTGTGTGTTTAAATTGGCACTTGCGGATTCTTGCTATACGACCCGTACCTGGAGGAGCGTGGGTCCAGTGCCACTACGTAGTCGGTCAGGAACCCCTGTTGTAGGCTGCAGCTTCAGGTTGGTTTGGAAGGCATTTGCATTTTTAATTTGTATTCAGTTTCGTATCCATGCATCAATGTAGTATTTCATTGTACATCATGTATTTTCAATTCTTTTCTTATAGTTCATTGAACTGATGGGTCCCTACTCTAAAGCGCCTGGCCGATCCCAATGAGCTAAAGTCTGTGTGCAGTGTTCCCAAGCTACGTTGTGTGCACATGATGATTCTCATTGGTGGGAGTTTGTGGTCCGCCAGGGTCGGGCTTGTTCTGTTCGTAGCGTGGCAGAGCAAGACTAGTAACTGGTCAGAGGTCGGTCAGGTACGCCGGATCGCTCCCGTGCAACTTCTCTTACGACGCAAGTAGTGGAAGTGTCAAACAGAGTTGAGAAACCGGAGGCCATTTGGGGCACGAAGTACTTCTACCTCCTCGTGGTGTGCCCTGGGGTCACCTTTACTACACTCAGTAAAGTGATGCGAAACGAAGTACTGCAGCACCGTTCCAGTAACACTCAAAAGGAGAAGAAACAGCATGAAGAACTTGTTTATTTTTTTAAGAACTACATTGTTTGAACATTTTTTTTACGTGTATATTTCAGAATTGTCAAGTAAAAATGATCATTGTGCAGTGGTTATTATACAATCCCAATTGGCGATACTAATTTCATAATGAGCTTGGTATAAATTAGAGCTCATCGCAAATGTAAGCATTCAGTATACTCTTGTAAATTATTGCATAACACAAAGGCCGTCCGGCCCGTTGCAGTACGAAATATTATGTAAAAGTTGTATAAGAAAAAAATACACTAAAAGAAAAAAGGGAAAAACTTTAAGAAAGTATATAAAAGAAAAAAGAAAAAAAGGAAAAAAACTTTAATTTGAAGAAAAAATACGTATATATAACGAAAAAGAAAAAAGGAAAAAAATTTGAAGAAAGTAAAAGAAAAAAGAAAAAAGGAAAAACTTTGAAGAAGAAAATACGTATAAGGAAAAAGGAAAAAAAATGAAGAAAGTAAAAGAAAAAAGAAAAAAACTGAAGAAAATAAGAAAAGGATGATACACATAATTAAGCATTTCAAATTGCTGTGCCTCCCTTGACCTAGCCACTCATGCAGTAGTTACTTTATAAAACTCTATGGGTGTAATTAAATATTTTAATGCTTTATATCAAAAAGTACACAATGCTGATACTCTATCAAAGGAAATATATAATTGATTCCATTGGAGTCAATTGAGCCTCTTGACTCAATTAGCTCTAAAAACCTAAACCAACACATGTGCCCAGCTCAAGTGACTGACAATTAAGAATAATTTGCCAAGATATATTTACATAATGAAGAAATGAAGTCATTGGGTTTAAACAGTAAGTGACAAAGTAACTTGGCATAGTTCAGAATGTGATAAAACAAAAAATACATTGTGATACGGTGTTTTAAGAAGACGACTGTTCTGTGTTGACTTCATACAGCTGCCGACCGTGGTTAGTTCTACAATGAAACAACAAGATAATCACTGTCAACAAATAAAAATAATCAGTAAGAATACACTAGGCAAGGATTGCTAAAACATAATTGCAGCAATACATTGTGATAAGTGATTGTCACACATCATGAATGCATGATCTACTGAGATATATGGCAAATGCATGATCTACTGAGATATATGGCAAATGCATTCACTATGTAACTACAGGACAGAGATACACATATTCACTATGTAACTACAGGACAGAGATACACATATTCACTATGTAACTACAGGACAGAGATACACATATTCACTATGTAACTACAGGACAGAGATACACATATTCACTATGTAACTACAGGACAGAGATACACATATTCACTATGTAACTACAGGACAGAGATACACATATTCACTATGTAACTATAGGACAGAGATACACATATTCACTATGTAACTACAGGACAGGGTTACATATGTATATTCACTACTATCACTCACTCGACTTCTACTGCTCATTAGCTCTGAAGTACTCATCCAGTGAGCTTCCATGTAAAATACTTGTAAAGTTAAGGAACCTACTACAATAGGCTGAATACACTATTCATACACACATACGTACAACACATGAGGTATAACTGAATCTAATTATCAGTGGACAATTTGTGCAATGCTTCCTGCCCCCATAAAGGAACCAAATTCAGTGTCTCACCGCCAGAAATAACAGCCTTATGTAAACAATGATACTATAAAGGTATAGTTGTCTGAGTAACATACTGTGTATATGTATGTATATACGTATCTGACAGTCAACACTATACTACTCCACGTATGTACTCCCAGGTATATAACTACTCTATATACTGCTATGTGAAGGTAGGCATGTAAAGGATACGTCTCTCAGTGTCTGACATTGTGGAATACACTGAGGAGCAGCCACTGACAGTGCTAGAATTCCTTTTGTGGTGCTGGTGGCGACCTTGGAGGGAGGGGCCCTGAGGGGAGTGGCAGGGCTGGTTGCCTATATACATACATATATATATATATATCTGATATGCCATACTTCAACTTCTTTGAAGGAACTTTGAAGACAAGGATCACAAAATGAGATGACATTAATTGACACAAACAGTCAGAAACCATTTCATTTTAATCTAGACTCTGAAGCTCAAGATATAATTATAGGAGGAATCAGTACTAGATACTAGATCCCTCTGCCTAGCTACTCTTAACAGGAACAGACAGAAACCAAATCTAAATGAAGGTCTATGGCTAAAGGAGCTCTCCAGCTGACATTTGGTTCGGTTAGTTGAGAGCTATAGCTACCATCAAACTGTAAGAAACACAATTTTGGGAGTTTGGGACAAACAAAAAGGTTGGAGAACCTTTTGTATACTAGCATGATCCTAGGAATAAGCATGGCTTAAAATGTAATACTTTTATTGGCCTGGCCTGATATGGCTTAAAATGTAATACTTTTATTGGCCTGGCCTGGTATTGACAACTTCCACAGGTAGTCTGACTTGAAGGTAAGTTGTTAGTTTAGCTGCCCAACAAGTACAAACTAGCACGACGACACCTAAATAACACACTGCTCACCTGCCATCTTGGTTAAATTAAGCAATTAGAAAAGTGTACATAATAATATAGTATTTCCATTAGCAGTGGCTTGGACTTATCATACACATACAATACACCTAACACAGTCATTTGGAAATTCAAATGACACTTAAACAGTTTATGTCTATTTTAGAAGTTGTCTGCAGTACAAATTTATATGGCATAGAATTGTTTGGAAACTTTATAGGGTAGATATTGAGTTAAGACATTAATTGCTATTTCCATGTACCAAAAACTCACAATTCAAGTGGTATAGTCTATGACTGTGTGTCCAAAGGTCTATATATCTGCCGACTTTCTCTGTCCTTTCATTCTAAAACAAAAAATAACAAAGTTGTCAACATTTAGGTGATAAAGGAGTGTGGTACAAATCTTTCAGCAAACAAGAAGGGAAATACACAATCTTAATCGTAAAAGTAAACATTCTAATAAAGTTTCAATACCAAAGAACGGCTGCTATTTTAATCCTTCGTAGACTACGTGTATCACTTCAGCTTCCAGGTACCGATGCATTGCGCGCATCTCTTTCAGTAGATTGCGATGTCAACGCACATTATATTTGCAATAAAACTGCAATTAAATTGAAACAGATTCAATATCAGTTTTGCTATGTTATACATAAAATTTGCCCTATCTCTCACCATACATTAATTTTGTATACCGGAATTTAATGTACATTGCGAGCTGTAACTCTATCAAATGGCGAGATGTGAAGCTAAATCTTTGTGTCAGCATTCACAGACAACTATAGAGCATGTCCAATGAGTTTTTGAAATCTTGATGGAACATAAAATTTGCCCTATCTCTCACCATACATTAACTTTGTATCCTAGAATTTAATGTATGTTGAGGGCTGTAACTCTATCAAATGGAAAGATATGAAGCTAACACTTTATGTCAGCATTCACAGACATTTATAGAGCATGTCTAATGAGTTTTTGAAATTTTGATGAAACTTAAAATTTGCCCTATCTCTCACTATACTTTAACTTTGTATACCAGAACTTAATGTAAATTGAGGGCTGTAACTCTATCAAATGGAGCTAATACTTGATGCCAGCATTCACAGACATGTATGAAACATCTCCAAAGAGTTTTAGAAGTTTCAATTTGTGTTCATATTTGCCCTATCTCTCACCATACATATGAGTATATCCTATAATATAGTATTGGAGCTACAATTGCTTTCAAAGCATTATTTAGCCTAGAAATTAGAATCTATTTTTATCGGTACATTATTCTCTCAATTCTAAAATTTAAGTTAGGAATTGAGTAATAATTTATTCATACAGCCCGGCCTAGTTGCAATATCGATCATAGACATTAATATCGTAGAGGCGATAAATATCAGTCTACTCGCAATATCTCTAATTTTCGGCATCAAGAAAGTCGCTTTCCTCCCTCCATCAAGATACATACTGGCTTGTATCCATTTGCCACAGTTTTGAGATGTATTGGAAATACTGCGTATGCGTGTAAAATTGTTTGGAACGATTCACTGGTCTGGAATTAAAGTGGAATAATTTGACGATTTCTCGAAAATAATTGGGATCAGAAAAGTCGTTCTCCTCGGCCCATCAAGACACTTACTGGTTTTTTTCCGCTTTCCCCAGTTTTCAGATGAACCACTAATACTGCCTATGTCTTTAAATTTGCTTGGAACAATTCACTGATCTGGAAATAACGAGAAATTTGTAAAAAAATGCCCCAACCACAACCGTTTTCTTTGGACAAAACTTCATATAAATAGAAGCGAAAAACCTTATAAAGTAGGCCTACCTGGACACATCTCTATGGTGGTTGCGGTTCCCATAGAGGTTGGTAGCGCTTAGACTCTGAAGCTGTCTCCTAATCGGTTGGTGCCATAGAGACGTGCTCACCAATAATCCGGATTTCGGGGGGGTTCCACGTAATGTGGGATTGGCATCTGATATCTTAGGATTCATATGAGTCGGCCATATCGAGAAGAACTGGTTCTTCTCACGCAAGTGACACCCAAAGCTCAACTCGGCAGAGCGTTACCACCGATCCCGGCCTCTGAGCGTCGTGGATGGTAGCGTTCGGTATGGTCCAACTTTTTTTCTTTGGAGTTTCGTTGGCCGTCGATTGGCAAAATTTCACTTTAACGACATCCATATATTATATATGGATAGATAGTACTTCGATAACAATCAAGTACTACACAGTGCATATCCCTATGTATAAAAAATTGGAAAGTGTTCTGGATTTTCAGATATAGAATGGAATGATGTCTTTATTGTAAACCTTCTAACGGTCGGCCATATATGGTATTACGCAATTTCTCTAACAATTCAATACATTAAACTGTAGTTCTGTAACTCTATCAATTGGATATACAGTGTATATGAAGCTGTGACTTAGTGTCAGCATTCACAGACATCTATTAAGCATGATTAATGAGTTTTTGAAATCTTGTTGGAACATAAAATTTGCCCCATCTCTCACCATACATTAACTTTGTATATTGGAATTTAATGTACATTGAGGGCTGTAACTCTATCAAATGGCGAGATATGAAGCTAATACTGGATGTTAGCATTCACAGACATCTATAGAGCATGTTAAATGAGTTTTTGAAATTTTGATGGAACTTAAAATTTGCCTTATCTTTCACCATACATTAATTTCGTATACTGGAATGTAATGTACATTGCAGGCTGTAACTCTATCAAATGGAGAGATGTGAAGCTAAAACTTGATGTCAGCATTCACAGACATCTATAGAGAATGTCCAATAGGTTTTTGAAATTTTGATGGAATTTAAAATTTGCCCTATCTCTCACCATACATTAATTTCATATATTAGAATGTAATGTACATTACGGGCTGTAACTCTAGCAAATGGTGAGATATGAAGCTAACACTTTGTGTCAGCATTCACAGACATCTATAGAGAATGTCCCATTAGGTTTTTGAAATTTTGATGGAACTTAAAATTTGCCCTATCTCTCACCATACATTAACTTAGTATACCAGAATTAAATGTACATTGAGGGCTTTAACTCTATCAAACGGAGAGATGTGAAGCTAATACTTGATGTCAGCATTCACAGACATCTATTACGCATGTCTAATGAGTTTTTGAAATTTTGATGGAATTTAAAATTTGCCCTATCTCTCACCATACATTAATTTCGTATATTGGAATGTAATGTACATTGCAGGCTGTAACTCTAGCAAATGGAGAGATATGAAGCTAACACTTTGTGTCAGCATTCACAGACATCTATAGATAATGTCCCATTAGGTTTTTGAAATTTTGATGGAACTTAAAATTTGTCCTATCTCTCACCATACATTAACTTTGAATACCAGAATTTAATGTACATTGAGGGCTGTAACTCTATCAAACGGAGAGATGTGAAGCTAATACTTGATGTCAGCATTCACAGACATCTATTACGCATGTCTAATGAGTTTTTGAAATTTTGATGGAACTTAAAATTTGCCCTATCTCTCACCATACATTAATTTCGTATATTGGAATGTAATGTACATTGCAGGCTGTAACTCTAGCAAATGGAGAGATATGAAGCTAACACTTTGTGTCAGCATTCACAGACATCTATAGATAATGTCCCAATAGGTTTTTGAAATTTTGATGGAACTTAATATTTGCCCTATCTCTCACCATACATTAACTTTTTATACCAGAATTTAATGTACATTGAGGGCTGTAACTCTATCATATGGAGACATGTGAAGCTAACACTTTGTGTCAGCATTCACAGACATCTATAGAGAATGTCTAATAGGTTTTTGAAATTTTGATGGAACTTAAAATTTGCCCTATCTCTCACCATACTTAAACTTTGTATATCAGAATTTAATGTACATTGAGGGCTTTAACTCTATCAAACGGAGAGATGTGAAGTTAATACTTGATGTCAGCATTCACAGACATCTATTAAGCATGTCTAATGAGTTTTTGAAATTTTAATGGAACTTAAAATTTGCCCTATCTCTCATCATACATTAATTTCGTATACTGGAATGTAATATACATTGCAGGCTGTAACTCTAGCAAATGGAGAGATATGAAGCTAACACTTTGTGTCAGCATTCACAGACATCTATAGAGAATGTCCAATAGGTTTTTGAAATTTTGATGGAACTTAAAATTTGCCCTATCTCTCACCATACTTAAACTTTGTATACTGGAATTTAATGTACATTGAGGGCTTTAACTCTATCAAACGGAGAGATGTGAAGCTAATACTTGATGTCAGCATTCACAGACATCTATTAAGCATGTCTAATGAGTTTTTGAAATTTTGATGGAACTTAAAATTTGCCCTATCTCTCACCATACATTAATTTCGTATATTGGAATGTATTGCAGGCTGTAACTCTAGCAAATGGAGAAATATGAAGCTAACACTTTGTGTCAGCATTCACAGACATCTATAGATAATGTCCCAATAGGTTTTTGAAATTTTGATGGAACTTAATATTTGCCCTATCTCTCACCATACATTAACTTTGTATACCAGAATTTAATGTACATTGAGGGCTTTAACTCTATCAACTGGCGAGATATGAAGCTAATACTTGATGTCAGCATTCACGGACATCTTTAGAGCATGTTAAATGAGTTTTTGAAATTTTGATGGAACTTAAAATTTGCCCTATCTTTCACCATACATTAATTTCGTATATTGGAATGTAATGTACATTGCAGGCTGTAACTCTAGCAAATGGTGAGATATGAAGCTAACACTTTGTGTCAGCATTCACAGACATCTATAGAGAATGTCCAATAGGTTTTTGAAATTTTGATGGAACTTAAAATTTGCCCTATCTCTCACCATACATTAACTTAGTATACCAGAATTTAATGTACATTGAGGGCTTTAACTCTATCAAATGGAGAGATATGAAGCTAACACTTTGCGTCAGCATTCACATACATCTATTAAGCATGTCTAATGAGTTTTTGAAATTTTGATGGAACTTAAAATTTGCCCTATCTCTCACCATACATTAATTTCGTATATTGGAATGTAATGTACATTGCAGGCTGTAACTCTAGCAAATGGAGAGATATGAAGCTAACACTTTGTGTCAGCATTCACAGACATCTATAGATAATGTCCCAATAGGTTTTTGAAATTTTGATGGAACTTAATATTTGCCCTATCTCTCACCATACATTAATTTCGTATATTGGAATGTAATGTACATTGCAGGCTGTAACTCTAGCAAATGGTGAGATATGAAGCTAACACTTTGTGTCAGCATTCACAGACATCTATAGAGAATGTCCAATAGGTTTTTGATATTTTGATGGAACTTAAAATTTGCCCTATCTCTCACCATACATTAACTTAGTATACCAGAATTTAATGTACATTGAGGGCTTTAACTCTATCAAATGGAGAGATATGAAGCTAACACTTTGTGTCAGCATTCACAGACATCTATAGAGAATGTCCAATAGGTTTTTGATATTTTGATGGAACTTAAAATTTGCCCTATCTCTCACCATACATTAACTTAGTATACCAGAATTTAATGTACATTGAGGGCTTTAACTCTATCAAATGGAGAGATATGAAGCTAACACTTTGTGTCAGCATTCACATACATCTATTAAGCATGTCTAATGAGTTTTTGAAATTTTAATGGAACTTAAAATTTGCCCTATCTCTCACCATACATTAATTTCGTATATTGGAATGTAATGTACATTGCAGGCTGTAACTCTAGCAAATGGAGAGATATGAAGCTAACACTTTGTGTCAGCATTCACAGACATCTATAGATAATGTCCCAATAGGTTTTTGAAATTTTGATGGAACTTAATATTTGCCCTATCTCTCACCATACATTAATTTCGTATACCGGAATGTAATGTACATTGCAGGCTGTAACTCTAGCAAATGGTGAGATATGAAGCTAACACTTTGTGTCAGCATTCACAGACATCTATAGAGAATGTCCAATAGGTTTTTGAAATTTTGATGGAACTTAAAATTTGCCCTATCTCTCACCATACATTAACTTTGTATACCAGAATTTAATGTACATTGAGGGCTTTAACTCTATCAAATGGAGAGATATGAAGCTAACACTTTGTGTCAGCATTCACATACATCTATTAAGCATGTCTAATGAGTTTTTGAAATTTTGATGGAACTTAAAATTTGCCCTATCTCTCATTATACTTTAACTTTGTATACCAGAACGTAATGTAAATTGAGGGCTGTAACTCTATCAAATGGAGAGATGTGAAGCTAATACTTGATGCCAGCATTCACAGACATGTATGAAATATTTCCAAAGAGTTTTAGAAGTTTCAATTTATGTTCATATTTGCCCTATCTCTCACCATACATATGAGTATATCCTATAATATGGTATTGGAGCTACAATTGCTTTCAAAGCATTATTTAGCCTAGAAATTAGAATCTATTTTTATCGGTACATTATTCTCTCAATTCTAAAATTTAAGTTAGGAATTGAGTAATAATTTATTCATACAGCCCGGCCTAGTTGCAATATCGATCATAGACATTAATATCGTAGAGGCGATAAATATCAGTCTACTCGCAATATCTCTAATTTTCGGCATCAAGAAAGTCGCTTTCCTCCCTCCATCAAGATACATACTGGCTTGTATCCATTTGCCACAGTTTTGAGATGTATTGGAAATACCGCGTATGCGTGTAAAATTGTTTGGAACGATTCACTGGTCTGGAATTAAAGTGGAATAATTTGACGATTTCTCGAAAATAATTGGGATCAGAAAAGTCGTTCTCCTCGGCCCATCAAGACACTTACTGGTTTTTTTCCGCTTTCCCCAGTTTTCAGATGAACCACTAATACTGCCTATGTCTTTAAATTTGCTTGGAACAATTCACTGATCTGGAAATAACGAGAAATTTGTAAAAAATGCCCCAACCACAACCGTTTTCTTTGGACAAAACTTCATATAAATAGAAGCGAAAAACCTTATAAAGTAGGCCTACCTGGACACATCTCTATGGTGGTTGCGGTTCCCATAGAGGTTGGTAGCGCTTAGACTCTGAAGCTGTCTCCTAATCGGTTGGTGCCATAGAGACGTGCTCACCAATAATCCGGATTTCGGGGGGGTTCCACGTAATGTGGGATTGGCATCTGATATCTTAGGATTCATATGAGTCGGCCATATCGAGAAGAACTGGTTCTTCTCACGCAAGTGACACCCAAAGCTCAACTCGGCAGAGCGTTACCACCGATCCCGGCCTCTGAGCGTCGTGGATGGTAGCGTTCGGTATGGTCCAACTTTTTTTCTTTGGAGTTTCGTTGGCCGTCGATCGGCAAAATTTCACTTTAACGACATCCATATATTATATATGGATAGATAGTACTTCGATAACAATCAAGTACTACACAGTGCATATCCCTATGTATAAAGAATTGGAAAGTGTTCTGGATTTTCAGATATAGAATGGAATGATGTCTTTATTGTAAACCTTCTAACGGTCGGCCATATATGGTATTACGCAATTTCTCTAACAATTCAATACATTAAACTGTAGTTCTGTAACTCTATCAATTGGATATACAGTGTATATGAAGCTGTGACTTAGTGTCAGCATTCACAGACATCTATTAAGCATGATTAATGAGTTTTTGAAATCTTGTTGGAACATAAAATTTGCCCCATCTCTCACCATACATTAACTTTGTATATTGGAATTTAATGTACATTGAGGGCTGTAACTCTATCAAATGGCGAGATATGAAGCTAATACTGGATGTCAGCATTCACAGACATCTATAGAGCATGTCAAATGAGTTTTGGAAATTTTGATGGAACATAAAATTTGCCCTATCTCTCACCATACATTAATTTCGTATATTAGAATGTAATGTACATTGCAGGCTGTAACTCTATCAAATGGAGAGATATGAAGCTAACACTTTGTGTCAGCATTCACAGACATCTATAGAGAATGTCCCAATAGGTTTTTGAAATTTTGATGGAACTTAAAATTTGCTCTATCTCTCACCATACATTAACTTTGTATACCAGAATTTAATGTACATTGAGGGCTGTAACTCTATCATATGGAGAGATGTGAAGCTAATACTTGATGTCAGCATTCACAGACATCTATAGAGCATGTCAAATGAGTTTTTGAAATTTTGATGGAACATACGTACACGAGAGAGTTTCTAAACAAATTCATTTTCGCAAAAAATGCAGTCTGGCCATGGTTTACCATCCTCAAGTTATTGTGATCACTTGACTTGTGCCAAATCTCAACCTGTATACTGTGATCACAATGTCTGTCAATGTTTCTGGTTTACCATCTGTATACTGTGATCACAATGTCTCACGATGCCAAATTTGCTGGTATATCGGAAGTACTTAGCTACTACATCTTTTTAACATTTAAAACTTAAAATTGTAGCTTTCCTAAAAGTTAGAATATATTGTGTATACTCGATTGTAGTTGTACAGTGGCAATCTACTTTAAATGTAATAATAATTTGATTGAATGTTTACAATAGCTGTACACCACGGAAGAAATTAACGATCATGAGTCTATAGAGAAGGTCGTGGCTGAGCTGTTGTGACTTTCGCCTGAAGATGTTCTTTCTATGGAGGAAGGTTTTGCAGAGCTGTTCTGACTATTCTTTGCTGAATAGCTGAATGGATGTACTACACGTACTCATTGTTCTCGAACTTGCCACCAGAAAATCATTTGGAAAAAATACGTTTATTATAAATAGATCCTAGCAAATTTCATTCTTTGGCCTTCGGGCCCCGCTCCGTCCAGCGCCGGAGTATACGGTTCGCCAGCCTCCGGGAATTAGGTGCGAATACCATGGCTTGGAGTACGGTCATGGGACCATGTACTGCCAAAGGGCTTGAAGTCTCGTTCTGATGAGGGTGATTTTCCTCACAAATGGCCTAGGATCCGAGGATCTTCTCCCTATTAATCGCGACCGTAACCCCGAGGGGCCGGCCGGTTCTCCTGATGACTCGAGGCTGATTCCAGATTTATACAGTGACAACAATCCAAGATTTTTACAGTGACTAATTTTCAATTTTTATAAACACTCCTATTTTATCATTTTACAAAGAGCTTTGTTTATCCACCGTTTCATGGCTATAAGTCTCACAAAGATTTGATATGATTCACTGGATTACTGACCATTTTGTAGTATAAATTAAAATTACAGCTACTACAGCTTAGCAAATAAATGTAACATTTAAACTAGTTAATCCATTGCCTTCAGGGTCTTAATGGCATATATGTATCTTTAATAAGAAGGTTCTAACTTCCACTGGCCGTATAATCCTTCATTTGAACTGTCTGGTTTCAAAATAAAGACATGAAAAAAAATGTTTCAGTTACCCATTGAGCATGTTTGAGGGATGGCTGTGCTAGTGACTGTTGGGGCACGTCTGGAAAATGTAACGAAACAAAACAGTGATCATGTGATAAAGCTAACCATGCATCGGGAAATACACAGTGAAATTTAAGCATGCACATCTCTTTGTTTATACTATTATTATTTATTTAAGTGCTTCATGTGCTTTGCACACTAGAGCTATTTTGTCCCATGTAATACTATACAAAGATATATGGATAATTTACACACATTTATAAATCAAACTTCTCTTAATATGATTTAAAATAACTGCAAATGTTGTTTTTTCTTAACCCTTAAGAGGGTTTCAATTTATAGGGATCTTTCAGTTCATTAGCTACTTGTTACTCAAGTATACGTACATGTCATGTAAGAAATAGAAAATTTAGGATGCATTTTCTGTTGTTCATGATCAGATGCATCTTTTCCATTATTGACTAATTTACAGGGGAAAAAGCATAAAAATCATCTAAATAAAGTCCCAATTTCGATATATAGTAAAGAAGTGCAAACTTGCTTATTATACAATAGCTTGGCTTTGTCGCTTAAAAGCATGATCTATATATCAGATTAATTTAATAGTTTACTGTGCATGTACTTCTTTATATTAGTATAAGAAGGGAAACATGGCAATTGTATATAACTCAATGGCAGAGCACTGGTGGTCATAACCAGCTCTATATACGTATATATATGTCATGGGTAATATATATTATTATTCATAATGTGTATATAATATACATATGCATGTATTTGTGGAATTGATGCTCATCAGATATATATATTCATGTCGTTTTATCATGACAAAATCACAGTACATGGGAAATATAATTAATTTAAAAATAGGAAGTTCTTCAATCTATAGTTAATTACTCTATCAGAGTCAGTTGGCTGTAGTTACAGAGAACTCTTTGCCAATTCTAAGGAGAAGTATTCTGAGAAGAATCTTGATCTCCACCCTCAAGTCCAGCATTACCATCTGACACAGCTCGTGGTAGTATACACCAACATGCCGCTTAAACTACATACAAGAAAGACAAATAAATGCATTAATAATCAGAGGACTGGGAAGTGGAAGTGAGAGTGAGAGAGTGAGGGTGGAGGGTTGGATAGTGGTAGAGTAGAGGAGATGGGAAGGATGACAGAATGTTAATTGCTCATTGTTCTTGTGTACATGGGTTACCTGGCTAGACTCAAGACTCAGTGTCCTGATAAAGATGATATTTAGGACACTCGTCCAAGTCTCCTGGTGAGTGGTTGCATCGAGTGACAGGAAATACAGCAAACTGTCCTTGACCAATCTAAGAGGAGATTATGCAATAACTTAAGGATACATTACCATGCAGGAATATAATAAGCAGGTTAAATACGTACTTGAGCAATCTCTCCTCGGTTCTTTCACTGTAATCAGTCCTTTCAGGGTCATTTAGCATTCTGAACAAGATACGCAGCATGCAAGAGAGGCTTAGTGTCTCCTGTCGAAGAAGATTAGGCTTAGCTCTTCCTCTAAACCCTACAAAGATCAAACACTTGGCACCTAAGATGAGTTTGGCTAATCACATTCAGCAACACAGTTGTATATAAGTACAGTGTATAGATGTGTACGTATATCAAGGCCTACCAGCTTTCATAAGAACTGTTCTCTGTTCAACATTTGCATTAAAATCCTTAGCAAAGGTGTGCATCTTTGACAGTACATCCAGGAGAAGAGTCATTTCTGGAGATTTTATGTATCTATACATTCCTTTCTTGTTGCTAAGTGGATCTTCTCCCATGAGCTGTATACCTGAGTCTTTAATAGTGACAGCCTGCATGAATCATGATGAGAATGCAATTAATGTAAAGATTAAATCAGGAGGATTCAGATTAATTAGTTGAAATCTTTCACTTCTAAATATTTCCTTTCTGCTCATGTAGACATTATTTATGATTTGAAATTTACTGGACTGTGAAGCAATCAATGGTTGACCAAGCTATAAGTGGATGAATAGTGGCATTCAGTAAAGGAGCCTCTACAGGACAACATTTGTTGAATATCATCATTGTTTGACTCGGGATTTTACCCCACCCACTCATGTCTCCTGAGGAGCACAATGAGCTGAATGAACGGGTTGAACCAAAGTTCACTTAATGGGAACCAGAGTCTCCCCCTAGCCACTCAAAAAGATGGTCAAGCCATAGACAGCTGTTTCATCTATATTAGGACTCATCAGTATTTACAGCTAATTGCACTCTGACCTTTACGGCAGCTAAGTTTCTTTCATCATCATGTTTGGTTGCAGTTGGGTAAAATATTATATTATCAATTGCTTGAATCAATTCCAGCTGAATTACAGACTTGATTATTAAACTTTTAAACAAAGACTGAACTTGATTGCGATCTAAGAGAAACAAAATATATTATCACATTCATAAATATGTATGTATGTGGATATCTGATAAGAAGTAGCAATCAGACACAATTAGTGTCCTACGGAAGCTACTGGATTAGTAGACGAATGTGCTCTACCAATCAAGCAAACAAGTAACTAACAAGCCTGTTTGGTGTTCTTGCCAAGGTCTGCCACCTCCATTGCTGATCTGGTGCTCACTGTGTCTGGATCCACAGACCTCTCACTTGGTTTGGTCTTTCCACCATCTTTACCCTTTTTCTTGGTACTTCGAGATTTTATGAGTCCACTTTGAGTCTTCTTAGTTTGTTTCTTGGTAGCCTTAGAGACACTGGGCTCTTGTTTAGCAGGTTTTCCATTTTTAATTTCTATAGTTAGAGCTTCTTCTGGTTTGTCAGTTTCTTCAGTAATAGTATCTTCATTGACAGCTGAGGGAGGGAAGGAAGGAGAGGTTATTGTGAAGGTGAGCAGTGGAGTTGAGGTGAGGATAAGAGAGGAAAAAAGGTCAGGAGAAGAGAGGAGAAGAGGTGAGGAGAAGAGAGGAAAAGAGGTGAGGAGAAGAGAGGAGAAAAGAGGAGAAGAGAGGAGAAGAGGTGAGGAGAAAGAGGAGAAGAGGTGAGGCTAGTAGAGTGAGGACTCCAAATCTAAAAGAAGGCTAACTTTGCAAAGCTAGAGCTGTCTCTTCAGCCAAAAGAGGTTTCTTGTCAGATTTGTCATCACTTTCACCTTCAAGTCCTACAGGCATTGCACCACCAACAACATTTGGCTTTTCCAAAGTAAAGGTATGTGAGGTATGGCCAGGTACTACTTTGCACTCCCTACCTGTATTCTGAGGAGACTCTGGTCTGAATGGAACCAACACCTTGCTATGTAAGTGGTTGTTGTCATGCAACTCCTCGTCAAGTGAGGGTGAGGCAGGAGGCTCAAATGATGGAGTCTCACCAGTTGGAAATACCCCGGGAGTTGCCACTGAACTGGTGGTGGTGAATGAAGAGAGGGAATCCCTATCTAATGAATGGGTGGATCCAGAAAATTCTTGGCTTTCAAGTGGTTTCCAAGACATCAGATCAGTTGGCTCTGAGAGTTCATGAATAGTCTCCACACAATGGCACACCTTAGCAACAAAGAATTTCAAATTCAATTTACAAGTTGTACATCATACATTTAAAAAGGCTATATACCCTTTAGTATTTTACAAACCTTTTCCCACACTACAGGCAGAAACTGTGGTCCAGTTAAAAGGACAAAATTCTCTAAACAATTAGCACAGGACCTAGCCAGCTGTTCATTATCTAAAGAGATACATCAGCCAATCAGAAAACAGCCAATCAAGTTAGAGAACTCACAGTACATGTTTAAATGAACTGCTTACTTTGGTGGACACACCAGACCAGCTGTTGTAGCATACTGTCCAATAAAACTGGAGAGAGGATTTCAAAATATTGCACAAACACATCCATTACCGCATACAAAGCATGGTTACAAGTGGTAGTTTTCCATTCTGATTCCTGAAGTGGATATGGGTATTGAAATAAAAAAGGACATCATAAATACATATGTATATACGTATCCTTGCGGTATATACTGAAACACTTACATCAAATTGAACTTCTGTAAATCGTGCAACATCAAATATTTTAGTTGTTGTAGCGAAGAGATCAATCCACCAGTGCTGCTTAAATGAGTACCCGTATGACTTCATGATTTCAAACATTACAGTCAGGGCCCTGAAAGAAAATAAGGCAGAAAGGAGAAGGTGAAAGGTGAAAGGTGAAAGGAGAAGGTGAAAGGTGAAAGTGGATGGAGAAAGAGATTGAGTTTATCAGGACCTGTTGCTTGGTGAGGATGAATAGGTTTTAGGCACTTTGATCTTCAGATCAGATCTCTTTGTGGACAATACCTTGTTCTGACATCCAGTTTACATCTAGTAATGATTCTTGACAGTTCAAAGAAGACGGGGTACCAGGCTTTCTCCCAGATGTGGTCCTCATCTTTGATGCTGTAGCTCCCATCTACACCTGTGTCTTGAAAGAGCTGAGGAAGAAGAACAAGCCAAGAATATGAGAGAGAATATTTCATCATAATGGTCACTAGAGTATATTTAGCTCTTCCCAAAGATGATTGCCAACTAAAGAGACAATCACTAAATGGAACTTCCAGAATTGGATGGCACTAAATAGACCTTCCAGAAGCTGAGGACACTACATACGTACGTATGTACCACCATCAAGTGGGTAAAGCTTGGTACATGGAACCAGATGGCTCCTGTGAATACTCGGGTGTCATTATGTACATATTAACCTCCGGTGCTTCACTGATATAACGCGTGCACTGTCTTATTAATCTAATGGACTCCATGGAAATGTCCGGGAAATTGGGATTGCTAGAGAACTCTGCCAAACACATGACTCCATCTTGAAATGAATCAATAGCTAATGAAAAGTGTTCCTCGTAGATTCGACCTATGAAGAATTGAGAAAAAATTCAGTCAAGACTGTTTAAGGAAATGACTTGGTCTAATTTATAAGTTTCTTCAAAAATATTTTGGTACACAAACATGTGTAGATTTCTCTCCACCAAAATGATAAGGCTACTTCTTAAAATCATATAGCCAGTCATTTTAATTATGCCAATCTAATAATCATAGCCAATCAAATTAGCTTTTCTAGAGTAAATCAGATTGTACATACTTGTGGTTGAGAAGGCCAGCTCAATTATTGATTGGTCATTTTCCTGAGCAGCTGAATTGAAGACTGAAAAAGTGTTCTTCCATCCAGACTTGATACTATTGGCTTGTGAAGTGACCATTTGATCCACGCACCTAACCACCAAATCCCGAACAGTAAAACTCCTAAGGCCAGAAAAGGAACTAAATGGAGCATCCGTCCAAACTAACAACAAGAACTATTACAAACAGTGAATATTGGCAATGCTGTTGTCCAGTAGGAAATTCTTTCAACTCATGCGGTTGCCATAGTTACATGTACATTTCTAATTCATGTGCAATGAAACACAACTTCTTACGGATTATTGCCCATGATGAACTCAAAAGGTCTCAAAAATTCTTTTTGGAACCGGAAATTAGGAAACTCCCCTCTTTCTAGGAACTTCATTGACAGCTGTCTGAGTGAGTCAACCACAAAGATACACACCTCCTCATTCTGGTCACACCCAGCCTGTATCCCACAGAAGAGAAGTATTCAACAATGCATTTCATCTGAGTGGAAGGTTTACAACGCACAGTGTTAAAATGGCTGCCCAGAATGGCCCAGATTCTAGACCACTCCAACCTGATCCGGTCCATGTTGTAATAGGATATCTCCACTATCTTCTGCAGGCTGTACATGCGAGCACCAGATGGAATGGACAGCTCTTCACCACATATCTTACACAAGGCTTTTACAAAATCAACTGCAGATAAAATAGTGTTACTTAACTCCACAACACAAAACATGCAAGTCTAGCTAGCCAGACCCTCTCTATCTACAGTATACCTCCATTTTATAAAAGACAACATACAATACATTGTGGATCCATAGAGCCTAACAGAACCCGTGAATATCATTACTTATGGCAGATCCATCTAGTCTTATGGAACCCGTGAATATCATTACTTATGGCAGATCCATCTAGTCTTATGGAACCCGTGAATATCATTACTTATGGCAGATCCATCTAGTCTTATGGAACCCGTGAATATCATTACCTATGGCAGATCCATCTAGTCTTACGGAACCCGTGAATATTCTATCTACAGCCACAACCACACTCTGAGAACTGGTTTCTCCGACTTGGACTTGTAAGGTTGCCATTTTCTTTTGATCTGAAGAGAGATAAACATGCTATATTGCACAATACCTTACAAAATGGTATATTAACTCATAACAATGCACATGTGTTATGTGGTGATAGATAGGTTACTCAGTCTGTACCATTTCCAATGAAGGACTTAATAGGAAGCTGCGTTGACAACTTTGGTCCCGTGGCCTGATCTTTTGGTCTCTTCTGAGCAGCCGGTTGTGTCAGTAGAAGTGGATTCACTCCAGTGCTTATCAGCTGGGCCAGTTCCAACTGGGATATGCAGCGAATGACCTGAGGAGGACGGGTGGGTGAACGGGTGGATGGATGGATGGATGGATGGGTGAACTGGTGGATGGATGGATGGGTGGATGGATGGATGGGTAGATGGATGGGTGGATGGGTGGATGGTTGGTTGGATGAGTGGTGAGTGGATAGATAGATAGATGGATAGATAGATGGGTGGATGGATGGGTGGATGGTTGGTTGGATGAGTGGTGAGTGGATAGATAGATAGATGGATAGATAGATGGATAGATAGATGGGTGGATGGATGGGTGGATGGATAGATGGACCGATAAGTGAATGGAACTGATAGAACTGATGGACAGATGGATGGATAGAAAAGATAGGTAGATAGATGCTCTTACGTGTATCCATGCTGACTGCAGGTAGTTTCCATCTGTATATGCTACAGACAGCAAAGTTTTGATGACTTCAATGTTCTTTGGCTGCATTTCTACTAAACCACTACTGGTTGTCAATTTAGTAAACTTTGCCAGTGACTGAATAAAGGCATCTCTCTCCAACTACAAGGACACAAATCATAAATATTTACATTTCATCTTCCTCTTCCTACCCGATCTCCCCCCTTCCTCATGTCAGAGATCACATACGTATATACGTACATGTACGTGCAGTTCACATACAATATACTAGTTACGCACATACGTACCTGCAGTGCAAATACACAGGCAACTCTAATGGCACATCTAAATCCATCCAAACACTGTCTTACAAACTCTGGATCGTCATTGTCCTTTAGAGAGATACTGAAAGAGGCGAGCATTGAGGCCCAAGTGGTCTTAAACATGGGACGGATGTGTTCTATGTGAGTAGCACTTGTGAAGAAGGAGAGTTTGCTCTTCCTCTCATTCATCAGAGCCTTTGCCGTCTCTTGCATCACTTCACTCTCCTCAAGGTAGGCTAGTCTTCTTTGCTTCTCATTGTAAAGGGCTTTAAATAAGAAAGAAGGAACATTTGATAAGCCAACACCTCACAACCAGGCCGCCCACACCTCACAACCAGGCCACCCCACCTCACAACCAGGCCACCCACACCTCACAACCAGGCCACCCACACCTCACAACCAGGCCCCACACACCTCTCAATCAGGCCACCCACACCTCACAACCAGGCCACCCACATCTCACAACCAGGCCCCACACACCTCACAACCAGGCCACCCACATTTCACAACCAGGCCCCACACACCTCACAACCAGGCCACCCACACCTCACAACCAGGCCCCACACACCTCACAACCAGGCCACCCACACCTCACAACCAGGCCACCCACACCTCACAACCAGGCCACCCACACCTCACAACCAGGCCACCCACACCTCACAACCAGGCCACCCACACCTCACAACCAGGCCACCCACACCTCACAACCAGGCCACCCCACCTCACAACCAGGCCACCCACATTTCACAACCAGGCCACCCACACCTCACAACCAGGCCACCCCACCTCACAACCAGGCCACCCACATTTCACAACCAGGCCACCCACACCTCACAACCAGGCCACCCACATTTCACAACCAGGCCACCCCACCTCACAACCAGGCCACCCACATTTCACAACCAGGCCACCCACACCTCACAACCAGGCCACCCACACCTCACACAGTGGAGGTACTTTCAGAAATAGGACTAACCAGCTCCATACACAGTTCCCTTGGCAAGACGCGAGGAGTCCCTCATTCTAATTTCATTGTTTGCAATGTCATCGTAAATGTCTTCTAAAAAGTCCCGAGGCAGGTCCTTGTTATCGTTGATACCTCGATTCATCTTGATGTACTCCTCTACAGACAGAAACAATATGCAAGGACAGCTCCTATACAGAGACTACGTACCTCTCTATAAAGACTGCTCCTATACAGAGACTACCTCTCTATAAAGACTGCTCCTATACAGACACTACCTCTCTATAAAGACTGCTCCTATACAGAGACTACCTCTCTATAAAGACTGCTCCTTTACAGAGACTACCTCTCTATAAAGACTGCTCCTATACAGACACTACCTCTCTATAAAGACTGCTTCTATACAGAGACTACCTCTCTATAAAGACTGCTCCTTTACAGAGACTACCTCTCTATAAAGACTGCCCCTATACAGAGACTACCTCTCTATACCTTTAGTCATTTTCCTCTTTACTTGACTGTTGTGAAGGTCTGTTGTCAACATTATAATGGAATAGGCCAGCACATAGGCTGCATCAGCACTGGCAAAGATAGCACGACTATTTGGAGTTAAAAGTTGAAGATTACATAAGCACTGATAAATGTCACATGTATATCACATGACTGTCATGGACTTATAGAAGAACAACAAGAAGACAAAGACTCCCAGGGTCATCGAAGAAGGGTGGAATTCCCAGAAATAGCTGTCTGGCCCAGTGGAGGAAGAAAGAGAAGAAGCCCAATGATATCCACATCCAAGGCTCCCTATATAGGTTTGCCCCAAGTAACATGATTGTTTTAAGTCTGTCCTCCTTTATGCTCCCTTAGCTTCATATATAGTTAGGCATCTTTTGAAAGATGATCCATTCAAAATATAAGTTTAATTTGATGCGGCTAGAAGAAATCCTTATTCTATTATAAATAGGTATGATAATCATAATTTTTGAAATATGTTGTCTAGATTGTTAATGCATATTGTATACCTTGGGTTAGTTTCACAGAACCGAGAAGCAAACTTTTCCATGATTCTGTCAATCTTCTGTGACTCTCCAGGTAGTCTGAATTTCATCAGCAGCAGTCGCAGAGCTGATAGGAACATCATGCCGTTGAAGTCAAGGAGGTCAATGTAAGCACACATAACCTCTTTGCAAAACTCATCACTTTCACCAAGAATTTCACCAATTGCAGTCTGAAACAGTGAATGAATAATAGGTTGTTTTGCAAAAGAAAAAGAGGTAAAGGTGTGGCAGGAGGGAGGGAGGTGTGGCAGGAGGGAGGGAGGTGTGGCAGGAGGGAGTGGGGTGTGGCAGGATAACATTTCCATACCCGGTCTAATCTGTCATCATGGTGTAGAAACTCGGCTACTTCTTTGGCTGTCTTTCCAACCAGACCTTTATCTTGCAGGAACCGCAAAGCCTTCTTTGGAAGACCGATAAACCTATATAAGAATGAAGAACAGTTCATCATACACCTCCAGCTAAACACGCATCATTTGTATTCCATGAACATATAATGAATGATTTGTAACAAATAATACACTTAATACATCATGTCTGAATGATATGATAGAACAGTCAAAAGTCCCTTGCCAACAACAGGTTTAAAGCTTATTACAATTGATTACAATTACAATTAAATTATTATATATATTACAATTATATGTGTACATTTCAATCAAATATGTACGTACGTACATACTTTCATAGCATATTAAGCCTCAATAATCCAAACATCCCTCTAAATAGTTGGTCCTAAGGGTGTTCAGTTCAGAGAGGTTTCATTGTAGTAGGCACTATGAATGGTCCCCTTGCTAGAAGAGTTGCCTGCAGGCCACTTCAATCAAGTACTAAAATTCATGCAATTTTATTCTCCTGCAGGTTAAAACCCTAAAAGGCTAGTCACTCATCTAATGTAGTCTGATAAATTACGTGCCCATATTAGGTAGGTTCCACTGCAACTGTGGCAGATGGACATCAATGTAACCATCACTGATTAAACAGTTTCATTGGCTGGTGAGGTTACCAGGTTACAGCCTTGAAGAGTTAAACATGCTTACATGTGTATTCCCTGTTCCATGAGATCCTTCCTCAGTTTTAAACTCTCAAACTGTTCAGGAATGTCTGTAGCAGATGTCATTGCACTGCCAGACCTTGTACTGCCATGTTCAGAGGAGGCGTGTGACCCAACCCTTTTGTGTTTGTAAACAAGACTATCTCCATCTGATTCATCCCCTGTAAAGCACAAATTAGCCATCTTAAGACAGAATCCCCAATATCCCTACAGACTACTTCTCCATACGTACTCATATAAACAACCTCCCTATAAAGACCACTTATGAATACAGTAAAACCTGTGTAAATGGTCACCTCTGAACTACAGTTGGCTCTTAAAATCCCAGCCGAATGTTATATAAAATGGACCATACCATACATAAGGCTTTCCATAATGCAGCCACCTCTCTTATAAGGTCAAGTTCAGTTGGCCCCAAGCCGACCACATTAGACAGGATTCACTGTATTCATAAATGTTAACACTATCTCTTCCAAAAACACAATGCATATTTAGCAAACCTGCCAAAGATTCAGTGTCTCCACTAGCCAGACCAGTGGTTGATGGATCAGTATATAACTCCTTACTCCATTCAACCATTCCACGAAGAATATACACCAGACACTCCAACCCCTTAGCAAACAACAATATAAATACATATAAATCACAATTACCATTAACATACATACATGTATAGAAATACTTATAATATCTGGTGTTGGAAAGCTTACATATAAATGCAATACAATAGATAGGCAATGTAATATGCTGATTATGCAACAGTGACACCTGGTATAGTATATCATTGGTCCCTCCCTTTAATATTACACAATACACTACTGCCTAACAATGCTCACTCTATTAATATGACGTGTAAAATACAATGCATTGGGAATTAATGAAATGAAGGTAAAAATGATAAATAAATGAATTTGAATATTTTTTGAATACATGGTTCAGCGTCAAATTAACAACATCACCGTAACAATTGGAAATAGACACTACGAAGAGCATGACGTACACCATTTGAGGTGATACACTGAGCAGGCCCAAAAGAGGGATAATCTAACTATATCATGTTCAGAGCTGCATGCAGAACTTGGGGCCAGAGGGGGCAAAATGAAAATTTTCAAAATTTAGGGGGATCAATGGTATGAGGGTGTCAAAGCAGTTTAGGGGGTTCCCAAAAGTCTATGGGGGGGGGGGGGGGATAATTGCAGCCGTGTCAACCTTATCATTAAATGGACTATATCTTCAGTGGTGCAGGTATGGAAATACACATTTACTTATTACCATAGTGTTTGCACGGCCCAAGTACAATTAACCCCCTTCACAAAATACAATTTAAATATTCTTAATTTAGTTTAATGTAAGAAAAGATGGACTATGCTTGAAAGCTGTGTACCTTTAATCTTAGTGCCTTTTCCTGCTGATGACTAGCACCAATTTCAAAAGCTTGTCTCCCCTGGGCTATTCTTGCCAGATCATTTACCAATCTCTCAAAGATGTTGTGCAACGAAATATCACAGTCATAGTTAAGATAGACGTCGACAACACTTTGAGGATCTGAAGGTGACGTACGTATAAGAATACAACGGAATAAAGACCATGAAAAATCTGATACACCATTTTCCTACATGCTATGCCTACTCTGTAAAAAGCCTATAGGGAACTAAACCTGGAGAGAGCTTTGGATGAAGATACAGGAGTCATACATGACCACATTTTGATTAAAATGGCTACAAATCAATACTACATATACCACAAGTGTAGAACGCTTTATAAAATCAGTACTTCACTAACTTACACATTACAAAAATAGTACTTCAGGAAATGATATGAATGTAACAGAATTTTTTTTGCTAAATTAACTAAAAGTGACCTAACTAGTGATTATGTATAGATTACCATGACAACCATACTCACACTGGAAATTGAGAAATTCTAATATTCACACTTTAATGGATAGGGATTATCTCTTTATCCTATCAAAATTGACACTCATTTTGAGGTATACTTTCATAGATGAATAACCATGATACCATTCACACCTCTTGTACTAGTATGTCTAGTTTCATAATGGTCACGAAGGCTCAGTCATATAAATGCTATTCACAGTAATTTTTTTGTATTTTTGTCAACTTATTTTCCACAATGTCTCCTTGTTTTGCATGTCAAAGACACTTTGGGGAAGTTAGTAGTTGAAAATGACACTGTTACCATGTTGTGATTCTGTTTCATAATAAAAGGATCTGCAGCTTCAACAAGAACACACAATGACTGGCAACTAAACAACACTCAATTAAGAAAGGCGTTTCCCCTCTAAGAATAACCTTAAGATAATTGGGCAAGGTACTTTCCCTTCATAAAGTACAGTAGCACTATTGGTCGGGGGAGTCAGTGCATTCTCATGAACAAGCTAATATCCTATTAATAAAATACATGTAACACTTCATTTTTTAATCAAACTTATAGTCATATTGCAGTTTGATGAATAAATCTAAATTACAAATATGCATGCCAAGGAATCACAAAGATCATGAAAAAGACAAAGACTCCCAGTGTCACTGATGAAGGGTGGAATTCCCAGAAACAGCTGTCTAGCCCAGTGGAGCAAAAGAAGAAAGATAAGACTCTTGTATCCTCACCCAAGCTCTATCCAGGTTTAGTTCCCTATAGGCTTTTTATTTTATAGTACTAATATTAGTAATACTAGTATTACTAATATTAGTACTGTACATATTCTAAATAATAATTTTAAGATTAATTTCATGACTACATGACTACAATAAAATAGGAAATAATGATAATAAAAATAACAGTAGGAAACTAAGAGTTGTATACAAGTCATTTTGTGTTTGGTGGCCATAATAATACTATACACACACTCACCAGAACAAATCCTGGTCAATGCATTGAGAACCAGCCATTTATGCTGATAGCTACTGGAGGATGTCTCCAAAATGTGGAGAAATATATCTTTAAGAAAGATCTAGGGATCCAAAGTCATTAAAAGTCAATACTGGCTACATTGATATGCGTTGTACGTATATGTTTTACATGTATATTATATATTTATATATGTACGTATGTGATATATATATATATAAATCTAATACACCATGCTATGCCTACTCAGTAAAAAAGCCTATAGGGTACAAAGGTCACTGTCAAGGGTACAAAGGTCACTGTCAAGGGTACAAAGGTCATTGCCGAAGAGTGAATTCATAAGACAACACCTACATATACGCAAGGGACAGTAAAGTACATACTTCAATCTGCATCTTCAGTTGGGTCTTGAAAGAGGAGAGAATGACAATGAATATGGAGAGGGAGACCTCGAAGACGGCCGGAACAGCCGACACACCATTGTGCAATAATGACAAGCACAACTGTTGCTTTATGAGGTTGAGGAACTGGTCACTTGTTCGGAAGACTGGCCCACTGTTTTGTAGAACGGATAAAATAAGCTCCAATGAGAGTACTTTAGATCTGTAATCAGTTGATCTAAGAGAGTAAATGAAGAAGAGAGCCTTTGAACTAGATAGGGGGTAAGGTCAGGGGTGGGGCAGAGTTGGGGGTGGGGTAAGGTCAGGGGTGGGGCAGAGTTGGGGGTGGGGCAAGGTGACAGAAAGGAAAGAGCAGTGTAGCGACACATGACCATACTAGGAGCAGAATATCATGAAAGTGAAGAGGATAACTGAAAAGAGAGGAATCAAAAGAGAGGGAGGGTTTGTGAAAGTGAAAGTTTGGGAGTAATCAATACAGTACTTTATGGGTCAGTTGTCCAGATCAGACATGGCAATCGGTAATCGGTTAGCACTCGCACCTACCATTTGAACCAAGGTTACCACTAGAATGGTGTCACCAACCTTTTGATTGATTACCGATTGCAACGTCCGGTCTGGACAGCCAACCCAAAAAGTACTGCACAAGACAATACTACATTTACAACTCAGGTATTTCTAACTTTGGGTCCTTTGAATCTACAATATCCTTCTCCGACAGCTTACAAAGTGCTTTAAACACAAGATAGCAGTCTTTCTGTAGAATATGCTGGAACTGTGTTTTAGAGCTGGAACTAGTGTCAGCATTACCTGTGCTACCATGGCTCTGTGAAAGGGGGTCATTGACCTCAGAAGTAATGGATTGGTTCTCTTTGTCTTTAGCATGTGAATTCTACAGGTGGCACAATTAAGGTACGTACATGGGTGATGCTGATAATGGTGATAACCAAACCACAAGTAACATCATTCTCAAACAACATGAAGAGGGAAAAACATAAAAGAAGCAATTGCTGGGAATTGAACACAGGACAGCTGGTTATGACCACCAGTGCTCTGCCATTGAACTACAGTTGCCATAGCAATGCTCCATTCATGTCTTCCTCTTAAATCAAGTGACTCCTGTTAACTTAAAATAGTAGCATTTTGTATTAGTTGTAACTGTGAATGCACCTCAAATAACAGGAGTTCAACAGCAGAATGGCATTATTTCTGATAAGTAGGCTATAATACATTAGACCCGGTGAAAAGGTCTATCTATGTGTGGTTGTTGTATGAGGTATGAGGTGCCGTCTATACAGAAACACACCAAACCTTAAATCTATTAAGTAACGTACGTACTGTATAAGTGCTACATTGGCAAAATAGTTCAATCAGTGACTAAGATCAAAAATGAAACTATTAACTATGTATGTAGTAAAATATAATACAATTCACAAAGATATACATAGAAAATAAACTTGATGAACTTGGTGAAAGTTTATACACATTTAAAGAGACACTTTTACATGTAGAAATGATCTATCATTTAAAAATGATGTTGTACCTCTATAGTCTGAGCATTTAGCTCCAGCTGATATGTTACAATGGCTTCACTGATAATTTCAGTGATGAAAAAAGAAACACTTTCCCTGAGTTGTTCATCTTGTTCCGAGGTGGCCAAATGGGGAGTTGGGAGGATCAAAGGAACCGGCTCCTTTGATGGTGTCTCCATGATGGCTGATTGCATTTCACCAAATTCTATATATTATTCACATGCATAGTACGTATATATAACTCACAGTCATTTATGTAGATATATGCACACAGAAAACAACATAAAATAGATTATTACTTTAGCTTAATTAAAAAACATATCCCTATCAAAATAAACTTGTGAAACCACTTACAATAGAACACACTGGAAAACATACGCACAGTAAAGATTATGTAATATGGGGAGATAGTCTGCATTAATTCACACTGCAAATTTTGTAAAACATGGCTTAAACTTTGTACCAGTGAGCATAGTTGCAGGAATTACACCTATGACTTGTATACAACAAATGAAGATGTATTAAAAACAAAAATAGCCGTTGACCAAATTACATTCATGTTTTATCACAATAAGCAACCCCTTACGTAGCTTAAATGTTTACCAGTACGGTGGTTTCATCCATATCTCTGTTTATCCATAATGACCCTCACACTGCTTTATGATAAGATTCAATGAATACATTTACTTTCAGTTAACACCAGAACAGGTGCAATATTTACATACTGCATATCATACAACTACGTATGTATGTGTCCACACTATAGCTAGGCAGTGTAGCGCCGCCTTCTTTAGGTCACTGATGAAGGGTGGTATTCCCAGCTGTCTGCCCCAGTGGAGCAGAAGAATGAAGAGAAGACTCTTGTATCTTCATCTCATCCAAAGCTCTCACTGGGTTTAGTTCCCTATAGGCCATTTACTGTAGAATAAACATAGTATGTAGAATAAACGGTATTTTAGATTACTTCCATACAAATGTATGTAAGTGCATTAAGGATTCTGGATAGAGCCCCATTTGAGCAGTTTCAAATACAATTCAATGCAGTAATAGACATTCAACCACAACTTAATTTCTCTTTCAAGCAAACCATACGCAATCATACAGTACATTATGCAATAACACAAAACACCATATGTAACAACATTCACATACGTATACGTATATACATTAGTTCAGCACTCAAAACAAGCCTATGTACAGCAAGCATGCATCCTTGAACCAATTAGAAATACATTTCCACACAGGCTGCAAGCAAAAAATGATTCCTACCACCTTTAAGTTAGCTCACCCTCTTCTTCCTCTGCTGGTGAGTCACTTATTTTAGCTTTGGAGGGTGTAGAGTGCGCTATTGGGGTTGATCCATCTTGAGACTCGGATGAGGATATACCTTGTGGAGTGACATCTTGGGATGGAGTGAGATCTTCAGGAGGAGTGAGATTCTGGGGAGGAGTGAGATCTTCAGGAGGAGTGAGATCCTGTGGAGGAGTGAGATCTTCTGGAGGAGTGAGATCCTGTGGAGAAGTGAGATCCTGTGGAGATGTGAGGTCTTGTGGAGTACTTGGTGCCGGTGACATTCCATTCTGGGCGTTGCTGCCTGGTTCAGGAGGAGTTTGTGACTGAACGTCATTAGACATGGTCTGGTTCATTTTTACTTTGGCTTTTGCAGATAATTCCTAAAAATAAAGATAATAATTACAGGGATTTACTCCTAGAGAATATTGGACATGCAAATTACATAAATAGCCTATGTATTTTATTGTCAATTGAAAACAGTTCATTATAAAACAGCAACTTGTTACCATGGCTACTACTATTACATTGTGCTGTTGTTACCATGGTAACCCCTGCCCAATACTTACAGGCTGGCTTTCCATTCTTTGGAAGATCGTGGTCAATATCTGTGTCAGTGTGGCTTTGGCCGTGACCTGATTAATGGGGCTCTTGCTAGCGAGATAGATATTGTAGCAGCATCTCACGGTCAGCGTCACCGTGCTGCCGTGTACCACGCAAGTGGGCGCTGTCATTATGGTCAGGAGAGCCTGTATGAAAAGACATTATACACAACAACAAACATTTGTACATTTACATACGTACATACAAATATTTGATAAGAAAAAAATTAACTGGAAAAATACTATGCCAAACCAGCCAAGTGACCGAAGTCTAATCTTGGCTGGGGGACTGAAGTCCTATTAAAAATGGCAACCAGTGCCATTCTTGGCTGGTTTGGCGTAATATTTTTCCAGTTAATATTTTACTTATCATCCTAGCCTTTGCACGGCTCATTGCAATTAACTCCCTTTTTCATACAAACATTTGTACATTTACATACGTACAAACATTTGTACATTTACATATGTACATACGTACAAACATTTGTACATTTACATACGTACAAGCTGACAGTGTGTGGTTTAGTACATGGTAATAGCAAAGTATGCACCAGAAATACATTATTACAGCATATTATACAGTTTATATGACAGTGTTTAAGAGAATTTATACTGCATAAAACTAGTAAACTTGGTAAAGTGCATACTAAAAGTAGAGTGGAGATCTTTCTGAAATTTGTCCTATACTCAAATATTTTCAGAAAGGGCACTTTTGTAATAGAACTTAGCTTGAGGAACTACATACAGTACGTAAGGATTTACAATCCTTCAATCAAAATCTACAGTGCCAATATGTTATGTATCTATCAGAATACCATCATAATTCCAAAACTAACTTTTATAATTTGAAGTTGGACTCCTTCATCAGTCTGAGTGCCAATAAAACAACTGCAGACAGTCTCCACAAGCCGGTCCATCAACTTCCTATCTGGGTTATCTGGATCTGGAATCAGTCCACGCATGTGGCCATAGGCAGTCAGTTTCTATGGAAACAATATACTTTACACATAAAGTAAGAGCACGGTGATATAGATTGGTGATAAATAAACCACAACTGTTTTCTAGAGTTGTTTTACTAATATAACAGATTACAGTCCATATAAGAAAGTAGACTGACTTGTTACATGTAGGAGCAAGTTTCAAATGACAGAAAATGAGACAATATGTGTTATCACAGATGACATATAGCTACATCAAAGGACACTTCTAATTACTAGAAAATGGAAGGTCATATAGCCAAAACTAATTTTTAATATAACTTGATAGGACAATTTTAATTTGGGGGTTATCCCTAAACATGACATCATCAAGGACTTTCCCTTTTTATGAAAAATTCATTAAATAATATATTGAATCCAAAAATCTAAAGTATTGGTAACAACACATGTTGTAATGTAGTCTATGACAGTGCTTCATTCATCATATCCATAAAAGGTAGTAAGTTAAAAAATCCTCTTCTGGAAGCTAAAAGCTTCCTTCAGTTTACGGGAATTTGTGAAAAATGAGGAATTCTAAAATAAGAAAATTACAATAATGTTGTACATTCCATTGCAATAAGAAGGAAACTTAAATAAATAGTTTATTACAATTCCAGAATTGGCTATTTCAGTAGGAGATTAAGGGTATTGGCATTTAAGTACATATCCTAAGAATGATATAGCAATCAATCCATATTTAGAAAAATGGGCAATATTAATTCTTAGTAATTGAGGCATTGTACGTTTAATTGGGAGTTATTGATTAAGAATACATTTCAACCAAAAAATCTTACAAAATCATGTTTTAGATAAAATTGTTAATACACTGTAAAAATTAAAAGGAGAAATTATCTAAGATAAACAAAATTCTATAAGAGCTTTTAAGATGAAATATTAACAATTTTATAAGTAGTAGCCTTGATAATCCCTACTATGTATGTACAAGCTGTCTTTGGTAGGACTGGGACAGCAGTTGCTAGGAGACCACTAGTTCAAATTGCCAAGAATATGGAATGGACAGTGAACAACATTCACAGAAGAGGAATATAATTATAGTATTATTATAAAATTGGTTAGCTAGAGAAATATAGTTCAATTACAGTCAACTTGGGCCCAACGAAAACAAACTACTACAGTTTTCCTAACAAATCTAAAAAGCATGAATGGTACAAAGCACGTAATCATGTTAGTTTGGAAGAAACCAGAAGGAAACATTAAGGAGTGACAGAGGTAGTGAATAAGGAAACATCAGTGTCTCTTTCAAAGAGACTAATATCCTCTAGTTATGTAATAGTGAAGTCCTAGTAGTTTAAGTTCCTCCTTAGGGCCAAGGTTATCAATATCTCTAGATCTGATACTGATTAAAAAATGGATGTACTACTGTGCTGGCTGTACCTGAATAATATCCAGTGCAGTGTTCACGATCCGAGGAACTTGTGATTTGCATGCCAACTCAAAGGGAAGAAAGTACTTGTCGGCATCAATAACAGACCCTTCGGAGAGAGGCTGAGGAAGAGCGGCAGATCTTCCAGATGGTGCCAACTGCTTGGAGACCTGCAACTGCTGGTTAATCTCTTCTAGACATGTACATAGTGAATAAATCACACCAAAAGATCAAAGTACAAATGTGACAGAAAATTATTGTACATGAATAATCTAACACACCATTTTTCTTACATGCTACCTCTGTTTTAGAGTAAAGACCTATAGGGAACTAAACCCAGTGAGAGCTTTGAATGAGGATATAAGAGTCTTCTCCTTCTATTTCTCTTCTTCCCCACTGGATTAGACAGCTGTTTCTGGGAATTCCACCCTTCATCGGTGACCCTGGGAATCTTTGTCTTCTTGAAACTTGCCTAAGATAGTCATGTGACTACCATGTGATTGGGAATTCCACTCTCACCCCTTAACTCTCTTAAAGTATAGGGGATGTACGTATGTATGTGCCACACCCCCCTTACAAATGTATATACATGCCACGCCCACATACAAATGTACATATGTGCCACGCCCACAGACCTATCTAATAGTGTCACTTACTCAAGGCCCTCTCGCAAGCTTGTCTCAGTAACTGATGCTGACTTCGCTTAACTTCTTTGTCCTTCAGTATCTTGTCAAGGGCATTAGCAATGAAGATGCCTTCGGTTTTGGAAGGCGAAGCTGGAACAGACATTATCTGAAAGGAAGCCGACATGGCAGAATAGGTAGCAGTGTAACAGTGAGGAACAAAATATGAAATATTCTTCATATTTACTCATTTCTAGTGGAAAGAATTCCTCACATGAGGATGTCTAGTCTGCCACTAAAGAGAATTAAGGATGTTAAAACCACAAAATGAAAAATAATTTACTAGCCCCAAACGTGTAATACAGACACCTCCAAACATTGCCGTGAGAGGAAGGCATAGTGTTACATTTTCAAATTGGGTTACTCTTAATAACACTTCAATGTTGCTATTTTCTTTAATGGACATATTCCAAAATCACATGACAAACCTCACATGACAAACCTCACATGACAAACCTCACATGAAAAATCTAATACACCATTTTCCTACATGCTGTGCCTATTCTGTAAAAAGCCTATAGGGGAACTAAACCTGGAGAGATATTTGAATGAAGAGATACAGGAGTCTATGAACCAGTAACACAGTAGTTTCTAGTACAGAAGACAATCATTTACAAGAGAGCTGTTACCGTGGAAGCATGCATGACCAACCATTGGCCCATGACAGTTTGCTACTCCTTGTAAAGTGCTGCTACGTACATCATATTAATACACTTATAGCATTTTATTGAAATTATCAAGACCGTTATATAGAAAGTTACAGACAAACAATTTGCAGAATCAACTACATTACTTGGAAAGTATCACCTTGTACTATATAACTCATTCAGAATGGTTTAAGTTGAAACAAATTGTCACTCAAATAACTGTCACAGCATGAGGTAGATATTATGTCAAGCTTAAAATAGTCTAGATGTGCAAGATCTACTGTTTAACAGTAGTAGACTAATTGAAAGCTGTCTCCATTCAACTCAATATTCTATTCATACTCCAACAAAATCAAGGAGGCAGTAGACTTTAACAATTATGCACTATCAAATGTATCACGATATTAGCACAAACAGGGTTTTCTGAATGACAAAGTTATCTAAGATTTGTTACACATTCGAGATTGGTGCATAGAATTAAGGAGAAAATTGACCTAACAAGAAAACTGTGATAAAATATACTGCTCATCAAATCTTTATGTATTATATGTACAAAGAAATTCTATTGAAATGTAACTGTGTTTAGCATTATATACGTAAATACAACAGAAAACGTAAATGTTTATAATTAAAAAATGCTAAATATTAATCTATTACTCACTCTAAGCTAGCTTCACGATCAAAGGAGTACTTCCATAAGGACCTCTAGACGGCCATTTTATCGGATGAAAGTGATGACGTAATTCGGTCTAGGGCGTACCCCTCTAGTCGTAATAAAAGGATATATATAGCGCGCTTATGCTCCGCATAGAAGCCAAGTGGAATGGGTTTCATTCGCATAATCTTCGCAATTTGTACTTTATTTTTAACTTGTCTGTCACAGAGCTTAGATGTCTGTAATAATGTTATTGATACTCCGCCGGAATATCCATTTATCCTCGACACACACGATACGACCATAAACCTTAGATGTACTTATCATTCTGGAAGCGAAACGCCATACATCAGTCAGGAGAATATAGCTCTCGAGTGGTATAGAAATGGAGAACGTATCACCAACGCGACAACAGTAATAAACGGAGCAGAAGTAACTGTTAGATTGCAACTCAATGGAAAGACTGTAGATGGAAATCTTAGTATAACTTTACGTCAAAACACTGTTAAGCAAAGGGCTCTGATAGAAGGCAACTTCACCTGTAAATGTAGCGGTTCGAACAAGAAAGGAAATTCTGTTCTAATTGGTAAGTTAAAGGTATACGTTTATGATCCATATAAATGTATTGAAGCTCGTAATATAACATATCATTTCGCTTTACACATGCAGTGCTACCACAATTAAACGAATCTCTTCAAAGAGTGCACCTTATTGATATTGGACAAGAAGAAGCAACAACAGCAACCATTTCTAGTCAGATTGAGTTGGGAGCAAATCGTTTGCATCAAGTGTACATAACAGAATGGTTTGATGAGTCTGATCACCTCTTAGTCAGATATCCACCTGATGATCCACCATATAGCTTGCCATTATGTGGTGGAGGGAGGTATTGTATCGATGAAAACTTGGACTTACAAATACGTAATGTGACATACAGAGAACAAGCATTCAAACAAACAGTTAGACTTCTTGCAGAAGGAAATAAACCACCTTATCAAATATCTTCAAAAGTGAAGCTGATTCCATACAGTGAGTTAGAATAGAGTATGCATTTTAAGAGACTCAGATATACGTATAATATGTCTCCATGCCTACATATACAAATAGACTATATGCATTTCACTGTGCTTTGTATCATATCTAGTCAGTGTGTATGATTGAAGTACAATTATTAACAGATTGTCTATTATTCTGCTATCCAGTCCAACCCAAAATTAAGGACCAACCTTCACAACCAAGTCACAAGTACATAATATTAAGTGGCAGTAATAGCAATTTCTCGCCACTCAATTATACTACCACAGTATACCCACACTCTTATTTCAATGCAAAATGGCTGCTCAATGGTACTGTTGTTCAACAGGACACTTTCATTCCAATGAATGCTACAACTGTACGAGATTCATTCAGTCAACAAGTACTCAATCATGATCAGATCAGCCAAACTAAGGAACTGACCATATTCAATGTGACGTACAGTGCAGTTCTGAGGATACCTGGAGATGGCCCAGTGACTAAGGATGTTTACAGTGAAGACAACAGAACTGTACTTTATCATGTCCTTCCCTTTGGTAAGTCCATAACAGGAAGCTTCCAGTCACAATCATTTAATCTGATCTTTCGTGTGTTTTGTTGATTTATACAGAGTAATAAATATGAAGGTATTTTAACTGTTTTTGACTAAATTATTTAGATGAGACAGACTTTACAGTGACATATGAATGTCTTGAGAACCAGAAGAATGAAATTAAAATGAGAATTAAGTATCTAAAGCAAATACCTGTTCAATTCCCATTCAAAGTTTGGTTCTCTGTTATAAGAGAAGGGGAGACTAAAAGATACAGTAGGATTGGGGAAAATGGTGCAGATATACAAACAGAGATATATGAACTTGATGAGAGTGTCTCAAGTGGATCACGACTTCAAACAACAATTGTGTTTAGTAGCGACAACCAAGAAGTGAGAGTTGGTTCCACTTATAAGGAATATGAAGACATTGGTTCTTGTAAGTTGAATGTTTATATGATTAATTGATGATGATTAATCCAGTGGAACATGCACGAATGGTCACCTCTCTAGGACAAGAACTTGTATGAAGTGGCCACTTCAATACAGCCAAATAAATTAGGTTCTGTATGTGACCAAATTATGAAGATTCCACCCCCTTATACGTATATACATATGTGATATACGTATATACAGAGTTTGTGTGTATATACGCAGACTTTCAGTGTGAAGTAAAGTTTAAAGTTTTGAAGTACGTACAATAGGTGTTTAATAGAATGTCTTGGTGCTTCATTGCATGAACCTATTACATTCAATAATGTAAAAATTGAAATTAATTGCACATGTATTTGAACAATTAGTTTTAATATTATATAAAAGTTCCTTTTGGTAATATATGAGTTTGTTTTTCCTGAAAGTGAATACGTATATTATATATAACATTGGCATTTAGTCTTTGTCTAGTATTTTCAATTATCAAGTATTTTGTAAGAATGAATTGATGTGTGTATTATACTTTCAAAGATTTGTTCCTTTGTTCACATTTGTGTGCAGGTGTGGTGGCAACACTTCAAATTATCATAATATCAACTTCAGTTACTGTAACAGTTCTGCTGTTGTTTGTCATCATCATCATCATCATCATCGCATGCTGCTGTAGGTATAGGCAAAGGAGGTCAAATTCACCAGCTACAGATGGTCCTACACAATACGTAGTACCAAACCCTCCTCCCTACTTTCACAACCATCTTGTTCACAGCAATTTGAACCCAATGGAACCGCTTAGTGTCATTTCCTTCCCCACTTCCATGTATTCGGGGAGCAACCCCTCGCTAGGACATCCACCTGCTGTATATGTCAGCAATGCTGACTACGAGCCAAAACGTCCTTCAAGAGGATTGCAGAGACAGGTGTGGAGTCATTCCACCCTTCCCGCTACTGAACACGAGCTCACTCCTATTAATGAGCAGCCGATGTGGTCATCACTAGCAAGGCAGAAATCACTGTCTGACAACCAAATCAATAACCATGCTAACAGACAAAGACTTCCAACAGAACCTGATTATGATGTACCAACCTTTTCTGGACGTAGAAGAAGAGAATCCTCTTGCAGCCATCCACTCCAGCCTAATCAATGCTGCCACCATGTTTTAAATGAGAGAAATGCCCCTCCGGAGCGTTTTTGCCATATTCCAGTGTCTAGAATCGGAAGCTCCTCAACTTCAGCTACTGGGTCAATGAGATCAGACAATCCACTCATTCCATCCAGCAATGGCACCAGTGATGATGAACAGCCTTTTACACAAACAAGAAATAGCATTAACTTCAGGTCAAATTAGGGACAGTGATCTAGCAAGTAGTCTTTTTGGTTTTGTAATTTATTTAGAATTATTAATCTGAATCACTCTATTTTTATTTATAGGTTATTATGCTCTGTCACGTTTGTAGGTGTTTGTTGTATGTATAACCTTTCTTATATAATCTTTTATAATTTGTATGTACATGTAATTGCATTTACAGGTACACGTATTACTATTCTGGTGTTTTACTAGAAAGTTAATTACACTATCTTGGTGCTAAATGGAGACATATGTACGTACGTATGAAGCTATAATACTTGCAATTGCTGTCAGTTGAAGGAATTTAAACAAGAAATTTGAGTTAAAAAACTCATGGGGCACCATATGAAGCTATATACCACTACATATATATGTACATACCATTTATGCACAATGTTGGGCAAGTTGCACTTTGACAAGTTGACTATAAACTCTCTTTCAACTTTATATGCCCTTGTGACCAAACCTTTCTTGATCAAATAATTTATATACGTATATTTCATCCATTTTTAAACCTCATAGCATAATACTGTATAGATGTCTGTGAGTGTTGACATTAAATTTTTATATCTGTCAATTTCTAGTTTCAGAGCATGATATATGCTGCTATTTACCCTATCTCTCAATATATATACATACATTAAGTTCCTGATCATGATGTATACATTTAGTACTGCAACTCCATCAAATGCATGGACAAATGGTGCTCTAATATCTATCCAATGAGTTTGAAAAATGTGATTAAAATAAAAAATTGGCTTATTAGGTATGCTAGCTATATATATATATAGGTTAACATTTATAGTCCATAAGCATGCATGCGTACGTAATTATATACGTACATTACGTACTGTATTAATTTAAGAAAACCATTAAATTTTTACATACAATCATCTAAATCACGAAGGAGTTTATACAAATAAAAAATACTTTCAAGAGATCAGTCACTAGTGAACGTGTATCTAGTGAGCCAAGGTATCTCTGAGATCTGCTGGTTGACATGATCTATTTGGTTTCTACTCCACACAACCTTGTCTCTAGTCCTTGATAATGCTTTGAATATATGCTTTTCACAAGTATTAACATACCATTTTGGGCATTGAACTGAAAAAAAATTGCACAGATTCTCAATTTCCTCTGTAGGTTTTTGAACTAGATCCTGCAAATGGACTTGATGAAGGTTAATGTTAAGTTGCTCATCCCTTTGCATATCATATACAGCTCTGCAGTTACGAAAGTAAGCTTTAATACGAAAGTCTAAGAGTTCAGAATTGTTCATTTGACCACCCTCTTCAGCTACATATTTTTTTCTGTATTCAGATCCGCCAGCTAAGAAGAGCGTCATTGTAGCTATGTTGTCAAAAGGATTTCTTACTACCTGTCACAAAAGAGGCAAAATGCATATGAATAATGTAATACACCATTTTTCAATATACTGCATCTACTTTAGAATAAAAACCCTACAGAGAACTAAACCTAGCGAGAGCTTTGGATGAGAATATAAGAGTTTTCTCCTCCTTTTTCTTCTGTAGCAAGCATTTTGGCACATTTTCACTTAAATTCCTTGACAACTTAAGCAGGTGCATTGGGCTAGTATGGAATCGTTCAGTAATAAACATGTATAGAGGACTCAAAAAGACGAAGACCTTGGTCGTTAGTCTAAGAAAATTGTGCATCAATCTATTCACTTAATGTTTCCTTAGCTTCTTATAGCCATCAGCCTTTTATTCACAACTTAACTAATGTAATCACCCCACCAATTTTTTGTACTAGTAAGCCTATTTGGCTGGTCATATTACTGATTGTCACTCTAATAATCATTATTACTATTATAGGTTGACAACCAGTTGAACCAAATCCCAGGAAGGACAAATACTAGTTATACCACACTTGAGTGTGGTATAATTAATATACAGTCGACTCCTGATATAAAGAACACCAAAATCCCAGTATAATTGTACTTTATAAAAGTTCTTTATAACCAAATGTACTTTATTTGTATATAACTATATAAATAAACTACAGTATGAATACAGTAAACAGCTGTAGAATGCTTATAAAATTAAAATTACGTAAAATATAAACAGAAGGAATTGAATGGACAGGAAATTGTTTTTTGACAATCGTTCATTATAACCCAAAATTCGTTATGAGCGAGTTCGTTATAAGTGGAGTTGACTGTATATCCATATGACTTGAATCAATTGTAAGGTGATGATAAGTAAATATGAGTACTGGTGATATAACATTTATCACTAGTTCAAGTGTGAAATATAAGGTTTATTTCACCCCAGATATCACCCAGTTTCCCTGGTAACGTGATATATGTCCAGGTATAGCCCTGTACATGTGCCCCTTAACACCTTATTTACGTAACTCTATGTATATGCAGGGGCACTCTAATATATAATAATAATATATCATCAAGAACCTAGTACGTACCTGTACAACTTTAATTGGTAGTCCAGTGGTGTGATGAATGTCATTATAAATGTCATACCAAAGTTTTTGGTCACGCATATATGTTGTAGTGGCACTTCCAGCTTCCTTTTCTCCAATAACTGAAATGTGGTCCTTGTATCTACCCATGAAGGACTTCTTGATATACAATGAATAACCTCTCTGTTCTTTCTGACGATATTGTTGGGTCACCTTTCTTGATCGAGCAAAGAGAGCAGTGTACAAAGCAGATGAATTTCTGTGAAATTCAACATCTTCAAGCCACTTTGAAAAGAGGGCATAATCTGTGGCAACGACCATGTTAGGGTGGGCATCTATAAGAGAACCTACAATGGAGCTTCCACCTCTGCCATGACCCACAAAAAAGAGAAAATATTTCACATTTTTGACCACCTCATCGGGAAGATAGAATTTGTTGATTACATCCTGAGAAATCCAGGTCCTATTATAATGCTGTAGTCGTTTTGCTTCATTTTCTAGTACTGTTTCTCGATTGTCATCACTCATGTTAACAAAGCTTTCAACAGTTGCTTGTTCCTTTTTGCTGTCTGATAAACTGGTACTTCTTTTCCTTTGCCGGTGTGCTTTCATTAAAAGCTTCAGTTCTGCTGTGGTTCCATGGAACTTGATTGCTCTTTCTTCAAGATCCTGTCGATTCTGGTGCACTCCTTGTTGGTAGAGGAGTAACACCAGAAATCCAGCAAAAAATATATTAATAGGAATGTACCACTTCTTCACACCTGAGTACTTCATATCTGCAATTTGATATAAATGTGTGAACTATTATATAGACATCTTTAAGAGAAATATCATACATGCATACTAAAGTGAGGATCATGAGAGACCATATAGTCTTGTATCCAGACCCATGCATCTGCCATTTTAGTTTGGGTAGAGGTGCATGGAAAGGGTCTGGTAGCATACTGTACCACTTTTCAGGAAAGTTCATATACTGAAATCTTAACCATACATATCACTTCTGTGTTTGGGGGCAGTATTTGCCCAAGCTATCAGTATGAGACTATTTGACCATATACTTCTATCAGTATATGGCTAAATTTGAGTATATATAGCTAAAAGTTAGGTGTATATACTTCGATTCCTTATGGGTATATAGTCTTATGACACGATCACTATCTTGTTACTCTTCCCAGAGCTAGATGTGATAGTCACACTCCCTAATGATGTACAGTATCTATATAACACCCTTCACCAATATGTATATGACATGCATGGTATATATCTATAGGTCTAGAGATCTAACATTTAAATTATATAGATAAAAAGATCTACATGTATATACTTCTGCAACCTACCGTTTTATTAATATTTACACGTATATATATATATATATATAGAATCCCGTTATATATATATATATGTGATTATTAAATTAAAAACCGCTGTTGTAGATGTAAAGCGTTTAAGAACTTAAAACACACACAGACTGTCACTAATAGGAACATTTTCTAACCTGTAAAATATTCGCCAGCGCACCCCTGTCTCACTTGATTATCCCAGTGTTCACAGATGGCGATCGAATAAACGACTCCAAAGGTATAGAATACAAAACTTTGCAGGAACTAAGATATAATATAATAATCGTCGACGCAACAGTTACCGGAAGTAATTTTAAGTGGTCGCACCATAAAGATAACGCTACTGATCAGATATAATAACAAGTATGTTAATGAAGTAAGCTAAACTCATATAACAAGTTTAATTTAGTGCTTTCTACCGAAGAGTTTAAATCCTTTCTTCTTAGATCTTTCCCCTTCATCTGTTAGTCCCATTGGTTTCACTGCTACTGGAATTTCCTAGAATTACAAAAGCAATATGCAATTTAACAACATTTCATGTTTAATAGAACTTAAACACAAATATTTACAGGATTGGAGAGGAACTTGCATTTCCACAAGCCATATGCTAAATGGACAGACCTCAAACCATTACATACAAGAACATAGTGAATCAAATATGATTCTATATGACATCAGAAATACAGTTAGTCAATTCTAAGTGAAAAACCAATAAATTTTCCTACCAGCCTACATTCAAGTGCTTAAGGAATAGTAGTTTAGGGAGTCACCAATGGACAGGATTCTGTTGGTATACCTGAAAGGCCTCCTTTATTGATGTCCTGGGAATGTAGTTTGAGAAGGTATGCTCTTACAAATGCTGGTAGACAAGTGGATTATAAGCCTGTTGATCTCTTAATAGGAAACCTCACAATACAATTGAATTAATATATATTACAACTGGTAACCATGTAACCATGTAAGAATTCACAGCAGCAAGTGTAGAAATTCAAAAAGTCTAGATGGCAATTTAAATTAATCATATGGACAGTTGCAAGAATATTAAAACATCAGACTATTGGCAGTATAGTTGCAAGAATATTAAAACATTAGACTATTGGCAGTATATAGACCCCTTCTGTAAGTTCTGTACTATGTATATACCATTATCAAATACTTCCCCAATTCTGGATATGAACTGTATACGTACATATTATGGTTAGATACGGTTAATAATATTTAGAAATTACAACAGCCCACATGTACTGTAAGATCTATTAACTGCCTCTTGTAATATTTCTTAAGTACATGAAAAACCTCTCTTTGAGTAGACCACCCCAGACACAATATGTAGGTAAATACTTAATAGAAGGAAACCCTGTCTGGACAAGTGTCATTGCTTGCAAGTGAAGACAGACAATATGAATCATTAATACATAAAATTATACAATCAATCACCACTGACAACAGGAAGGTAGACAGACTATTACAGTATTAGATACTATGTGTGTGCATAACATTTTGATATTATTTAAATGAGTGTGCTTTGCCTACCTTTTCTATACTAGTAGTCCATGCAGTGATTGGTTGGTTTTTTGACTACAAAGCAAGAACATATTTATATGATCAATTAAACATAATAACAACATAAATTGACGTATTCAAATATTAGATAGTACTTCTTTTGACAAAATCTGTTACAAAAATTGGTCCTCAAGGACTTACTGAATCAAAGGGAGGCTGAGAGTCTGGTACAACGGGGATGTCTCCAAGGTACGGATCAATAAAGGCTACGTAATACAGAGAGCACAAATGGTAGAGCAACAACACAAGCAACAGACAGTCTACTAACACTTTTGTGTTGCCTGGTTGATACTGGTAACCCAAGTGTTCATCTCCCCATCCTCTTTAGCTGCAAAGTAGTACTGTGCTCCATTTAGTAACCTATGTATGTCAAACATGTACAAGATGTTAAAGAGTTGAGCCAATACCCAAGTCTATATGAGCAATTGAATACATTCTTGTTGATTGATCACGTAAGTATATAGTATTTTGGGAATTAAGGAGTTGAACAATACACTGTTGAAATGACAATCAATGTACTTTGATACAGCACTGACAGCTGCCTCCCACACATGTGGTACACTATATCATGTTTGTAGTTATTAAAGATACTACCACACCTACGTATACATAATAGGTTATCTAATGGATCATTAAGCACTTTAAATATCATTCTTGTGCAGGGCGTTGCAGAGTGCTAGTTTATACATTCACTAACTAATATTATACAGTATACCTTGACCATATACCATAATGGATCTTATTGGAGCCAGTGATAAGGAAACAGCTGCTAGGTGTAATGAATAACATGAACAACTATTTATTCTTTAATTCTCAACTTATCCTATATACATGTGTACTTATATTTCTTACAAACTGTATAAACAGTTACTCTCTCTATATATGCAGGTCATGTGCAAGAGTTATTTATTGATTGTCATTTGGCCTCTAGACAATTTGGAGTTGTATCAATATATCCTACATCTTCCTATGTCTATATTTGAACAAGATTTGTGGTCTGAAACATAAATTCCACACTTATTGTGATGTAGTCTCATATACCATAACATGTGTACACTGAGCATACGTACATACATAACAGTGCAATGAAAGCAAAACTAACTTTAGCCTCAAAGTATGTTTCTTCTTCACATAATCCCTAGCCACCTCACAGGAACCATGGGTTACATTTAGATCTGGTATAGCAGCTATACCCTACAAAAATCATTGACTGGAGCTAAAAACATGTCTACATCTATGTAATTAGAGCTTAAGATACATATAATTTTTAGCATCCTAGCTTTACTAACACTCCACAGCATGAACACCTCTAGGTCAAACGTTCAATTTGCAGAAAATGTTTTGCAGAGGTTTGATAAAGCTAGGGTACTTGTCAGCAAACATCTCATATCATAATTTAAATATTCCAAGTATAATAACAAGCTTGAAGTAATTCTCCATTTCTGCATAGCCAGTCTAGAGAGAGAGGAGACACTATTCACGACCACTGAAAGACCACCCAAGTCCATTGTGTCCTCTCTCAGGCTCTCACCATTGGTTGATTGGGTAATTAATATACAAGGTGCCAGGGAAATTAATTCATAAGTACCAGCCCCTGTGAAGATGAGATCACCACAAAATGCAAAGAGAGGTTCTCACCAGTTCATAGTCTGTCTTGTCCTTGTAGAAGCTCATCAGAGGACCACTTAGGATGGTATAGTAAGGCTTCCATGATCTGTTTGCTGCCCTGCGGCCTCCTTCATCAAGGTCATTCTTCCTCAGCAAGGCACCTTCCTGTTCAACTTGAAGGAGTGGTGACTCCATAGAACCCTAGTAACGTAACAAGTGAGCAGCAGTGAATAGAAAACAGGTAAACTAGCATCATATCATTATCTAGGTGAGATGTAATTTTGGTGAATTTTGCAAATGATATCACATTTGTGAACATTAATTTCGTCAACCTTTACTATCTCTGCACATACGTATTATACATGTACAAGCACCCATTCACAAATATAAAACTGTGAAATATTTATTCAGCCGACAATTCAAAAAATTTCATCTTTCAAACATTAGCATGCATATGTACGTATTTAGAGTGATTGAATTCATGGTAATTTTAATGGTGTAAGATGTGTACTTTAAAATCATCTTTCTGAAGTGTAGGCGGGTAGGAACTATCAGGGGGAGGGGGAGGGAAGTCATCCTCAGTAACCAGTTCAGGATTAGGGAGATTAGGGAGGCGTAACTGAGGAGGCGTGTCCACTGAAGTTCTGCTTGTACGTTTCTGGCGTTCCTATCGCAAACAAGATGTAAACAAGTCTTTAATTTAGTCTTTAAGTCATCACTTTCAAGAAGGATAAAGTGTACCTCCTCTTTCCTTTGCTTTTCTAGATCTTTTATTCTGTCCATTTTCTCCTTTTCTCTTCTCTTTCTTGCTTCTTCTTCAGACTTGGGTGATTTAAAAAGCACAATGTTATTGATAAATACATGTTTATGATTGGGAACAAATAGGACCACATTTTGTTTAAAAGCTTTACTGTATATTTGATGTAGGTATGCATACATACGTATGTAGATATACACATTAGAGATAAAGATTCACTTTTCTCAAGTTTTCTGCCTCAATCTTTTGCTGTTCTTCTGCCTTGCGTCTCTTTTCCATTTCTTCTTTAAATTTTATTTGCCTAAGCATTTCTTCTTCTCTCAACTTCTTAGCATGTTCCTCTTGTTGCTTTCTCTTGTTTTCTTCCACCTTAATGTAAAGGGAACCAGTCAAAAGACAGATACACAGTAGTATAAACAACTACAAATACATATATGAAATTTAATGATGTGCTCTAATTATATAAATAATACATTTGTGTGCATTTTATAACTACACATACAGCGAGGGTATGACTGCTTACTTGAGATTGGCATAATATTATGTATATACCTTTGTTTCTCTGTGCAAAGAAGTGAACCGTTCATCTTGAACAGACAAAGTTTTCTCAAAGTCATCTTGCCCTTTCAAGAGCTCCTCAATGTCATCCAATGAGGCGGCCACCATCCAATCATCTGTTGCTAGGGCACCCTCCTGTGAGGTGATCCATGCATCAGCTAATTCTGCTTCTCTGTTAAACTGCTGCATATCATAATGCTGTTCATATTCTATCTTCTTGTGCAGCCACAAATCTTTCAAATCCTTGTGTTGTTTTTCGAGGAGTTGAAGCTTCTCAGAAATCTAAAGGTACAATCACCCAATTACTTTATTTCTGAAATATATTGTTCCAATCATATGTAAGTAATATGATATATAGGGGAGATCACAGTCATTATTGCTGTCTATATATACAATTTGAAAAGAGCAAATGTAAGCCAAAATGCAGTGAGCAAGTCTTAAGAAGCTCAAAGCTTGAGAGTGGAAATTATCTCAAACACAAAATCAAACACAAAAAAGTGAAGGCTTTTGTAAACATTTAAACTGACCTCTTTAGATGCAAAGTGACCTTTGGAAATGAGTAACTTGCTAGTGTCATGAAATGTCTTGAAGGTGTTTTCCCTCGTATCAATCTCTGCCTTGTGAACGCTGTGTCTCTCCAGTATTGCCTCAACACCAGTGACATCCTTTGGTTCCTCTTCACTCATAATGAATGCAGAACAGTCACTGATCCAGGAACTACATACATTATATATATACAGCAAAAACCATTACTGATCTGTTTGTATTCTATAAAATGGTAAATTAAACTAGTTTCATTGAGCCTCGGCAAAAATTAGTTAAAAATCACAAATTAAACTATTCAACCTAAAGAGTCCTCTATTTGATGTAATCCCCTCTTCCTCATTATGCTGATGAGGACCTCTAGGTCAATATGTGCTTGCATGCTATGTACATAATATTAGTATATGCAATATTCTATATATGTATGTATGTACTGATGGCTACTCATTTATACCTATACATAGTGTTTCAATACGGTCAATTTTTGATTTTGAACATTATACTACCTTTCACTAACTCTAGACATCATCAATTAGAAGATGTATGGTTCACACAGGGGAGGCTGGTATCAATTGTCACATTATACAGATGTACCAATATACTATACTTAGATATAATATACCTACCTACATACAGCCAGGAACCTAATACACTGTTGAACAGACAATCAAATTAGTGTAAGATGACATACAGATAGTAATACAAAATTAACAACTCAACATTCTTTAGATATTGAATGTAAGTGTGAACCACACCTTAAGTCTCTGAATTCATTTAGGAAATTTTGTAGCTGTTCTGCCTCTAGTAGCTTATTCCTTCTAGCCTTAGTCTTAGCAACAAGGGCCTTCCAAGAGGTTGCAACATGTTCTCCCTTATTTCTCACATTCTGCCTGGCATCTGGGTAGGTCTTACATAACCTGTCCACCTCTCTGTTAAATATCTCAACCTTTTTTCCAAGAGCTTCTAAGTCTCTCTAAAATTAGGAAAATGTGAATCATTTTTTACATCTTAATCTTTGAGAGATAATTTTCAGTTAATACTTCAAATCCTTCATGTTTTCTTTGCAGTGCCTGAACACTTGCTAAATCCTTTCCATAATCATCACTAGATGCAGCTGCATCTTTTTCCTAACAACAAGTATAAATAAATATGTAGAATATTACACATTTAAGCATACAGATAACCACTAATATGATAATTATGATTTTATAACCATCATTTTTAAATGAGACTGACTTGAATACGACTCTTAGTTTCAGCTGCATCACGATTGAAGGTATGAATTTCAACTGCTCTAGCAAGTGCAGTCTTTCTGGCAGCCATGGATGATTTTAAATTTTCCCACATTTGAAGCAGGATTGAGTGTCTCTCTTCTATGGCTTCCTTAGCAGAGTGACCATCTGAAATTAGAGAACCTGCCAACCTAGAAACCACTTGAACCCTATCCTCTGAAGCAGCCAAATCAAGCACAAAGTCATCAAATTTCTTTTGAAGAAGCTGTAAGAGGAAGACGCATTATAACATTATCCAGATATACATAGGATTAGATAAAACTTAATATCCTTCAAAAAATAACTGCTGTATGTATTCATAAATGTAATACTGTGAATTAACAAAAGTAATTAAGTTATTAAAAAATAGAGTTATCTGTTGCTTTAGACACATTTGCTAATAAATCTACAGGACTGGCTCTTCTAAATTGTTATATCAAGGAAAGAGGATTAAGAACAGTTTGAGAACTACATACGTACACACATAGAAAAGCTAGCAGTATATCCAATGAGTCAAGGAATTAACAATGTTAATGTATACATGTATGTGAGTGTTTCAGTTTATATATTACAGTAGCTAATACATATATACTACTATACCTCAACTCTCTCCAGGTCCTGTCCGGTGTCCTCACTTGAAGCTGTTATATGCTTCTCAGAAATCCAGATCTCTACTTCATCACACTCGCGGTTAAACCTAATATAGACAAATGAAAGGCATATGTCATACATGCACATATATACCCCTCAGTCCTCCCCAGTAATTGTATGTCTCACCTGTGAATTTGTTTTGACTCCAACAAGTTTCTCTTTCTGATGCCGACCAATTCTTGCAACTTACTGTAGCAATCCTCAAGCATTGCATTCTTCTGGGAAATATTAGCACTATAACAACAAGGAGGAGAGGAAACAGGTTGTATGTACGTATATGCTGATATTCAAAGAAACTAAGCACAGTATAGTATAGCTACGAATATTAGTATTGTATACAAGGTTTTATTTATTTGTATGTACAGTACATAGTCTCACTAAAACTCATTTCTTATAGCATTGTATTATTTATGTACATTACCTGTCAAAATGTGACCTTTGCAGCATGTCATTGGCCTTTTCTGTTAAATTATTCACAGTCACACTAAAGCTCTCAATGTCCAACTCAATTGCTTCATGTTTCCTTAGCAATGCCTCAGCAGTGTCTTCGTCCTTACCATAATCACGGCTTGAGGCCAGAGGCTTCCTGTCCGTCATCCACATCTCAGCCTCGTTGGCCTCACCATAGTACTAAAACCATGCATGGGAAGTGCATTGAGATCATTGAGAAAATTCCATATACGTACATATGTAAACTATGTACTACGTATGTTATATATACATACGTATATATGTATGTACGTAGTTATGATAATCTAACACACCATATTCTTACATGCTACATCTACTTTAGAATAAAATGCCTATAGGGAACTCAAGCTAATGAGAGCTTTGGATGAGGATACAAGAGTTTCTTCTTTTCTACTATTTTGTGTATATATAATAATATACTTATGCACGTATGTATGTACAGTATATTCTGACAATATGAAAGGTTACCAATAAAATTCCCTTAAAGGAAGCCCAGTGCTTATCTGACAAATCAATAAAATTAGTTGGGTTCAGTGGAGAAGATAATATCTACTGATAATAGCACACATATGTATGGTAATTTTGTTATAACCAGTCTCTTACTACTTTATCATACTGCCTTGATACGTACAATCTCTGCATAAGCTCTTCTTCCTTACCTGTTGAACCTCCAATGCTTCTGAAAGCTTGCTACTTCTCTCAGATGTCTTTTCCTTCAGGGTCTCCCAGAAGGTCTGCAACTCTCTGCTTCTCTCCATAATGGCTTGACTTGAGTAGTGGCCTCCAGTTATGAGCTCATTGGCAGTGGACTTTACTGCTTGTATCAGTGGCTCATGTGCCTGTATCTCAGCCTCCAATCCCTAATGTACACATGTATGTACATGAAGCACCTCCCCTTTCATATATGATTTACACACTAATCATCAAAAACAAACACTTGTGGTCGCATCCAACTCATTACATACTCACTTGATGCTTCTTTAGCAGGTTTTGAACACCAGTCAGGGACTTTCCCAAGTCATCTGAGGAGGCAATTGGATCTTTCTCCTTTATCCAAGAGAATTCTCCCTCAACATCGCGGTAGAATTCTTGCAAGCGAAGTGAATCTTCGAGTAATTGTCTTCTGATGGAAGCAGGCTCTTCTAATTGACAAAACCTGAAGACATATTTATATAGCTAGCCTTAATAGTAATTGAGCTCAGGCAGGAGACGTGGGTTTGGTGGTAATGTGAATAAATGAAGATCTATTTCTCACCTCCTCACAAGCGCTTGTCCCTTGTCCTCAATCTGAGCAATCTGAAAGTGGTTTGCATCCCTAAACACTCTCACCTGTCCCATCACATCATCAATACGAGCTTGATGGCCTAAAATATCAGCCTCTAGCAGCTAAAAGACAAAATAAATATGTCACTATTTACTCATGCTTGGTAATATTGAATTCTATTGCTAAACCAACAGAATGTTTCTTAAGCAAATTGTTCACTGAGGTGAGATCTTTGCCAAGGTCTTCAGAATTTAGTTGTCCTTCGACCTCCACCATCCACAGCTCAATATCTTCGACAGCTCTGAGGAAAAGCAGGTGCTGAAGAGCTTCCTGTAGCTTTTGTCCTTTGTCAGCTGACCTGCATATGATAGACATGTGACAGGTTAACCTGTAATGCTCAGCAGGGTACTTTTGATATTTATAGACCTGTTTAGGAGGCCTTGCCAATTGATCCTAACAGCCTCAACTCTATTCTCTATCTTGGGAGAAGCAAAATGACCCGCATCTATTAAGTTTATTCCGACTTTTTCTACTTCCTGCACCTGTCCTTCGTTAGTTGTTAGTTCAGACTCAAAAGCTTGGTGTTTCTGAATCTTGTCTTGCAGGTTAGTTGGGTCTCGGTAGCTCTCATCAGATGCCACCTGAATCTTCTCTGCTATCCATGCTTCAACCTCATCGGCATCCCTCAGGAACTGCTGAAGCTTTCTGGAATCGTTTAGTTTTTCCTTGCGTTCTGTGGATAACCTTCTTAACTGGATTCTCCTACAAAAATACATAACATAAAATTGATTCTAAAAGCCAATTTTAAAAGTAATTGGAAGAGAAGAGGCACTATTATCTGTTATGCAAGTCAATTCCAATATATCAGGAGGAAAGACAGGGCTGAATGAGGAAGGTTATTGCGTCTAATATTCTTGTAACTCAGGCCTACCTCTGTAGCACTGCAGCTCTCCTCGAGGCAATGACATCAGATTTAAAATGGTGTGCCAGAATCAACTTCTGACCAAACTGATCCAAACCATTGATCTTGTCCTCCTGGGCATCCAGTGTCTTCTCATAGTCGTTGTGCTTCTTAATAAGAGACTCAACACTGTCAAGCGAGTCCTGAAGAAACAATCTCATTTTAAATGGTGATCTGTATAACCATTTACGTACATATGCTTGGATAATATCTAGGACTATATAGAACTCACTCCGTAATCATCCCCAGCAATAAAGGCCTCTTGTGTGCTTATCCAGGCTTCAATGTGTTCAGCATCTCTGATAAACACCTACATATGTATGCACGTAAGGTTAGTACAGCAGTTTCTACAGCAGAAATATGTACATACGTATAGTAGTATCTCACATGCCTTCTACTTCTAATTAATGTGAACTTTTTTCTATTCCATAAACAAGTGTGAATATTTAGTAGAAAAAATTAAAATTAGCAGTCATTTAAGAGAGAAGAATTATAGAAGAATCAGCCAATTTAGAACACATAATTTACAGTAAACTCTGATAATGTGAGATGTGTAGAGAGAATGTAAAGCTGACTGCCCACCTCTAGGTCATAACACTGGGTGAGGAGGTCCTGTCTCTCCTTCCACACTACAAGCAGAGAGGCATGGCCATCCTCCAGGCCACTCAGCCTCGAGATGATCTCGCTGCTTGCATAATGACTAGCTGAAACAAGCTTCTCTCCAAACTCCCTCACAGACCTAAAGTTCTCTTCTCGAGTTTCAATCTGCACTTTGAACTCTTGATGGGTCTTCAACATGTCTTCTGCTTCGGTGACATTCTTGGCTAACTCGCCTGAGGTGATCTGGTCTTTCATCTTCTGCACCCATGTCAACTAGTGTGTTTACATACGAATCATCTTAATTATGTACTGCAGCAGCACTGTGTAACCTGTCAATGGCCTGATCAGTCAATAAATGGGACCTCACTTACCACATCTCGGAGATTTGAGAGAAATTGTTGTAGTTTCCTTGAATCTTGCAATTTAGTCTTTCTTTCATCAGCTTTCTGTATCAGCAGTTCCCACTGTTCAACTAGTTCTGCCTGCTTCTCACTGATCTTTGAAGCACTCTGAACCTGTTCCCTGGCCAGATGCTCAGCTTCCTTGGCTAAGAGCTCTAGCTTCTTTTCAATGGCAGTCAAGTCTCTCTCCAATTCTTCATGTTTTCTAAGCAATGCTTCCACACCAGCAAGATCCTTCCCAAATTCATCACTAGCAAGAGCTTTACCCTATATATAGATAAGACGTATATATTTTGTATTTGCCACCAACATGGAGTTACAGTACGAACTTTATCAGATATTCTGTCCTTGGTGTCGTCAGCCTCTCTGATAAACTTGTGAACCTTGGAAGCTCCGGCTAGCAGTTCCTTCCTCTCCTCAGTTATCTTCACCAGCTCCTTCCACCTACACACACACACGTAGGTTTCCTAAATAATGCACACCCTCCACTTGAACAAACATTCTAAGAAACTCTATTATACTCTGGCTTGGGGTCATATATATATGTATATATATATATGTAGGTAGAGGAAGAAATTTGCACGAACAGTTGTATAAGGTTTAGATTTATTCTTAATATAATCAGTTAAGTAAACATTTTAAGGATATACACTATACTATTTCAACTCATACTGTACATAGTTTATTGGTGTTTAATTTCCAAGAACAAGGAGAGACTTTTCAGGTATATTCCAATTTGTACTAATTATGTATATACGTGTACATATGCAGAGAATGGAGCTCTTCAGCAAAGTATTTAGTTTACCTCTCACTCAATTGGGTAACTAGAAGTTTTATTTCTTCCATTCCAGAATGACCTTTGGAAATCAGTTTTTGGGCAAATGAAGCCACTTGAGTGATGTGTCCCTTGTCAACAGCTAGATCATTTTCAAAATCCTCAAACTTTTTTATCAGCATTTGACAGTGGTCTAAATCCCTCCCAGTGTCTTTAACACTGGCAACAGCAACCTACGTATGTACAAGGGCCATCAGAAGCTAATTTAGTAAAATGTACTACAATGCAATATATGTACTGTAAACCATATACATATGTACAGCAGTGGCAGTGTAGATGTGTATACATGTGTTTAGAGACAAGCTAGCCATCACAGGAAAGCAGAAATAAACAAGGAAAACAAAACGTGATGATGATTAAACATTTATCTAAATCATATACTGTACATTATATGTAGTATATTGTAAAATGTATACTATATTATGTGTATTGGACAGAAATATTCTATTAAAACTCTAATTAGCGATCATGAAAAAGTCATTACTCACTCTTTCACTGATCATTGCATGCACTTCATCAACTTGACGTTTGAACTGGAGTAGGGATATGGCTTCTTGTAAGCCCCTCCCCCTAATTTCAAGAGCTCTCCTCAGCTCATCCCACCGGACCAAGATGGCCTCCACCATGTGTTCAATGTCTTCACTGGCATAGTGACTGTTATCAATCAAGGATTCACCAGACTGGTGGATCAGAAACAAAATATAATAGATACGTACATGATGCATGTATACTGTGATGTGTGCATGTGTGATTGCTGATATGTGAACTCAAAACCATTTGCAACACTCTAGGTATATGGAGACAGTGGAAATATCTGTTGGTAAACTAATTAATCATGAGATTACATACTAGTTGAAAAGATTGAACATGGCCAGATGATACCATATATGTACGTACATATGTACGTACATATAATGGAAATTAGGTTATATAATCCTTGGATGTGCATGGACTGTAAGTACCTGGTATATATATATGTACGTAGGTATGCATACGTATATATAGGAGCTTGGTAATACAGTTATATACTTGGGCTATGGATTGAATTCTCTGTTCATTTGAAATAAGTTCAGCTTCAAATGTCTGATGCTTCTGCAACTTTCCCTCCAGGTTAGTCAGGTCTCTGTACGTCTCATCTGTAGCAATCTGCATCTTCTCTGAGATCCATGCATTGACCTAATAGATTCACAGATGGCATCACACTCAGTAGTGAAGGAAGTGCAATGGAGCATGTGTGACTGTTTAAGGTTAAGGCACTTACGTCATTAATGTCTTGCATGAAAAGGTTTAACTGTCTGCATTCTTCCAATTTCTTTCTTCTAGCTTGAATACCAAATCTAATCTTGGTTCTCCTCTCTAAAAGAGCTTGAAGTCTCTCTCTTATTTCAGTTGAGGCAAAATGTCCACCCTTACAAAGCTTTTCTCCGTGTTCACATAATTGGGAAACCTACAAAGACATACAAAACGATATTAAACAATTAATAAGATAAAGGATGAAATGAAACAAAATACTCTTAGGGTTCACTACCAAACCACTGACAAGGGTATTAAATTAACAAAAAATTAACTATTCCATTAATCCTTTTAAAATTCAGTGCAAAATAACTAATCTTACCTTCTTTTCTTGTGTTTCAAGGAGCTTCTCTACGGTCTCATGCTTCTTCAGAAGAGCATCAACTTCGTCCACTGAAGAGCCGAGTTCTTCAGTGCTCAGGTACAACTGGAAGCCAGCAGCAGTGAGAAGGATATGTACAGTACTTTATATTTGTATGAACAGTGACTATTCTAAACACCCCACATTACCTCATGAGCACTGCTGGTCCCATCAATCATTTTGGCTTCTTTCAAAAGTGTCTGATACTCAAAGATTGCTATCAAGTGAGTCCTGTGTTCGTCCCAGGTGTTGTTTAGTTTCTGCATCTCACTCTTTAACTCTGAAATCTTTTCATGTATCTACAGAACGAAAGACAGAAGTATATACCATATGCTCTGAAAGCTACCAACACAACAAAAAACATATTCAGTTATTGAGTAGTTGCATACTGTACATTCCTCTAGCACAGTGGTATTGTCATGAGTATTCATTGTCATCTAAGGCCTATTTTGTCTAATTTAGTGTGTTCAGAATTAGATTCCACTTTATTAGAGTTGAGATTAGATAAATGATGTATACCTGGGTTCATGGTTACTTACGTATGTATAAATGATCTGATCGATGATGCATATATACAGTATATAATACCTCAGCAGTGGCATAGTGACCCTGTTGTGCCATTCTCTGACCACTCTTGATCAATCTAACAATGTCAGCAAATCTGGTGTCAATTTCAGCCTTGTGTTGATTGTGAATACTGATTTGCTCCTCAGCCCCGGAGACACTCTTAGCGGGCTCATCTGATTGGATGAGAGCATCCATATCATGAACCCAGGAGATGCCATCCCTAACCTATTGAAAGAATTTGTACTGCAGGTACATACTGTATTTTATGCATGAAAGAATGTATAGGTATACAAATAATATTTTATGCATGCAATACAAGACCTGAGCCTATAGTTATGTACTGTATTCTTAATGTAATATACACACACCTATACATATAGTGCTAATATAAAGACATTTCAATCCACCTACTGTACATAATACATATATTTACCTAATACATTTTCAGAGTCACCTATTATAGGACACAATGATCATCTAGACCAATATTGTACGTATATCATAGACCAATATTAGCACAATAACGTATTATATATCATAGACCAGTTTTGGCACAATAATGTATTATATATCATAGACCAGTATTGGCACAATAATGTATAGACCAGTATTGGTACAATAATGTATTATATATCATAGACCAATATTAGCACAATAATGTATTATATATCATAGACCAGTATTGGCACAATAATGTATATATAGACCAGTATTGGCACAATAATGTGTTACTAACAGCACTTAGGAACTTTTGAAGCTCTAGAGATGCCTTCAGTTTCTTCTTCCTGTTCTGCATGGCAACAGTGAGTGTCTCCCAGGCCATGTTCACTTCTTCCTGTTTGGCATTTATGCTCTTTGCATTACCTCCAGGATACAGCGCTGACAACCTCATTGCTTCTCCGGCTAAGTCACGGACCTGTGTACCCAATGTCGATGCCTCTGACTCAAAGGCTTCATGCTTTCTCTGCAGTGCAGTAACTGAAGCAACATCTCTGCCAAGCTCATCCATTGGGATGGAGTGCTCCTTCTCCTAATGGGAAGAGTGTTTATATTTATACAGTTAACCTGTGTGTACGGATAGTACATTAGTGAGTATAATATTATATGTAGACACGAAGAATGTCAGGACTGACTTGGAGTCTATCAAAGAGCTCTCTTGCATCTCTGTTAAACTTGTGGATCTCATAGGCACCGGCCAGCCTCTTAGCTCTGTTGGCCATCAGATCTTGGAGGGTACCCCAAGCTGCCTTCATGGCATCTTGTTGCTCATGAATTCTGACAGTCTCTCCATGACCTACAATATAGCAAGAGCCAATTTGGAAGACAACAGTTTTGCTATTGGATAATAGTCCGTGATGGAAGTATGTATCTGAGAACCCATTACAAGTGTTAGTTCTGAAGTTATGGCACAAGATATACCTCAAGTGCTTGCCATATAGATTTATAGCTGAAGGATAGGGTAAAAAAGTTCAATATTTTTGACTGATCCATTGACGAATCTCAGAGCTCATTGCAAGTTTTAGCTTTTAATGACAGTATTCTAAGAGTGTGGCACAAGATACGTATGTATGCTATGTATGTGTCCTCTTTGAAAAGCTTATGCATGAAATGTTTGTTTCTTTGTGGCTACCTTCAGCTATGAGTTTCCTTCCAAAGTTGTTGACGGTAGTGTAACGTGAAGTGTTATTAGCCACTTCGCGCTTAAAGTCATCAAACTTTTTCTGCAGCATCTCCAAGTGATCAAGATTTTTACCATAATCATCAGATGCAGCCACCTATCCAAGGCAAGTAGAGTGAGAGAAGGTTATTAAGGGCAGCAATCATTACTCCACTCAAGTAGATCTGCAATGGCTGACAGAAAACTAACTTGTTTCTTCTCTTCAAGCCAAGACAGCAACTCCTTCATATCCCTGAGGTACTGATGTAGTTTGATGGATTCTTCAAGACGTTGCTTCCTTGAGGAAACTAGAGTTTGTAAACCACTCAATTGCTCATCAAGTTGGGCCTGTAAAGAATATGAACAAAACCTGGAGCTTCTTTCTTGTCATATTGTATTCAAAAGTCTCACCTGTCTAGCTGTTATATTTGTACAGTCAAAATGGCCACCAGAAACCAATTTAGTCGCTTCTTGTCCAAGTTCCTCAACCGTCTTTTCATAGGAATGAACGTCTTCTTCTAAAATCTGCAAACCAAAGGAAAGTAGTACATAATAATAATAATATAATATACGTAGTGTACATACGTACATACATATGCACGTAGCATATACCTATATGAAGTGATGACCATGTATATATAGTATTGACTTACTGAATGTTTCTTAAGGTATTTGGTAGCTGTGTCTTCATCTTTGCCATAATCCTGACTGGCAGCAATACCAGCCTTCTCATTCATCCAGGCATCAGCTTCATTAGCCTCAGAATAATACTATATAAATAGACACACAAATACTATATAAAATATATATGGTACGTACGTATATAATATACCAATAATATTATGTATGTATATATAATCACTCTACCAATATACTATGTACGTATTATTAGTGCATATCTAGGCTTCAGATTTAGCTGTACATACTGGCAAAATGTTACATTGACTTTAGAGTAAAATCCTAGTTATTAAGTAAAGTACCTTCTGGGCCTCCATTGCATCACCTAGCATGTGCCTTCTCCCAGTGGAAAGTTCCTTCAACTCAGTCCAAGCTCTCCTCAGTTCACTATTCTTCTCTCTGATGGTGGAGGTTGCAAAGCGGCTAGAAGTCATCAGTTCCGTTGCTTCTTTCATAACTTCACTAATTTGTCCTTCATGGGCGACTATTTCATTCTCAAGAGCCTTTCATAGGAAAAATACAGCTAATACGTATGTTCATACATACATATATATGTTTATCATTAGCCACTTATAAAGTTGGTATATATTATGTATATGCACAATTACTAGTTTGTATGCCTAAGGAATGTCATGTCATATTGTTGTTACAGTATCTTTTACACTAACTGTGTGTTTCTTCTGCAGCTTTTCCACTTGACTCATCGTCTTTCCATAATCAGTAGAGGCTGCTTGAGGTCTGTACTCTCTGATCCACTGAAGTTCTTCTTCAACATTACGGAAGAACTTCTGCAATCGAAGTGACTCTTCTAACTTCAAACGCCTGGTTGCCATGGGATTTTCCAGGTCAGTCATTCTATCCCATAGAGACAAACAAGAGCTTAAATCAAGAGTACATACGTACGTAATTCAAAATTCTAAGCCAATCATTAGCCAACTACGTAGCTAAAGTACTTGACATAACATTTACACCTTAAAGAGATAACTAAGATAAAAGCTATTCTACCCACCTGTCTTGGAATTCCATTATTTTCTTCTTTATAGTGCTAGCTTCAAAGTGACCCCTAGCAACAAGCTGTTGTCCTTGGGTTGCCAAGGTAGCAGCCTGCTCCTGATGAAGGCTGTAATCTGATTCCAATTGCTGGAAATTCATGAGTAGGTTAGTTACCAATCAGTAGATCAATGTTGTTCAACTTTATAGTGTATAAACGTACTTGATGTCTCTTAAGCAGGAACTGAACAGCAGGAAGGTCATTTCCAACATCTTCTGAAGACAAGAGGGCCTCTGCTTCACTGATCCAAATATTCTCATCATCGATAGCTCTCAGAAATTGCTACAAAATAATTACCGATGATACATATATACATATGAGTTTGATGGTCATACTTGAAGATCATTGGCATCGTTGAGTTTCCTTCCTTTCTCGGCTGAGGCTTCAGAAAGCTGTTGCCAAGCATCGGTGACCTCCTTCATGCGGTCATTCATATCATCTGACTTAAAGTGACCAGCCTTAACCAACTTGCTCCCGGCCTAACAGAATATAAAAGAGACAACGCTTGTTACCATTACATCACTAGTCTGATCTCTTATAAAAACACAGTTGGATCAGGAATGAAACTTGGGATATATAGCTAAGCTCCTTATATATACGTATACATACGTGCATATACATATGACCATTTTTCTTACATGCTACATCTACTTTAGAGTACAGGCCTATAGGGAACTAAATCTAGTGAGAGCTTTAGATGAGGACACAAGAGATTTCTCCTTCGCTTCTTCTCCATTGGGCTAGACAGTTGTTTTCTGGGAATTCCACCCTTTATCAGTGACCCCGGGAATCTTTCTTTTTTTCTTGATCATTTGTGAGTCCTTGACTCTCTGTGCTTAATTATATTCATATATACTAATGTAATACACTCACTGAACAAACACTATCAACCCTGTCCCTGTTAACTGTTAGCTCAGCTTCAAATGCTTGATGCTTCTGTAGCTTTCCAGTTAGGTTTGTGGGATCTCGATAGCTTTCATCTGTTGCCACCTGCATCTTTTCATTGATCCAGGCAGACACCTCATCAGCATCCCGGCAGAACTGTTGCCAAGCAACTGAGTCCATCAGCCTGGCCTTCCTAGCTGACGATATCTGTTTAACCTTCTGTCTCCTGCTAACAACAGCATCACGCTTTGTAGCAATCCTAAATAAAGTACAGTTGGGAAGATTAGAAACCATTGAAGAAACAAAACTTTACAGTTTATAACTTTGAAAAATAATCTTTTTTCTCCTAACTTTATAGAGTCGTAATGTCCTCCATGTATCAGCTTGTTAGCATGATCACTGAGAGCTCTTATTCTGTCATCGTGAGGCTGACTAGTGGTCTCAAATTCTTCATGTTTCTTCAGCAGGGATTCGGCACTGTCAAGCGATGTCTACGGCACAGAAGGAATGCCCTAGGTGCTTAAAACCAGTAGCATGTCACATGATAAATGACTCCATTAATGTGACATCACCAACCCAATAAACTATCACATTATCTCACCCCCAGGTCTTCGTTAGCTAAGAAGGCCTCCTGGTTCGCAGTTGTGGCATCCACTTGTTCTGCATCTCTGTAAAACAACTGTAACTCTAGACACTGTTTCAACTGTCTTCTTCTCTGGTCAGCTGCTTCATTCAAGATATCTCTCTCCTGAGACAAAGTTTTAACTTTTTCTTTAACTTCTGAAGAATTTCTTGGATTGGCAGCAAGTTTACGAGCCAAGGAAAGGAGATTATCAAACTTTTCTTTTTTATTGGCTATTTCTTGTTGTCTCTCTTTATGTTGTTCAATAAGAGTCTCTGCTCCTTCCACATCCTTTGCCAGTTCATCAGTGGCTAATAGAGCCTTCATTTCTCCAGCCCAACCCAGCTAAATTAGAATTAATTTCATATATAATATTTCATAATACGTCTACTGAAAAGTGGACCTAAATTGTATTCATTACATGTTAATTGTCACATGCACTAAAAGATTACCCACCAAATCTCTGGCATCAACAAGAAAGTTCTGAAACAGCAGAGCATCATCCAAAGCAGCCTTTCTACTGGCAGACTTGCCCTAAGTGGGCAAGTGGATGATATGATAGCACAGTAGCACATGACAATCTAGTATTACGTACCTATTCTTAAGCACAAATGCAGATTCGTGGACATAAAGAGGGGACTAATAGATTTATAATTAATCTATGAACCTTTAGCTTGTCCCAAGTTGTGGAGATTTCTGTTTGTCTTGCTTGCACTACTCTTGTGTCCTTGGGACAAATAGACATGACCTGTTGGGCCTTCTTGTTCAGCTTGGCAAGTTTTCCTTCCACGGGAGCCAGTTCTCTTTCTAAAGCCTATATAAAGTGTTAACCAATTCATGAGATTTGGCATGTACTAGTAAGTAGGAGTATCATTTACAAAGGTTATTATATACTACAGAACTAAACTTCATGATGAATGGATAGCTAAGTCTGAAGTACTGTATTACCTGATGCCTACGTTGAAGTGCTTGAACTGATGCCAAGTCCTTTCCACAGTCGTCAGTGGACAAAGCTTGATCCTTCTCATTCAGCCATCCCTTTGTTTCGTCGCACATCTGGTGAAAGTCTTGAACACTTCAAAAACAGACATTAAGCTATCACAAATCACATGTATAACATTAATAACAAAGAACACTTACGTCTGAGAAACATCCAAGTTCTTCTCTGCTTCTGCCTTAAGATGCTGAAGTCCAGTCCAGCTACACAGAAGAGAATTCACCATGGCAACCATAAGTAAGTCACGAATGTGATGTATAGATTTTTCTGAACAAGAGCTTTGGGGAAAATCCTAATAATTACCAACTTTTTATTTAGTTGTTGTTGTCTGTGTTTGATGGATTTGGCTTCATGGTGTCCTCCCTTGATCATAGCTTCCGCCTCATTGTTTACCTCCATCACCTGCACACTCTTAGCTGCCAAGTCCGTGCAGAAATTCTGAAAAAGGAAAGTCAAGCTACACTCAGTTCCAAACTTGTAATATATAACCCTCTAATGGTACTGCCTCAACAAAACTAGTAATGTCTTTACTAAATGAAATTCCAAGAAACTCATAAATATTGACCTCAAACTTCTTGTGCATGGCTTCTACTTTCTCTTTCCCTGTTCCTTTCTCTTCAGCACTCATGACAACTCCTTTCTCTTTGATCCATGACTCCAGTTCATCACAATCTCTGAACATCTTGAACTGTCTGATGGCATCTTTCAGTCTCTTCTTCCTCTCCGCAGCCGCTTGTACTAAACTGCCATAGGTCTCATTAATATCCTGTTGCCTAGTAATGACACCACTTGCCTGACGACCAAAGGTTGCTAAGAAAGAGTCAAGCAACAGCATATGGACTGTGCACCCAATTAATGTGTTACACATGTAAGTTTATTAGGTATAAAATGTATACATAGTGTGATTATCTTATTGGTTGTGCACTTTTAGCAAGGTTAATACCTCCTCTGGACCATCTCTGTACAACAGTTTTTCTTTTTGATTTTGGGACTTTCACTTTCTCAATGCGTGTTTTCTTCACCTAAGATGAAAAGGCTTATTCAACCAGAAGTGATCTACAGTCAGCCAGCCAACATTCCAGCCCACACACACAAACCTTTTCCTTCACAGGAACCACTACTTTCCGTTTAATCTTGCGCTGCAATGTAGTGGGTTCTATCTCTTTCATGTAATTAGCAGGGACAAACCCTTCCTGTCCAGAAGTTCTCCTAGGCAACGGTTACAATGTAAATGAATAGTCTTCCTGTGGGTTCCACTTGCAATGCACTTACCTAACACTCCACCAGTCTTTATTGGCCTTCTTCAAGAGGTAAAATACTTCTCCTTTGGTGAGCCCAAGTCCTTGTCCCTGATAGCTGTACAGTGCCTTTACCTGAAGACAGATTGTATTAGTACGTACGTAGCTTAGCAACATGATCACATTTGGCTGGATTACATCTAATATTGATATTACCTGTGGTACGGTTACTTCCTGCATCACTTCTTGTTCTACCTCTTTTTGCTTCATTTCCTCTTCCTCATACTCTACTTCCTTATCAATCTCTTCCTCTTCAATGACTTCCTCATATCTCTCAGGGCTGGCTATTGGAGACATTGCTCTCTCCTATAGGGAAAAGACATGATGTTTGTAGTCAAAATGCAAGTATTCAATTACAACTTGCAAAGTCTAACCATTCCTGACTGAGCAGACTTCTCAAATGCTTGATGACTGAGTTCCTTCAGCCTCTCAATCTCACTGTTGTAGGCCTTCACTTCCGCTTCTACTCTCTCATGGCTCTCCAAGAGGGATTGGGCACTGTTCTCGTCTCTCCCGTAGTCCTTACTGGTTACCACTGGTTCAATCTGAGACATCCAAGATTCTGCTTCATTGGCATCAGAGTAGTACTATGGGATAGCAACATTATAAGTCTGATTAATGAATTGTTAATGTATTTTGCAATAGCACAATTAAAAGAATAACCTGTATGTACTGTAGGTCTTCATAAGCAATGATGAGAAGAAATACAAAACAAGTTTCAACAGGGGAAGTGTAACATGAGATGTAAACATGAGCTGAATAAGGTGTTCATTAACAATATTCATAGCTTAGTAGTTACGTACCTGCTGATACTGCACAGCTTCTTCAAGTCTGACTCTTCTTGCTGCCGCTAGTTCATTCAACTTCTTCCACTTCTCCTGTAGTGTTGTGATCCTTGTTCCAATGGGCTTGGAGGCATAGTGCCCTCCCCCCCTCAGGTTCTTCCCGATCTGGACAGTGTTCTGGAAATGTGGCTCGTGACCGTTGATCTCCTTCTCAACAGTCTGGTGCTTCTGTTGGAGACTAAACAATACAAAAGTCATAATATTAAATGATATTTAATACAGAGGAATAGGTACTGTATATATAGGCATTACTTATATGTATTAGAAGTACGTATTATGTATTAGATGTCATTTGTTAGTTATGTGTACGTGTATGTAAAGGAGTAAAAATTAGCCTGGAATTCCTCACTGATTCCATATTATAGTGTATACATACATATCATATACACGTACATATTAGTGCATAAATAGGTACATAATATGAAGCTATGATATAACGTATGTAACTGTATATACCAATACGTAATGTCTATATCAGGTACTTAAGGACACTTGTACCATAAGACAACTCCGTTAAACTATAATGGTATATGGAGCTATAATTTAAAACACATCGCATGGGGTGTCCTGATAGTCATTGGTGCCAGCAGGCATGTTTACAATAAAAAGTAAACACAAATTAGATTATATCTAGCCTGTCTCAGTATATGGCTTTATGTAATCTAATTATCAACTCAATTTCCAAACACTAATTAACCAGCAACCCTAGAATATTTACTGCATGCACAACAAATCAGTGTATGGCTGCTATGACCATTAAAGAGGTAATCACATCTTATTTTATGACTATAAATACTACATTATAATGCTACTATAATAGCTTCTTAATTTATTATGACCTTCTTAAGCTATATTGCTACATACGTAATTGTGACTTGCTACATACGTAATTGTGACTTGCTACATACATAATTGTGACTTGCTACATACGTAATTGTGACTTGCTACATACATAATTGTGACTTGCTACATACGTAATTGTGACTTGCTACATACGTAATTGTGACTTGCTACATACGTAATTGTGACTTGCTGACACACTGATTCAATGCCATAGATCATGTTTACAATAAACAGAGTATTAATTTATAAGCCCCCATGTACACAAACTAGATTATCCATAACCAATCTCTTTATAGGACTTCAGGTGATCTAATTAACCATTAATTTTGGGGATTCTAATTTACCCATAACCATTCCACTAAACAGTTAGGTAGTTGAGGACTATTATGAGTGCTACCATACCTGAGGACGTGACTAAGACCTCTCCCCACCTCAGCACTAGACACAATGTGTTCCTTTTCTCTGATCCAGCTCTCCTCCTCCTCCACCTTGCAGTAAAACTCCTGCAGTTTCAGTGACTCCTGCAGCCTCTTGTGACGGGATGAGGCTAGCTGCTTTATGTCCGAGCACATATCATCCAATTGGGTTTGTCTCTTCTTTATTTCTCTGCTGTCAGGATGACCTGGACATGAATCAGAGACACCAAATGAAATAACTACAGAACCACCAGTACGTAGTTAGTGAGTATTTTATAACACTGTACATGTTAATCTCGTATCCTATGAATATGAGACTTCATGAAACATCAAGCTATCCACTTTAATATCAGTGGCTCATTCTAATATATATTAAGTCAATGTGTATGTATATACTCTGATAGTTAATTGTATGCCTATGTGTATATTATAATACAAGTATAGTGGTGGTTGAATCTAATCAGTTACATTTGTCACTCAACTACACTGATAAAAGAGCACTATAATTACATACTATAGTGTACCTTGTGCTGTAAATCTTTGAGCTGCTGCATTGATTGATTTCACTCTCTCTGACATTGCTGTAATATCTGCTTCTACAAGTTCATGTTTCTGAAGAAGGTCTTGTACACCGGCCAAGTGCTTGCCAAAGTCCTCCAACTGCAGAGAAACCTGTAAGCACAGAATAACAGCACAATTGAATATCTTCTACATACTTTAATAAGTAGCAGGGTTGTTGCTATAGTAAGATAGCAAGCAGTTAATTAAGCTAAATTTGAAGCAGCTAATTTTGATACACTACTCAGCATTAACATACGTAGGTTTGGTTATCCATATATGGTATGTAATTATAAACTGACAATAGTAATGTTTAGGTATTATTATATATTCTATAGTCTATATGTGCTGCTACCTTGACGATGGACATCTCATTCATACAATTGTCCATTTCAGCATACACTGCCATCAAGTCACGCTGTCCTGAAAGAACACCTTTGCTGGAGTCCAGCTTCTTGAGTAGCTCATTCCATTCAGCAACAATTTGCTCCTCTCTGAAGCAGGAGAAGAGAAAGCCAAGTAAGGTTTAAAACAATATTACACTACATACGTAAAATACATATTATTGGAGGAGATGTGCATATTTGTAATTTAAAAAGTTTCAGTACAAATATATACAGCAAACCTTTTTGCTATGCTTCCCACTCCATGATAGTGCTCTCCGGATAGTTCAGTTGCTAGAGCTTGCAGTGCTTCAATACGGTCAGCCTAATTTGGAACAGGAAGTGGAGAATAAACAGTGTGTAACTCATATTTACATAGTTAGATACTAAAAAAAAACAGGAAATGCATAACAAATTGTTATATGGCAATTTAATTGTGACTGTTTCAATTGTCAGTGTAAGAAAATAGCATTAGAGTAAGGTAATTATTATTGTGAATGGTAACATACATGTGGTTAGATGTAGTTGTGGGCTAAACCAGATATACGTACATGTGGCACACAAAATAAAAAGGCCAAAAGAAGACAGGTGAAGTTCACTATATAATTGCAGGAAACCCCTCAATTGGTGTGCATGAATATAAAAAGCAGATGCAGCTGGACACAGCTACTACCTGTGCACTACTTTATATAGTAGAGAGCTAAACATCCAGCTTTGTAAAGATGCTACTTTGTAGAAATACCCTTAAGGTACATCATATTACCACGGTAATACTGGTTGGGCTGTGTGTTGCTTCAACAGGAACACCACACAACATCATCAAGGTATGTGTAATCATAAACTACGTAGTACACAACTGTGACAAAGAATAGTAAGCATTTTAAAGATTTCCTATTAAACTATTGTTATTACGTCTTAGAAAGCAATCAATATTATATATAATACACTAACAAATTGACTATATTGAGACCTTGAAAGGTCAATCACACATAATGTAGTCCATCTCATATACTTTATATCTGGAATTGATTGATGAATGATTTATAAAACCTTATGTTATCTTTATGACAAGCTATTATTAAGGTATGTAGGTGAAGTCTAAGTAAGCTATATTTTTAATTTATAATTAGTTCAACTATATCTTTACCTAGTATGTTCTAATTGTATATGTACTAATAATATTTTATAGAGGACATCAGATACAGACCCACTAACCCGACCTCAAGGCTATCCTAACTGTAGCAATGAAGGAGAGATCTTTCCTCGGCAGCTGCAAAATGTAACCACCTCATGCCAAATATGGATATGCCACAATGGACAATGGATAGTACAGACGTAAGTTTAGAAAAATAACATTAAAATCTTTAAAATATTAACAATAGCACACATCAGGTGGGCCTGGCTGAGCTTTATAAATTCATTCCATTTCTACCAACTACATAAATATATGAACTCTTTGTTTTAGATTTCGTGATTAATCTTTTACTTTGGTCTATCATATTATTCCTTTTTAAAGTATTCTTTCAACTTATGGACGAACTAAGTCACAGCCAGGCAAGTCTTGTAGGGATATAGCAGACACATTGAAGAAGACATGCAAGTCAGAGTTATATTCCCTTCAAAATGCTGCTTTCTGGGTTAAAGTTCAAGATCAGTGCACAGGGGAGGAAGAAACCATGCAAGTGAATTTAATTATAAACATTAGTTTATTTTGAAATAGTAAATATACATATCTGTGTACATACGTATACCGTATATCGGGAATTGAATGCGTGTGTCAAAAGAATGCGAATTGCGAGTTTTGACTGTATGCACAATCTTTTGACAGATATTGATTTGACACCTCAGTAATTTCGTATACACGTCCCGTACACCTAAGCTTTATCTGACATTCTTTTAACCACAATATTTACTTAAACCCATAATTTGCAATCTTTTACTCTCGCATTGGATCCCGATATACGTACGTATATATGGTATATACAAATCAAATGTATAAACATGAGCTTGTATAAATGTACACATTATATGTATAATACTATAATACTTGGTATACGTATAAATATTACGTAGGTGTATTGTGATGTTCTCTTGAATGGTGGAGGATGGACTTTGGTATGGAAACATTCATATAGGGAAATTACTCGCAGGTACTCATCTATGTATTGGTACAGTGACTTTCATAAACCATGTCTTAATCTTAATGGTGGATCAGATGGGTGGTGTAACATACCGAGGAAGATTAGATTCAATCCTACAGAGATGCTCATTGCTGCATACCACAAGAAGCAGCTAGTATATGCTTTTAAGGGAGAATACAACTGGAACATTGATCATTATTGGCATGGTGTTAGACTACACGGTTCTACCAGAGTTATCAACTATTGTCAATCAAGTCCCAATGTTTCACCTGTAGAAGGTTACAATGGTATTACAGGACTTGCACTGAGTCATACCATTGACTCCAGTGGGTATGATAACAGATGGGTTGGCTGTAGTTTGCCAGCCTGTATATCTGGGTCTTCCACATACCGCCATACTCAAATGACAGTAGCAATATTTGTTCGTTAAACTACATCTTTAGAAACAGTAGCTGTTAGTGAAGGTATTTTGGTAATTTAGACTAATTGACAGTGCATTAAATAACTTTAAATAATTTGCTATACGTATATTCACTAAACTTTATTAAAGTTATATATACAATTGTATTCTGGAAATTACTTTTGAAATCATATAATATTCTATCAATTACAAAAGGCACAACTATAGATATGACAAAATTATAACATGCTTATAATGGCTGAGCTTCACAATTTTTGTTTATTGTGACATATGTATGTACAAGCTACTAGTGAAAACTTCAGCAAGCTCATTTAGCCAATGTTTAACATAATTGAATTGCTTCTTACAGGCCAATTAATACAGTAACTATACTCTCACAAACATACGTACATACTGTATGTAATGACCTTTAGTTTATTGACAGTTAGGGTAGTGTAGGTGAACTCTAAAATAGAGTTGTCTGAGAAAGGTTGTCGATTGTTCGGTGAATTTTGAAGTGTTTCGAGAGGTTCTTGTTACTGTGGCACTATATCGTGTGGCATTTACTCGAGTATATACATACGTATATCTAAATGGTAAAAGTAGTTAGGGACTTACGTACATAATATTGGATCATACATACACACTATTGTTACATTGCAGATTAATAGACCACTAGCAAATGTGTTTCTCCTAAATTCTAGTGAAGGAATGGATCCCAGGAGGAGATAAACATCTGTTGTGTTAGATATCTACATTTCCTGTTGTTGATTACTTCAGTGTACATAGCTGCTTTATACATATACTTATACATATACGTACGTATGAATATTAATATACTATCATTATGTAAAATGTTTAAACAGAAGTTACAGTAGGTTACTAAGCTCTACAATAATATTAAGAAGGTATTGAAGGAGCAGCTACGTAGGTATACACATATTGTGAACTGGTTCCATAGCAACACTTTGTAATCTTAAGATGAAAAGTTACCATTCAAAGATAATGATAAGCAATTTTGTTAAAGACTTTCAAGTGTACTGAATTACAAGGAGGTGGAGTCCAAACAGGACACACCTCTTTGGTAGTATATAAAAGCAACACTACCAGTGGTAGTGTTAACTGTCAAATTGAGCAACATTATCAGATTACTTATGCTACAGTGACAATGCCACTCCAGAATAGGATTATCTTAGTGTTCTTGGTAGTTATAACTGCACTTGTTGGAGCTCGTGGTGCAACAGGAAGACTAAATCATGTCTTTAAGGTACTACCACAACTATATATACAGTACTGAATATGTTTATAAAAACCATATATACGCACGCGCACGTATACTCATAGTCTTCTTTGTAATTCCATATTGTCTATGCAACTTAAAATACATTTAAACCTATGGTTCTGTCAATGTACCTACATGTACGTAAGTATTACACTAGAATATTCAGAATGGATAATATCTTAATTTAAGAAGGCCCAGGTTAAGGGAGTCGATTAGAAAAACATGCATTATCTTTACAAGTAACACTAATGCTCTAAATTACATCATTATCAATTGTATATTCTATACACTAATATTTGTAGAGGACATCAGATACAGATCCACTAACCCGACCTCAAGGCTATCCTAACTGCAACAATGAAGGAGAGGTCTTTCCTCAGCAGTTACAAAATGTAACCACTTCATGCCAAATATGGATATGCCAAAATGGGCAATGGTTAGGGCAGAAGTAAGTAAAATAAGAAACTCATGTTAAAATCTACAGCAAACATCACCATTAAGAGTCTTACACATCAGTGAGCTTCATATTCCACTACGTATGTACAAGTGCTGACATTTCCATTTCCATCAGCTAAATTTACAAATACAAGACATGGCTTGCAAAGTACAAGTACTACTAAATGAAGAGGAGAGGAGAGAGTGAGAAAGTAATGAAATTGAGAGGAGAAATGGAGAAAGGAATGGAATGAAGAGGAGAGAGGAAGGGAGTGACAAAAAAGGATTGGAGAGGGAGAGTATTTAATATCTCATTTGGAACTGTTATAATAACATACAGTATATGTATATCTGCATCTGTACAGCACTTTTACATCAATATAATATAATACTTGAATTCTTGAATATTTATAGTATTCTTTCAGCTTATGGACAAACAAAGTCACAGCCAGGAAAATCTTGTAAGGATATAGCAGACACATTGAAGACAAAATGCCCCTCAGAAGTATATTCTCCTCAAAACACTTTATACTGGGTCAAAGTTCAAGATAAGTGCACAGGAGAGGATGAAACCATACAAGTTAATTTATAGATTATTAAAATACTAAATTTTTAATATTAAATATAATGGGTTATATACACATGTAAGCATGACCTAATAAAAGCACACATTATATAGCTTGCATATGTATGTATCTATATTATAGTGGCCTTGTGGACACTCCTATAATGCGGACACCTCAATATTAGGGACACTTGTGCTTCACGAATGAATTCTTAGAATGCCTAATAAAATTCACTCTATAATGTGGACACTTCACTCGGCTGGCCATAAACACCCAACGATAAAAACGTTTTTAGCATGTATGAATATAATCAAGGGGATTAATTACATACATGCATCACCTGTTGTCATCTTTAAAAGCAGTTATAGTTTTGTACAAGTGCTCTATATTATGCTTATTATTGAAAACATATACATAATGGTTGCTATATAAGTATTTAGAGACTACCCCTATAATGTGGACACACCTATAATCAGGACACTTTTTGGTCCTGAAAGGTGTGTCCGCATTATAGGGGTTCCACTGTAATAGGATAAATATATAAGTATTACACCTGACCAACCCCAAAGTCTTATTATTGGAAGACAACCAAAACAGCTTTCTATGGTTCTGTTGATGATTTTTTATCATCTTGGTTGACTGTGAGACAATCGCTGGTCGCCATTAATAAGACTTTGGTCAATTGGTTAGTTAGGTGTAACATATCATAGCAAGTAACCACATTTCCATATATTATTAGGTGTATTGTGATGTACTCTTGGATGGTGGAGGATGGACTATGGTATGGAAACATTCATATTTTGAAGTTACTCCTAGAAATTCTTCCATGTACTGGTATAGTGACTTTCATAAACCATGTCTTGATCTTAATGGTGGATCAGATGGATGGTGTAACATACCGAGGAAGATTAGATTTCATCCTACTGAAATGCTCATTGCTGCCTACCACAAGAAGCAGTTAGTCTATGCTTTTAAGGGAGAATACAACTGGAACATTGATCATTATTGGCATGGTGCTACACTATACAGTTCTACCAATGTTGTCAACTATTGTCAATCAAGTCCCAATGTTTCACCTTTAGGAGATAATTACTATGGTATTACAGGACTTGCACTGAGTCATACCATTAACTCAAATGGGGTTGATTACAGATGGATTGGTTGTAGCTTGTCAGCCTGTATATCTGGATCTTCAAGCATACGATACCGTACTCAAATGACAGTAGCAATATTTGTTCGCTAAATCCATTAGCAAAGGTTTTGGTAATGAAAAACATTTAGACTAATTGAAAGTGCATTCCAGGCATTTGGAATATAATTTTCTTTCTGCTGTACCCTTACTTTCCTGCTATTAATAATACTTTATCAAAATATCCTATATTAATAATATTATAATTTTATCTTTGGAAGTTCATTTGAAATCATAAATATGCTATAACTCCCAGAATGGCAAAGATACATAATTGTTATATCAAAGGTACACATACTGTACATACGTATATACGCAATGGCTCAGCTTCAAATATGGTATACATTAGATCTGGTTATTACAACATGCTTAGTTACTGGTGTAAAGATTTGCAAGTGAAACTACGTATGTCTATACCATAATTGACTTACTTCACCCAACCAATTGATACTACACACTCTCAAATATACAATATCCTTTTGCTCCAAATTTCTAGTGAAAGAATGGATCCCAAAGGACACATATGTTATGCTGTCATAATTATCAATTATCACATATCTGATGCATTGATATGTAAATACTACTAATACTACTATCAAAACATCCAAACATATTTCAGTAGGCTAAATTATAATTTTCAGAAGGTACTGAAGGAGCAGCTAGTATGAACAGGTTCCATAGCATTAAGTTGTCATCCGTAGATGAAGAGTTATTATTGACAGATGAAGATGGAACAAATTTATTATATACTCAAATTTAAAGACTTGCAAGTGTACCTAAGTCTAAGGAGGTGGAGTCCAAACAAGGACACACCTCTTTGGTAGTATAAAAAGCAACAGTACCAGTGGTGCTGCACATAACTGAGCAACATTAACAGATATTCTGCAGTGACTATGCCACTCCAGAATAGGATTATCTTAGTGTTCTTGGTAGTTATAACTGCACTTGTTGGAGCTCGTGGCGCAACAAGAGGACCACATCGTGTCTTCAAGGTACTACCACAACTATCTAGTGCTGAATATGTTTAAGTATAGCTGTAAACATATCATTCTACCCTATCTTTGCATAGAGAAGGGTTAAACTAGTAGTCTATACATGTAACTTAAAATACTAAATTATAGGCCTATCTTTTTGTAAATTATGCACCTACTGTATACGTATTTAAACTGGAAATTTAGAATGGATATTATATGTATACGTACATTAGGAAGACTAAGGTTAAGGATGTGTGCTAAAAGTGCATTTTCTTTATAAGTTACTATAATGCTCTAGTCAATGTTCTAATGTATATACAGTAAATAATCGCTAACTAATTACATCATTACCTAATTGTATATTCCTAGAGGACATCAGATACAGATCCACTACCCCTACCTCAGAACTACCCTATTTGTAGCAATGAAGGAGAGGTCTTTCCTCAGCAGCTAAAAAATGACAGTATTCCATGCCAAACTGTATGGATTTGCCACAATAAGCAATGGATTGCACGAAAGTAAATAAGTTGAATCAATTTATAGCAAATACCTTTTAAATCTTTCTGAAATGACAATTCAAAACAAATTAAGCAATTTATGCACAAAGTGAACCTTAACCGATGTAGTTAAGACTTACACTTTAAGAGTTGACATTTCTAGTTCTGTCAACTACGTCCTACCAGTTCCACAAATTAAAATTAATGTATTAAATGTGAAAATGTCTGATTAAAGATAAAGTGATTATTAGGTCTTGCAGAGTGTACAGTAAGTCCTTTACATTTCTAGTTTTTATTCAAGGAGTGGTTGTTACAAAGTAAAGTGGAATGATACCATGAAATTTTAGGGTCTTAATGTATCTCCAATTTATATACAAGATGATACATATATTGTACTCTCTATGTACTTATAGCACTTGTGTAGTATTTATTATATTGAGTGTCTCTGTAGTCTTCTCACAGCATATGGGCAAACAAAGTCACTGCCAGGAAAATCTTGCAAAGATATTAAAGATAAATTAAGCGAACCTTGTATCTCAAAGTTATATAACCTCCACAATACTGGAGTATTCTGGATCAAAGTCAAGGACCCATGCACAGAAGAAGAACCAGAATCTTTTCAAGTAAACTTAAACTTAACATGTAATCTGAATTCTATGTAAATATCAGATATTTAAGAAACTTTAAACTATTACTTACAGTAGAGAGAAACACAAATGTTTACACATATGACTGGCCACTCCACATATATACACATTCTATTCTGTTATTACATACTTTCCATATAATATATAATTAGGTATACTGTGATTTCAGTCTTAATGATGGAGGATGGGCTATGGTGTGGAAGCATTCATATGTGGAAGTTACTCCTAGAAACTCTTCCATGTTCTGGTACAGTGACTTCTATAAACCATGTCTTGATCTCAATGGTGGATCAGATGGATGGTGTAACATACCGAGGAAGATTAGATTCAATTCTACAGAGATGCTCATTGCAGCATATCATAATGGATTTATGGTATATGCTTACAAAGGAGGTTTTAACAGGAATATTGACTATCACTGGACTGGAGCTACTCTACTGGAACCTACTAAGATTGTGGATCATTGTACTAGATCTTCTAGTCAAGGAGTAGCTCCATATCCACAGAAAGAGAGTGCGGCTATTACTGGACTAGCACTAGCTAAGTGGACTGCACCTGGTCATCCTCACACTGATACAATTAATAATGTAAATGATGATCATCGCTGGTATCATTGTCTACTACCATTCTCCATATCATCTACTGCTCATGGTGTTCAAATGACAGTGGCCATATTTGTTCGTTAAGAACTCTCTGAACTCAAATACTAAATCAAATAGTTTACATCAAATGCTATAACTTCAATGCACACAACACACTACTAGAATATATAAAATGTTAAATCCTATATATATCATTAGCTATGTTACATGTATGTATATTATTTTGAATGATTTATTTATTCTGGAAAGTGGTGATTACCACAAGGATAAACCTGATAAAGGCTTTACATTCCATTTTGTGTAGTTAATTACATACTTGTAGAGAATATCATATGTCTAATCAAAGCTACACCATTTAACTGTTTGTTGGAATAATTGAAATAAAAGTATGTAATTTAGTATATGTCTTAGATCACATCTCAATGACTACTGGTTTATGGGTAATAATGAACCAAATTACAATATCTTCTGTTGTGTTGACTAAGAATTAATCTACTCTTGAAGAAACGATGGAGATAAAAGACCCTTGTATTTATGGATAAAACAGTCATGAGCAGAAAACTGAGGAAAGGTAATACAGCCCTTATACGTACAATGTACATATTATCAAGTAATACAGTAAAATTGTCAAATTTGCTGGTGCAAGAAAGGGGTAATAATTTAAATTATAAAACAATGACAACATGCAAAATATTACAACTTGCAGATAAACACATGAGAATAATTGAAGTGACAATCAAACCACAAGCAATTATTCCACAAAGATCACGAGGAGGAAAAAACACGAAGAAGCAATTGCTAGGAATCAAATCCAGGACAGCTGGTTATGCCCACCAGTGCTATGCCACTGAGCTAATATTGCCACAGAGCAATACTCCATTCATGTTGTTGTTCCTCTTGTACTAACTACAAAGTTGGTAATTAGTTGATACACACTATAATAGCTAATTAGGGATGACTTTATTATCAGAAGGAGCTGATAATCAGAGACCAGTGGGGCCTAGAGGGGTTATCTTAACCAAACATAACAGGCTAGTAAAATTCCCAAATCTTAAGAAAGGTGGAGTTCACAAAATAGTTGTAGGAAACTCCCCAACTGGTGTAAATATAAAAAGCAGAGACACAAGCACATAGCTAGAGGAAGCCACTGCATACAAACACAGTAGCACAGATCCAGATATCCGTCTGCAATTTGTAATGACACTAAAGTGTGGAAATATCCTCAAGGTACATCACATTACCACAGTAATATTGGTTGGGCTGTGTGTTGCTTCATCAGGAACACCACACAACATCATCAAGGTATGTGTGATCATAAATAAGTTCAATTCACAATGAATTGAGATATTTATTAGAACCATTGAAAGAATATCTTAGCAATTGTAAATTAACTGCATCCTCCTATTGGTATAGAGAAAATCAAATACAGACCCATTAACTCTTCCTGAAGGCTATCCTAACTGTAACAATGAAGGAGCTATCTTTCCTCAGCAGTTACAAAATGTTACTGCTACATGCCAAATATGGATATGTCACAATGAGCAATGGATACCACACAAGTGCGTAGGTAGTGAATGTAACGTAATTCGGGAAATTTTCGTGTGATAAAATATCGTGTTGAAATATGTTCGTGGTCTAAACCAATGAAAGAGTGAAATTTTATGCGAATGTTTTTCGTTGTTTGGGCCACCCACGAAAATATTTTAACAACAAACATTTTCTGAATTACGATATATGAACATTATATTTTGAAGCAAATACCTTCATGTAATACGTTATAAATGATAATTAAGAGTCTTATTCATTGGAGTGAGCTTCATACTGAATTACAAGTGTTGACATTTCCATTTCCATATAACATGAATCTCATTAACATTAATATAATTTCTACGTTAGGGTTGTAAAAAATAGGTGTATACTTTATTCCTGTAGACATTTGTGCTTAATCAAAAAGCTGATATGTACTTATAGTAGAATTTAACTATGGAGCCATACAATCTCAGTTGTATGTTATAATAGATCATTTCAATTGATGTTTAATGCTTGAGTTGTATGTTAATTTTGGTTTCTCTATAAAGTATTCTTTCAGCATATGGACAAATGAAGTCACTGCCAGGTAAATCTTGCAAGGACATATCAGACACTCTGAGGAAAACCTGCTTAACAGAGTACCTTTCCTTTCAAAATACTGCATACTGGATCACAGTTAAAGATCAGTGCAATGAGGAAGAAACTATGCAGGTTAATTTAAACTTGAAATACCATTAGATTTATAAATATGACAGTCCTTAATAAAATCTACATTAGAGTAAATGGCGTGGAATATTTTAAAATATTCAAAAATGTATCTTTAATAAGTACATGTAAATACAGATAATAATACTGTACATACATATGTATGTACTAAATGTAATCTAACAGTGTGTTATACTCATATGCTTGGTATATATATACAGGTATATTGTGATTTACTCTTGGATGGTGGAGGATGGCATTTGGTATGGAAACATTCATATGTGGAAGTTACTCCTAGAAACTCTTCCATGTTCTGGTACAGTGACTTCTATAAACCATGTCTTGATCTCAATGGTGGATCAGATGGATGGTGTAACATACCGAGGAAGATTAGATTCAATTCTACAGAGATGCTCATTGCAGCATATCATAATGGATTTATGGTATATGCTTATAAAGGAGGTTTTAACAGGAATATTGACTATCACTGGACTGGAGCTACTCTACTGGAACCTACTAAGATTGTGGATTATTGTACTAGATCTTATAGTCAAGGAGTAGCTCCATATCCACAGAAGGAGAGTACTGCTATTACTGGACTGGCACTAGCTAAGTGGACTGGTAATAGTGCCACTGATACAATTGATGGTAACGGAACTGATGATGATCGCTGGATTCATTGTCAACTACCATCCTCCATATCATCTACTACAAATAATGTTCAAATGACAGTGGCCATATTTGTTCGTTAATAACTCTCAGAACTCAAACACTAACTCAAATAGTTTACATCAAATGCTATAACTTCAATGTACACAACACTCTACTAAAAATGTTAAATCCTTTATACATCATTAGCTACATGTACGTATATATGTTACATGTATATTATTTTGAATGATTCATTTATTCTGGAAAGTGGTGATTACCACAAGGATAAACCTGACAAAGGCTTTACATTTCCATTTTGTGTAGTTAATTACGTACTAAGTGTACTTGTAGAGATTATCACATGTCTAATCAAAGCTGCATCGTTGGACTGTGGGGGTAATAATGAACCAAATTACAATATCTTCTGTTGTTTTGACTAAGAATTAATCTACTCTTGAAGAAAAGATGGAGATAAAAGACATTTGTCTATATGGATAATACAGTCATCCTAAATCTGAGCAGAAAACTGAGGAAAGGTTATACAGCCCTAATACAATGTACATATTATCAAGTAATAAAATTGTCCAATTTGCCAGTGCAAGAAAGGGGTAATAATTTAAATCATAAAACAATGACAACATACAACCATTACAACTTGCAGATGAACTCATGAAAATAATTGAAGTGACAATCAAACCACAAGCAATCTTTCCACAAAGATCACGAGGAGGGAAAAACACAAATAAACAATTGCTAGAAATCAAATCCAGGACAGCTGGTTATGCCTACCAGTGCTATGCCACTGAGCTATAATTGCCACAGAGCAATACTCCATTCATGTTGTTGTTCCTCTTGTACTAACTACAAAGTTGGTAATTAGTTGATACACACTATAATAGCTAATTAGGGCTGACTTTATTATCAGAACAAGCTGATAATCAGAGACCAGTGGGGCCTGGAGGGGTTATCTTAACCAAACATAACAGATTAGTAAAATTCCCAAATCTTAAGAAAGGTGGAGTTCACAAAATAGTTGTAGGAACCTCCCCAACTGGTATGAATATAAAAAGCAGAGACACATGCACATAGCTAGAGGAAGCTACTGCATACAAACACAGTAGCACAGATCCAGATATCCGTCTGCAATTTGTAATGACACTAAAGTGTGGAAATATCTTCAAAATCCATCGTATTACCACAGTAATACTTGTTGGGCTGTGTGTTGCTTCATCAGGAGTACCACACAACATCGTCAAGGTATGTGTGATCACAAATGAATTAACTGCATCCTCATCTATTAACATATTCTACTTTGGTAAGCTAGCAGTCTATACATGTGACTTAAAATGCTAAATTAAAGGCCAATCTTTTGTAAATTCTGCACCTACTGTATAAGTATAAAACTGAAAGCTATGAATTGATATTATATACATCAGGAAGACTCAAGAAGAATGTGTGCTAAAAGTGCATTTTCTATAAGTTACTATAATGCTCTTGACATATGTACAGTATCGCTAACTAATTACATCAATATCTAATTGTATATATATTTGTAGAGGACATCAAATACAGATCCACTAACCCGACCTCAGAACTACCCTAATTGTAGCAATGAAGGAGAGGTCTTTCCTCAGCAACTCAAAAATGACAGTATTCCATGCCAAACTGTATGGATTTGCCACAATAAGCAGTGGATTGCACGAAAGTAAATAAGTTGAATCAATTTATAGCAAATACCTTTTTATTTCTTTTGAAATGACATTTCAAAACAAAGTTTTATACATCAAGGCGAACCAACCATAGCTAGGACTTACACTTTAAGTGTTGCCATTTCCTTTTCTGTTAACTACGTAACTACCAGGTTTTGGTGGTTGTGCAGAGTATACAGTATGTAAGTGCATTTCTACTATTTAGTAAAGGAGTGGCTGTAGAGTGCTGTAGAGTGGCTGTTATACAGTAGAATGTTAACATAAAATCATAGAGTCTTAAATGTATCCCCAATTTTTCATGATTAGAGTATATATACATATCATTAATGTAAACACTATCTGTATGTGCGTACATACGTACAGTATATTATTTATTGAGTGTCTCTGTAGTCTTCTCACAGCATATGGGCAAACAAAGTCACTACCAGGAAATTCTTGCAAGGATATTGCAGACAAGTTAAACAAAACTTGCATCTCAAAGTTATATAACCTCTACAATACTGGAATATTCTGGGTCAAAGTTAAAGACCCATGCACAGAAGAAGAAGAATCTATTCAGGTAAACTTAAATTGAAATGCAGTCTGAACTGTAAATATGACAGGTTTAGAGTATTTAAGTGTGCATGCCAAGGATTCACAGAGGATCAAGATAAAGAAAAAGACAAAGACTCCCAGGATCACTGATGAAGAGTGGAATTCCCAGAAACGGCTGTCTGACCCAGTGGAGAAGAAGATGAAAGCAGGGAAAAGAAGGAAGAAAAGACTCCTGTATCTTCATCCAAAGCTCTCTTCAGGTTTAGTTCCCCTATAGGCTCTTTTACAGAATAGGCATATAGCATGTAGGAAAATGATATCTTAGATATTTCATGTGTGTGCCTGATTGTATATATTAAATATTACAATACACATGTACGTATACAAGAACTGCATAAATTGAATAATATATTACACCATCATACATGCTATGACTACTCTGCAATAACTATGTAAAACACTGTACTATTATGTGTATGTTCCTTATTAGGTATATTGTGATTTCAGTTTTAATGGTGGAGGATGGCATTTGGTATGGAAACATTCATATTTTGAAGTTACTAGAAACTCTTCTATGTTCTGGTACAGTGATTTCTATAAACCATGTCTTGATCTCAATGGTGGATCAGATGGATGGTGTAACATACCGAGGAAGATTAGATTCAATCCACAAGAGACACTTATTGTAGCATATCACAATAAAAAATGGTGTATGCTTACAAAGGAGGTTTTAACAGAAATATTGACTATCACTGGACTGGAACTACTCTATTTGACCCTGTTAAGATTGTGGATCATTGTACTAGATCTTATAGTCAAGGAGTAGCTCCATATCCACAGAAAGAGAGTGCTGCTACTACTGGACTAGTACTAGCTAAGTGGCCTGGTCATAGTTACACTGATACAATTAATAACATAAACGGTGATTATCGCTGGTATCATTGTCAACTACCATCCTCCATATCATCATCTGCTAATAGTGTTCAAATGACAGTGGCCATATTTGTTCGTTAAGAACTCTCTGAACTCAAACACTAATTCAAATAGTTTACATCAAATGCTATAACTTCAATGTACACAACACTCTATACTAGAATATATAAAAATGTTAAAAAAAATCTTTATATCATTAGCTACGTATCTTACATGTATATTATTTTGAATGATTCATTTATTCTGGAAAGTGATGATTACCAAAAGGATAAACCTGACAAAGGCTTTACATTCCATTTTGTGTAGTTAATTATGTACTAAGTGTACTTGTAGAGAATATCACATGTCTAATCAAAGTTACACCATTGGACTGTTTGTTAGAATAGTTGAAATATTAGTATGCAATTTGGTATATGGCTTAGATCACATCTCAATGACTACATGGTTTATGAGAAACGGGGTAATAATTAACCAAATTATAACATTGTCTGTTGTGATGAGTATTAAGTTTAACTATCACATCTTGTGATGTATGCATAAAATGGAATTAATAGATATGTAGTTACTATATATACTCTACATACGTACATACGTATGCATAGAAAGTTCGCCATTTTAGATATGGATTCTGATTATTTTTGAAATCACAAATTGGTAATCTCAGTACCAAAATTATAGAAATAATTAGTACATTGTTCTTTAGCCTATGTACATATAACTATTAATACTGCAGATTAATAATTTTATGTACAGTAACATTAAAGAAGCACTTTGTTAACATCACTTTTGGTATAAAGCATATAATCCTAACACATTTAACACAGTCCTATAAAAACATACATATACTTTACCTATAATTACAGTATGTACGTATGTATTTCTTGGTACAACCTGTTGGGTTTCAATAAAGCTGTGGTTTGACCACTAAACCTCAAGAGGCTGGCAGCAGAGAGATGAAGATAAAACTGGTCACTCTCATCTTAATCTTGTTAGTAGAATACTCCATTGGAAGTCAGAACCTTACTCATTCAATGAGGAGGACTTTACAGACCAAAAAAGTAAATATTAGAAGTTGAAAGCAACTTTCTATACAAATTTTAATTTATTTAGTCTAGTCACATGTACAAAATATTTACATGCATAGATGATTCTTGCTCATGATCAGGAGAGCAGGTTATGCAACTTTGTATATAAATTTAGTTCAATTATAATTTAGTTAGTCTAGCCACATGAATATAATATCAATATTACCAGTTATGTTATGCAGGACAGTGACATTATATTATTGTTATAGAAACAGTTGCTATGTATAACAATTGGCTGAGACTAGAATATAGTGACCCACATTATGAATACATAATTATGCTATTTTAAGTCTGGTACGTATACAGTGTATGTAGTTAATTGCTTTACATACGATCTCTCAGGGAATATCTAATGATGGTCCAACTGCTGCTGTGAATCTGGTACTGAAGGGTCGTACGAAGGGAAGTACGTATCACACTATGTATACGTATGTACGTACGTACCTGTGTTGACTTGACTTAACCATTAGTAAAATTCACACATCTACACACCTATCATGTATGTATACTCAAAATATTTCTAGGTCTACTGTGACATGACTACTAACAATGGAGGATGGTCACTGGTATGGAAACACTCTTATGTGGAGGTTAATCCTAGAACTACAGATATGGTCTGGCACAGCGACTACTACAAACCATGTCTGGATCTCTCAGGTGGATCAGATGGATGGTGCAATGTTAACAGGCTGTCAGCAAAAGATACTTTTGACACTTTATTTAGTGTATCACATGACTAAATGTATGTATCTCTTAAAGGAGCTTTTATTGATTAATTGATTTAGGGACCCTCTCTCCGGTTTTAACCCTGATGTGTGTAATAGTCCTATGCATTCATCATTGGTGTGTACAGTACTGTCAACTAGTATTATTGGCACTACAGCCATACAGCCATACATATTGTACTACAATTTAATTGGGTTTATACATGACTATTTTCACTTTGCCAAAGTACATAACATTATAATGAAAATATATACAATACCTACTTTAGAAGCCATTTGTTAAAACACCTGTATTATTGGACAAACACTTTAATGCATAAAGGGGGTGGAGTTCATGAAATTGATAGCAGGAATATCCCTATAGCAATAGTTTCATGATCACAGGGTATCCTACTTCAACTACGAGACAACACCTATGAGCAGCAGTAATATGAATTATGAATGATGCTATGTTAGAATGACAATAAGAATAATCAGAGGAATTGCATATCTAAGAAATGACAATACAGAAACATTGAATAAGCCACCAGAATGTAGGACTTAGGTGTGAGGAGAAATAATTCACAGGTCCTCTGGGCTGACAAGTGTGAAGGGATAAATTACTAATCATAACTATAATTTTAAACTTCATTACTAATTACATCCTCCTGTTTAATTATATGTATAATTGCTTATTTTTGTAAGTACGTATGCATAAGTATGTACATATTTTGTCACTGCCTAGTCTACTGTGACTGTCATTGCTAACTATATAACATATAGAATATCTTAGGTTAACTGATAAGTATAGTCATAAACAATAGATCATCACATGACTATAGCGTGAGATGGAGAAATATTATATCAGTACCAATATTCCACTGCCATAAATAATTAATGACATTCATATGTTGACAACAAATTTACATCCGTTTTAGGTTACCAAAATCAGGAACCAACAGACAGACCAGATGATATAAAGGACTAGTGGAATATTCATATACCCAATTGAACTGGAGTAGTATCTTTAAAGGAGCTACCAAAACACGTTCTAGAGAAGTGTTACATACGTATTTGGAAGATTGCAACATTGTCTAGTTGACAATGTCAAGGTTCTACAGAAATTACTTCATCTTCTTGTCGATAGTGGTTGGTCTGTGTGTTGCTTCAAGAAGCATGCCACATAACATCATCAAGGTGCGTATGTATGCACATTATATATGTAAGACACTATTAACAATATATATATTGTCTATTAATAATAATTTTGGATCTCTTGAAATAATGTAAAAATCACATATTCCATAATAATAATCTGTCACTAATAAATGTTACGTGAAATCTTGTAAATTAGGTAAGAGATTTGTCATCTATGAGGTTCAGCTGTATAAGTACAGCCTTCAACTACCCAAAGTCATTAACACCATTATTCTTAAGTAGCCAATGTAATCACAAAATAACTGCATTATTATGTAATATCTCACTAATAAACAAATATTCTAATATTTTTAATAGAGGAAATCAGATACAGATCCACTAACACAACCTCATGATTACCCCAACTGTAGCAACGAAGGAGAGGTCTTTCCTCAACAGCTGCAAAATGACACTACTGCATGCCAAAATTTATGGATATGCCACAATGGAAAATGGACTGCACGCCGGTATAGTTGAGAGATAAAGTTAAAATTTATTGCAAATATTTTTGAAATGACAGTTGAATACAAATTAAGAACTTTACACATCAGATTGAGTCTGATTGAGCTTCATGCTCAACTACATACAAGTGTTGATCATTTCCAATTATTTTTAGAAGTAAAATTTTAGTATTTCTTTATCTTTAGATAATTCATGATTCATCTGTAAATGTCCCTTAATTATGTTTAAAGTAATCTCTGATTTGGACTGCAGAGTTTAAGTCTTGTTTTCTACAAACCCTTTGTATTTGAAGAGTGGTAGATACAGAGTACAATATAACCATGGAATCATATACAACCAGATTCATACAGCCTTAAGATTAGGGTTGATGCATAATATCTGTATGGTGTTTGTAAATTTAATTATTGAGTGTCTCTCTATAGTCTCCTTACAGCATATGGAAAAACAAGTTCACTGCCAGGAAAGTCTTGCAAGGATATTGCCAGTAAATTATTAAACAAAAATTGTCAATCAGAGTTACTGTATATTCCCTTCACAATACTGGAGTATTCTGGATTAAAATCCAAGACCCATGCACAGGAGAGGAAGGAGTCATTCAAGTAAACACAACTTCTAAATTGTAAATATGTATGACAGGTTTTAGAAAATTATGTGTGTATATTAAATTACAGTGTAAAAGCTTGCCAAGTATAGTGACCTTATTCAGTCCCTCATTATTGTGGTTGAGACTGCTGGCCCTTTCGGCCCAGAGGCATGGAGTTTTCTCCAAGTAGCCCAGAATTATCAATCAATTTATTGGGAGGAAAAGAGGACCGTTCCTATCTTTATCAACATATTATTTGCAAATGTATATATAGAATTGGAAAAAAGTGTAAACATACATAATATATACACACATGTGACTGTATAATTACATTTCATGTACAACACTATTAGGTATACTGTGATTTGAGCTTTAATGGTGGAGGATGGCATTTGGTATGGAAACATTCATATGTGGAAGTTACTCCTAGAAACTCTTCTATGTTCTGGTACAGTGATTTCTATAAACCATGTCTTGATCTCAATAGTGGATCAGATGGATGGTGTAACATACCAAGGAAGATTAGATTCAACCCACAAGAGACTCTCATTGTAGCATATCACAAGAAGAAGATGGTGTATGCTTACAAAGGAGATTTTAACAGGAATATTGACTATCACTGGACTGGAACTACTCTATTTGACCCTGTTAGGATTGTGGATCATTGTACTAGAAGTCAGAGTCAAGGAGTAGCTCCATATCCACAGAAAGAGAGTGCAGCTATTACTGGACTAGCACTAGCTAAGTGGACTGGTAATAGTGCCACTGATACAATTGATGGTGACGGAACTGATGATGATCGCTGGATTCATTGTCAACTACCATCCTCCATATCATCTACTACAAATAATGTTCAAATGACAGTGGCCATATTTGTTCGTTAATAACTCTTTCAAAATTAACACTAACTACATTCATAGTATAGTTAATACTACCTGAATTTAACTGACGTGCCTAAAGTATTGTAATCAAACATTATATTTCACTACCCTGCAAACATCCACCACTAGGCTAAATTGTTACTTAGGAAATACTATTGTTTGTTAAAAATTCACACTGTCTCTGACAAATGACAATCATAGTTACTGAATCGTGTATGTAGAAATAGCCTGTACAGTACAGTTAAGACACTGTTCTTCAGCCTATACTTACGTACTTACTATTACCGTGAAGTACCACAGATTTTTAGCTTTAGTAATCATGGGCACATTAACAACAACAACAGAATGATTAAATGAAAACAGAAATCCAGATTACATAGTTCAGTGTGAATGCGCCTACGTATAATACAAGTTGCATGGTTTGTACTTTCTGTAGCATAATATTACACTTGGCACTAAAGTTAAAGCAAGGAATATTTTATTTTTACAAGCCATAGAATGTGTTGTGTTTACTTTGTTCATTACAATTTGAAAATATGGAAGCTTTTAGAAGCCATTTAAGGTCATTATATTGACACAACAATTTAGAAGTTCATGAAATTGATTGCAGGAATATCCCTACAACACTAGCAGTTAACAGTTACATAAGCACAAGATAAGTATGTATACAGATATGTATAACACATTCTGTACACAACATTAATATTATACATACGTATGTATATATACGTATTAGGTATGAAGGTCTTCCATTTCATAACTAGGCTCTGTGTTGTATCTGATAGGTTTAGGTATTTACTAGAATATCACATACATGCAGTACATGTAATAACTACAATGTGAGAAAAGGTACATGTACATATATATTGATATTCCATTAAATAATGTAATGATATTCATATGTTGTGAAAATCCAATAACAAATACGCAACTTCTGTCCTAGATTAATAAACAATAGACAGACTAGTTGATATAAAAGGACTTGAACAGAAAAAGGCTGTTTCAACTGAGTTAGGTGATAGGAATTTCTTCTATTTAAACTAAATTGTTTTTATAAGAGGAGCTACATATATTCAAAGGCTGTAAGAGATCCAGATACATAATGTCAAACCTGTGGAGTAGTACAATTATATTGACAATACTGCCTGTTACATTTGTTGCAGGAATACCACATAACATCAACAAGGTATGTACATACGTACACATACGTATGTGTGACTAAAGGTACATATATCACATTGAAAACAAAATATTTGTTAAATTCCAAGCTGTTTCAAATAATTAGAATTCAATCCTACAAATAATATAAGTTAAATGAATAAAAATGTATTGATACATTGTCATGATCAGATATTAAGCAAAATATTCTGATTCCAGACAAATATGCTATATACTAATAATTGTAGAGGACATCAGATACAGATCCACTAACCCGACCATAGCCCATCCTCCTGAATGGTGGAGGATGGATTATGGTATGGAAACATTCATATTTTGAAGTTACTCCTAGAAACTCTTCCATGTTCTGGTATAGTGACTTTCATAAACCATGTCTTGATCTCAATGGTGGATCAGATGGGTGGTGTAACATACCGAGGAAGATTAGATTCAATCCTACAGAGATGCTCATTGCTGCCTACCACAAGAAGCAGTTAGTATATGCTTTTAAGGGAGACTACAACTGGAACATTGATCATTATTGGTATGGTGTTACACTACAAAGTTCTACCAGAATTATCAGTTATTGTCAATCAAATCCCAGTGTTTCACCAACTGGAGGTAATTACTATGGTATTACAGGACTTGCACTGAGTCATACCATTACCACAAGTGGGAGAGATTACAGATGGTATGATTGCTACCTGCCAGCCTGTATATCTGGGTCTTCATACTATACTCAAATGACAGTAGCAATATTTGTTCGTTAAACTACATCTATCACAACAGTAGCTGGTAGTGAAGGTATTTTGGTAATAAAACACATTTAGACTAATTGACAGTGCATTCAATAACTTTAATAAATGATTTGCTATTCACTAAACTATTTACTTTATTAAAGTATTAATTAATAAAAATGTATCCTGGAAATTACTTTTTTAAATCATATAATATTTTATTAATTACAAAAAGGCACAACTACTTATGACAAAATTAAAACATATAGTATACTTACGTATATGCCTATAATGTCAGATTCATAAATTTTGATTGGTATACGTATATGTATTTGGTTATGTACATAGCTACTAGTGAAAACCTCTGCAAGTAACTGAATTGCTTCTTACAGGCCACTTAATACTGTATATTTTCACAAACATACGTATGTATGTACGTATATAATGTGGCATATACTTGAGTATATATCTAAGTGGTAAAAGTAGTTAGGGACTTACGTATGTACAACATAATATTTGATCATACATATGTACACACATTATTGTTACATTACATATTAATAATTACTTTCAAATGTGTAGCTCTTACATTCTAGTGAAGGAATGGATCCCAGGAGGAGATATACATCTGCTGCATTACAGTAGGTTACTAAGTTCTACAATAATTGTAAGGTTCTGAGGGAGCAGCTAGGTATATAGTATATACACATAATGTGAACTAGTTCCATAGCAACAAGTTGTTATTTTAAGATGAAAAGTTACCATTAACAGATAAACAATTTTGTTACTTAAAGACTTGCAAGTACACTAAATTATAAGGTGGAGTTCAAACAGGACACACCTCTTTGGTAGTATATAAAAGCAACAGTACCAGTGGCAGTGTAACTGTCAAATTGAACAACATTAACAGATTGCTTATTCTGCAGTGACAATGTCACTTCAGAATAGGATTATCTTAGTGTTCTTGGTAGTTATAACTGCACTTGTTGGAGCTCATGGTGCAACAAGAGGACCACATCATGTCTTCAAGGTACTACCACAACTATCTAGTGCTGAATGTGTTTAAATATAGCCTTAAACATATCATTCTACCCTATCTTTGCATAGAGAAGGGTTAAACTAGTAGTCTATACATGTAACTTAAAATGCTAAATTAAAGGACTATCTTTTGTAAATTATGCACCTACTACTGTATATAAGTATTAAACTGAAAGCTATGAATTGATATGTACATAATGTACATCAGGAAGACTCTTTGTTAATTAAGGATGTGTACTATACGTAAATGCATTACATTCAATAAATAATCGCTAACTACGTAATTACATCATTATATTCCTAGAGGACATCAGATACAGATCCACTAACCCGACCTCAGAACTATCCCAACTGTAGTAATGAAGGGGAGGTCTTTCCTCAGCAACTGAAGAATGACAGTATTCCATGCCAAACTGTATGGATTTGCCACAATAAGCAATGGATTGCACGAAAGTACAATATATATATAATGCTACACTATTTATAGCAAATACCTTTTAAATCTTTCTGAAATAACAATTCAAAACAAATTAAGCAATTTATACACAAAGTGAACCTTAACTTATGTAGTTAAGACTTACACTTTAAGTGTTGACATTTCCTTTTCTGTTAACTACCAGTTTTCACAATTAAATCTGAGTAAGGATATCTCTATTGGTCTTGCAGTAACTGCATTTCTACTGTTTAGTAAAGGAGTGACTGTAGAATGTTACCATAAAATCATAGAGTCTTAAATGTATCACCAATCTTTCATGATTAGAGTATATACGTACATATCATTAAGGTATACACTATCTGTATGTACGTACGTACGTATATTAATTATTGAGTGTCTCTGTAGTCTTCTCACAGCATATGGGAAAACAAAGTCACTACCAGGAAAATCTTGCAAAGATATTCAAGATAAATTAAGCGAACCTTGCATCTCAAAGTTATATAACCTTTACAAAACTGGAGTATTCTGGGTCAAAGTTAAAGACCCATGTACAGGAGAAGAAGAATCTATTCAAGTAAACTTAATTGAAATGCGGTCTGAACTGTAAATATGACAGGTTTAGAGTATTTAAGTGTGCGTGTGTGTGCCTGATTGTATATATATTACAAAATAAACGTGTACAAATGTACGTATACATATACGTACAAGAACTGCATAAATACACTTTACATGAATAATATATTATACCTTAATACATGCTATGCCTACTCTGCAATGACCTAACAATGTACTATTATATATATGTTCCGTATATGTATTATTAGGTATATTGTGATTTCAATTTTAATGGTGGAGGATGGAATTTGGTATGGAAACATTCATATGTGGAAGTTACTCCTACAAACTCTTCCATGTTCTGGTACAGTGATTTCTATAAACCATGTCTTGACCTCAATAGTGGATCCAATGGATGGTGTAACATACCAAGGAAGATTAGATTCAACCCACAAGAGACACTCATTGTGGCATATCACAATAAAAAAAAGGTGTATGCTTACAAAGGAGGTTTCAACAGGAATATCGACTATCACTGGACTGGAACTACTCTATTTGACCCTGTTAGGATTGTGGATCACTGTACTAGATCTTCTAGTCAAGGAGTAGCTCCTTATCCACAGAAGAAGAGTGCTGCTATTACTGGACTGGCACTAGCTAAGTGGCCTAGTAATGGTGACACTGATACAATTGATGGTCATGGAACTGATGATGATCGCTGGGAACAATGTCAACTACCATCCTTCATATCATCTGCTGCTCAAAGTGTTCAAATGACAGTGGCCATATTTGTTCGTTAAGAACTCTCTGAACTCAAACACTAACTACATATTTTATAATTAGTTTACATCAGTTGCTATAGCTTCAATGTACACAACACTCTACTAGAATATTTGATCCTTTATATCATTAGCTATGTTACGTGTGTATAATTATGAATGATGACAAAGGCTTTACATTTCCATTTTGTGTCGTTAATTACGTACTAAGGGTACTTGTAGAGAATATCACATGTCTAATCAAAGTTGGACTGTTTGTTGGATGTGTTGCAATAATAGTATATATACAACTTGGTGTATGGCTTGGACCACAACTTAATATATGACTACTGGTTTGTGAGACAAGGGTTATACAAATGACAAATTATAAATTATATACAACATCTTCTGTTGTGTTGACTATATACGTACATTAAATTTAACTATCACATCTGTGATGTATGTATGAGATGGAATTAATATATGAATACAAAGCTGCTATATATACTCTACATATATTATGCATAAAAAGTTTATCATTTTATCCAATTAAAATGGATTCTGATCATTTTTATATTGAAATCACAAATTCTTATATAAATTAGTAAACGCTGTACCAAAATTATAGAAACAATATATAACATTTCAAATACAGCATACAGTATACAGTTCAATGTATAGTTAAAAAAGTAGTGATTTTATACAACTCCCTATATCACTATGTACGTATGTACATGTAACTGTGTTGACTTGACCTAACCATTACTATACAAGATTTTATACATGCAACTATCATGTAGACGTACATATATTCAAAATATTTCTAGGTCTACTGTGACATGACTACTGACAATGGAGGATGGTCACTGGTGTGGAAGCACTCTTATTGGGAGGTTAATCCTAGAACTACAGATATGGTCTGGCACAGCGACTACTACAAGCCATGTCTGGATCTCAATAGTGGATCCAATGGTTGGTGTAATGTACCAATGAAGATTAGATTCAATCCAAAAGAGATGATCATTGCTGCATATCACAATGGAGTTATGGTATATGCTTATAAAGGGGGTTTTAACAGGAATATTGACTGTCACTGGACTGGAGCTACTCTACTGGACCCTGTTAGGATTGTGGATCAGTGTGCTAGAAGTCAGAGTCGAGGGGTAGCTATGCAGTTCCTGGACTAACACTAGCTAAGTGGCCTGGGAATATTAATAGTGATACAATTGATGGAGTAGGACTTGATGATCGCTGGTATCTTTGTCTACTACCATCCTCCATATCATCTCGGTCTTATCAAGTTCAAATGACAGTGGCCATATTTGTTCGTTAAGAAATCTCTGAACTCAAAAGCCAACTATATATAAGTTTCACAGATATGTAATTTACAACAAATGCTATAGATCCAATGAACACAAGTGTAATATTATACCTATTAGCTATACGTATATGGAATAAATGCAAATACTAAATATTTTATATAATTTTAGATCGGAATATCACTAATCTACATCACTATTTATTGGATTTGTTAGTGATATACAAAACCTTTTCTTTGTAAAATAGTTTTCTTGGGTTTCCATTTGGCAACCTTTATTAATCTAGCAGTTATAATCTCTGTCCCAATCATTGCTGTAAAATTATACAGCTTATTAAAGAAACAGTCAAATTGAATAATGAGGTTTGTGATGCTATACGTACGTATGTACTGGTGAAGCTCAGAATGTTACTCAATCTCTTAGTAAGACCTTACAGACCAAGGAGGTTTGCAATTATAAATACAGATATCAGAAATAAAATTATAGGCATATGTATATGTATTTGGACCCTATTAAATGTGTATGTCAATCAATTACAGGTAAACCAGAATAATATATGTATACACGTATATTATCAACACTAACACAATTGATAATTATAGAACTGATGTCTTTGAGTTCAACTGTCCACTAACACCCTATAGATATTTATTCCTGTAGAGCAGTGGCTATTTTGGTTGTTACTGTATATAACAACTCTGATGAAGCAGAATTTGAAGAAGAAAAAGAGTATAAAATACTATAAGTGTATTATATATACGTACATACAAAAGCTGTATTTATGTGATACTGTAAATTATCTTGATTGGTTCAATTTGCTAGTGCAAGATAAAGGTATTTGAAAACAATTATTTTAATAATATAACAATGACAGCAGCAGTGAGTGTGATAAATTACATTAAACGTTAAAAGCAGATGAATTCATGCGACAAATTAGATATAGTGAACAACAAATTCCTAAGGCAAAAGGCAAGTTCATGAAACTGATTGCAGGAAACTCCCCAACTGGTGTGAATATAAAAGCAGACGCACAACACATACATAGATAGAGGAAGCTATTGCATACGAAGACAGTAGCACAGTTTTAGTTGTACAGCTGTTTGTAATGACACTGAAGTGTGAAAATACCCTCAAGGGCCATTGTATTACCATAGTAATACTGGTTGGGCTGTGTGTTGCCTCATCAGGAGTACCACATAACATCATCAAGGTATGGGTGATCATGCACAAGTACAGTAAAATAAAATATTTATTAGAACATTTTTAAAAAATAATGTATCTAAGCAATGATAGATTTACTGCATTATTATATTTTATAGAGAAAATCAGATACAGATCCATTAACCCTTCCTGAAGGCTATCCCAACTGTAACAATGAAGGAGAGATCTTTCCTCAGCAGCTGCAAAATGTTACTGCTACGTGCCAAATATGGATATGTCACAATGAGCAATGGATACCACACAAGTGCGTAGGCAGTGAATAATGTTCTATTTTGGAGATTTTAAATGATAATAAAAATAAATTAAGAGTTTTATACAATTGAGAGAGTCTGGTTGAACTTTATACTCAGTTACAAGTGTTGATATTTACATTCACGTATAATACGTATATATTATCTTATTAACATAAATAAAATCTCTACTTTATTAGTGTTGTAAAGTGTAGGTCTATGTAGGTGTATACTTTATTCCTGTAGACATTTTGTCTTTAATCAAAAAACAGATTTGTACTTAGTAGAATATGACTATGGAATAATACAATCTCAGGTTTATGTATTCCATTGATTGTATGTTTATTGTCTCTATATAGTATTATCACAGCATATGGACAAATGAAGTCACTACCAGGCAAATCTTGCAAGGACATATCAGACACTTTGAGGAAAACCTGCTTAAAAGAGTATCTTTCCTTTCAAAACACTCCATTTTGGATCAAAGCTGATAATCAATGCATAGAGGAAGAAACTATACAGGTAAACTGAATTATAAGATGGTATTTTTAATGAAAGGAGTAAGTAAATACGTATATCTTATTGTGTTGCCTATACAAAGAAATGCATGTAAAAATTAGAACCTATTGCAGTACATATATATACACATATGGCACAGTGTTACATACTCATGGCTTAAGTTTGGTACATACATATACGTATGTGTACATGTATTATTATTAAATAGGTGTATTGTGATTTTCTTTTGGATGGAGGAGGATGGACTATAGTTTGGAAACATTCATATATGGAAGTTACTCTTAGAAACTCTTCTATGTTCTGGTACAGTGATTTCTATAAACCATGTCTTGATCTCAATGGTGGATCAGATGGATGGTGTAACATACCGAGGAAGAATAGATTCAATCCTACAGAGATGCTCATTGCAGCATATCACAATGGAGTTATGGTGTATGCTTATAAAGGAGGTTTTAACAGGAATATTGACTATCACTGGACTGGATCTACTCTGATGGATCCTACTATGATAGTGGATCATTGTACTAGAAGTCAGAGTCAAGGAGTACCTCCTTATCCACAGAAAGAGAGTGCGGCTATTACTGGACTAGTACTAGCTAAGTGGCCTGGTCATAGTGCCACTGATACAATTGATGGTGACGGAACTGATGATGATCGTTGGGCTCATTGTCAATTACCATCCTCCATATCATCTACTGCTAATAATGTTCAAATGACAGTGGCCATATTTGTTCGTTAAGAACACTCTGAACTCAAACACTAACTACATATTTTACAATTAGTTTACAGCAGTTGCTATAGCTTCAATGTACACAACACTCTACTAGATTATTTGATCCTTTATATCATTAGCTATGTTACGTGTGTATAATTATGAATGATTCATTTATTCTGGAAAGTGGTTACCACAAGGATAAACAAAGGCTTTACATTTCCATTTTTGTGGTTATTCACGTACTAAGGGTACTTGTAGAGAATATCACATGTCTAATCAAAGCTACACTGTTGGACTGTTTGTTGGATGTGTTGCAATAAGAGTATGCAATTTAGTATATCTCTTAGATCACATCTCAATGACTACTGGTTTATGGGTAATAATGAACCAAATTACAATATCTTCTGTTGTGTTGACTAAGAATTAATCTACTCTGGAAGAAATGATGGAGATAACAGACCTTTGTATTTATGGATAATACAGTCATCTTAAATCTGAGCAGAAAACTGAGGAAAGGTAATACAACCTTTATACAATGTACATATTATCAAGTAATAAAATTGTCAAATTAGTTGGTGCAAGAAAGAGGTAATAATTTAAATTATAAAACAATAACAACATGTAAAATATTACAACTTGCAGATGAACTCATGAGATAAACACATGAATAATTAAAGTAACAATCAAACCACAAGCAATCATTCCACAAAGATCATGAGGAGGGAAAAACACGAAGAAGCAATTGCTAGGAATCAAATCCAGAACAGCTGGTTATGCCCACCAGTGCTATACCACTGAGCTATAATTGCCACAGCAATGCTCCATTCATGTTGTTGTTCCTCTTATACTAACTACAAAGTAGGTAATTAGTTGCCATCACACTATAATAGCTAATTAGGGATGACTTTATTATCAGAAGGAGCTGATAATCAGAGACCAGTGGGGCCTGGAGGGGTTATCTTAACCAAACATAACAGGTTAGTAAAATTCCAAATCTTAAGAAAGGTGGAGTTCACAAAATAGTTGTAGGAAACTCCCCAACTGGTGTGAATATAAAAGCAGAGACACATGCACACAGCTAGAGGAAGCTACTGCATACAAACACAGCAGCACAGATCTAGATATCCGTCTGCAATTTGTAATGACACTAAAGTGTGGAAATATCTCCAAAATCCATCGTATTACCACAGTAATACTTGTTGGGCTGTGTGTTGCTTCATCAGGAGTACCACGCAACATCGTCAAGGTATGTGTGATCACAAATGAATTAACTGCATCCTCATCTATTAACATATTCTACTTTGGTAAGCTAGCAGTCTATACATGTGACTTAAAATGCTAAATTAAAGGCCAATCTTTTGTAAATTCTGCAACTGTATAAGTATAAAACTGAAAGCTATGAATTGATATTATATACATCAGGAAGACTCAAGAAGAATGTGTGCTAAAAGTGCATTTTCTATAAGTTACTATAATGCTCTTGACATATGTACAGTATCACTAACTAATTACATCAATATCTAATTGTATATATATTTGTAGAGGACATCAGATACAGATCCACTAACCCGACCTCAGAACTACCCTAATTGTAGCAATGAAGGAGAGGTCTTTCCTCAGCAACTGAAGAATGACAGTATTCCTTGCCAAACTGTATGGATTTGCCACAATAAGTAGTGGATTGCACGAAAGTAAATAAGTTGAATCAATTTATAGCAAATACCTTTTTATTTCTTTTGAAATGACAATTCAAAACAAAGTTTTATACATCAAGGCGAACCAACCATAGCTAGGACTTACATTTTAAGTGTTGCCATTTCCTTTTCTGTTAACTATGTAACTACCAGGTTTTGGTGGTTGTGCAGAGTATACAGTATGTAAGTGCATTTCTACTATTTAGTAAAGGAGTGGCTGTAGAGTGCTGTAGAGTGGCTGTTATACAGTAGAATGTTAACATAAAATCATATAGTCTTAAATGTATCCCCAATTTTTCATGATTAGAGTATATATACATATCATTAATGTAAACACTATCTGTATGTGCGTACATACGTACAGTATATTATTTATTGAGTGTCTCTGTAGTCTTCTCACAGCATATGGGCAAACAAAGTCACTACCAGGAAAATCTTGCAAGGATATTGCAGACAAGTTAAGCAAAACTTGCATCTCAAAGTTATATAACCTTTACAATACTGGAATATTCTGGGTTAAAGTTAAAGACCCATGCACAGAAGAAGAAGAATCTATTCAAGTAAACTTAAATTGAAATGCAGTCTGAACTGTAAATATGACAGGTTTAGAGTATTTAAGTGTGCATGCCAAGGATTCACAGAGGATCAAGATAAAGAAAAAGACAAAGACTCCCAGGATCACTGATGAAGAGTGGAATTCCAAGAAACGGCTGTCTGACCCAGTGGAGAAGAAGATGAAAGCAGGGAAAAGAAGGAAGAAAAGACTCCTGTATCTTCATCCAAAGCTCTCTTCAGATTTAGTTCCCCTATAGGCTCTTTTACAGAATAGGCATATAGCATGTAGGAAAATGATATCTTAGATATTTCATGTGTGTGCCTGATTGTATATATTAAATATTACAATACACATGTACGTATACAAGAACTGCATAAATTGAATAATATATTACACCATCATACATGCTATGCCTACTCTGCAATAACTATGTAAAACACTGTACTATTATATGTATGTTCCTTATTAGGTATATTGTGATTTCAGTTTTAATGGTGGAGGATGGCATTTGGTATGGAAACATTCATATTTTGAAGTAACTAGAAACTCTTCTATGTTCTGGTACAGTGATTTCTATAAACCATGTCTTGATCTCAATGGTGGATCAGATGGATGGTGTAATGTACCAAGGAAGATTAGATTCAACCCACAAGAGACACTCATTGTGGCATATCACAATAAAAAAATGGTGTATGCTTACAAAGGAGATTTTAACAGGAATATTGACTATCACTGGACTGGAACTACTCTATTTGACCCTGTTAGGATTGTGGATCATTGTACTAGAAGTCAGAGTCGAGGAGTAGCTCCATATCCACAGAAAGAGAGTGGAGCTATTACTGGACTAGCACTAGCTAAGTGGACTGCAGCTGGTAATCTTGACACTGATACAATTAATAATGTAAATGATGATCATCGCTGGATTCATTGTGTATTACCATCCCACATATCATCATCCTCTTACCGTGTTCAAATGACAGTGGCCATATTTGTTCGTTAAGAATTCTCTAATAGTTTACATCAAATGCTATAACTTCAATGTACACAACACTACTAGAGATACGTATATAAAAATGTTAAATCCTTTATATCATTAGCTATGTTACATGTATGTCTATTATTTTGAATGATTCATTTTTCTGCATGGAAAGTGGTTACCACAAGGATTTAACTAGTTACATCTGCTTGCATTGTGATGTATGCATAAAACAGGAGTAATAAATATGTAGCTGCTATTATACTCTACATACATATGCATAGACAGTTCAAACTAGCTACTCAGAAGAGCAGGCTATGCAGGTGAAATACAACTTACGTATTATAGCTACCTAAATCTTATATATGCACTTGCAGTGATATTAGTAATTCAGTCATTGCCTTAGCACAGGTTTTATATAACTCCCTATAACTGTATTGACTTGACTTAACCATTAGTCACACCTACACATACCAGTGACCATCCTCCATTATCAATAGTCATGTCACAGTAGACCTACGTAGTAATATTTTGAGTATATGTACATGATAGGTGGGGAAGCACTCTTATGTGGAGGTTAATCCTAGAACTACAGATATGGTCTGGCACAGCAACTACTACAAGCCATGTCTGGATCTCTCAGGTGGATCCAGTGGATACTCTCATGTTAACAGGCTGTCAGCACAATATATTTTTGACACATAATTTAGTGTATCACATGACTAGATGTACGTATCTCTTAAAGGAGCTTTTATCGATTAATTGATTTAGGGACCCCTCTCTCTCCAGTTTTAACCCTAATGTTTGTAATAGTCCTATGCATTCATCATTGGTGTGTACTGTACTGTCAACTAGTATTATTGGCACTACAGCCATACAGCCATACATATTGTACTACAATTTAATTGGGTTTATACATGACTATTTTCACTTTGCCAAAGTACATAACATTATAATGAAAATATACACAATATCTACTTTAGAAGCCATTTATTATTGGACAAACACTTTAATACATTAAGGGGGTGGAGTTCATGAAATTGATAGCAGGAATATCCCTATAGCAATAGTTTCATGATCACAGGGTATGCTACCTCAACTCAACATCCGTTTTAGGTTACCAAAAGCAGGAACCAATAGACAGACCAGATGATATAAAGGACTAGTGGAATATTCATATACCCAATTTAACTGGAGTAGTATCTTTCAAGGAGCTACCAAAACACGTTCTAGGGAAGTGTTATATACGTATTTTGGAAGATTGCAACACAGGTGTCTAGTTGACAATGTCAAGGTTCTACTTGATCTTCTTGATGATAGTGGTTGGTCTGAGTGTCGCTTCAAGAAGCATGCCACATAACATCATCAAGGTGCATATGTATGCACATTATATATGTAAGACACTATTAACAGTATATATACTGTCTATACTTTGAGGATCTCTTGAAATAATGTAATAAATCACATATTCCATAATAATAATCTGTCACTAATAAATGTTAAGTGAAATCTTGTAAATTAGGTAAGAGATTTGTCATCTGTGAGGTTCAGCTGTATATATGCAGTCTTTAACTACCCAAAGTCATTAACACCATTATTCCTAAATCACCAATGTAATCACAAAATAACTGCATTATTAACAAATATTCTAATATTTTTAATAGAGGAAATCAGATACAGATCCACTAACACAACCTCATGATTACCCCAACTGTAGCGACGAAGGAGAGGTCTTTCCTCAACAGCTGCAAAATGACACTACTGCATGCCAAAATTTATGGATATGCCACAATGGAAAATGGACTGCACGCCGGTATAGTTGAGAGATAAAGTTAAAATTTATTGCAAATATTTTTGAAATCACAGTTGAATACAAATTAGGAACTTCACACATCAGATTGAGTCTGATCGAGCTTCATGCTCAACTACATACAAGTGTTGATCATTTCCATGATTCATCTGTAAATGTCTCTTAATTATGATCAAATAATCTCTGCTTTTGCCTGCAGAGCGTAAATCTTATTAAAATTGTTTTCTACAAACCCTTTGTGTTTGAAGAGTGGTAGATACAGAGTACAATGCATGGAATCATGTACAACCAGATTCATACATCCTTAAGATTAGGTTGATGCATAACATCTGTATGGTGTTTGTAAATTTAATTATTGAGTGTCTCTCTATAGTCTCCTAACAGCATATGGAAAAACAAGTTCACTGCCAGGAAGGTCTTGCAAGGATATTGCCAGTAAATTATTAAACAAAAATTGTCAATCAGAGTTATATTCCCTTCACAATACTGGAGTATTCTGGATTAAAATCCAAGACCCATGCACAGGAGAGGAAGGAGTCATTCAAGTATGTAAATACAACTTCTAAATTGTAAATATGTGTATGACAGGTTTTAGAATATTATGTGTGTACAGTGTAAAAGCTTGCCAAGTATAGTGACCTTACACAGTCCCACATTGTTGTGATTGTGAGTGCTGGCCCCTTTGGCCCAGTTTTCTCCAAGAATTACAATTACATCCCAGAAACAGCTATCTGACCCAGTGGATAAGAAGATGAAAGAAAGGAAAAGAAGAAAGAAAAGACTCCTGTATCTTCATTCAAGGCTCTCTTTAGGTTTAGTTCCCCTATAGGCTTTTTTACAGAATAGGCATAGCATGTAGGAAAATGGTATATTAGATTTTTCATCAATTTGTTGGGAGGAAATAAGCAGTTCATGATGGAGAGTCCAATACAATATTGAAGTTCCCATCACTAAAAGTACATTGTCTCATTTCAATGCTACAGAGATCTGTACTAAATTATTATAAGATATGTATTATTATTTGCAAATGTATACATAGAATTGGAAAAAAGTGTAAACATACATAATATATACACACATGTGACTGTATAATTACATTTCATGTACAACACTATACTTCCCTTATATTATTAGATATACTGTGATTTGAGGTTTAATGATGGAGGATGGCATTTGGTGTGGAAACATTCATATTTTGAAGTTACTCCTACAAACTCTTCTATGTTCTGGTACAGTGATTTCTATAAACCATGTCTTGATCTCAATGGTGGATCAGATGGATGGTGTAACATACCGAGGAAGATTAGATTCAATCCACAAGAGATGCTCATTGCAGCATATCACAATGGAGTTATGGTGTATGCTTATAAAGGAGGTTTTAACAGGAATATTGACTATCACTGGACTGGAGCTACTCTACTGGAACCTGTTAAGATTGTGGATCAGTGTACTAGACCTCATAATCAAGGAGTAGCTCCTTATCCACAGAAAGAGAGTACTGCTATTACTGGACTAGCAGTAGCTAAGTTGCCTGGTTATCCTCACACTGATACAATTAATAATGTAAATGATGATCATCGCTGGTATCATTGCATACTACCATCCTCCATATCATCTCGTCCTAACTATGTTCAAATGACAGTGGCCATATTTGTTCGTTAAGAACACTGAACTTAAAAACTGTAACTACATACTTCACAAACATCTACTATATCGAAGCTATAGTTCCAATATACATGGCATTCTACTAGTTTACTATTAGCAAACATCTACATCAAAACTATAGTTACTATTAGATATGTTATATTATTTTAAATGATATGTTTATTTCTGAAACTGGTGATGATCACTAGGATAAACTTGACAAATATCTCCTTTCTATTCCATAGCTGCATTCTTAACAGTATATATACATCTTCAATTAGTAGACATTAAGATATTTAATGAAAGCGCTTTACCACACACCAAATATTAAATTGAGCAACCAACAGTGGAACACTATATACGTATCAAGAAATACAGTAGTATCATTATTAAGTATAAGTCTGGTCTTTAAGAGATGAAAGAGTTTTGGAGACTACTTTTTCTTTCAGTGTTTCTGGTAGTAAAGTGTGAAGAAGCTAAAGAAGAGTGTAGTGAGAATGGAGACAATACACTAACCAGTAGCTTAGCAACAGGAGAACAAGAGGTATACAGGAGTGAAACTATTTCTCTTATACGTAGAATATAGAAATAACTTTATGTACCAAGTTACAGACATAGATATACATGTGCTTGCAAGAAAATATAGTGACCATTTCAAATATGTACAAAAACATAAAAACATGAAATCTCATAAGAGACCCACTTATTATCTCCCATCATTAACCAAAAGTGGAAAGCAGAACCTTACAACACCCATGACATACATATACGTATGTATGTGTACATTTACATGGTATATATCTGTATTATGATCATATAATACGTACTTGTAGCATGTACGCATCACCATAATATGAATTATATATGTACGTATGTAAGTAATAAATGTATTTGCTACAGTGTATTACAGACTTAATTACACGCCTTATTTTTATAACTGCAAACACTCAGAGCATACTGGAAGACCCTGATGCAGAGTGCAACCAATCACTTGAGGGCAAGCTATTTCCAACTCCTTACAAGGAGGGCAATATTTGGATATGTCAGGATAGCAAGTGGAAACCTTATGAGTGAGCAAAATAGGGCAGTCCCTTAATTAGGAGGGGAGGAGCCAGATCTAATATAATCATTTGGGGCATGCCTTCTGGTTAACACATTACAATTCACATCACAATACCTGACCACACAAATATATACATATCTAGGTACATGTTTTCACTATTATACTGTATATCACCTATCATCATAGACTTTTCCCAGCCCTTGGAAGGTCGAAACACTTGCCTGGAAAATCTTGCCTTCAAATTCAAAATACATTAAAATCTCAGTGCAACAGTACAGTCATTGAAGGAGCTTATTATGTGCAACTGAAGAGTTGTAAAGATCACATAATTAGGGTATGCTAACAAATACAGACATTATCATTTCATTACTTTCATTTATTTTAATCTTTCCTGTCTCCAGGTTTATTGTGAGATGGAGTTGGATGGTGGAGGTTGGCATTTAGTATGGAAACACTCCTACACCGAGGTAGACCCTATAATTACCCCTGATATGTATTACCATAGCAACACATACAAACCCTGCATTGACCTGGAATCGGGTTGGTGCAATATTCCTCAGAAAGCGCAATTTCAGCCCAGCGAGATGATGATAGTTGCTTATCATGACAAGTCACCTATATATGCTTATAAAGGCACCTTCAATTACAATATCGACCATCACTGGACTGGGGCCTATCTGTTAGACCCCGTCAAGCTGGTTGACATCTGTCTGAGCCATGGAGGGGTGCCCCCCTCCCCGGAGAGCCGGGACATAGAATCAAGAGGAATGTCCTTCCATAAGAAGCCTCAGAACGGCCATGCGACTGACACAGACACAATTCGCAATTTAAAAGATGACAATCGCTGGAACCACTGTAAACTGAACGTTCGACAGTATGGCAAGGTGAATCAGATACAGATGACAGTAGCCATTTTTGTTCGCTAGCAAGGCAAACTTGAACTTTAGGAGGAAATACCATTTTGACTAATTAGCATACAAATAGAGTTCAAATATATTTACATATATATATTCTTTTGAATTATTATAATGCCACATTGAGAGCCATATACCATTAATATGAACACAACGTATATTATTTTATATAAAACATCAACAATAGCTTTGCACATAACTCCACTTTCCCAATGAAAGATATTCGCAACTTACCATCCTTAATTATGTATTTAAATAACAAAGGAAGTGACTAGACACTTAAGTGCACAGAGTAACCAGGGATACATATGTAGTTGCTATGACAAAGTCCCAAAATTCAAGCCATACTCTGGTAATCCAGTCACCTGACTAATACAGCCAATTAAATGAGGTCTATAGGTGGCCTGATTAGGAAGGTTCCACTGTATCACTGTAGGAGATTACTTACTCTAGCCTCTACATCTGTTCTGATGGCTTCGTGTCTCTTCAAGGCCACATCGACACCATGCATGTCTCTCCCTCCTTCCAATTCATCCAGCACCTTTAAATTTAATACAGAACAAACAAACATATGGGAATTTCCCAAATGAAATTTGAATCTGAATACTCTCAGCTAATGTGTACTTAGATGTTGAATAATCACTGGTCAGAATGTGAACCAATCAAATTCCCATGAGATAACATAACTTTATCACTTGTGTATGTCATTACCATGGGATGGCTTTGGTTCCTAATGGGATTGTGGAACTGTTAAAGTCACCATTAAACAGTTTCTATTCAATTAATATCCATTAAAATATGCACTATGCATCTACATATGTACAAACGCACCTGACACATGTCATTTAGCCATGTTTCCCTCAAACTGGCTTTCCTGTTAAACTTTTCAGCTAATTGCTCCAGTCTTTCCTGTCTCTGAAGCTCTTTCCTCAAAGCAACCTCTCTTCCATGCTCTGCAGCCTCTAGCTTCACCCAGGCCTTGTTGATATCAGAGACTAGCTTGCCTTCCGGTGGATACCAAATCTTCCTCTTTGCGGCCTGCAGCTTCATCTGGATATTAAACAGCTGTACCTCAAGGATGCCTCTCTCATTGTACCTGTAGCAACACACAGTTTACATATAATTAATTATTCAATTAAGCCTAAGATTTATGTATTTTGTAAAGCAGCTATGTATATTACCACTACACTAAATTCACTCCCACTGCCTCCGTGGGTCTCAAGGTACAAAATTCCTTGGAACTGTTAAGATATGTTTGGTCGTTCTCCTTGTACTCTATCATTGAGCAACTTCTGTCCAAAGATTGTTTACACAGAAAAGGTTATATTCAGGAAGTAAACAGGTTAAGTAAACAGGTTAAGTAAACAGGTTAAGTAAACAGTTGCCTCCACAGAGTGGGTCATTGACTTCAGGTGCACTAACAGTTTATACTACTAATCAAAACAAAACTGTCCTCTTCCTCAGTTCTAAAGAACCTCAGTGACTACATTTATTAATTTTCAGTAACAGATGTATACATATATACTTTCCCAGTTTGAGGTTATGATGCAAAAATTGTTCTACATTAGTCATACCAGCTTATCAACTTAAACACATGTAACTCTTCATTTAATGTAACACTTTCTTACTTGGGAGGTTTTTCAACCATCCTGTATGTTTTAAAGCTTGCTGTAAGCTCCTGAATTCCAGTTAGCATGTTTGGAAAGTTGCGATCAGACAGTTCTAAGATTTTGACTTCAATCCACTTAAGAAGGTTACTACAAATGGTGTCATACTCCACCTTCATATGTTCTGTCTCAACCACTTGAGCTAGGAGCTACAGGACATGGACACAATAATGACAACGCACACATATGGATCATTAATAATTAGTTATTTATCTAATGGTAGTCAATAGGACAATATGCATACGTATGTACACTATCTGTAAGCAATCCATCACTCCTGCTTCCAAGATAATAACAAACACAATCTGGTATAAACCCTTAAAATCTTGTTATTCAGAATTTGGGTCCTTTTCAGCTGTTTCTTGTATGAAGTGTACAAATTTGTACCCTTTCAATATAAAACTGTATACACTTGTACAAGAAACAGCTGCAATTTCTGAATAGCTGCTATATAAGGGTTTATACCAGATTGTGTTAACAGAAAATACAGTCACCTTCTTTGCACACTAATTCATTCACAAGTCTGAATACATTTCCACTATATTGGTGGCAGATACATTTACAATAACAAACGCACTGTACCTTGTGAAGTCGTCTTCCTCCTGTCTCTTCAGCTTTCATTTTGGAAAAGTAGTTGTAGTATGCCACCAGTTGTGTAATGACAGACTTCTCATCTGGTCTGAGAACATTCAAATCTACATAATGGAGACATGGAAGGTAAGTGATAATCACACCACAATAGCATTTGAACATCATGCATGAAGAGGGATAAACAGAAGAGAGGGAATTGAACCATGGACAGCTGGTTTTGACCACCAGTGTTGCCACAGCAATGCTCCACACATACATACATAGTCTCTCTTTTCAGACTAATTAGCAATGACTTATCCTTGTGCACACTCTAGTATATCACATCCCATAGTTGTTTACAAGCTAAGGAGATAAACAGTGTTAAACTTAAATGGTTCCAAAACATAATAGTAATAACATAATGTATGTATTGATCAAGATTAGGGAATACTACCCTCATACCTTCTGCATCAAGGAGGCGTGGTATTCCCAACTCCTTCTCTGCTACATCAAAGGCATTGTTCAGATTACCAATATTGTTGCCAGGTTTCAAAGATTCCCAATCAATTAGGTCAGGTCTACCAGTAGATATTTACAATTAAGAATTAAACTTTATCTCACATACATACAGTAAGTAATCATGGGCAAATAGATTATACATATTACACTATAGAAAAGCCTGTTCACATTTAGACAAACTCCATTGTCTGCCATTGACATTAATTATTCAAATAATGAATAAGTTATGAAATTGGAATAAATACTTAAATCACAATAGCAACTGAATTAGATTCTATTCCAATCTTTGTAATATCAACCTGTGCCTATGAATGAGAGCATTGAAAGCAAGTCCATCCTTCCAATTAGTATTGAAGTTTTGTACATTAACTCCTGGGTATCCCTTTGTCTTCATTTGGCACCATAGCAACAGAGCCTCCTTGGCATACTTCATCTCCATTCCCTCATCCTTTAATTTGAAAATAGAGAGAAATTTTATTACATTTTATGAAACAGATTTTTATGCTTTTTCCTTGTAAATTATTCAATAATGGAAAAGATGCACCTGAACAACAGAAAATGCATCCTAAATTTTCTATTTACATGATATGTATACTTGAGTAATAAGTATACTTTACTTACCTGTAGTGCTATATCTTGAACTTGGAATCTGAGAATCAATGTCCATACAAGCCCTAAAATCAATCTAGGGTTACCATCAACAATGTCCTCTGGACCAAGATTTTCCAAATGGACCTTCTTCTCAACAAGAAATTGCAGTGCTCTTCCTACATTTTCAATCTTATTGATCCTCAACTTTCCATGTCCTAAAGAGAAGTTAATTCGCATTCATGGAGAACCTCATTTCAGCTCAAATATACAATGCTTACGCACCAACAGGAGACAATCGCTCTCCTGATAATTGTTCCAGTAACTTTGTTAACATCAGTCCATCTCCAAGGTCAACAAACAAATTAGTAACTTGCAGACCAGCCTACGTTCATTATAATACAGTTTCGATTTGAATAAATAAAACAGTCACTTTCATATCTATTTTTGCATCACATTTATTATGTTTCGTTGTTATTATAGTCCATTAAACTGATATAAAGAATTGAGAGTATTATAGAAATATGTCATGAAGAGCTACCTTGCTGAGAAAGCTGTTTATCCATTTCGTAAAAGTCTTCTTTTGAGTAGCTTCTCGCTCGTCCTGAAGCTGCTTTATTCGACCCTTTTCAAAACCTTGCTCGACCCTTGAGGCCATCGCAAAGTTTCTCTATAGCTCACAAAATCTCTTTCACCTTCTTTGAAAGCAGTTTCAAAAGTTATACTTGCAAAATTTCGCAAAGGGGCGTGTATGTCAAACCCCTCTTGAATAACACCCCTTTTTGGCGCTTATACGCAGTAGCATATAAGTAAATTGATTTTTAATGCTAATGAATAAACTAAAGTTTGTAATGAGTTATAACTTATAAGCTCAGAATCAAGCAATAATTATGTAGTTATCTACTGTAGACTAATGTCTTTGATCTGTCAATTTTGAACCAGCTATCCAGAAAATAGATTATTTAGACTTAGTTGTAACTGTTCACTTGAATTTTCTATTCCAAGATTTTTGACAACTTTTTCCAGAGAATTTCCAATGACATTCACAAGTGTTTCTGCGAATACAGGCTCCACCATTCCTACATCTTGGAACACAGGATACCCCTAGAGAAAGATATCTAATTCTTTTAATTTAGAGATGCCTTTAAACCTTTGAACAAATTTAATACAATTTTAGATCTAAATAATCTATAGTAAATAAAATAATAATACAATATATGGCTTAATTTCCTTAAATTATGTACCTTTCCATTCCTCAGTTATGACATCTAAAATATCTGTTAGAGAGATACTTGGTGGATCCCATGCATCTCCTCCAACCTCATAACAGCCATAGCCATTTGAACTGAATTTAGCAACTGATTTACTTCTCAGAGTGATTAGTGATCCTTCTCCGCAAGCCTCTCCGATACCTTCTCTGTGTATGTCTATCACTACAAGGCGGTTTGCTACACCAGGTCTTAGATTAGGGAACTCATACAAACCAAAGAAGTTGGTCGGTTGATAGGTACCACCACTTCTCTCTCCATTGGCCAACCAGAATACAATTCCCTCCGAATTATGTCCCAGTATGACAGAAAAATCTGCCCAAAACACTGTAACTGCGTTGTCACTGGGACATGGAGTGCCATATAGTATCCCACCATTTATAGGGTCCCCACACCAACATGTACCATATTCTAAATTATTGATAATTGCAGATGCAATTAGATTCACAGAGGAATATATTCCATTAAACCTGGGATCGTTAGCTATTTCTTCAGCAGTAGGAAAGGTTCCCGACCAGAATAAAGTTGCATTTTTTCCAGGCATCAAAGGGAAGACATTGAAGTAATCATTATAATCCTCTAGCTTCATATCATCAGGGTCCTTTCCTGCAAAAGCTGACATAAATGCATTCCATCCTTCATTACATACAGAAGAAGTTATGCCTAGATCAAGACAGCTGTTGATAAAGAGTTCTGGTAGATTATCTGGTGTCTGACAAATAGTCTGTCTAGGGCTGGGTCTACGACCAGCTAAGCCAGAATTAATCACTCCAAAAAGGATCAGACAACTCAAATACAAATTCATATTTCACTGAACTAAAGCTTCTTCTTTGTGGATCTAATTAACACACAATTACGTATATACGTATATACATTTCCTGATTTCTGGTGTATATACGTAGGAAAACCACAGCCTGGTAATTGAAGATACTGTAGATGTAGCACTATCAATCATATGAGATAATCAGATGTAATGGCGAATTTCTAGGAGTAAATAGCTAAGTGTATATACTAACTACCAAAATTCACCAATAATAAATTTTAACAATTTTAAAGGAATAAATCATTCAGTATACAATAAACTGTAGAGTACTCATATTGTATGATAGAAAGTTGATAAATTATAGTTTACTTTATTCTAAAGTTGACACCGCTTTCAGCATCACAACAAAGATACAAAGGCTTAAACCTTTGTTGGAAAACTTGGCTTTTCACACAATACTCCTCCATATCCAACAGCACATTCACAAGAGTTGCTACGAACACATGCTCCTCCATTCAGGCAAGTAAGGAAACATGTTATACCTGTGTGTGGGGTTGGAACAATGCATTAGTAAATAGTTGTTTATTTGACTACATGAAAATACACAATTTTCTTTGGATGAAGATACATGAGTCTTTTCTTTTTCTTTCTTCTTTTCTTTTTTTCTTCTTCTGCTCACTGGGACAGATGCTTTTTTAAAGGGTAGCTATGCCTTTGTATACACTTTCAATTCAACAAAAAATGTACATGTATCAGAATACATTTGGTATTTAAGTATTTAGTACAGTTCTGAATACCTTCTCTCTCCTTGGATATGATGTTAAGAACATCAGTTAAGTTGACTGTCTTTGGCATTTGCACATTTCCTTCAACCTCATAACAGCCATAGCCATTTGAACCAAATTTAGCAACTGATTTACTTTTCAGAGAGATTAGTGATCCTACTCCGCAAGCCTCTCCGATACTTTTTCTGTGGATGTCTATCACTACCAGGCGGGTTACTACACCAGGTCTTAGATTAGGGAACTCATACAAACCAAAGAAGTTGGTCGGTTGATAGGTACCACCACTTCTCTCTCCATTGGCCAACCAGAATACAACACCCCCTGAATGATTTCCCAGTTGTACAGAAAATTCCGCCCAAAATGCCACTGTTGCACTATTATTAGGACATGTAGCATTATACAGTATACCACCATGTTTAGGATCCCCACACCAACATGCGTCACCTCCTATAACTAAATTATTGATAATTTCAGAGGCAACCAGATTAAAAGAGGAAAATATTCCTTTAAATCTTGAATCATTAGCTATCTCTTCAGCAATGAAATATGTTCCAGACCAGAACAAAGTCGAGCTTTTCTTTGGCATAACAGGAAAGACTTCAAAATAGTCAGCATAGTCGGACAGGGTGACATTATTAGGGTCCTTTCCAGCAAAGGCTGACAAAAAGGCATTCCATCCTTTATTGCAAATTTCTAACGTAATAGCCCGATTTAGGCAGCTCTTTATAAAGCGACTCTGCAGATCTAATGGTGTCCTACAGTCGTCTAGCTGCCAAAAGCTAGGCCTAGGACCAGCCAAGGTTGAAGCAAACACCGCAAGAAGAACTACTATACTAAAGAAAGCACCTTTCATCTTTAGTATCCCGAAGATGGTCAATTGTTTACTGTAGATGTAGTTGCCACTATATAGACTTGAATCTAGTTTTGTTTTCAATCAGTAATGCTCCCAAGTACGGATGGCCGAAAAAACATGGCCTCCTGGGTTAGAAAAAAATGAAACAATCCAGTGTGTTTGCTATATATCCCCAACAACATATCGAAATAATGCTGACGATAATCAGCAAGTGTAATAATGAGAAAAACCAACATTTGCAACAATTATTTTAAATCATTATTTTAAGAGAAGTTTGATTTATAAATGTGTGTAAATTATCCATATGTCTTTGTACAGTGTTACATGGGGCAAAATAGCCCTAGTGTGCAAAGCACACGAAGCACTTAGTATAAACAAAGAGATGTATATGCTTAAATTGTATTTCCCGATGCATGCTTAGTTTTACCACATGATCACTGTTTTGTTTAGTTACATTTTCCAGACGTGCCCCAACAGTCACTAGCACAGCCATCCCTTCTTCTAACTACTGAAACATTTATCATGTCTGTATTTTGAAACCAGACAGTTCAAATGAAGGAATTTACGGCCAGTGGAAGTTAGAACCTTCTTGTTAAAGATACATATATGCCATTAAGGCAGACCCTGAATGCAATGTAGTAACAAGTTTAAATGTTACATTTGTTTGCTAAGCTATAGTAGCTGTAATTTTAATTTATACTACAAAATGGTCAGTAATCCAGTGAATCATATCAAATCTTTGTGAGACTTATAGCCATGAAACAGTGGATAAACAAAGCTCTTTGCAAAATGATAAAATAGGAGTGTTTATAAAAATTGAAAATTAGTCACTGTAAAAATCTTGAAAGAACAATCCAATCGTTCATCATGGCAAGTTCCTTTAGTCCAAAGCATCTGGTATATTCTAACCAGTTTCCATCTAGTTGGATTCAATCTGCACATAACGTAACAGAGAGTCAAACCTGACAAATATGTTGTGTAAATTAGTAATCTACTGAACTTCCAAATACATGCCTTGAACAGTTAGCCCAAAATGGCTGCTGCAAGCCTATATTAATAGCCTTTGGGACAGCTAAGTTAACTTAAAATCAGTCCAAATTTACTAGGGGCTTAGGGGCTTACTCAAATGACATGCAGTCAAAATCAACCAGGGGTTTACTCAAAATGACAGTCATGCAAAACAGTCCAGGGACTGAGGCAGAGATGCAACTAATATGTAGTCAAATAGCAAATTCAAACTTGAAAAGTGAATATAGACCAGGGATAGCTAGAACAAAAGTTTAGACCAGAAACAGCTACCTTATAATTGAAGACAATTATGGCTAAAAATAGGGCAGCTAAGTAAATTAAAAATGAGTCAATTCACCCTGGGCCCATTCAAAATGATAGTCAAGTTTTTGTAGAAATCTGTAGATGATATCTACTTCCAACAATCATGCATAAGGGTAATATACACACTTACTACAATTAGAGACTGTCATATCTCCACACTTAGTGAGCGCAATGCTATGCAGTTTGCAGTTGGTAAATTGAGTCTAATTCTTCTCATGAGATATTAAAGTAGGGACATCTTTGATGAACTGCAGTTGGAGAGAAAATATGTTTAATTTTATTATACAAACTAGAGTTACAATGGCAAATCTGGATCTGTTCAAACTCACTTAAGAAATTCATCTGAGAATTAAATAGTTTGTACTCCTCTTAGCGTCAACTTGACCATGGAAAGTTGACCCTGGGGCACACCACGCGGAGGTGGGAGTACGTCGTGCCCCCCACTCCGCCCAGTGATGCTCCACGTTCCCAGCTCATAGGGGGGGAAGATGCGCGGGACGACTCGGCGTACCTAGCCGCCCTTTGACCAGTTACTAGCCCATGACACAGATGCTACGTATGTCATGGCCCGACCCTGGCGGACCTCAAACCCTCTAAGGATGAGAATCATGACACGCCGGCGTAGCACCGGAGAACAGCGCGTCACTTTACCTCAACTTAGACCTGCCTTCGTATGAGATAGGGGCCACTAAAGAAAGAAAAAAGTTATACTATAAATACTAAACATTAATCAGACTACAGTTAGCATGCACAGTCTAATTGAACACACGATTAAGGCCACAGACAAGATAGCTCAAAAGTAACAAGTTTAGCTCAAAGAAAACCAAAATAGACCAATGTAAAGATATAGTTCTACCAAAATAGACCAATGTAAAGATATAGTTCTAAGTGAAGTCAAAATTGGACCGGGGACAATCAGCTCCAAAGTGATAACTCAACAGCAGCCAACTCAAGTTATATAAACCAGGAATATCCAGCTCAAAATGCCAAATTGAAGTAGATCAGCAAATGCCATGGAAAGCTTTCAAAATCTGTAAAATGCAAAATAGGACAGGGATATATACGTAGATATTTCAAAATGGACAATTCAAAATACACCCACCCACCCACACCCACCCACACACACACACAAAGGACAGAGCAATCAATGTTTCAAGAAACTGACCTAGAATGAGTGGCAAATCCAAAAACAGAACAGGAGTTCAGCCAAAATTGTCAGTCAAAGCATATCGAGGACAGATAGCAACTGGTTGAGTCCAGCAAATGTCATGGAAAGCTTGCAGAATCTGTAGAATGCAGAAAATAGTATAATTCAACTGAACAATGTACACATAAACATGTCAAACCTTAATGAGACAAAGATCCAGTTGCACCTGTAGAATGCAGAAAACAGTATAATACAACTGAATAATGTACACATAAACATGTCAAACCTTCAAGAGACAAGATCCAGTTACTTGGGTATAACTATCTTTATCTTTCAATTCTGATGTTATTTAATTGGTTCTGAAGTTACATTCCATTGACAGTTTCCAATTTGACAGTGAAGATTCAATGTTATTTGGTTCTGAAGTTACATTCCATTTTGATGGTGATGGTTTGATGTTTTGGCAAAATTTCAGTACCAGTTGCTTGGGAAACATACAATAATAGATGTTACTTTGTTTCTGTTTGTTACTCCATTTGACAGTGATATTATTGGTACAGTTTTAGAGTTTCTACATTTTTTAACCAACATTTGCAATTTTTACGCTTGCTACTGGTACTACCTTGAAGTATGAAGAGTATTGACAAAGTCACTATTCGAACTCCACCATATTTTCTTGATGCAAAATGCCATTTGTAATGAATATCTTGCACACAAATTGCCAATCTTGAATATCTTGCAGAAGTGCAAATTGCCAATCTTGAAAGTGCATGGCAAAGTCAAAAAAACAGAACAATGTGGGACAGCCAGCTCAAAGTGGCAAAGTCAAAAAAACAGAACAATGTGGGACAGCCAACTCAAAGTGGCAAAGTCAAAAAACAGAACAATGTGGGACAGCCAGCTCAAAGTGGCAAAGTCAAAAAACAGAACAATGTGGGACAGCCAGTACAAAGTGGCAAGCCAAAATGGCATGGACAGCCATCTCAAAGTGACAAGTCAAAATTGGGCATGGACAGCCAAGCTCAAAGTGACGAGTCAAAAATGGGAATGGACAGCCAAGCTCAAAGTGACGAGTCAAAATTGGGCATGAACAGCCAAGCTCAAAGTGACAAGTCAAAAGTGACCAGTCAAAATTGGGCATGGACAGCCAAGCTCAAAGTGGCAAGTCAAAATTGGGCATGGACAGCCAAACTCAAATTGGCAAGTCAAAATTGGGCATGGACAGCCAAGCTCAAAGTGGCAAGTCAAAATTGGGCATGGACAGCCAAGATCAAAGTGGCAAGTCAAAATTGGGCATGGACAGCCAAACTCAAAGTGGCAAGTCAAAATTGGGCATGGACATGCAGCCATCTCAAAGTGGCAAGTCAAAATTGGGCATGGACAGCCATCTCAAAGTGGCAAATAAAACAGAACAGTGACAGCCAGCTCAAGTGGCAAGTCAAAATAGACCAAGGACAGCCAGCTTAAAGTGGCAGCTCAAAGTGGCAAATTAAAGACAGAACAGTGACAGCCAGCTCAAGTGGCAAGTCAAAATAGACCAGGGACAGCCAACTTAAAGTGGCAGCTCAAAGTGGCAAATTAAAATAGACCAGGGACAGCCAGCTCAAAATGAGCTTAAATAGGACATGGATAGCCAGTTGAAAATGTTAAGTCAAAATGCAAGACCAGCGACGTACAATCAAATGTTTGACTAGAGAAACTGACCAATGAAAAGTGACAGTCAAAAATGAGCAGGAACATTCAGCTTAAAATTAGCCAATTTGGATCAAAATAAATGAGCCCAGGAAAAGAAAGTTTGTAGAACCTGTAGAAAGCGGAAAAATAGTATAATACAACTGAATAATGTACATAAAACATGCTTTACCTTTAAAATGTTGCTTGATGAAGCTATAGCTAGGAATCAGATGTAATTGTTTTTGAAGATCTTGATACTCCATTTTGACAGTGATATTAATTGTTCCATTTTTGAAATTGATATTTTCGGCATAGTTTTAAGATTTTTAATTTTACGCTCACTGGATGTAATTGTGTTCTGAAGTTTTGTTACTCCATTTTGACAGTGATATTATCAGAAGTAGTTGTTTCTGTTACTCCATTTTGTTACTCCATTTTGACAGTGATATTATTGGTATAGTTTAAGATTTTAATTTTAACTCTAGCCCGCTGGCTGGCTACTTGTACAATGTTTCAGAAATAATGACTAATTGAATTCCACCATATTTTCTTAATGCAAAAATGCAATAGTTCTGAATCTCTTGCGCAAAATGCCAATCTTGATAAATGCCTTATTAAAGCAAAATGCAAAATGCTTTTCCTAAAATGCCTCTAAATACATACAATCACATATGGACTATCTAGACAACGCATATACCCAAAACCTTAATTATCAAACTTTTTCTGAACATCTTGCACATATAGCGCAAATTCAACCAATTGCATGCCAACAAATTTTCAGAAAAGCCAATGCCAAAATGCCTACAAGACAACCAAATGTAAGTGTATGCAATGCAATCACAAACCTTAAAATGGGCAGCCTAAAACAGGGACTCCGGTCAGAGCTTCTACTTGCCGAGTCGGTGGGTACTGGTCCCACGCACTGCTTCCAGGACCATCAGCCTCGAGTCATCAGGAGAACCGGCCGGCCCCTCGGGGTTACGGTCGCGATTAATAGGGAGAAGATCCTCGGATCCTAGGCCATTTGTGAGGAAAATCACCCCCATCAGAACGAGACTTCAAGCCCTTTGGCAGTACATGGTCCCATGACCGTACTCCAAGCCATGGTATTCGCACCTAATTCCCGGAGGCTGGCGAACCGTATACTCCGGCGCTGGACGGAGCGGGGCCCGAAGGCCAAAGAATGAAATTTGCTGGGATCTATTTATAATAAACGTATTTTTTCCAAATGATTTTCTGGTGGCAAGTTCGAGAACAATGAGTACGTGTAGTACATCCATTCAGCTATTCAGCGTAGGAAGATTTCGCTGTCGAGTTCGAGAACAATGAGTACGTGTAGTACATTCATTCAGTTATTCAGCAAAGAATAGTCAAAACAGCTCAGCAAAACCTTCCTCCATAGAAAGAATCTCTTCAGGCGAAAGTCACAACAGCTCAGCCACGACCTTCTCTATAGACTCATGATCGTTAATTTCTTCCGTGGTGTACAGCTATTGTAAACATTCAATCAAATTATTATTACATTTTAAGTAGATGGCCACTGTACAACTACAATCGAGTTTACACAATATATTCTAACTTTTAGAAAAGCTACAATTTTAAGTTTTAAATGTTAAAAAGATGTAGTAGCTAAGTACTTCTGATATACCAGCAAATTTGGCATCGTGAGACATTGTGATCACAGTATACAGGTTGAGATTTGGCACAAGTCAAGTGATCACAATAACTTGAGGATAATAAACCAGACTGCCTTTTGTAATTTGCGAAAGTGAATTTGTTTAGAAACTCTCTCTTGTATATATGTTCCATCAAAATTTCAAAAACTCATTAGACATGCTCTATAGATGTCTGTGAATGCTGAAATCAAGTATTAGCTTCACATCTCTCCATTTGATAGAGTTACAGCCCTCAATGTACATTAAATTCTGGTATACAAAGTTAATGTATGGTGAGAGATAGGGCAAATTTTAAGTTCCATCAAAATTTTAAAAACCTATTGGACATTCTCTATAGATGTCTGTGAATGCTGACACAAAGTGTTAGCTTCATATCTCTCCATTTGATAGAGTTACAGCCTGCAATGTACATTACATTCATATATACGAAATTAATGTATGGTGAGAGATAGGGCAAATATTAAGTTCCATCAAAATTTCAAAAACCTATTGGGACATTATCTATAGATGTCTGTGAATGCTGACACAAAGTGTTAGCTTCATATCTCTCCATTTGCTAGAGTTACAGCCTGCAATGTACATTACATTCCAGTATACGAAATTAATGTATGATGAAAGATAGGGCAAATTTTATGTTCAATCAAAATTTCAAAAACTCATTAGACATGCTCTATAGATGTCTGTGAATGCTGACATCAAGTATTAGCTTCACATCTCTCCGTTTGATAGAGTTAAAGCCCTCAATGTACATTAAATTCTGGTATACAAAGTTAATGTATGGTGAGAGATAGGGCAAATTTTAAGTTCCATCAAAATTTTAAAAACCTATTGGGACATTATCTATAGATGTCTGTGAATGCTGACACAAAGTGTTAGCTTCATATCTCTCCATTTGATAGAGTAACAGCCCTCAATGTACAATAAATTCTGGTATACAAAGTTAATGTATGGTGAGAGATAGGGCAAATTTTAAGTTTCATCAAAATTTCAAAAACTCATTAGACATGCTCTATAGATGTCTGTGAATGCTGACATCAAGTATTAGCTTCACATCTCTCCGTTTGATAGAGTTAAAGCCCTCAATGTACATTAAATTCTGGTATACAAAGTTAATGTATGGTGAGAGATAGGGCAAATTTTATGTTCCAACAAGATTTCAAAAACTCATTAATCATGCTTAATAGATGTCTGTGAATGCTGACACTAAGTCACAGCTTCATATACACTGTATATCCAATTGATAGAGTTACAGAACTACAGTTTAATGTATTGAATTGTTAGAGAAATTGCGTAATACCATATATGGCCGACCGTTAGAAGGTTTACAATAAAGACATCATTACATTCTATATCTGAAAATCCAGAACACTTTCCAATTTTTTATACATAGGGATATGCACAGTGTAGTACTTGATTGTTATCGAAGTACTTTCTATCCATATATAATATATGGATGTCGTTAAAGTGAAATTTTGCCAATCGACGGCCAACGAAACTCCAAAGAAAAAAGGTTGGACCATACCGAACGCTACCATCCTCGACGCTCAGAGGCCGGGATCGGTGGTAACGCTCTGCCGAGTTGAGCTTTGGGTGTCACTTGCGTGAGAAGAACCAGTTCTTCTCAATCCTTAAAGATATCAGATGCCAATCCCACATTACGTGGAACCCCCCCGAAATCCGGATTATTGGTGAGCACGTCTCTATGGCACCAACCGATTAGGAGACAGCTACAGAGTCTAAGCGTTACCAACCCCTATGGGAACCGCAACCACCATAGAGATGTGTCCAGGTAGGCCTACTTTATAAGGTTTTTCGCTTCTATTTATATGAAGTTTTGTCCAAAGAAAACGGTTGTGGTTGGGGCATTTTTTACAAATTTCTCGTTATTTCCAGATCAGTGAATTGTTCCAAGCAAATTTAAAGACATAGGCAGTATTAGTGGTTCATCTGAAAACTGGGGAAAGCGGAAAAAAAACAGTAAGTGTCTTGATGGGCCGAGGAGAACGACTTTTCTGATCCCAATTATTTTCGAGAAATCGTCAAATTATTCCACTTTAATTTCAGACCAGTGAATCGTTCCAAACAATTTTACACGCATACGCGGTATTTCCAATACATCTTAAAACTGTGGCAAATGGATACAAGCCAGTATGTATCTTGATGGAGGGAGGAAAGCGACTTTCTTGATGCCGAAAATTAGAGATATTGCGAGTAGACTGATATTTATCGCCTCTACGATATTAATGTCTATGATCGATATTGCAACTAGGCCGGGCTGTATGAATAAATTCCTAACTTAAATTTTAGAATTGAAAGAATAATGTACCGTTAAAAATAGATTCTAATTTCTAGGCTACATAATGCTTTGAAAGCAATTGTAGCTCCAATACTATATTATAGGATATACTCATATGTATGGTGAGAGATAGGGCAAATATGAACATAAATTGAAACTTCTAAAACTCTTTGGAAATATTTCATACATGTCTGTGAATGCTGGCATCAAGTATTAGCTTCACATCTCTCCATTTGATAGAGTTACAGCCCTCAATTTACATTAAGTTCTGGTATACAAAGTTAAAGTATAGTGAGAGATAGGGCAAATTTTAAGTTTCATCAAAATTTCAAAAACTCATTAGACATGCTCTATAAATGTCTGTGAATGCTGACACAAAGTATTAGCTTCATATCTCACCATTTGATAGAGTTACAGCCCTCAATGTACAATAAATTCTGGTGTATAAAGTTAATGTATGGTGAGAGATAAGGCAAATTTTAAGTTCCATCAAAATTTCAAAAACTCATTAGACATGCTCTATAGATGTCTGTGAATGCTGACATCAAGTATTAGCTTCACATGTCTCCATATATATGATAGAGTTACAGCCCTCAATGTACATTAAATTCTGGTATACAAAGTTAATGTATGGTGAGAGATAGGGCAAATTTTAAGTTTCATCAAAATTTCAAAAACTCATTAGACATGCTCTATAGATGTCTGTGAATGCTGACACAAAGTGTTAGCTTCATATCTCTCCATTTGAAAGAGTAACAGCCCTCAATGTACAATAAATTCTGGTATACAAAGTTAATGTATGGTGAGAGATAGGGCAAATTTTAAGTTTCATCAAAATTTCAAAAACTCATTAGACATTCTCTATAGATGTTTGTGAATGCTGACACAAAGTGTTAGCTTCATATCTCTCCATTTGATAGAGTTACAGCCCGCAATATACATAAAATTCCAGTATACGAAGTTAATGTATGGTGAGAGATGGGGCAAATTTTATGTTCCAACAAGATTTCAAAAACTCATTAATCATGCTTAATAGATGTCTGTGAATGCTGACACTAAGTGTTAGCTTCATATCTCTCCATTTGATAGAGTTAAAGCCCTCAATGTACATAAAATTCCAGTATAGGAAGTTAAGGTATGGTGAGAGATAGGGCAAATTTTAAGTTCCATCAAAATTTCAAAAACCTATTGGACATGCTCTATAGATGTCTGTGAATGCTGACATCAAGTATTAGCTTCAAATCTCTCCATTTAATAGAGTTACAGCCCTCAATGTACATTACATTCTGGTATACGAAATTAATGTATGGTGAGAGATAGGGCAAATTTTTAGTTCCATCAAAATTTCAAAAACTCATTTGATATGCTCTATAGATGTCTGTGAATGCTGACACAATGTGTTAGCTTCACATCTCTCCGTTTGATAGAGTTAAAGCCCTCAATGTACATTAAATTTCAGTATACAAAGTTTAATGTATAGTGAGAGATAGGGCAAATGTAAAGATTTATGAAAATTTCAAATTCTCATTGGAAATGTTTCATACATGTCTGTGAATGCTGACACCAAGTTTGAGCTTCATATCTTTCCATTTGACAGAGTTAGAGCACCAAATGTACATTAATAGACTGGAATACCAAATTAATGTATGGTGAGAGATAGGGAAAATGTAAATATTTATGAAAATTTCAAATTCTCATTGGAAATGTTTCATACATGTCTGTGAATGCTGACACCAAGTTTGAGCTTCATATCTTTCCATTTGACAGAGTTAGAGCACCAAATGTACATTAATAGACTGGAATACCAAATTAATGTATGGTGAGAGATAGGGCAAATGTAAATATTTATGAAAATTTCAAATTCTCATTGGAAATGTTTCATACATGTCTGTGAATGCTGACACCAAGTTTGAGCTTCATATCTTTCCATTTGACAGAGTTAGAGCACCAAATGTACATTAATAGACTGGAATACCAAATTAATGTATGGTGAGAGATAGGGAAAATGTAAAGATTTATGAAAATTTCAAATTCTCATTGGAAATGCTTCATACATGTCTGTGAATGCTGACACCAAGTTTGAGCTTCATATCTTTCCATTTGACAGAGTTAGAGCACCAAATGTACATTTATATACTGGTATACCAAATTAATGTATAGTGAGAGATAGGGCAAATGTAAATATTTATGAAAATTTCAAATTCTCATTGGAAATGTTTCATACATGTCTGTGAATGCTGACACAAAGTTTGAGCTTCATATCTTTCCATTTGACAGAGTTAGAGCACCAAATGTACATTAAAAGAATGGAATACCAAATTAATGTACGTATCTCTCACCATACATTAAATTTGTATAGCAGAATCTAATGTACATTTAGTGCTGTAACTCTGTCAATTGGAAAGATGTGGAGCTGAAACTTGGTGTCAGCATTCACAGACATCCTTAAAGCATATCCAAAGAGTTTTACAAATTTTTATGTTCACTCATATTTGTCCTATCTCTCACCATACATTAAATTTGTATGCAAGAATCTATTGAACATTTAGTGCTGTAACTCTGTCAATTGGAAAGATGTGAAGCTGAAACTTGGTGTTAGCATTCACAGACATACATAAAGCATATCCAGAGAGTTTTACAAATTTTGATGTTCACTCATATTTGCCCTATCTCTCACCATACATTAAATTTGTATAGCAGAATCTAATGTACATTTAGTGCTGTAACTCTGTCAATTGGAAAGATATGAAGCTGAAACCTCTTGGCTGTATGCACATATAGCTATACAGTATATCCTGCTAGTTTTGTAAAATTTCAAAAAAGGATACCCGAGTTACTGCAGATCCAAAAATACCCTATTCTAAAGTATTGAAGATTCGCCAACCACAAGCGTTTTCATAGGCAATTACTTTATTTAAATAGAAGATAAAACCTTATAATAGTAGGCCTACCTGGACACATCTCTATGGTGGTTGCGGTTCCCATAGAGGTTGGTAGCGCTTAGACTCTGAAGCTGTCTCCTAATCGGTTGGTGCCATAGAGACGTGCTCACCAATAATCCGGATTTCGGGGGGGTTCCACGTAATGTGGGATTGGCATCTGATATCTTAGGATTCATATGAGTCGGCCATATCGAGAAGAACTGGTTCTTCTCACGCAAGTGACACCCAAAGCTCAACTCGGCAGAGCGTTACCACCGATCCCGGCCTCTGAGCGTCGTGGATGGTAGCGTTCGGTATGGTCCAATTTTTTTCCTTTGGAGTTTCTTTAGCAGTCGATTGGCGATTTTTCACTTTAGCGACATCCATATATTATAATATGGACAGATACTACTTCAAAACAATCAAGTATTACAGAGTGAATATCCACGTGCATTAAAATCTTTAAAAGCGTTCTCGTCATTCAAATATACATATAACAGTAACGTATTTTCAATATTCCCTTCTCTAGGTCGGCCATTTATATTATTACGAAACTCCCGTACATTAAATTTGTATACAAGAATCTAATGTACATTTAGTGCTGTAACTCTGTCAATTGGAAAGATGTGGAGCTGAAACTTGTTGTCAGCATTCACAGACATCCTTAAAGCATATCGAAAGAGTTTTACAAATTTTGATGTTCACTCATATTTGCCCTATCTCTCACCATACATTAAATTTGTATAGCAGAATCTAATGTACATTTAGTGCTGTAACTCTGTCATTTAGAAAGATGTGAAGCTGAAACTTGGTGTTAGCATTCACAGACATACATAAAGCATATCCAAAGAGTTTTACAAATTTTGATGTTCACTCATATTTGCCCTACGTATGGTGAGAGATAGGGAAAATGTAAAGATTTATGAAAATTTCAAATTCTCGTTGGAAATGTTTCATACATGTCTGTGAATGCTGACACCAAGTTTGAGCCTCATATCTTTCCATTTGACAGAGTTAGAGCACCAAATGTACATTAAAAGACTGGAATACCAAATTAATGTATAGTGAGAGATAGGGCAAATGTAAATATTTATGAAAATTTCAAATTCTCATTGGAAATGTTTCATACATGTCTGTGAATGCTGACACCAAGTTTGAGCCTCATATCTTTCCATTTGACAGAATTAGAGCACCAAATGTACATTTATATACTGGTATACCAAATTAATGTATAGTGAGAGATAGGGCAAATGTAAAGATTTATGAAAATTTCAAATTCTCATTGGAATTGCTTTATACATGTCTGTGAAAGCTGACACAAAGTTTGAGCTTCATATCTTTCCATTTGACAGAATTAGAGCACCAAATGTACATTTATAGACTGGTATACCAAATTAATGTATAGTGAGAGATAGGGCAAATGTAAAGATTTATGAAAATTTCAAATTCTCATTGGAAATGTTTCTTACATGTCTGTGAATGCTGACACCAAGTTTGAGCTTCATATCTTTCCATTTGACAGAATTAGAGCACCAAATGTACATTTATATACTGGTATACTAAATTAATGTATGGTGAGAGATAGGGCAAATGTAAATATTTATGAAAATTTCAAATTCTCATTGGAAATGTTTCTTACATGTCTGTGAATGCTGACACCAAGTTTGAGCCTCATATCTTTCCATTTGACAGAATTAGAGCACCAAATGTACATTAAAAGAATGGAATACCAAATTAATGTACGTATCTCTCACCATACATTAAATTTGTATAGCAGAATCTAATGTACATTTAGTGCTGTAACTCTGTCAATTGGAAAGATGTGGAGCTGAAACTTGGTGTCAGCATTCACAGACATCCTTAAAGCATATCCAAAGAGTTTTACAAATTTTTATGTTCACTCATATTTGTCCTATCTCTCACCATACATTAAATTTGTATGCAAGAATCTATTGAACATTTAGTGCTGTAACTCTGTCAATTGGAAAGATGTGAAGCAGAAACTTGGTGTTAGCATTCACAGACATACATAAAGCATATCCAGAGAGTTTTACAAATTTTGATGTTCACTCATATTTGCCCTATCTCTCACCATACATTAAATTTGTATAGCAGAATCTAATGTACATTTAGTGCTGTAACTCTGTCAATTGGAAAGATATGAAGCTGAAACCTCTTGGCTGTATGCACATATAGCTATACAGTATATCCTGCTAGTTTTGTAAAATTTCAAAAAAGGATACCCGAGTTACTGCAGATCCAAAAATACCCTATTCTAAAGTATTGAAGATTCGCCAACCACAAGCGTTTTCATAGGCAATTACTTTATTTAAATAGAAGATAAAACCTTATAATAGTAGGCCTACCTGGACACATCTCTATGGTGGTTGCGGTTCCCATAGAGGTTGGTAGCGCTTAGACTCTGAAGCTGTCTCCTAATCGGTTGGTGCCATAGAGACGTGCTCACCAATAATCCGGATTTCGGGGGGGTTCCACGTAATGTGGGATTGGCATCTGATATCTTAGGATTCATATGAGTCGGCCATATCGAGAAGAACTGGTTCTTCTCACGCAAGTGACACCCAAAGCTCAACTCGGCAGAGCGTTACCACCGATCCCGGCCTCTGAGCGTCGTGGATGGTAGCGTTCGGTATGGTCCAATTTTTTTCCTTTGGAGTTTCTTTAGCAGTCGATTGGCGATTTTTCACTTTAGCGACATCCATATATTATAATATGGACAGATACTACTTCAAAACAATCAAGTATTACAGAGTGAATATCCACGTGCATTAAAATCTTTAAAAGCGTTCTCGTCATTCAAATATACATATAACAGTAACGTATTTTCAATATTCCCTTCTCTAGGTCGGCCATTTATATTATTACGAAACTCCCGTACATTAAATTTGTATACAAGAATCTAATGTACATTTAGTGCTGTAACTCTGTCAATTGGAAAGATGTGGAGCTGAAACTTGTTGTCAGCATTCACAGACATCCTTAAAGCATATCGAAAGAGTTTTACAAATTTTGATGTTCACTCATATTTGCCCTATCTCTCACCATACATTAAATTTGTATAGCAGAATCTAATGTACATTTAGTGCTGTAACTCTGTCATTTAGAAAGATGTGAAGCTGAAACTTGGTGTTAGCATTCACAGACATACATAAAGCATATCCAAAGAGTTTTACAAATTTTGATGTTCACTCATATTTGCCCTACGTATGGTGAGAGATAGGGAAAATGTAAAGATTTATGAAAATTTCAAATTCTCGTTGGAAATGTTTCATACATGTCTGTGAATGCTGACACCAAGTTTGAGCCTCATATCTTTCCATTTGACAGAGTTAGAGCACCAAATGTACATTAAAAGACTGGAATACCAAATTAATGTATAGTGAGAGATAGGGCAAATGTAAATATTTATGAAAATTTCAAATTCTCATTGGAATTGCTTTATACATGTCTGTGAAAGCTGACACAAAGTTTGAGCTTCATATCTTTCCATTTGACAGAATTAGAGCACCAAATGTACATTTATAGACTGGTATACCAAATTAATGTATAGTGAGAGATAGGGCAAATGTAAAGATTTATGAAAATTTCAAATTCTCATTGGAAATGTTTCTTACATGTCTGTGAATGCTGACACCAAGTTTGAGCCTCATATCTTTCCATTTGACAGAATTAGAGCACCAAATGTACATTTATATACTGGTATACTAAATTAATGTATGGTGAGAGATAGGGCAAATGTAAATATTTATGAAAATTTCAAATTCTCATTGGAAATGTTTCTTACATGTCTGTGAATGCTGACACCAAGTTTGAGCCTCATATCTTTCCATTTGACAGAATTAGAGCACCAAATGTACATTTATATACTGGTATACCAAATTAATGTATAGTGAGAGATAGGGAAAATGTAAAGATTTATGAAAATTTCAAATTCTCATTGGAATTGCTTTATACATGTCTGTGAAAGCTGACACAAAGTTTGAGCTTCATATCTTTCCATTTGACAGAATTAGAGCACCAAATGTACATTTATAGACTGGTATACCAAATTAATGTATAGTGAGAGATAGGGCAAATGTAAAGATTTATGAAAATTTCAAATTCTCATTGGAAATGTTTCTTACATGTCTGTGAATGCTGACACCAAGTTTGAGCTTCATATCTTTCCATTTGACAGAATTAGAGCACCAAATGTACATTTATATACTGGTATACTAAATTAATGTATGGTGAGAGATAGGGCAAATGTAAATATTTATGAAAATTTCAAATTCTCATTGGAAATGTTTCTTACATGTCTGTGAATGCTGACACAATGTTTGAGCTTCATATCTTTCCATTTGACAGAGTTAGAGCACCAAATGTACATTAAAAGACTGGAATACCAAATTAATGTATGGTGAGAAATAGGGCAAATGTAAATATTTATGAAAATTTCAAATTCTCATTAGAAATGCTTTATACATGTCTGTGAATGCTGACACCAAGTTTGAGCTTCATATCTTTCCATTTGACAGAATTAGAGCACCAAATGTACATTTATATTCTGGTATACTAAATTAATGTATGGTGAGAGATAGGGCAAATGTAAATATTTATGAAAATTTCAAATTCTCATTGGAAATGTTTCATACATGTCTGTGAATGCTGACACAAAGTTTGAGCTTCATATCTTTCCATTTGACAGAGTTAGAGCACCAAATGTACATTAAAAGACTGGAATACCAAATTAATGTACGTATCTCTCACCATACATTAAATTTGTATAGCAGAATCTAATGTACATTTAGAGCTGTAACTCTGTCAATTGGAAAGATGTGGAGCTGAAACTTGGTGTCAGCATTCACAGACATCCTTAAAGCATATCCAAAGAGTTTTACAAATTTTGATGTTCACTCATATTTGCCCTATCTCTCACCATACATTAAATTTGTATACAAGAATCTAATGTACATTTAGTGCTGTAACTCTGTCAATTGGAGAGATGTGAAGCTGAACCTTGCTGTCAGTATTCACAGACATCCTTAAAGCATATCCAAAGAGTTTTACAAAGTTTTATGTGCACTCATATTTGCCCTATCTCTCACCATACATTAAATTTGTATAGCAGAATCTAATGTACATTTAGTGCTGTAACTCGGTCAATTAGAAAGATGTGGAGCTGAAACTTGGTGTCAGCATTCACAGACATCCTTAAAGCATATCCAAAGAGTTTTACAAATTTTGATGTTCACTCATATTTGCCCTATCTCTCACCATACATTAAATTTGTATAGCAGAATCTAATGTACATTTAGTGCTGTAACTCGGTCAATTGGAAAGATGTGGAGCTGAAACTTGGTGTCAGCATTCACAGACATCCTTAAAGCATATCCAAAGAGTTTTACAAATTTTGATGTTCACTCATATTTGCCCTATCTCTCACCATACATTAAATTTGTATACAAGAATCTAATGTACATTTAGTGCTGTAACTCTGTCAATTGGAGAGATGTGAAGCTGAACCTTGCTGTCAGTATTCACAGACATCCTTAAAGCATATCCAAAGAGTTTTACAAATTTTTATGTGCACTCATATTTGCCCTATCTCTCACCATACATTAAATTTGTATAGCAGAATCTAATGTACATTTAGTGCTGTAACTCGGTCAATTGGAAAGATGTGGAGCTGAAACTTGGTGTTAGCATTCACAGACATACATAAAGCATATCCAAAGAGTTTTACAAATTTTGATGTTCACTCATATTTGCCTTATCTCTCACCATACATTAAATTTGTATAGCAGAATCTAATGTACATTTAGTGCAATAACTCTATCAATTGGAAAGATGTGAAGCTGAAACTTGGTGTTAGCATTCACAGACATACATAAAGCATATCCAAAGAGTTTTACAAATTTTGATGTTCACTCATATTTGCCCTATCTCTCACCATACATTAAATTTGTATACAAGAATCTAATGTACATTTAGTGCTGTAACTCTGTCAATTGGAAAGATGTGGAGCTGAAACTTGCTGTCAGCATTCACAGACATCCTTAAAGCATATCCAAAGAGTTTTACAAATTTTGATGTTCACTCATATTTGCCCTACGTATGGTGAGAGATAGGGAAAATGTAAAGATTTATGAAAATTTCAAATTCTCGTTGGAAATGTTTCATACATGTCTGTGAATGCTGACACCAAGTTTGAGCTTCATATCTTTCCATTTATAACAGAGTTAGAGCACCAAATGTACATTTATATACTGGAATACCAAATTAAGTATGGTGAGAGATAGGGCAAATTTTAAGTTCCATCAAAATTTCAAAAACCTATTGGACATTCTCTATAGATGTCTGTGAATGCTGACATCAAGTATTAGCTTCACATCTCTCCATTTGATAGAGTTACAGCCCTCAATGTACATTAAATTCCGGTATACAAAGTTAAAGTATAGTGAGAGATAAGGCAAATTTAAAGTTCCATCAAAATTTCAAAAACCTATTGGACATTCTCTATAGATGTCTGACACAAAGTGTTAGCTTCATATCTCTCCATTTGATAGAGTTACAGCCCTCAATGTACATTACATTCTGGTATACGAAATTAATGTATGGTGAGAGATAAGGCAAATTTTAAGTTCCATCAAAATTTCAAAAACTCATTTGATATGCTCTATAGATGTCTGTGAATGCTGACACAATGTGTTAGCTTCACATCTCTCCGTTTGATAGAGTTACAGCCCTCAATGTACATTAAATTCCAGTATACAAAGTTAATGTATAGTGAGAGATAGGGCAAATTTTATGTTCCATCTAAATTTCAAAAACCTATTGGACATTCTCTATAGATGTCTGTGAATGCTGACATCAAGTATTAGCTTCACATCTCTCCATTTGATAGAGTTACAGCCCTCAATGTACATTAAATTCTGGTATACAAAGTTAATGTATAGTGAGAGATAAGGCAAATTTTAAGTTCTATCAAAATTTCAAAAACCTATTGGGACATTATCTATAGATGTCTGTGAATGCTGACACAAAGTGTTAGCTTCATATCTCTCCATTTGAAAGAGTTACAGCCCGTAATGTACATTACATTCTAATATACGAAATTAATGTATGGTGAGAGATAGGGCAAATTTTAAGTTCCATCAAAATTTCAAAAACCTATTGGGACATTATCTATAGATGTCTGTGAATGCTGACACAAAGTGTTAGCTTCATATCTCTCCATTTGATAGAGTTACAGCCTGCAATGTACATTACATTCTAATATACGAAATTAATGTATGGTGAGAGATAGGGCAAATTTTAAGTTCCATCAAAATTTCAAAAACCTATTGGACATTCTCTATAGATGTCTGTGAATGCTAACATCAAGTATTAGCTTCACATCTCTCCATTTGATAGAGTTACAGCCCTCAATGTACATTAAATTCTGGTATACAAAGTTAATGTATAGTGAGAGATAAGGCAAATTTTAAGTTCTATCAAAATTTCAAAAACCTATTGGGACATTATCTATAGATGTCTGTGAATGCTGACACAAAGTGTTAGCTTCATATCTCTCCATTTGAAAGAGTTACAGCCCGTAATGTACATTACATTCTAATATACGAAATTAATGTATGGTGAGAGATAGGGCAAATTTTAAGTTCCATCAAAATTTCAAAAACCTATTGGGACATTATCTATAGATGTCTGTGAATGCTGACACAAAGTGTTAGCTTCATATCTCTCCATTTGATAGAGTTACAGCCTGCAATGTACATTACATTCTAATATACGAAATTAATGTATGGTGAGAGATAGGGCAAATTTTAAGTTCCATCAAAATTTCAAAAACTCATTAGACATTCTCTATAGATGTCTGTGAATGCTGACATCAAGTATTAGCTTCACATCTCTCCATTTGAAAGAGTTACAGCCCTCAATGTACATTAAATTCTGGTATACAAAGTTAATGTATAGTGAGAGATAAGGCAAATTTTAAGTTCTATCAAAATTTCAAAAACCTATTGGGACATTATCTATAGATGTCTGTGAATGCTGACACAAAGTGTTAGCTTCATATCTCTCCATTTGAAAGAGTTACAGCCCGTAATGTACATTACATTCTAATATACGAAATTAATGTATGGTGAGAGATAGGGCAAATTTTAAGTTCCATCAAAATTTCAAAAACCTATTGGGACATTATCTATAGATGTCTGTGAATGCTGACACAAAGTGTTAGCTTCATATCTCTCCATTTGATAGAGTTACAGCCTGCAATGTACATTACATTCTAATATACGAAATTAATGTATGGTGAGAGATAGGGCAAATTTTAAGTTCCATCAAAATTTCAAAAACCTATTGGACATTCTCTATAGATGTCTGTGAATGCTAACACAAAGTGTTAGCTTCATATCTCTCCATTTGATAGAGTTACAGCCCTCAATGTACATTAAATTCCGGTATACAAAGTTAATGTATGGTGAGAGATAGGGCAAATTTTAAGTTCCATCAAAATTTCAAAAACCTATTGGACATTCTCTATAGATGTCTGTGAATGCTGAAATCAAGTATTAGCTTCACATCTCTCCATTTGATAGAGTTACAGCCCTCAATGTACATTACATTCTGGTATACGAAATTAATGTATAGTGAGAGATAAGGCAAATTTTAAGTTCCATCAAAATTTCAAAAACCTATTGGACATTCTCTATAGATGTCTGTGAATGCTGACATCAAGTATTAGCTTCACATCTCTCCATTTGATAGAGTTACAGCCCTCAATGTACATTAAATTCTGGTATACAAAGTTAATGTATGGTGAGAGATAAGGCAAATTTTAAGTTCCATCAAAATTTCAAAAACCTATTGGGACATTATCTATAGATATCTGTGAATGCTGACACAAAGTGTTAGCTTCATATCTCTCCATTTGAAAGAGTTACAGCCCGTAATGTACATTACATTCTAATATACGAAATTAATGTATGGTGAGAGATAGGGCAAATTTTAAGTTCCATCAAAATTTCAAAAACTCATTTGACAACCTCTATAGATGTCTGTGAATGCTGACATCAAGTATTAGCTTCATATCTCGCGATTTGATAGAGTTAAAGCCCTCAACGTACATTAAATTCCAATATACAAAGTTAATGTATGGTGAGAGATGGGGCAAATTTTATGTTCCAACAAGATTTCAAAAACTCATTAATCATGCTTAATAGATGTCTGTGAATGCTGACACTAAGTCACAGCTTCATATACACTGTATATCCAATTGATAGAGTTACAGAACTACAGTTAATGTATTGAATTGTTAGAGAAATTGCGTAATACTATATATGGCCGACCGTTAGAATGTTTACAATAAAGACAACATTCCATTCTATATCTGAAAATCCAGAACACTTTTCAATTTTTTATACATAGGGATATGCACTGTGTAGTACTTGATTGTTATCGAAGTACTATCTATCCATATATAATATATGGATGTCGTTAAAGTGAAATTTTGCCAATCGACGGCCAACGAAACTCCAAAGAAAAAAAGTTGGACCATACCAAACGCTACCATCCACGACGCTCAGAGGCCGGGATCGGTGGTAACGCTCTGCCGAGTTGAGCTTTGGGTGTCACTTGCGTGAGAAGAACCAGTTCTTCTCGATATGGCCGACTCATATGAATCCTTAAAGATATCAGATGCCAATCCCACATTACGTGGAACCCCCCCGAAATCCGGATTATTGGTGAGCACGTCTCTATGGCACCAACCGATTAGGAGACAGCTTCAGAGTCTAAGCGCTACCAACCCCTATGGGAACCGCAACCACCATAGAGATGTGTCCAGGTAGGCCTACTTTATAAGGTTTTTCGCTTCTATTTATATGAAGTTTTGTCCAAAGAAAACGGTTGTGGTTGAGGCATTTTTTTACAAATTTCTCGTTATTTCCAGATCAGTGAATTGTTCCAAGCAAATTTAAAGACATAGGCAGTATTAGTGGTTCATCTGAAAACTGGGGAAAGCGGAAAAAAACCAGTAAGTGTCTTGATGGGCCGAGGAGAACGACTTTTCTGATCCCAATTATTTTCGAGAAATCGTCAAATTATTCCACTTTAATTCCAGACCAGTGAATCGTTCCAAACAATTTTACACGCATACGCAGTATTTCCAATACATCTCAAAACTGTGGCAAATGGATAAAATCCAGTATGTATCTTGATGGAGGGAGGAAAGCGACTTTTCTTGATGCCGAAAATTAGAGATATTGCGAGTAGACTGATATTTATCGCCTCTACGATATTAATGTCTATGATCGATATTGCAACCAGACCGGGCGCTGTATGAATTACTCCATTCCTAACTTAAATTTTAGAATTGAGAGAATAATGTACCGATAAAAATAAATTCTTATTTCGAGGCTAAATAATGCTTTGAAAGCAATTGTAGCTCCAATACTATATTATAGGATATACTCATATGTATGGTGAGAGATAGGGCAAATATGAACATAAATTGAACTCTTTGGAAATATTTCATACATGTCTGTGAATGCTGGCATCAAGTATTAGCTTCACATCTCTCCATTTGATAGAGTTACAGCCCTCAATTTACATTAAGTTCTGGTATACAAAGTTAAAGTATAGTGAGAGATAGGGCAAATTTTAAGTTTCATCAAAATTTCAAAAACTCATTAGACATGCTCTATAAATGTCTGTGAATGCTGACACAAAGTATTAGCTTCATATCTCACCATTTGATAGAGTTACAGCCCTCAATGTACAATAAATTCTGGTGTATAAAGTTAATGTATGGTGAGAGATAAGGCAAATTTTAAGTTCCATCAAAATTTCAAAAACTCATTAGACATGCTCTATAGATGTCTGTGAATGCTGACATCAAGTATTAGCTTCACATGTCTCCATATATATGATAGAGTTACAGCCCTCAATGTACATTAAATTCTGGTATACAAAGTTAATGTATGGTGAGAGATAGGGCAAATTTTAAGTTTCATCAAAATTTCAAAAACTCATTAGACATGCTCTATAGATGTCTGTGAATGCTGACACAAAGTGTTAGCTTCATATCTCTCCATTTGAAAGAGTAACAGCCCTCAATGTACAATAAATTCTGGTATACAAAGTTAATGTATGGTGAGAGATAGGGCAAATTTTAAGTTTCATCAAAATTTCAAAAACTCATTAGACATTCTCTATAGATGTTTGTGAATGCTGACACAAAGTGTTAGCTTCATATCTCTCCATTTGATAGAGTTACAGCCCGCAATATACATAAAATTCCAGTATACGAAGTTAATGTATGGTGAGAGATAGGGTAAATTTTATGTATAACATAGCAAAACTGATATTGAATCTGTTTCAATTTAATTGCAGTTTTATTGCAAATATAATGTGCGTTGACATCGCAATCTACTGAAAGAGATGCGCGCAATGCATCGGTACCTGGAAGCTGAAGTGATACACGTAGTCTACGTAGGATTAAAATGGCAGCCATTCTTTGGTATTGAAACTTTATTAGAATGTGTACTTTTACGATTAAGATTGTGTATTTCCCTTCTTGTTTGCTGAAAGATTTGTACCACACTCCTTTATCACCTAAATGTTGACAACTTTGTTATTTTCGTTTTAGAATGAAAGGACAGAGAAAGTCGGCAGATATAGACCTTTGGACACACAGTCATAGACTATACCACTTGAATTGTGAGTGTTTGGTACATGGAAATAGCAATTAATGTCTAAACTCAATATCTACCCTATAAAGTTTCCAAACAATTCTATGCCATATAAATTTGTACTGCAGACAACTTCTAAAATAGACATAAACTGTTTAAGTGTCATTTGAATTTCCAAATGACTGTGTTAGGTGTATTGTATGTGTATGATAAGTCCAAGCCACTGCTAATGGAAATACTATATTATTATGTACACTTTTCTAATTGCTTAATTTAACCAAGATGGCAGGTGAGCAGTGTTGTTATTTAGGTGTCGTCGTGGTAGTTTGTACTTGTTGGGCAGCTAAACTAACAACCTACCTTCAAGTCAGACTACCTGTGGAAGTTGTCAATACCAGGCCAGGCCAATAAAAGTATTACATTTTAAGCCATATCAGGCCAGGCCAATAAAAGTATTACATTTTAAGCCATACCAGGCCATGCTTATTCCTAGGATCATGCTAGTATACAAAAGGTTCTCCAACCTTTTTGTTTGTCCCAAAATCCCAAAATTGTGTTTCTTACAGTTTGATGGTAGCTATAGCTCTCAACTAACCGAACCAAATGTCAGCTGGAGAGCTCCTTTAGCCATAGACCTTCATTTAGTTTGGTTCTCTAAAAGTGTCTCTATGTCCTTAAATTTGGTTTCTGTCTGTTCCTGTTAACAGTAGCTAGGCATAGGGATGTAGTATCTAGTACTGATTCCTCCTATAATTATATCTTGAGCTTAAGAGTCTAGATTAAAATGAAATGGTTTTTGACTGTTTGTGTCAATTAATGTCATCTCATTTTGTGATCCTTGTCTTCAAAGTTCCTTCAAAGAAGTTGAAGTATGGCATATCATATATATATATATATATGTATGTATATAGGCAACCAGCCCTGCCACTCCCCTCAGGGCCCCTCCCTCCAAGGTCGCCACCAGCACCACAAAAGGAATTCTAGCACTGTCAGTGGCTGCTCCTCAGTGTATTCCACAATGTCAGACACTGAGAGACGTATCCTTTACATGCCTACCTTCACATAGCAGTATATAGAGTAGTTATATACCTGGGAGTACATACGTAGAGTGGTATAGTGTTGACTGTCAGATACGTATATACATACATATACACAGTATGTTACTCAGACAACTATACCTTTATAGTATCATTGTTTACATAAGGCTGTTCTTTCTGGCGGTGAGACACTGAATTTGGTTCCTTTATGGGGGCAGGAAGCATTGCACAAATTGTCCACTGATAATGAGATTCAGTTATACCGCATGTGTTGTACGTATGTGTGTATGAATAGTGTATTCAGCCTATTGTATGTGTGTATGAATAGTGTATTCAGCCTATTGTAGTAGGTTCCTTAACTTTATAAGTATATTTTACATGGAAGCTCACCGGATGAGTACTTCAGAGCTAATGAGCAGTAGAAGTTGAGTGAGTGATAGTAGAGAATATACATATGTAACCCTGTCCTGTAGTTACATAGTGAATATGTGTATCTCTGTCCTGTAGTTACATAGTGAATATGTGTATCTCTGTCCTGTAGTTACATAGTGAATATGTGTATCTCTGTCCTGTAGTTACATAGTGAATGCATTTGCCATATATCTCAGTAGATCATGCATTCATGATGTGTGACGATCACTTATCACAATGTATTGCTGCAATTATGTTTTAGCAATCCTTGCCTAGTGTTTTCTTACTGATTATTTTTATTTGTTGACAGTGATTATCTTGTTTCATTGTAGAACTAACCACGGTCGGCAGCTGTATGAAGTCAACACAGAACAGTCATCTTCTTAAAACACCGTATCACAATGTCATTTTTATATTTTTGTTTTATCACATTCTGAACTATGCCAAGTTACTTTGTCACTTAATGTTTAAACCCAATGACTTCATTTCTTCATTATGTAAATATATCTTGGCAAATTATTCTTAATTGTCAATCACTTGAGCTGGGCACATGTGTTGGTTTAGGTTTTTAGAGCTAATTGAGTCAAGAGGCTCAGTTGACTCCAATGGAATCAAGTATATATTTCCTTTGATGGAGTTTCAGCATTGTGTACTTTTTGATATAAAGCATTAAAATATTTAATTACACCTATAGAGGTTTATAAAGTAAGTACTGCATGAGTGGCTAGGTCAAGGGAGGCACAGCAATTTGAAATCTTAATTATGTGTATCATCTTTTTCTTATTTTCTTCAGTTTTTTTCTTTTTTCTTTTACTTTCTTCAAAAAAATTTCCTTTTTTCTTTTTCGTTATACGTATTTTCTTCTTCAAAGTTTTTTCCCTTTTTTTTCTTTTTTCTTTTATATACTTTCTTAAAGTTTTTCCCTTTTTTTTCTTTTTATGTATATTTTCTTATACGAAGGGCCGGACGGCCTTTGTGTTATGCAATAATTTACAAGAGTATACTGAATGCTTACATTTGCGATGAGCTTTAATTTATACCAAGCTCATTATGAAATTAGTATCGCCAATTGGGATTGTATAATAACCACTGCACAATGATCACTTTTACTTGACAATTCTGAAATATACATGTACATGGTTTCAAATTAAAAAAATGTTCAAACAATGTAGTTCTTAAAAAATAAACAAGTTCTTCATGGTTGCCATGCTGTTTCTTCTCCTTTTGAGTGTTACTGGAACGGTGCTGCAGTACTTCGTTTCGCATCACTTTACTGAGTGTAGTAAAGGTGACCCCAGGGCACACCACGAGGAGGTAGAAGTACTTCGTGCCCCAAATGGCCTCCGGTTTCTCAACTCTGTTTGACACTTCCACTACTTGCGTCGTAAGAGAAGTTGCACGGGAGCGATCCGGCGTACCTGACCGACCTCTGACCAGTTACTAGTCTTGCTCTGCCACGCTACGAACAGAACAAGCCCGACCCTGGCGGACCACAAACTCCCACCAATGAGAATCATCATGTGCACACAACGTAGCTTGGGAACACTGCACACAGACTTTAGCTCATTGGGATCGGCCAGGCGCTTTAGAGTAGGGACCCATCAGTTCAATGAACTATAAGAAAAGAATTGAAAATACATGATGTACAATGAAATACTACATTGATGCATGGATACGAAACTGAATACAAATTAAAATGCAAATGCCTTCCAAACCAACCTGAAGCTGCAGCCTACAACAGGGGTTCCTGACCGACTACGTAGTGGCATTGGACCCACGCTCCTCCAGGTACGGGTCGTATAGCAAGAATCCGCAAGTGCCAATTTAAACACACAAGCAGGATTAATAGTGAGATACATCTCCAGGCACTAACCCATGATAGAGAGACCACCCCACTATACGAACACCGATGACCCTTTGTCGCATGGTACCATGGTCGTGCTCCTACCACGGTTTTCGCGTCGATCCACACCAAAGTAGACCTCCAGAGTTGATAGCCCGGAGGCCAAAGACTGAAAATTTCCTCGATTATTTATTAGAAATGGTCGGCGGGAAACATCGTGAACTTGGCGGAAAATCATGGAATTAAAATTTTGTTTATTGTTTTCGAGGTCATGTTCAAGAACAATAGACAACATGCAGAACATAACCCGGCCTATTCAGCAAATTGTTATTGTTTAATGAATTTCGACTCAAAATCATTCATGACTATCCAGCGAAGCAAATCATAAAATGTCCAGTGACCCCATGAATAGAAGTGCTTAATTAATAAACAAGCTATCAATTTCTTAATGAACCTCTAATTGTTTTAGCAGTAATCTTTTATTTTACATATGCACAAGCGCATGAATGGACATGTCAATCGCCATGTTTCATGCACAACACAGGACAACGTCACATTGAGAATATACATTTATAACAATAAAGGTTTGAGTATTTACGCTATTGCATTGCATACGTAGGAAATCCTCGTGCTATTGCTCAATCAATTTGTGAATCCAAAATGGCCGTTGTTAAAATATTGCAATTGAGAAACTTGGCGTACGTTGTCCATGCCTAAATTACACTCATTGGTAGGTCATGTTGTTTAGAGAATCAGACAAACTATATAGCCACTTTAAATGAAGTCTATAATCTTTTATAATTTGCATACATATTCATCTTTACCTCGTGTAAAATACTTTTTTACTGGTGAGACTGTTCAAAATGTAATTTGTACTTCGCGTTTATACAAACTAACATTAAATTTTGATTGGACAAGTATATGTCTTATTGTGCAGCCTATACTTGATTTACTGTATATTCATCTATTTATAGAATTGTCATGGAAGTCAAATATCAGTTACCAAGCAACATGTCCAAATAAGAACAAGGAGGACTGAGTGCCATTATTATTAAAGTTATTGGCTTAACCCATTTAGGTGAGAAAAGAGAAGTGTTGGATCAATGGAAAATTGCATGGAATATTTACAGTGAGAATAACAACTGTACATCTGTTCAATGGGACTACCAGATTTAGCATGTCTACCAGTCCCTAGCAACTCCCAGTGACTGTAATTCAGTTAGGGGAGGTGTGTAGTACCTGCTTAACAGATTCTCTATATCCTATAGATCAGTTTGTCTTGCTATTTGACTATGAATTGTACAAATAAATATGTAGACAACTTCATCATTAGTAGTAGTAATTTACATGGGAATCATACATGCTCTTAATAAAGTTCATTTGTACTTTATAAATTTTAAATTAAGACATTATACTACCAGCTAAGTTAATGTTCTAATTGTGTCTGAATTGGTTGCATGGATTGCAGCTGTTGCTATGGTAATCTTGTTATTTAGATGTAACCATGGTAATTTGTACTTGGTTGGTTGTATGAACTTTTTGTTCTTAAATGTCAGGCATGTTTTCCTCAAGTCTGACTAGAATGATAAGAATTGTTCTTATAGTTGTCTATATCAGTCCAGGCCAATAATAATAGTACATTTTCTGCATGTTTACTCCCAGGTTCATACTACTGTGGGTTTCATTTTGTTTACCTAAACTAGCTATAGCATTTTTTTATATTTTGTGTCTTAAAGTGATGAAGGAAGGTAATGTTAGGTAACCAAAGGAATCCCAAACTTGTGTTTCATACAGTTTGGCTTTAGTCCATAGTTCTCAGCTAATGTTCTCAGCTAATGTTCTCCGCCAAACCAGAATGTGGCAGTGCTCAGCTGGAAAGCTCCTTGGCCATGTACAAGCCATTTATTAGGTCAGCAATTAGTTTCAAGTGTCCTTATGCCCTGGAGCCAGGTATCTGGCTGTTCAGTTGAAGCATAACTAGCTGCTTGGGTTTCAAAGTCATCCTTCTTCCAAAGTAGGTCATGTCAGTTTGTATTCTTTGTGTGATAATCATTTTGGATGTTAGGATTATTTGTGATTGACTATTACTTAGAGAACTTTGTTAGAATGTTCTAGTCCAGATTATTGTTATGAACAGTTATGGGGAATAACAAAGAACAATGGAGGTCTAGCACAAAGCAAATTATTAATTGTCCTATGACAAGGAATGATATTTGTTACAATGGCCACAGTTCAATAAGAACCTTTGAATAGCCAAGGATTACCATATATGGCAACAGTTAAATAACAAATTTTCAGAATGGAAGCAAAGTAATTGCCATGGAAACACTTGGTGCTTAATTAGATGTAACTGGCATGTATCTTAATCCTCAATTATAGTAAATATTAATGACTCAAGCTTAAAGTAGCAATTGCTTATTACTTGGAGGTAATCTGTAGAACTGAAAACTATACTCAATACTGCTACAATCTTTACCAAACTTTCCAAACAATTCTATGCCATTTGCATGTAATCAGTAGCCCTGCATGTGATCAGGTATATTTTGTGGATTACTTGTATAATTCAATTGAATGTATTGTCTACCTGTTTGTGATATATTGTATGCTGTTCACTCTCTATATATGTACATATTAAGTTATATATGTACCTGAGATATAATGTGGATAAAAGTGTTCTGCCAGGCGTCCTATACAGACTTTAGCTGACTGTATGTGATCACATATTTCAGATACTAGAGCTGTAGTATTATTGTGGTCGTTGTGGCCTTATAATACAGAATATCCTCCAGATCCCTCAAGGGGCACCAAACTCGAACATGTTTAAATGGAAACACTTGATTTTCAGTCCTATAATGAAGTAACATGTCCTATGTCCTATGTACTATCCTATATATTATATTATTATTGGCTTTTACATCGGCTTTACATGGTAGTCACATGATGGTCACATGACAGTCACATGACAGTCACATGGTAGCCACATGATGGTCACATGATAGACACATGATGGTCACATGATAGTCTCATACCATATATGCTAGTGGGCATAACTTCTTGTGAGATTAGGTTTGTATACGTTTGTCCCTGCATGCAATATTGTATTATATAAATAATATAACATTATTGTATATCATACAGGGAGAAGATGATAGCTCCTTATTATATATCATACAGGGAGAAGATGATAGCTCCTTATTGTATATCATACAGGGAGAAGGTGATAGCTCCTTATTGTATATCATACAGGGAGAAGGTGATAGCTCCTTATTGTATATCATACAGGGAGAAGGTGATAGCTCCTTATTGTATATCATACAGGGAGAAGGTGATAGCTCCTTATTGTATATCATACAGGGAGAAGGTGATAGCTCCTTATTGTATATCATACAGGGAGAAGATGATAGCTCCTTATTGTATATCATACAGGGAGAAGGTGATAGCCCCTTATTGTATATCATACAGGGAGAAGATGATAGCTCTTTATTGTATATCATACCAGCTGTGTTTGTATGCTGCATGGTTTTAACAAAAAGTTTAACATGCTTGTATTATGCTGTTTTATGTTATATACTAAAGACAAAGATAATTACAAATCAATTGAAATGACACAATAGGTTACACCCGAAGTACCTAAGGTAGGTATATAGACACATGAAAAGTTTTGAAATTCTTGTTTCATAACACTACGGCAAGCTCAATAATTAACCGATAAACCTCTACTCTATTATACAAAAAGTTCTTTGACCTTTCATGCAGTCCTAGATTTGGCAAGTACGTAGGAATGTGCTGATTTGGAGGCTTGTTAGCGATAATATCAACTGAATTATATAGTCCATGTAAGTATTGATGCATGACTTAAATAAGTATATTCAGCTGTACATATTCTATTGTCTGACTACCTCTAAAGAATATTTGCTTACAGGCTAAAATGTATCACCTTTGTGATTAATTTCTAAGTCCCACTTATCACTCCATTGCTGTAGTATGTTTACCAGTAATTGAAGATCTCTTTCTGATTCGGCACAAAGGGCTACATTGTCTGCATATAGTACAGTGCGTAATAGATCTTCCTCGATTCTTAAACCTGATTTTCTCAGATTTAGTGCTAGATCATTATTGTTAAACAATGTCGGCGATAGGGGTGCCTTGTTTGACACCTTACTCTACTCTATGTGTAAGGAAGTCAATTGTATGTTGTCATTTGTGATTGTGTAATCTTAGTTTGTTCCTATAATGCCTAAGTACCTGCATCTTATCAAGTGCTGCATCTTAACCCCCCTACAAGCCTTCTTAAATCAACTAATTATATATAAACAGACAAGTGTTTATAGATAGGTGGGATCTTCAAAATTGAGACTGTTTATATACTAATTTCTTCTATTGGTATATATATTGTAAATTGTGCTGTATATACGTATAGTGTAACTGGTGATTTTTATTACAACTGATGTCAATGTGTATAACTACAACACAACTTTTTACAAAATTGTAAACATATCAAATAAGCAAACTATTCGTATATGCATGTTTATGCTTATAAAAACTATAAATGTATGGAATAGTGTATAAATGTATGGAATAGTGTATAAATGTATGGAATAGTGTATAAATGTATGGAATAGTGTATAAATGTATGGAATAGTGTATAAATGTATGGAATAGTGTATAAATGTATGGAATAGTGTATAAATGTATGGAATAGTGTATAAATGTATGGAATAGTGTGACTTGTTTAAGATCTAGGAATTGTGTTCATATAGAACGTGAGGAATGGTGAAATGAAGTTCTAAAACTGCGACCACATTATCAACAAGACCAGGAACAGAACAGCAGAAGAGATCTTTATGGGAACACTTGAATTTTCACATGTTGTTCCACTAAACTCAACAGCACACTCACAAGTGTTGTTACGGATACAGGCTCCTCCATTCAAGCAAGGAGGAGAACAGGATACACCTGGGGGTACGGGTGGGGAAACAGTGAATGTGTACATAAATACACATTCACATTCACATTCACATTCATACATAATGTGTACATAATAATTTATGAAATGATAAGGGGTTTTTGTTGCGTTCATAATGAGTATACTAATTATGCTGATGAAGACCTCCGGGTCGAAACGTTCAATTTGTTTTAATTACAATTGTTGCTGAGTCTCAATAAATTAGTATACTCATAATAATTTATTTAGTTCAAATATTTCAAATCTATTATTTTTAGAACAAATTAGTTAGTCTGTTATTGTTGGTGATTATAAGTACAGAAGGTTGTATAAAGATATTCAAAGGTTATACAAACGTCAACACTCATGTTGGGTAAAAACTTTACTTAAACATATAAATCAATAAGTTCCCAAATAAACCATAGCAAGGAGGTTATATAAATGTAACTCAACTGAGACATATAATTTATGAACATATTATGCTACGTATCATTCCATACCTTTCCATTCCTCAGTTACGACATCTAAAATATCTGTTAGAGAGATACTTGGTGGATCCCTTGCATCTCCTTCAACCTCATAACAGCCATAGCCATTTGAACCGAATTTAGCAACTGATTTACTTCTCAGAGTGATTAGTGATCCTTCTCCACAAGCCTCTCCGATACCTTCTCTGTGGATGTCTATCACTACTAGGCGGGTTACTACACCAGGTCTTAGATTAGGGAACTCATACAAACCAAAGAAGTTGGTCGGTTGATAGGTACCACCACTTCTCTCTCCAGTGGCCAACCAGAATGCAATTCCCTCCGAATTATTTCCCAGTTGTGTAGAAAAATCTGCCCAAAACACTGTAACTGCGTTGTCACTGGGACATGTGGAGTTGTACAGTATTCCACCATTTATAGGGTCCCCACACCAACATGCATCTCCTAAATTATTAATAATTGCAGATGCAATTAGATCCACAGAGGAATATATTCCATTAAACCTGGTATCGTTAGCTATTTCTTCAACAGTAGGAAAGGTTCCTGACCAGAATAAAGTTGCATTTTTTCCAGGCATCAAAGGGAAGACATTGAAGTAATCATTATAGTCGGACAGGGTGACATTATTTGGGTCCTTTCCTGCGAAAGCTGACATAAATGCATTCCATCCTTCATTACAGCCAGAAGTAGTAACGCCTAGATTCATGCAGCTGTTGTTAAAGCGCTCCTGTAAATCTGATGGTGTTCTACAGACTGTCTGCAGCCGAGAACTTGGTCTGCGACCGGCTAACGCGGCAGCTATCAGGGCTAACAGAACTACAAAACCTACTCTCATTGTACAACCTCAGGGGGGGGTAGCGTCCTATGGTTAAGACAGTCTATTATGGTGACTATGCATGTATTGTTGTAATCATGCGTTTCCCTAGAAAACCGCACGGGGACTGATACTATTTTAAGAATATGATGTCACTGTCACATGACATAAATGGACGTAAAGAAACAAAGTCTTTAGGAAAACATTAACCATAGAACTGGGTGAAGTTCATCTGTACAAGTTGTAACAGACTGAAGAAGACGTTTATTTTTATCATTATCACGGATTATCTATAAAATGGCGTCCTTTAGAGACTTGGACACTTCAGGAAGTAAGAAATAACTAAGTCTTCTCTAGCGTTGTAAAGGAAACTATTTAGTTGATTGTTACTTTCTAGTGTATCAACTTAAAGGAGCTATTCTTTGAATATTAAAAGAAATGTTTATTTAACCAATTCAGTTTGTGATAATTTGGTCACTTCGTAGTCTGACTAGATTGTGAGACCACTTGCTCCCAATTTCTGATTTTAGGAGGTAATTCTTTTCTGGTGGATGCCATTTCAAAGAATGTACAGAGCTTTATGCAGAATGGTGAGTTGTGGGTTTGAGTGAGGTGTGTGGGTTGGAGTGAAGGTGTGTGGGTTGGAGTGAGGGTGTGTGGGTTGGAGTGAGGGTGTGTGGGTTGGAGTGAGGGTGTGTGGGTTTGAGTGAGGGTGTGTGGGTTTGAGTGAGGGTGTGTGGGTTTGAGTGAGGGTGTGTGGGTTTGAGTGAGGGTGTGTGGGTTTGAGTGAGGGTGTGTGGGTTGGAGTGAGGGTGTGTGGGTTTGAGTGAGGGTGTGTGGGTTTGAGTGAGGGTGTGTGGGTGGAGTGAGAGTGTGTGGGTTGGAGTGAGGTGTGTGGGTTGGAGTGAGGGTGTGTGGGTTGGAGTGAGGGTGTGTGGGTTGGAGTGAGGGTGTGTGGGTGGAGTGAGGGTGTGTGGGTGGAGTGAGGGTGTGTGGGTTGGTGGTGTTGGAGTGGGTGTGGCTGTAGGTGTGTTGGAGTGGGTGTGGCTGTAGGTGTGTTGGAGTGGGTGTGGCTGTAGGTGTGTGATGTTGTGTGATTGTTATCATGTTTCTGTGACCCTTAGTGTCTGCCCTGGATAGGAAGATTAGCAAGCACAAGAATGGAGACACCTCTTATAGGATAGTACAAGAGATGTGAGCTAAATAATGGTTTTTGTTGTTGGGCAACAGTAAAGTATGTACGTATGTGTAGAGATAACTATACATGTACGTATGTGTAGAGATAACTATACATGTACGTATGTGTAGAGATAACTATACATGTACGTATGTGTAGAGATAACTATACATGTACGTATGTGTAGAGATAACTATACATGTACGTATGTGTAGAGATAACTATACATGTACGTATGTGTAGAGATAACTATACATGTACGTATGTGTAGAGATAACTATACATGTACGTATGTGTAGAGATAACTATACATGTACGTATGTGTAGAGATAACTATACATGTACGTATGTGTAGAGATAACTATAGTTTTTAAATTGAACAAATCTCTAATTGTCAATCAGTTTTTTGTTTAATGTACTCCGATGAAGGCCACAGCATGTGGTCGAAACGTCAGTATTGATAATAGTAATTATTGGATGCTAACTATTCGATTCGAAAGAATCATTGCTAAAATGTTTAACAGCCCAGAATCCCACTTCGTGAATACATATGTAGTGTTCAGCTGCATATCTCCTATATGTATGTACTTTATGTAGTGTTCAGCTGCATATCTCCTATATGTATGTACTTTATGTAGTGTTCAGCTATCCTCTGACACCTCACAATTGGCAAAGCTGACACAAGAATCCATTACTAAACTGAAGAGAGGTCAAATGAGCAGTCAGTTGAGTCAAGTAAGACTACTAGAATACTGACTCTGCTCATTTGCGTACACATGGCAGGTTGTTTAGATGTGCTAGTTACACAGAATATGATACCACACTACATATGTATGTACAGATGTTTGTAGGATAGAAATTTTGGGAGAAAAATCTATAAAAGTACATTGTCTACATATGTACTGTACATACGTACATATACAAGTCATGTGACAACCAAGTCATGTGACAACCAAGTCATGTGACAGGTTGCTTCATTGAATTGGGAATTTCTTGAGTATTGTGTACTATCTGTTGTTTCATGTTCACAGAGATTGTTCACTGTTGAATCTCTGACATGCAGGGAGATAAAATGAAGCTGAACAGAAGTGCAATGTCTTTTAACTCAACTCTGCAGCAGTTTCAGAATCTCCAAAAGGTTAGTCTTTGAACCTACGTAAGCACGTGTGTACACTTCCTGGTCAATGAGGGTAGCTGATCAGACAAGCGAGAGGTCAAGAGACATAATCTTCCTCCTTTTGTAGATTGCTGCAGAACTTCAGGAGGCCCAGCTGGCTCAGGTTGAGGCAAAGAGACCAAGAGTAGGTCACATGATAGTCATGTGATTCTAACTGTACCATGCTTTTTCTATTCTTATACAGTTTGGAAGTGCTGCCAGTAGCTATTCAGCCAATCCATTTGAGGATGAAGATAATACTCCATTAATGAACCGTGACAAGTCAGTTAATACTTATGTCAAGGGTATAGGAAATTCTGTTACATTAAGCTTGTACCGTTTCCATGGTAATGTATGTTTATATATGTAATGTGAAGCTGCCCTGTCACACTTCTGTAGGTTGGCAACTGAGACAGAGATGCAGGAAGTGCTGCAACTGGAGAATCAGGCTGTAGTCTTGGAGGAGCGGCATCAGGCAATGAGACAGTTACAGGTACATATGTACAAGAGACCATAGAGATTGCATAACTTCCATCCCACTGTATCTTTCAAACAATTTCTGTACTGTGATTCTTCTAACTGCACATTATCTTTAAAACATTTGTCTTTAGTCTTTTGACTGTCTATAGACGAAGTTTGTTTTCTTGAGAATTGGACATTTCAACCCTTGGGGGTCAGTTGCTGAAGAAGACCTCCAGGGTCGAATGGTTCAATTCTCAAGAAATAAGCTGCATCTCTAGACAGCCAAGAGGCTAAAGATGAACCATCTCAATCCCTATACCGTGCTCTCACGTTCTGTTTCCAATTTATCTAGACGGATATGGTTGATTTGAACCAAATTGTAAGAGACATGGCTACTATGGTGGTTGAACAAGGAGACACTATTAGTAAGCCTCTACCTCATTTAGTGTATTTCTCTCTCTTACGTAAGTCTACAGTGCTTGTAAGGGGTGGTGTTATCAGGTAGTTGATGTGATGCTGTAGAATTGCTGTCTGCTTCTTGTTATATTCATATTGTACGTATGTTTGTGTGGTTAGATGTTATAGAAGATGATGTAGAGCATGCTGCACACCACGTGGAGAAAGGAACACAGCATTTGCAGAGAGCTAGCGGATATAAAGTATGAATACATCCTCTGTCACTCGTTCATACCTCTTCTATCATTCATGTATACATCCTCTGTCACTGGTGTGCACTTTTCTCTTCTTCTGTCCATTAGAAGTGTAGCAGAAGGCTCTGCTGTATAATTTCTATTATAATTTCAGTCATTGTTGCTATTTTGATAATTGGAGTCTTCATTGCCCTGGCTGCGACTGGTATTCTGAAGCCTGGAAAGAAGTGAGGTCACTTTATGTACCTCTCAGTATTCTCAAAGAGCAGAAACATGCATTAAACAAAGTCTAATTTTTATCTTCTTTTGCTCAGTCCTACATTGTAAAATATACATATGTACGTAAGGTGGCTGTACTGCGAGCAGTCTGCTTTAAATAATTAATTATTAATCAATGTTGATTTTTAAGGTAATGTTTTGCACGTATAAGACAACCAGGTTAAGGCTAGTCCCTTAATTAAAGCAGTATGGAGGCCTGATATATAATAGTATGTACGGTACACCTAAACACCGAGTTGATGTGTATGGACATTGGTTATTAGATATCATTATACCCCCTTGCTATATTTCTTGTGTGATCACCATCTTAAAGCTTGTTTTAGTACCTTTTCCAGACCTGCCATTTTATTTCATTCAATTTTTTAATTGTATTATGCGTACGTATGCAGCATGTAAAGGTTTGTTCAGAAGGTCACTTGATTTTCACACTTGTTAATATTATAAACAACACTGCAGATGTTCTCAAGTTACTATGTATGCAGTACTCTGATATAAAAGTTGTACATGAATAACAGTGTTTTGTAATAAATCTAGCTAACACATATTATGTACACATTAATAAGAATATGCAAGAGGTCTCATTTCGTAAGACGCTTGTTACAATACAGGCTTATAAGCTCCTTCAGCAGCAGACACAAAATAATCTTCCAAGAGATACTTCAGATGTTCAAAGGTTGGTCTTTCCTCTGCCTCCCTCTTCCAGCAGGTCATCATTATTTGGTAAAGAGGCTCAGGGCAGCCATCGGGGATGGGAATCCGGTACCCCTTCTCCACGGCTTCAAGCACCTGTCTGTTGTTCATCCCGGCATAGGGCATGGCTCCCTTGGTCGTAATCTCAAAGATGAGGATCCCAAAGGACCAGACATCTGACTTGATGGTGAACCTGTTGTAGAGGGCGGCCTCGGGGGCAGTCCATTTGATGGGGAACTTTGTACCTTCTCGGGGGCTGTATATATCTTCCTTGATAATACGGGCGAGGCCAAAATCAGCAACTTTACAGAGATTACCTTCTCCTACCAGAATGTTCCGAGCAGCCAGGTCCCGGTGGATGAACGAGTGCTCTTCTAAATAGGCCATTCCAGCAGCAATCTGCGCACTCATGTCCACCAGTTGAGGAATCTTCAGATGCTGTCCATCCCCGTTTCTAAGATAGTCCAATAATGCCCCATGCTTCATCAACTCTGTTACTATATAAATGGGTTCCTCGTTTGTACAGACAGCATAAAGCTGAAGGAGATTGGGATGGTGGAGATTCTTCATCACAGATGCCTCAGCAATAAAATCTTTGACCTCCATGGTACCAGTTTTTAGGGTCTTGATAGCTACTTGGGTAGTGTTGTTCCACAACCCCGCCCACACCTCACCAAACTGACCTGCCCCTAAGCGTTTGGTAAACTTCAAGGAGGTTCTTTCTATTTCCCATTCATCTCTGTAAGAGAGGGTGGTAGTAGTGGGAACGTTGAGACGCTGACACGGCTTGGTCAGGTGATGGGCAAGGCCGTCCGAGTCAGTTTTGTAATGTTCCACTAATTCCTGTAGTGTGTTAAAACTGATTCGATTGGCAATGAAAAATCCACCTTCATCCATCCGTCTAATGCGATAATGCTTAACTGTGTCTGCATCACGGATGGAGAGAGATAGTGTATTCTTTTGTGTCATTCCATGGCGAATCAGAAAGGAGCCATCTACATTTCCAGCTGCAAGCAGCCATTTTTCAGCCTCAGCTCTTTGTATGTCTCCAAAAAACCAACTAAAGAGAGAAAAAAAGGAAAAAATATTAAGTTTTGGAATTCTTCAAATGAATTTTAAGGAAGTACCAGCTTAGCAGTAATAGAGTTGATAAAAAGAGCATTCGGTTCACCAAGTACGTAATTTAATGGCTCCAGGACCATAATAAAATGGCTACCCTCAGGGACACCTCAAAAGGTAATGTACAGAAAAATCAATAAATCATAATTTTACGTACGAACTTGAGAACTTGTGGAGAAACACAAACAAAATGTACTAGTAGTTGAGAGGATGGACTTGACAAGGTATCAATCAATTAGATACTCGTACTGCCCGAGCAGTCATGTTAGTTCCCAAGGCAACAGGATTTGAGTATCAGAAATTGTGTGAAAACAGCCCCAGTCTGCAGAAGGAAATGTTATTTCCCATAAGAATCTCGTGCATTGGAAATACTTCCTTGAAGCAAGGACAGAATTTGACAAAGGTCAATTCAATTGAACACATGCATGCATATATGCATGTTTAACTTTGGAACTATCCCAATGTATTGAGTGAATGTTCTGTTTATATACTGATTTACTCTTATAATGAAGAAATCAAATGGATGGATATTCTATATATATACTCTGTTTATATGCACGTGGCTTTCATTATAACTAGACAAAGGTTTAACAAAAAGATTGTTTATGTTCTGCACAGCACTTTAAGTCCATATGTATCTTTACACATTGGAATATCAAAAACAGCTAGCCAAGAGAAATGTTAAAATTAGCCAAACAACAACAAAAAGGAGGAGTTCACCATTTAGAATACACCTCCTATGCTCATAGTGAGCAGTAATTGGAATAATAGAAGAAACCTAGTCTCCTTCACAAGTCTGGTTAATTTTTTTTCTACAGTTGGCCAACCTACAGACATACCTACATATACGTACATATACATCTCTTTCAAGTGGGTGCTTCTGTCAAGGCAGACTTTACAGTTTGCAAACACTCTAATCTTTATAAGATCAACTGAAGCCAAAGTGATACAAAAGTGTATTTGATGGGCATAGAAATGGTTTCTGAGAGCAATACCAAATCAACAGCTTCTACATTAGAAAGATTGCAAGGTCTCCCATGAACACCTCGTTAACGGCCACCTATGTCACTATGGCTAGTTGTAGAGGAGTCACAAAATAAAGGTGTGGTTAGCTTATTTTTAGACAAAACATTATATCTCTCTAGGGATTTAACTAAAATATTCAAGTTTAGCAAGTTGGGAAATTAAATTTTCAATGGGTGACCAATCCATCTAGGATACTGCAGAATGACCCTTGACCCCTGGTATCATTCACAAATTAGCCTCATACATATGTATGAGACAGCCATTTTGTGGTCTTCACATCATGATGCCTTCTGTATGACCATATTAGGAATGGAATGTACAATTAGCCAATCATTTTAAATGTCTGGTCAGCAATGGAGTTCACATGGCTCCAGCTATTCAACTTGATGTATGGTTACCATAGTGACAGCATAGAGTATGAATAGGAATATCCATTCCACCTCTTAGCTCAAGTGAGGCAGACATTCTGATAATGTAATCAGAAACATCTTATCAGATCTAATCTTTTACTCCAAATACATACCTAAATTATCACAAAAATATTCATTTTTTGGGAATGTACATATTACATACATACGTATGTACATGAATAATCAATACACCATTTTCCTATCAGCTATATCAACGTACTTTAGAGTTAGGGCCTATAGGGAACTAACCCTGGTACATACATACATCACACAGGACTATACTACATATTTGAGATGCGTATGGAACTACATATACTATATCTGTAAAGGTATCATATCATAGAAAACATGGTAGCTCTATTTAATGTCCTATTTAAGGAGGACATCCTATGTGGCATTTCGACTTGCTGATGACAACCCTCAGGGATGAAATGTTCAAGATGAAGAATTCTCTTCGACAGACTATGTCTCTTAACACTCCCAAATCCGAAAGGACTGTTCCAATATCGTCTATTTAATGTGTCACATTTTACCACTTTAAAATTAAACAGTAATTCTAACAAGCCTCTAGCATTACTTTACATGTGGTTGTAGCTGTGTAATCTGTAGAACTATTAAAAATGGAGGTGTGATACATAGTCCCCCCTTATAGAGGCATACTCCTCTACCAAAGCAGTGTCACTAGTGGAGGAGTTACCTGTCAATAACCTATTTTGTAATGACCACTTTCTTAGTCCACTCAAACTATAAGAAAAACATCTTGGAAGCTGTATAAGTCCTTCTTCTGTTCATTCCTTGTTGTTGACCAAATGAGGCCTAGCAAGATATCTTGGTGGGTGCATAAAAAGGAATGTTCATTATGGACATTTTTCACATTTAAGACATACTTTAGATTACACTTGTATCTACAGCTTTGAGAACTGAGCATTTGACAGACTTCAAACTTCCTGTCTCTCATACTTTCAATATAGGAGCATGAAAGTTAAACGTTTCCATCACTTTAAAGGAGCCACACTAGAGGACTTTAACACACATGTAACCATTAAACTACCTAAACACTATTCACACACAAATTATCTTTATCAACAGACTAATTGGTACTCTTCACATGAACAGCATAGGAAAAGTAGACTTTAAGAGCTAATATCAATATTATATGTACCTATGTACATATGTGTGTATATATGTACCTATATATACAAGGCAATATTTCTGTTTCAGTTTGACTATGGTAAGATTGCACTGGCCTGTTACATTTTGCAGGCTACTGATCGACTAGTGGGTTTTAGACTGAGTGTGGACGACAAATGAACTTCAGTTGACCAACAAATCCTTCCCAGGATAACTGAAAAGGGGGAATTCCCAGTTTTCAGTTGCTCAGCCAAATAAGTGATTACTACATCTCTACTAAAGCTCCCCTTAGATGTCCATTGGATAATTAAGTGAGCAGAATACTTATTCATACATACAAGCTCTATAGATATTCCAATCTAGAAATAGCCTTTTCTATGTATGTTTTCTTTCCTTAACAACATATGCATGTCAACTTATCTACAGAAAGTGGTGTTAGGATTTTCATATGGGAGAGTTAATTCTGAATAGCTCAGCTGTAATGGACTGTGACCATTGCTTTTATATCTTACCATCAGTCATAAGATTACCTTTTGGAATGCACAGTACATCTGGCCATTTGTGTATAGTTTACCAAAATGTTTCAGTGTCATGTACTGACCTTGCTACAGAGAGTTCTCAGATGGAAGATACATAATTGTGGATTTGTAGTAACAGCCCACAATACTACCACAGGTGTAATCACACTTTGATTGCTCTATATCAACAGTTTGGTATCACTTATCACTAGATTAACAGGAGTGTAGCAACTAGTGAGTTACTCAAACCACCTCACTAAGAGGATCAGACGGGCAAATGGATTATTGAATGAATGGATGGACGAATGAAAGCATTCAATTACAAAAGGAAAGAAGTTAAACAAAAGGTATTTAAAGAATTAAAGAAGGAATGTTATTATTTGTTATGTAAAACCCCCCTAAAATGCATTCCTTGGGTAGTTTCCAACAGGAAAACTTAAGTGTATAAGAGCTATCAGTGAAACACATTTATATGCACTACTCACATACAAAGATATAATATACTTACACACAAACAATCTAGAACACCATATTGCAAAAAATTATGGTTAACACAGTTGATATCAATCTGTTTTTCTATTACTTGCGGGTCAAACCTAAGATGTGTGTATATGTACTATATACTGTATACATTCATCAGTCGCCATAATCAATAATCAATATCGCATCACATGAAATTAGGACCATCAGTAACAACAGCTATATAAAAGATCAATTTACAGTGTGTTTTCAAAAATAGCTACGTACCTTATATAATGTAAGCACTCATGTACTACGTACAATAGAGCAAGTACATTTTAAAAGAGATGGAGACTTTAAGAGAGTAAGAGCTCTCTCTAGCACTGCACTGTACTAATACATATTGCAGATAGATACTAGCACCAAATAATATACTTGTATTAAGGCAGTGTATTATACAAAGATATTCTTGTGTAGCTTACAATTGACCTACCTATAACAGTCAACAGCATTATATTGAGATCACTAACCATTGTATAAAATATATTTTAAAAGTAATAATCACATTTCAGTTTGTATATCATAGCACACAAAGTATATTGCTGAATGGGACTATAGTACAACTATAAGACTAGCCATCCATAACCAATACTTTCACTTTAAATCAATCTAAACAGCCATATCATATAGCATATAGTCTGTATCATATAGCATGTAGCTGGATTAAAAAGGTGATTATAATCCAGAGAAAATGTCAAATAGTTGCCCCATCAACACGCTCTAGTGCTATCTAGTGCTATAATTCCATTCTTCAAGTGTAACTTGGACAATGGCTTGAGAATGGTATACGTGTACATGACACGTACAACTGGAAAGTTACTTGCATCCTACCAAACCACCTCTACATGTAACACTTGTTAATTGTATACAAACACTTGTGATCAAATCAATGTGACAGGACACGTGTTTTCTACATTACTAGGAACATTATAGATGCTAACCCACTTAACTAAGAACACACAAACTGTAAAAAGGCATTAGTTACAAGGTTCTTCTCAAGCATGACCACCAGACCAGGATGAGGAAGTCAAAATAGAGCCTGACATTTTCGTGAACATGCGATTTAAGGAAGGTTAATTAAATATTTATTTCACTTATTTACGTTAATCTATATCTTCTTAATTAGCCAAAGCTATTGATCTACTAATAAGATGAAGAAGAAGCGAAAATGGAAACCACTCATTCAAGGACTACTTACTCTTCCGCCTCGTAGCTTGCTATTGGAGCGACATAGTTTCTTGGTATGTAACCTTCCTTGCTGGTCGCTAGGGCTCTCGCCTGCCACCAGTCTCCTTCAGTGTCTCCAATGACTTCTAGTTTCTCGCCTTTCCGGAAGGATAGATCTTCGTCTGTTCTTGCCTCGTACGAGTACCTTGCTATGTAAATGGGGCCTTTGGTAACTGCATTGTCGTTCTGAGGGACCGAGGGCAAAGGTTCTAGTTGTTTGACCGGTGCTGACGGTTGAGCATTACCGTTGGTCTTTGCGTCCGCGTCGCTACTCTGTTTGCAACCCATCTTGTCGATAAACTGGATAGGATAGAGAAGGTTCGGACGTAAAGAGGAACTGAGGGATAAAAAGTGAGATACAACTTGTGAACTGGCTTATCAACCTCAGCCTATATGGACAGTAACGGTTGGAACGCGAACACTTCACTCACTCCCACGTGTGATGACACCCACCCCACACACCGCGAAGGCTGCGCGCACACAAGTTGTACTGCCACTGGCCTCAATGGAGCTGTAGTGTCAGGGTGACCTCAAAATGGAATGAGTTGAACTCACTTAAACACTTTCTTCAGATCAGAGCAGATGAATCAGACATCACAAAATCATGCAAAGGATTGGAAGCGTCTAAATATGGCAGAACCACGCCTTGTGAAAGGATGATTATCGATAAATATCGATAATTTATGAATCTCATAATCTGCGATATTTTAATATTAATCGTGATCATGTTATCTTCACTAACACACATATATAGTTCTTATATTAGTTGTTTCTTATTGGTAATTAACAACCAATAAAATACCAATAAAAATATGCATCAAAACTAACTGAAAGTGTCAATAAGTGAATACTGTTCTAGTTTATCTCACTCTCTTCAATTCACTACGAGAAATTTGTAGCATGGGTTTTCCTATTAGCTTATTGACGCTGAATATGTACAGAAAACTATCACTAGCTGCAAATCTTATTTCTGTAGCAGTAATATAATGCCTTACAATGCACTCCCATACATGCTTCTCTGGATCAAGAACATAGACTTCACAATAGGCTGTGGCCGTGCCTGCTGTTTCTTTAGCAACTTCATCAAAATAACTATCATACTTCTCTTTGTGTTCCAGGAACACAATTAAATCACAGCTTACAAGACAGCCATTAAAGACAAAGAGTTGCAAAGAGTCGAGCATTTCTTCATTGCTGCATCTTACACTTGGTAAGTTAACACATTTTACTTCGGCTCCATTTTTTGCTGCTTCCTGGGGGAAAGCCTTTATGACATAGCCAATGCCATGTTCACAAAGAAAAACTAAATCATTGTCCTGAAAAACCATACTTTTAACTGGACCTGTAATTTTGCTAGTTTTCACCTGTTTCCAGGAGTAGCTTGTCAAGTTGAGGATCGACAGTATGGTTGTATCTTCGGATGTGTGAGCAGTTACAATGTGATCACGGCCTCCTGTCACAGCAAAATTACATGGACCAATAGGTTTATCTGATGCAGTCTGAGATTCCCAAACATTTTCATCTTTTCCTTGTACAAATACATACACATTGAAGGAATTATCTATCACTTGTAGCTGGTCGTTTGCTATTACAATTTGACAGCCATCCACAGGTGGCCTTGGCTCAAGAGGAACAATATCACATGTAGCTTCATTTAGCCAAAAAATGTGATTTGATTGAGTGAACTTTAAATAAATTTTATCACTCTTAGCAATGATATCTGAGGGCAAAGTATTTATACCTCCTCGGAGGATATTTTCCCAAATTACCTTTGAGCCAATAGAGAATACCAAATCTTGGGCCCGTGCGTTTCCTGAATCTACACCAGATTGTAAGGTACTAGTTGAATCTACAATTGACCTACCCACCTGACCTACATCAGCGGCATCAGTAGCAGAAAACTCTATCTCTGACCCTGAATCATCATTTTCTTTATCCTCCTGAGTAGCAGATGAAGGAGTAGATGAAGCATTTGAAGTATTGTTAGAAGACAAATGTCGCATTTTCTCTGGCTTTCGGCCGTCACTTGGCTGATCAAGGAATTTTGGTTGGTCCCGATTTCCCGAATGACTCCCCAGTTGCATAGCACTGTTAGTGATAGTAGACCCCACTACATGATGTTGATGTACAGGTGCATTCATATGATAGTGGACCTGCACAGGTGCTGATAGTGGACCACCCGAAAGAGGTACAACAGCAGAGCAGCTGTTATTATTTCTCTGTAATGTCTTAAATACTTCTAGTGCAGTAGGTCTGTCTTCAGCATTGTTTTCCAAACACCTACGGACTATGTCTTGCAGGAAACACTCATTCTCAGTAAGATCCTTTAACAAGCGCTCATATCTCTGGTATTCTGTCAAGGGTACCATTTCTCCTTGCCTACTGCCTGGTTTGGTAGCAGGAATGGGATGAGGGTATTTTTGAATGAGAGTGTGAATGATCAGAATGCCAAAAGAGAACACATCCACCTTTTCGCTACATGAAGGCGGTTCATATTGCATCTCTGGAGGCATATGCGACCCCCTTCCATAAGTAGAAGGTCTGTACTCCTGATAATTACCTATTATCCTGGCCATTCCAAAATCAGTGATCTTTGCCTTAAATGTCCCTTGTTCAAGAAGGACATTGCAAGCGGTAAGATCTCCGTGCATGAGACCTCTATTATGAAGGTATACTAAACCGGCAGCTACTTGGAGAAGCACCGTGACTTTAGTCTCTAACTCCACGGTATTTTTAAGATCTGTTTTAGCTCGAAGATATTGATGAAGGCTGGTCTCCATCAGTTCTATGATGAGGTAAGGGAGGCGTTGTCCAGTCGTAGGACAAATGCCCAAAAGCTGAGCTATGTTGGGGTGGCGTAGCGATTGCCAAACGGAACATTCCTCGTATATTCGTTCTAGTAGAGAATCATCGCCTTCGGTGAAACACTTCAGTGCACAAGGAGTAGTGTCATTCCAAACACCTTCGAAAACCTCAGCGAAACCTCCACGACCGATTCTTCGCGTACTTTTGAAGACACACGACTCGTCAATTGTGATACCTTTCTGAGTACTCTGAACCGATAACTTCTCCTCCGACATGATGTAAAGTGACACTGAGGAAACTCCAAAAATTGTACGTATATATACCGTATATGTCCGTATAGAAGCCCGGGCTCAAATAGAGGCCGGATCAAAACTCCTGGAAAGAAATAGAGGCCCGATCCTCTATTCGGACATATACGGTACTTATTTTATATAAATGCGCATATAAATGGATCGTCATAATAGTCCATGTGCATACGTATACATACTCTATATAAGTTGTCTAAAAAGACTCAGAGTATATAATACATCATAATGCATGTAAAGTTAGTGGCGGGTTTTTCAAATAAATGTGATTCAAATATAGACAGTGTCTACAACTGTTCTGAAGGAAGGCCTCATAAGTGGGTCTGCCTCCCAACACCTCAGCATCAACTTATAAGTTCGGTCAGGACACAGTTGAGGTTGTGGCATTCTGTAACCTTGCAGCACTGCGTCCTTAGCTTCCTGTTTGGACTGACCAGGATATGGCGCCTGACCAAAAGTGTACAGTTCATTGAGAAACACTGCGTAGGACCAGATGTCAGATTTACTGCTGAACTTGCCAAACTGGAAGACTTCCGGCGCCAGCCACTTTACAGCAAAAGGAGCATCTTCATTATCAGGTGGATCTGTGCCATCATTCAGCAAGACCATTCCAAAATCTGCAATCTTGACCGCATGCTTCTCACTGACCAGCACATTCCTTGCAGCAAGGTCTCTGTGGATATAATTGTGTTTCTCCATGTATTCCATGCCTTTGGCCACACCTTTAGCCATGTCAGAGAGTACATGCTCAGAAATGTCATCCTTTTTGTTTCTCAGGTAATCCAAAAGGTTCCCATTCGACAACAGCTCTGTCACTATTACTGGCAGGTTGTTTTTGCCTTTTTGACAAATTCCATATAGAGTAAGAATGTTTGGGTGAGATAGCTTTCTCATTACTTGTGCTTCGTGAAGGAAGTCCGTTGAGGTAAGTGAGTCTTTCTTTCCCAGCTTAACTGCACAGGGAGTACACCTATTAAGAAATCCAGACCAGACTTCCCCAAAATGGCCTCTACCAAGTGGGGTTTTTAGCTCAATGGAGCTCCAATTAATCTCCCATTCTTTGGGGAATGTTAATTGCTTCTGTCTCATATTTGATGCCTTCTGGCTCCGCTGGTGCAAATTGCAAGGGCTGTTCAGCCTACAGGCTAGGCCGCCCTGATTTGTTCTATAATAACTGATCATTGCAGACAGAGAGTCAAACATATTGTCCTTATTTATATAGATTTTGTCACTATCGCTGTTGATGTGTATCCGGTAATGCTTCACTGAAGGACTGCTTGTTAGAATTGAAAGGGCATAGTTACCAGGTTGGCTGTCACTTTCTCGTACCATGAAACTTCCTTCAGTACAGCCAGATAAATGTAGAAAGTCCTCCGCTTCTTGTCGCGATAGCACACCCACAAACCACCTGTGTAACATGAAGACAACATTCAAAATAAAATGACTAGAAAAGACAGCAGATATATGTATGAGAAATGGACTGGTTTACTGCCAGCCAGTTTGTCCTGGCATAAATAAACACCTAGTTCAATAAAGACTAATTTGTAGTTTGTGTATTTGCATGAGAGGGAAACAGAGGAGAGTTTATCAATGCCTGTTGATCGTAGAGCACTGATAATGAAAACCAGTTGTCCTGGTTTTCAGTATCAGTACTTGCTCCTTTTTGTGAATTTCCCCCTAAAAAGTGTATGATGAAACAGTTGTGGTTTGATTATCACCTCATATGGTTGTAGTAGGGTATGTAGCTTACTCTGCTTTTAAATTAGCAAATTTGTCAGATAGACTTTTTGTGATGATAGTCTTTTCCTCACGACCCGTTTCCAAGTTGGATGTACCCACTGATTTAATTGCTACATATTGAGAGATGAAATACGTATCGCACACGTATATATTCATATAGAATACAAGCACATCTTTTAATGAAAAGTTAATGTACTAAGATTAAAAATCATCAATTCAGAAATGAATGTGAGAGTAAAAATTTAATAGTATATAAGTATATATAACAAATAAGTAGCTAATATGTTAGGACATAGAATATATGAATGTGCTTGCCTGTACAGTGTATGTACAGGATCAAAGCAGCCAATCACCTTCAAATTTTAATGAAGAGTGTTCATCAGTTCCTTCAGTTAAGTTGATGTTATCCTCATGTAGTGATGCTAGTGAAGAAGTGGTACTACTGGAAGCCGATGAGTCAACTGTGCCGGAAGAAATCAGTTTAGTCTTACTTGGTGTCTCCAGTGAGAGGGTACTAACTGACATCCTTGTACCTTTCTATAAATTATCTGTAAAGTAAACATAACACTATAAATTATATTAAAATTAAAACAATAAACTTACAAACATTTAGTTTCTGCTTTTTCAAGCAGAGCCACAACTTAACAGGTGAATGATAATAGGATGAACCTTTATTTCAATTTCAGGCTTAAAAGCCTTCACTTTATAAACGTATATAAATATGTACATGTATATACATAGTTGCACAAATGTCCTATATACGTGCCTGATATTATATGTACATATATACATTTAAACATTAATATCTGTTGTCCTGAAAACAATGTAGTATATACACACGACATACGTATGCAGTGCTTACAGAATTTTAAAATATGCTTTACAGCCAATGACTTACACGGTATATGCATTGGTCATTGAACTATATTAGGAAATGAAAACTGCAAACAATCACTTTCAAAAACCGTTTAAAAAGCATTTTCAAGCAACACAGTATGTATATGTATATATTGCATGCCTATATATGCATAACTGCATTTGTTTATAAGTATATACTGTTTTGATTATCACAAGCCTTGTGTTTATTTTGCACTGATAAACAGTGAGTTTATACCTAATAAACACATACACTGCCCTCATCTTCATTCACTTGATATATACATATATATAAGTATTCACCCATACATACATATGTGATAAATACGAAGTGATAAATACAAAATTTTATTAAATAAAACATGCTCATCAACATAATACATGCAGTGGAAGCTCCATTAAGAATTTAATCTATTGCATTAGTTTATTAAGAGTTGTTTTGAGCATATATTTTGGAAGTTTAGTAATGTGATTGAATGTGTACATCTTGACTCATTTAGCAAATAGACCACTACATTACCGTACCTGCATTATTTGCATATATACTATTAAGAACCTATAGGTAATGGAATATATACTATTAAGAACCTATAGGTAATGGAATAAAGAGTCTCTCATTGTAAAACATAGTGAAATCTCTATTAAATAGAGAAATCAACAGCAAGAGTTGGTCCAGAAATCTTACCATTATAAGCTTATAGTTCCCTTACCTGCCATATGTAGAGAAATCTATTATTACTGTAAAATTTACTATAATAATTATAGTGACGGTCTGTATGACCCAGTAGAGCAAAAGAAGAAAGAGAAGACACCTTTATCTTCATCCAAAGCTCGCTCCAACTATATAGGTTTTTTAATTTAAATAGGGTATAGGTATAGCAGGTATATAGGAAATCCTGTATTATAATTATTAAATAATAATATCAACTGTATATCAACTGGTCTTTAGTAGAATATGTAGTTATATACTAAACAGCTTTCAAAGCCTTTACAAGTCCCAACAGGCCAGAAATTGAAGTAGGTATTCCTTTTCAATAAGTGATTCCCTTTAGAAATATGAAGGAATAAAACTTACCACAACACTGAACTTGTTTCAGAGAGGCTGCCTTTACAGAAGAGTAACAGTTGAACTCTAACCAACTGTGTACAGAGGAAAATGACTGGCTGAGGAGGAGTTTCTCTCTCTCTAGAACTGAAACTGGCACTTTTGTTGTTGAATACTTCTGTTTTTGTATAAGTAGGAAGCTCTAATTGGTTAACCACCAATTAGTAGAGGAGTATATGTCCAAGAGTAGCAAACCTTATCCACACAATTACTACAGCTAATAAGATTACTTTCTTATTTTAGCCTGTCTGTCTATTTATAGCAGAGATGTACACACTATATATACAAAATACACTGGTTCCAATCTCAAGTATTAATAAGGGAAACATTACTAAAGCACAGGTTTCATTGTGGAAAACTGAAGCCTCCTAAATTAATACATACAGCTAAAACAATGACATCATTCTATATATTACACTATCTTCAAATTGCATGATTTGTCTATGTACATGTGGATTACAATATTATGAGATTATACGTAATTACTAAATAGTTTCTTCATGTGCATGAATCCACTTCCTCAGTACAAACCCACTTCCTCAGTACAAAACTGAATAATGTAAACTCTTCCTGAATGAGGTTGAAGAGGAATGTATACAACTCGACTAAATGGACACACTACCATTGGGTAATATTTTCCTTAATCACTATATATGTACAGTAATACACTTGTCAATTTATAGCTAAAATGGCAGTTAATTGCACAATGACTATGCAATGGCGATGATATACTCACTAGAATATGAATAAAGGGGAGTTAATTGCACTTGGCCTGTGCAGAGGTTCATCAGTGTGGTACACTTTAATAGGACTTTGGTCCCCAGCCAAGATTAGACTTCTGTCACTTAGCTGGTTGGCGTAATACTTTCCAGTGATTATTCTTTGTTTATCAACTCTAGAATATATTACACAAGTGATCATAGTCTTTTCTTGACCGAGGGACCCAAGTCCTATTAAAAGTGGAGACCTTGCCTCCAAACTGCCTTAAGATGGAGTAATCTCCAAAGAACCAATACACTATGGCTAAGTACTGTGTATATAACTATACACATATATATATTAAAATGTGCACCTATTGCATGTTTATATTCTGTATGTATATGTTGCATGACATGTAGGTATGTTAACCATTCACAAAGCTCATTGTATCGCTAGGTTTGTTGCTATAAGGGTCGTGCTAGACAGTAACTTAATGTAGTTGGGAGTGAGGGAGACACGGTCGTGCATGTTATTGTCTGATTATGCATATATGGAAGAATGATCAGTGTATAAATTTGGAGCATAATTATACAGACAGAAACTGACAGATACAACTTCACCATGGCCCACCCTTGGGGTCTTGAGAATGATTACAGTCATATTACATTCAACAATAGCTAACATAATTATATATGGGAGGTGACACTTGGAAAACTCTAATTTAATTGTACTTGTTAGTTCATGCCACAAGACACGGATATAATCTAATAACTGAGTGAGTAACCTGCAGGAATGTGCTAAACACCTGCGGTCACAGAGAAGCACGGAAACAATGAATCAATGAAGTATGCAATACGCTGCAAAGGCATAATTAGATTGGATGTAGTTGGCGTAACAAATAGTAATGTCCACTTCGTGGTAACGCTCTCTGAGTGAGCAGCATCTTCATGTTTCTCCTTTTGTTCTCAAAATTATAAGTGACTGTGTTGAGGTGTAACATAGTTTACCTTTACTTTATAGCAAGATTTCTCAATAAGGAGGATGCTCTCTGTCCTCTCGGACCCAGCCGTGGTGGGGCTGTAGTCTTCAGCAAGTACAGAATGGGTATGATTGCCGCAAGCTTGTTTTCGTCCTCGAGTCATCGCGAGCTTTCCCGATAGCTAGATGTAAGACAATTACGGTACGACCACAAGAAAAACGGGATTTCCCCGAGCACTAACTTGCCCGGGCAAGCTTGAGCAAGTATGGACCGTATCTTGACCTCTGTGTTTTTTTGGAGCGTGAATAAAAACAGTTTTATTTTGAAGTTCTCTACGTTTTTATATTGCAAGATCGTCTTGTGATCCTCACAGGGGACAGAAAGAAAGTCGGAAAATTTACAGAAGCTAGACACCACCATAGATTGTAATGGATTTAAATTCCGAAATCTTCAATTTACAGAAAATATTTCTCGCATTTGGCCTCACTTTGTGTTGTCACTGGATCTCTCCTTATATATACAGGAAGGTATGGGCGAGATATGACCAAATACAGGAAAAGGACTGGGTAGATTTTCACATAAGACTTGGCCAATCCATAGCAGCTATCTATTCCCTTTATTGCACAATTCCCATAATCTTCTATAACAAGAGATTCTCACAGCTAGGTTTAACTGAATGGACCTTTGAAGGAAATTTGTGGCTGGATTTTGAGATTGGGCATACGGCTAGTGATTTGGTTTATATGTTTGTGACCAGTAAATCTGGTCGGCTGAATCTTGGAGAAATTGCACACCATTTGTCAGTCATAGTTGGTGCCATTCTAACCCACTGGAGATTTCACCGTTTTGGAGTTCTGCGCAGTGTCCATTTAATTTCCATTCCAATTACTGCAGTTTTTGCCCAGTGGCACATGTTAAGATACAGTGTACAAGATACATTTTACAAAGTTCTGTCCACCATTAATGTAGCAGTGTACACACTTGTCCGTCTTACTATTACTCCTATTCTTTGGATACTAATGGTAAATGACTTGTTCTTGAAACCATCTGATGCTCAAGTGGAGTGGTGGAGTGCTACCGCTATGATTATATTATGCATAGTCATAGATGCAGCAAATGGATTCTGGGCTCTGAAGATTATTGGTATTTACAGAAAAATTAAAAGGAGTTGGTAAAAATTGCAATTGAACATTTGGAAATAATCTCTTTTGTATGACAAATTTTGTACGTACATATGTTTGTATGTTTATTTTGAAAATTTCTTGCATCACTTTATGTTAACCATACAACATTCATTTGTACTCAATGTTTGATAATCTCATAAAAATAGATTTAGACTTCTAATTAGGTAGAAAAAGCATGTCTGTTCTGAAAAATGGCTGCTCTTCCATTGAGCACTTAACAAACATGGCAGCAATGATGTAATTTGCTAACGATCCACTAAATTATCCTGGTAGTTCATTAAAGAACACTGGAGAATCTGTTGATGGGCGATACATAACTTTTATTTACTTTTAGCAAGCCTTCTCTCATATCAAGGCTAGTCTACAGGTAAAATTCCCCTTGTGACCCCGCCTCTTTATCACGCAATCCTTACCGACCGCCATGTTATTCTGATCGCAGCACACATCTCACTTGCTATATACACTTACGTATATGTTGCTAAGTGTACTTCGTTGATCAAGGATACTGTATTACAGTTTAGCTACATGCGCATTGGCTGTAATGGATAATTATTCTGAAATCTTTAATATACAGAAGATGCTTTTCGCATTTGGCCTCACTTTGTGTTGTCACTGGATCTCTCCTTATATATACAGGAAGGTATGGACGAGATATGACCAAATTAAGCCAAAAAGATGGCTGGATTTTCACATAAGATTTGGCCAATCCATAGCAGCTATCTATTCCCTTTATTACACAATTCCCATAATCTTCTATAACAAGAGATTCTCACAGCTAGGTTTAACTGAATGGACCTTTGAAGGAAATTTGTGGTTGGATTTTATGATTGGGCATACAATTGGTGACTTAGTGTATGTGTTTATGATGAATAAATGTGGTCAGTTGACCAATGAAGAAATTGCACACCATTTATCAGTCATAGTTGGAGCAGTGATTGCTCATTGGAGATTTCACCGTTTTGCAGTTCTACGCAGTGTCCATTTAGTTTGCATTCCAATTGTTGCAGTATTTACACAGTGGAACATGTTGGGATACAGTGTACATCATACGTTTTACAAAATCCTGTCCACTATTAATGTAGTAGTGTACACATTATTTCGTCTTGCCATTACTCCATTTTTCTGGTTACTCATGTTATATGAAGTGTTTTTCTCGGTCTCTGATGCTTATCAAGTGGAGTGGTGGAACTGGGTCATTATGGTGCCGTTGTGTATTGCCATAGATGTGACAAATGGATATTGGGCCGTGAAGATTGTACATTGGTACTTTAAGAAAAATTAGGAGAGATTTTGGAAATGATACCTTTTGTAAAGCACATTTTGTACAAATGTCAATATATGGAACCTGTATTTTACTTTGAAATTATTATCACTTAATTCAGTAATAGTACGACATAGATTGTATTCAAGATTATTGTATACAATGGATGGATGGTTAATTAAAATTAAATTTCCCAAGTTACTGAAAACAGTTTAAGAATGTCTTTTCTAAAAATGGCTGCTCTTAAATTGAGCAGTAAATCTTTTCTCAGGGTCTCTGTGTAGCAAACATGATAGCAATGATGTCATTAGTTGATGAGTTGACTGATCCACTAAAAAGAAAAGAAATAATTCATATCACTCTAAGCAATAAAGTCTTTAGAGAGTGAAACTTGATGCTGGTTGTATAAAAATGGCAGTTGTATATTACTATTAACTTTGTATATAACAAAATACTGGACTAAATTAATGTCAAACCGTTAGTGCCTTTTAGAGGAATTTCTGTGTGACTCTCTTTAGAACTAACACCTGCAAAGTCCACTGAGAGGTTATAGCCTACAACGACAGTTTGAATGTCATTTGAATGTAATTACCACAAGAATATGACAAGCTATACATAGATGAATTAAAAAGCTATAAAATATTTATGAGTGTCACTGAGGTTAACATATTCAAGGATTCACAGAAGATCAAGATAAAGAAAAAGACAAAGACACCCAGGATCACTGATGAAGGGTGGAATTCCCAGAAACGGCTGTGTGACCCAGTGGAGAAGCAGATGAAAGAAGGGAAAAGACTCCTGTATCCTCATCCAAAGCTCTCTTCAGGTTTAGTTCCCCTATAGGCTCTTTTACAGAATAGGCATAGCATGTAGTGTATTAGATTTTTCATATAAACATCAGGAATGCTCTACTCCATGTATGGTGACTAGGATATCACAACTAAGAAAATAACAAATACTATTTAAAGCTAACCGCAATACATCTGATATATTAAGCAGCCCAAACCCCATTGGTCACTGGCTAATGAAGGGTTCTCCCCATTTCTACATTCAAGTGGAAGATATGGAAGTGGGATCTGATATAGATCTTGGTATTGGTCACTCTTTACTTCCTCTTCTGGGCCTAATTTTGATCCCGGGGTGAGTGGCCTCAACTCTGGTTCCCTCTCCCCTACCAGTTTCCCAGATTCATCATCTCCACTCTGACTTCCATTCTGTTTACTGGAAACAGAACTACTACAATCCATGGGCAAAACCTCACCCACAAGACAGGACAAAGAGAAGTCAGCCAATTTTAGTACTCCAAGCGAGTCAAGCTGAATCTAATGTATGCAACATGGGATACATTCTCACATGATTAAAGTTACAGAGAACTAAGCACCTTAAGAGGATCATACATGAGGACTACCTCTGATGAAGGGTGCTGCAATCAAGTAATTGACCATCTGGCCTAGTAAAGTAAAAGTCCTAAGTCAATATTTAGTTCTTGTATTATATATATTTCAAAAGATGATCCTTTCAAAAGCAACACATTATTATATATTTACGTACTTCTAATCTGGCCTCACATAAATGTCAGTAAATTGGCATCAATATTCACTAAAACCATGTACTACTCTGAGGTTGTCATGGGGTTTGATTGTGTATGCATGTAGATGATTACGTACACCTAGTCACCTTAATGGGCCTCAAGTCATTATAAATTATGTTTTTACTGTGCAAATAGGAGAGAGCACGGTCTACTTCTGATCCAAAGTTCCAAGTAGTTTGTGCTGATAGGCAGCCATCTTGGTCCAGTAAGTCGGCTAAAGTGCCTAGCAACAGGAAGATATCAGTAGGTCAGTCTCACACTACAGCACAGACAAATATAAGCACTCCATCTTTGGGTCAGTCTCACTCTACAGCACAGACAAATATAAGCACTCCATCTTTGGGCCAGTCTCACTCTACAGCACAGACAAATATAAGCACTCCATCTTTGGGTCAGTCTCACTCTACAGCACAGACAAATATAAGCACTCCATCTTTGGGTCAGTCTCACTCTACAGCACAGACAAATATAAGCACTCCATCTTTGGGGTCAGTCTCACTCTACAGCACAGACAAATATAAGCACTCCATCTTTGGGTCAGTCTCACTCTACAGCACAGACAAATATAAGCACTCCATCTTTGGGCCAGTCTCACTCTACAGCACAGACAAGTCTATGTTTTCACCTCCAGCTATTGGAATTACTATAGAAAGGTCTAGCTGTGAGAGACTAAGGCAAGCTCTAGTATACATATAGCAGCTCTATTGAATACCTCCGGAGCAAAGTTCACTGATTTGCCAAATATGCTGAGATGTCTCGTACCATTCCAGAAAGAGTCTCACATTCTTGTGGTCAAGTTTGTGTGACACTCGCACCTAGTCAAAAAGAGCAAGCATTCAGCTAAGAACAGTGACCACATGCAATTAACACTCTACACTGAGTATATGGACTAGATACCAAAGAACTATAGCATTACAAATGCAAGCTGACTGCAGTATGATTTAGACTGCAGTTGTGAAATGAAATGTGGTCATACTCGAGGCTCTAGGCGTGTGCGAGTATTGCAACATACGCCGTTTGCAACGAAATGCTTGACAGATTTGGAAAATTGTTCTATCGACACAAAGTTCACCGTTCCCCTCCTCCGTCCCTTGTAATGCTGATATCTCTTCGAGTCGGAATACACCGGCAAGGAGATTTCCTCGTAGAGGATGTAGTTCTCCATTTGTATCCTCGTACAAACAGACCACCTGCCGACAAGCATACAAGGTTTTGGTTTTGACGGAGACAAATAATAATCATTATTAGAAATGTTACAATTAAATTATCTGTATCATTACGAATGTCACTTGATATTTATCAGCCACCTGTCGCATAAGCTGAAATGCTGACTTAGGCGGTATTCTTCTGTATGGTCTTCACGTAATCCAAAATAGTTACCCATTCTTCAGTGTCTTGTCCAATGTCCTATCACAAGGAGAGAGAGAGAGAGAGAGAGTACATCTGTGTTGGTGTATCTGTTGCAGAAGAGAGAGAGGAGCTGAGGAGAGTGAGTGATCATGAAGGGATAGAAAGGGAAGAAGGGAATGGGAATGGGAATGGAGATGGGGAACGGAAATGGAGATGGGGGAACGGAAATGGAGATGGGGGAACGGAAATGGAGATGGGGGAACGGAAATGGAGATGGGGGAACGGGAATGGAGATGGGGAATGGGAATGGAGATGGGGAATGGGAATGGGAATGGAGATGGAGAATGCTTTTCACTAATCAGAGCAGAAACACCAAAAGCTAAAGCAAACTGATACAGGACAAATAGACCAATGTTTTATTACGAACGTATTAACTGCCTCAGAAGTGTATGATTCCGGATATCAGGTATCATCACTGACTTAACTTAGTTGAGGGTGCCTGAATAGCTTCTTCACCGGCAGTTTACATTACACTGGTTTACACACTCAAACAAACAGATGTATCCTTTAAGTGATCAAAACCCTTTGATCTAATAGGACATGCATGTAGAATAATAATCAAACATAGTGCTAGGGTGAACAGTGTCATTGGATAGGAGAGGTTGCTAAGGGTTGCTAAGGGTTGCTAAGGGTTGCTAAGGGTTGCTAAGGGTTGCTAAGGGTTGCTAAGGGTTGCTCTACAAAACACTTGAAACATTTGTGTCTATAGTTTAGTACATTCCTGTTTTACATTCACAGATGCTCGAGTGAGTAACAGTTTTGTTATACAGTTTGAAAGGTAGCTAGGATTTTAATAAATAGTATACATACAAGGAATTGTATATAATTGGTAACAAACACAATATTATTGAATTGAAACTTCATTCCTTCACAATATTATTTATTGAAACTTCATTCCTTTACAGGAGTGTCTACACATTACACTGTATAGGTATGTTCATCACCTAGATCATACCAGAGATATCATAGCCTATCACTAACAGACTAAATGTACACTCCCTCAAAATTCGCCTTGATTGCACAAGCAGATGCAAGTGTATTGTCATGACAACATCCCTGTCACCATAGCAACAGTATTTTTAATACATTCCTCAAGTATATGAATGCACACAAAACAGAGTAAAGAAGGTAAAAGCTTCCTCAAGTAAAACATTTCCTCTTTATCCTCTCAATCCATTTAACCAATTGTTCATCACAAATATACTTGCTTATTCAGGTCAAACTCTAACCTTATAAGCGTGCATAATGAACTGCCTTCAAACACTTACACCACATTAGACTACACTAATAAACAGCCCCAACTTGTAACTGTCACAGCACACCACTGACTGGCCATAGCCTTTAGGAAGTGCTTCCTAGAGCAGGCCACAATAAGACTCACCTTAATGACACAGCAGCTGCACTTGACCACCTTCCTGGCAGTACCGGTCTTGTCAATCTTACAAAGTCCCACCCACTCACCCAACTTCATCTGGTCCTCAACCTGATGAGGAAAAGGGACAGAGAGGAAAGGGAGGGGAGAGAGAGAGAGGAGTAGGGAAGGGAGGGGAGGTGAGAGAGGGAGTAGGGAAGGGAGAGGAGAGAGAGGGGGAGAGAGGGAGTAGGGAAGGGAGGGGAGTGAGAGGGAGTAGGGAAGAGAGAGGAGTAGAGAGAGGGAGGGGGAGAGAAAGGGAGAGGGGAGAGAGGTAGTAGGGAAGGGAGAGAGGTAGTAGGGAAGGGAGAGGAGAGAGAGGGGGAGAGAGGGAGTAGGGAAGGGAGGGGAGTGAGAGGGAGTAGGGAAGAGAGAGGAGTAGAGAGAGGGAGGGGGAGAGAAAGGGAGAGGGGAGAGAGGTAGTAGGGAAGGGAGAGAGGTAGTAGGGAAGGGAGAGGAGGAGAGAGAGGTAGTAGGGAAGGGAGAGGGAGAGAGGATAAGTTGGTAGAGTAACAGTTAAATAGAGAGCAGATCAAACTAAATATATAAACTGTGAGTATGTATATTTGCCACCTTAGGGAAAACTTCAGAAAATGAACAAAGTTAAAATTACCAATACTAGAATATTGTCTGTTGAGGAATGTATGTCATGAGTTCCTTTGTAGGTGTACATTAGACCTGAGCAAACGGCTAATGAATGAATGTAGTGTCACCTTTGCTACAGACTATTGGATCTCCCAGTCACATGACTGGGAAATGTGTCAACAGGAGCTATGATGTCATCGCTTCTAAGAATTGTGTATACCACATGTGGGAGTAAATGACACATATTTATGGCTTCAATGGCTTTAGTATACATACATAGGGACTCATATACATATAATATTAGACTCAATGTCATGTGACTTATCCATATCAATTATACACATAGTAACCACATAACAACTGTACAAATTTAATAATACTAGTGAAAGTGTATATCCAAATGACTTCAATAGGTTATCTAATTATAATTAAGTTTTAACAATGTTTGTTTTTATAGCTAGCTTAAAAGAGTAAGATCCTTTAATTTCTAATGAGTAATGCCTCTAAAACTACCCATGTTAACCTTTGCCTCCACATGATTAACTTTGAAAACATTTTTACAAGTTGCTAGGCAACAAGTACACAAGCAGTTGTGGGGATTCTCTAAAGTCTATCACCTCATAATAACACCAGTGATAATGTACTCAGGGGGGGGGGGGGACAGGCAAAACTATGTACATATGTAGCGCTTATTAGAGGGGTAACATAATTGAGACATTATTTCAAAATGGCCGACAACTTACGTAGAGCATCATAATACTATGTTCCTGACACAGTCCCTCAATTAGCCTTGTATAACCAGCTTCACTACAGTTCTTGGCCAAAATACACAGCATGGCTTGACGCCTTCAGAAAACACAATATTTGAAATTGAAAACAGACACAGCCCTTTTGTAACGGATGAATAAAATTGCACTATTTTATTATAAATTTCATTTTGAAAGAAATCCAAATTACATTATGTTTATACAGTTTTCAATTTAATTTATCACAAAAATGAAGACATATGGCTAAAGAGTACAAACTCAAAAGCCTCACAGATCAAACTGAAAGAGCATAAATAACTTAAAACAAGAAACACAAACTCACTTATCGAGAGCCTTCACTGCCTCTCTCAATCCTCTTGCCAAACCATCATGGATTAGAGCAGTCTTGAGTACCTGTTGAAGGGCTACTTCTACATTCACACCTTGCGTACCATCTCTGTAAAGAGACAGACAGATAGATTGTAATATTTATGCAGCCGAGATCCTCGGCAATGTGCTAATCTACTGTGGGTGTCCAGGCTACCATAGATAAAAATCAAATTAGAATAAAGAGTAAGACCCTTTAATTCTACAAAGCAACTGACCAGCAGACAGCAAAGTGAAAGAAATATAATAATCGAGAACTGTGTCTTATACGTATGGCTTGTTTGCGGTATATGCGGATAATGATATGTAGATAATTCGAAATGCATCCCAGTTCCATCAAATTAACATCTAAACAGTGCTTACCGTGCTCTTCAATGCGTGCTTAATACACTAAGGCTGTTAACTATACTTATTGCAAAACTTGCAAATGTTTAATCTACTTAAAGGTTTATACTTGTAGCGGTGGTCCAATGCGTGGCTTACCCGTCCATGTCTGTTGCCATTATAATCACAACAGGGATTTCCTCACTTTACGGAGCAAAAGAGAATCATTTAACAACATTTCTTAATTGTAACTTCAGGCTACAGTGCTAAAACTTACATGGTCTAAAAACAATTTCTACACGTGGTCGGATATACACGTGTTACGGAGCATGCGCAAACGACTAGATTTACTGCATACGTCATTAGTACATTCCTAAGCGCAACTGTAATCCATCAACAACACAAGGAATCATAGACTTAACACACGTTTTAGAAGGTCATTGATACGATCCATCCTCGCAATTTAACGAAGTCAATTTTATTCATTAATTTATTAAGAAATAACAAAATACATAAGTATAATGTAGGTTCAATAATGCAAAGCGTAACAAGTACAATTAATAACCGCTCATGTAACGTTTAAAACTAAATGATATGCATATTACAGGTATAGTTTGCTATTGCCTCATAACTAGATCTTGAAGGCAGATTAAACAAGAGTCAACTTTGAGCGATGTATACAGCAGCAGAGTCCGAGCGAAAGGACGATACCAGCCACTTCGAGGAAACCGAAAGCGAGAGCAATTCCTCCTACAGCCACTGCAGCGCCTACGTTGTTTGTGACTGCTCCGATTGTGGCTGGAATGCAGCCTGTCATCCTCAATGAAGTACTATTTCCCCTACAGTTACCTGCATCGTCCCTGCAGCAGGAGTCTGGAAAGCGCTGTTTAGTCATGAAGAAATCGGAATTCATCCAGTCTGTATAGTTTTCAGCGCCGCAGCAATCCACTTGGTTCTGATACGCATTAACGGCGACATCCAAGGCACTGTCACCGTTACTAAATGCAGCGAAGGCCCTTTTGAATCCATCATCAAGAAATACACGGATGTTATTCCTAAAGTAGATGGCCAATCCAGCTCCGACGATCTCCAAAATGACGATGATGATGAGAGTAACGGCGAAAATGACCAATAATGGTCTAGCTTGACAAAGAGCACCCAAAATTCCGACAGCAGCGATGATCACAGTGACACCACCAGCGACGATGATTAATGCCGCACCACTCACAACTGAATTTCCCGTCAATGCTACAAATGCGTTGTTCTCGGCTACAAGCCATGCTCCAACACCGACTATCACCAACCCAAGAATGAGAAACAAAATGTTAAAGAATACGAAGATAAACTTGGTAATTTTCGGACAAGTGGAAAGCGGAGTATTACTCATTTTTCTCTGGTTAGGTACAGAATTAGCAGAAGGTTTTCCTTTTCACCTTAAGTTCCTTGTAACACAGGAAATAGCCGCGATCATATGATCAGACGTTACCAACTATAACCGTTTTGGTATTGTCTATATTTAGTAACACAGTCTTGACTGCGCTTCTCAGTTCCACGTGTTTGGCTACTTAGGGTATTTCCCAAACCAATTGTTTCAATTCGGAAATTTGTCGAGTTAGCATTCTTCGTAGTCGTTTGCTACTACTTACTCGCAACATTAGATTATTCTCGAAGCGAATGACTCTGAATGACTGTTAACCTATTAAACATCTACTAGAATTGTTTCAATTTAGTGTGAGAGTTATAAGAAGTCGGACATTTGTAAATTGACTCTACATGTAAGAATTATGTATTCTACTCTAATTGATACTTTGTTAATGGTTGTTAAATGTATGTCTATCATGCGTCCGTACAAGGTCGCCAGATTACCGGAACTTTAGTAGCTATAATATTAAGTAGACAAATTTCCCCTACAATATTTCCTCGTTCTCTATGCTATTTTAGACCTGTTCTTTGGGAATAGACCTTTCGCAACGTACCCAACAGTTACAGTATTGCGGCCTGGACATGTTGGAAGACTTTGTCTCAATGTTGACTAATTGGTTCTGGATTGGGCTAGTATCAACTCTCCTCTGTGGACTGGTAATCTCTCCAGTCCTCGCAAGTCTCTTTGTAGAGGGGTACAACAGCTTGGGAACTAAGAAGGCAGACTTTAACACTCGACTGGGGTCTACAGTCCACGCTGTAATTGGGGCAGTGACAGGATTGTATCTGATGCTGGACCCGACTATTTACATAGATAAAGTAAATAGTCATTCTCTATTTGGAGAGCATATGTTGGAAATGTCCACTGGCTACTTTATAGCAGATTATGTCTTAATACTTTTGGATCCGGAAATGCGTAAGGTTGTGGGTAATCATATTCATCACTTGGTGTCCCTAACTGGCACTGCTTTGTCAAGGTATTACAGGTTGATGGTCTTCTTTGTTACATATCGTTACATCAACGAGTTCTCTACGCCAATTGTGAACCTATTTACAGTTCAAATAACACTAAAAAAGAACAAGGGACCACTGTTTGTGTTTACATCCACTTCAATGGTGATCGTATTTTTTCTTTGTCGTATTGTTCTCATTCCTCTTCACTGGAAGTGGATTTATGAAGTCTACAGATATGCAAAAATACCTTCGTATGGAGTATCTAGCAGAATCTTGGTTTGGTATATATTCCTTGTGTATCCGACCTTTGACCTCTTGAATCTATTTTGGCTGAGGAAGATGGTGTTGGGATATGTAAAGATGATCAAAGGCAATAAGATCAATTGATCAGTGTTTCTGGTGAAGGGTGTAATATAGAACCATGTACGATTCATTTATTTTGTAATTTATTTGATATTCTCTTACAATTAAATGCTTTTATGTATAAATATGTAGATAATTAAGGTTTTCCTGTGTTTAATGATTTACATGGTGGTGTAAGTTTTTTTATGAAATTAATCATGAATTAATGTTTAGCGCCAGCCGTGGTAGCCTATCAATCAACGAGACAGCACCGCGATCCGTATACGTGCTGCTAAACGCTTTTTGCCGGGAACGTGGCAACCTTGAGATTACCTGTTTCAGAGCGACTGCTGTTGAGCATTCTACACTTTAGTGAGTTTCACGTGTCACAGCATATAATATAAGAGACATACGTTCTTTGGCAGGTGTAAGAAAATATCTCTTGTAGAAACTTCATGCGTTGGAGTGGTACATGGTAGAAGTATGACACAAAGATCAGTACTTAAGTACAACTGTCATAGCGACTTATAAAGTATTGCTCCTTGCTTCTTAAAGGCGAGATGTTTTATAAACTGAATAGTCTTTCAAGTGGCTACCAAGTTACCACGATTTGTGGGCTCCCGTTTGGCTTCGACTTCCCACCGTACCTACCCATTTTTAGCAAGGAAATTCAATTATTCTTTTGTACATATACGAAATAAATGAGCTATAAAGTGCTGTGCAAAGTGTCTTGTTTGTCTTTCTCCTCCTTAATAAGTGTACATACGAATTAGTTCGCAATGTGCTTTTTATACATTTTGTTCCATGCATGGCGTAACCATGACCACCCAAAGACTCCTTTACTACTGGTTGATGCATTTCTGCTCTAGATAAGTTGTCAAGTTAATATCAGGATTCCTGTTTCGTATCCCTTAATTTTACCCAGCATTGTTGACCTCTAACCAACCATAGTTGATTTTTATTCCTAATATTAATTATATTAATCAGTGTATTAAATAACCCTACGTATGCACACTATATAGGTATACTATTGAAGGTAGCTCTATTGTGGCTGGTGTTCAAGTAATGTTGGATAATTTGGACTTGCTGTTGACTAATTGGTTCTGGATTGGGTTAGTCTCAACTCTCCTCTGTGGATTGGTAATCTCTCCAGTCCTCGCAAGTCTCTTTGTAGAGGGATACAACGGCTTGGGGATCAAGAAGGCAGACTTTAACACTCGACTGGGGTCTACAGTCCATGCCTTGATTGTTGGGCTCTGTGGACTGTACGTGTTAACGGACCCTGTTTCATTTGATGACAAGCTGCACAGTCCATCCAGACTTGCTGAATGTGTACTACAACTGTCCCTCGGATACTTCACTGCAGACTACATCCTTATACTGTTGGACCCTCAAATGAGGAAGGACAAAGGAAGCCACGCCCACCACTTTGTGTCCTTCACGGGCGTGGCCGTGTCCCTGTATTATAAGTCTTTAGTCTTCTTTGTGCTATATCGCTTGACAAATGAGTTTTCCACTCCATTTGTGAATCTTTTTTTAATCTTGAACAACTTGAAGAAAACAAAAGGAAGGTTGTACCTCTTTGCATCTGGCTCCATGATGATAATGTTTTTTCTCTGTCGTCTCGTTCCTATGCCACTTCACTGGTACTGGATTTACGACATGTTTCATTATTCTAATGTATTTTCTGATCCTGATGTTAATCTCTATGTTGCCTGGTATATCTTCCTCGTATACCCTACATATGACTTGTTGAATATTTACTGGTTTTGGAAGATGTTCAAAGGATTCATAAAATTCCTCTCTAAAGGTTCAAAGAGACATGACTAGTTATCTTTGTACAGTATATTTACATGTATCTGAACTCTACACATGGAGAAGTACACAGTTGTAAATTATACCAATTTTAGTCCAATGCATAATGTCCATTTGATAGAGTTGCATCACTTAAGACTAGTATATGCACGATGAAGGGCAAATATGAAGCATGCATCAAAATTTCTAAAACTCATTTTTTTCTCAGGAATTAGTTACATTGTATATGTGCTGTATATAATATCAGATTGAACAACTTAACATATTCACTTTACACATAAAGCATTGTCATGATGTATGCCATACGTACATAAACGCAAATGCATTACCAAATATGGTAATAACAGTTAATAACAATAGTCTCTAAAGGAACATATTAACTGCTTGTTAATTTTGACCAACGTATGTGTGCTCTTCAGCAGATATGAAATAGTCCTCTAAGAGGTACTTCAGGTACTCAAATGTAGGTCTTTCTTCGGGATTTCCCTTCCAGCAGCTCAGCATGATGTCATACAAGGCATCTGGACAGTTGGAGGGGCACTCCATTCTGTAGCCATGTTGTAATTTTTCCAATACTTCTGATTTGGTCATTCCTTCATAGGGGGTCCTTCCATAGGTAACCAGCTCTGTCAGCAATATCCCAAAGGACCACACGTCAGATTTAATGCTGTAGCTATAGAAAAAAATGGCCTCCGGGGCGGTCCACTTCACTGGGAACTTTGTACCTCCTCTGATTCTGTATTCATCATGTCTTGTTAGTCTAGCCAACCCAAAATCAGCCACCTTCACGACATTATTGTCTCCAACTAATATGTTTCTAGCTGCCAGATCTCTGTGAATAAATTTCTTTGATTCCAAATAAGCCATTCCTTCACTAGTCTGAGCTGCTATGTCAATGAGTTCACATAAGTGAAGCTTTTTGCCTTCAGTGGACTGTAAATAGTTCAACAAGCTGCCCTGTGTCATCAGTTCAGTGATGATGTATATGGGCTCTTCTTTTGTGCAAACAGCATACAATTGGACTAGTTTTGGGTGTTGCAAGCTTTTCATAATCTGAGCTTCCGCTAGGAAATCTCTCTGGTCCATTGTATCAGATTTGAGCATCTTTATTGCCACTGGAGTGCTATCATTCCATACACCGGACCACACCTCCCCAAATTGCCCTGCCCCAAGCTTGGTCCTTGTGGCCAATGTGGACCGATCGACCTCCCACAGATCATCCTTTAGGATGGTTTCGGCACTGCTCTCCAGACGGGCTACAGATGAGTGCCAAAGGCAGGGCTCTCCCAGCTTTGTGACAAGACCATTGGCCCCTGACTGGTAGTGGAGTATTAGTAGGTTTAAGTTGTGAAATATCTGATTAGGAGTAACAAAAAAGCCTCCAGAATCAGCCCTCCTAATCCTGTAGTGCTTCACATTGCTTCCATCAAATATGGACAGGGCAAAATTTCCAATTTGAGTGTCACTCTCCCGAACAAGAAAAGAGCCAGGTTTGGAGCCAAATTTTCTCAGTCTTCTTTCAGCATCCTGACGCTTCACTCGACCCACAAACCATCTATTAATTAAAAGAAGCAATAAATATTGTTTTTAGTGCTATGTTTACATGAAATGAGAAAGTGTGTTGCATATTTTTGCACACTAATGTATGAAGCATAATGTGCATACGTATCTAGACATAACATATACTGTCTGACCAGTGAAGCATAAAAATGAAGAGAAGACTCTTGTATCCTCATTCAAAGCTCTCACTAGGTCTAGTTCCCTATAGGCTATTTATACTGTAAAATGGATGCATTAAGTAAGAAAATGTTTACTATTATGTATATTTACTTGGCACATATAAAGTATACCTTTGTCCATGAACCCGGGGACATGGGATTGATAGATATGTCTCCAGACCAGAGTTTCTTTTGTAATACTCTACTAGCTTATCCAAACTAACAAATCTTTCTTGTACAAACTGTTTCTTTACCATCCATCTACCATCCTCACTTGATTGCACAATACTGAAACTCTTGATCAAACTATCAGCAATAACACAGAGTTGAAATGAACCCATTAGGGAGGAATCCTGTGATATGTAAAATGTTCCGTTTGGATTTCCTTTCAGTAACAGATCATTTTCAGGTGATCCGATTTCTTCCACAGATCGGTACCATCTTAAGAGGAAAGTAGTAGAAGATGTGGGTATATATCCTACTTTTACATCAGTATGCAAATATATTCAATATATGTACATCTAAAAGTAAACACCTTTCAGTACATTAGTGTTTTCCCAAAACACATTTGTGAGATTTTGTTTTTTTAACACAGCCTCCCATTTATGGAATGAAGGACTAAGTTTAATGACAGAAAATTCACTTTGTATGTATATTCAATTTTCGTTAATCTTAAGCACACACCTATATTATACACATACACATATAGTATATATACATTTATTAATGAAACCATAACATAGATATATAGTCCATAGAATGCAGTTAATATTTGAGTGCTGTATACATATGTATATTGCAACATACTGTAATGATTCAAAGTGTTCAATTGGTGCTACTGAATTCAGAGGAGCATATCCCTGTTCTCCTGTTCCTACTAGCTCCACAAACCACCATCCAGTTTGTGATATTGTACCAGAAGCTGTCATTCTCTGCCCCTTCTGATAGGTAATGTCACCATGACCACTGGAGGTGTGGTCAGAAATTGCGATAAACGGGAGCTGATAGACGATTGGACAGAACTTCTCCTCTGCATGAGTTGAGGTTGGGGCTCCTCGGTGAAATTTTAGCTTTAGTGTACCCAGTGACTTTGAGGCCCTTTCGAGTGTCCCTAGCTTTGTTCTAGTAGCTGAGGATGAGCTTCTCTTTATAGTTATTTTCCCTTGCGATCCCTCCTCTTCAAGTGCTTGGATTTCTTCTTGCTTGCAGTCACTTTTCCGGCTTTTTACTCTGGGGTAGTTGGGTTCTCTGTGCTGTTTGTTTCCCATTCTGTTACTTCCACAGACACTGATCTAAAAACTTCCAAGTTCAAAGAGACTGAACTGGAGATGTTGCTTACTTAAAATTGCCCTGTTTGGAAGCCAAATGAGAAAGACAGCCATAGAATTATACCTCAGACAGATTTCTGTAGCTGATCAAAGCAAGCCTTATATGGCTTAAATATTTGTAGCAGTTCTAAGAATTATATGCAATCCTATATACATATCTATATAGTCTGAATTTCAATTGTTTATGCCTAAATATATTGTCTGTATATACGTATATGCCTACCTAAGAGAAAGAGATCCAGCCAATATAAAAGAAATATTTTTTCTTCCCTTTATTATTCCTTCACTGTACATTCCACTGATATTTTCAGAACTACTAACCGATAGCTATATAGGGCAATTTAAACAGTACATGGACACTACCTTAAGTATGTGTATATAAAGTATAGGTAGGTACAGACTATGTATAATATACTGAATATTCTATATACCCTATTATACGTATGTACGTACGTATATTGGCTATTAGGAATGCATTTGTTATATATAAGTTGTTAGCTGGTACACTCCTCAGTTTTCCCATACAACGGTGTTAAGTATGATGTTATAATAGTTAACATTAACGCCTACTTTCACCTTCAGCTTCTAGAAACCATACAATTTTATACATACTCTGATGTCATATATACCTCTATTAAACTACATGCTGTGTGTATATATGTGCACTATACAGTAAGTTGTAGTATAGACGATTTGCAAAAGTGAAAGTATTGGTTTAATGTCTATCAAAGAATTACATGTTATGACCTTTCAACCCTCGTGACCCAAATGAATGCAACACTCCTAGTGCATATACCAAAATGTTCTATGTCATTAAAGCTATTGTGTTGCCATGGTAATTGTAGCTGTGGTCATAACCAGCTGTCCTGGGTTCAATTCCCAGTAATTGCTTCTTTCGTGTCCTTCTTCTTCATTATGTCTGAGAATGATTACTTGTGGTTTGTTTATCACTTTGCGATCGATTGAACCATGAATAATGTATGTTCTGTATGTGTATACTTTATAATATAATAAAAATATCACACTAAACACAATACTGCTCATGAAGCAAACTATTTGAATTCAAAACTCAAATACAACAAAGTTCAGGTTCGCTTAACTTATGATAAAGACAGATCAAATCCATTCAAAAAGCATCTTAACGTGAGCTTTAAATACCTGCAGATCATAAGGTGTTATGTGATTATTCTGTAATCTGATCCACCTAGTGCGTTGTCATAGTCCTCCAGAAGATACTTAAGGGACTCAAAGGTAGGCCTGTCATCAGCTTCTGCCTTCCAGCAATCCAACATGACCTTGTACAGTGGATCAGGGCATCCTGCAGGGGCAGGCATACGATATCCTTGCTCCACTTTGGCTAGCACCTCTCCATTGGTCATTCCAGGGTAAGGGATACGGCCGTGAGTGATCAGTTCGGTGAGGAGGATACCATAGGACCAGACATCTGACTTGATGGTGAACCTGTTGTAGAGGGCAGCTTCAGGAGCAGTCCATTTGATGGGGAACTTGGCACCTTCTCTTGCAGTGTATTCGTCATCCTGAATGAGTCTTGCCAAACCAAAATCGGCAATTTTGCATTCATTATTTTCACTCACAAGGATGTTTCTTGCTGCTAAATCTCTGTGAATGAAGTGTTGGGACTCCAGGTAGGCCATTCCATCAGCTATCTGGGCAGACATATCTATTAATGGAGGAACTGGAAGAATTTTTCCTGTACCCTTCTGCAGATATTCAAGCAGACTTCCGTGCTTCATCAGCTCCGTGATGATGTAAATGGGTTCCTCACGAGTGCAGACAGCATAGAGACAAACAAGCTTTGCATGTCGCATCTTTTTCATGATTGCTGCTTCAGCTAAGAAGTCCTCTGGAGACATGGATCCTGGTTTAAGGGTTTTAACAGCCACTGAAGTTGTATTATTCCACAGGCCCTGCCACACCTCCCCAAACTGCCCCGCCCCAAGCTTACGCTCAAATTTGATGTAACTTCTGTCCACCTCCCACTCATCCTTGACATTGTAGGCGAGGTCCTTGGTAACTGGTGCTTCAGACTTTGTGCAAGGAACAGTTAGAGTCGTGCACAGGCCATCGGCTGACTTCTGATAATGTGCAACTAGCTCGTCCAGGGATCTGCACATGGTACGTGGCGCAATATAATAGCCCCCAGCATCCTGCTTCCTAATACGGTAGTGTTTGACACTTTCATCGTGCCGAACTGAGAGTGAATAGTTTCCGGGCTGACTTTCACTCTCTCTTACCAGAAAGGCCCCAGTGGCATTGTGAGGATTTAGCAGGAACTTTTGGGCGTCTTGTCTACCAATTTTACCAAAATACCAGCTGAATAAAAAAGTAAAGAATTTAAGTAATTATACATAAAATAATTACATGCAAACATATAAAGACATATACACAACATATATATTATAGTGTAATAATTACTAAGCAAACTATATACCCTGCAGGGGACCTAAAGGTGCTCTTATAAATATGCTTTTACCATCATCTCATTTTACTGTGTATGAGCATATGTACAGTTTGACATTAATGTGCATACGTGCATGCAGATTGGCAAACTTTATCTGCTATATATACACAATGTTTCTGCTTCACACAATTTAGCACTCAAATTTAATTATTAGTACAAAAATATTAGTACAAAAATTTAATAATACATTTAATAATAATAATTTGCAACAATAATTTGACAGTGCAGAGTAACTGCAAACAAACTCAACTCATTATAAAGTGTACAAAACTATATTATACTATGAAACATGCATACGTAAGAACGTATATAAGAAAAGTTAGAAGCATCGGTCTGTAGGTTTACCATAAAAGTGAAAAATAATTACCATTTAATATTCATGATGTTTCACAAGTTTAATTTACAACGCGATATGCCTGCTCTGCTGCCGACACAAAGTAGTCTTCAAGCTGGTACTTCAGATACTCAAAGGTCGGTCGCTCCTCGGCCTCCGCCTTCCAGCAATCCAACATGATTTGGTATAATGGATCAGGGCAACCAGGCGGGGGAGGCATTCGGTAGTTTTGTTCTACCTTTGCTAGCACCTCTCCATTGGTCATTCCAGGGTAAGGGATACGGCCGTGAGTGATCAGTTCGGTGAGGAGGATACCATAGGACCAGACATCCGACTTGATGGTGAACCTGCTGTAAAGGGCAGCCTCAGGAGCAGTCCATTTGATGGGGAACTTTGCACCTTCTCTTGCAGTGTATTCGTCATCCTGAATGAGTCTTGCCAAACCAAAATCACAAATCTTCACAATGTTACCATCTCCGACGAGGACATTTCTGGCAGCTAAATCTCTGTGAATGAAGTGTTGGGCCTCTAAGTATGCCATGCCACTGGCAATTTGAGCCCCAATGTCAACCAGCTCCGGGAGCTTCAGGTTTCTACCTTCCCCCTTTTGGAGGTAGTCCAGGAGACTGCCGTGTTTCATGAGTTCCTGGACAATGTAGATGGGCTCATCTTGAGTGCAGACAGCATAAAGTTGAACCAGCTTTTCATGCTGTAGCTTCTTCATGATTTGTGCCTCAGCTAAGAAATCTTGGGGAGACATTGTTCCAGTCTTGAGTGTCTTCACTGCTACTGGTGTAGTACTATTCCACATTCCCTGCCACACATCTCCAAACTGTCCACCACCCAGACGTCTTTGCAACTGAATAGAGGATCTATCAATTTCCCACTCGTCCTTTGTGTTGTAGGCCAAATCCTTGGTCCTCGGCGCCTCACTCTTAGCACACGGATGAGTCAGTCTGGTACACAGACCATCTGCTTGCTGCTGGTAGTGGCGGACAAGGTCATCTAGGTTCTTACACATGGTACGAGGGGCAATGTAGTATGCACCACTGTCAGCTTTCCTGATACGATAGTGCTTCACTGTATCACCATCTCGGACAGAAAGGGAATAATTTCCTGGCTGACTTTCACTTTCTCGAATGAGATATGTACCTGTTATGTTTGATGGTGAAAGTAGCTTCTTTTCAGCATCTTGGCGCCGAATTTTGCCAAAGTACCAACTATAAAAATGAAGCAAGTTTCTCCTCAATGACGCAACCAAAATTTTCACATAAAATATACTCACATGCTGTCACATGCTGTCACATGCTGTCACATGACAGCATCTATTGCTATGTAGCTCAAGATGTGGATTGTGATGGAGTTGGTAAATTAGCTGAACATTCTGTGTGCCCAATCTGAAAGATGCGTTCTTCTTGACAATTGAACGAGGGAGCTTTAAGCAACTATTTATATTACTTTCCAACCTTCCTGCTGTTAAATATATACATGCGCTGGTATGGTAGATTGGCAAAGTCAGATAATTAGATTGGGCACACCGGCAGGCAGCTAGCTAACACTTCCACACATTTCACACCTTTCCTAACACTTACCTGACACATATAATCAAAAATATTACAATTTTAACATGTACAATTTGCGTATCTTGTTAATTACTTCGGAATCTTTACAGATTAAAGCGACACATTTATCTATGAGCGAAAATACTAAGTGTTAAATGCACTTAGTGCTTTGTACCACTCAATTACTTAGCCACCGATACAATGAAGTAGCACTACCTACATGGGAAACTACATTACAGCTTTTCTTTGAACATGTTTGTATGTATGTTTGTATAGGCAGTACTAGTGCAGTGAGGATTGATTTAACTAACTGAAATAGATCTGAACATGATAACACATCAAACAGTCTATTGAACTTCTTAGGAAATGGTCCATTTCAGAAGATATCATAAAGGGTGGAATATAATATAGTAACATTTCGAAGAGGTAACCTACGTACGCATATTAAATGTTTGTTTGTTATTAAAATTTGGCAATTTAACTTTCAAGAGGGGAGAGGCAAATATATTATGAGGGGAAAATCCCTAAATGAAACATTATCATGGGAAACATTAGTGGATGGAATAAACCAGAGTCACACGTATGTATGTATCAGTGTACTCTAGTAAGTATGTACGTATACATCAATAGTTATTGAGGTAATAGCACATTTGTACTCATGAAACAAAAAGTGCATTTCCAGCAATATTCATTATCTAATCTTCAAAGGGAATACATCATTTTTGAAGAGGTGCTTTTAAGATATGCTGGGAAGATTTTCAACAATAAGATACGATATATTTTCTAATAGTTTACATAAAATACAGAAACCTGAAATTTGGGAATATTTACATTTGAAATATGTCAGCTATTTGGGAATATTTACATAAAACTGTTATACCAGAAATTCACTAAATACCTTGTCAATTTTCTCAGTTTTTTTTATTTCACTTTCCTTGCTAACTCTATATATTAATAGCAATGCAGTCAGTATATTTTAATTAGATTTTCAGCAGTAAATTAAATTAATTAGAGGAGCTCCCAAATATATAACATTCCACACTATGAGTTGTAAGGACATACATACGTATATGAGTTGGTTATGAAGCTACTGGAATATAACTGTCCACATCTACTGTCAATGTCAATTAAAGTTGCCAAAGTGTGAGAATGGAACAGTGGCTGTTCCTTTATAAATTATTTCATAATAAATACTGGCTTCGAATAACATCATAGTTTAAGGTTTGGATTACATTACAGAAGACATTTAATAATAATGTCATATTGCATCTTGAAAATGTACTACCAATGGAATGAAAGAAGACACTCATTTTCACATCTAGGAGTATATTGAATATGAAAGGCAAACAATAGCTTGTTTGGACGTATAACTAACATTCTCCCATCAAAATCAATAGGGTTGTTTACATTGAAAATAGCGTCCATTCACTGTTATCAGCTTTACAGAGAGATGTACGTACCAACAAAAGCTACCCACTGTTCATATACATTTCTAAAAAATACTTCAGGAATACTTCAGGAAGTGACCACTGGATAGGTTGCTCAAAAACAGTTTAGGAATATTCTTATAAAATGGCTGACTAACCATTCCTCCACAATAACATACACGATAGTTAAAAGGACAATTTAGTGGAAACTCTAACTTCAAGTGTGTTTCTGAAGTACAAAGATATATACAGGAAGAAATCAAAGGGAATAGCTGAATGCTGGAAGATTTCCTTAACATATTAGCACATTACAAGGTTTTACATCATTTCATTCAACACAATCTTCAGGAAGGAAATTTCACCAGCACTACAATAAATATAGTAGACAAGCGGTACTACAGAGCCTACGTATATATAGGTGGACTAGCAGTACTACAGAGCCTATATATAGGTGGACTAGCAGTATTAAAAGTGATCACTTATGGTATATCAATGACTTCCAAGTCAAAAGAGATTGGTGCACATTCCTAAGAGCATTTAAGCAATGAAGTGTATTATATCAAAGCTAATGGTTTCACTACTTCACAGTTGAGAGGCTTCAAATGAGACAGAAGTCCCGTAACTCATTTAGCACATGAATTTCACTTCTGAAATCTCATATAGCATGGGATATTCACATCTGCAGTTGAATGCCATGAAGTCAGTGGTATTGTATAACCATGTTTAAATACACACTTACACTCATCAAAGCTAGTACTCAATTGACTTGTAAGCCACTCAGACGAGGTCCACAAAGGAAAGTGAGCTGATTGACAGATATATGCAAATACCAATAACGAAAGACAATGGAAAAGGGAGACTTTAAGATCAAAAAATACACATTTTAAAGCCATGAATGTCACTAGACTTAGAATCTCAACTACAATGTCCCATCACTCCTTATAAGGGAGGAAATCAAGTGTCTCCGCAACTTCAACTGGTACCAAGGAAATCAGACAATCCTTACAAGTTTTTTCAATTGTTACACAACCGTTGTATCTGGTATATCATTACAGTAGAATCAAGAGCTAAGGTAATTAATATAAGTAGTATGACTTCTTACAAATCTATTAAGTGGCACACATAAAGGATGCCTGGAGGAAGATTTATATGGGTGTCCCCAGCATAGTTGCCATGGTAACACTGACAAGTGTCAATGCAAATACCCCAACTGTTTCCAAGCTATTAAATTGACTATTTCCAAACAATAGCCTCCTCCTCCCATTGGCATGTAGGAGTGCCACAGAGATCCAATTACACTACTATTTTATAAGTGTCATATTATAAAGAGGGACTTTTCATATGTATGTCCGGAATTTGTTTACAAAATACTGTAACAAATGTTTTAAGAAAGGGCATATTAAGGGAAATTATTGACAAACCAGACATTCCAAGAATTTAGGAAATATTATTCAGTTTTAGAAATTGTTACAATAATACAACAAGTGGATCATTTCAAAATTTCCATCTCCACAAGCATCATTCTACATTCTCTACAAACATATATTGTACTCTATTATTAATAAAACAGTTTCCACTCTATGTAAAGTATTTATGGGTGCATACTAAGTGAATAGGAGACATGAGTTTATCCAAAAACAAACTCGTGTAATAGATCACTAGTGGCAGGAGGAACTGCCATACAAAAACACTCAGATTACACACAAGGCATGTCTTTCCATGTAAGATACGTACGTCACCATGTCTCACTAATATTCTACTAAAATACTTAAACTACATGTTTCCCAAAAACTACAGCTGTCTGACCAAGTGAAGAAGAAGGAAAATAGTGTCTCCTCTCATCCAAAACTGTACAGTAGTACTGTAAACACCCTAATATACGTAGCTCCAGGAAAAAGGTATTTCAAGTAATTAATACATTAGGACTTTCAAAGGACTACAGAGACAAAGACTCTCAGGGTCACTGCTGAAGGCTGGAATTCTCGCTGCAAGTAAAGTTAAAGTGAAAATGCTCCCTCATCTAAAGCTCTATAGGCTTCAGAAATCTGGGAAATAACATACATATAAATAGCCTCATATGCATGGCAACCATATAAAATAGCTTTGTGTATTATTCTAATGTATTCACATACTATTACACATATTGCACTCTTAAAGGAGAAGCAGAACAAAGTGGATTGAGTGGAAGGTGATCTACCCAGCTGCAAAGACGTCTGGGTGTTGGAGAGTTTCTTAAAATAGAAGTAGAACAAAGATTGGCACATAAAACAGGTCATCATGCAGGAAGACAAAGAAAGACAGAGGTTACATCATACAAGTGATGCAAAGTGTGAGTAATTCACACCTTTTTGAGGGCAACTGGTTCTCCTTATAAAAACACTGCAGTAATGCACACACATATATATATTAAGTGACAATACACAAGTTTTCTTTTATTTATTAGCTCAATCATCAAATTAAGGTTCAAATAACAAAACGTTCAAGCTCACTTAGCTACAATCAAAGGAGACACATTTAAGTGCTTCTAATCTGAAGAATAGTCATTCAATTACAAGCATGCCTGACAATTAAAACATGTTCACTTGGAAAAACTGGCATCACTCCCTTATCTCTTGATACAGCCACATCATAGTGATGCATCAGACCAGACCCTCTACCCTTCACCACTCCCTCCACCACTCCCTCCCTTCCCCACTCCCTTCACCACTCCCTTCCCCACTCCCTTCACCACTCCCTTCACCACTCCCTTCACCACACCCTTCACCACTCCCTTCCCCACTCCCTTCACCACTCCCTTCACCACTCCCTTCCCCACTCCCTTCCCCACTCCCTTCACAACTCCCTTCACCACTCCCTCCACCACTCCCTTCACCACTCCCTTCACAACTCCCTTCCCCACTCCCTTCACCACTCCCTTCACCACACCCTTCACCACTCCCTTCACAACTCCCTTCACCACTCCCTTCACCACTCCCTTCACAACTCCCTTCACAACTCCCTTCACCACATACCTAGAGAAATACTTTTAGTGTGTGGAGAAGCATGTCAATCATTCATTCCCCAGAACCAGATCTATACAACAGTTAACTAGTCCATTTCTTCCTTCCCTTTGTGTGCATATACGTACCTCCTACCATATAATATGCTGCTCTACAGATAATACCCCCTTGTCCCATTCCTATTGAGCTACGTATATGAAGAAGGGGTACTTGTTGTGCTCATAATGAATTGGTGACAATTTGAGCATCAGCAATACCTATTATTAATCAAAGTGTTAGGACGTTTCGACCCATACGTATGTCTTCTTCAGCAATAATTATTATCAAATTGAAAACCAATTCATGTAGAATATACATAGTATACAAGGATCAGCTAGTGAGAGATAATTCGGATGAAACACTTGTGTTTAACCATATCTTAAACCTTTTATTATGCATAACATGAATGTAGTAAATGAAAATGGAGTCAAATTCAATTTCAAATAAAAAAAAACAAAGTCAAAGCAAATAAACTAAACAAAGAGTGACTGCAAGTCCTTTATCCTACAGGGGCACCAAGTCCTGTTATTATAACAACAAACCTCAGAATGTGCTTTCCTAAAAACTATCTGACACACTTTCATTCATATTTATATTAAATTCTACTGAAATATGCACTTTACAGTTCTAACAATGTTCCATTAATTAAACTTCAGAAATACGTAGCTCTATAGTTTAGTTGACAACAGATCTTAAACAGATTGCAATATACTGACTGTCCTGGGGTGGGAGGGGCTACATTAGTCCTGGGGTGGGAGGGGCTACATTAGTCCTGGGGTGGGAGGGGCTACATTAGTCCTGGGGTGGGAGGGGCTACATTAGTCCTGGGGTGGGAGGGGCTACAATATATAGGCTGTCCTGGGGTGGGAGGGGCTACATTATACAGGCTGTCCTGGGGTGGGAGGGGCTACATTATATAGGCTGTCCTGGGGTGGGAGGGGCTACATTAGTCCTGGGGTGGGAGGGGCTACATTATACAGGCTGTCCTGGGGTGGGAGGGGCTACATTATACAGGCTGTCCTGGGGTGGGAGGGGCTACAGGGTGGGACCCACACTGGAAATACCCTGGGTTCACCATGTACCAATAACAGTTCATTATGACAAAGCCACTCAAGGCAATATGAAAGTTAAAAATCTCGTATGGCTACACCACTTCTCAATCAACAGGTGTTTATTCAAGGACTGTATCAGATCAAGGTTGAGAAAATAACATATTTCAAGAATTACTAAGCAATCACCAACAAAAGACAAATGAGAAAAGTACAATGTTAATAAACAACTACAATTTCCCAAAATACTCGACAATTGTATAATGAAAGAACTTCATTAACACTATTTTGTCTCTTCGATACGACAAACATGCTAGAGTTCCCCAGTCAAGTAGGCTAATGGCTTTGCTACCTATTACGAGCGTTTTATTGGATGCTTAGAAACGAGTAATGGACACGATTGACGACCTTGCTAAAAGGTCTACTAGGACGTTAGTAGGATGAAACGGTCTAACGTAATAATTTCGTTACACCAACTGAAGCCAGTAGAATTTTAGCGAAAAGCGCTACATCGTTGCCTCATGACTTGATACGCTGTCTGCATAAATCCGCTATTCACGACATTTTGACGAGAAATAAAACAACAGCAGCAGCCGAACATCATTCACCAGAAACGCATACGATACACTGGCAAGCTAGTAAGCTAAGACAAACACACAACTCACTCTTGCGCCTGAACGCTCTCCATCGGAGCGACGTAGTTACTGGGAATGTACCCTTCTTGGCCTGTCGCCATTGACCGGGCCAGCCACCAGTCCCCGTCAGCATTATTGATAATCTGTAGCTTTTCACCTTTCTTGAAGCTCAAATCTTCCGACGTCCTAGCATCGTACTGGTACAGGCCCAGGAACATAAGCGCCCCCTGTGGAGGTTGTACGGGAGGTGGTGGAGGCGGCATAGAAATTCCCATCCCTCCCGCCCCGCTCGAGTTGAACTGTGGCCCGCTGTTCATCATTCCCTGCCCGCCTGGGTAAGCAGATGTAGTGTTAGAGTTCGCTTTAGGAACTTCATTTTGCGAAGAAACGCATCCCATGACGTATCAATGTTTCGGTCAAAAGGAACTTCTCAACACACGAAAACTACACTCCCTCTACGTAAAGACAGCGCTTCCTCCTTTAGCCAAATACGGACTATACTGCCTACATTTGTATACAAACACTGTAATAATAAGACGTACTAATCCAAGTTCACATTCGAAACATTAATAACGAGATTCATGACCTCTTCCATATAAGGTTTCGCAAAGGCCGATTACGACTTGGGTTCGCCTGCCCAGGAATTTCGGGCGTGGCCCAACCATACCACCCACAGCGAGCAACTTGACAACTCGTTGTTTGTCATGATGAACCCTTCGTTTCATCAAAATAATAGTGTTCAATGAAGTAAATTCAGGTATCAAAAATAATAACTGGTAAAAAGGAAGAGTTCTTTTACACAACATGCACACTTAAATATTGCGTTACAAAGCAAAATTGTTGCACCTGATCCATTGATCTGTTTCAGGGCCCACAAGGTACAAGGTAACTGTATCAAATATCATGCAGAATAAAGTGCAATGACTATATTCCATGTACATACCACCATTTTCTGCTGACATCGGTATAAGACTAAAGAAGAATACTTGAATAGATTTCCTTGACTTATCAATTAGGGAAACTTATACAGCTTTGAAAGAGGATACAGCTTTTTTCTACATAAAGTCTATAATCCTTATTATAGTGCATTGATATATACAGTTAATATGGTATAGATACATTGCAAATAAGATGTAGAGTGACTTTCCTCAATAACTTCAAAAGAGTATTTCACTTGCATGCAAATCAACTGAGTGAAAAATATTTGATGATAATGTTATAATCAACAACTACAATATCACATGCCATTTAATTAGATCTTAAGTTAATTTATATATAATCAAAGTACATTCCTTGCAGAAATTACCCTGTTCACACTATATATACATGTGTGATTGATAATTATGCATCTATACAAATTTGCTATTTAAAGTCTGTATACATAATAGAAATTGAATCTAAAACATAAATTGAAGGTACATACTGCTATAGCTCATATATGAAGAGATTCCACATTATACACTGCAACATGTACTCTGTGGTAGCTGTTAGAAAAATTTTGGCTGTTTCTTGCACAAAGTGTGCAAATTTGTACTCTTTTACTGTTAAACTGTGTATATACTTTGCATAAAAACTGCTGAAAGTGGTCTAACTACTTATATATATACGTAGCTACTATTTAAAATTATATCATGTAACAAAAGAGGTCTGATGTATGGTCTAACAATGCTTTTAATGAATCCTCATCAAGACAACTTAACAATGCATGTGCCAGATCAATAACAATTTGAATGAAGCTAGTGTTACATAATTATAATTCAAGAGTTCATTGGAGTGGGTTACAAACGGAGCCAGCCCTATTAATGAGCAGCCATTTTGACTGTCATGTACCATATAACAGCTGCATTCATGAGTTAATTACTAGCTATACACTTGGGTATGTACGTATATTGCCTTGTTCATGAATGGAAAAATTGAAAAGCATTCAACTATACAATGTTATTCCTTGGACCAATCAAAGATGCAACAATCACATGAATACCCACCAATGTATAGTACCAACAGTATACATTAATAGCTATGAATACAATTGAAAATAAATCCAATGTATTCAATTCCTTCAATGCCTTGTAATAATCACAGATTTATGGCTGATTTGCCATAAGTTCTGGTGCCTTGAATAGTCAGGTTTACCAAACACTAAGAGCTTGCAAGCTGAACTCAATAATAAAAATGTAGAGCACGCAACTGCATATATTTCACTGCATTAATACGTATATAAAGTGACAAAAAAGAAACAATTACTATTATACTGATTAGTAATATGTTCAATATTTTATCAAGTTTGACTCCTAAGAAAAAACAATTATAATTAACTATTTCTTTAACTGGCTCTGTATATATTGCAAGAACTCTTGGTAAGAGAATGCAGCCTCTGTCCTGTCCTCCACTAAACTCTCAGCAACTAATATACGATTTGCACTCGTCTCCTTGACAACATGAAGTGTCATGAATTTTGGCTGCTGTTTCCGATATTGTGATATCAGTGAGATTGTTACATCAGAGAGCTGGTTGTCTAAGGTGGACAGAGAGGTCATTCCTTCAGGGATGTCACCGAAGGTAGACACTCCAAAAAGCTCTTGAATGACCTGAGGATTTACAGCTTGTCCAACCCAAACGAGAATCCGAGTACCGCAGTTGATTAGGAATATACCATTTCTCTGCAGCTTCTCAGCTGAACTGTGCAACCTCACAGGAATGACCTGGAGAGCCTTCTTAATCTCCCTATCAGGCACATCTGTTGTGATGGCGAGTAGATTGCAGAGCAGAGGATAGATGTGGTACATCAGGGCATCCAACGGCAAGGTCTTGATGGTATTCATGGCATCTGCTCTGCCATCCAAAGTGGTGCGAGAGTCAAGGGAGAATGCTGGATGCTTCTGCATTGCCAAAATGAAGAGGGGGAAGAGACGGAGACAGGAGGGCAGGCTGAGAAACCCAGCTTGAGATGAAGCGAGGATATTTGTACGGTAGGATTTAATACAATCTATTACTGCATTTGTTAGAGCCTCTCTAGCATCGCCCAAGGAAGCAGTGGTCACACGGTCTACGGCCATTTTCCCCAGCAGTCCTGTTATTGCTTGAACATTGCAACTGGCATAGATGTCAGCTGGTTTATCAGACACAGGAAGTGCCAGCGTGTGCACTTTTATTCGTCTTTCACCTAAGAGGAAATCGAGTAGAACACATGTAATATACAGAAAGGAAGGACTACAGCTACGTACGTGCATGACCTACGTATGTATATCATAGAAATAGTCACTGGGAGATACTACACTCTGACCAACCAAGTGACCAAAGTCTGATCTACTTTGGGAGATCAAGGTCCTATTAAACAGCAACCAGTGATTGCCTCCCAGTCATCCAAGGTGACAAAAACTATTAGGGTCAGGTGTAATATCTCCCAGTGATTCTTTGTAGCCCTATTATGAAACCACAAGTGTTTCAGTTGTGACGATTAACAAGTCATTCAAACTCATTACCAAAGTATACCACACTGATGAGCCCTAAAGAGGGTGAAACAGCTGACAGACCAGGGAGGTTCTTTTGATGATTTTGTGTCATCTTGGGATGACTAGGGAGATTACCTTTCTTTATAGATTGTATTCTACCCTTGTTATATTATCTAAAGAACCCCGACCATGCAAGAATTGGGATCCTTTTAGAGGGCATAAGTATAGGATAGGAATACTCACAAAAAGAGGATCTTATTAAGCTAAGTTTAAGGGGAACTCCCTTGAGAGCACCCATACGTACCTCTGCTGGATGTGTAGAGTAAGGCTGCCTGGATACAGACCATGTGAATGTCCTTCAGGTTCTCATCAATACTGAGGTTGATGGCATAACTCACGTCTGGACTCACATTTGGGAGGGACAGAAGGTCCGAAGAACGCACAAAAAAGTTTCCATGGAAAGCATGTAAACCAATTCCTGTTGTAGATCGAACCCGCATGACTGCTTCAAATCCTATTGGCCTTGTGAGGTAGTGAGTAAAATCCTTCATAAATCTCTCCTTAAATGTGGGCTTGTTGATGTGGTAACCAGGATAGTAGTAAATCTGTCCGGATGAGAACTGGGCAGCACAGGCTACGGTGGAGTAGGTCACCGGTTGCTCGGAGAAGAGGAACAGATCTATTCCTATTTGCTGAGCACAGCACTCCAGAGCTAGCTTCTTGTAGAAATCTGAGAGTGGAGCCACTTGGGTCTTCTCCTTGGAAACTGAAGACTGACCACTGCTCTGTTTGAGCTGCATCTCCTTGGTGGCACCAGGACCCATGCTGGGAATGGTGGAGAGGAAGGCCGATATTCTTCCACCAACGGGCTTTAGTATTGAGTACACTGACGTGAGTGCGGCCCCAAATCCAGAATCAATGCAGCTACTACGGGAGAACATGCGAGGGAGTTCCTCGAGAAGGTTGCGAATCAGCTCCTTGCTCTCCTTGAGATTTACCAGCAATGAGTCAGGAATGGGAAGAAAAGTGTCATCTAAATCAGACAGTACAATCATCTGGAACTGTGAGAGGTGTGATTGGAGATTGTAAAAGTGCAGAGTGTTGTCAAAGGTCATCAATCCAAAGAGGGTGCGAGAGTCGCCGGGTATCTTCTCCAGGTTCTCAAGGATCACTGTACACACACTCTGCAACATTCCTGAGGCCACAGAGTTGTGAGAGACATCAATGATATAGAAATATGTGGACGCCTGAGGAGGTCGCAACATGTAATCGGACGAGGCTATGTACTCCACAGAGGAGTGGAACAGCTCCTTCCTGTGAGATCTGTTGACTTCCCCTGTGGATGTGCTGAAGCCAAAGTCGTCCGGTAGGTCATTTGACCGGAAACATAGGTTGCATCTCCAGTGTCTGGTATCGATGAAGGTAACATACGGGTTGATGTAGGCTCGGCAGACGCGACATCGCACAATGATGTTCGGATGTAAAACTGGCATGGGTTTGCTTGAGGTCTGCCTAAAAGGATGGATGTGGATTCCAAGTGGCAACTTCAGTTTGGAGAGGAGGCTATGTGTGACAGGAACAGCATTCAGGGAGCAACTGAATACATTGGGATCCGGCTGGAACTGGGAGAAGTCCCCGTTGAGCTTGATGGCTGGATGCTCTAGGGGTGAGGATGGTAGGATATTCCTAGTCTCAAGTAAATTGACTGGTCGTAACTCTTCAGGGACCTAAACAAAGAAATGTCATATTTTTCATATTCATCCTAGTCAAACCACATCTAATTACAAAGAGTACTGTCCATCAGAAAGCTAAAAATGTCATATTATTGGATTCTACAAAATGCAGAAAATCTAGCTAAAATATCTTTCCAAAGAGATTAGCCATTTTATATTCAGTAAGACAAGAATACTACTAGCCTGAACCCATAATAAAGTGAGGTGACAGTGTTAGTATTCACAACACACACATAGTGAGGTGACAGTGTTAGTATTCACAACACACACAAAGTGAAATGACAGTGTTAGTATTCACAACACACACAAAGTGAAATGACAGTGTTAGTATTCACAACACACACAAAGTTAGTTGACGTCTTTACAACAGACTAACCTGTACTTGCTGAGGAAAGGGAGCATTCGGTGGACCAGAAGGATTGATCATTCTACCTGAATGTGGCATTCCTGGCTGTATAGGACCCATTCGAGAAGTGGGTGGAGCTCCCATCATAGAAGTGGGTGGAGCGCCCATCATAGAAGTGGGTGGAGCGCCCATCATAGAAGTAGGTGGAGCTCCCATCATGGAAGTAGGTGGAGCTCCCATATTGGAAGTGGGAGGAGCTCCCATCATGGAAGTGGGTGGAGCAGGACCAGTCAAACCAAATCCAGATGTATTCTAACAAACAAGTAAATTACACGTGTATTTTTTCGAATTTTAAATGACAAAATGAAAACCTTCATGGTATAATCATACCTTATGGCCAATTTCAGTGGGTGGAGCCATCCCTGCTGGCGGGGCTCCTGTTCCAGTGGGCGGAGCTCCCATTCTAGTGGGTGGGGCTCCTATTCCAGTGGGTGGGGTTCCCATTCTAGTGGGCGGAGCTCCCATTCTAGTGGGTGGGGCTCCTGTTCCAGTGGGAGGGGCTCCTATTCCAGTGGGTGGGGCTCCTATTCCAGTGGGAGGGGCTCCTATTCCAGTGGGTGGGGTTCCCATTCTAGTGGGCGGAGCTCCCATTCTAGTGGGTGGGGCTCCCATTCTAGTAGGTGGAGCCCCTGTTCCAGTGGGCGGAGCTCCTATTCCAGTGGGTGGAGCTCCTATTCCAGTGGGTGGGGCTCCCATTCTAGTAGGTGGAGCTCCTATTCCAGTGGGCGGAGCTCCTATTCCAGTGGGTGGGGCTCCCATTCTAGTGGGTGGGGCTCCCATTCCAGTGGGAGGGGCTCCCATTCTAGTGGGTGGGGTCCCTTGCTTACTAGTCATGGGGGGTGGGGCAGTTGTGTGCATCTGCCTGCTACTGGGTCCTGGGTAGGAGGGCATCCGAGGTCTGGATCCAATCTGGTTAGGCCCCAGGGAAAGCCCCTCCATCTGTCCAACTGGAGGCTGCATGGAACTGCTGTGTGAGGGGGGTCCCCCTATTGGGTAGCCATGGGGAGGGTTACCAGGGGCAACCTATTAGTAAGACAATCAGCAGCTAATGGACAAGGAAGTCAAACCACATCTAATTACAAAGAGTACTGTCCAACAGATTCTATTGCTTAAAACACTTGTGATGATTGTGTAATAAAAAGAGATGGCGAGTAGATATTTGGTGAAAAGCCATTTAGCAAAAATCTCTTTTCAATAATCTATTTTTAAAACCATTTGGATAAATTGATACAAGAGAAGTTAAGACACTTACAGAAGAGTTGCCTTGATTGTAAGTCACTCCAGGCTGACCAGAATTAACCCCTGAAGTGCAATAAAATAGACAATAAACCAACAAGAAAGACTGTTCCTTGAGCTATCTGAAACATAACGTTTACAATTCTGGTAAAGAAACTGTATTGTGAATTACATAAACATGTTCTGTTAGAATATTTGTCCGTCTAGTTCACAGAAAGTGTCTAATCACACAAAACAGTAGATCATCTAAAATATTATGCACACAAAGGCACAGCTTCAATATAATTACACCAGCAGGTCTTGACTCATTTATAGTGTAGAAATCAGACATTTTGATACATGTACTTTGAGACAAACCATGCGCTACTAGCATATCATGGATAAGTCAGCTAATCTTCAAAACACTTGCTGGTCAATCCTAATTACTTGGTCAAGGTCCTTGGGAGGTGTCTCTCACATCGTCTCACTAGTCTGATGAAGATGCTTAGGTAGGTCCACTTTCCTTGACTACTTCGACAATTAATAAAGGAATTTATAAAGTACCTATCGACAGCTATCTTCCCATTTACAGCTACTGTATTATTCTAAACCACCAGTTATAAACTTGATTGGGGCATTAACCGGAAATTGGTGTTAACAGACAATCCTACAGGTACACAAAGCAATCGTCAACTTACCAGTCGGTTGAGGCTGCGTGTACTGATAGTAGTGATGATTCGGTGGTGGTCCTGTTCCGCTCATATTTGCGAGTCATGCGGGGCAATAGGGTGCTCAATAAATGGAATACCTATTTTCTTGCGAAATCGCAACGTGATATAGACCCTTCCCAGCCTCCATTTTAATTTCTGTGTAGTGAAATGATGCATAAAAATATTTAATCTGATGCTACAAATTAAATCTTCATTCTGTTTACATAAAATCATCTTCAAAGGTTCTGTAATCAACATTCTGATTGCTCTACAGAAGTAGGAGGAAGAACATTCCTCACATTGAGAGAGGAGACAAATCAATACTCAGTTAACCTCTCCAAATTGAGTTTGCTACACAAAGATTTCACTTACTTTATTGCTAACCATGTTAGATGCAACCATTAGAGATTTGTACGATTTCAACTCATCTTCCTTCTTCTTCTTTTTAAGGTCATCAAGTTCTTGTTGTTTCTATGGCAACAGAAATTCACATTGAAGGTGATATATTCTTCATGTAACAAACCTACGTATTTACACTGATTGCTTAATCAAGCCCCAAATTCAACCAACAAAATGTTGCATACATTTAAACCTGATACTCCAGTCCCCCATCTAATACAGCCATGATCATGATCATGACCATATTAGGCAGGTTCCACTGTTATAGATGTGTGTGTGTGTCCACGTTACTTGTTCCTGTTGTAACTTCTTTTCCCTTCTCCTCATCTCTCTGTCTCTCTCTTCCTTCATTGCTCTGAGGTCTGGTTGGCGTTCCTCTTTGGTGTGTTCCATCTTCTTTAGAATGTCAGTCTGCTTCCTAACATTTGCCATCTTGTACACCTGTTGGAGGCACCATTCTAACAGTAACCATGACAACATGATACAATCACATGACATCTAAATTAGTTTTAAGAATTACCATAGCAACAGAGTTGCTTCCAATCAAACATGGCCAGTCATACAGATATAAAGCTCAGTTACAAACCTTTTTTGAGTTCTTAAATCCAACTTGACCGACATCCATGGAAGCTGTCTTTTTGAGGTTTTCAAAAGCAGTGTATATTACATTGACACTGGGGGACTTGCTTCCTTGAATACTATTGGCCTTCACTACTTGAGCACACTCCTGTAGCACACCTTCCGGAATGGACTCTACAGACATACCCTACATATAAGGGTTGGACTCTATAGACATACCCTACATATAAGGGTTGGACTCTATAGACATACCCTACATATAAGGGTTGGACTCTATAGACATACCCTACATATAAGGGTTGGACTCTATAGACATACCCTACATATAAGGGTCGGACTCTATAGACATACCCTACATATAAGGGCCATTTAAAGGGTGGACTATATAGACTTTACAGAGATCAAGACCAGACATGTACCAGTGCAGTGTTCATTCTCACCTCTGGCATTCTCAGGTAGACGTGAGCAGAGGACATATCATCGACATGGAACCTATGGTTAGAGATACAGTCACATGTACATAATGTTGCAGGAAGACAACAAGAACACTGTAAAGGAAGTCAAAGATCTATTCTCAGCCACTCTCGATATATTTTAGGGAAATTGTTATATTTTCTGTTATTTTGCTTCCAAGCTAAGTGTGCACATACATACCATACATCTTCGGGAAATCCCCACTGAAGGAGCTCTTCATCTAAAAGTAGAGATTCCAATACTATGTTAGGATGGTTAGCCTTAAGTAAACGATTAACGCAGTCCCATTATATGTACATGTATACGTCTTACATAACACAAACTCACTCTCCTGTTTATCCGCTCCCATGTAGATAGTGACAGATGGAAAGGCAAGTCCACCAGCTAACGTGGAGCGACGAGATTAAATTACACTAAGGCAATACTTTAAAGTGGACTTACCAGTGCTCACAAAGTAAAACACCATCCTTTAGAACTGCAAACCTTTGGAAGCCATTTTGAGTAGTGTGTGGGTAATTATGAATAAGTCTCGCGGCGTCAGCCATTTTTGCGGAAGTTGGGGCTGGGTACGAGACTAGTGGTGTGTGTGCGCGCGCGACATTTATCACGTGACTTAATTGGTGAAAAAGTGAGAGCCACATCTCTTTCAGTGGAGAGGCGTCAAGTTTTTAGAGAGAAGTGACAACATTTGATTTCAGAGAATAGTGCTTACTGGAACCCAGTATGGTGAGCGCTAACGTATTTCTACCTAGATTACTCCGAGGGAGGCTGTATAGCGTTGGTTAAGCTTACATCGTTTGGCGCCCTTTCCACGAAAGCAGTATACTGAATTGGATGTAAACTTAATCAAGACGCAAATGCTAGGTGTCAGATAGTAGACCGTCCGCTGTATGTAGCGATCCTCTGGAGTATTGAATTGAATTGAATTATTAGACTGGAACTCCACTTAGTCCAGGGGACTACTTTTTAGGGAGGCCAGTAACAGTACATACATGCAACATACGTACGTATATATAAACACGTGTGTGTCCATCTGATTGACCTGTTTGACGTGCATTTATTACTTGACGATTAGTGAATTTGTAGATAGAATTTCTAGTGGCCACATTGTATGCGAAGAAGATATAGCGATTTTTTGTTGCGTCCGCATTTACCATATATATATGTCTACGTAGCTACGTGTGTAGTAGCATGTCATTAAAGGTGACCATATTCATATTTCATACTGTCACTATTGGTGACCTAGCATGCTATGGAAATGGCCACAAGTTTTGACAGGAATTGTACCCTATATACCTAATGAAAAATCACTTAACACTACATGGATTAGCATGCTAGGTCACCAATAATGTTCTTGTGGTTTATGTGTCCCTCTTGTGAAGGGGTTACATCATAACAATAACAAATGTGTGTGTCATTGACAGCTTACATGCCATGTGCTCATAATAATAATAATAATAATACAGTTTTTTCACATTGGTTTAACGTTTTTTCAATTAGTATTAATGCTTTTTATTTATTTTATTTATTTATTTATTATTTTTATTATTGTGACATGCCAACATTGAAAATTAAAAGATGGCCCAACCAGTTTTGGTTTATAAGTCACAGATAAAAAATTAAGTACATGACTTATGGTGTAGATACATCAAATAAATTAGGTCACAAATTGTCTTAGTGGGGTATGACATGATGTTTTTTTGCTCATATATGGTACTTAAACTACGTACAGTACATTATCTCCTTTTGAGTGTTTATACAACAATTATTAGCAGTCTCCTAATACTATATGTAATGATTGCCTGTATCTGGCTGGTTTGAGTCATTTTATAACTCATGCCATCCTGCATTTCTGCTTTATCAATAGATGTGTCAGTGGTTTTGCTAATTATGTAGGAAATGAAGCCATATGTCAAAACATTTGCAAGATGGGCCACCTACATAATGATGATCTCACTCATCGTTGTGGACGAGATCACAGTTAGTGTGTACATTTGTTCATTTTAATAAGAGTACACAGAAGGTATATAAGCATGGCCTTACATACAATTTATATACGTATATACACCAGTACTGTACGTGTATAAACCATCAAATCATCTGATCCTAATTTCTTGATAGGGTTATTGCGCAAGGTCTTTGGTTAGACAGCTACTCCTGAGTGACCTGTTTTCAATTGAACCAGATTTTGCTGTTCTTCTTCTTCAAGTTTTGGTAGCTGTTACTTTGCTATCCTGTGAAGCATTCTTGTGCTATCAATGGCAACTAGTAAGTGTTGATTGTAATGCAGTGTAATGTATGTACGTATATTATGTGTATAGTTATTCCCTTAGGTGGCTCAAATGTAAGCATAACACATGACACTCTACAGAAAGTACCACATGTGTATATATGTACAATATACATATATACAGTATACAGAGCTGTTCCATTGGACTAACAGTTGCCTCCCACTTGTTGATAACCTTTTATATACGTACGTAGACTATTATTTAGCCATACAATACCTATTACACTATTCTTAAGAACAACTATTTGAAGCAAAAGCATTTCTCAAAGCTCCCAAGTAACAAAAGACAAGCCATTCAGTAACCTTTTTATAATACATGCATATATTCCATGTCCACAGTATAGGACTTTGTAGTCAATCTCTTTTTTTTGCAGAAATTGAGTCAATTGCAGGTTTCTCAAAAGGCCATGGTGAGATCAAACACTTTGGACTCGTGCTATGATTTTGAAGGTACGTACGTACGTACACAAGTTATCTCTAATAACATTTCAAAAGCTGTTTCTTTGTCTGTATACATGTGCAACAGATGTCACTCCAGCTACAGTTACCCAGAATACTGATGCTACTGATGGACTCGTGATTTGTCCCGACTGTGACTCACTACCCAAGCGATTGGCAATTATGGTTAGCAATTCAGTCTTTTTGACAATGTCGTTTAAGTAAATATGCTGAACTTTCAAGGAGTGCATTTCTTATGAATAATGTGTAGGGACCTCCTGAAGACATGTCATGTGGTGCAGTCCTAGCTACAAGGTGCCATGACACCTCAACTGCTGAGAAATTGATAAATCTAACACCAATGGTAAAGCTAGTCGTCTACTGTGGAGACAGCTAATTTTACCCTTAACAGTACTTTGTATCTCCTCAACTGTAGAGCTCCAACGACTGCAGTGCATATTATATGTACTCCGTAAGCAGTGCACGTTTCTTTGAGTTTAAGAACTACCAAGGGGAAAAACTTGTGGTTATCAGCTTAAGTGAAGCCACAATCGGGTTGGATGAGAAAAGGTTTTCAATGGCCACTTATCTCCAGGTTTGTATGCAGTTAAATCAAGTTTGTCTGCATGCACTTATAAGACTTAGTGTACATGTATGTAGTGAATGTATGATGATGCTGACATTACATACAAATAGATTTTACATTGTCCTATTTTCTTGTTCTTATACAGATTCTGACTACTAAGTGTAAGATAACCAGTGTTGTGACCAGTGTTGTGACCAATGCTGTGACCAATGCTGTGACCAATGCTGTGACTAGTGCTGTGACTAGTGCTGTGACCAGTGCTGACCTAAGAAAAGTTCCTGGTGATACAAATGAATTTCAATTGGTCTCCCCTTCTTACAAGTCTGCAATTCCTCTCAGCTTTCCAGCTGATTTGCAGGACAGTGGTGTAGGCGTGACATGGTCCTGTACCAGTAGCTCTATGGAGACAGATGATCTCTCCAATGGATATCATACCTCCCCTTGCCCAATACCCATCCAATTCGGAAAGACACAATCCTCTCTTGTTGGTCCAGGTATACTTTCAATCAGTGTTGAAGGCATCAGGGTGTGTTTTCCTGTGACCAGCAGAGTCTTCCTACCTAAGGAGACCCGCTGTCCATCCATGTACAGAGGAAATGCTATCAGACGCGTAAGGGATTTTCTGGGACAAAACCAGCCACCAGCTATCAACCAGCCATCGGCTATCAACCAGCCACCGGCTATCAACCAGCCATCGGCTATCAACCAGCCACCGGCTATCAACCAGCCACCGGCTATCAACCAGCCACAAGCTATCAACCAGCCACAAGCTATCAACCAGCCACCAGCTATCAACCAGCCACCGGCTATCAACCAGCCACAAGCTATCAACCAGCCACAAGCTATCAACCAGCCACAGGCTATCAACCAGCCACCGGCTATCAACCAGCCACAAGCTATCAACCAGCCACAAGCTATCAACCAGCCACCGGCTATCAACCAGCCACAAGCTATCAACCAGCCACCGGCTATCAACCAGCCACCAGCTATCAACCAGCCACAAGCTATCAACCAGCCACAAGCTATCAACCAGCCACAACTAGAAAGACTCATATGTCACCACTTTGAACCATCCCCTTTTGCCATGGCAGCTGAGTTAAGAGACCCCTTGCCAGCCGATGAAGACGGACCTCTTTTTGATGCGCTTGTTGGATGCCCTAGAGTGCAAGATACCCCTCCACCACAATTCAGAAATGTGACCCCACCCACACCTCCTTCCCCAGTCAAGCCTTTTACAAGTGATGAATGGGCAGAGGAATGTAGTAGGTAGTCCATGGTAGCTACTACTATGATTAGAATTATAACTAAGTACAGATAGTATCTAATATTCTTTATTAATTTTCTATATTTGTAAGTTTGGGTATATAGTATTTTAGTAGAACTAGAATGTATGTTTAATAATTGTAATGTATATAAACATCAGTCTGTACATTAAATACAGTTTTCCACACTGAATTACAGTTTCTGCAAATTATCCAAAAATGATTTAGTTAAAAGACTGGCACCATTAAAGCTCCCTTCAGACCTTCTATGGACTCCAATTATAATGCTGCAACCATCCTTAGCAGAATTATACATTACTGGAGCTCCAGATGACCCTGGCTCAGTACTACAATCGTACAAAAGAGAGCCTGCAAGAAAGAGGAAGCATAAATGTGAATAAAGTCAAGGAATTATTAACTGTGGATAAATGACACATGACATGAATGATACAATGACTTCATTAGTCAAATTGTAACCATACAATGTATTAGTACATAATACATTTCTGTATTTGGGCATACCATCTCTACTTCAGCTATCCATGGTGCGCCCAAACACAGAAGTGATGTGTATGGATAAGTAACTTAAATTTCAGTATATGCCACCTCTGTATGGCTAGCTGTATCTTTCATGATCACTGTTTTGTTTCGATACTTGCTATTCGTTGTTGCCATCCCTACTTCTAAATTCATTTTTTGAATGTCTTTATATATAATATAAGGCTTACAAAGAGAAAACGTATCTGTACAAACTGTAGTGTGAATTAATTCGAGAATAATATGCATTTCCTGCTAAATTGTGCCCTATTTCTAAATTCTTTTTATTTTATTTCTACCCTTTGATTAACAAGTGCCAGTCTTCAAAAAGACGTCTCGGCACAACTTATTGAATTGCATCAAATTAAACTATTATCAATAGTAATGGTTGCACTGACCGCTGAAACCAATTTGATGACAACTGGCTGGTTTCAGTGTGGACACAGCTAATGAATTAAGGCCAAGTAAAATTACTTGTTTATCGTCCGACAGTGATCATGAGATAGGGGAGGGAGGTCCAATTTTAATTTTATTTTTTACTTTTTCATATGCATAACAAGATGGGAGACGGTTGTACAGTATAAGGCCTATGCACACATGTTACGCAACACAACGTTACCATATTAAATGCAACTTACTACGAAACGTCTTTACATACGGTTCTCCTTTCAGCAACAGATATTTAAGGCCAAATTACGTACATTCATGGTCAGGGTTTATATATAACTGTCCAGGCAGTGGTATATGCTGAGGAACGGACGGGGACGATAAACAAGTAATATATTTTACTTGACCTAATATTGAGATTTTTGCAAAAATAAGAACTAGATAGGGCCATTAACATGATAAAGGAAAATAAATCACATGGATTAGATGGTCTAGACATCTCCATATTGAAAATCCCAGAAATCCCAGATTATCTACTTGCTCTTTTTAATAGATGCCTTAATGACGGGGAGATTCCAGCAGATTGGAATAGGGTAATAATAATTTGTCCAATTCCCGAAAATAGTAAGGACCCTTACTCTCCTGATAACTACAGAGGGATCGTCCTACAATCGACTCTTATAAAGACCTTTAGCCACATATTTAATAGAAGAATAGGAACATACTTAGAAAGCAATAACCTGTTAGTAGAAGAGCAGTGTGGGTTTAGGCCATCTCAAAGTTGTGCTGACCACCTGTTTACAATTAGTACACTAGTTAAAGCCCACATGAAACAGGGTCTGGATACCTTTGTCTGTTTTGTAGACTTTAAGAAGGCATTTGATTCTATATCTAGAGAGTACTTATGGGAGAAGATGAGAAATTTAGGTGTCAGTGGAAAACTGTTGAAGACCATGATACAAGCTATGTACATAAATGTAAGATACACAATTAAAGTTAACAAACTATTTACAGATTACTTTAAAGTAGATCAAGGTGTTAAGCAGGGATGCCCTCTCTCACCAACTTTATTTAATATCTTTATAAATGATTTGGTACTAGATCTTAGGAAGGCAGGAGTTGGCCTGAGCTTAGAAACAGATAATGTCTGCAGCCTACTCTATGCTGATGATGTAGCTTTATGTGCAAAATCAGAAAAAGATCTACAGACCCTCTTAGATGTACTCCATTCTTGGTGTAATAAATGGATACTGGAGATTAACCCAAATAAGACAAAGATCATCCACTTTAGGCCAATAAACCGTAAATTATCTAAGCACACTTTTTTAATAGGCAACCATAAGATAGAATACGCAACAGAATATACATATCTTGGGTTTACTTTCAATCAACATCTAACATGGAAGAAATCAATTGGCCTGATAGCTAAGAGAGCCTCAAAGGCAGCCCAATATTTAATTGCTAAATCAAGAGCTTCTGGAAATTTTTCATATCACGTCTTTACACACCTTTATATAGTACTAGTGATGAGCATCATCAAATACAGTTCAGTTGTATGGGGTCTATAGACATACCCTACAATTAGGTTCCCAAAGTAACGTGAACATTAGTGCAGTGTTCATTCTCACCTCTGGCATTCTCAGGTAGAAGTGAGCAGAGGACATATCATCGACATGGAATCTGACAACATCAAAGGAGGCTGTTATAACTCAGTAACAAATCTTAGTATTCCATGCACTTATACATGTCTAAAGAACATGATAACTAAATTATCAATGCACTATACAATAAGGCCTGAAGCTCTTTGTATGAACATCATCATTGTGTATTATATTTCCTATAAGACGTATTTTAGCAGATAACAATTCTACTAGTACTGAGTGGCTAAACAAAAGGGGAACAATTTTTTACAAGAAACAGTTTACATCAGTTATTAATCAATTTTACTGATACACCTTAGTCTCAGCATAGACTATATATAGTCTATGGTCTCATGATTCGGAAAAACGTATGGAACACCCTATACTTGAGTTATGGACCATCCTATATTTGAGTTATGGACCACCCTATATTTGAGTTATGGACCATCCTATATTTGAGTTATGGAACATCCTATATTTGAGTTATGGACCATCAAATATTTGAGTTATGGACAATCAAATATTTGAGTTATGGACAATCAAATATTTGAGTTATGGACAATCAAATATTTGAGTTATGGACAATCAAATATTTGAGTTATGGACAATCAAATATTTGAGTTATGGACAATCAAATATTTGAGTTATGGACAATCAAATATTTGAGTTATGGACAATCAAATATTTGAGTTATGGACAATCAAATATTTGAGTTATGGACAATCAAATATTTGAGTTATGGACAATCAAATATTTGAGTTATGGACAATCAAATATTTGAGTTATGGACAATCACATACACTTACCAAACATCTTCAGAAAATCCCCACTGAATGAGCTCTTCATCTGAAAAAGTACCAAAGCAAGATAACATTTGGAGTGACACAGAAGTAATAGTGTATTCTGAGATAAAGAGCTAGATGTATACGATGAATTAACTGACTTTCATGTTTATCTGTTCCCATGTAGATAGTAACGGATGGAAAGACAGGTCCACCAGCTAATGTTGAGCAACAAGAAAGATTCCATGCAATGGCTACAAAAGTACTCTATGTACCGGCTTACCAGTGCTGTAAATTAAAACACCATCCCGGAGTCATGTAGTCCGACGTTGCCCCAACCACCATTTCATTTTCGTATGACGTCATGGACAGAACTTGGCCTTGCCACAAAAGCAGGTATCATTAAGATAGGCAAAAAGATTGAGGAACTACATGCACTATTCTTTATACATATTGTACCCTGTTCCATTTCCATTTTGTTTTCAAATCATTTCATAAATAAAAATAAAAATGTTTTTCTTCAAAATAATTAATTAAAAGGTATAACCATCGGTGTGAGCAAAAGAAACTATGTGTACATACAATCAGTGTGCTAAAACCAAATTTCAATATGGCTTATATTACCTTTAAGAAGATGTTGAGCAAATAAGATGGTGGATACTTTGGAAGCTTCTTGAATTCCACCTGGAAAACTGCCATCTTACTGAAGCCACGTGGCTGCATTAAAAGACCTAATACAGTGGAACCTCGCTTAACGACCACCTCAGTATTAAGACCACCTCAAAATTGCAGCACATTTTTTTTGGTCCCGAGTAATTCTTGTATCTCGCGCTGTACTTTAGGTGTTCCATATGGGGTGCCGTTTGTGTAAAAAATGAGGGAAATTTTAACCCTAACTTTTGGCGATATATGTAAATATCAAGTCGCCAAAAGTTAGGGTTAAAATTTCCCTCATTTTTTACACAAACGGCACCCCATAGGTTCCACGTCGGAATTCACTTTATATTTTCACTTTATATTTTATAATGATATTCATATTTTATAATGATATTCATATTTTATAATGATATTCATATTTTATAATGATATTCATATTTTATAATGATATTCATTTTTACAGAACAGGGAAGTTCTGCTTTTTAAAATCGTGCGCGGGGTTGGTGCGGTGCAACGTTGTTATTCATTGGGTCCGGTTTTTTTATTCGAAAGAACTTGAGATTTACAGAAAACATGGTAAGAGGAAACATTTCTCATGCTTTACAAACCCCGGTAAGGACACGCTAGATTAGGGGGATTTCTGATTTGACTACTCTACTCTTTCTATATCTTCCCGATTGGCGCAGATGCCTGCGCCAATAGGTTTTATCTGACATTCGCCCTACTACCCAGGCTATCGATTTTAGTAGTTTAAGCCATTCTATGTAAAAATATTCCGCTTGTATTGATGTATATAATTAGATGCATGGCTGTCCAAAACAGCTGTGAAAGTCACTTGTAGGCTGAACACACATAAAATATCTTCAGTACAATCCTGCCATTGATACATACGTAATATATAGTATGAAAAATCTAATACACCATTTTCCTATATACATGCTATGCCTATTCTGGTTGCCATAATCATATGGCTTATGATTGCTTTACATCTGTGGACCTTCACTTGAGTAGGAAGATATGCTATATATACTTTGTGTATATGGTAAATATGCTTTGACACTTAATGTACCTCTTTTAATCCACACAGAGATTGATTGAAGTACTGATCACTTTGTTTCTTATTTTGAAAAAGAAGTTTCAGGTTAATATTTATTAACGTGCTTATGAACATATTATAATTGTATGCATGATGTAATTCATGTTATATATATCATGTACAGTGTGCTTCTATCTCCAATATGGTATTATGTACAGTACGTATACAATGTTTTACCAAAAGGCTTGCAGACTGCTCAGTAACCTTAATTCAATTGGTAGTGTTAATAATTCTATTCCTGGCTGAACTTTCTCTTATATTTAATAGAAGTGTGCACAAAAGTCTCAAGTGCTAATGCAGCCATAATTCATTTTCACTGACAGGTAGTTTTACCCTGTTGGTTCATGCAATGCATATCCCTTTATCAGACAAATATCAGTCCTATACACATTATACATTTTTAATTGCAATTATGCATGCTTAGATAGAATTTTCCAGGTCAGGGTTCTATACAATACAAAAAGCTATCTAAATGACCAATATATGTACATATGTATGTGTTAAAAGGTAAAAAAAGCATTTCTTAATGTTATTAAGATCAAAAGATTCTACCTACTATTATACTAACATACTGTGTGTTGCAATATGTGATATGTATGTTCAAATTCTTGAATCTCCGGATCCTTTTCAGCTGGAGCTGAAGATGGTAGTATGTATTCTATCAGAGAGGCTCCTTTTCAGGTTCAGTCCATACAAAAATGTGGCTACTCTGATCATGAGAAAGAAGATAGGTAAACATATCAGTTTGTGGGCTTTTAATGTCTATATAATGCAAACAACGCACATGCATGGCATGTGAATATAATTATATTATATTGCAATTCTTATTTATATAACAGAGCAAAATGTTGTATATGGTCCTGGTCCACCTAGAGTCAGTGAGATCACAACTATCAAAGCATCTATCCATCCAAATAGCAGAGCCTTCCATTCCCTGTCATCCAACTTTAGAGGCAACTCTATTTGTCAACCTAGACCTCAATCCAAAGGTCTCAATAAGCAAACAGCCACTAACCAACCTCAGACTCAGATAGGCACTCAGCTGAATCCACACCAGGAATACCTGGTAGGGTATCATCTGGAACCATCTTTGCTTGCTCTGACTTATGAAATGAATGGAGTGGCTCCTACTGACGATGAACTTATTCCAACAACAGTCATTAGCCAACCTTCTGCTGCCCCACCCAGAGTGCGGAGTGACCAACCTTCTGCTGCACCACCCAGAGTGCGGAGTGACCAACCTTCTGCTGCACCACCCAGAGTGCGGAGTGACCAACCTTCTGCTGCACCACCCAGAGTGCGGAGTGACCAACCTTCTGCTGCCCCACCCAGAGTGCAGAGTGACCAACCATCTGCTGCCCCACCCAGAGTGCGGAGTGACCCAAAGCCCTTTACCAGTAATGAATGGGCAGAGGAGTCTCATCCTTTGGTAGCACAAGCTACTACCTAAAATTGGACTAAGTTGTAATAATAAAGATACTGTATATACATAATTATATAATAGGACTGATATTAATGATAGCTTCAAAACAAAGAAACAGTAGTTTGTCACTGCTTATGTAGTTAGAGTTTTGTTTAATGTTTTTTCTAAGTTTTGTAAACTACAAAGTATCCAAGCTAAATTAATATAAGTATTATAGAATAAGGATTTCTTCTAACTGCGTCGAACTTATCTTTGGAAAGGGTCATCTTTAGACTTTGGGAGCATCTAGAGACACGGTTTTTCTGATTCTTCTTTCTGCCAGACGTTTCGACCCTGGGAGTCACTGAAGAAGACTCCCAGGGTCAAAACGTCTGGCAGAAATAAGAATCAGAAAAACTGAAAAGTCGAAAGATGACCCTTTCCAAAGATAAGTATACTATATTACTATTACTATAATGTTGCATAATTAATATATATGCAGAACTTCATAGTAACTGCCGTGAATCTCATAAAGTGATATATAAGATTCACAGCAGTTACTGCATGTAATTATAAAGTTCTGATATACATTATAGTAATTACATTTACATGTGGAGATTTGTGTACACACATTTAGCATCAGCAAAGTACTATTTTTAATATCATTGTTCCAGAATGCATTGAAAAGGATTTGATCTCAGAAAACATATCGCATTTATGTGCAATATTTGTATATGCATATGAAATACACACTATAGGCAGATTTAGAAGTTACTATATCGGCATATACCATGGTATTAACTGTTGATTTAATTTAATAATCCTCATCTTCTGGCTGTGCAGACAATACAGTATATAGCTATAGACTAATTGATCAGATCCTAAAAGAACATGGAAGCAAAATAGCTGTGGCCTGGACTGCAGAACTATACATCACCTCGTTAGATACTTGGTCAAAACATGACTATATACTCACTTGGCAAGAAGGGGAATCATTTGCCTTTTGGATGCCATTTTCTAATCAAACATGCAAACATTATTATATATATGTACAGTATACTATTATTATTGCGTATAATAGACAGTACAAGTTCCCATCATATTTTTTTATTAATAAACGTTTATACTACATATACATATTATAATATATACTCATTTTTGTGAAGAGAAAAAGCTTTGATAGAAGATAATCCTTCCTATTGTTTTCCCTGTGAAAGAAAGTAAGTGTTAATAATCAATAATTTGTGAGAACTTTGAGTCGTTTTTGGTATGGATATTGAAGCGCGCCAATTAGAGAATCGTGTGGTCCCGATAAAGATAGTGTTGGCCACTGATAGATATGGATTTGCAAGGGCGGATCCAATTTTTTTCCAGGGGGTATATGCTAATGTTTCTGAGATGGCTCAAAGAAATAGGGATCTGGGAGTGTAATGCAGCGAAATTTACAGCACAACAACTGATAGGCTGTTAAAAACGAAAAAAACTTCATCTGAATACCTTCCGCCCTATTTGTTTTGCCAACAGGTTAAAGTGCGCCAACAAACCGGGAAATCGTGACATAATTATTCTAGTCATGTGGGAACGAACTATTTTTAGTAAAAAATAGCTGTCGAAATAAAAGTGGATCTTTCTAGCCTATTAATGATCCCCATACATTCCTTAATTCTGAGACTGGATGAAAATTTCTTTAGACTAGTAATTTGAATCTTTTTAGCTACAGATTTATTAGGATTTAAGCTGGACAGGCCTAGGATTTGAGCCCCCCCCCCCCCCCCCCCCGGATTCGCCACTAAATTTCGGAGAATTTCGGGCGGATTATATTATTATATAGCTCGCAGAGCCCTGGTAATTCAGTAGCTCTCTGGTTGGATTCTTATGATCATTTCGATCTGCTTGAACTATACATGCTATACAGTGATGTGTATTGATTTGTACAATATCACACCATAATCCAGTTATTGCGAATTGTATAGAAATTAGAATGTATCAAAGCAAGAAGAAGATTACAGTACACTTACAGATAAATCACTTTGGGCACAAAGGAGTGAGTAACAAAGCAATCATTTCGGCATTGACGGCAGCTGCAAAACTCACCATTGGTGTAACTGAATTGAAAGCGTGGAACCTTCAGCCTATCTCACATGCATCCAATCCAAAGGCAGCTAGGCAAAAGACAAGCTATTTACAGTTGGACATTTTTGTTATTTCAGATACAGCATCTGAGCTGCCAGAATCAGTAAGAATACATTTCTTTCTTTATGTGAACATTTGATTAAGTTCAAGATTATCAGAGAGTACATTGGTCAAAAAACATGTTTGGCCTATTCAATTAACACCTAATAAATCAACAATTTTTGATTTAACTACATATTTGCTGTTGTTTATGTACCATCCCTACTTGAGCTATCCATGATGCACCCAAACACAGAAGTGATGAGTATGGATAATCCCTAAGTAACTTAAAGTTCGTTTGGTTGGCCTGGCATAATATTTTCCAGTGATTATTTGTAGCTACATACCATCAGAACATTGCAAAGAGTTTGTGCAACTTATCTCCAACTAGTTATATACAGTTTGTATATAAACGTCTCAAAAGCTATCTGTTTTTATCACATTTATACAAAATTCAAATCTCTGTATACAGTAGACCTATATAGTCATTATAGTGTTTTATAATTTCTAAACATTCAGATACCGAAGTTTATTATCTCCAAATGTGAAGATTCCATACAGAAAGCACTGGAAATTAAGAATGTAAGTTATTTCATTTTAATAGCATAAGGATTCCTTCTAATTGCTTCGAACTTAAAATTTGAAGGTATCATTTTTCAACTTTTAGAGCGTTTAAAGACGCAGTTTTTTTTGTTGTTCTTGGCTGTCAGACGTTTCGACCATGAGGGTCTTCTACAGTCATGATACTTTTGAAAGATTATTTCATTTTACATATTTGATTGGTATCTTATACGTACGTGTTATGTATTATGTACGTATGTGGTTCTGATGCTATAAATTAAATACATTTATAATTGTTGGTTTATGTACACACAGGTTTCTAGCCAGGAGTATCTAGGTAAGCCATTAGACAGGAATGATTTTGCAACTCCACTGCAGACTGGTACTTCCAGAAACATAGGAAAACAACCCACTGAGGTTTTTTACTTAATAGAGTGAATGATGTACATTCTAGAGGACGGTAATTATAAATTCTATATTATGTTTTGGTTGGAAATTGCTGCTGTGTGTGTTTCTTAATGTTTAGAATCCTGTTGTGAAAGAATATTCTTTGGAGTGCTCAGGAAGAAAAACAGAAGTACAAGTAGAATCCATTGCACACATTAGCCATAGTAATAACCTAGATGAAAAGATTAATGTCACTGATTCAAAGGAAAGCGTTGCTAGTGGATACACAGTAACCACTCAAGAAGTCACAGAGAAGGCATGTGATAAAAGTGAATTAGTTAGGTCAGGTACCAAGCCAAAAACTCCTTTTCAAGGAGCTTCCAGCTGCATTAGAGGAAAAGACCAGAAGAAGATAGCTACTTCACAACCAAAGGCTACTGCAAGCAGAAATAGTCATGAAATGCTAGCCACTGCCAACTCAGAGCAACTGAAAGGCCAACAAAAACCACCAGAAAATACTAAGGAATCACCATCCTCTGATCCTAAAATTAAAAGGCACAAGCAAAAACAAGCAAAGCACCCAGACAAGGACAAAGAACACATAGGAATGGCTGAAGAAGAAGCTCATGAATACGTATACTATAAAGAAGCTTCCGTGCCAGTGCATGATGACGATGGTGATAAGGTGCACGTGATAGCCATCAAACCTAGTCAAAGGCCCCGTAATGACCAGCAGTTATCCACTAAAACTGATCCTAGGTCAAGTTATGATCGTTTTGAGAGAAAAACAAAACTTAATCCAAGTTTAAAAATAATGCAAGAGAGTAACGAGTTGGTTCCTACAGATCATGATGACTCTACTACAGTAAATAATGATCTGTTCTGGTCTGAAAAAGAAAAGAACATGCATCAAGTTGCTGATTCCACACTGAGTGAAACAGAAGAATATCACTTTTTCCGTGCAGTGGAGGATCCGGATCCTGGTGGTAGATTAGGTAATGAGTATTTGCAGGAATACTTTACTCCTCCCTCCTCTCCAATGCCTGTCAACCAATATCGGAGTGACTCCCCAATCCTCCTCTGTCAGGAGGAGACCAAGGATTTCAATCCTGCTCTTGTCTTTGGCCGCTAACATTCCAAATGCTTCCGCGCGACCATTTACTGTATGCCTGTTACTATTGCTTAATAAAACTAATTAGAAACCCGAGTGAATACTGTACAATACTTACCATTTTGATAATCTTCTCTGGTCATGCACTTCTAGACATTCCATTAGCTGTCAAATACACTGTATGAATTTATTACCATATTTGGTTTGCACGTCTTATTTTTGTTATATACATTATATTAATTGATTTGTAGTTAAATTAATCATGTTTGTTCAATATATACATAACATGGTTCCACTTCTTCAAAGTAAAATTCGATGCATTTTGTCTTTTATATTGTTGAAATGTATATGTACATAATATAGTACATCAATTTGAAAGGATAATGTTACTAGTACTCTCTAAGTAGGGGGTGGCATGAAAATACAGGGTAATTCAATGTACGTACTACAGGTTATAGTTTATTTAAGTCCATCAGTTTATCAAGAAATGACTTGGTAAGCAGGCTTCCGTAGTTCAAAGGGTTATCGTATTTTGTATGAACACCAACCACAATGCAATCTTGCTCAGAGTTGTACAGTATAGGCGCTCCAGATGATCCACTTTCAGTGCTGCAATCGTATCCAATTCTTCGAATTCCTATAGCCATGAAGTAACATGTTTTAAATTAAAATGTATAGTAATTCTATGTATTGCACATTTTGATTTGTTTATGCTTATAGTTATCTAAACTGTATACCTAACCTTTATTGTGTATATAATTCTTTGGCTCACTTTTATCACACAATCAAATTGATGACTAAAATAGAAACTAGAGATGTACAGACTTATGTCTAACCCTTAAGTCTCTATATAAAATGGCAACTATTATTCTGCTGTGAATCACTTTTCCTTTTAGATTGGTCAATTTTGTATAGTATGATGCAATTAGGTTTATAAGCATAGCATGCAATTAATGGTAGGCATACTGGTTGCATCATCTTTAAATTCCTTCCTAAAGGTCTATATATTATACGTACATATATCATAACCATAAAACCATATAGCTATGGTATATACATATATAACCATTAAAATTGAGTTGAAAGATTGTAAACGTCCAGATATATGAGGGATAAGGTTATAGTTGTGCATGTACGTACTTAGCTTCCTGAATAAAAACTTAAAAAGATTAATTTGACTCCCTTATTATCATGCATGCAACAACATCAAGCAGGAGTATATATATTGATAATTCAAAAGGTAATCACACATATATACATGTGTATACTGCTGAGCTGAAACTTTACCTTCACACTCCACTACAGTTCCCTGAGAATGTCTCACATAAGTGTCAGGGCACTGAACTATCATGATATAAGAGCCAAATGCCACAAGCGGCCCATTCTTTTCATTATACCTTTCGGGATTAACTGGCATAGGGTTGACATTTGACCCAAATTCTTTCGGATCCTTAACTTTTATCCCAATCATATCAGCAACCTGCATATTGTATAATAGATATACATATATCCATACATAGAGAATATTATAATAATGCAAGTTTCATATAAATAAGAAATAGACTCATTTTCTAATATTTGAATCTGAATTACATATACATCATATACGTACCTAGGAAATCTTTATGCATGTAGTGGCCGATTTGCAATGTAAAAATACTTTGTTTTCAAAGGTATTTGGTGACTAAAGTATAGGCAGACTCTTATGCAGGATATATTCTGTACTAACCTTAACTGCATGAAATAGAGGGTCAGGCCATTTACTGCAGATTTGATCCAATGAATATTCCCTACGTGCAGAATCAAAGGCAAATGACTGATTTGGCACTCTAATCTTCAAGTTAGAAAAATTCTCCTTGATAGCTTCTAAAACTTTAGACTCTGTAGTAGTTTTGTACTTATATGCTCTGCCCATCTCCTTTGATAATATGTTGTGACAGCAAGTTACCAGTACAAATTGCTTTCCTGGTAGTTCTATGAAGAAGCAGGTACCAGATCCAACTCCATTTCTAAGTAATATTAAAAATAAGTTATATTACTGTGTTGTATGCACTGTAATACTAAAAATATGAAACAGTGCTAGAACTACAATTCTGTACAGCATTCACACATACAAATTAATTCTAAATTGTCGTTGACTTTTTTAAATAGGCAACCCTATTTTGAAAATGCTCTACATGAAGCAAATTGGTTCTAGAACAGTAGAAGTGCTATGTTTACATAATTGATATGGAAAGCTGGCAAAAGAGAATGGCCATGATGAACTTCTTTTCTAGCTAAAGAATAATGTATACACATTATTGTAATACAGTATAGGGTATAATTTACTAGCCATTTGTAGAAGAATTACTTCACTTCAGTGATGTATCTGAATATTCTTTCCAGTGTACTACCAACACAGGGGGGTCAGATAAGTTCTATTGTACTATGATTTTACTTACAAATATGTTTTCCCTATGCCAAGGGATACTGATAATAGTCCATTAATTGGGGGCATTTCTGATCCATCTATTCTTCTTTGTGTTTGGGGATACCTTTTCTGATATTCTTCTACATGCTTGTTCAATTCAACTAACAAAAATCAAAACGACAATAATAAATTACAGCCTGCAGCTTCACTGTCCATTTACATGTACTATAGTGACACACAATATATACAAGACACTCATATCAAATAATATTTCTGGAAGTACGTATATGGTATGTATATGATAAGACTGGTACCAATTACTAACTTCGAAACTTAACACCTGTTCCTCTAACTTCTATTGCATTTGTTGGCTTCTTAAACTTATAATAATCTGAGGACACCAAAGAAATAAGGATAGTATAGCATCTTAACCTTTCTATTTAACACTATAAACCTGTCATATAGGAAGGTCAATCAAAAGCTAACAGTGGCCAACTGAATAAGTCTTCTAACTAGAGTTAGCGGTATACATGCAAAGATACATACCATACTGAGGTTCACTTCTTATATTTGCAATAATGGCTGTATAAAACAAAAACAACAATGGATAATGAACCTCATATATACCAAAGGTATACACATATATATATAATCTTCCTATAACCTTCTTTACATCTTGTAATATATAGGCTAGACTACAGCAATTGTGAGGATATATAGTCCCTCAATTGCAGATGATACTTCAACCATATTACATAATGATAGAAATGTTCTTAGGAATGATTGATAACTTTAATCAAAATGATTGAATATGAAGTTGGAACCCTATGCAGATATGTAACAATGTGATTTGTTATTAAGCTCAGAAAGTCCAGCAGATGAAGATGAAGAGTTGTATATATATATATACGTATAGCAGCTGATTAATAATATTAGAGACTAAGCATACATGTTTATATATAATATAATAATAATACTAAGCCAGCACAGTACACACATGTATAGAGAAAAAGTTATTACGTCATAGAACGATAGTCAAAGGGCATTTTTTGACGTAAGGATCTGCAATCCAACTGCCCAAAGCTATCGCAACTCCTCCCTGGAAGCAGTATACCGATTGCAAGAGCGGGGAAAGCGTAGGCAGTATGAAGAATGCATCAGAGAGGTAGAGATGAGCTCCTTCACTCCCCTTGTCTTCTTGATCTTTGGAGGGACGAGCAAGTCTACAGCAGTGGCATACAAGCATCTGGCTGACCTGATCTCAGCGAAGCGAGGTGAGCCATATGGTCAGGTGATCTCATGGATTCGCATCAAGATCAACTTTGCCCTCCTCAAATCCTCGATCAATGCAATCAGAGGAGACAGATCTCGTCAAGGGAGACCCGTCAGATTTGACTCATTTACACTTGCCAATAATGACTGCAGGTCACGAGTCCTGCCTTCAATCTAACTATTGTAACTATGCTTGCATGGCTTTTAGTGACTATACATAAAAACTTAATTTTTTTATTACCATGAGCATACATGTTTCTGATTACGATTACGATTACGATTACGATTACAATTCCCAGCAATTGCTTCTTTCGTGTTTTTCCCTCTTTATGATGTTTCATTGATTATTACTTGTGGTTTGATTATCACATCGATTATTCATGTATTACCTATATAGATAGATGTATAGTGACTCATGGGCCCCAGCTTGGCCTTGTGTTTCTTTCTAAAAAGTACATACACGTATCACTCTAATAATAATAGTAATATAATAAATATATAAACATACCTTCACGACCTTGCACAAACGCTTCCCCTATAGTCTGGTAGAATCGCCTTTTTAGAAAAACATTAATTAAGATTTCATCTATGGTTGATTGATCCTGAGATATGTTAAACTTCATCTCCTTTATCCATTCCCACATTATGGTGAATGCCTGCTTTTCTAATGCAAAATGTTTTGCTTTGGAATGAAAATAGCTAAAAACACCCAAATCCATAGCAAGTACAGCAGCACTATTTTTTTGAATATGATCTTCCCTACTAATCCAAAATGCAATATTGAAGAGATGCTCCCTAGTTTCCCTAGCTTGACCGGTTGCTAATACATGAGATGTGCACACAGTAATACTAAAGATTCACCATATTATATATGTAGACAATTCCAATTAAAAGGGATCTCTTGTACTGACAACTAAATTAGTTACAGTACATGCAGTAGTTGGTTGTATATAGCCTATTAAGCTACTAAACTAATAGGCATTCTCACTCCTACGTACAGTACTACTCTCAAGTTGTCTACATTCTTTATACATAATGTTAACCTGATTGTCTATCATGCTGTGTTTCTTCTTGTTGACTTTTAATTCTGGGTGGACCTGGTTCTTCTTTAGGGGCAGCTATACAATTAAAATGAGAAATACATCATGCAAGTGGGGTCAAAGTACAATAATACACAACATTGGAGACATACGTGCAGATATAACATCAGGTTGCAAAGGAAAAGAGGCTTCAGAAGGTTCATCTATAAAAGTAAAACATGTAATTTAAGACAATTTCAGATAATCACTAAAACTGTAAATGTGCACGTACTCACTAGCTATAGGCATTGAAGATTGAGCACGCTTATATTTAACAGAGCCTTCATCTGAAGCACCAGTGGCACCCGGTCTTACCATATCATACGTTAGTGAGCCTTTGTCTGGAACAAATTTACTGGTTGATTCCTAATATATTAAATGATAATAACAACAATATATAATATAATATATTAAGAAGTTACTAAGCTTAATTACTTGCAGTCATTTAAAGGTTAAATACGTACCTAGCAAACACAACATATCACATATGCATATATTTCCTTAAGCTTACTTGAGTAGATTTGTCTTTTTCAGATGTCTTGGTGCTATTAGTAGTAGCTGATTTGATAATTGGATCTAGAAACATGCACATCTCTCATATAAGGCTTAGCATGGTTACTGAGAGGCTATACAAAATACCTGCAGCTGGTGGCTGAGATTCCTCCTTTGGCGGAACAGCTGAATATACAAGTAAGAACAGTAGAAATTTTAATTGTTTGTTCTCTTTATTTTACCATCAATTTCTTGGCATGCATGGTTCATACAACAAAAAGAAAGTAATTTTAAATTAGGTTTCCCATGCTGTATCAAATTGACATACCTGGATCCTGAAAGTAGGGAATCTCTTCCTCAGGTGTTAGCACTAAAAGAATTATCAATGATACATGAACTGTAAGTAACATGGACAGCTAGATGACTAGATCTATGGATTTCCAGAAATGAACTTTTATAGCCTAGATGGACAAACTACGTATATTGACAGACCACATATACTCTGACTGTATCTACTATGAAGTATCAATAGTACTTCGAATTCTTTACTCTTACAATCAAAGTCGATTCCTCAAAATATGATCTACTTCCTAAATTAATCCGTTCCGCTGTGATTATTTAATACATTTAAAGTGACAAAACTCGACTTTACGGACAAATTTATATCGTCTGATTCTCAGGCACTAACTTGAGTCTAGGTTTGGGACTTCTCGATCGGTCATCTTCCTAAGCAATGATCACTCACAGTAGATGTATATACTCTCAGGTAGGGCGCGGCTAATGATGCAAGCACAAATAGGTGGCACTATATATAGACTATGGTGTCACAAGCATTTTCCGAAGGGGAATTCCTTCCGTTTCCCTCTCGTTTCCGTCATGCAAATCCGACGAACCGGGCACATCTATATAACTGATGACATCCCTTTATCACAATAGGGGATACCTAGCCACTGTCTTTGTGGTGCCTTGGAGGTGCCTCGTTTGCCAATTTGATCCCTTGCTTGAATATTTTCCAAGTTTTGCAAAAGTGAGACAACCATTTTTAATCTAGTGACATCATCCACGCGCTAACGTCCTATTTCGCGGTAGAAAAATGAGCAACCGAACGGCGTTCCAACCTCCTTTTAAAACTGATAGTCAACTATCCTGTAGTAGTAGTATCACTTCTAATGTAAGTCTAGGTCACATTTATCTGGTTCCTGTTAAATGTAGTTCAGTCTCTTAACTCCGTTTAGTCCGCTACTCCTTCTGGAGACAAGAAGGAGAGAGAGCAGAAATATTGCGGATTTGAAGGATTTTTCTTTGAATTAGCAGCTCCGTGTAACAACGCTTCATCTCCTCAAGTCGGTATACAGAAGGTCTCAAACAGTACCCCTGTGAGGACCACGGCCACGACTCGGGGGATTTCGAAGCAGTCTAACTCTAAAAAGGTTTCTGCAAAGCACAAGAGGTCGTGGAGGTATGCTCCCACTTCTCTGACTAGCAGATTGAGAGCCATGACAATACCACTATCTACAAGCAAGTCAACATGCAATATCAGCAGAATTAACAGCAAACTCCATCACTCAATAGTATCTCCTCAATCACCTTCAAGTTCCCCTCCTTTGACCATTGGAGCTAGTTCCCCTTCCTCAACTGATTCAGCTAACCCAACTAATGTGGTTCTTTCACACCCGTCTAGCCTTCCTCCAGCCCCTCCCCGACAGCCGTCAGTAACTGGTGATGGAAACACTTTAAGCGTTTATGAATTGGATCCTTCGCAGCCAGCCCAACTAGACAAAGTGACAAATGTTAGTAAAAAGTACAGCAAGAAGAGAAAACTACTAAGTGAAGAAAAGGTAATTACATTGAAGAACTCTATTATATAGGCTGGTGTCTTTTTATTGTTATATACGTATGTACATATGTATTTAAACTTTCCCAAATCATGTGTAAAGTATGGCTTAATTTGCTATACAATATGACATACAATATGAATAGGATTATATATTTGTAGAAGCAGATCTATAGAGAAGCACTTACAACAATTCTTACATTGAAAGATGAGATAAAGATGATAAGAGAGTCAGCTCCAAACATCTTTACATCAGACAACCAAAGTAAGTTTGCTGTATCCGTTACATAATTTAATAATATAAACCCTATTCTTCTTTACCATGCGATTGTTTAGAACCTCAAGCCCCTTTAAAGGATGACTCATTTGAAATCATTGGAACTTCCAAATCTTCTATACTTTACCTGTGTCGTGAAGAATAGCGTAACTTACTGAATATATATTACAATTGGATATCATAATAATATTATTAATAATATTTTTGGCTCAGCTGCATGCTACAAGTTGTTGAAACATAATATTACTGACTTATATTGGATTGTAACTGTATGTATATAGAGACACATGCAATTGAACATATGTAGAGTATGTCTGTCTGTAACTGTATATATATGTAGAGAAACAATTGAACACATCTTATGTGTAGCTGATTTATAATGCACATGATCAGTATAATATACAGTATTAACACTTTATAGGTAGTCAGTTTCAGAGTCCTTTGCACTTTGACCTTTCTGTTCTCTGCCTAAGCTGACCAGTTGAGATGGTACACCGTAAGACGGGTTAGCCTCAACCTTCACATCTTTGAGGGCACATTCTTCATAAACTGTCTCTTGTTCTTTTGACATCTTGTTGACACTGTAATGACTGTCTGCACATGGATATCACATGTAATATTAAAAAGCTTATTTGAACAGTAATATTTATAGAAACCTTATAATTTAGTTGAAGCGGTCAAAACATAATCATTATACTAATTAACTTCTACTCACTGTTTCTATGGCAACACTTGATGCAACAAAAGTATATTCCAATCATACTAGCTGCAGTAATTAGCACTCCAAAGAGGAATCCTCCTAGCACCACACCCACTGCCACACCCACTGTGTTACTTGTCTCATCAGGAGGTGTAACTAATGAACAATGCCATAAAGTATATATCACATGGAGTAGCAGTTGGATTATATATATACACCACTTCTCACCTGGCTGCTCCGATGTAACAGTTGTAGCTGTGACAGGGTCACTCTCTCCGACGCTATTAGCAGCAGTGACTGTCACACTGTAGGTCTCTCCTTGAGAAACTGGAACACTAAATGGACTCTCAACGTCACTAAATACGATGATGACGGTAGTATTGTACTGACTGCTACTGCTGGAAGTCAACGCAATCTTTAATGGGAGAATTGCACAGGTCAACAAAAGTCGAAATGCTGTCAATAAATCTGCACTTACAGTGTAATTATCCACCATTCTTCCTCCGTCAGTCAACAAGACAACATCAAGTGAAAGAGTGAGGGAGAGTGACTCAGTAGAAATACTCTCAATTATCGGAGTTATACACCACAAACACACACTATATTCACATACACCTCACAACACACAACAGGTAGGAACTCACTCGAGTCTACTGTAGTAAAGTCAGTAACTGATGGAGGTCCAATTCCATATTCATTCTCAGCTGATACTGTCACAGTATACATTGTGCTGTGCCATATTCCGCTGCCCATAGTTAAGGTCAACCTGGTTGATGTTGAGTTGAATGACATGTTAAAAGTGTCGTTAGTCACTCTCACAGAATACAAAAGAGGTTGACTAGATCCTCCATTATCCAATGGTTGGTCCCAATTGAGAACAACAGTGAATGCACTGCTAACGGCAGACATCAGCTGTCTCGGAGCAGTGGGAGGAGCTACGCAATGTGATGTACATGTGATTGTAGTCCATCAAGCAGCAGTTGTATTAACTAGCTCACCAAGAATATTTACATATGTTGCTATGGTAACACTTCCAACATCATTAGTGACCGTGCAAGTGTAATTTCCACTATTTTCACTTCTCTTCAGAGAAGAGACAGTTAAAATGGATCCACTCACTCCTTCTGTGATGCCTGCTCCATCTCTCTCAAACACATAACTACTAGGTGGAGGGTTGGCAGCTGATGGAGTACAGTTGAATGTGAAACTGTTTCCTTGTACAATCTCCTCAACTCTGCTAAAGTTAGAAAACTCTGCCAAATCTAATTTGATGGGAGAAAAATAATACTAATCCCTATAATAATGTTTGTATATAAACTCACAGTACACATCTAAATAGAATGAGATGGAGTCACTCCCAGCTAATGTAGTCACCATGATGGTGTAGTTTCCGCTGTCAGTGCGATTCACAGTATTGATTGTCAAGCCTGTTCCATCAATGTTAATTCTTCCTCCACTAACAGTTTGTCCATCTTTAGTTACTGTGAGGTTGCTGCTAGGGTGTGTATTGCTAATCAAGAAACGGAAAGTCAACATTGCTCCTTCCACAGAACTTTCCATAGTCGAATCTGCGGTGATGTTGGGTGGACCTATATAATGTTATTTTGGTGAAATATTAATCTTTCCTTCTTAACTGTTATGCATATATCTATCAATTCTACTGATTGACTCACAGAGAACTGTAATTACAGGTCTTGGTTGCGGCTGCAGGTGCACTACTAAAGTATCCGATGCTCTACAAAACACTGTTGCTCCGTCCAGCTCCTTAGATACGTTCGTCAGAGTCAGAGGAGAACGAAATTCGCTTCCGACACTCACGAAAGTGGATGTATCTCTAAAGGTTTTGTTACTTAGAAAAATATCAGGAGCTCCCGAACCGACTGTCTGTATTCCCCAGGTGACTGGTGTTATAGTACCATCAGACGTGGCGCTGCAGTGGAACTGAACGGATCCTCCAATTACAACTATCACATCATCCGTAGAATGGTTCGTAAAGACCACCTCTGCGGAACATATTTCAAGTGACACTAAATAGATGGACAGAAGACGAAAGGGTAGTATTTACCTGCAGCGTATAATATCAACAGTCCATGTTTACTTGTATAAATGCAGACTACAAGAAATATCAGTTGCACACGACACAGCATCATGGGGCTTCGCAGACCTGTTTGATAAATTGGTTAAACTCTCGACAGAAATGCAGACAAACCGAACAGATATTTCCTGGGTATTATACACTTTGACTACCAATTGGAAAACTGGCAGTGAATAAATTTATCGTCACCGCCATTTTAAATAATTGCAATTTGCATAATTAATATAACCTTTATAGAAAGGTCTTCGACTATGCAAACACAATGTTGCTATATATATTACACTGCCCCTCAGTAAATAACATCACGCATGACATACTTATTCATTGCTTGAATATGAACTATAATCCTAGCATTATCAAGCAAAATAATAGAACCAGCAATTATATAATTGATGCATTGAATAGTTTATTGCTTATTTATACATATTGAAACAGATTCAGTGACTGGAATGGTTTATAAATACACAGAGAAAGCATAAATATTGATAAATCAAAGAAATATCATTTATGGTTCTAGTCAACGTATAAAACAATTTCATAGGTATTCAGTTTCTTTCGAGTCCTTTGCACTTTGACCTTTCTGTTCTCTGCCTGAGCTGACCAGTTGAGGTGGTACACCGTAAGATGGATTAGCCTCAATTTTCACATCTTTGAGGGCACATTCTTCATAAACTGTCTCTTGCTCTTTTGACATCTTGTTGACACTGTAATGACTGTCTGCACATGGATATCACATGTAATATTAAAAAGCTTATTTGAACAGTAATTTTTACAGAAACCTTATAATTTAGTTGAAGCGGTCAAAACATAATCATTATACTAATTAACTTCTACTCACTGTTTCTATGGCAACACTTAATGCAACAAAAGTATATTCCAATCATACTAGCTGCTGTAATTAGCACTCCAAAGAGGAATCCTCCTAGCACCATGCCCACTGCCACACCCACTGTGTTACTTGTCTCATCAGGAGGTGTAACTAATGAACAATGCCATACAGTATATATCACACAGAATAACCTTGGATTATATATATACACCACTTCTCACCTGGCTGCTCCAATGTAACAGTTGTAGCTGTGACAGGGTCACTCTCTCCGACGCTATTAGCAGCAGTGACTGTCACACTGTAGGTCTCTCCTTGAGAAACTGGAACACTAAATGGACTCTCAATGTCACTAAATACAATGATGACAGTAGTGTTGTACTGACTGCTACTGCTGGAAGTCAACGCAATCTATAATGGGAGAATGCACAGGTCAACAAAAGTTGAAATGCTGTCAATAAATCTGCACTTACAGTGTAATTATCCACCATTCTTCCTCCGTCAGTCAACAAGACAACATCAAGTGAAAGAGTGAGGGAGAGTGATTCAGTGGAAATACTCTCAATTATCGGAGCTACATACACCACAAACACACACTGTATTAATGTACACCTCACAACACACAACGGGTATATACAAACTCACTCGAGTCTACTGTAGTAAAATCAGTAACTGATGGAGGTCCAATTCCATATTCATTCTCAGCTGATACTGTCACAGTATACATTGTGCTGTGCCATATTCCACTGCCCATAGTTAAGGTCAACCTGGTTGATGTTGAGTTGAATGACATGTTAAAAGTGTCGTTAGTGACTCTCACAGAATACAAAAGAGGTTGACTAGATCCTCCATTATCCAATGGTTGGTCCCAATTGAGAACAACAGTGAATGCACCACTAACGGCGGACATCAGCTGTCTCGGAGCAGTGGGAGGAGCTACGCAATGTGATGTACATGTGATTGTAGACCATCAAGCAGCAGTTGTATTAACTAGCTCACCAAGAACATTTACATATGTTGCTATGGTAACACTTCCAACATCATTAGTGACCGTGCAAGTGTAATTTCCACTATTTTCACTTCTCTGGAGAGAAGAGACAGTTAGGATGGATCCACTCACTCCTTCTGTGATGCCTGCTCCATCTCTCTCAAACACATAACTACTAGGTGGAGGGTTGGCAGCTGATGGAGTACAGTTGAATGTGAAAGTATTAGAAGCTTTAACACTTTGCATACTTGGAGGAACTGAAGCAAATTCTGGTTTATCTGTCAGAAATAGATTATTAAGTAACATGTATAATTCTTATTTACATAAATTATTACATAGTCTGATCATGATCATTTAACATAAACACAGCTCTATGTACCAGTAGACCATGCAATAATCTGGTACACTTACACTGCACATCCAAGTTGAAGACAGCCAAACCACTTCCTACAGTAGTAGTCACATTTAGTGTATAAGACCCACTGTCAGTACGAATAACATTTTGTATCCTAAAGGTAGATGCTCCATTCCCACTCCCAATGTTAACAGTAATCCTGTCATCCTGTACTGTGACTCCATCTTTAGTTATAGCAGCATTTGTGCTTAATGGAAATGGATTTCCAGTGATGGTCAGTGGAATTTCCAGATCCATCTCCTCTACCACAGTTGTGTCAGTAGAATTGGGAGTGACGACTGGAAGAACTGAAAAATACAGAAGTTTGAAAAGTGTATCCAGAAGAATATTGATCAATGTTATATTTATTTCAAAACAGATGGTTCCTAATATATATAACTCACTTAAGACATTTAAGATTATTTCATCAGTGAATCTACTTTCCATTGGCAAGAGTATAAAGTCGCATCTCAACCGCCCACCATCGTGATCTACCGTTACTGGTCCGAATGTGAAAGCGGCTCCGTCAGGAATCGCAGTGACGACTAAGAGATTTTGATTGGCAAAAATATCTAATCTGTTAAATTGTGATAGAATATCTTCTTGTACGGATCCGTCACTCGTACAGTTGAACGATACGGTACCTCCCTCCAGCACATCGACCGGCCCGCTTGGAAATATCATTTGTCCGATAACCCCTGCTAAGATCGAGATACAAGAGACTGTAGCGATGGTTTAACGATAACTAGATCCTGCTAAACTCACACGAGATTAACGTTGACACGATCTGCAGCACTAATACAGAATTCATGGCTAATGGGGATCACCTGAAAATCGATTGAATAGCCCCGCCCCGGCCACATACACGACTCGGGTCATTTACCATATGCATGATTGGGCTTGGTTTTAGCATATATAGAATTCGTTGATAATTTTAGAATTCAAAGTTTTGAAAGCTGACATCATGATCAGCTGTCTCGGAGCAGTGGTAGGAGCTACGCAATGTCATGTATAAATGTAGTCCATCAAGCAACAATAATTATTGTATTCTATTAACTAGCTCACCAAGAACATTTACATATGTTGCTATAGTAACACTTCCAACATCATTAGTGACCGTGCAAGTGTAATTTCCACTATTTTCACTTCTCTGGAGAGAAGAGACAGTTAAGACGGGTCCACCCACTCCTTCTGTGATGCCTGCTCCATCTCTCTCAAACACATAACTACTAGGTGGAGGGTTGGCAGCTGATGGAGTACAGTTGAATGTGAAAGTATTAGAAGCTTTAACACTTTGCATACTTGGAGGAACTGAAGCAAATTCTGGTTTATCTGTCGGAAATAGATTATTAAGTAACATGTATAATTCTTTTTTACATAAATTATTACATAGTCTGATCATTTAACATAAACACAGCTCTATGTACCAGTAGACCATGCAATAATCTGATACACTTACACTGCACATCCAAGTTGAAGACAGCCGAACCACTTCCTACAGTAGTAGTCACATTTAGTGTATAAGACCCACTGTCAGTACGAATAACATTTTGTATCCTAAAGGTAGATGCTCCATTCCCACTCCCAATGTTAACAGTAATCCTGTCATCCTGTACTGTGACTCCATCTTTAGTTATAGCAGCATTTGTGCTTAATGGAAATGGATTTCCAGTGATGGTCAGTGGAATATCCAAAGCCATCTCCTCTACCACAGTTGTGTCAGTAGAATTGGGAGTGACGACTGGAGAAACTGAAAAAGTAAAGAATATCACATAAACTGCATTCCTGCAAAAATGGTAACGTTGGCGGGGGCATACTTACTTAAGACGTTTAAAACTATCTCATTAGAGTACCTACCACCCATTGGTAGTAGAACAAAATCGCATCTTAGCCGCCCATCAACGTGATCTGTCGTTACTGGTCCGAACGTAATGGCAGACCCGTCATTAATCGCAGTGATATCTAGAAGGTTTTGACTTGCTAGAATATAAAAGTCATTTAACTGGACTAGAATATCTTGCGTTGTTGAGCCCTCACTCGTACAGTTGAACGATACGGTACCTCCCTCCCGTACATCGACCGGCCCGCTTGGAGATATCATTTGTCCGATAGCTCCTGCTAAGATTGAGATACAAGAGACTGTAGCAATGGTTTAACGTAAATTAGATCCTGCTAAACTCACACGAGATTAACGTTGACAAAATATTAATCTGCAGCACTAATACAGAATCCATGGCTGATGGAACCAAAACTATACGTAGTTCGAATAGCCACGCCTCGGCAACCCACACGACTCGCATTGTTTGGTTCAGTGTCTTAAGAGAATAAATTGTACAATTAATTACATAACCTATAGTATTCATTCATAAAGAAAAAGCGTTTGAATGTTATACCTACGTAGAAATAACAGAGGCTAGTACAATTTTAGATCAGTTAGAATTTGATGGGTGGAAAGCTAACATTTACTTGTGGAGAGGTTCCGAGAGTGACTTGCATATTTTGGACCACGAAAAGTACTCAATGGAAATACTCCTTAATTTATTTGCCACCTTTGCTCTCTGGGTGTTGTCACTGTAGCCATTGGGATAGAGATAGCTCAGTGCCCTCATGACGTACTTGGGAATGTCTGCAATCATGTGAGCTCCATCTGCCTGACCATGCTTCCCTCCCGGGTGAACCTCCATGTGCATCACGTCCTCCAGACTGGGGTCCACCCTCTTGACTACATCCAGCACATCGGTGATGCCAGAGTGGTAGTTAGCCACCGGAAACACTCCAGAAGACATTGCCTCCACGAGGACCATACCAAATGCCTCTGCACATTTGGTGGATACTATGACAACGCTGACCAAAGGAAGTATCTCCCGGAGCTGGCTGTGTTCAAGCATTCCTGTGATCATGATCCTCTTACGCTCTTCCGGAGACATCTTTCTAAAGGTACCACGGAGCTGTTCACTTGTAGCATCCACAAACCCACCAGCTTGAGCAAAAGCAATGAATGACTCCACATCACCCGCAACAAGTGAATCGAGCATTCCTTCCATTTGCTCTCTGTAGCTCCCATATCCCATCACAAAGAGCCGCGCCTTTGGTATCTGGTCCAAGATGGTGGAAAACCCAGCCAATATCTCCCCAATTCCCTTAGTGTTCAGGTAGGCGCCAAAATAGCAGATAATTGGCTCATCGGCCGACACCCACTGCCACCTCTCTGGCAGATCAGAGTCGACTGCCCACTGGTCATAGCTGTCTGCCAGTGACATTAGGCTACCCCTCAGGTCGGCCTGGTGGGCAGGGTCCGCTGGCAGCTGAACCCTTGAGTGGTGTCTTCCTCCAGGCTTGCGAGAGATGAATTCTTTGACCTTCGAAAGGAAATTCTCCTGATTGGTTTTCACATCTCCCAGGAGCTGAAATACATCTGGGTCCATACCGGGTGGAATAATGACTGTCTTTCGGCCGAGCTGGATCTCATCTTTTACGTCGGCAAATGTCTCCTCCAAAAGTTTTGAGATGTAACTAGTGCCTGCCACGATCTTGTCACAATACTTCAGTCCTTCTACGGCATATTTCATCAGCTCTGGGCGCACCTTTAACGCATACGTTATGGCACTCCCGTGAACTTTAACATCGTAAGCAACTCCTGTGTCCTGGCTCGCCCGCTTGGCTATCACGGGGCTGAGGAGCGTATGGTTGGAGAGTACACGATCGACACCCTGTTCGAGTACCCTGCGCAATCCAGCAGCCGTCTTTTCGATGTGGTTTTCAATCTCTTCTAATGAACAAGACGGATCACGAAGCTCCTTTACAGTAAACCCTTCATATTTGTTATAGACGTACACCAGAAGTAACTTATCAATATCTGGTACAACCACACGAATATTTCCCGGGGAAGGAGCGGTCTTGGGGATGTTTTCCGTTCCAATAAAGTACTCGTCCACATAGTCCAAGGTGTCTGGCTTGAGCTCTTGACAAACAATGGTTATCGCGTGGCCCATGCTCCTCCATGACTTGGCAACGTTAGTGGAATAAATATTAGACCCGGTTCCCCGCAGAACGTAGCCGTGCAGAATTACTAGATGCATTTCGCTTCGAATTTCAGCTTGACCAGACCAGCACAGTCAGCCTTGCTAAAAATATTACGCAATGTCCGTTTGTTGACCTTAAGTGGCTTCTTTTGGGAATCCCCAAATGAAAGAGGTTGAGCTATAATTCATGAAAACATCTATTGGTTGGCGGAATGTGGTATTTATTTGTCAAACTCAGTTACTATGTCATTCATTATAAAAGGAGGATTAAAGATGCATTTGCATCACCAATCAAAAGATGTTTTCATGAATTGTAGCTAGTGGCAATGATCTGTTTGCCATGTTATATAAACTATGATGAAATTAAAGAAACGTGTTAATATGTTAAATATGTAAAATATGTTTCACTTCCTAAAGTTCCACATTGAAAGAAATTACTATTCACATCACTGACTGCCTAGAGTGATTAATAGTTTAATTGGTTAATATACATACCTGAAAATGCAGGCTAGCTTAATAAATTGTCCATATATAGTTTACGTGGTCATGGAAGGGTGGATAGGTTTTGCAACAATGTGCATGCATGCATAAGGCCTAGCTGGGATTAACCTTTACTATATAAGAATGCATTCCAAATAATACAAAGTATAAATCACTGCATGATTAGGAATCTCCTGCTTCTAACAGCTACTGTAGTAGGGATGGCTGTATATATAAATATGAAACCACTTATATAAATCCATTGATTCCTGTGGGGCATCCTAAGAAACAAGTCTCAAAAAGAACAAGAAAGTGACTGTATAGTAGTCCTAGTCAAATACAAGTTCACCAAATTTAGGTGCATCTAGGTGCAGCCTTGCATCCATATATACTTCACTATTTTCCAAGAACGATGTAAAAGATGACATGATTAATACACTAGCCACTCGGTGATGTTCAGAGCAATATTTTACTTAACCAATACAGAATGACAAGTTGAGTAATAATATACAAAAATTTAATGAATGGATCCAGTTCAAATTTTGTTACAAATGGGAAGGAATAAAAATGGCAACATATTTCATATGGAACTATGAGTAATGAATAAGGGAGTAAGCATTGTGGTTTCTTATCTCCAATGTGTAGATACCCTACAAACAGGGACAGACAATGATCAATGTAGGCACTGCAAACTTCTGATCCAAATCAATTCAAAATAAAGTACTAAAGTGAGAAGATCCTTTATTCCAATTTCTAATTATGAAAATGGAAGTTGGAATAGGAAAAGACACTGTAATGAACGCCTTTTCACTTTTATATATTGTAGCATGCCTTAATCAATAAGTAAATTTGAATTTAACCATAATTGAAGGAATACAGTATGTTAGACAAGTACAGTTGGTGTGCACAGGTTTGTGTACTAACTGACCTATAGTCCTGTATCTTGGTAATCACTGACTCCTTCATTAATAAAGTAATCGTCTAATCGCCAGTGCAGAGCTTCAAATGTTGGTCTCTCAATCGGGTTCTTTCTCCAGCACTCAAGCATAATCTGGTACAGGGCAGGTGGACAGTTGGCAGGACTGGGCAGTCTGTATCCCCTCTCAACCTGTTGCAACACTTCAGCGTTAGTCATCCCTGGGTACGGAGTGCGACCATGAGTCACCAGCTCTGTGAGGAGGATCCCAAAGGACCAGACATCTGACTTGATGGTGAACCTGTTGTAGAGGGCAGCCTCGGGAGCAGTCCATTTGATGGGGAACTGAATGTGATAAAAATTGAATAATTTCAAAGTTATACACAGAAATTGCCAATTTAACAAATATTTAAAAATGGTGGAAGTGATATCAAACCACAACCATTTAAAACCATCATCTCACATACCAACTTCAGTATCAATACTAAAACATGAGTTCATTATAAACGTAAGCAGCTAATAGCTATCCACTCACCTTTGCTCCTTCATGCGCCACATATTCATTCTCCGCTATCAGTCTTGCTAACCCAAAGTCCGCTACCTTCACAATATTGTTATCACTGACGAGAATGTTCCTTGCTGCTAGATCCCTATGAATATAGTTATTCAGTTCCAGGTATGCCATACCAGAGGCTATTTGTGCTCCCATGTCAACCAGGCGCTCAATTGGAAGGGTCACTCCAGATTTTAAATACTCCAGCAGCGAACCCTTTGACATGAGCTCCGTGACAATGTAAATTGGCTCCTCTTGAGTGCAAACGGCATACAATTGGATCAACTTGGGATGACGCAACCTCTTCAAGATGTGTGCTTCCTCTAGGAAAGCCCGAGGGGACATTGATCCTGGCTTTAGTGTCTTCACTGCCACCTCTGTAGTGTTGTTCCATATACCCTGTACAATGCAAGCAATACTTGCTTAAAACTGTGAATATCATCATAATTTCAGAATTTTCTGGAAAACTATCAAATCACTAGTTTCCACAGATGCATCCTCCTCGTACAGTGCTGGAACAAGAAATGATACTTCTCACACTGTAACACACACAAAACTGAGGAATCCCAATAAGTGTGGCCGTGGCAGAGCAATAACTTGAGGGATATCATTGCTTGCTGCCACTATAGCATGTACATAGCCACACTCTAGGCACACTAGTGTTCAGAATTAAGGAAATTGCTAAACTGAGGTACTTTATACACCTCTGCCAAGGCTAACAATACCACTGAGATTACCAAGTGAAATGTAACTGGACATGTGTCATGCTCCTTACAGCATAGACTTCTCCAAACTGGCCTCCTCCAAGTCGTCTTGTGAGGCGAATGGAGTCCCTCGGTATCTCCCAGAGGTCCTTATGGTTGTGAGAAAGGTCTCCAATGAATGGTTTCTCTTGCTGTGGGCATGACTTGCGCAATGTAACAGCTAATCCGTCACTCCTTTGACGATAATGGTCAACCAAGTCCTGAAACAAAGGACCATACTCAGCTGGTAAAACATACATACATACAAACTGATAAATGGAAACCACAACTATTTCTTTTTCAATTTGTATGCAGAGGTAATGTCAGCTACAATAACACCTATTAGTTAAGTATATATCCAGAGACTTTGATAACAGGAAACCACAACTGGTTTGTTTCTACATTGTTATGCAACGTTCTCTGCTTGTGTCACTAACTTGAAGTGTTGTAAAGACAGCTCTTCGTGCAATAAAGTAGCCGCCAGCATCCAGTCTTCTGATTCTGTAATGCTTCACACAGAAGCCATCATGAAGGGAGAGGGAGAAATCTCCAGGTTTACTTTCACTCTGTCTTATTAAGAAGGTTCCTGGTTCAGGACACCAGCGAAGGAACTTCTCAGCATCTGTCCTCTTTATAATACCAAAATACCAACTACAGAAAGGAGGAGGAGGGTAGAAGACACTTGGAAAAGCTACAGCATTTCTAAAATATTGTTACATATATTTAAGTTTATTTTTGTATCACACACACAACAGTAGAAAACTGCTATGTCTCCTTAATTGAATGTAACATTTTTACAATTGAAAATATTTGTTATATCAACTTTCCTGACCTCAATGTAGAGGAAATACCAATCATTTCTTTCTTAACAACTGCCTGAGCCTTATGAATACAAGTTAGCCAAATATGTTTACAATAGTCTAACTGCCTTGCATTGTACACCATAGTTATTCATAAATATTGATAAAGTCTTACACATAATACAGGAAAGCTATGCAATAGTGAATTGAAGAGGAAATTTGGCTGACATTTTGCAACAGAAAGTAAAAATCATAATTAGGCAGCAATTGCTGATTTTTTAAACTCTCTCTTCTTCTCTTTTATAGAGTAATACAACAGAACCTGGCACATAATCATATACAAGTAAATAGTAGCAAGTAATACTTACCACAATTGGAAAACATCTACGTTACAATCATCTGCACATCATCATTGTAATTAGGAGCAAATAGGATTATCCATAAAACATACATTAAAGAACAAGGACTAACTTGATAACATTGATCAAATTAGACCAGCTTAACCACAAGCATATTCAATCTAAAATCTTGTTAAAGTAAACATTAGGTTCAGGGCTATATTACTAAACTACAGCCATTTTACCATATATGGACAGCATATATTTACTATAATAACCAGTACAGACACACAGATTCAAGAATACATAGTAAAACTGTTGTTGAATGAAGATCTTGAATATACAGGCTTCTAAAGGGGCCACCCTGGAGCCAGCTGTCAGTGGGACACAGCAGAATTGCATGAGTGGTTTTAGGTACACTCAATATAATTTTAAGTGTTCTTTCTACTAATTTACATACAGGCTTTATAGAGTTCAGTGGGAAATGTAATGAAGTCAGATTTGACTGTCTGAAATAGGTCATTAGTCCCATAAAATGACATTGCTTGAAAGTAAGAATTACCTCTTTCCCAGAAACACTCCTGGGCATAACAATATATTAACAGAATAGGCATAGCATGTAGGAAAATGGTATCCTAGATTTTTCATGTACATAGAAGTGTGTAGCTCGCCTTTAAATCGTCATGGAAACCATTCAGACAGAGTGTTTTCACAGTATCATGCACATCCTACATAAGTTGGGCCCAGCGGGTGGTAGGCCATTTGTTATGTGAATAATGCGATATTAATGAGTTCAAAAGAGAGCCAACCACCAATATGATAAAGTGACATATCATTGAAAGAGTATCTCATTTGACATAGAATATCAAATATTGTTTTCCTATTCCCTTGGATTTGGATACAAGAGTCTTCTCTTTCTCCCCACTGGACCAGACAGCTGTTTCTATGAATCCCGTCCTTGATTAGTCACCCGGAAGTCTCTGTCTACTTAGTCTTTTGTACTTAGGGGCATTAGCTCTACCGTAAGTGTCACTTCACATTATAGAGAAATAATGTTATGTGTAGGTTATCAGGATCAAAGGAAACATTAACCTCATATGCCATGCTGTGTGTCCTTGCTAAGTACAGAGAGGATGGTACGTGTTTTATGTGCTAATGGGGCTCAAATGAATATGCACACTCAATAAACATTAAAGAAACAGAATTCTAACACACTGTAATTGCTTCACTATAAACTACTAATGGAAAAGAGCACTAATTACCAGACCAATGTGACCTCTTTGTGTATTCACTACATACTGTACAACATACTCTATTTACATCGGTACAAGGTCCAAGTTTTAGTGAGTTTATGTACATATGTACGTATATATGGCACACATATTAGCTCATGTTTCACTGTAATGTATATTGGAAGGTAGTGTTTCAATTCACATCCATCTGAATTGAGATTGTACAAGTACAAAAAATATTTGTTTCAAAAAATCATTTCTAAAGAACCACGGAACAGATGTTCTAATAAAGTAGGTATAAGTCATCACTTTGTTACAGGCAATCCTGGTCATATGAGTTTGTATGTATGTATTACTCATCTGACTGGATGTATCATCCCCTGTGAACCTCCCTTCACTCCCCCTAGCACTACATTATTAATGATATCAGTTTTGCTGTCTGGTGAAGCTACTACAGTGTCTGGGAGAGTGGTAATTATAGGGTTATACTCGAACAAAGCCATGCACACACCAATATATATGAGTCCACATTTCTAAATAATTAGTAATCTCCTCTGAGGCACTGTAGAATCCACTTCACACACTGTTCAATTTCATTCTTGTCTCATATATCATTCTATATTAAAAATGTAACTTTGACCTCCCCAATCTGATCCCTTCAAAGTATCAACTAAATTCAGTTTATTACCTGCTTACAGCGAGTTTCATATTTAACCAATCATATGCTCACAATTCCAAAAATGGCTATCAAGGAATCACAAATTATAGTAACAACCTCAAAAAGAGTAAAATTACAATAAACAAATTAAAAACAAGTGTAGTAAATGAAACAACATGTTTAGCAACATAACAAGAGTTATTCCAAAATATTGAACATCGAGATAAGGAACCTCAGCCCTAACAATCTAACAAGGAGAATCCTATATTTATTAGCAGTTATTGTAACTAATGTAATAAAACTGCCAGAGCTCTAATTTGTCCCAAAAGTTGGAAGTTTAGCGCAGTTAAGAAAAAATCTTTTGCTAAGTAACTAGATCCCTATACTTGTGAGTGTGATTACAGGAAGGCAATACAGTACAACTGAAAGGCTTGTCATGCTGTAACTCAGTGGGTGCATGAACTGTAAACTTCAGTACACTGGGATCAAAAGACTGTGAATTATATCAATTCAGAAACAAATTCACTCCTCCAAACCACTAACTCATTAGGGATCCCAGATTATCAAAGCAGTCTTGAGCATAAAATATCAGCAGGGCTGCATAGAGGGGGGTATTTGCCCCCCGGACTTTTCAAACCCCTTAAACTGCTTTGACACCCTCATACCATTGCCCCCCCCCTAAATTTGAAAAGTTTCATTTTGACCCCCCCACCCCCACCCCCACCCCCCCGGCCCCAAGTTCTGCATGCAGCCCTGATCAGTGCAGACCATCAGAAAGAGAAGCAAACATCTTATCTATGTACATATGTATGTACGTATCTTAGAATGTGGGAGTTCTGTGCTAGTATAACCAGGCTAAAATTACAACCAGGTGCACTCTCTGCAGCTGCCACTTTTTCCTAAAACACAACAATAAAAAATACGTAACTTTCCCACTAACAACTCCGCTAACATCTGCTAAGTGTGCAAAGTTGCAGCCGGGAATGAAATTAAATTAATTAGTAAAATTAGAGTAGATCACTTTTTGTTATGACCAATTAAATCAGCCATCAAGATCCTCAGAGATTAGAACATTGGGAGAATGATCTATCCCATACACTATATAAATAAAATTTCAACCCAAATTTGGAATAATTATCAAACGTCTTATACTCCATCCAAATAAAATTTCCAAATTTGGAAGAAATATATTCAATTATCAAAGGTCTTGAATTAACAACTGGTACCCTTACTGTCCAAGGTAGGCATGTATCTATCTCTCTATACAGACTCCATCAGCTGAAATAGATATACCTTTTAAGGCTAAGCCTGTGAAATATTATCCACTCCTTCAGAGGGGGCGGATAATACCACAAGTAGTACATATTACTTATCACATTACCGATTCACTACCAATCTTTGGGCTTACAAGACACCTCAGGGCCAGGTTTAAGTGACAATCTCTATGCTTACTATATATATTTCAAATTCTACCACATTAAATATACATTGATACACTATATGTACACACATCAATTATCTATCAAAATGGCAGTATCGTAGCAAAAGTTACTGGACATCCTGGTGGATATTGCTTCACAATGTTGAGCCAGCCCTTTCCTTACTTTAGTGTACACAATTACAGTAAAACATACATACAGTTCAGGTACTATACACATGTTTCAACTAGAGGTGTTATGATTGAAATAAAGACCACCTAATACATATGTACGTATATATAGCACTGCTGACTCGTGAAAGTAGAAAGATGTGTGATTTACCTAATAATGTAGTATATTATTCATTTACATGTACAGTGTCACCTCAATAATCCGCCACAATTGGTGCAAGGAAAAATATGGCGGATTAGTGGGGTTGGTGGGTTAGTGAGGTTGGTATTTGAATACCTTTGATTATCGTATACGAATTGCAGCTGCTGTTCCCAATGTGACATCAGGATGAAACCAGAATGCGTGGGTGATTAATTGACAAATGTATATATTTAAGTCATAAAAATAATTCAGTCTCAGACAAAACAAATTAGAGCCTCTCTCTGATACCCCTTACAAGTAATATACAAGTAATATACAAGTAATATACAAGTAATATACAAGTAATATACAAGTAATATACAAGTAATATACACACACACACGTACGTGTAATAATGTAACAAACATATGCATCAACATTTCCATTTCTGTGAGTACACTCAAACATACTTTTATTAATAATTTGTTTCAAACACTCTGTCAATGACAAGTGTTGTACAAACAGAAGTTCTCGAAATGCAGCATAACTACCTGTTGCTTAGCAAAAGATCTACCTCAAAAACCATTCTCACTCCAGTGTACATAGTTTAACAATTAAGATAATTCACCTCATACAAAGGAATATCTAAAGTGACCCTTTGTGACAAAAATTGTAATGATGTCAGAATCAAATGAGTCATCAAAGAAACACAAAGCATATTTAATAGCTGGTCAAAGACAATTAATAAATAACACAGTATTACTGAAAAACAAGGTTAGAAAAACTACTGGCAAAAGATCTACAGAACAGGTTTCAGGAGAATAATAAAAGTATGTCCACTTGTCTAACATTATAAACATCTGGCTGTTTACATTGGCAAAGGGCTTCCTCAATGAAACCATACATGTGCAGGGATAAAAATGTCAATATAACACAAACACACTCAGCAAATTAGGAGAAGCACTCAATCCATGCTACAGCCTATTGCCAAAACAGCAGGTGGGTGGTCCTCTATTAATCCATTAACCTAACAAAGGCTCTATCTAAACAGTCAATTCTCCCATCTTTTAAATAATTGACTCGTCTACAGGGTTTTACTCCCAAGAGAGAGGCTATTATAGAGAGAAGCAGTACATAAGTACCCAGTTATCTAAATCCTTTTATCCCAAGTATTTTACCAGTATTTAGTAGATACTATACATACTACATAATAACATGTCTACAACTGTAAATGTCTCAATTAAGGCAGCAACATTTTCACTTGAATATATTAATTGAAAACCTAGTAAATGATAAATTAGTAATTTACATATTCTAATATTTCAGCCTGGCTAGGCCATGTGCTGTATCAACTTTCAATCAATGCTATCAATTACACAATTAGACAGCACTTTACAAGTATACCACAGTTCTTAGGAACTTTAAAGGGAGTCTTTAATTACAATATCCCTTCTAGGTTACCCTAAGTTGATTTAATTAGCAGCTACTTTTGTTAAGTAGCAAATAATTAACTGCTCAATCGATCTCTCCTGCTATTGAATAGGTGAACTTGCACCCATTGAAAGTACTTGTATTTACTTACCAGTGAGAGATATAAGGAATAATACACTTGTCTCGTTCATTACAACATACAATGACACTTAGGAGCCAAATACAGTCATGAATAGTATCATTGAAAAAATGATTACTATTGAAGCCCGCTCTTCGTAGCAGACTCTTATAAAATACTTTGCTTCTAATACAAGAGAGTTACTTTTATCCTTTGAAGCTATTTCAAGAACAGCCTACACTTTAATACATTCATGAGGTAGTTAACACAAGTTATGCACATTATGTATAATTCAAAGACATTTGCTGGCGCGCACTTACTCCTCCGCCTCCACGGTCTGCTGTTCGGCGACATAGTTGCTGGGGATGTAACCTTCGCTACCAGTGACCAGGGACCGCGCTAGCCACCAATCTCCGTCTTTGTTGTTTAATATTTCGAGCTGTTCTCCTTTGGCAAAACTCAGATCATCCTCGGCGCGGGCATCATAGTCAAAGAGCGTTACGAAGAGCGGGTAAGCCGGAGGTAGCGGCGGAATATTTGCAGACTGGCGCTGTAGATTGTCAAATTCTTGTAGAGTTATTGAAGTTGTAGCCATACCATTCCTCGGCTCGCTAGTTGAGGAGATAGCAGGACTTTGGGACTTGTTAAATAAAGGGAACCCGTTCGGGTCCGCTTCAACGATGGCACTCGATCTGTTGTCCTCCTTCTCGTGAGAGGTCGTACAACCCATGGTTGCTAAAGACTTGTACTTACGATCGTCTATTCGCAAACTGCTGGGTGTATACGTAATTTGGCAAGCTTTATTGGAAACCTTTTAAACACAAACCACATTAGGACGCCATTTAATTTACACCTCTTAACCGCAATAACTAAATTGATTACAATTTTCTAAATGAATGTACAAGACTTTCCAATCACAGCTGTCTCTAAATACTCTGTTAAGCTACAAAAAATAGATGACATAAAATAATAGCTATTTTGTCTCTTTAATTGCTGCAGATTAAGAACACGCTTTAGGAAATGAGGTGCCCAGGTTGATCCCGTGATGGAACACAGTGAGGATGATGTCATGGCCGTCAATAGTGACATGGTTCTCTCCGCTCTCCCCGCAGAGAAACAGAATGGTGTAGAGGGCGACCTCAAACTCTGGGCTGGTCCCCATGAATGTGCTCCCCATGGGTTTGACGTCTCTATTCCACTTAAACTGGATGGTGATCAAGTGACTGTTTGCCCCTTCTTCAGGCTACAGAAAGAGATGGTATCAGTTTACTGAGTATACTACCACAAGTGTTACAATTAAAATTTAAAGTCCAAATGCATAATATTAAGCCAAATGTACATAACATAAATGGTTATAGATGTCAAAATAGACTACAAACTCCCACAATAAGTATGTAGTTATACTAATCATAACCAGAGTTATACTAATCATGAACAGAGTTATACTGAGAGTATACAAGATGTAGTATACACTGTATATACAAACTCCACAGGTAGATTGTGAAATGTAACTGGAACAAGGTATTATCTATGGAACACATGAACAAGTTAATCTATTATATTAGAATGTCTATCACGAACAGGAATATGATGTTTTATACATATACCATAGGTGTCGGAAGCACGCCTATGTATACATAGCGTTGCTAAGATATGATAACCAACTGATTTAATGAGACTATACAGTTGTATGGCTCAGCCAATGAGATCCATAGAATCATATCATCCCTATAAGTAGACATCATAACAAGTATCATCTCCACATCATTACCTCCGATGTATGTCTATGAGGGGCCTCCTTAAACCAGCATACACCATTACCAGCAATATACAGCTAAAGGATGATGACTAGTTAAAGCTGTCTATTGCTGGTAATGGTATATGTTTGGCTACTACTGTGATAATTTAGCAATTTATAAGAATCTAATTTATCGCTATTACCAATTAACCCTTTGAGTCACACTGAACAAAGATGTTCATGAGATATCAGATCATAGAAGAAGCTAACAAAATCAAGTCACCACCATGAGGTCATCACATAGCAACAGAAGTTAAGCAGTTCAAATGATTGCATTAGAATGGACTAGATATGGCCAAGAATTATTAGCTGAAATGGTAGTGTTCCTATATGTCTAGCAAAGGTGGTATTAAATCCATTGTAAGCATGCATGGGTGTACTATGAATAAACAGTTGTGGTTTGGTATGAGATGTGATAAGGTACCATGCAACATTGCAAATGTTATACAGATAAACTCATTTATATACCTTCTTCCCAATGATATAACCTTGATAGTCTACATTACCACACTTCTCCTGGAGGTAAAACTGGATCCAGTTGTGAAATCCAAGAACCTCAGAACCTTCAGTAAGTCATACAACAACAGTGAGTTGTTCAAACACGACTGAACTTGTTTCACTCTTACCTCCTCTAGTCTCTCCCACAAAGACATGCTCAAATCCTGACGAGTCCAGGGCTCGACAACCTTTAGTTCTGCGATAGAGTTTGAACCAAATGTCATAGAGCTGATACTTAAATTCTCTCTTTGTTGACTTGGCCTTTCCCTTGGAACAGAGGTACTTGTAAGCATGTTGAATGACCTTGGTCTCCACGATGGCATCAATAAAGCGTCTATTCTCCTCAACCTCCTCTTTTGTTACCACCTCACTCTCACCTACATAGATATATAAGTATGTTTATATACTCACTTATGTAACTGTATATATGCTAATCAATAATGTAAATAATTCATATGGCCCCTAGGAGGGTCATGGGTACAAAATTTGCTGATTATAGGAATTTTAAGAGTTTTAAATTATGCAGATATTTGTAATTACACTACATAATATATTAAACATACGTATACACTGTAGTAGCCTATAGCTAGGCATATCTTGCAATTGGTTGGCTCAGTAAATATTAACAGAACTTTACAGTGGCACCAGTGCCCTACGGGTATACCAGCTCATGAGCAGTGGCTAGTTACCTGTTGAAGCTTCATAGTTGTCCAGAAGAGCAATAAAGGTCTTAAACGTTGGCCTCTCTAGTACCTCTTGCTTCACAAACACAAAGAGTGGATCCCTGGCCCTATCTTCCCTCCGATAGCTCTTCGTCCAACCCTAAAGGGGCAGGACAGGAGAGTAGGAGATCACAATGACATCATTTGGATTTAAATATGATATTTTTTCCTCTCTACTCCTTTGGAGTAGCCAGTTGGGCAAGAGTACTATATTTAACAATCCTTTATGCATAAACTGTCTATTTAGGACAATGCACAATGATATATCCTGTACACCCATGGTCTGTCAAACTGGAATGCAACGTAAGCATATTTCGGAGAGGTGGAAATAGCATCACTATAGAGTAGACCATAGCTTGTACAGTACACTTGCTGGTAGAGTACTATTATCCACCCCACTCGTACCTGCAGATCGATCTTGTAATCGACCCCCGGACTCAGCCTGTTGCTGTCTAGCTCCCACAGCTCTTGACATACCTTGGTCAGCTCTTGGTTTGGCCTGAACGCACTGTATGTTGAGAGGTCAAAAGGTCGGATAACTCACTTTGTTATAAGATTAAGTTTACAATAGCTCAACAGATGTCTCTATAGGGAAAACCTTGTGTACTGTACTACATAAGCCATGTCCATCTCAGTATTACACTATGACGACTTACCTTTTTGCCATCTCGCCTTGTCCGTCTATTTGCAGTCGGCAATATTCATTAGGATGATCGGAGCTGCAATTAAAATGGCCGACGCAACATACAGACTTTGTGTTAGTACTTCCGCTTCCGATTTCAAGCAATAACTCGTCGTTTATGACCACTAGATTAGCATTCATATGTGGACTATTGCATGGTCATGGAAATCTATCCCTAACAAATCCAATGCAATCAATGTATTATTAAAGAAGAACTTTATAATATCATACAAATTTAAGATCTCCCACCCCCAGGGGGTCGGGGGCTCCCTTTCAGGTGCCCACCAGACCCACGGGTGGGATTGTCCGTAAAAAAGAAATTTTGTAATCATAATGTTGATCTGCTTCAGAACGAGGAACTCTCTTAGTTTTATTCCTTCCTTGATTCCTACACAAACACAAATGATGGGGAGCATCTGTTGAGATCATGGAAGACTAAAAAAGTTATTGAGCAACAGCAACAGCAGTTCTTGAAATAGAAGTTTCAACCCTTAGTGACTTACTTTGGTGTGAGGTCAGGTTCTTCCACGAGTGGTGGCAGAATGGTAGAGAGAGGGTCCTTTTTAAAGGGAAATCCTTGATGCCCCTCAGAACCAAATGTGGTGCTATGAGATGATCCTTTGCTTTTTGAAATCTTTATTGGTCTTTGAGGGAGAGGAGGCATTGTGGGAGGTTTGACACCAGACTCCTTCAGCCTCTGAAGAATGTTCTGAGCTGAGGGGACGTGTCCATGTCGTCCTCTTTCTTCTCCCCTCACAGATTGCTGAACCGGTCTTAGTTTCCCGTCTCTCATGGCTTGCCAGTTTTTGAGAAACTGACGCTCAGTATCAGTTACATCTCGACCATCCAGAACTCCTATGTACGTATACATGCCACATACATAACACATATACACACACACAAACACACACACACACATTAGTGGTAGGAGAATATACTGTTTATAGACCTAAGTCCAGGAACATATTAACAACACGACTACCCAAATAACATGTGGAACAAAAAGGATGATTTAGCTAAAGTCAAACATAATATTTAACAAGTGTAAACTGATCTTAAAGGTTTAGGAACAGAATGACAAGGAAATGAACAATGAAATGACTACATATGTAGGTCCAATGTAGTGTGTTCCCAACACAGGACCGTCACAGCACGACACTTACCAATTCCTCTTGCCATTGTAATTATCATGTCTCTGTACTTGCCCTTGAAGGAACAGGGGTTTCCCGAGAGATCCACCTTCCAGAGGTGAGTCATGTGATCAAATACATCTCCCAGCTCCTAACAGAACAAAAATGGAAAACATTATTGTGAACTCCGCCCCCCGACTGGACCTATACACGCCTATGGTACGTACCCTAACATGCTGCAAGAGGTTGTTGGCTGCCAATAACACAGTGAGTTCTCTTAAGCAGATGAGATCTTGTAACGAATCCAATCCATTCCCACCTACATTCAACACCATCAGAGTTTTCTACAGAAAGACACATTAACAAGCTAATGGTTCCAATTGTCTCTTGCATCTCCTCATTCAATAAGGTTCGTATGAATATCTTACCGTAGCCACACATCATTTGTACATACGTATGTGTGGAGCAGAATAAGAAGTAGATGGATACGTAAGTAGATGGATACTTACTGAAACAGATTTTAGAGATCTGGGATCAAACAAGAGCTTTTCTCCTTCCGCTAGTCTCTGGTTCTCAATGTGTAACTCCCTCAAGTTTTTACAGTTCTCAAGCCCTTCAACAACATTTATACTATTGTTACCTAAATATCTACATAGAAAACAGCATACGGTCACAACATACCAAAGGGAATGAACACATTATTATATTTGAAATTCACATGATATGTTGTTAAAATACGTAAGTATCTACAAGATCACAGGGTCTCAAATATAAGTATAAATGAGTCCTGGCATGCTACCATATATAAATGTTAATGCTACATCTACTTTAGAGTAAAGGCCTATAGAAAACTGAGAGCTTTGGATGAGGATACAAGAGTCTTCTCCTTCTATTTCTCCTATGGGTTAGACAGTTGTTTCTGGGAATTTCACCCTTCCCTGGGAATCTTTGTCTTCTTCTTGATCTCAAGTTTGTGAGTAGTTGATTCCAGTATATACACAAATGTAGTAAAACCGGTACACGCATACTTACAGCTTCTCCAAGCTCTGCAACTCAAGGAGACCGTCCATTCTGGATATCAGATTACTTTGCAGGTACAAGTGAGTCAGGTGGGAGGCGGAGCTCACTAGTAACATGTCTTGTATTCGGTTGTCATACAAGTACAACACTGACAGATTCCGACATAACATCAAATTGTCCTATAAAGTAAAAAAGATGGCACTTATAAGTTACTAAAGTGTGTAAACACAATATTTATATGTTCTACTGTTATGGACTAATTTAATCATATCAATTTCTACTCGTTTAAGGAGCTTTCCAATTCTTCACTACTAAAATAGTAAACTAGACAAAGCGGTTGGGGCTCTTCAGCAATAGGAAATAAAAAGCGTTTGAACTTACGATGTGCTTAATATCCTTGTCGGCGCAATAAAGGTGAGTAATTCGACGTAGAAACTGTTCCTGTGTCTCATCTCGCTTTCGTCTCGTTTGTCCAGTACATTTACAAAGCAATTCTTTCGTCATGCGGGCCATCCTTCCTTTTGCTCAATAGAGACACGTTTCCATAGCAACAACAATCAAGAACCTACCTATCGGATAATAGTATCGTGCAAAAAAGAAAAGAAGACGATTAATCGATATCACGATATCAAACATGAATCTGCTCCATTATCGTGCCATAATCGCCTTTGAAGAAGTTTCCGGACACCGTATACGCCTGTTATGGACTATCCACTGCGGGTCTTACTACTCCTCACTGTACCAGTTGCGGCAAGTGAAGCCATTGAACCTGCCTGTTCACCGGGGACTTTTGCTGTAGCATCCAACAGCTGCGTCTGTGGTAATGTACCATACCCAACGACCGACAGAAACTTAGAGAGGTTTACTTCAATTGCTTACTGTCACATTTTAAAATCCGAACAGACGGGTAAAGAGACCCTTAGAGGTGTAATTCGTGCTACAGAATGGGCTGGTCTCGTCAAAGATAAACAGGGGAACGACCAATTTGCTACGGCCCACTGCTTGTATCATCATTGCATCGGAAATATCAGTGGAATAACTTTGCCAGAATATTTTGGTGACTTGAATGTTACCTTCTGCAAAGGGAAAAATCGCATTGGCTTAGTTTGCTCAGCATGTGCAGAAGGATACGGGGTGTCTATTAACAAGCCCGACTTGGAATGTGCTGAATGCGGTGAGATAAATACAGTTCTGGCCGTGTTTATCTGGATGTCAGCTGAGATATTACCAATGATATTATTGGTGGCTGTGTTTTTAATTTTGGACATACCTCTGGTTAGTGGTCCGATGAATACGTTTCTCTTATTTGCTCACACGTTTCGGAACATGAACTACTATGCCAATGGAATCTTAGATTTGACTGACGGGGCCTCTGGTAGTAGTGACTTATCCATGTTATCTTGGGTTACCTGGTTGTATTCCCTTTTCAGCATGGAGTTCATTTCCACTCTCCCTGTTTTTCCACCCTTGTGTGTTAAAGAAGGCACTGGTGATATGTTCTATCTTGTGTTCCAATACATTCCAGGCTTTCTTCCTGTAGTATTCATAATAATAGTTTATATGCTCCAACTGCTATACCGTAGGGAACCTACATGCTGTTGTTGTGTATATTGGATGATGAAAAAATGTCATGCTCTAGTAGCGCGAATACAGCATGCCATGGGGAGGCATTCTACTAGTATAAAGAGGGGCCTCTGTACCTTTCTGCTGCTCTCGTATGCAAAAATTTCCTACATTTCATTTCTTCTGATAAGTCAGGCAAACTTTCAAAGCAAAGGTGATATTGAAACACGTTTTTTACTAAATCCAGAGTGGACATATTTTGGAGAGGATCATTTGCCTTATGCATTACCAGCCTTATTCATCATAATCATATTCACAGTCATTCCAGCCTTAATGCTCCTTATTTATAAACCATTGTTTAAATGCAAGTGTTGCCAAAAAATTAAATTCCTTACAAAGCCACTTGGCACATTTATGGATATCTACACTGAATGCTTTAAACACAAATATTACTTCTTCGGAGGATTATTGTTCCTATTTAGAGCTCTCACAGGATGTACTTATGCATTTCTTGACTTGGTTGATCAATATGTCCCTCAGATGTGCCTTACAGCAGTTTATCTGATGTTTACTCTTATATGTCAACCTTACAAATTAAAATGGCTGAATATATGGGATTCTATTGTGTACAGCATAATTCTGCTTTTAAATGGCATCATACTGTATAGTTACCATAAAGTGTATATCAACTTGCAGGAGCCAAATAAGTTCTTTTTTACAATTCAACAAATTTTAATATTCGTCCCATTGCTCTATTTCCTGATAATGCCAATTATATACTGTGCAATAAAAAGATTTGGAAAACACCATGTTCAAAATGTACAGAATTATGGTGCAATAGGCAGGCAAAGTGATGAAAATAGCAGTGAAGACCAAGACAATGAGGTAGAGCGGCATGATCACAATTCAATGAGAAACAGCCTTCTCTTTACAGGATCAGAAGATCATAGAATGACTTCACTAACCATAAAGGATAAATTAGCCTCACGCTGGTCATCTTTTGCTTCTTGCTTCAGAAACAGGAAGCAGGTTGCAAGTACTGATAATTCCACAGCTCGAGTTACATTTACTGCAACTAACCCAACATTTGACCAAACACCTAAATTAATTAAAGGAGGAGGAAATGAAGTGACATTTCAAATACTTACAGCAAGTGATTAATTCCTAGGATAAAGAATTCTCAATGTTATATGAACATGTACATTATATGCTTTAGTATGTGTATATACTTTATATTCTTTATGGTCTATATGGGATTTTTTTGACACAATCATATATAGTTGAGCTATAAGTCAATAAATTGTCAATCATTATGTGGAATATACAATGTTTTGCCTATAACAGGCTTCTTAAGGTGTGATAATAGCCAAAGTTCCAAAGCTTTATAATACTTCTGATGTACGTATATACATTTTTAACTTCTTTTTATCTTTTGTTTTGTATTAAAACATGCACAGTGCTCTCCCTTGAATCCCTTATGTGACCATACTAATGCAAACCTGAAATAAATTGCATGATTCAGCATTCATACAAATTCAAAATTATTTTTTATGGCTACACTGAAAGCTACCTAAGTGTTTTTTAAGCTACATTAGTCAGCACAGAAAGTTACCCTATATAGAGAGAGTGTGACGTATGTATAGATAATGCGGTTGGTTCAAGTTTCACTTTCCCCACTCAAAGTCCCTTCACATTGGCGTCATAACCAGGGAATGATTCTAGATCCATCATTGCACTTTGGTCAACAGCTGATTTTCTAAGGTTTCTCTGATGTAACCTCAAAAAGCATATTGTTACTAGTAAAGTTGCAATAATTAATGCCAGTATCAGCACAGCACTACAGGTTGAAACAGATATCAGGAGAGATGTACCACCGTTCCCTAACTGCATCCCATTAATGTTGGTGCTATTAGAGAGTTTATTTTTTACCTGTATTTCACAGGATTTACACTCTTTATAAGTTGAGTTGCTTCTCACTTCTTGGTTGTCATTGACAAACACAATTATTATTTGAAGCCATACTCCACTGAAGATGTTCTCATCAAGTTCATATATCTCTGTTTGTACATGTACATCACGGTCCCCAATTCTGCTGTATCTTTTAATCTCGCCTTCTCTTTCAACAGAGAACCAAACTTTGAATGCAAATTGTTTTGAATCTGGTATTTTCTTAGAATATTTAACTTTTATTTTAATTTCATTCTTCTGGTTCTCAAGACATTCATATGTCACTGTAAAGTCTGTCTCATCTAAATAATTTAGTCAAAAACGGTTATAATACCTTCATATTTGTTACTCTGTATATACACACGAAAGATCAGATTAAATGATTGTGACTGGAAGCTTCCTGTTATGGACTTACCAAAGGGAAGGACATGATAAAGTACAGTTCTGTTGTCTTCACTGTAAACATCCTTAGTCACTGGGCCATCTCCAGGTATCCTCAGAACTGCACTGTATGTCACATTGAATATGGTCAGTTCCTTAGTTTGGTTGATCTGATTGAGTACTTGTTGACGGAGTGGATCTTGTACAGTTGTAGCATTCATTGGAATGAAAGTGTCCTGTTGAACAACAGTACCATTGAGCAGCCATTTTGCATTGAAATAAGAGTGTGGGTATACTGTGGTAGTATAATTGAGTGGCGAGAAATTGCTATTACTGCCACTAAATATTATGTACTTGTGACTTGGTTGTGAAGGTTGGTCCTTAATTTGAGGTTGAACTGGATAGCAGAAAAATTGGCAACTACATATATTATATCTTAAGCATTTCTACAAGTACATATATGTATACAATGCAACTTAAGACAGTAATCTAATACACACTAATTTTCTTGCATGCTATGTCAGTTTAGAGTTAAGGCCTATATACCTAGTGAGAGTTTTGGGCGAGGATACAAGGAGTTTTCTCCTTCTACTTTTCCTATTCTCCACAGCTGTTTCTGGGAATTCCAACCTACATAAGTGACCCTGGGAATTTTTGTCTTATTCTTGATCTCTCATATGTATGTACAATAACAGAAACTGAAATTTAAAGCATGTTATTTACCTGTCCTATGTATGATATGCGGCAAGTAGCTTTTCATATATATTCCATGCAAAACTAGCTTACTGTATAAAATCAGCTTCACTGTTGAAGATATTTGATAAGGTGGTCTATATCTTTCTAGACGAACTGTAACTCTTTGTTTAAACACTTGTTCAGCACCTTCTCTGTATGTCACATTACGTATTTGTAAGTCCAAGTTTTCATCTATACAATACCTCCCTCCACCACATAATGGCAAGCTATATGGTGGATCATCAGGTGGATATCTGACTAAGAGGCGATCTGACCCATCAAACCATTCTGTCTGGTACACTTGATGTAAACGATTTGCTCCCAACTCAATCTGACTAGAAATGGTTACCGTTGTTGCTTCTTCTTGTCCAATATCAATAAGGTGCACACTTTGAAGAGATTCGTTTAATTGTGGCAGCACTGTGTACAGCGAAATGATACATTTAATAATTGATGGATTTGCTATATATATCATCCATGCTCATTCACTATATATATTCTATACACCTTGTGGTGTATACTTATTAAGTGATTGGAGTATACAAATATATTCAAAGTTTTAGGGTATGGTGCCTCCCAGTTTAATCATATCTATCTCCAAGAGAATCCGTTTTGTCATACTATGCTATACTGCTATATATTGCCATATCAAAGCTTTATCCTAACAACCGTATATATTCCTCATCAAATTTTACTCGACTCAATATAATACAAACCAACCATGCACAACACATGCCAACCTGAGCTCTTAATTCAATTTTATCCTCTGACAGTGTCTAGCTTAATTCAATATTTAAATCACATCAACACCTGCTAAAATGATCTTGTACCATAAATGGTGTATCAGATTTTTCATGAAATGATAAGGATTATTTGTTGCGATCGTGATAGATTTTTCATGCAGTATGTATAGATAATGATTCGAATATAGCTATAGACTTTTACAGTGTACTCTACCACTGATGATGGGAGATGCATATACAAAGTTGCCTAAGCTAATAATTTGGACATCTTGCGACTCGGGAAAATATCGCCTCTATAGCTTACCAATTAGAGTAGAATTTCCTTTCTTGTTCGAACCGCTACATTTACAGGTAAAGTTGCCTTCTATCAAAGCCCTTTGCTTAACAGTGTTTTGACGCAAAGTTATACTAAGATTTCCATCTACAGTCTTTCCATTGAGTTGCAATCTAACAGTTACTTCTGCTCCGTTTATTACTGTCGTCGCGTTGATGATACGTTCTCCATTTCTATACCACTCGAGAGCTATATTCTCTTGACTGACGTATTGTGTGAAGCTTCCAGAAGTATAAGAACATTTAAGGCTTATTTCCGTATCGTGTGTGTCGAGGATAAATGGATATTCCGGTGGAGTATCAGTAATATTGTTACAGACATCTAAGCTCTGCGACAGACAAGATTGTAGAAAAATACAGATAGTGATGATTTTGCTAATTAAAATCATTCTACTTCAAATATACTGGATGCACTAGTGCTGGGCAACAAGAGTTTTTATTACAGGATTTTTATGTACATGACATTGCATAATTAATTAGGTAACAAACGATGACGTCATATCGAGGCAGTGTTGTGATACATTATAATAGACTGTATAACACCAAATCAGAAACGCATTTCTTAATGCTAAAATCTGTGAGTATATAATGTGACAAGAAATGCTGGTATATACCCTTGTAAATTAAAGTGGCTAACAGTGTCAGCCCTCCTATAAATAGGAGGGCTTGATTGATTGAAGAAGTGATTACATTACTTTATAATTTGAATAACTCTAGGTATATATAGTGCCAGTATATATATGCAATTGTTATAATAATACATTACCATTAATGTGAATTGTATATCTGTTCAATTGCACCAGATCTAGAGTCTTTATATATATAGAATAATCAATTATATATCAATATCAATCAATATAGAGTATTATACTTAAAAATTGTTATTGCTGTTGAAATATATATAGTCAAAACATTCAATTATAATTACTGAATCAGATTCTCACCTTAATGATAGATTATATAATAAGGATTGCTAATCAAATATACCTTGTTAGTAAGGCCTATATAGGTGATTGACCTATGTGTGCATATATATATATTCACTATAGATGGGGACTGAAATATGCATTTTATTTACAGGTAGTGTCACTTGCAATTGCATGCTAGCAAATTTCAAATTTATGCAGAGAATACTCTAAATTACCCTTTACCTTAAGTTTTAGCTATAAAAGTCCCTACAATAGTACCTTTTACTACATGCATGTACCTGACATCCCCACTTTGTTGTTTGGAGTATGGGTATGTACGTATATATCCCTACACCTGCCCCACCTCTCAAGAGGTATAATACAGTTAAATGTTGTGAATCCCTACATTTACCATATTAAATATTTAATATTGCTATTTAAATTTACGTGTATATATCAATATAGTATATTTTGTGATAAATTAAGAATCATATATACGTATATATATGTACATAGAAGGAAAGAACCATAGCTACTGTATATGTAAATATAAATCATTGATGCATATAAAGTGTTCACTTGTTCTCAATCTACATATATATAGAAGTTGGGCATTAAACATCTCTCTATAGTATCACTTGATAGCAATTTAACTTACTATATAAATATATATAATTCATTGTCAAATAATTGCAAACGTATAATATTATGCATGTCATGTTAATAATGATCCAAATACTAAATCAGTTTAAACTTTACTATGTACGTATATATGCAAGTTAATTAATGTATGCTTAACACTCATGTGGTATAGTGTCAATGTCACTAGTCTTCTTTCTCTCTGAGAATGATGGATAATGAGATATGGAGATGATGTCATCACCAGAGTTGCTATTTATAGATTCTGATTTATTCTCATTTTCAGTATTAAAAAATGATTTTGTGAATAGTTGAAAGTTATTGGCAAAATCACTTGATCTTATAGAATTACTCATAAGCTGTGGTGGTGTAGCATGTCCATTTCCATTGCCAACTGCTTCATTTTCTACACCTATTGGAATTTTACTTTGTTCAAATTTACTTCTTGTACTGTCAACTCCATTTTGTTTTGATGAGGAGACTACTGCTGCAGCTAATGATGAAGACTTGTTTTGATACTTTACTGCACACAATGATATAACAATGATGATTATTACTGCTGCTAGCAATAACACCATTCCAACAGGAATAGCAATTATGAGTTCCAAATGAGCTGGTTCATGATCAGGACCTAGAGCATATATATATATATAGAGAGGAAGATCCTTGTAATTATCTTATATATAAGATATACATACATAATATAATAAACTTTGTTATATGGTATTAAAGTATACGGTCAACAAATGTTTTTTCATACATTATTATCTGATGCATTGTACAGTAATGTGACATGGTACATGTAAATGGACAGGGACATATTATACTGTATATGGATTTGAGGTATATTCTTAGTATGTACATACATATATGTATATCTCAAAGAGCTGCAGGTGATTGTTCACACAGAATCCACTGTATTGATGTACGGTATATCTCATTAGATCTTCAACTTACAAGAACCAATGTCTTCATACTCCTTATAAGTGGAACCAACTCTCACTTCTTGGTTGTCGCTACTAAACACAATTGTTGTTTGAAGTCGTGATCCACTTGAGACACTCTCATCAAGTTCATATATCTCTGTTTGTATATCTGTACCATTTTCCCCAATCCTACTGTATCTTTTAGTCTCCCCTTCTCTTATAACAGAGAACCAAACTTTGAATGGGAATTGAACAGGTATTTGCTTTAGATACTCAATTATCATTTTAATTTCATTCTTCTGGTTCTCAAGACATTCATATGTCACTGTAAAGTCTGTCTCATCTAAATAATTTAGTCAAAAACAGTTAAAATACCTTCATATTTATTACTCTGTATAAATCAACAAAACACACGAAAGATCAGATTAAATGATTGTGACTGGAAGCTTCCTGTTATGTACTTACCAAAGGGAAGGACATGATAAAGTACAGTTCTGTTGTCTTCACTGTAAACATCCTTAGTCACTGGGCCATCTCCAGGTATCCTCAGAACTGCACTGTATGTCACATTGAATATGGTCAGTTCCTTAGTTTGGCTGATCTGATCATGATTGAGTACTGGTTGATGGAGTGGATCTTGTACAGTTGTAGCATTCATTGGAATGAAAGTGTCCTGCTGAACGACAGTACCATTGAGCAGCCATTTTGCATTGAAATAAGACTGTGGATATACTGTGGTAGTATAATTGAGTGGCGAGAAATTGCTATTACTGCCATTAAATATTATGTACTTGTGACTTGGTTGTGAAGGTTGGTCCTTAATTTTGGGTTGGACTGGATAGCAGAATAATGGACAATCTGTTAATAATTGTACTTCAATCATACACACTGACTAGATATGATACAAAGCACAGTGAAATGCATATAGTCTATTTGTATATGTAGGCATGGAGACATATTATACGTATATCTGAGTCTCTTAAAATGCATACTCTATTCTAACTCACTGTATGGAATCAGCTTCACTTTTGAAGATATTTGATAAGGTGGTTTATTTCCTTCTGCAAGAAGTCTAACTGTTTGTTTGAATGCTTGTTCTCTGTATGTCACATTATGTATTTGTAAGTCCAAGTTTTCATCGATACAATACCTCCCTCCACCACATAATGGCAAGCTATATGGTGGATCATCAGGTGGATATCTGACTAAGAGGTGATCAGACTCATCAAACCATTCTGTTATGTACACTTGATGCAAACGATTTGCTCCCAACTCAATCTGACTAGAAATGGTTGCTGTTGTTGCTTCTTCTTGTCCAATATCAATAAGGTACACACTTTGAAGAGATTCGTTTAATTGTGGTAGCACTGCATGTGTAAAGCGAAATGATATGTTATATTACGAGCTTCATTACATTTATATGGATCATAAACGTATACCTTTAACTTACCAATTAGAACAGAATTTCCTTTCTTGTTCGAACCGCTACATTTACAGGTAAAGTTGCTTTCTATCAAAGCCCTTTGCTTAACAGTGTTTTGACGCAAAGTTATACTAAGATTTCCATCTACAGTTTTTCCATTGAGTTGCAATCTAACAGTTACTTCTGCTCCGTTTATTACTGTCGTCGCGTTGGTGATACGTTCTCCATTTCTATACCACTCAAGAACTATATTCTCTTGACTGATGTATGGCGTTTCGCTTCCAGAATGATAAGTACATCTAAGGTTTATGTTCGTATCGTGTGTGTCGAGGATAAATGGATATTCCGGCGGAGTATCTATAACATTATTACAGACATCTAAGCTCTGTGACAGACAAGGTAAAAATAAAGTACAAATTGTGAAGGCTATGCCAATCAAATCCATAATTCAAGCTTCTGAAACTGGAGAACTAGTATAGTAATATATCATACGACGTTTTATATAATGCAGCCATGCAATCAAAACTCTACTATAAAGTGAGTATGTACGTATTTGATTTTTACATAGATGGGTAATTACCCAATTACAAAATAATACTTTCATCACCAAATCAGCTGGTCATTAAGACTGCTCCCTAACTGACTATTATGAAGATTATTCAAATGAAATAAAACAATACATTTTACAATGTCATATGATGGTAGATATGATATAAGTCAGTTATAAAGTTAACTACAGCTAATAGACTGCACTTAACATTCATATGGTCTGTTATCATTATCATCAGCCCCAGTCTTCTTCCTCCCTGAGAATGATGGATAATGAGATATGGAGATTATGTCATCATCAGAGTTGCTATTTATAGAATCTGATTTATTCTCATATTCAGCATTGGAGGATGCTTTAGTAGCTAGTCGAAAGCTATCAGCAAAATCTCTTGAAGTCACTGAATCAGGTATAATTAATGCTTGTGGTGTAATATGCCCATTTCCATTGCTAATAAATGTAGCTGTAGTTCTTTCCTTAGTTCCACTTTGCTCACATGTTCTTCTCTCAGCATTACCATTCTCTTGATGAGAAGAGAAAGATTCAATGGATAATGAAGACTTGTTTCGACGTCTAACTGCAACTAATGATACAACAATGGTGATTATTACTGTTGCTAGCAATATCAGCAATGCTATCACTCCAACTGTCACACCAGCTATTAGTCCAACAGGAGCTGATGTACTAGCAACAACTAATAGTGAAAAGCATAAGAAAAACATAATACACACTGAGGAACTATTATTACTATTACATAAATTTATCGTCAAATGTTTGAACTTCCACATTTTGTAGCTACAGTTAACTCCTTAACCAAAAGCAACAGGTATTCTACAGTATTATAAATTTAATATTCTGTATACTATAAATGGACTAAATATCTCATAGATTGAATATACACAAGCTGGAGGTGCAGCTTGCAGCTGTTGTGAATGAATGCTATGATTATGTACATGTACATAATCATAGCATTCAAGTTCAAAACTTCAAGTTCAAAAGTCAAGTTTAAAAAAGGCTGACCTTCTTTTTTAATAGGTGCAATAGTTGGCCCTGGGCTGGTGGTAACTACAAAGAGATCAAGAACAGAGTTTGTATGTTTACAAACAATAAATTAAAAGAATAATTATATGTCCATTTTTACAATATTTATACAACTATTTATCCCCATAACATGTCCACACACAGGTCAAATTGTTAAAGTTCTGGAATAAACATTGATAAAAGTTCCCCCTAATGGTATGAGGCCATTATTCTTGTTTTTCAAATAGCTCATGGGTAACTCCAGTGAATCAGCACTGTGCTTTCCCTTCCCAAAGGATGCCATTAAAAAGTCCCTAACACCTCTCAGTTTCCGGCCACAGAAACTCCCACGCAATTCCTGTCAATATGCCATTCCCAGTATATATACAATGTACATATGCATATGCTTTCATATGCATCTGAAGGTTTAAGTTAATTTGAATGGTTTTTAGAATTAAAGGGATCCCTTGAGAGGATTATGGTGCAGACTATATAGGAATGCAATTAGAGGCATAGGTATGTCTGCAATTTGGTCTAAATACTATATACTCCTTACCTGCGACCAGAGAGACCAGCATGATATAGTTTAAATAGACTTAGTCCCTAAGGTAAGCCTAGCTTGTAACAATATAGTTACATCCTCACCAGAGGAAGGTGTCCAAAGATGAGGTTCCAGTGAACAATTAAAGTGATAATCAACCACAAGTATTCACAGGCAAACATAAAAAGGGAATAAACACAAAAAGAAAAGAAGCAATCGCTGGGAATTGAACCTAGGACAACTGGGCTTGACCACGCCAGTGCTCTGTTACTAGGCAACAATAGTCATATAGCAGTACCTTATACAAAATAATAGGGGAAATTCCTGCAGCTCAACCTATTAATGTAAATGGTTTCACTCACATTTTTGAGAAGTAGATGTGGGTGTTGGCATGGCAGCTGACACTACAAACAAAGGAGAAGAGGAATTAAATGAAAGCCACAAATAGGTACATCTTTATTGTGCTAACTTTAGGCTTGAAGGGTGAAATTCCCAGAAGCAACTGTCTGGCCCGTGGAGCAGGAGAAGACTCCTGTATCCTCATCCCAAAGCTCCACCAGACGTAGTTCCTTATAGGCTTTTAATTTTATTACAGAGTAGGCATAGCATATAGGAAAATGCAGATTATTCATGTATATACACAACTCACATTGAAGTGTGTAGGTCACCGTTGAGGTTAATGAAGTCGGTTGGGAACATGACTCAATTGCAGGTGAATCAGCATTGATGATTTCAAATGTAAGTAGTGCAGTTTGGGAGATACTCATGTCTGTTTCCAAAGACACTATCGCATTCTTTTGATTGTCATCACCATCAGTAAAGTTTACATGAAGTCCAATCTTTGGTACTTTTAGACCTCTAGAACACTGTGAATCCATACATTCAACAGAATTTCCATCATACATCAGTGTCCACTTTGGTGTTACAGGATTTCTGCTGAGGGACGAAGAGGATTCAGGATAACTGGTAATTCTTGGCTGTAAGGTTGCACTTTGAGAACCACTGATGGGAACATTGCAGGTATTTCCAGGAGAGCAACGTTCTTCTTGAATTGTTGCATGTGCTACATCAACAAAACACATCATTTCTAGATTACCTATATACCGTCACAAAAGAACAGTAAACTATAGCTAGCACAAAATGGCAAATTTAGGGGGAGGCTCCTCGGTGTGCTGAAGTACTGAGTTTTAATTTTGTTGGCAAAATACTATCCAAACTGTTTTCTGTTGTTATGCTATTATAAAACTTAGCAACCCACTTGCCCTACAATTTCTAGATCTGCCCCTGGCACACACAACAATATGTTTTGAATTTATAAGAGGTTGGTACTTAGCAAAGTTCCCAGGAAAATCCCTAGAATTACATGAAGGGCTTTACTAGGTGAAATGGGTAAGAAGAAACTTTGAAATGATAAGTAACTAATCAATAGAAACTATTTTCCATCTTGCATGACTGGGAGGCAGTCACTGGTTGCCAATTTAATAGGACTTCAGTCTCCCAGCCAAGATTACACTGTGGTCACTTGGCTGGTTTGGTGTAATTCATTATCTGCTTATCATCATTCCTTAGTTTAAACTTTGAAATGTCAGATCCTATTGTACATGAATCCAACCCTCAAAACAGATCATCAATTCTCTCTTTTCTGCCCTTCCCCTCTTCCACCCTTCTATTTCTCTCTGGCATGCCCCTCCCCTACCTAAAGAAAATCTCTGCAAATACAAATTGTCACATCCAATCACTCACCATAAAATGTAACATTAATTGAATGTCCTGTTGAGATGCAGTTGGTTCCCTCGTAACTGCACGAACCTGGATTACTAGTATAACAGCAGTATAGTGAGTTTTGTCTTCCTAACAGAATGGGTTGAACCCTTAATGTGCGATTTTTCTGTCGTTCAATACTTGTTGGATTGCTGTGGTAGCACCAGAACGTTGTTGCATCTGGTCTTACAATTGTACATTCAACGTTAAAAGGACAATTCTGAAATACATACTTAGAATCTGTACTTCCATCTGAACAATAAGAAAAGAAGGTGATTACAATCTAAATCTATATGGGTACAGTCTACAGCGAGATGGTTACATTATGCAGCTAGATGGATTCAGAATTAAAATTTAATAGTCATCAAACTTGAAACTCATTCACCCAATACACTGAAGTAAAAACAAATATGAAACCAAATCAAGAATGAAAATCATGCAGCTGAGAATGGTCAGGTTTGCCTTAAGTAAAGCATTTTAATACTTCTATATCAGCATACATTACAGTAATAAAGTACATATTAACACTTACCAACTGGAACAAGTAAAATCAAAAACAAAGATTTGAACATTGAAAACATCTGTGGAGACAGAAACGGACAAAGAAATCCTGAAGCTTCAATCACCACTAGGTAATGATCACAGTATGGATTTGACCTTTGTACTTTGGCATAGATTAATGAATAGAAGCCTACAGTTTGCTATATAATACATAACACTTTTTTGAGTAGGTAATACTTACAATATCAGTTAAGACTACCATCCTTCGATAGTCAATCATTTAAAATTATATATACAAATGCTATATTTTCAGGAAAGGGTAGGTAACAATTGCTGACATAGGGATTTCCCATACACTATATATTCCTTTAAAATGTCCCCATCAAAAACATATCTTTACAAACTCCATATATTTCCGAAATAGAGCACAAGTCTACTAACCTAGTCTATAGGATTTAAAATACATGTATATTGCTACACAATCACACACAGTAGTGACTGACTATTGAAATTCTATTTCATAAGTTTCAATTTTAGCACAAATAAATATTCGGTTTTGATAAGGTAAAACTTTTTCAAATTCCAAATCTCTGTGAGTGTACATGTGTGAGAAGGTAAAACCTATATTCTGATTGTATTTAGTGGAGATACGTTCGACAAAGTCGGTTTGAATCAAATTGAGATAGTATATAGATAATAAGTAAACAGAGATAGTAATGTCACATCTTGCAGCTAGTTTAATCTATGCTTCCGTTCTTGTTTAAACAGTACATTGAACATCTTCAAATTTAATTGAGCAGGTTATCTGGCACGAAACTAATGGCTAAAGTTCCTTTGCAACTAATAGGCTTACTACTCTATACAAACTCGTACACCTGCCCGTTCAATTGTGAAACTTACGTTGCCGCAATGTATATCAACTGTGCGTTGGAAATATCGAGTTGAATAGTTCCCATTAACATTGTATAGGCTTACTCACCTTGTATTCCTTCGAAGAAGAGATATTTGAGCAAGCTCACGAAGAGTTTCCCTAACAGGAACAAGGGAAGAGGATCCTAAAAGAGTCAGGGGAAATATTTTTTATAACTCCACCCATACCAAGCGGAAGTAGTCGACCTGATGACCTTTGGCGTAATAAGATAAATAGCGTACGTATGCTGTATATAAGGTTATTATAAGATACATAAAATGCAGTTTGGGAGAATAATGAATGTATAAGTATAATGTTGGCCTAAATGAAAATTCTTTCAAACAATATGTACTACTTCTCCAGATAAATCCATTAATGGGCTATCTGTAGTGAGGGAAGACCGGTGTACTCTGTCTTCTAAACTAACATTCCTTGGTCTTGCATGGTTGGTTGCATTTGGCAGCTCTGGTAAAGTCCTAGGTCTGTTTCTGGACCCGCCCCCATGTGGTAAAGGTACACGCCCCCTTTCATGTTCGTGTTGCCTCAAAAGCACTCCACTTGAACCAATACTGTTGTCACTTGGTCCACTGTTGTTATCAACATCAATTCTTGATGGTTCTCCCAAGGAGTTGCCTTAAACAAATTGTAAATACCATATACATTACGAATTGGTCGTTAAAGTATTAAATAACTAAATTAAAGACTCATTGCCTTAATAGCAATGCTGCATACTTCCAGCTATTACTGTTACATGCTAGAGCACTGTCATATTATTGTTATAATGACTATATACATTTACTGCGACCTGGATATGTTTCAAATCATTTGTTTGTTTTTATAGGTATACATATTGGCTAGTAACTAGCACTGGCTATGTTGAATAACTCTAATAGTACAGCAGAACCTTTCTAATCTGGTCAACCTATGGGATTTAAAATAGCTGGTTATGTGGGTGACTGTATTACCAGGGTTTGAAAGAGGTATACTATATACAATGATATGAATACTATCTCTACTGGTCAGCTCTTCACACTTGATGAAGCTGGTGGCAGGCAAAAATGTGTTACTCATTAAAATTTGTTTTGATTAATTCATTTATTAAATGTTTTCTCTACAAATATATAACCATGTCAAGAGTTTTTATATTGATACATAACAGTTGTGGTTTGATTATCAGATATGAATAATCTTATACATACATACACGAGAACATACCATTCCTGTGCCCATTTTCATTGGGTAGGCTCCCTAGAAACAGCACCTCAGGCCTTGGGTAGGGCCTTGGTCTCTCTCTTCTCGGCTTCATTAGGATAACTTTATTGTGTTTACATTTACATCCTGTTGCCATGACTACAATAATCATGATTAGAATAATCAACAAAAGTAGAAGTAGAGTTGCACTAGCTGAAACAGCTACTGCAATTACCACACCATTATCACCAGGAGAAACTTCATTACCTGTACGAGAAGAAAAAATATGCAATTAATGATACATGTCATGAAATGTCATATTGGTAAAATCCGTGTACTCTTAGTTACATTATTCTCAATAAGATGAGACCAATATAAAGCTATATACACTCCATTGCTGGGGCAACCGAGTCAAATTATATTCCACAACCATTGTATAACTATAATAAGAGGCACTTTGGCCTCTTATTATAGTTATACAATGCGATATCCCACCAATAACTCAGTAAACAGCCTAAAAGCTTGGAAAAGCCTAGGGGCAGAGTGTATAACTATTACATAAATGTTATTAAAATATAGATTAATCATGTATACTATTCATATGTTGAATCATTGATGAAGAGTGTTATTCCCAGAAACAGCCACCTATATAATTATGTCAATGGAGCAAAAGAAGTAAGAGAAAATTAAATATAAGGCTTTTGTAAATATCCTCATACAAAGCTCTCTAAGTTTGGCTGTTATATAAATTTGTCAGGTCAAAAGTATAATTGTGTTTCATAGGTTGGTCATGTGTACATCAGTGGAATTCCCAGCTAGAGCCAACTATCTGGTCCAATGGAAGGAAAATAACACGGCTCTCATCTTTCTATGAATACATACCAAATTTGTATTCTTGAATATATACCTATTAATAGGAGTTTAAATAATTCATATAATTTTACATGTGTATAAATGTAAAGTGTTTGAGTGACATATGAAAATGATTAATACATATAACATCATTCAGACATCTAGCTATAGTAACATCCTGAACTTATAGGGTACTTATCATTAGTAGTGGTAAAATGTAATATACACATGCATAGACTGAATATTAATATAAAATAAATATAAATAGGCTTACTTGAAGGAGTCAAGGAGACTGCACTTGATGGCTTTACATTGTTGGTATGGCTACTTGAAGGATTCATGAGAAGGATGGAGGAAGGCCCTGCATAGGCTACATAAAGGTAATTTAGATCAAGAACATTTATGAAGGCATATATAGAGATAATGAGTAGCTATATATACGTAGGTATATATATTCAAAGAACCTATTCAGCTTAACATATAAGAATTAGATTGATGGATCATGAAAAATCTAATGCACCATTTTCCTACATGCTGTGCCTACTCTGTATCAAGGCCAATAGGGGAACTAAAATTGGAGAGAGCTTTGGATGAAGATACAGGTCTTGGAGTCTCTTTCTTTCATCCTGATCTAAATCTTAGATTCTAGGGATATTATGTAATATTAGAAAGGATTAAAGCAATGTTGTAAAATATAACCAGAATGTGACAAATAATCAGGAGGGGAACTATACAGAGAACATGAGAGGCTATGTGCTTGTAAATATAGTAGGAAAAGGTGCATGAAGATATATAATATATAGATGAAAGTAAAGATGGATTGGATATATTAACTAGCTATCTTGAAAATCTATATACATTGAGGTATTAATACCTCCACAATGTAAATATGCATGCCTACGTATATGTACTAGAGATATAGGTATATCACATTTTATGATCTCAGACACCTTTCATTCACAAATTTCCCTTTAGTGGAAATCCATGTACTTTGTGTTGTTAACAAAATCCCAAATGTGATCAGGCAATCTGACTAGTGCTGTTAATTAAATTATAAATACCACAAACTGTACTTTCTAAGAGTTTGCTAAATGATTTAATCATGCATATCCTAGAAAAATTCTAATAGGTTTAAATTTATATCTATATACATGTGGCATATCTCAACTCACTGGAAGTGAGTGGTGATTGCACCAAATTTGAAAGTTTATATGTGAAGAGACGTATGGTAGAAGTTCTAATCCTGCCATTTTCAGGACCACATGTGCTTGATCGATCTGTTACTACAGCTGCATAAACCAAGGTAGCTGTCTCATTGGCTCCTATGATATCAGCTAATGTATATAGATTCAAATAGAGATATCTACCAAGTTTGCCTGATAGCTGATTAACAATAATCTTCTCAATGTTATTATTCAGAAAGGATGACTGCTGATTAGTTTTGTAACACACATCCTCAGAGCAGGAAGCAAGAGAACACAGTTGACACTTGATTGGTATATAAGTACGTCCATAACTGACAATATACCAAAATATTTCCTTGGTGTTTTCTGGTGTGAGATAGTGAGGGTTTTGACTGGCTGGTTTTACAATACTGAAATTCAATCTAGCACTGTAGTTAAGATTACTTGAAGAGACATCTTCCATATAGCGACCACATTCTTCAGCATCATAACATATAACCTTTTCAAGCATGGCTATATAACAGAAAACTCAACTCAACCATTATTGATCAGCTCAATATTTAGTAATTATATGTATATTTTGCATGGGATATTCATCATATCTCATTAATATGTGAATTAATGACTACATGTTTTATGTACTTAGTGATAGAGCGAGAGCGGTCCACATTCTATATCATAATAGATAATTAATACAACAATTCACCAAAATCATAAAACTTCAGAGTATGGCATATTATTCTCTAAACAGTCTGAAATGACTCTGAAATAGTGAGTTATACAGTGTAAATATATATGCACTCACATATTTATATATACACTCATTTTGAAAACAAATATTTTGCAGTTTGTGTAGTTTTAAAGCACTGACCTCTGACCTCAACCCTGAACATTCTAACAGTTCCTGATAATTCCGAGGAGCACGTATAAACACCTGAGGCATCTAGTTTGATATTAGTTAGCACTAGGTTGTGGGCCCCTTCTGATATCTTATAGGTGGTGAAATCAGAGGATGGAGTAGTAGTTACTATAGATCCATTGTGTCTCCAGATAAGAGCTTCAGTCTCCACGTTGCAGGAGAGGGTAAGTTTGCTCGTGTATACAGCTGAACAATTGTGTTCAGAAACTTGACCTATGGGAAGAACCAGCTGCAGTTAATTTCACATAAAAACCTAACATCACAACAAAGGTTCTTAAGTGTGCTATAGCAAGCTAAGGCTTGCATGCATTTTGAGAATATGATGATGTGAATTATATGCATAATGTGGAAAATTTCATACGTATATAAAATTTGATAAAATAAGGATAGCCCTGCCCCTTAACCAGAACTGGTTGGCATTTATCTACACCTTAATGTATATACATGCATGGGCACTTTAATAATAATAATAATAATAATAATAATAATAATAATAATATATAAATTTAAGACTAACTTGTAAATGTACATTTGATTAGCCAAAGAAGTATTGAAAGCAAGAAAGTCTTCACAGCGCCCCCAACTAGTTCACAGTACATTCCTGAACTGCTAAATCATGTTATACATAATAATAAATGAAAGGCTAATAGTATTTATATTAGTCACATATGAAGTTTCTATGCTATAATAGACTAAGTATAAATGTAGATTCTACAATCATCTACGTATACGTGGTCTACATCTAAGATATTTCTACCAACAATGCCACACGATTCCGCTGCGAAACAAAGTTATCATATACATGACTCAAATCTAGATATATCATTCTTCTAAAGTCGTCTTCTATATATATACTCGGTCTTACTTCTTCAGAAGAAAAGTGTAATTCTTGGGTTATAGTGGCACTTAGTGGTTACCCCGCGATACGGTCGGTCCTTTCCCCTATATACATCCTATACGCACACATGCAGGGAATCACACGCCATGCAAGATGCGGCTATAATATATTCACACCCAGAATTTTATAGCAATAATTTATTGACCATGGTCAGTTCTGCTGAGTCAGTTGTCGAAAATAGCTATCTGATTTTCCTTCAGCATGAAAAAAATAATATATATATACATTTCCTACATGCTTATTGCTTTAATAGTCTGTAATAAATTAAAAAGCCTCAATTCTATTCCATGCACTTCTTTCATTTATATATTACATGACATTGTGTTTGTGCAATTGTGCATGTGTGTGTATGCGTGTTATAATTAATAGAGTAAGTGATTGAAATTCGGACACCAGGTCAAATCGGACACTTGTACAACTGCCTCTAAAGCCTAAACGAGGTTTCTTGTGCATGATCTCATACCCCGTGGTCCTGCTAATTTGCCGACCAACTTTGGTACGCTGAGCTTTAGCAACACGGGAGCAAAGCACCATTAACGACGATGTCCGGATATAGGGAACATCGGACATATTAACTAAGCGTCGGACAAAAGCGATTTTCTTCTACTTAAGACTCATAAATTGCTCTCCTTACACTTAAAACTTATTCGAGAGCTTTACTAAGGTTTTGGAAACCAATTTAACGCCATGTGGGCGGTTAAGGCTGACTGGATGACGTCATTAAAATGGAGGGCGAAAATTATCGATAATTTTCGCCCTCCATTTTAATGATGTCGGCTCTTCCTACCACTGCGAAGCAGAATTCGCCAAATATCGGATTGTTCACCCGCCAATAAGGAACGTGAGCTGGGTTTAGACCGTCGTGAGACAGGTTAGTTATACCCTAGCAGTTTTAGGTTTCGCAACAGTCATATATATATACATAAGCTATTTTGCTAGAGAAGAACAAACTGCAGTTGATATATATACACTGCATTTCTATCCAGTTTGGACCATGAATAATTTAATTCATGCTTATTTTGCAGGAATATAGCTAAACATTTTCAATCTTTGCAAACACACAATTGTGAACGCCGCCAGTAAAAATCGCAGTGCCGGCGGCACTCACAATTACTAAAAAGCAATTTTGGCCACTGTCAAAGTCAAAATAAAGTAAGAAAGTATAAGTTTACATAATAGTTTCTGTTTGTTATAGCTAAGCAAAAACAGTCTACTATTGAAAGGTTAAGTCATAAAAATTCAGCAGGCTTGCATTTTGAGCACTTCCACATCTCAGGGACTGGATACTTCACACCCACACATGAAAAGTGATACCAGCGTTTACAACATCCACTGCATTGTACCATTTCAGTATCGTAGTCTGCAGGCATTCTGCATACACAGTAGAGTTTGAAACTCTGTATTTTGCTAACAGTTCGCTGAACAGTTCTGCATGGGGCTTCTAGGAAATGCATTCATTTTGCCATCTTGAAAACACTGGAACAAATGTTTACGTGCTCTCTTTTGATCAAAAGCAACACTTGTGACATCATTTCCAAGGCAGGTTTTGGTTGCATATACAATGCAGTACACCCCACAGTCCACTGCACCTTGTTGTTGCTGAACTGAGAGCTTTTTGACCTTCAGAGAACTTGATGGAGCAACAGAATAGGCTTTGCAAATTTGCAAAACTCTTTCTGTTCAGGGGCAGAGAAGTTCCTAGACTGTCCATAACATGGATCATTCCTCTACTACCAACTGTTGAGATGCAAATCCAGTGATTTTATACTTCCTATATAAAATATATATAACACAAAATGCAGGACTGCATGCATGAGTATAATTTACACAATGTCACATATATACAGTCAATCATATACCTGTATGAAATATCTGAACACTGTCTAACTTTACTGATATTGGCTCAAATTTCAGCCGATATCCTAAAAGAGTGCTTTGGAACCTATGAATATGATTAAACTGATTTTTCAACAGCTTCTGTCCTGCATTAATGATACGATCATTTAATTCTTACCCAGAAAGCAGTATTTCTCGCTCCTGTGATGTCAAATCTAAATCCTTTTGCCACCATGTTGCTGATGTATATTCAGATTCATCAGTTTCACATGAAACCTCGATTGCTGTAGCCTTATATAGTTCACCCTCCTGGTCAACATCTATATTATTTATCAGAAACTGGTCATTTTATACAAAACTCACTAAACCTAAATTGTATATATATACATCCAAGAACTGATCACTTGATCACGATCCAATTATATAAACAAAAGCTTTGTATGCTTTATATATATGCAAGCAGGTTTTTCTCCTTACCGGCAACACCATTCTTCTGTTTTAGGACACCTCTGATGGAGACATTCCGTCCACCCCTAAGGGTGGTGGAAGGAGCCTTTTTCTTTGTCACACCCATCAGGCCAACATAGTAACTACAAAAAGGAGTTACAAAGACATACTATAGATATATATGTACATGCACATGTATAGATTTGGGATTGGAAGCAACTGAGACCTGAACTAACAATAGAAGTACCTGGAACCATATATGGTCTTTCAGGGAAAGGCTGGATGGACCAACACCTCTTTGAGAAGTGGTTCAAGAGGCATTTTTTGCGTTATGCACCACCTGTAAGGCCATTACTCATCTTACTTGATGGCCATACCTCTCATTATTCCCCTGAGGCCATTACAATGGCCGCTGAGGAGCAGCTAGGTGCTGTTATTTGTCCTGCCTCCAAATACTACCCACTTATATGCATGGGGGGCAAACATTGCCCTGCAGCGTTTACACATGTTACAATGGTAATTTGGGTCTTCGCTGAAGATGTCATGGTAAATGCGTTTTTTTGTTCCTTTTTCATGAATTGTCTCTAAAGGCTTAGGCGCAAGAGGCATACCGCTTTCATCCATGTTATAGATTTGGCAAGGACTGCATGTCTTTCATATTATTTTCTACTAACGTTTCTTCTAAAAGATCAAAATAATGATCTAATACAGCCCTGTTTGAGGCCATTGCCCTTGGCTTTGATAAGGAAGCAGGGATCCTATAAGGGAGAGATTAGGGTGCCTCTTTTTGAAGGCTTCCCACCAACCATAAGAAATAGGACGATAAGTCCCTCGAGCTGCCAGAATCCGCTGAACTACCGCAAGAATCTCCTTTACCGTCTTTGCATACCCAATAGTGGCACAACCAATGATAAAGGACACAAGTTCCTGTTCTTCATCATCAGTTAGGTACCTTGAATTTGTACCACCACCAAGTATCTTTCCACTAATTCGGTCATCAAGCGTACTCTTCGGGATACCATAAGCTTCGGCAGCTTGTCGTATATAGTGGCTCCATCGCAACAAACAGCCTTAACAGCTCTTTCTAGCTTTTTGGAATCCCATGCTTTATCACGTCCTTGCCTAGATGGCAACACATTTAGAGGCTTATGCTCTACTTCACATGCAGAATTGGAATACAGCACTCTTTGGCTAAGAGGTAACATCTAAAAAACAAATGTTTAAACAAACAAGTAGTTCGATCGAGTTTAAAAAACTTGTGGGGCACCTTGCGCCCCCAGCAAACTCGAACCACTTGGCTTATATGTAGTTTTTAGATGTCCGGTTAACCGCATCTGGCCGTCGCTTGATTGCCTTAAATTTTTCAAGGCTATATCTTGTAGAAAACGTTTTTACGCAGGCTTTACATTACATAATATAAGTAAAGGTGGTTTCTAAATCCTTTTCGTTCGTTTAATGTTCGACGCTAAGGAAGAGAAAGCTATAGTTTTAAGCTAGAAAACGAAAGCCAGCCGAACGTCCACCATTTTGGTGATAGATATATACAAGGTTACGAACAGGAAGCCATACGTTAACATAATTTATGAAAACAATATTGGGGCACCTGTGGCACCCCAAAAATGAAAGTGCATGCAGTATAATGCTGAGTCCTTGGCAGAGTTTTAATTGTCAATGATTTGTATAATATAGTAATGACCAGATAGTTCATGGACTGCATGGAATATTGGTAAAATTAATAAGATAATCGCAGACTGGGAATTAACCTTAACACCTGCGTTTCTGTTGTCACAATTAACCATATGACATGCATGCTTTGTAGTCATAGTAATATCATATAGCTCCTTAATTTCAAGGGACTTAATTTTCAGATTGCGTTCTATGCATATTTATTATTTCTTTCGGAATAAATTGTGTTTAGAAGCATTATACTATGAAATTATACTAAAAAGGTGATTTCATTGATATATATTTGTGGATGTTTCTTGACCCTGATCAACAATTAATTAGCAATATATCAGGCAGCTAGTTTTCCCACAATGCAAATAATATGTAGAGACTGATTGTGAAGTTTAATTTGAGGTTGCATGTGCATGCATAAAATAAAACTTCTTTTTATCCTGCAATCAAGAGCTGTGAATTAACCTATATAAAATCTTTTTATGCTTGAACGAAAGGGTTGTGAAGTTTAGTGATTAGAAGCAGTGTTAAGAACCAATTAGGACTAATTTTCTAACCTACCAAGTAAAGACACCTCTCCGACTTAACTTGTGACAAACAACAACAAACAGTCTTTATAGGATCTACATTTAGACAATTTAAACAAAATTATTAGAGGCATGCAGTGTGAAGAACAAATTAGGATTATTTTGTTAACCTACCAAGTAAAGACACCTCTGACTTAACTTGTGACAAACAGCCTTTAGGATCTACAGTTAGATGGGAATCCGTTAGATGATTTAAACAAAACGATTAGATGCAGTGTGAGAAAATTGGGACTAACCTACCAAGCAGAAAATTTTCATATGAAAAACGTTAAAAACCGCAAGGGAGGCATGCAAATCTTTTGCGCATGCGTAGTAAATGCTCGAAGAAACTTCGGTACAGGTTAAAGGTTAATTTTCAGCTTAGAAACCTAATCGACAACTTTCGCCCTCCATTTTAATGACATCATCCAGTCAGCCTTAACCGCCCACATGGCGTTAAATTGGTTTCCAAAACCTTAGTAAAGCTCTCGAATAAGTTTTAAGTGTAAGGAGAGCAATTTATGAGTCTTAAGTAGAAGAAAATCGCTTTTGTCCGACGCTTAGTTAATATGTCCGATGTTCCCTATATCCGGACATCGTCGTTAATGGTGCTTTGCTCCCGTGTTGCTAAAGCTCAGCGTACCAAAGTTGGTCGGCAAATTAGCAGGACCACGGGGTATGAGATCATGCACAAGAAACCTCGTTTAGGCTTTAGAGGCAGTTGTACAAGTGTCCGATTTGACCTGGTGTCCGAATTTCAATCACTTACTCTAATTACCAGGTAGTGCAGTACTCTTCATATATACCTATTTGATGTGCATGGTTTGAAGACTATATAGAATCATATAGCTATAGTGGAGGACCAGCTATAGCTAGCTGTGTTTTTGTGAATCTTCTACATGTAGCCACGATTTTATAAAGAATTAAAATTTAGATATATTATTCACACTCTATAAGCAATTACAATTAACATGATTGAGTTATATATGTGTGTTTAGACAAAAATAGTATAGGTGCCCTATAGCTTTTAGTGTATAATGTTGCTGCTATATATATGTCTATATATGCCTAGCTCAATTAATTAAATTTAACAGCTAGAAAGTTGCTGCCATCCCCGTCTAATAGCTTGCTTTCCACCTGCTTCCAGGCCTCAACAAAGGAGTTAACTACTACCTCTCCGCCTTTGCTACTGAAAACCTTAAACTTCTGTTTAGCATTCACCTTTTTTACGATATTCTGCAAAGTAGATGTCTTGCTTTCTCCACCTTCTACACCGACTCTAAGTAGTTCAAAGTATTCCACTCCTTTCAGCAGGAAAACAATTGTTTCCCTTAACTCCCCTCGCTCTTGTACTAATCTGGTCTGCTGTACCTTTAACTCGGAGATAGCATCATTGTTGCGGTCTATTTTAGTGTTGTTCGATCTAATATCTGCTTCGCTTCTACTAATTGACCTTTCCAGACTCGAAATCCTCTCTCTACAGGAACTGATTTCCTTGTCTGCAGCTACGATTGTCGTTGTACCAACAGCAGCAACAGTTGGAACAGTAATAAATAAACTGGGGGGAAATATTACTCCAAGAGTGATCGCAGCTGCTGCGCCACCAACTGTACCAACCACGGCAGCATCCTTTTTACTTTCCGCATCTTGCTTATCGCTCTCCGCTTTCCGCTTTCTTGCTGAAAAATCGTAAAGGAGTGCTCGTTCACGAGCTATATCAACCTCTATGTCTCGGTTCTTCTTTCTAAGAGAATCTTGCTCACGCTCTTTGTCGTTAATGTTTCTTTCAAGCTGATATTCGCGGCGCTTCAAATCCTCGCTTTTGTTCTCAAATTCCTGTACCTTACCCTTTATTTGATCTAGATAAGTGGGAACGATGGCTTTGATACTACCAAGTTGTATCTCAGCAGCTTTGGGATTGATTTGTAAATCTGTTACGACCTGCGACACCAGTTTTAAACATTCAAATCCATTAGTTAAACTTTTATCTGCCATTCCTATAGCTGGATCTGCACTGTCCAATGTAGTCCGTTACAGCTAGGTGCCCGTGCCGTACATGTATATAACTTGCACTGTATATATATACTCGCACTTCTCTGTTTGTACTTGGAATATCAAGTTATAGAGATATATAGGGTATATTCAAATTTCTAAGAACACGCTATTTCAATTTGCCATTTTATATATTTCAATACCTAATTGTATATTTACTTGTACTGTTTCATAATTATATATATAAGGTGTCACTTTTAAATTATAACTGGCAATGCAAGTTAAATTGAAACCACAACAGAATTAGATCAATATAATTGAATATTGTAAGCTGAGGTTTTACTTAGAAACTGAGTAAGCATTTCTTGTTTCTTGGTATATTAAAATAATAGTTTCTTGGAAAACTTTGCAAGAGCTTTTGGGGCTCTATAAAAGGACCTGGTTCTAGAACTCAAGTCATCCACCAGAATTTAGCAAATCAGAACGCTCTAGATCTTAAAAGTGACTGGCAGATTATGGAAGAGTACGATGGTACAGGTAGCAAAGAAGTTGTTCTACTTGATGAAACTTACTCAATCGTAGAACTCCCTCCTAGCCATTCCAAAGTGGTAGTGAAACAGAAAGGATTGCTCCTTGGATCCGTAGACCTTCCAGCTTTAGTGTCTGACCTAGGGAGAGTTGGAAACTTTGTACGTATTGCTTACAATGGAGTTGCTGGATACACCGATCTACAGATTCAAATAAGAGAAATTGGATACAATGTTACCAAGCTATGTGACAAATCTGCTGTCACAGTGGCCAAATTTAAACAGGCCTCCAGCAGCATACTTGGTGATCTTCAAGGCACCTATGAATTTCTTCTTGATGGCCTTGAAGAAATGGCTATAGAGACACTCAGTGCAGTGACAGATATAGCTAAGGACATGGCAACAGCCGCTGACCAGCTTCACACTGATTTTGATAATGAATCTAAGAATGTAGAAGTTGCTTTGAAGAAAACTATGCAGACAAAGGGATCTGAAGAAGAGAGGAAGAAGGAAATTGAAAAGAAAGAGAAGGAAATTGAAGCTGATAAAAAGAGAGCTGAAGAAAGCAAGAAGGCTGCAGAAGAAGACTTTGCCCTGTATGAGGAAAAATTCAAAAAAGCAGAAGCTAAGCAGGAGGCAAAGGAAGCCAGCGCTAGTAATCCTTTAAAGCGCATAGCAAATGCGTTTCTAGCACCTGTAGGACTTAAAGCCTTTGATTTAGACCAAGAATATGACCAAGCTAGAGATGCAAGAGAGGAGAAGCTGAAACACCTTGAAGAAATGAAGAAGCAGAGAGATGCCAGACGAAGTGCCCTCCAGGATATTGCTGAATTTACCAAAAAAATTGAAAACTGCAAAGATGATTCTGAATTAGCTGGGGTAGCAATTGAAGCACTCCATAGTGCAATGGGAGGTCTCCAAAAGCTATCAGCTGTTATGATGAAGGCAGCATTGTTCTGGAAACAGATGCAGACACATTGTGAGCAGTTGGCCAAAGAGAAGATGCAGAAAATGATTGAAAGAGCAATGAAGATGTCCGAAACAAAACGCCTTAAAGTATGGACCAGCAATGCTTTCAAAAAGCAAGCCATTGAATACTATGCCCAATGGGTAGCTCTTGACGATGTATGTGGGATTTACCGACTTAAGATCATGGAGACACAGAAAGATTTGTATGGATACCTCCAGGAGAACCCAACCCTGAAAGACGCAAGAAGAAATGTACGTGATTTGGCAACCAAATTCAAGCTGGAGTTGGAGGCCGAACAAAAGGCTATAGCTGACAAAGATGCTCAAGATAATGAGGAAGTTAAGAAGCTGGGGAGAAGCAAGTGAACCTGACTTATACAACACGGGCAGTTGTTCTCTAATTAATACCATTATTATTGTAGTTTTCATTGATTTAGTTGGCTTATATTAAATTGGAGTTAAATTGATCTAATTTCCTCATAAACAAAACTAAGACTACATCTACAGTATATACATATGCACATATGTAGACATGTATGTGTATATTATTGTATACATAGAATTATCATATAGGTTTGAAACTAATGCACTTCAAAGACTGTCAGTGTACATGGACCTGCCATGTTTAGATTGAGAAGTCATTCTTGCTTCTTGCTTGTAGCACCTTCAAGAGGAATGGGTTGGGATTCATAGATAAATGGTGAAGTATGTCCCGTACTTTTTGGTGACATTATCTCGTAGTTGAAGGACTGGAGGTTGCTGCTCCCAGAGGTGGAGTTGTAATGTGTAGGGAACTTCTTAGGAGTGTCATATCCATTGTTAAGACTGGATGACATGCTGATATTGCTATATTGTAGAGCACTCTTCTCCTGTTCATTGGCAACAGATTTCAGGCGGTTGGCGTCCAAAGTGTTGGCATATTGAGGCGTCTCTCCGAACTGATAATAGGGAGACTCTGATGGTCTGTCAGGACTGGGAAGGACATAGTCAGATGGACCCATCTTCGGAGTTGGCATTGATTTGGAACGCTTTTTGCTATCCACTACATAGGGATCTTCATACAGGTGGCTGGAATTCCCCTTTTCCACTCCTGTTTCATCACTAGCTGTTTTTCCATCCTCACCTACTTGATGGATGAGAGGCGCAGCATAAGGATTCCAAGATGTTTGCTGAGCACTAAAGTCTGGATGAGAGGATAGTGGTTGGAGAGAATCATAATGACTACCAGTAGTTCCAGTGGCCCCATTAGACTGTCTTGAAGTAAAGTATCTACCATCTTGTGGATTTAGAGGCTTTTCTCTGTCTTCAGTTCGAGGAGGAGTTTGTGGTCTCTCCCCAGGGCTCATTAGCTCCCTACCCAGGGGGACAGGGGTCTCCTGACCATCATTAGATGGCTGGTTCTGTCCAGGTAGAGTGTTAGTGGGAGTGCTCACCCATAGGTCATCATTAGTGTTGTAGCTACCCTTAAACTTCTTTTGCCTGCATGATCAGAAGAGTATTATTCTATATAGAAGTTATTTGACATTATATACATGAACTGAAATGATTACATATATACATTATGGAAGTCAGAGATAATGAGCTATAACTGATTTATACCTCATTACCATGGCAAAGGAATACATGAACTTTGCTTTAGTGACTAAAGAAATTGCTGGTAACAAAGAAACAAATGTATGACAAGAATTTCACTTTCTGTTTAAACTTGTTCACCCCATATATCCTATCAATTGGCAGATAATCCACCCATTATTAGCTCATAACCTCAGCGGCATATAAATACACAGTATATATATGCACACATACATACCACATAAATAGTGCTATTACAGCCACAGCAATTAATATTAAAAGTACTATTCCGGCAATCACTGATCCAATGACCACAGGAAGTAGAGAAGCTTCATCACTCTGTCCTGCAAGATGTTATATATATACGTACGTATGTAACAACATAGCATAAGCACATGTATATACGCATCATAAATATGAGTAATCATTTTCCTACATTTTAGTATGCACGTGAGTCTTTATCTATTTTGAAGTACAAAGCCTATAGGGAACTAAACTTCATTGAATTATATAGGATACAATAGTCTTCTCTTTATACTCTTCAACTTTGGCCAGACAGCTACAGCTGTTTCTGGGAATACCACCCTTCATCAGTGACCCTCAAATGAATTAATTCATAAATATATACCTGAAACCAATTTTGAAGGTTTAGTTTTAAGTTGCAGGGTAGCTGAAGGTCCAGTTCCATTGCTGTTCCTTGCAGCCACATTTATAGTGTATTGTGAGTCCGCCTTCAGGTCCTCCAACTCGTATAGGTAAGTTGTATCTGACCCAGAGACTCTTTGTAGTTCAGATATCTCTAGCGTGGTTGACTGCTCGTTATCTTGTGGACTACTGAATGTGATTATGTAATGTGTTAGGTCTCCATTCTGTTCTATAAACCGAGGCGGCTCCCATGATATTTGAACTGTGGAATCTTTGATAGAACCGTCGACAATGATGAATTTGGTTGGTATACCAGTGGGAACTGAAGATATAAAATAGTAATAGTATAATTGTACCTTTTCCAATCATACACATGCATATAAACACATACATGCAAACACACACCAACACACATATGAAGCTACATACATGTAGGTCATATAATTAAGTGTTTTATATATATAGATGTACAGCTCATATTTGTTTCAAAAGAAGAAATTTTAAAAGCTACTTTGGCTAATGTGAAGATATTTAAACATGGTATGTTTACCGTCTGATGGTAGAGCAATTTCAGTTGCAAATCGAGGACTATTGATGCCATTGGTAGTGGCTAATACTTGAATCTGATAGGTTGCATTTTCCTCCAAGTTATGCAAATCCACTGAGAGCTGACTTCCAAGGAATGAATCAGTTCTTCTTATGGCAATCCCTGGTGGTCGTATTGAGTGGAGAAACAAGTGATAGTTTGAAATACTTACTAATCCTGTGGGAGACATCCAGGATACTGTCAAGGAAGTTGAATTAATTGCTGATGTGGTTAAAACATCTATGTAGAAACAGAATGCAGTATGTAACTATACTCATTTTATATTCAAAACTTTAATAATTACTATGCAAAAATGATTGCTTGAATATAATGAAGGTCTACACTGTATCTGTGTGCATATGTACATACAGCCATAGATAATTTAATCACATATACGTACCTTCTATTTTGAACTTTGTCAACATTACACTAGGACTACTGGCTCCTTGGACATTATAGGATATGCTTCCACTGTATTCCACAAAGGGCTCAATGAATTCCCCAAATGGTGGTGAGAAGAGTCCTGTCACGAGGGACCCTCTTCTGGCAACTTCCTTTCCACTGACTGTACGGTCATAATTTCTCATACCAAGTGTAAAACCAAATGCAAGTTCAAAATCACTAAAATACTCAAATCTTGCTGAAATTGGAGTGTCAAACTGCCATGACACTTGAATTCCTGTTATTTCTGTCTCCATAGAAACAATGGTTGGAAGAACAAATGATCCTATGACAATGCATAACAAATCAATATCAAAAATAATTGGTGTTAGTATTTATTATATCATGTATGGAAAACTTTGAGGAAATGATACTAATTAAGATATGAGAGGAAAACATGACTATATATAGTAAGGAAAAGGCAAGCTGAGCATATACGTACAATAAAATATTAGAAGGGGATAAGTGTTAAATATTTAAATAATTTAAATGAAATGCCTACAAATTAAAGGCTAAATATATATCGTTGTATAGTCAACAAAGACCTGCTCTATTGATATTGCTATTTTAAAAGGTCAAAGGCCTGGACTGACAATTTCTACAGGGTGATGCATTTCAATGAAATTTTAAATTTTTAAATTCCTAGACCAGCCACTGGAATGTCAGACATTCCATTGGGAGCCCTCCTAGTGATGTCACTTAATCTGAATAGAAAATGGGACTTCGTTAAAGCTTAATTTGGAATTTTGAAGCATAACGCCTTCTAATTAGGGTACTGGTAAAAGACATTTTCCTCTTTTCAATCCTGAAGGCTTCCATTGGTTAATCTTTTAGACCACTCCCTGAGATAAGCTCTATCAAATTTTGTCCCAATAGAGACCATATACATACATATACTGTACTTGAAGAGGTGATACTCCATCTTCAAATTTGTACATTTTGTGTGTGCTATATCTGGTTTACATTCAGTTTTGTGTATAGACACTGATCAAAACAAACTATATATTTGAATAATTCACGTTTCATAACAATGACAATGTTAAAGAGTGACAGGAAACTCAAACAAAAGTTATACAAGTAACAAAATCACTATATATAGCTACATGAACAATTTAGTACATCATATTCCAAAAAAATATGGTTAATATGTCTATCAGGCAATACTTCACCACTTGGAAGGCAAGTTAATGCTATTAGGCAATATCACCCTTAGTCATTGTGTAATAATTAACTAAGTATGCATGCCACCTAATTTCATGGTAAATAATAGTAGATCTCTATATATAGCACAAAGGATAAAATATCTCTCCAAATGAGTCACACATCTAACCATGTGAAACATATCCATGTGACCAAACTGATGTAGGCAGGTAGGTATGAGAATCAATTATATCTAATATGCACTATGAAAACAACATAGCTTTACAGCTGGCTGCCTTTAATTAAGTGATCGTACAAAGGTACGTACCTTAAAGCATACTTTACACTACGTAATTTCTAAATTTGAGTATATACTTGATTTTTATTTGGAAGCTTAACAATGTGTAAAGCCTGTAAATGCTCACTTTGCATATATACTATTCTAAAAGCACATAAATCTATATATTCTTTATAAATTCTCCAGAAAGGCCAACTTGCGAGCAAGTTCATATTTTTATAAGCACCAACTGTATCTTTATAGACATGTCTAAATGATGCTACACTTGAGATTATATTTATGTCAGCAAAACAGACCATTAACTTAAAGGTAACTATATACTTATAATATATAGAAACTCTCCATCTCTGGACAGCCTTACCTCCACAAACCAGTACCACTCTATCTCCAGCAGCACATGTGACTTGTGCCTCAGTTATAGTGCAATCAGAAATATCACTTTCACTTCCAGAGCAGACAATGCTTGATAATGCAAGAGGATTAATTAGATTTGGTCCAATTAGAGTCAGATTGTTGGTAGACAGCTGGGAGCTGACACTAGTGAATCCCAATTGGGCACAGCTCACCTCACCTGCCGAGCCACCCCAAGCAGACGAGCACACTGGCTCCCATGCTCCATCAGTGAACACTTCTACTTGCCCTATATTTGGTGAAGGGCCGCCCGAGAGTCTCAGAGATCCTTCTAGATGACAGAGAAAATGCAAATTGTATGCATATTGAATGTTAACATGGCTACGTGTCAATAAACAAAAATATTTATGCACATATGTATGTACGTACGTATGTACATATGTTATCAATTTGTCCACTTGATTGGTTGGGTACAATAATTCTATATAGTAACTATAGTAATAGTAACTATAGTAATAGTAATAATTCTATATAGTAACTACACCCTAAGTATAGCACATTCAGCTCTCTCTTATATATTATGTATTATTCTATATGACTTATTAATTATGTGTGGCCAGCCCTTTAATGTGCAAATTATCCATATGAGATTGAACTGAAATTGAAATATTGAGCTTATACAAAATTTCCTATATTTACAATTCAACTTCCTGTGTTCATGGGGTTGCTAAATCCCTAAGGATACAGGAGTTTTCACAACAACACAAATTTGGTGTATTGTTTAAGCAGCTGAGATATTTTTATGGTATATTGTCATAACAGCTCTTTTGCTGAAAAGTCTCAACTACCTGTTACATATACGTATAGGAAAACCTAAGTATATGTCAGCCAGTAATAGGTGTATATAACATTGAACTGAGCCTTTCCTATAAATGGACATGACTTCAAATATAGTAAAAGATGCACTACAAGTTCAGTATTATACGAAGGCATAAAGAAATAGGGAAATATTTAATTATGCTTTGTGACCAAATACTCCATGACTGGGGACATGACAAAACTAATATATACACTAATCATAGTAAGGCTTTCTCAGAGTTTGAGTGTATATATATGTATGTTAGTTGGGACTATAAATATATTTAGCATTTATAATCTAAACACTTGTGATGTCTACTAAGAGAAGGAAGTATCTGAGTATAGAATAGAGTATATATAAAACATCACATTCCTATATATATATATATACATAGGTACATATGTATGTAGAGGAAGAGCTTTGGATTAGCCTATAGGGTACATTTTTTAATACCAACTTTTCTTCTTCTATTTTCCACTGTTCGAGACAGCTGTTTCTGGGATGGTACAATGGATGTGTACGTATATACTTGTGTGTACAATAATACTCACCAGTTCCCACACAGTTAACTGTTACAACTTGCTGTGTAGAACAGCTCTCCCGGTTACCATAAACAGTGTCATCTTCAATGCAATCTGCTAAGAATTTCGATGTAGCATCACAGGACAGACCTCCTGTTAGCACTTGGTTAGTTGCCATGGAGATGGAAACAGCATTACCGCTTGTTCCAGATGTATAGCCAGCTGATTGACATGCAGTGTCTAGAGTTTGTTGAGTTAAGTTCACTGAACTGCATACGGCAGTCCAAGAATTATTGAGCCAAATTTCCAGTATATCTCCACTTCCCAACCTTACATCTCCTTCAGAAAACTCTAAAAACAGATTGAGATGCCTATGTATATAATAAACCTCAGAGAACAGCAAATTTAGAATAAATGTATATTTATACACATTCCTTAGAAATAGTAAGGCGTATGAAATTTCTATATATAAACTCCTCATCAATTAGAAGTTACATGTTTAGTTCCTTATATAAGCTTTTTTACAGAATAGGCATAGCATGTAGGAAAATGATATATTCAATTTTTCATGTATATCTGTAGAGTTCATTCTACAGGTACACTTACGATTGCAAACTACACCGATGACATTTTCCGGTGAGCAGTCATCCAGATCATTAGTTGTTGAGGTACAACTTAACAGGCCATTTTCCTGGCCATTACAGGCTACATCATTCAGCACAATGTCTTCAGACGCTCTAAAAGCAGTTAGCAAAGAAGGACCAGAGGAGAAGTGGGATTGTCCAGATTGAAAACCCAACTGTTGGCATATGACCTCCGTATTGGTTGCGGTCCATCCTCTGGAGCAGACACGACCCCATTTGTTTCCAAAGAAAACCTCAAGAATTCCTGAGTAACTATTTGGACCATTCCTCAAGCGCACAGTTCCAACTAGCTGACCTACATCACACATGAGCAGAAACGACAATCTGATTGGTCACTATTATATACATACAAATGTGGATTGTGTGTGTATATCGTATATTATATAGCAAATTTTATTTAAATATAGGAAATCATTCTTTACAGATTAATGAGCTCTACAGGTTATCATGCAGCTAGTGCTTCACTTTTATACTTTACTATCCGTCCTATAAAAGAATAGACAAATATATACTACAGATGAGTATAGGTTCTTGGATTTGAAAAATCTGAGACTAAAATTGAGAGGCTTGTATTTACATAAACACTTAATCATATAATGCTACGTATAGTGTCAGTTTTACCTTGTACGTCTGTAATAGACATCACCAGTACTGTTGCCAATACACTAACCACTATTGCTCTCTGGAAAGAAGGCATCTTACTGAGAAAGACCTTACTTAATTATAATGCTAATCTGATATTCTTGATAAAGACATAGGCTTTTATAACTGTAAGTAAGGCGTGGTTAGCAGGATGAATGTGGCACCTGGCTTCTGATTATAGAAGCCATGTTAATAAGACACCTAACTATTACAATTTATGCCTGTTCCATTGAGATTTGAATCAAAAGGCTTGCTTAACCTCTTTATTCATTCAAAGACAAGTCTATAAACTTTGTAGCTTCATTGCATTTTGCAGGAATTACACAAACATACTTTCTTGGGAAGAAGGAAAAATACAAACATAGAACACAACACAATTGAAATTAGGCTTATTGAAAATGGCCAGATTTTATTGAAGAGAGACCTCTGTTGCTAAGAAACACAAAAGGAATTAGGAGCACTGATGCTAGGTATAATATAGTAATTTGTTCAAAAAATGACTAAACACAACACTCAAAATTAATCATGCGTACACCACCATTTCTCCTGTCACATTGCATTTTTCATTATAATTAAATATTCTGGATCACATTTCAAAGAGATCTTAGGCTACGTATATCTATAGCTAATTAAGCTGACCATCACATGACCATCACATGACTTTCCCTTAAGATAGTGAAAGTGGGCAAAACTGAATTTGCAAATTACAATTACCATTGCTTTTACAATATTATGCATATATATTGTTTCTTTGATCAGTCTATATCGGATTGAAACAATTAAGTAATTATAAGTGAAATGATCAAGAATTTTCAGGTCCAGTTTAACATCTAATTTTAATATTCCCATTCAATGTCAAAAAATTCTTAATATAACATTTTTTGCATCACTTCACAGGTCATCCTAAGGAGTGGGAATTGACTAGTGCTGCTGATGAGTAGTTGCTATAATTATCCAATTATTGTATTAATGTTTTATCTCACTCACATACTGTATGAGGCACTCTCACTCATGATCATAATATTTTGGAGATATCTAACCCATACTGGAATTATAAGTCTAGCCTTGGCATGTCCGTAGTATACAGGACCACATGCGTACGTACGTAGTTAAACTTGTGTTGTGGCATATACATATTAGACAGGTACATGAAAGCTGTTATCAGAAACCTCTCTCTTCTCAAACTAGAATTTCTGGTTGTGGTTGCCACTAACAAATTAATGAATAAAAAGCTGAGTCAACCAGAGTGTACAGTAACTACTCTGTGTGTTGTGGCATATACATATTAGATATTCACAGTGTATGTAGGGACAACACTCAGCAGGGTTCAATCTAGTGGGGAAACTTCTCCCCAGCTACTTTCCTAAAAGGTTTTGCCAATTGCAGTAAGAAAATCACTTGCTTACCAGTAGACATATGTATATTGAGTTTCCTTATCCTTCTTAAATAAAGAGACTGGGAGAAGCTCTTAAGTCACCTCCCAATTGCTCCCTTTTTCTAAAATCCAGATATTTAATGTGAAAAAAAACAAAATACACTATGGGAATTCCATAGACAATTCAGTAGGGGATTGTGTAAGGGAGAGGTATAGTGTTCCCAAGCGAATATGATATAGGGATTGGAGATACCAGATACCCAGCCACCTTACCACCCTATGACCCTGCCTCATGCTACATACAGACCCAACCCAACTCTGGTAGACAACAAACCCCCACTCTCTCATCATGTGCACACAACGCAGCTCAGGAACACTGTACACAGACTTTAGCTCATTGGGATTGAGCAGAGCACTTTAGAGTAGGGACCCATCAATGAAATACAAGAAAAGATTAAAAGAATACATGCATAATGACCAGCATACATATATAATAATTATTATTATTATTATTATTATTTTTTTTCATATATTATTATAATCTAAAATTTAAATTTACAATGGATAATGGATAAATAATAATAATAATATAAGTTTGTTTAGTTCATTGTTGACATGATGGACATCGCGTTCCCCTTCTGAGTGGCAACTGCCAGCTGCTGGATGAGATGGCAGTGTGCCATGTCCTCCCCTGTGATGGATCTAATTCTGGTTGTCAGATTACGAATAAACTCCATGGTTTCTGGTCCCATCACGCCAGTAGTCTCGATTGCCACTGGGGTGAATTCATGAATGGTTGAAAGCTCTTCATACTTTTTCTTTTTCCTGCTTTCGGCTATAGCAGCCACTGAACCAGCCTCTCTGGTTGCTTCTTCCACATAGGATGGAGCAAATGTGTCAATGCATGTAGCATCCCATATAAGGATGCGACCTCTTGTCCAGGGAGTGATGGTTACACCATCAGGTCGTTTCCCATCTGACCTAGAGAGACCTGATGGTTCCAGCCGAGATGGAATATTAGCTGTTGCAAGGGACCGATGGATGATGTTATTGATAGCAGCATGTCTGAAGTGCCGTCCAGTGTTACGATAGCAAGATAAGCCATGAGTAGCGTATTGGTCAACATCATGCCCGCAAAGATGACACTTGTATGGATGGCAAATTGGAGCACCAAGACGAAGGGCTGTTGCAAGCTGTACCTCATCATCATTCATACGTAACCCAACAGCGGAGATGGGCAGGGCATTGATCCATGCACCAGATTCTTTCACATTCGCCGCCAGGAGACGGGCACGACTGACGCTATTTCCAGCACTTTCAATTAAGGTGTGATAAGTGGCTTTATACTGGGGTTCATCCCAGGCCTGTTGTTTCCTGTCCCTTGGTGAAGATGGAGGAGGGCAATCCACTGATTGAAGCCAAAGATTAAGAGCATCCTCTTTAGGGACATAAGATACACCAGTGAGCCTATCTTATTATTATTATTATTATTATTATTATTATTAGAGTGCCCATGCATACAATGACTGTATAAAAAGCAAACCAAAAGTGGTTAAGGGGCACATGGCTATACCTGGACACGTATAAACCATCGCCACTTAAGGCTACCAGGCTGTCCGCCCAGGTACATAGCCTGACTGCCTGGGCGCATTAAGCCATTGCCACTTAAGGCTACTAGGCCGCACTTCCCAGACAGTCACATACAAGCACCAAGTTCAGAGGTGGTGCATCATATAAGTGATAATGAATGTTTGGTGTGGTGTATGTGGGTGTAGTTGTATACAACAAATAAGGTGAGTAAATATACATGTGAATATTAGTTGTATTAAGAGAGGCCTGTAAAAGTAAAAGAATTGGTTCGTTATTGTTGACAATGTGGAAAAACATACCTACCCTGGCAATTAACCCCCATGGCTCCCTCACCTGCATATCATCCTTGTTTTATACATATACGTTAATTTCTCTTCATGCATTTTACTGTCAAAACTATTATCTACTTCTTTTAACTCTAACGTTTAATTTATTGCCGTATATCTCTATAATACATATATTGACTGCATGTGCAAGAATTTAGTGTGGACGGTAAATGGCAAATGGTAAATGGTAAGGTGTCGTATTTCAGTGTATTATACGTATAATCTCTTGGGCATGATGTGCATGCAGCTTTTCCCTATACATCTGAGAATAAATACAAGATGGTATTGAAAGCTTTTGCCAAAGACAAAATTTGAATTAAATAATCTCTAGCCAAAACGTTACCTATCTATACTGGACTGGACCTTAATGTTTAATGCTGAATTCATCTAGCTTAAAACTGTATCGATCTAATCTAGACTGCTTCCATCTACCCGAAGACTGTATCCATCTAACTTTAGACTGTATCGATCTATAGCTGTAGACTGCTTCCACTGGAGACTATTGGAATTCATTGGAGGTCAGGGAGCTGATGAAAAATATAATAATTCATCCTATATGTCATTTTCCACTTATTGTCATACATTATAGAATTTATGCAACTGCCATTTGTAGACTAATAACTAAATATGGTAAGCCTTATAATAGAGCTTGTCTATAAATGATTGTGCTTGATTTTTGGGAATTGTTGACAAATTGATTATTGCATGTACACAAGAATGTGATCTGGACCCTGTGCAGTTCCTCTTGAACATACGTAGTATAGAGGACTGTATATTTGAACAAATTATATCCATAGAACTTTTGGGAAGAATGTACTGACAGTGAAATTAGCTCCAGATGCAGGTGTTTGCCCAACACTATATGTAGGTGACTTACTTACATTTAATCATATGTGTAAACTTGTGCACATGCATATATCACAACTCAATGAATCATCCTCCAAATACCAATCAACTAGACCTTGCAATTGGTTGTTTTCTTGCCCAATGTATATACATCTACGTATATTCACACACTTAACCATTCTGGCTTGCATTTTGACTATTATATAGTCAATTATGTCATACGTATGTGTATACATATATACACCGTCCTTCAGCCTGTATAATAATAGTCAAATATACAGTTTTCTTATGTCTCTGTGTGTAGACATCAGTTTATCATTTATTAGAAAAAAGTGCAAGTGAGCTCTTGTTTGCAAGACAGTCGGCACCTTTTGACCATACAACATGTCCGAATTTGGCAAAATCCTGATAAAAACTAGCCATAAATCTAATCAGCGTGTGTTTGCTAGCCTGTTTTTGCTTTGTGCAAAATGTTATCTGTGGCTGGTGAGATTCAGTTCAAATGCTAATTTCATTGGTAAATCATGCATAGCTCTCAAATTGGTAAGATTATCTTATCAACAAACAGTTGAGAACCCATAACTGGAGCTAACTTGCAGGCAAAGCAGTTGTTATAGCTGACAATGCAAAGAATAAAGGAGTACAAACTGTTTCAAATAGATTCTTTACAAGGTGGAGGGTTACCCAAACTTGAAAATGAAGTTATGACCTTATATGTACAGTTTTCTTTAGTTGCCATGAGGTATGGTATCCATGGTTACAGTATAATATCTGTATTATGGCTCACAAATCAAATGTATCCCTAGCTATTGTAAGTATGGCAACTCAAGGTCAGTTGTAAATTGTTCATATATAAATACATATACATACATATACTCATATCTTCTTTATTGGATTTCATTTTCGGATATTTAATATAATTACTTGACGTTAAATATTATGTATATTTGAGATTTAAAATCACTTTTGATAATGATTAGAGAATCAGATCCTCCAGTTAGCACAATAAAGCTGGAAATATTGGAGAAATTGATTGATAGCAGTTTATAAGAAATGCAATCTATAATTGAGCACATGCAGGTAATTATCATAATGTGAGGGATTTATACCTTTATTTGTCTCTTATATATATATATATATATATCATGATTGACCAGTTTATGAATTTATAAACTGCTATCAATCCAATAACTTTTAAGAGCTTGGTTAGAAAGTAGAAAATATATAGTACATAGTGTTAGTAATTTTCCCACATATAGACTATGTATATAGTATAACTTTCTGTACGTGGGTGAAGACCTAGTATCCTAGTAACCTTTAATTACTATCTTACAGAGTGAAATCGGAGCCCCCTATTATAAAAGAGACCTTCATCCGAAGCTCCAGTAAGTAATATCGTAGCGAAGACATAAATATATCTTTGGTCAGGAAGAACAACTTGAGACAAATGAAACAGATGGTGATATCTCTGATCGCCCTGGTCACTCTCTTCTTGTGTGGAACTCTGGCTCAAGGTTAGTCGTGCTAACTAAACATAAGGCTGATGCCTCGATAGTGTAAGAAGTACCAATAGAGAAGGTTTCGTATTGGTTATCAGGACTACATGTAAATATATAGGTACATATATACGTTCGCCGTACACCGCTATAGACTGTGCGTATGTAATGCGCTGTATCATTATACTGCTTTCGTTACGTTTGTTTTTACTCGAGGAATGAGTGGATTCTTTTTCTGTCCAAAGAAAGGATTAGTTTGGCAACATAAGATAAATAAACCGATAATTTAAGCTGTTGTAGATTAAACTATTGTCTGTATCCACTTCCTATAACTATTGTTAACGGAATGATTGACATACAATAGGTAAACGGCCCTTAGGAACAGTAAGTACCATTATTCAAGTTAAATAAAAACAATTCAAAATGAAGTAGGGATGGCAGTGCTACAATAGTGACTAGCTATAGCACATCTGGAAAAGTAACGAAACAAGACATGAAATGATTAGCCATAGCAGTGACTTAGTCATACACAACACTTCTTCTATATTTAAACATATTATTTCTACTTCAGCAACTGTTTCTATATAGCAAGGAACCAATGTTAGCAAAAACCTTATAAGTCTACTTTCTGTATGGTATATTATACATATACCAGGCCATATTATATATGAACCTGTACAATAAAATTGAAATAAAAATGTACAGTCATTTCAGTTTATGCAAATTTAAAGTTGAATTAGATTTCAAATGCCCTGTAATCCATACTAGTAGGTATTTACTATATATTGATCATCGGAATGGTAAAATATATTAAGTTTTTTGACGATAGAGATTTCTTATGTGCTTATAATCTATACAAAACACTGAAATGTACTAAGCCAGGTGTGTGGTTCCACATTATTCTTGTCCAGCTGGTCCATTCAGATAAATTTTATGTGATGGCTGCTTCTAAACAACCAGAAATGTTGAAAAATGATTTGCCCCTCTTCCATAATTTTGTAGGTTTGGTAAATATTTTCTTGTTTCATTATTTATTTTATAGATCAAGAGTTGGTTCCACGTCTGTTTTATGTTACCGCAGAACCACCAGAACAACCGCGAGGGAAAGCTGTAATTACTTTAAAATGGACATTTCCCATTGAAATCTCTAGTTTTGTAATATATTTTGGAGTGGCTGGTGATAATGAGCCTAGTGACCTCGAAATGCATTCTGTAGCTGATCTAGAGAGACTAGGTAACAGTTCAAACTATACAAAAACAATCCGTCGATATTTGGACCCTTTTATAATTCACACTGCAAGAGTTGCAGCAAGAATTAGAAATACTGGAGAAAAGAGCAATGAGCTTCAATTCACTTTAAATACTACAGGTATACATATAGACAATTTTATTCACTTCTATAGTAAGTGCCGTTTCTGATTATGTTTCCTTTCTCTAAACAGTGACGGGTTTTGCAATTTCCTCCAAAGAAGTATCACTAAGTGTGCCAAGAGTAGCGGGAATGTATTCAAACATCTCTGGATGTAGTATCAAATGGAAGAATGAGGACTTCCCTTCAATTGGAATGAGAACATATGCCCCAAGTCCAACTAGACAAAGTGATACTATAATAGAAAATCTTGAAGAAGGTTCCACATACAACTTTACAATTTCCTGTGAAGCATCATTTTCATTTACTCGAGCTAAAATTGAGTCCCCGTCTGTAGAAGTTAGAACGTTCGCCGATGGTGAGTTATAATTTTCTGGTAACATATTCAACAAAGGTGTTGACTGAGAGATACGATAATATGTACATGAGAGATATTTCAGCTCTTAATTAAATAATATACCCTGCCAGCAGTGCCTGAATAATTTATGACACCATGTTTCTTCATATGGTTTACGTACTTGCCTACGAAGGCTAAGGAAACATATGAGTAAAATATACTAATGTGGAGTTAGTATAATAGCTTATGGATTTAGGGCAAGGCTATAGTTTGATGAATATGTAGTCTTTAGGCTATGTTTTAGTTCTTTGCCACTGGACCAGACAGCTGTGAATTTCATCCTTCATTAGTGACCTTGTGAGTCTTTGTCTTCTTGGCACTTTGTACATAAGTGCTTCACATGCATACTGTGTAGAGGGAGGCTAATATTTCATCTTGCAATGTGAGTGAAGTACATTCTTGCCAAGTTAAAGGTAACCACAAGAAATAAGCTGCAATAAATATCAGTTTTTCTTTAACAAGGTGGTTAATGTTCTGACTGAAGGAGCTATATATATGTATAATTGATTTTGTATGTATGTTTAGTGTAATTAGTTGGTGAGCCACATTACTGAGACTATTTTGATTCTTAATTAGGCCATTATCCGTAATATGCAATGAAATATACACTCAATGGCTTCATAGTGTACGTACATACATTAGAATCCAGTTTTATATGTAGGTTGACTCCTTTGAAATGGTATTTACAAGTTGACTTTTTTGGCACAATATGAAGCCAATCTTGTAAACAGGGAGATTAAAGAATGTCTACCAATCAATCTGGTTCATTCCTTGTCTTGAGTTATTTTAGTTTTTTTGGAAGCGTAATGCCTTTAGACTTGGGGTCTAGATAGGAATCCAGATAGGATGCCAAAAATACTACAAGAACTATGTGACTAGTTAATCTTCTCTCGTAGTGGATTTTGTGAACCATTATCCATTTGTATATTGAATACAAAGGGGTACCTGAATGTGTAGTTCCATTAATTATGTGCAGTTAGCACACTCAGTGATTGTATATGGGTAAAATTAAAGAGTGTAAAGAGATTGATGTCATACATGGAACTAACCTTTCTGCCTTGTAAGAAACCTAATGAATATTCACAGGGAATTACAGGATAAGAATAGCATCCTTAGAATTTCATGGAAACTTATGTCATAACTGTATGTACAGTTAATAAACATTACACTCAGAAAATACAGATGGTTAGGTTACATCATTATGACTATGAATACAGCTGTACCACCAATTAGTGTGTTGCAGCAGATTTTGACAGTTTACAACTGCTTGCCACTAGAGCGTAGATAACAAGGACATTAACAGAAAAAAACAATTACTTGCATATACAATGCAATCACTGATAGGAGATACTGCAAAACTGTTCATTTTCCGAAGGAAAATATATTTTCTAAGGAATGTGTATATGTACTTATTCAATAATGGATAACTAGATCCCAATATTCATACATGAATGTGTATATATACTACATTGTACTCGTGTTACCTGCACTTGGCTTCTGTGTTCACAGCCCAGCTATACCTGTATGGTATCAGTATACCTGAATCATGTTTATCCTATCAGAGGTCTTGTGTGACTGGCATTTTGAAAATTCCTTTATAAATCATGAGAAACTTATATAAGTACATATATATCTCCAAGGAGAACTGGCTGACTATATATAAGCATATGTATACGTATAATCAATGTACCATTTTTCTCATTCTACCTTTGAGTAAAGTCCTATAGGGAACTAAACCTAGTGAGAGCTTTGGATGAGGATACAATAGTCTACTCCTTCTTCTTCTCCACTTGGCCAGACAGTTGTTTCACCCTTCATCAGCGACCCTGGGAACCTGTCTTCTTCTTAATCTTTTGAAAAGATGTGCCAAATACATACATGTATACTTTTTACTATAGAATAGATGTAGTATGTGTTGAAGAATGGCGTGTTAGATTATTCCTATGTGTAGCAGCTGAAGTGAAGGAAATGTGATTTGAATGTGACACAACAAGTGAAGTTTCAATCCATTAACTTCTCTCTATTCTGGTTTTAGTGTTATGACAGCTTACAATGTATGTATTTTCTTTACCTTATATGGTAATGCTCTAATAGCAAAGTTATTTAAGTGTCGGCCTTCCTTTGATAGGCAATTTTTATTCATATAGTTTCATTTTTAAATAGCAAATACAGAGGTTTGATGTTGCCGTGGAATAGGCTAGTCGTATGTACATACACACCTACACAAATACATGCCTGCACACACACATGCAGACAAATATTTTTACAATGCATGTAATTAAACCATAAATATAATAAAAACAGTGTACACACGTAGCTAAAACTGATATTTAATATAATTATATACGTATATATGTATGTAACACAAGATAGAAAGTAGATTAAATTAGTTTTTATATAATACTTCCTAATATCTTCTTATATTCATACTGTGCATGTATTATACTCTAAATTTCCTTGTTGCTTATCCTATTCTTCTTCCTAGCATCTTGGACTTAAGTTTCCTGAAAGTCTTTAGAATGACTTCATTGAGGTTTCAATTACTAGATTCACTAGTCATACATGTGTTGTGGTCATGACATCATTCACTTCCTTGCCCATTGGTCACATATTAATATATATAAAAAGTGAGATTAAAGACTTTGTTGAACTGTATGTATTGTCCAAAAGTTTCTTATAAACCTGACTTTATTATAAAATACATTATAGTTTTAATTTCAGTGTTGCCATAGGCACCACTGTGTTTGCATTGGTACTTTTCAAATTTTAAATTGTATTCATAATGCAGTCCATTTGTGAACTCTTTCTAGTCCCATCCCAACCAACTCCATTAGTACATAGTTTGGTATGCTTTTTTGGCTGACCTACACATGAGATGATGTTTGGTAAATTGATGTATTGACTTGTACATAATCTACTAAATGAATAATCTAACACACCATTTTTCAACATTAACATGCTACATCTACTTCAGAGTAAAAGGCCTATAGGGAATTAAACATAGTGAGAGCTTTGGATGAGGATACAAGATTTTTCTCCTTCTACTTCTCTTCTTCTGTGTGATTCTCCACTGGGCCAGACAGCTGTGTCTGGGAATTACACCCTTCATCTGTCACCCTTGGGATCTTTGTCTTCTTCTTGTAAGCCCTGTAACTGTAATATGTACTAATTCCTTATGAAGCCCTTTTTGCTACTGAAATCTGAAATTAATATTTGTGATAAAACTGTCCAATCCATGTCACTTGAAAAAGGCAATACCTTATAGTATATGGTTTATCCTATAGTAAGTATTTCTGTATGCACTTAGAATGTATACACGTATTATGTAAATGGCAGTCATTATGTAGTGAAAGCTGTTCATTCAAGAACATTTAGTGTTATGTTTGTTAACTCATAATGCTATATGCTATAATGCTAAAATGGTGTATATAATGCTATATGCTATAATGCTAAAATGGTGTATATAATGCTATTATGCTATAATGCTAAAATGGTGTATATAATGCTATATGTATATAGACTCATATTTCATGATGTTCCAGGCACTGTTTATGGTCATGTGAGAGGTAGCTTTTGAAAGGTACCTCTTACTCTTCCCTACAAGTCCACACATAATCTGTGTACTTCTTCTTTGATTGAATGACGTTTCACTTTTCAAAGATTGCTGTATTAGGCATGTACTAGAGTAAGATTAGCTGGTACTCCTCAGAATGCTTATTGATATTGTGGTCACCCAGCTTGCACGTTTACCACATATCAGCCCACATTGAGTAATAAATACACATCATTCCACCATGTAGCTACATGGTGGAATGATGTGTCTATTTAACAAATGAGTAGGATATTGTACTGTGCAGGTTTGTAGTGTGTCTAGGCAGCAGTAATATCAGTACAGTATATTTCCTTCAAACAGCCTATACCAGACATCAAATACTGTATCTATTATATATGAGTCATTTGATCTTCAAATAGGTTTAAGGAATTAATTGAATAAGTGTTTCTTCTAATTGTGTTTCCAGACTTTACTCTTTTGATAATCTAAAGAATATCTGAAATGAGGAATTAATTTTAGCATGCTTATACGTAATTACTGTGTAGCTTTTTCAATTATGTACATGCACATGACCGTATGTTGCATTCCAGCGCTAGCTCCTTTATAATTATATTCACTAACAACTGGGTCTAATTTTTAAGGCTATATATACGTAACTTAACAAATTATTATTAGAATATTATAGGATTATAACAGTTATATACCAAAGTTAAATTATGATTCCAGTCAGTGTGTATTTATGTAAATTTGAATGCTCAATGCATAATGATGAGGTTTTGGTACACAGTACAGTATATAGGCCAATGACCCTTATTAGATTACCATTACACCTGCTGGATCATGTATTACTAAGTCATCATACATAATGAGTGAAGGTTGGGAAGAGAATGTGAGATAATTAGAAGTGAAATTCACTGAAGAAGACAATGTCACTAGTAATATTTACCATTGTCATGACAAGACTATCATGAGTCTGTTATTAAATTTTGCAAATTAGATAAAACAGTAATTTCTCTTTCTTGTTCTTTCTCTACTTTGCAACATTCTTGTATATCTGTGTACAGAACCAAGTGGACCACCTCAAAACCTAACTGTTCTACCTGCTCAAAAAGAAATCCAGATTTCTTGGAATCCTCCCTCATTGAAAGACAGAAATGGAGTGATTATACATTACAAAATCACTTATAATGTTGTAGGAAAGGAGCAGACAGCCTTTAATATGATAGAGGTAGTCAAGGATCATCAAGAAGAGTTTGTTAAGGTTTTCCGAGACCTGAAGCCAGAAGAAACCTATGCATTTGCTGTTATGGCTGCAACTGTGAATGGAACAGGACCACCAGCAACTATTAATGCTACCACACTTCCTGAAGGTATGGCCAATTAACATAGTTTCTCAGATCTGTACAAACTCACACACACTCACACCTACAGTCCAAAGTGTTTTATCTCAATATAATTGCACCTCTTCTATTATTATTTTCTTAAAAAGGTGTGTCTGATATTATACCAGATGAGGATTCTTTGAATATTTTTTATCAAACACTGTGATAGTTTTAGTTTTAGTTAGAAACTGAGTCTGTTATAAGTCATAACCAGTAACTGTACTTCAATACATGGTCACATGCTTGTCTGTAATATAGCCCAAGTTACCTTTGAGATGGGGGCTCATCTTTAGTGTTTTGAGCACCTAAAATCACAGTTTGGCTTTTTAAGAAATCACCCTTGGAGTCTTTTTCAACAACTGACAAATGCTCAATAGACTAAAGATGAACCAGGTTTGGTGCAGTTAGAAGTCAACTTATAATGTCATATATACGTATCCATATATGTGTACGTATATGTCAGGTACCAGAGTATGATAAGAAATGCTTGCTAATCTTTTGATCTGTTACTAGAGAGATGACTTAGTTAATCAAATTGCACTGTTATGGTCTATTTCATGTTTTGCATGATTGGCGTTAAGAGTCAAGTTCCAAAACCTTTCTTAGAAGTTGAATTTTTGCATACAAAATTATACATTACCTACTGTGACTAGTACGGTTACAATTTTATGTATGTATGTATGTACGTATATGAAAAGCCCTGATTGAGCAGATGGTAAAATGATTATGGCCAGCTGTGATCTGGGAAGGTGATATGTAAATGTAGGTTGAATTATAATTTGAGCTGTATATTGTTGACAGCTAGTCCTCAATTCCAAAGAGTTTTAAAGGTGGGTGCTACCAATAGCAGTTGGAGAGGCTAAATGCATACTCCTACAACTCCTTACTGCTTGCGGTTGTTACTTACTCTACAGTGCCTATATGTAATATGATTATTTTATCTGCATCATTACTATACTACTCTTATCTAAACTAGCACTGTGCATGTACCAGGAACCTCAATTTGCCTGCTGCTTATTACACATACTTTCTAAGAAAGATGATTAATATTGAAGGACTTAACCCTTTCGTGTGCATGACTGGAAAAAATTCATTAAATTAAATGCTTTCAATGACAAGCCTTCAAGTTCTTCAATTACATTTCTTATTTTGTCTCCCCTGAGGGTCTCTGGGTACTGATTGGTACATCCCATTTTTGATTGGTTACTAAGTGGCCTAATGTATTGCATGATGTTGGACATTTCTTAAATCTGCAGGGAAAATTTATATACAGGTTAATGTAGTTAGAACTTAAATTTTTAAGGATTTAGTATTGACTTGTAGCTCATTGTTTGGCTTTGTGGTGCATACATAGACATGTAGCCTACTATTACCTAATGGTAGTATTAGGAAAGGTAGGATTTAAGCCATAAAAGCTTACACAAATGCCTGCCACTAATTTAATAAAACTCCTTAAAGTTTATATTTGTGGTAGAGCAATAGGAAACTAAGGACACTCCCCCCTGGTTGTGGTAGAGCAATAGGAAGCTAAGGACACTCCCACCTGGTTGTGGTAGAGCAATAGGAAGCTAAGGACACTCCTACCTGGTTGTGGTAGAGCAATAGGAAACTAAGGACACTCCCCCCTGGTTGTGGTAGAGCAATAGGAAACTAAGGACACTCCCACCTGTTCATATTTGTGGTAGAGCAATAGGAAACTAAGGACACTCCTACCTACTTTCTAAACAAGTGTAGCAGTGTGTCTACACACTTACTTGGTGTGCGGACATGTTGTTTGCTAATATGTGGTACTGTATATACATATGTCTTAGGATAATTATTTAAAACTGTACACTATAGTAGGATTTCTGTAGCTATATTACATACGTACAGACGGACAGTACATGCTTGTTTTATACTTTAATACAAATTCAAATTAATGAGATTCTGTTGTATAGAGCTAGGATGTGGGAGTGAGCTGATATGGTGTGTTTAATATCTTTAAAGTGTGATTCTAATAGTAAACTGTGAGATTGAGGAGTAGTCAGTGGGTAGGTGTCTATATATAGAAATATGTAGTGTCTTTAATTTGGCTATCTTTGTTGTACTACCAGACACTATCATATTTCAGTAAACTAGTATCTTTGATCAAAGTTATGGTAATTTTCACCGTGACGTTTTTAGACATTGCTCGATTTCATATTGATAATTTGACCATACGTAGTGTGTCTGATGTTAGTCTCTATAAAACCTTTCTTACTATCAGCATTTCTTTAGATCTTGAATTTGTGATGAACATTTATATGGAATAAGGATTTCTTCTAACTGCGTCGAACTTATCTTTGTAAAGGTTCATCTTTCGACTTTGGGAGCGTCTAGAGACGCAGTTTTTTTCAATTCTTCTGTCTGTCAAACGTTTCGACCCTGGGGGTCTTCTTCAGTGACATTTACGTATATGCCAAAATGTGTCTCGTTTTCAGGCCTGTATTATGAGTGAGGAATATTCAATGAGTGAAGTTCTGTAATACGTATATAGAGATGTACTGTACATATCTATAGCCTGTACATAAAATCACAGTGTTTTTATACAGGGGAGACTACCATACCTTTTCTATAAAAGTTATGTGTAATATACTGTAGTACATAATAGAATACATAACAGAAGTGGTTAGGTAGATCATATATATAATATGGTGTGTATACAATGCCTGCTAATTGAATAGTCAACTGCACTTCCTTGATCAAGCGAGAAGTTACAATAGGATATAGGATACACCAACATAGCACCACTGGAGAGGATAAAAGTCTCTTTGATGTTACAGTCAGTCAGTAGTAACTTAATGGGAATGTAGTTTGGTAGACTATATGTGTATGTAAAAACTTTTGTATCCTCATTCAAAGCTCTCACTGGGTTTAGTTCCCTATAGGCCTTTACTCTAAAGTAGATGTATATATGTAAGAAAAATGGTGTGCTGGATTACACGTAGTTGCATGCCCCAATTATCTTCATGTCAGACGTAACTCCACCTGAGATGCCTGAAGACGATGTCACCATACCAAAGAAAATCAAGAAAATGTTAAAGCGTATGGAGCAGTATTGCTACCAGTTGGAGATGCTGGATGTTCCTTGTGCATTTGTGTACAGACCCATGGAAAAAGAATCCATCATTAGTAGCTATGGCAATAGGAAAATGGTGAATGTGATTCAGGCACATTCACATGAATTTGTTAAAGGATCAGTCTAATTATTTCCTGTGCTTGAACTAACCAATCAGACCTATTGTAAATTTGGCAGCTGCCATACACTCAAAAACACTATACATGAAACACTATAACCTTGATTTTATATTCTGATAGACTTAGAATATTTGTGTGGTGTGAATAAATATTAGAAACAGAATCTATTAGTAATACCTAAACAATGGAATGATTTTTGTACCATTTGAGTTTTCATTTGATAATGTCATAATGAGGTTGCTAGGTGATAAGCCAACCATAGACCGCCTCTAAGGTGTGTCTGGTGGGCAATAAACATTATATTAGCCAATCAAAGATAAGTAATCAAAAACTTGATGAATGATACAGCAGATAAACCTAAATTTGCCAAGTTTAATGTTATAACTGTGTGTTCCATCCCATACAATTGAAATCAATTTAGAAGGCAATTACAATTGTAACTACATCAGTGTTGTTGTATAAATTTCATGTGGAAGGCTAGTGTAAGGTTTATTGTTATTGTAGGTCATGTCAGGTTCTAACTGGTGTGTATGTGGTCAATCAACGACTTCTTAATCAACTCCCTGTATTGCAATTACAGTATCTCTAATATAAGCCCAGGTCTCTATACAAGCTTGTCTCCAATAGAAGCCCACCTTTACACGTTATCGAAAAATAGAAGCCCAATTCCCAATATAAGCCCACTGACACACTACTAAAGTACTTATGGTATTCATACTTATCAAACATGCTGCTCTCTATACATAGTTTATGTGGAAATTGTCCCAACAAAGTTGATTTACCAATATGAGTTGAAGGGTTGAAAAAATAAAGCCCATCTCTTATACAAGCCCAGTCTCCTATAAAAGCCCAAGTTCAAAGGGTTTGAAAAATACAAGCCCCAGGCTTATATTAGAGATAATATGGTAGGTAAATGTAACTTGGAATGGTCTACCTCATTCCTCCTTTGGTATTCCAGAGTTTCTTTTGGGGTGGATTTGTCCCCCTTGAAATATTTTACTCCACCCCTCCCCCTTGAAATATTTTACCCCACCCCCTCCCCCTCGAAATATTTTACCCCAAACCCCCTCGAAATATTTTACTCCACCCCTCCCCCTCGAAATATTTTACCCCACCCCTCCCCCTTGAAGAAGGTCAATTGTTAATGTTTTTACCGGCAAACAAACATATTGAACTTACTATATAGATGGTTTAATTTGTTAGCCTGACATTATTAACTATATTAGATCCTGTTGATCAATTACAAGTTTATTGGTTCATTCAATCAAACATATGGCAAGGTTTATATGATACTTTCTGAACTCACATTACACAGACTGTGTGTGTATGGATAAACATGTGTGTGTTCCTGACATTGTGGCTAGATTGTGTAGCTTTGAAGTACTTATAGCATTGTTGGCACTCTTCTAAAGTATTATTCACTTTGGGTTACATTAGGTAGTTTACTAATAGTTACGTACGTAGGTAACATTATTTTGTTCCTTCCTTACTAGTAGTTAAGACATTATTTTGTTCCGTTCTAGCTGTAACTAGTAAAGTACTTAAAGTGAACTGCTAAGCATTCTAATCAACAGTCTTACATGCATCTCCTGACATCTTTCAGTGTCCTGCAAACTGACAGTTGTATTGTGTAACTCGATAATGTACTATTTCAATCTTTAGCTCATTTACTCTTTATAAACTAAACATGGAAAAAAGTTCTGCACAGTTAGAAGACCTAATATAATAAGCCTTCTTGAACTAGCAAATTCTGTAGCATGCAGTAGGTTATAGCGAATCTTATCTTTGAGATGGTTCAAATATTGTGGAATAATGGAGACTTCCTTTAGTTAATTACCATGACCAGGCTAAATTCAGTATGACTTATCAGGGTAGCTGACTGGCCAGACGTCTGATTGGCTGATAGCATGACTTGTCTGATTGGCTGATAGCATGACTTGTCTGATTGGCTGTCTGGAGATTGCTTGATCTAAGAGTTATCACTGTCTGAATAGCACTTCTTCTAATAGGGGCCAACCAGATGTAGACTAACTAATTACATTTAGCTGTGAACAGCTCATTCTAGCCACCATTTCCTCACCTCTGCTTCCTTTCTAGTGGAGGGGAGATAGTCAAAACTCTTTTGATCTGTTATATATAGATAGCTGTGGTGAAAGTTTTTTTATTTTTTCTGTCCAGATCCAACACCATCTCCCAATGTAACTATTCCTGATAACACATCAAGTCCTTTCCAACCCTGGATACTGATTGTTATTCCAGCTGGAATAATGCTCGCTGTCTTCACAGTGTTAGCTATAATTATCTGCTGTGTGGTGATCAAAATGAAACGAATTGCCCACGAGACGCCATCTAGTAAGTTAATGGCTATTATATTTGTCAAAATGATTTTTAATAGTCATATAGCATAGTAATACTGTTTTAAAGCGATGACTTGTTAAGTTACAGAATTGGATAAATTTTCTTGAACCCTAAATCTGATACTACCACATACCTGAGACAAGTAAACGTGGAGCTTTCCAGAATTTTATGTTAACCCTTTTCTCTTTTTGCAGTCTCAATGTCCCAGGTTGAGCAACAAAATTTGAATAATGTGTATACCACTTCTCACATTTACGAGGATCCTGAGAATTTAATGGAAGAGTACAATTTAAAGAGCCAGGAACCTCACAACCATACCTCTGTGTCTCTCTGCAAGGCAGAAGGACCCAAACCAGAAGGGAATTATGCAACACTCGAGCCAAACCAAGATGGCATACATAGTGAGTCTGATGAATCAGATAGCTCTATCTGCCAAAGTCCTGGAAATAATTTACCTGCAGACTATGAACAACCTTGGACAGGAACTAATGGTTGCAATTGGCCGTATGAATATGATGCTAATTTCACAGGACAGGTTCAAGACTATGAATTACCAGTGATACGAAATGCACACAGCCAAGACTCATTATGTTAACATTGTCTACATTTGAAGTATTATTTCAATGAATTCACTTACAATTGGAAGCATCATAAACAATGATTCTTCACTGTTGACAGCCTTCACAAGGTGCATCTTCCCTGTATTACTAATTTTTTAAACCATTAATGTAATTAATGATATAATGTAATTGATGATATGTATAATGTAATTAAATGTACATTAACTTCTGGAATACCAACTTACGAAATGTATGATAAGAGATATAAATATAAAACAAGGCAAAGTTCTTGAGACATGTATATGCATACGTATTATATATATACATATTGGGCAAGGGTTTAGACATACGTATGTGAATTTAAATGATACACACTACAGACTAACCAGCTTGTTTTGCCTTTGTAAACTGTCTCGAATAATTGCTTCTAAATTCTTGACCAGGTCCTTGGAGATACAGTATTAAAATAAGGAGGTCAATAATCAGTATTAATGAAACTGAACTACAAATCCAGCCTTCCATTTATCTACAAGTGTATTAAACAAAAATCAATCAGTTTAAACCTTGTTGCTGAATTTCTGATATTCTTGCTCGTCATTATTGTATTTGGGACTGTTATTGGAAGGAAAACCTTTGAACCTATTAATAGCATAAAATTCCAAAGATACTAAGCAATTGCAATCTGACAAACAATATATGTAAGGAAGGATCTTTCAGGCCATGAAATTCGCATGGCAAGGTGTTATGATTACTGTAAATAAACAGGAAGTAAAATATATATGTATATACACACAATTTGAATGCAACCGATATGAATCGTAATGACACTTTGAATCCTGGTGCTTAATCTACTTTTTGGCTTAAGCATCGGCAAGCCCTTTACCATTGAAATATGCAATCTAGGTGACTCAGAATGACACCATGCTGCTCCAATAGACTTCCTGGTGCTTAATCCACTTTTTGGCTTAAGCACCGGCAAGTCCTATTCCATTGAAATATGCAATCTAGGTGACTCAGAATGACACCATGCTTCTCCTATTGACTTCCTGGTGTTTAATCCACTTTTTGGCTTAACCACCGGCAAGCCCTGTACCATTGAAATATGCAATCTAGGTGACTCAGAATGACACCATGCTGCTCCTATAGGCCTCCTGTTTCTTAATCCACTTTTAGGCTTACGCACTGGCTTGTACCATTGCAGAACATTGATTTGTATTTATTGATGTATATGATGAGAATGACAACAGACACAAATCTTAATTAATTTATTACTTCTTAAATCCTCAGAAAATAATTTGTATGGTTTAAACTTACTCATTGAGAAAGATTAAAGTTAGGATCCACTTTACTGGCCATTGCTCTTGCGGAATATGGATAGTCGCTGGGGCTGAGAAGAATTAGGTTATTAGTTTAGTACTATATTTATAAAATAGTGATGAAGTACATGCACACCTTTGGGTGTAATTAGTTGTTTCCATAGTAACTGATCTGTCATCATTTTCCTCATTACAACCATTTTGTTTTTACTTCTCTCTGAAAACAGCTGCTGCCCCTTCATATGAAAAATCTAAGATACCATTTTCCTACATGCTATATGCTTTCCTTTTCCTTTCCTATATGCTATATGTAATGTACCAGCAAGAGGTCACGCAACCTTTGTAGGGATGGGAGAAGGTCAAAGTTTGAGCTGGTACTCCAAAGTGCCTAATAAGGTGTTCTTTATATGTCTCAGTAGAACTCCCAGGGTTACTTTTGTATGATCCCTTTCTTTGATCCAGTGACCTTCAGTGGGTACAGGAGACTCTTGTGCAATCTTGAGCCTTGTTTCTGCATTATCCCTCAACATTTTAATGTAGCCCTTTAAGATTTGGCTTGCTTTCTCACAAGGACTTACTTCAAGTAGAACTGTAAGCAGGCCTATGTCCAACCAAGACCACTTACGTTGTTCAGTGAATGAGCTGGAAGAGCTCAACAATTGATGCAACCTTTTCTACTCCTGGGATTAGAGGGTCATCTGGATCATCTGTAGTCAGGAGCTTTGTTGCAAGTAGAAGTTGAGAGCTCTTGTTACTCTCTTTGTAAGTATTTTGGATATATATACTGGAATGTATGGTGAGAGATAGGGCAAATGTAAAGATTTATGAAAATTTCAAATTGTCATTGGAAATGTTTCATACATGTCTGTGAATGCTGACAGCAAGTTTGAGCTTCATATCTTTCCATTTGACAGAGTTAGAGCACCAAATGTACATTAATATACTGGAATACAAAATTAATGTATGGTGAGAGATAGGGCAAATGTAAAGATTTACAAAAATTTCAAAAACTCTTTGGAAATGATTCAATCATGTTTGTGAATGCTGACACCAAGGTTTAGCTTATTAACTTTCCATTTTACAGAGTTATAGTACCAAATGTACATTAAAGTATTGGTATACGAATTTAATGTATAGTGAGAGATAGGGCAAATGTAAAGATTTATGAAAATTTCAAATTGTCATTGGAAATGATTCATACATGTCTGTGAATGCTGACAGCAAGTTTGAGCTTCATATCTTTCCATTTGACAGAGTTAGAGCACCAAATGTACATTAATATACTGGAATACCAAATTAATGTATAGTGAGAGATAGGGCAAATGTAAAGATTTATGAAAATTTCAAATTCTCATTGGAAATGTTTCATACATGTCTGTGAATGCTGACAGCAAGTTTGAGCTTCATATCCTTCCATTTGACAGAGTTAGAGCACCAAATGTACATTAATATACTGGAATACCAAATTAATGTATAGTGAGAGATAGGGCAAATGTAAAGATTTATAAAAATTTCAAAATCTCTTTGGAAATGATTCAATCATGTTTGTGAATGCTGACGTTAAGTCTCTCCATTTGACAGAGCTACAGCACTCTAATGTACATTAAATTTCTAGTATACGACCTTAAATGGGTGTAGCATATATATCGTGCGATACTATTATGCAAATTATCGGCATACGAAGTTAAAATGTTTTGACATGAATTGGGCAACTAGAAACACGCAGGGACAGTCCAGAACGCAGCTGTCAGAAGGTCTTTACATAGAGGCAGGTAGCCATTATGCTATTACTGCAATTGAGATTGAGTGTGGCTGGTTATACCAGTTTACGTTCATATCGGAACACCTCTCGCTAAAATCGTTTCTACATGGGACCAGAAAAGTTGGTCTCCTCCGCCAATCAAGACACTTACAGGATTCTATCCATTTTTCCCAGTTTCTAGATGAACCACGAATACTGGATATACCTTTAAAATGGCTTGGAACGATGCACTCATCCCGAATTAACTTGATATAATTTGACTACATTTTTCTCGCAAATACCCTATTCTTAAGTATGGAATAGCGCCAACCACAATCGTTTCCTTTTGAAATTTTCTTGTTTAAATAGAAGCGCAAAACCTTATAAAGTAGGCCTACCTGGACACATCTCTATGGTGGTAGCGGTTCCCATAGAGGTTGGTAGCGCTTAGACTCTGAAGCTGTCTCCTAATCGGTTGGTGCCATAGAGACGTGCTCACCAATAATCCGGATTTCGGGGGGGTTCCACGTAATGTGGGATTGGCATCTGATATCTTAGGATTCATATGAGTCGGCCATATCGAGAAGAACTGGTTCTTCTCACGCAAGTGACACCCAAAGCTCAACTCGGCAGAGCGTTACCACCGATCCCGGCCTCTGAGCGTCGTGGATGGTAGCGTTCGGTATGGTCCAACACTTTTTCTTTGGAGTTTCGTTGGCCGTCGATCGGCAAAATTTCACTTTAACGACATCCATATAATATATGTGGATAGAAACTGCTTAAACAACAATCAAGTACTACACAGTGCATATCCATGTGTATAAGAAATCTTTCAAAGAGTTCTATTTTTTCAGAAATATATACAGTACGGCATGTTCACTCTTACACCTACTCAAGGTCGGCCATTTATAGTATTACGCAATTAGGGTTAGTTAATGTATGATGAGAAATTTTTGTAGAAATCAAAATTTCTAAAACTGTTTCATACATGTCTGTGAATGTAGACACAAAGTTTAAACTTCATATTTAGCCATTTGACAGAGTTACAGCACTAAGTGTACATTGTATTAAGAAAATGTATGGGGAAAGATAGGGTAAATTTCTGTAAAAATCAAAATTTCTAAAACTGTTTGGAAATGTTTCATACTTGTATGTGAATGTGGATGCCAAGTTTAGGCTTCAAATTTACCAATTTGACAGAGTTACATCACTAAATGTACATTTAAGTTAATGTATGGTGAGAGATAGGGCAAATGTAAAGATTTATAAAAATTCAAATTCTCATTGGAAATGTTTCATACATGTCTGTGAATAGAGACACCAAGTTTGAGCTTCATATCTTTCCATTTGACAGAGTTAGAGCACCAAATGTACATTAATATACTGGAATACCAAATTAATGTATGGTGAGAGATAAGGCAAATGTAGAGATTTATGAAATTTTCAAATTCTCATTGGAAATGTTTCATACATGTCTGTGAATAGAGACACCAAGTTTGAGCTTCATATCTTTCCATTTGACAGAGTTAGAGCACCAAATGTACATTAATATACTGGAATACCAAATTAATGTATGGTGAGAGATAGGGCAAATGTAAAGATTTATGAAAATTTCAAATTGTCATTGGAAATGTTTCATACATGTCTGTGAATGCTGACAGCAAGTTTGAGCTTCATATCTTACCCTTTGACAGAGTTAGAGCACCAAATGTACATTAATATACTTGAATTCCAAATTAATGTATAGTGAGAGATAGGGCAAATGTAAAGATTTATGAAAATTTCAAATTGTCATTGGAAATGTTTCATACATGTCTGTGAATGCTGACAGCAAGTTTGAGCTTCATATCCTTCCATTTGACAGAGTTAGAGCACCAAATGTACATTAATATACTGGAATACAAAATTAATGTATGGTGAGAGATAGGGCAAATGTAAAGATTTATAAAAATTTCAAAAACTCTTTGGAAATGATTCAATCATGTTTGTGAATGCTGACACCAAGGTTTAGCTTATTAACTTTCCATTTTACAGAGTTATAGTACCAAATGTACATTAAAGTATTGGTATACGAATTTAATGTATAGTGAGAGATAGGGCAAATGTAAAGATTTATGAAAATTTCAAATTGTCATTGGAAATGATTCATACATGTCTGTGAATGCTGACAGCAAGTTTGAGCTTCACATCTTTCCATTTGACAGAGTTAGAGCACCAAATGTACATTAATATACTGGAATACCAAATTAATGTATAGTGAGAGATAGGGCAAATGTAAAGATTTATGAAAATTTCAAATTCTCATTGGAAATGTTTCATACATGTCTGTGAATGCTGACAGCAAGTTTGAGCTTCATATCCTTCCATTTAACAGAATTAGAGCACCAAATGTACATTAATATACTGGAATACCAAATTAATGTATGGTGAGAGATAGGGCAAATGTAAAGATTTATAAAAATTTCAAAATCTCTTTGGAAATGATTCAATCATGTTTGTGAATGCTGACGTTAAGTCTCTCCATTTGACAGAGCTACAGCACTCTAATGTACATTAAATTTCTAGTATACGACCTTAAATGGGTGTAGCATGTATATCGTGCGATACTATTATGCAAATTATCGGCATACGAAGTTAAAATGTTTTGACATGAATGGGGCAACTAGAAACACGCAGGGACAGTCCAGAACGCAGCTGTCTGAAGGTCTTTACATAGAGGCAGGTAGCCATTATGCTATTACTGCAATTGAGATTGAGTGTGGCTGGTTATACCAGTTTACGTTCATATCGGAACACCTCTCGCTAAAATCGTTTCTACATGGGACCAGAAAAGTTGGTCTCCTCCGCCAATCAAGACACTTACAGGATTCTATCCATTTTTCCCAGTTTCTAGATGAACCACGAATACTGGATATACCTTTAAAATGGCTTGGAACGATGCACTCATCCCGAATTAACTTGATATAATTTGACTACATTTTTCTCGCAAATACCCTATTCTTAAGTATGGAATAGCGCCAACCACAATCGTTTCCTTTTGAAATTTTCTTGTTTAAATAGAAGCGCAAAACCTTATAAAGTAGGCCTACCTGGACACATCTCTATGGTGGTAGCGGTTCCCATAGAGGTTGGTAGCGCTTAGACTCTGAAGCTGTCTCCTAATCGGTTGGTGCCATAGAGACGTGCTCACCAATAATCCGGATTTCGGGGGGGTTCCACGTAATGTGGGATTGGCATCTGATATCTTAGGATTCATATGAGTCGGCCATATCGAGAAGAACTGGTTCTTCTCACGCAAGTGACACCCAAAGCTCAACTCGGCAGAGCGTTACCACCGATCCCGGCCTCTGAGCGTCGTGGATGGTAGCGTTCGGTATGGTCCAACTCTTTTTCTTTGGAGTTTCGTTGGCCGTCGATCGGCAAAATTTCACTTTAACGACATCCATATAATATATGTGGATAGAAACTGCTTCAACAACAATCAAGTACTACACAGTGCATATCCATGTGTATAAGAAATCTTTCAAAGAGTTCTATTTTTTTCAGAAATATATACAGTACCGCATGTTGCTTCACTCTTACACCTACTCAAGGTCGGCCATTTATAGTATTACGCAATTAGGGTTAGTTAATGTATGATGAGAAATTTATGTAGAAATCAAAATTTCTAAAACTGTTTCATACATGTCTGTGAATGTTTACACAAAGTTTAAACTTCATATTTAGCCATTTGACAGAGTTACAGCACTAAGTGTACATTGTATTAAGAAAATGTATGGGGAAAGATAGGGTAAATTTCTGTAAAAATCAAAATTTCTAAAACTGTTTGGAAATGTTTCATACTTGTATGTGAATGTGGATGCCAAGTTTAGGCTTCAAATTTACCAATTTGACAGAGTTACATCACTAAATGTACATTTAAGTTAATGTATGGTGAGAGATAGGGCAAATGTAAAGATTTATAAAAATTCAAATTCTCATTGAAAATGTTTCATACATGTCTGTGAATAGAGACACCAAGTTTGAGCTTCATATCTTTCCATTTTACAGAGTTAGAACACCAAATGTACATTAATATACTGGAATACCAAATTAATGTATGGTGAGATATAAGGCAAATGTAAAGATTTATGAAATTTTCAAATTCTCATTGGAAATGTTTCATACATGTCTGTGAATGCTGACAGCAAGTTTGAGCTTCATATCTTTCCATTTGACAGAGTTAGAGCACCAAATGTACATTAATATACTGGAATACCAAATTAATGTATAGTGAGAGATAAGGCAAATTAAATGTAAAGATTTATAAAAAATTCAAACACTCTTTGGAAATGATTCAATCATGTTTGTGAATGCTGACACCAAGATTTAGCTTATTAACTTTCCATTTTACAGGGTTATAGTACCAAATGTACATTAAAGTATTGGTATACGAAATTAATGTATGGTGAGAGATAGGGCAAATGTAAAGATTTATGAAAATTTCAAATTCTCATTGGAAATGTTTCCTACATGTCTGTGAATACTGACAGCAAGTTTGAGCTTCATATCTTTCCATTTGACAGAGTTAGAGCACCAAATGTACATTAATATACTGGAATTCCAAATTAATGTATGGTGAGAGATAGGGCAAATGTAAAGATTTATGAAAACTTCAAATTGTCATTGGAAATGTTTCATACATGTCTGTGAATGCTGACAGCAAGTTTGAGCTTCATATCTTTCCATTTGACAGAGTTAGAGCACCAAATGTACATTAATATACTGGAATACCAAATTAATGTATGGTGAGAGATAGGGCAAATGTAAAGATTTATGAAAATTTCAAATTGTCATTGGAAATGTTTCATACATGTCTGTGAATGCTGACAGCAAGTTTGAGCTTCATATCTTTCCATTTGACAGAGTTAGAGCACCAAATGTACATTAATATACTTGAATTCCAAATTAATGTATGGTGAGAGATAGGGCAAATGTAAAGATTTATGAAAATTTCAAATTGTCATTGGAAATGTTTCATACATGTCTGTGAATGCTGACAGTAAGTTTGAGCTTCATATCTTTCCATTTGACAGAGTTAGAGCACCAAATGTACATTAATATACTTGAATTCCAAATTAATGTATGGTGAGAGATAGGCCAAATGTAAAGATTTATGAAAATTTCAAATTGTCATTGGAAATGTTTCATACATGTCTGTGAATGCTGACAGCAAGTTTGAGCTTCATATCCTTCCATTTGACAGAGTTAGAGCACCAAATGTACATTAATATACTGGAATACCAAATTAATGTATAGTGAGAGATAGGGCAAATGTAAAGATTTATGAAAATTTCACATTGTCATTGGAAATGTTTCATACATGTCTATGAATGCTGACAGCAAGTTTGAGCTTCATATCCTTCCATTTGACAGAGTTAGAGCACCAAATGTACATTAATATACTGGAATTCCAAATTAATGTATAGTGAGAGATAGGGCAAATGTAAAGATTTATGAAAACTTCAAATTGTCATTGGAAATGTTTCATACATGTCTGAGAATGCTGACAGCAAGTTTGATCTTCATATCTTTCCATTTGACAGATTTAGCTCACCAAATGTACATTAATATACTGGAATACCAAATTAATGTATGGGGTGAGAGATAGGGCAAATGTAAAGATTTATAAAAATTTCAAAATCTCTTTGAAAATGATTCAATCATGTTTGTGAATGCTGACACCAAGGTTTAGCTTATTAACTTTCCATTTGACAGAGTTAGAGCACCAAATGTACATTAATATACCTGAATTCAAAATTAATGTATAGTGAGAGATAGGGCAAATGTAAAGATTTATAAAAATTTCAAAATCTCTTTGAAAATGATTCAATCATGTTTGTGAATGCTGACACCAAGGTTTAGCTTATTAACTTTCCATTTTACAGAGTTATAGTACCAAATGTACATTAAAGTATTGGTATACGAATTTAATGTATAGTGAGAGATAGGGCAAATGTAAAGATTTATGAAAATTTCAAATTGTCATTGGAAATGTTTCCTACATGTCTGGGAATGCTGACAGCAAGTTTGAGCTTCATATCCTTCCATTTGACAGAGTTAGAGCGCCATATGTACATTAATATACTGGAATACCAAATTAATGTATGGTGAGAGATAGGGCAAATGTAAAGATTTATGAAAATTTCAAATTGTCATTGGAAATGTTTCCTACATGTCTGGGAATGCTGACAGCAAGTTTGAGCTTCATATCCTTCCATTTGACAGAGTTAGAGCGCCATATGTACATTAATATACTGGAATACCAAATTAATGTATGGTGAGAGATAGGGCAAATGTAAAGATTTATGAAAATTTCAAATTGTCATTGGAAATGTTTCATACATGTCTGTGAATGCTGACAGCAAGTTTGAGCTTCATATCTTTCCATTTGACAGAGTTAGAGCACCAAATGTACATTAATATACTGGAATACCAAATTAATGTATAGTGAGAGATAGGGCAAATGTAAAGATTTATGAAAATTTCACATTGTCATTGGAAATGTTTCATACATGTCTGTGAATGCTGACAGCAAGTTTGAGCTTCATATCCTTCCATTTGACAGAGTTAGAGCACCAAATGTACATTAATATACTGGAATACCAAATTAATGTATGGTGAGAGATAGGGCAAATGTAAAGATTTATGAAAATTTCACATTGTCATTGGAAATGTTTCATACATGTCTATGAATGCTGACAGCAAGTTTGAGCTTCATATCCTTCCATTTGACAGAGTTAGAGCACCAAATGTACATTAATATACTGGAATTCCAAATTAATGTATAGTGAGAGATAGGGCAAATGTAAAGATTTATGAAAACTTCAAATTGTCATTGGAAATGTTTCATACATGTCTGAGAATGCTGACAGCAAGTTTGATCTTCATATCTTTCCATTTGACAGATTTAGCTCACCAAATGTACATTAATATACTGGAATACCAAATTAATGTATGGGGTGAGAGATAGGGCAAATGTAAAGATTTATAAAAATTTCAAAATCTCTTTGAAAATGATTCAATCATGTTTGTGAATGCTGACACCAAGGTTTAGCTTATTAACTTTCCATTTGACAGAGTTAGAGCACCAAATGTACATTAATATACTGGAATACAAAATTAATGTATGGTGAGAGATAGGGCAAATGTAAAGATTTATAAAAATTTCAAAATCTCTTTGAAAATGATTCAATCATGTTTGTGAATGCTGACACCAAGGTTTAGCTTATTAACTTTCCATTTTACAGAGTTATAGTACCAAATGTACATTAAAGTATTGGTATACGAATTTAATGTATAGTGAGAGATAGGGCAAATGTCAAGATTTATGAAAATTTCAAATTGTCATTGGAAATGTTTCCTACATGTCTGGGAATGCTGACAGCAAGTTTGAGTTTCATATCTTTCCATTTGACAGAATTAGAGCACCAAATGTACATTAATATACCTGAATTCAAAATTAATGTATAGTGAGAGATAGGGCAAATGTAAAGATTTATAAAAATTTCAAAATCTCTTTGAAAATGATTCAATCATGTTTGTGAATGCTGACACCAAGGTTTAGCTTATTAACTTTCCATTTTACAGAGTTATAGTACCAAATGTACATTAAAGTATTGGTATACGAATTTAATGTATAGTGAGAGATAGGGCAAATGTAAAGATTTATGAAAATTTCAAATTGTCATTGGAAATGTTTCCTACATGTCTGGGAATGCTGACAGCAAGTTTGAGCTTCATATCCTTCCATTTGACAGAGTTAGAGCGCCATATGTACATTAATATACTGGAATACCAAATTAATGTATGGTGAGAGATAGGGCAAATGTAAAGATTTATGAAAATTTCAAATTGTCATTGGAAATGTTTCCTACATGTCTGGGAATGCTGAAAGCAAGTTTGAGTTTCATATCTTTCCATTTGACAGAGTTAGAGCACCAAATGTACATTAATATACTGGAATACCAAATTAATGTATAGTGAGAGATAGGGCAAATGTAAAGATTTATGAAAATTTCAAATTGTCATTGGAAATGTTTCATACATGTCTGTGAATGCTGACAGCAAGTTTGAGCTTCATATCTTTCCATTTGACAGAGTTAGAGCACCAAATGTACATTAATATACTGGAATACCAAATTAATGTATGGTGAGAGATAGGGCAAATGTAAAGATTTATGAAAATTTCACATTGTCATTGGAAATGTTTCATACATGTCTGTGAATGCTGACAGCAAGTTTGAGCTTCATATCCTTCCATTTGACAGAGTTAGAGCACCAAATGTACATTAATATACTGGAATTCCAAATTAATGTATGGTGAGAGATAGGGCAAATGTAAAGATTTATGAAAACTTCAAATTGTCATTGGAAATGTTTCATACATGTCTGTGAATGCTGACAGCAAGTTTGAGCTTCATATCCTTCCATTTGACAGAGTTAGAGCACCAAATGTACATTAATATACTTGAATTCAAAATTAATGTATGGTGAGAGATAGGGCAAATGTAAAGATTTATAAAAATTTCAAAATCTCTTTGAAAATGATTCAATCATGTTTGTGAATGCTGACACCAAGGTTTAGCTTATTAACTTTCCATTTGACAGAGTTAGAGCACCAAATGTACATTAATATACTGGAATACAAAATTAATGTATGGTGAGAGATAGGGCAAATGTAAAGATTTATGAAAATTTCAAATTGTCATTGGAAATGTTTCTAACATGTCTGGGAATGCTGAAAGCAAGTTTGAGTTTCATATCTTTCCATTTGACAGAATTAGAGCACCAAATGTACATTAATATACTTGAATTCAATATAAATGTATAGTGAGAGATAGGGCAAATGTAAAGATTTATGAAAATTTCAAATTGTCATTGGAAATGTTTCATACATGTCTGTGAATGCTGACAGCAAGTTTGAGCTTCATATCTCTCCATTTGACAGAGTTAGAGCACCAAATGTACATTAATATACTGGAATACCAAATTAATGTATAGTGAGAGATAGGGCAAATGTAAAGATTTATGAAAATTTCAAATTGTCATTGGAAATGTTTCATACATGTCTGTGAATGCTGACAGCAAGTTTGAGCTTCATATCTTTCCATTTGACAGAGTTAGAGCACCAAATGTACATTAATATACTGGAATACCAAATTAATGTATAGTGAGAGATAGGGCAAATGTAAAGATTTATGAAAATTTCAAATTGTCATTGGAAATGTTTCATACATGTCTGTGAATGCTGACAGCAAGTTTGAGCTTCATATCTTTCCATTTGACAGAGTTAGAGCACCAAATGTACATTAATATACTGGAATACCAAATTAATGTATAGTGAGAGATAGGGCAAATGTAAAGATTTATGAAAATTTCACATTGTCATTGGAAATGTTTCATACATGTCTGTGAATGCTGACAGCAAGTTTGAGCTTCATATCTTTCCATTTGACAGAGTTAGAGCACCAAATGTACATTAATATACTGGAATACCAAATTAATGTATAGTGAGAGATAGGGCAAATGTAAAGATTTATGAAAATTTCACATTGTCATTGGAAATGTTTCATACATGTCTGTGAATCCTGACAGCAAGTTTGAGCTTCATATCCTTCCATTTGACAGAGTTAGAGCACCAAATGTACATTAATATACTGGAATTCCAAATTAATGTATGGGGTGAGAGATAGGGCAAATGTAAAGATTTATAAAAATTTCAAAATCTCTTTGAAAATGATTCAATCATGTTTGTGAATGCTGACACCAAGGTTTAGCTTATTAACTTTCCATTTGACAGAGTTAGAGCACCAAATGTACATTAATATACTGGAATACAAAATTAATGTATGGTGAGAGATAGGGCAAATGTAAAGATTTATAAAAATTTCAAAATCTCTTTGAAAATGATTCAATCATGTTTGTGAATGCTGACACCAAGGTTTAGCTTATTAACATTCCATTTTACAGAGTTATAGTACCAAATGTACATTAAAGTATTGGTATACGAATTTAATGTATAGTCAGAGATAGGGCAAATGTAAAGATTTATGAAAATTTCAAATTGTCATTGGAAATGTTTCATACATGTCTGTGAATGCTGACAGCAAGTTTGAGCTTCATATCTTTCCATTTGACAGAGTTAGAGCACCAAATGTACATTAATATACTGGAATACCAAATTAATGTATAGTGAGAGATAGGGCAAATGTAAAGATTTATGAAAATTTCAAATTGTCATTGGAAATGTTTCATACATGTCTGTGAATGCTGACAGCAAGTTTGAGCTTCATATCTTTCCATTTGACAGAGTTAGAGCACCAAATGTACATTAATATACTGGAATACCAAATTAATGTATAGTGAGAGATAGGGCAAATGTAAAGATTTATGAAAATTTCAAATTGTCATTGGAAATGTTTCATACATGTCTGTGAATGCTGACAGCAAGTTTGAGCTTCATACCTTTCAATTTGACAGAGTTAGAGCACCAAATGTACATTAATATACTGGAATACCAAATTAATGTATAGTGAGAGATAGGGCAAATGTAAAGATTTATGAAAATTTCACATTGTCATTGGAAATGTTTCATACATGTCTGTGAATCCTGACAGCAAGTTTGAGCTTCATATCCTTCCATTTGACAGAGTTAGAGCACCAAATGTACATTAATATACTGGAATTCCAAATTAATGTATGGGGTGAGAGATAGGGCAAATGTAAAGATTTATAAAAATTTCAAAATCTCTTTGAAAATGATTCAATCATGTTTGTGAATGCTGACACCAAGGTTTAGCTTATTAACTTTCCATTTGACAGAGTTAGAGCACCAAATGTACATTAATATACTGGAATACAAAATTAATGTATGGTGAGAGATAGGGCAAATGTAAAGATTTATAAAAATTTCAAAATCTCTTTGAAAATGATTCAATCATGTTTGTGAATGCTGACACCAAGGTTTAGCTTATTAACATTCCATTTTACAGAGTTATAGTACCAAATGTACATTAAAGTATTGGTATACGAATTTAATGTATAGTCAGAGATAGGGCAAATGTAAAGATTTATGAAAATTTCAAATTGTCATTGGAAATGTTTCATACATGTCTGTGAATGCTGACAGCAAGTTTGAGCTTCATATCTTTCCATTTGACAGAGTTAGAGCACCAAATGTACATTAATATACTGGAATACCAAATTAATGTATAGTGAGAGATAGGGCAAATGTAAAGATTTATGAAAATTTCAAATTGTCATTGGAAATGTTTCATACATGTCTGTGAATGCTGACAGCAAGTTTGAGCTTCATATCTTTCCATTTGACAGAGTTAGAGCACCAAATGTACATTAATATACTGGAATACCAAATTAATGTATAGTGAGAGATAGGGCAAATGTAAAGATTTATGAAAATTTCACATTGTCATTGGAAATGTTTCATACATGTCTGTGAATCCTGACAGCAAGTTTGAGCTTCATATCCTTCCATTTGACAGAGTTAGAGCACCAAATGTACATTAATATACTGGAATTCCAAATTAATGTATGGGGTGAGAGATAGGGCAAATGTAAAGATTTATAAAAATTTCAAAATCTCTTTGAAAATGATTCAATCATGTTTGTGAATGCTGACACCAAGGTTTAGCTTATTAACTTTCCATTTGACAGAGTTAGAGCACCAAATGTACATTAATATACTGGAATACAAAATTAATGTATGGTGAGAGATAGGGCAAATGTAAAGATTTATAAAAATTTCAAAATCTCTTTGAAAATGATTCAATCATGTTTGTGAATGCTGACACCAAGGTTTAGCTTATTAACTTTCCATTTTACAGAGTTATAGTACCAAATGTACATTAAAGTATTGGTATACGAATTTAATGTATAGTCAGAGATAGGGCAAATGTAAAGATTTATGAAAATTTCAAATTGTCATTGGAAATGTTTCATACATGTCTGTGAATGCTGACAGCAAGTTTGAGCTTCATATCTTTCCATTTGACAGAGTTAGAGCACCAAATGTACATTAATATACTGGAATACCAAATTAATGTATAGTGAGAGATAGGGCAAATGTAAAGATTTATGAAAATTTCAAATTGTCATTGGAAATGTTTCATACATGTCTGTGAATGCTGACAGCAAGTTTGAGCTTCATATCTTTCCATTTGACAGAGTTAGAGCACCAAATGTACATTAATATACTGGAATACCAAATTAATGTATAGTGAGAGATAGGGCAAATGTAAAGATTTATGAAAATTTCAAATTGTCATTGGAAATGTTTCATACATGTCTGTGAATCCTGACAGCAAGTTTGAGCTTCATATCCTTCCATTTGACAGAGTTAGAGCACCAAATGTACATTAATATACTGGAATTCCAAATTAATGTATGGGGTGAGAGATAGGGCAAATGTAAAGATTTATAAAAATTTCAAAATCTCTTTGAAAATGATTCAATCATGTTTGTGAATGCTGACACCAAGGTTTAGCTTATTAACTTTCCATTTGACAGAGTTAGAGCACCAAATGTACATTAATATACTGGAATACAAAATTAATGTATGGTGAGAGATAGGGCAAATGTAAAGATTTATAAAAATTTCAAAATCTCTTTGAAAATGATTCAATCATGTTTGTGAATGCTGACACCAAGGTTTAGCTTATTAACTTTCCATTTTACAGAGTTATAGTACCAAATGTACATTAAAGTATTGGTATACGAATTTAATGTATAGTGAGAGATAGGGCAAATGTAAAGATTTATGAAAATTTCAAATTGTCATTGGAAATGTTTCATACATGTCTGTGAATGCTGACAGCAAGTTTGAGCTTCATATCTTTCCATTTGACAGAGTTAGAGCACCAAATGTACATTAATATACTGGAATACCAAATTAATGTATAGTGAGAGATAGGGCAAATGTAAAGATTTATGAAAATTTCAAATTGTCATTGGAAATGTTTCATACATGTCTGTGAATGCTGACAGCAAGTTTGAGCTTCATATCTTTCCATTTGACAGAGTTAGAGCACCAAATGTACATTAATATACTGGAATACCAAATTAATGTATAGTGAGAGATAGGGCAAATGTAAAGATTTATGAAAATTTCAAATTGTCATTGGAAATGTTTCATACATGTCTGTGAATGCTGACAGCAAGTTTGAGCTTCATATCTTTCCATTTGACAGAGTTAGAGCACCAAATGTACATTAATATACTGGAATACCAAATTAATGTATGGTGAGAGATAGGGCAAATGTAAAGATTTATGAAAATTTCAAATTGTCATTGGAAATGTTTCTAACATGTCTGGGAATGCTGAAAGCAAGTTTGAGTTTCATATCTTTCCATTTGACAGAATTAGAGCACCAAATGTACATTAGAGATAGGGCAAATGTAAAGATTTATGAAAATTTCAAATTGTCATTGGAAATGTTTCATACATGTCTGTGAATGCTGACAGCAAGTTTGAGCTTCATATCTTTCCATTTGACAGAGTTAGAGCACCAAATGTACATTAATATACTGGAATACCAAATTAATGTATAGTGAGAGATAGGGCAAATGTAAAGATTTATGAAAATTTCACATTGTCATTGGAAATGTTTCATACATGTCTGTGAATGCTGACAGCAAGTTTGAGCTTCATATCCTTCCATTTGACAGAGTTAGAGCACCAAATGTACATTAATATACTGGAATTCCAAATTAATGTATGGTGAGAGATAGGGCAAATGTAAAGATTTATGAAAACTTCAAATTGTCATTGGAAATGTTTCATACATGTCTGTGAATGCTGACAGCAAGTTTGAGCTTCATATCCTTCCATTTGACAGAGTTAGAGCACCAAATGTACATTAATATACTGGAATACCAAATTAATGTATAGTGAGAGATAGGGCAAATGTAAAGATTTATGAAAATTTCAAATTGTCATTGGAAATGTTTCCTACATGTCTGGGAATGCTGAAAGCAAGTTTGAGTTTCATATTTTTCCATTTGACAGAATTAGAGCACCAAATGTACATTAATATACTTGAATTCAATATAAATGTATAGTGAGAGATAGGGCAAATGTAAAGATTTATGAAAATTTCAAATTGTCATTGGAAATGTTTCATACATGTCTGTGAATGCTGACAGCAAGTTTGAGCTTCATATCTTTCCATTTGACAGAGTTAGAGCACCAAATGTACATTAATATACTGGAATTCCAAATTAATGTATAGTGAGAGATAGGGCAAATGTAAAGATTTATGAAAATTTCAAATTGTCATTGGAAATGTTTCATACATGTCTGTGAATGCTGACAGCAAGTTTGAGCTTCATATCCTTCCATTTGACAGAGTTAGAGCACCAAATGTACATTAATATACTGGAATACCAAATTAATGTATAGTGAGAGATAGGGCAAATGTAAAGATTTATGAAAATTTCAAATTGTCATTGGAAATGTTTCATACATGTCTGTGAATGCTGACAGCAAGTTTGAGCTTCATACCTTTCAATTTGACAGAGTTAGAGCACCAAATGTACATTAATATACTGGAATACCAAATTAATGTATAGTGAGAGATAGGGCAAATGTAAAGATTTATGAAAATTTCACATTGTCATTGGAAATGTTTCATACATGTCTGTGAATCCTGACAGCAAGTTTGAGCTTCATATCCTTCCATTTGACAGAGTTAGAGCACCAAATGTACATTAATATACTGGAATTCCAAATTAATGTATGGGGTGAGAGATAGGGCAAATGTAAAGATTTATAAAAATTTCAAAATCTCTTTGAAAATGATTCAATCATGTTTGTGAATGCTGACACCAAGGTTTAGCTTATTAACTTTCCATTTGACAGAGTTAGAGCACCAAATGTACATTAATATACTGGAATTCCAAATTAATGTATGGTGAGAGATAGGGCAAATGTAAAGATTTATAAAAATTTCAAAATCTCTTTGAAAATGATTCAATCATGTTTGTGAATGCTGACACCAAGGTTTAGCTTATTAACATTCCATTTTACAGAGTTATAGTACCAAATGTACATTAAAGTATTGGTATACGAATTTAATGTATAGTCAGAGATAGGGCAAATGTAAAGATTTATGAAAATTTCAAATTGTCATTGGAAATGTTTCATACATGTCTGTGAATGCTGACAGCAAGTTTGAGCTTCATATCTTTCCATTTGACAGAGTTAGAGCACCAAATGTACATTAATATACTGGAATACCAAATTAATGTATGGTGAGAGATAGGGCAAATGTAAAGATTTATGAAAATTTCAAATTGTCATTGGAAATGTTTCATACATGTCTGTGAATGCTGACAGCAAGTTTGAGCTTCATATCTTTCCATTTGACAGAGTTAGAGCACCAAATGTACATTAATATACTGGAATACCAAATTAATGTATAGTGAGAGATAGGGCAAATGTAAAGATTTATGAAAATTTCAAATTGTCATTGGAAATGTTTCATACATGTCTGTGAATCCTGACAGCAAGTTTGAGCTTCATATCCTTCCATTTGACAGAGTTAGAGCACCAAATGTACATTAATATACTGGAATACCAAATTAATGTATAGTGAGAGATAGGGCAAATGTAAAGATTTATGAAAATTTCACATTGTCATTGGAAATGTTTCATACATGTCTGTGAATGCTGACAGCAAGTTTGAGCTTCATATCTTTCCATTTGACAGAGTTAGAGCACCAAATGTACATTAATATACTGGAATACCAAATTAATGTATGGTGAGAGATAGGGCAAATGTAAAGATTTATAAAAATTTCAAAATCTCTTTGAAAATGATTCAATCATGTTTGTGAATGCTGACACCAAGGTTTAGCTTATTAGCATTCCATTTTACAGAGTTATAGTACCAAATGTACATTAAAGTATTGGTATACGAATTTAATGTATAGTCAGAGATAGAGCAAATGTAAAGATTTATGAAAATTTCAAATTGTCATTGGAAATGTTTCATACATGTCTGTGAATGCTGACAGCAAGTTTGAGCTTCATATCTTTCCATTTGACAGAGTTAGAGCACCAAATGTACATTAATATACTGGAATACCAAATTAATGTATAGTGAGAGATAGGGCAAATGTAAAGATTTATGAAAATTTCAAATTGTCATTGGAAATGTTTCATACATGTCTGTGAATGCTGACAGCAAGTTTGAGCTTCATATCTTTCCATTTGACAGAGTTAGAGCACCAAATGTACATTAATATACTGGAATACCAAATTAATGTATAGTGAGAGATAGGGCAAATGTAAAGATTTATGAAAATTTCAAATTGTCATTGGAAATGTTTCATACATGTCTGTGAATGCTGACAGCAAGTTTGAGCTTCATATCTTTCCATTTGACAGAGTTAGAGCACCAAATGTACATTAATATACTGGAATACCAAATTAATGTATAGTGAGAGATAGGGCAAATGTAAAGATTTATGAAAATTTCACATTGTCATTGGAAATGTTTCATACATGTCTGTGAATGCTGACAGCAAGTTTGAGCTTCATATCTTTCCATTTGACAGAGTTAGAGCACCAAATGTACATTAATATACTGGAATACCAAATTAATGTATGGTGAGAGATAGGGCAAATGTAAAGATTTATGAAAATTTCACATTGTCATTGGAAATGTTTCATACATGTCTGTGAATGCTGACAGCAAGTTTGAGCTTCATATCTTTCCATTTGACAGAGTTAGAGCACCAAATGTACATTAATATACTGGAATACCAAATTAATGTATAGTGAGAGATAGGGCAAATGTAAAGATTTATGAAAATTTCACATTGTCATTGGAAATGTTTCATACATGTCTGTGAATGCTGACAGCAAGTTTGAGCTTCATATCCTTCCATTTGACAGAGTTAGAGCACCAAATGTACATTAATATACTGGAATTCCAAATTAATGTATGGGGTGAGAGATAGGGCAAATGTAAAGATTTATAAAAATTTCAAAATCTCTTTGAAAATGATTCAATCATGTTTGTGAATGCTGACACCAAGGTTTAGCTTATTAACTTTCCATTTGACAGAGTTAGAGCACCAAATGTACATTAATATACTGGAATACAAAATTAATGTATGGTGAGAGATAGGGCAAATGTAAAGATTTATAAAAATTTCAAAATCTCTTTGAAAATGATTCAATCATGTTTGTGAATGCTGACACCAAGGTTTAGCTTATTAACTTTCCATTTTACAGAGTTATAGTACCAAATGTACATTAAAGTATTGGTATACGAATTTAATGTATAGTGAGAGATAGGGCAAATGTAAAGATTTATGAAAATTTCAAATTGTCATTGGAAATGTTTCATACATGTCTGTGAATGCTGACAGCAAGTTTGAGCTTCATATCTTTCCATTTGACCAACTGGACAAATGTCACAGATATCACCTGCGATCCATACTTGGCATACGCTGGCCAAACACCATCAGCAACAACCAACTCTATGCCCGTTGCAATACACAGCCTTTGTCTGTCATGGTACAGGATCGCAGATGGGGCATGTTAGGACACGTACTACGCATGCCTCAGGATACACCAGCTCAGCTTGCTCTACACTTTGCAGTTGTGGGCTCACAGATACACAAGAGCAGATGTGGTCGCCACCAGACAAACCTTCTCGATACTATCAGAACCGATCTAAAGCACCACCAGCTAGCTCTCAAATGTGCTGATGACATCGAAACTCTGAGAGCTTTAGCCAACGACAAGGCTACTTGGAGATCTATGGGAAAAGACTGATTGCAACTTTAATTACAACACACTTTGTTTTTTACTGTTGCAGTTACCAGTTTAATAATAATAATAATAATACCAAATTCATGTATAGTGAGAGATAGGGCAAATGTAAAGATTTATAAAAATTTCAAAATCTCTTTGAAAATGATTCAAACATGTTTGTGAATGCTGACACCAAGGTTTAGCTTATTAACTTTCCATTTGACAGAGTTATAGTACCAAATGTACATTAAAGTATTGGTATACGAATTTAATGTATAGTGAGAGATAGGGCAAATGTAAAGATTTATGAAAATTTCAAATTGTCATTGGAAATGTTTCCTACATGTCTGGGAATGCTGACAGCAAGTTTGAGTTTCATATCTTTCCATTTGACAGAATTAGAGCACCAAATGTACATTAATATACTGGAATACCAAATTAATGTATAGTGAGAGATAGGGCAAATGTAAAGATTTATAAAAATTTCAAAATCTCTTTGGAAATGATTCAATCATGTTTGTGAATGCTTACGTTAAGTCTCTCCATTTGACAGAGCTACAGCACTCTAATGTACATTAAATTTCTAGTATACGACCTTAAATGGGTGTAGCATGTATATCGTGCGATACTATTATGCAAATTATCGGCATACGAAGTTAAAATGTTTTGACATGAATGGGGCAACTAGAAACACGCAGGGACAGTCCAGAACGCAGCTGTCAGAAGGTCTTTACATAGAGGCAGGTAGCCATTATGCTATTACTGCAATTGAGATTGAGTGTGGCTGGTTATACCAGTTTACGTTCATATCGGAACACCTCTCGCTAAAATCGTTTCTACATGGGACCAGAAAAGTTGGTCTCCTCCGCCAATCAAGACACTTACAGGATTCTATCCATTTTTCCCAGTTTCTAGATGAACCACGAATACTGGATATACCTTTAAAATGGCTTGGAACGATGCACTCATCCCGAATTAACTTGATATAATTTGACTACATTTTTCTCGCAAATACCCTATTCTTAAGTATGGAATAGCGCCAACCACAATCGTTTCCTTTTGAAATTTTCTTGTTTAAATAGAAGCGCAAAACCTTATAAAGTAGGCCTACCTGGACACATCTCTATGGTGGTAGCGGTTCCCATAGAGGTTGGTAGCGCTTAGACTCTGAAGCTGTCTCCTAATCGGTTGGTGCCATAGAGACGTGCTCACCAATAATCCGGATTTCGGGGGGGTTCCACGTAATGTGGGATTGGCATCTGATATCTTAGGATTCATATGAGTCGGCCATATCGAGAAGAACTGGTTCTTCTCACGCAAGTGACACCCAAAGCTCAACTCGGCAGAGCGTTACCACCGATCCCGGCCTCTGAGCGTCGTGGATGGTAGCGTTCGGTATGGTCCAACTCTTTTTCTTTGGAGTTTCGTTGGCCGTCGATCGGCAAAATTTCACTTTAACGACATCCATATAATATATGTGGATAGAAACTGCTTCAAAAACAAACAAGTACTACACAGTGCATATCCATGTGTATAAGAAATCTTTCAAAGAGTTCTATTTTTTCAGAAATATATACAGTACGGCATGTTCACTCTTACACCTACTCAAGGTCGGCCATTTATAGTATTACGCAATTAGGGTTAGTTAATGTATGATGAGAAATTTATGTAGAAATCAAAATTTCTAAAACTGTTTCATACATGTCTGTGAATGTAGACACAAAGTTTAAACTTCATATTTAGCCATTTGACAGAGTTACAGCACTAAGTGTACATTGTATTAAGAAAATGTATGGGGAAAGATAGGGTAAATTTCTGTAAAAATCAAAATTTCTAAAACTGTTTGGAAATGTTTCATACTTGTATGTGAATGTGGATGCCAAGTTTAGGCTTCAAATTTACCAATTTGACAGAGTTACATCACTAAATGTACATTTAAGTTAATATATGGTGAGAGATAGGGCAAATGTAAAGATTTATAAAAATTCAAATTCTCATTGGAAATGTTTCATACATGTCTGTGAATAGAGACACCAAGTTTGAGCTTCATATCTTTCCACTTTACAGAGTTAGAACACCAAATGTACATTAATATACTGGAATACCAAATTAATGTATGGTGAGAGATAAGGCAAATGTAAAGATTTATGAAATTTTCAAATTCTCATTGGAAATGTTTCATACATGTCTGTGAATGCTGACAGCAAGTTTGAGCTTCATATCTTTCCATTTGACAGAATTAGAGCACCAAATGTACATTAATATACTGGAATTCAATATAAATGTATAGTGAGAGATAGGGCAAATGTAAAGATTTATGAAAATTTCAAATTGTCATTGGAAATGTTTCATACATGTCTGTGAATGCTGACAGCAAGTTTGAGCTTCATATCTTTCCATTTGACAGAGTTAGAGCACCAAATGTACATTAATATACTGGAATACAAAATTAATGTATGGTGAGAGATAGGGCAAATGTAAAGATTTATGAAAATTTTAAATTGTCATTGGAAATGTTTCATACATGTCTGTGAATGCTGACAGCAAGTTTGAGCTTCATATCTTTCCATTTGACAGAGTTAGAGCACCAAATGTACATTAATATACTGGAATACCAAATTAATGTATGGTGAGAGATAGGGCAAATGTAAAGATTTATGAAAATTTCACATTGTCATTGGAAATGTTTCATACATGTCTGTGAATGCTGACAGCAAGTTTGAGCTTCATATCCTTCCATTTGACAGAGTTAGAGCACCAAATGTACATTAATATACTGGAATTCCAAATTAATGTATGGTGAGAGATAGGGCAAATGTAAAGATTTATGAAAACTTCAAATTGTCATTGGAAATGTTTCATACATGTCTGTGAATGCTGACAGCAAGTTTGAGCTTCATATCCTTCCATTTGACAGAGTTAGAGCACCAAATGTACATTAATATACTGGAATACCAAATTAATGTATGGTGAGAGATAGGGCAAATGTAAAGATTTATGAAAATTTCAAATTGTCATTGGAAATGTTTCCTACATGTCTGGGAATGCTGAAAGCAAGTTTGAGTTTCATATCTTTCCATTTGACAGAATTAGAGCACCAAATGTACATTAATATACTTGAATTCAATATAAATGTATAGTGAGAGATAGGGCAAATGTAAAGATTTATGAAAATTTCAAATTGTCATTTGAAATGTTTCATACATGTCTGTGAATGCTGACAGCAAGTTTGAGCTTCATATCTTTCCATTTGACAGAGTTAGAGCACCAAATGTACATTAATATACTGGAATACCAAATTAATGTATAGTGAGAGATAGGGCAAATGTAAAGATTTATAAACATTTCACATTGTCATTGGAAATGTTTCATACATGTCTGTGAATGCTGACAGCAAGTTTGAGCTTCATATCCTTCCATTTGACAGAGTTAGAGCACCAAATGTACATTAATATACTTGAATTCCAAATTAATGTATGGTGAGAGATAGGGCAAATGTAAAGATTTATGAAAATTTCAAATTGTCATTGGAAATGTTTCATACATGTCTGTGAATGCTGACAGCAAGTTTGAGCTTCATATCTTTCCATTTGACAGAGTTAGAGCACCAAATGTACATTAATATACTGGAATACAAAATTAATGTATGGTGAAAGTTAGGGCAAATGTAAAGATTTATAAAAATTTCAAAATCTCTTTGAAAATGATTCAATCATGTTTGTGAATGCTGAAACCAAGGTTTAGCTTATTAACTCTCCATTTTACAGAGTTATAGTACCAAATGTACATTAAAGTATTGGTATACGAATTTAATGTATAGTGAGAGATAGGGCAAATGTCAAGATTTATGAAAATTTCAAATTGTCATTGGAAATGTTTCCTACATGTCTGGGAATGCTGAAAGCAAGTTTGAGTTTCATATCTTTCCATTTGACAGAATTAGAGCACCAAATGTACATTAATATACTGGAATTCAATATAAATGTATAGTGAGAGATAGGGCAAATGTAAAGATTTATGAAAATTTCAAATTGTCATTGGAAATGTTTCATACATGTCTGTGAATGCTGACAGCAAGTTTGAGCTTCATATCTTTCCATTTGACAGAGTTAGAGCACCAAATGTACATTAATATACTGGAATACCAAATTAATGTATAGTGAGAGATAGAGCAAACGTAAAGATTTATGAAAATTTCACATTGTCATTGGAAATGTTTCATACATGTCTGTGAATGCTGACAGCAAGTTTGAGCTTCATATCCTTCCATTTGACAGAGTTAGAGCACCAAATGTACATTAATATACTGGAATACCAAATTAATGTATAGTGAGAGATAGGGCAAATGTAAAGATTTATGAAAATTTCAAATTGTCATTGGAAATGTTTCATACATGTCTGTGAATGCTGACAGCAAGTTTGAGCTTCATATCCTTCCATTTGACAGAGTTAGAGCACCAAATGTACATTAATATACTGGAATACCAAATTAATGTATAGTGAGAGATAGGGCAAATGTAAAGATTTATGAAAATTTCACATTGTCATTGGAAATGTTTCATACATGTCTGTGAATGCTGACAGCAATTTTGAGCTTCATATCCTTCCATTTGACAGAGTTAGAGCACCAAATGTACATTAATATACTGGAATACCAAATTAATGTATGGTGAGAGATAGGGCAAATGTAAAGATTTATGAAAATTTCAAATTGTCATTGGAAATGTTTCATACATGTCTGTGAATGCTGACAGCAAGTTTGAGCTTCATATCTTTCCATTTGACAGAGTTAGAGCACCAAATGTACATTAATATACTGGAATACCAAATTAATGTATAGTGAGAGATAGGGCAAATGTAAAGATTTATGAAAATTTCAAATTGTCATTGGAAATGTTTCATACATGTCTGTGAATGCTGACAGCAAGTTTGAGCTTCATATCTTTCCATTTGACAGAGTTAGGCACCAAATGTACATTAATATACTGGAATACCAAATTAATGTATGGTGAGAGATAGGGCAAATGTAAAGATTTATGAAAATTTCAAATTGTCATTGGAAATGTTTCATACATGTCTGTGAATGCTGACAGAAAGTTTGAGCTTCATATCTTTCCATTTGACAGAGTTAGAGCACCAAATGTACATTAATATATATTCTGAAGTGTCCTAGTGAATTCCTTGCTGAAGTGAGTCACTTCAACTGGTGCAGCCTTTGATCCTTCACAGCCAGATGGATTTAATGATAGAACATACATTTATGAAATACTAAATTGAATATTGTACACAATATGTTGCTGCTGGTAGGTTATTGTAGCCCCTTCTCATGCAATCTCAAAGTTTTCTTCTTTTGGCTTCTCAGATTATAGGTCCTCATCCATAATCTTCTGCATTTAGGACAAATTGTAGTTGATTATGAGAAAAACAATATAATACACAATACAATATATAAACAATATATATAAAATGCTGTCAGTACCACTTTCCATGGTATATATAAGCATATTATTACTACAGATGAAATCACAACTTATTCTTAGGCTTTAGCTTATCAATTATCCTCAAAGGGACCTCCTTTATACCATTCACAAGGATATGCAAAACAATGTTACAGGTCCCTTCTTTAGTGGATTTCAGCTCGGCAATAATGCAAATAGAAAATTATGCACACAAGTATTAACATGGCATGATTAAGAGAAAGTCTGTAACTTTTGTGGCATGCATTTATTATTATTATTATTATACATTATAACAAACCAAATGAATTAATAGTTAATAGTTAATAGTTAAATATACATGTACATATACATATACAATTGCAAGATGATGTCATCTATATAGTCATCTTCATCCGGCTTCATGGATGAAGATAGAGAGCCCAGTACTGAAACCGCATTGCCTGTCTGAATAGAGACGGAGATCCTTTGGACTATAGGTACTCGTGTGCACGCGATTCTCCAGTAATCAACCTCATCTTACTACCAAGATCCCTAAAGGAGTCTCGTACTTGGGGGCCAAGAGTGCTGCTGGTCTCCACAGTTACAGGGGTGAAGTAGTAAGATGAACTTAAGCTGGCATGATATTTGGCCTCCTTCAAAGTCTCTGCATGGGCTATACAGAAGCACCAGAGTCAGTGGCAGATCTTATTATTATCATATATTATTATTATTATTATTATTATTCATTATTATTATTATTAAAGTGCACCATGTAGCACTGTACAGAAATAAATTATAAACATGAAAAAACAATGGGTTAATTTCCACACAAAAAACATTTAGTCAGTGACATCAGTATTATGTTCATAGAATCTTCTCTAGTGCTCTTCCCATTCTTCCTTCCTTTCAGGCTCTATCTAGTATTAGAGTACATTTCTTCTTTTCTCCCATCTCCTGGAATCCTCCCACTATGTCCCCCATGGCTTGCATCATGATCAACTCCTTCTTCTTCTCAATCAGTGACCTACATGTACAGCACAGTAAGAAATGCTAGCTCTTCATTCTCCACCTCTTATTCTTTGCATTGCTTATAATTACATATTCTTTCTTCTATCTTTAAGTTGTTCCACCTGCCTGTTTCCACTCTAACCCTCGCTGTTCCCCCTCTTAACTTTATATCCGACGTACGTAGGTTCTTCCTTCCTATTTCCACACACCTTGCTTTGCAGTCGTACTCCATTAATCTCCCCATCATCTTAGTTTCTTCCTCCCACTCCTGTAGTGCCACTCGCACAGCATTTACAGTCAGCATACACTTCACCTCCCCCAAGGACATCCTTTCTAAGTCTTCCATCCTCACATTTTGTCATTAAACCTTCTCCAAGCTTTGTTCCAACTCCTTCAGCCATCGTATTTTGCCCCTCATTCTCAGAACTTCTAGTGCTACCTGTCTCACTAGTCTGTCCTCATCCAACCTTAAGACCCTCCACAAGAACTCAATGCACCTCTTCTTGGCTTCCCACTCTAATGGAAGTATCCCCCCACTCTAATTCATTTTCCAACTCTAATGGAAGTATCCCCCCACTCTAATGCATCCCCTCACTCTAATGGAAGTATATCCCCACTCTAATGGAAGTATCCCCCACTCTAATGGAAGTATCCCCCCACTCTAATGGAAGTACGTATATCCCCACTCTAATGGAAGTATCCCCCACTCTAATGGAAGTATCCCCCCACTCTAATGGAAGTACGTATATCCCCACTCTAATGGAAGTATCCCCCACTCTAATGGAAGTATCCCCCCACTCTAATGGAAGTATCCCCCCACTCTAATGGAAGTACGTATATCCCCACTCTAATGGAAGTATCCCCCCACTCTAATGGAAGTATCCCCCCACTCTAATGGAAGTACGTATATCCCCACTCTAATGGAAGTATCCCCCCACTCTAATAGAAGTATATCCCTCACTATATCCCCACTCTAATGGAAGTATATCCCCCCACTCTAATGGAAGTATCTCATATATTTAGGGCAAATATTGACATACTTCAAAATTTCTAAAATTCATTGACTATGCATGCTTTATAGTTTTCTGTAAATGCTGGCACCAAGTATTAGCTTCATCTTCATATCTTTGCATTTGACAGAGTTTCAACCCAAAATGTATATTAAATTCTAGTGTATGAACTTAAAGTATATGGGGAGTTTAGCATTAAAATTAATGACAAATATAAATTTGCACATATCATTACATTAACAATCTTAAATGTTACAAAGGAGAATTTTGTACTACATAGTCAGTTGGCATATAAAAATATGCAAAATTTGGAACTTTTAAATTGACAATGAGTCAATTTCATATAAGAGACATAGACAAATCTAGAATCACACAGGTGTCACACAGGTGTCATTGCATTTAATTCATATAAGAGACATAGACAAATCTAGAATCACACAGGTGTCATTGCATTTAATTCATATAAGAGACATAGACAAATCTAGAATCACACAGGTGTCATTGCATTTAATTCCTTATACTGTAACAGCGGTCTTCGATTCTTCATCATGAGTACTTTCAATCTGACCATTGATTATGCTTTTTTTCGCCATCGGTGCTTTCAATTGACTTTAGAGTAATACTTTTTAGAGTTGTTCTGGCTGATAATATAGTGCTTGTCAATGGAACTTTTCTCAAAAGACAACAGAATAGCTTCTTTGTATTTTGTCGAATCTGCCTTAGGAAAATGGTGAAGAGGATCGGAGTAAAGAGGAGCGAGGCAAGGTCAATAATCAGACCAGCTATGAAGGCCACATAGATCAAACCGCGCAATTCTTGACCCTGTTCGAATTCAAGTAACTCCGGATCCGCGGCAAGAGCAGCATTCTGCCGATAACGGAAGACAAGAGAAGGAACTATCACAGCAAGATGTCCAATAAAAGAAAATGTATTCCCAGCCATCAGAAATAATGCCAATTTTGCTGTTGCCTTTGAATAGCTCGCATCGTTTGAATTCACCCCTATTCCAGTGTTTTTCTTCAAGAAACGAAGAGCAAGGATTGGAAACACAGCTGATATTATGAATGCTACAATTCCAATGATGCAGGGAACAGTAAGGGCATACAGTTCAGCACCACTTATGAATTCTTTTACAATATTCAGATCTCTATCGACAATAAATTTTAGCAAATTTTTTCTGTGATGAATTAGCAGAATTATGCTTCCAATGTTAACTATAATGGCGAAGACCCATATCCCAACACAACCCAGTACCACAGCCCAGATCTTAATTTTGTACTGGATCGAGGTAATGAAAACGTACACAAGAATGGCATAGAACGCCATGAAGAGTGTTCGAACTGAAACGAGAGTCGATAATCCATAAAAACACAATCCCAAGAAACTGCGATAATTATGTTCCCATAAATCATCACACGATTCTTCATGCGCAACCATGTCTGTGTAAAGTCCCTCAAAAAAGGGCCGATCGAGAAATGCAGTGCTGTTGTCAAAGTAACAGGGTGTAATGTTGTGTGCTTTGCAATACGGTGAAAGAACATTCTGGAAGAAAGAATTCCATTTTAAGATAACGTCGCGAAATACAGCATTGTAGTTACGGAGGCAGTCATATAAAGTATAATACAGGACGGCCGCAGCTAATCCCACAATGGCAAAGACAATCACTCCAATCAGTATATTAATCAAAACAATTCGGATTGCCCTCGGTATCCGCCCAGGACCAACTATGGTGAATATAAGAAAGGTGCTGAAGATTATGGTTGCAATCGACAAAGTTGGAACTACGATCCCAGTTGATAGAGAATATGGATTGATCGTTCCGTTCACAATATATGCCTCTACCTTATCAAAGTAGTCCATACTTTACGATCCTCCAACGGAAAATTGTTTCAGCTTGTGAACATGCAGCTTTAATTTCTAAAGTTAGTGCTGTAGGATGGCCTTATTACGAGCGAATGTAATGAGTTTAATTCCTGATTCAGTACTTCCTGTGCAGAGCGTAGACCAAACTGACCTTTCCAAGATGGCGTCGCTCTTCGGGTACCAGCACCGCTGTAATAGTGTAAGGCGTCCCCCCTTTTTCGTGTCCCCCAGGACATTATTCTCTAGTGAATAATGTCCCCCTTGGTGAATGTTGTCCCCCTAGGACACTATTCACTAGTGAATACTGTTTCCCTTAGTGAATGTTGTTCCTCCATGATCAATGACAGCTAAACAAAGCATACGTAGAGCCTTTTAAATGTATAATTTAATGATACGTTTCATCAATTCCATGGATATTATGCAGATTGCATAATAATATTATTATTAAGCAATAAAGCATGCAAACAGCGATGCACCTAGACACAAGAGAATTAAAACAGACAGCATGAGATGCAAATTATGCAACTAGATATAATACTATGTAATAAGAATAAGAGGATATATGAGAGAAAATAGCAAAGGTTATGAGGGGACTACATAGTCATTAATGCAACAGTTACTACTGGTTACAGATGCTATAACACCAGTTATTGCCATGTTTCACTGGTGAAGGCAATACTGGAATGCACTCAGTGCATACCGCACTGACTGCATTTGCCTTAATAACCGGTACCAGCCAGCCCTGTACCATTGAAATATGCAATCTAGGTGATTCAGAATGACACCATGCTGCTCCAATAGGCCTCCTGGTGTTTAATCCATTTTTGGCTTAAGCACCGGTAAGCCCTGTACCATTGAAATATACAATCAAGGTGACTCAGAATGACACCATGCTGCTCCTATAGGCCTCCTGGTGCTTAATCCACTTTTTGGCTTAAGCACCGGCAAGCCTTTTACCATTGAAATATGCAATCTAGGTGACTCAGAATGATACCATGCTGCTCCTATAGACCTCCTGGTGCTTAAGCCAAAACTGGATTAAGCACCAGGAGGCCAATAGGAGCTACAAGGTGTCATTTCAAGACACCTCTATGGCATTTTCCAATAGTATCAGGCTTGCCGGTTCTTAAGCCAAAACTGGATTAAGCACCAGGAGGCCTATAGGAGCTGCAAGGTGTCATTTCATTTTCAGTATAGTTTAGATGACAGCTACATAGCAATCCTGTAGAGTTGTTTAAACAGTGTCTGCTAGTTCATTTTATGGTTAGATGAAATGACCCAAAGCAGTAATTACAACTAAAGACCACATGGATTAACAATCTACTACATTTTCACACCTAGCTACCTAACCTATCCCTCAAATTGCCCACCATTCATCTATGTTTATACATACTACTACTGTCTTGCCCCTGCACACAAACATAGATGGCAGATAGGTTTGTATATGTATATATATATACTTTTTCACCCCAACACAAACATGGAAGGCATGCAGGAAGTAAGGGGCAGCACACTACACAACACCAGCCTAGGAGGGTGAAACAGCCGTACGTGTCTGTGATTCTTTTTCCCTCTTTGTATGACTGGAATGCAATCCAGTGGCTGCCATTTAAATACTCTCCTAACCAATATAAGACTTGGTCGCTGGCCAGCATAATAATAATAATATTATCTTGAAGTGATTCACTTATTTATATGTACATATACTTCAACACATGCTATATATATTTTGTACATGTACTGTATAGACATACAGTTCCTTTGCATATAAATTATATAGGCTGATGCACATATGTGTTTATAGTTTAAGCAACTTTCTCCAAAAGTGGTTCAGTTTATCAACTTCTCCAATTTGGCAACTTCACTTTTTCTGGAATAAGTTTTCTCCTGAGAGGCAGAATAAAAAGATTGTGTAGTACATACACTCACACATGCATGTAAAAGACTGCATTTAAATGAAATGTAATAGTGAAAGCTTGCATACCTTTACACCAATGAGCATACAAACATATACGTACGTACATACAATTTTAAGGCGTAAACATGCAACCTGTTGAATACAAAGATCTATGGGTTTTCCCTAAGTCGTAAGTCTGGGAATACAGTTTTTCCTTTGCCTCCTATTGATGCCCACCATAGAAACTGTTGTTTTAGATCATTCATAGCAGCCATTTTTTGTTGCCTCTCTATACTTGAAGGGTACTACCCTATTCACTGACTATATATTACTCTGAAAATGGATTTTGACATGGAGTCTAAGACTTATCAATTAGTACACTAGACTAGACAGTCATAAGACAACTGAACTAATGCAGAAAATGTCTAGCATACAAAAAGTATTAATAATATAGGTTAGTAGTGTGAATGCTAAATTACACTTGTATGCACGTAACTATATACATATATACAAACAATCACATACAACACTACAATTAACAAGATTCATAAGATCAGTGGAAAAACGCAATTCTAAGATCTACATCCAGTCTTAAAGCTTAAAGTATTTCAGTTGAACAAGGGATATGGTGCTAAGTGAATAATCACTGGAATGTATTTTGTCAAACCAGTAGAGTGACCAGGGTCTTAACTTGGCCAGGATCTTAGATAGCTGTGAGGTGATCACTGGATGCTATTTTAATAGGATCTCAGTCTCCCGTCAAGACTCACTGTATAGATAGAATTCTTAACATTTCATAATTTTTTTCATAATCACTGGAACATATTACTCCTGATCAGCCCAGTGGCATGTATGTATAATACTATAATGCAATACATTGCTAGTCGGATGATGTCATGTGACTTACTTGGTTGTACACAAAGTGGTTCGTATTTGTTAATGTTGAGATCAAACACAAACACCTTCCCATCAGCAGTGCAGGCAGCAAACACAGTTGAGGCAAAGTGGGACAAGCAATGTCACACACACCACTGTTCAAGTCATATATGAACATGGGATCCTCTGAAGGGGAGAAAACACATCAATTTCTGTACACAAGTATATACTATCCTAATATACTTACAAGTATATGTACATTATACATACATCATTACTTAATTAAGCTGCCAATATGTACATATATACGTCATACTTATGTACATATATACGTAGTACTTAATAAGGTTGGCTATATGTACATACGTATGTTTGCATGTAAATAGCACATCTCTGTTTAATTAGTTAGCCAGGCACCTAATTATGAGGCAGTTCATAAAAGGTACGTATTTAGTGGAGTTCTACCTAAATGTGGTTACATCAGTTATGCAGACACTTTTATAATTATGTAGATGTATGAGAAATCCATCATACATATACGTATGTATATTCCTTAGCAAAAGGACATTCATTGTTTTAAGAATTACTTATACGTATAAGCTACACCTTTACGTACGCATCTTCAAATCTTAGCTTGTTCTGTAAATCAGGTGGATAAATGTGCCACCAAGCTCAATGTATATTAATTACATGTATGCAAGACCAAGCCTAACCATCACTCCAAGCCCAACCATCACTAAAAGCCCAACCATCACTCCAAGCGCCTAACCATCACTCCAAGCCTAACCCTCACTCCAAGTCTAACCATCACTCCAAGCCTACATTCCTTCTTATAATGCATCTTTAACTCATCATAAGCAGAAGATGGATCAATAGGCATCCACAAACCTTCCCAAGTACTGGCGTTTACCACCATCATGATCAACAGAAACAAGCTTAGTTGTACATATATACTGTACACGTTCACTTTTGTCCGTACTACAACTCTACCATCACATACCTTAACTATTATCCGTACTACGTATATACAACCCTGTCATCATACTAAGTACTCTGGCTCTGCCATCAGAGGACACTGAGTAGAAGTTGAGGTCGTTATCCACGTTGTTCTCTTGCCAAGCAACCCGCCACGCCGGATCAGCGTGCTTGCCACTCTTAGCTGTGGACTGGTAGAGGGGCACACTTCCCTTCTTCTTCTACAAATTGTATTAATGTGGAATCACATTTGTCACGATACACAAACTACTTGAAAGTTATGAAAAAAGCGTTATGAAAAAAAAAATAAAAAGCGCGTCCCAAGTGTGTGTGGATACTCAGTGGGTGGTTCCAAAGTAATCGCGATTTGCTGACGATAAGAAAAAAAGAAAAAAAACAGCGTTTGGAACGGTTTCCAAATAGAAGAAAAAGACCAGTCACGTTAGCCAGCAGAGACTGCTGTTACCGTCGAGCACCACGAGGAGGTGTGACTTGGATTTTGCTCGACGCAGGGAGTTCACGTTTACCATCCACAATGCGAGCCGTCCTTCCATCGCTGGTCGTCTGGGGCCAGGATCGTTGGTAACGCCTAACTCGTGCAGTTTCGGCTTTGGTAGTCACAGAGTGACAGAACCAGCCTTATCCCTCCCCGGGTTCCGTTGTATCGATAAATCGATAATTGGTGAGCACATCCCCATGGCACCAACCGATACAGGGCAGCTACGGAACCTAGACACTACCAAGCCAACGAGTAAGGACTTACTCCCTTACCCGAGGCTCCACGCTGGCAGGCCTGAATGGTCATGTTAAAATGGACTATTTATACTCAACTCTGTGTGATGAAAGGGAAAAAAGAGAAAAAAACGATTGCCCTCGTAGTCGATCCAACTTTTGGCGTATTTGGTGGTATTGTAGGCTTGCTTCTCGCTTCACTGTACTACCGGTGCTCTTATGAATGACCAGATATTAACTTGTATATATACAACAGTGGTATGTTAAGCACCAGCTTAATATATAAACAGTTCTCCGTATAGTATTCCTTAGTACGGTCGTCGGGCTTTCCAAGTTTGTTTTTCGATGGCTTCGAGATATTAGTCGTTCTAATGCAAAAGGTTATTAAATAAACACATTCAAAAAGAAAGAAGAACAATCGGTTTTGGAAGGCGCTTTGCCTGAAGGTGCAGTTAACTTGGACTTGATTGTTTATGGCGAACTAGGTAATGTGCTCTGCATTAGGGAATGAATCATTAAATATCGAGGTTAGACAGTTCGTTTTAATTCTGTCAGGATAGAAAAGCGTGGAATACATTGAAGCGTTGGTTAATCATAGCGACTCACAGCCAGGTTTAGCAGCACGTAGGCCATGCAATGACACAACTCCAATACGCGCTCGCATGTATGAACAATATATATAGTCCGTATTTTTTGCTTTATAATAAGACCGTGAATTCATATGCATACAATTTTCCATAATTATATCCTATATGCTGCTCCCATTCTTCATCCACATGTACAAGTAGACGATGCTTAACATTTAGTGTACTTTAAGCACCGGAAAGCAAATGGGAACAGTTTGGGTCTGCAACTACTAAACCTACAGATGTATGATTAGCTGGTGCTAAAGCCAAAAAGTGGATTAAGCACCAGGATTCCTTCCTATGGGAGCTGCAAGGTTTCATTTCAAGTTACCTCGATTGCATTTTCCAATAGTACAAGACTTGCCCGTGCTTAAGCCGAAAAGTGGATTGAGCACCAGGAGGCTTTTGAGAGCTTCAAGGTGTAATTCCAAGTCACCTCGATTGCATTTTCCAATAGTACTAGGCTTGCTGGTGCTTAAGCCAAAAAGTGGATTAAGCACCTGGAGGCCTATAGGAGCTACAAGGTGTCATTTCAAGTCATCTCGAATAGTACAAAGCTTGCTGATCTTTAAGCCAAAAGTGGATTAAGCACCAGGAGGGTCTATAGGAGCTGCAATGTGTCGTTTAAAGTCACCTCGATTGTATTTTCCAATAGTACAAGACTCTCTTTGTACTTTTGTAGTCCCATAGTTAATTTGGCTGCTGCTAATGTGCTCAGCAGTGATTATAGAGCGTTAATGTTGTGCTGCTGGTAAGTTATTGAATGATAGGTAGCTCCTTCTCATGCAATCTCAAAGTTTTCTTCTTTTGGCTTCTCAGATTATAATACAATATAAGCTTCAATAGGTCTTCATCCATAATCTTCTGTAAGACAAACTGTTGAGAAAAATAATATACTAAATACTGTAACACTTTCCATGGTATAAGTATATTGAACTACATGCAGATGAAATCACAACTCACTCTTATATTAATTAGGTTTTAGCTTATCAATTACCAAAATGACCACATATCTATATATAAATTTTCACATTTGCCTTATCTCTCAAAGTACATTAGCTTAGTTCTGACAAGAACCTCCTTTACCATTCACAAGGACAAATAATGTTACAGGTCCCTCCTTTAGTGCATTTCAGCTCAGCAATAATTAATGCAAATAGAAAATTATGCACATATATAAACATGGCATGAAATTTGATTAACTTATAAGAGAAAGTCTGTAAATTTGTGGCATGCCACCATGTACAGTATAATTATATAGGGCAAATATTGACATACTCCAAAATTTCTAAAATTCATTGGGCATGCTTTATAGTTGTCTGTTAATGATGCATGACACCAAGTATCTTCATATCTTTCCATTTGACAGAGTTTCAACCCAAAAATGTATATATTAAATTCTGGTGTACGAATATACATGTATGGGGAGTTTTAGCATCAAAATTAATGACAAATATAAAACATATAACAATCTTAAATATATATAGAAATGTTACAAAGGATAATTTTATACTTGACATAGTCAGTTGCATGGTTTATAAATGCATATATTGTAAAAATATGCAAAATTCGGAACATTTAAAATGACAATGAGTGAACTTCATATAAGAGACATAGACAAATCTAGAATCACACAGGTGTCAGTGCATTTAATTCCTTATACTGTAACAGCGGTCTTCGATTCTTCATCATGAGTACTTTCAATCTGACCATTTAGAACGTTTTTCTTTTCTTCTTCGTCGGTGCTTTCAATTGACTTTAGAGTAATACTTTTTAGAGTTGTTCTGGTTGATAATATAGTGCTTGTCAATGGAACTTTTCTCAAAAGATAACAGAATAGCTTTGTATTCTGTCGAATCTGCCTTAGGAAAATGGTGAAGAGGATCGGAGTAAAGAGGAGCGAGGCAAGGTCAATAATCAGACCAGCTATGAAGGCCACATAGGTCAAACCAAGTAATTCTCTGTTCTCTTCAAGTGACTCCGCGGCAAGAGCAGCATTCTGCCGATAACGGAAGACAAGAGAAGGAACTATCACAACAAGATGTCCAATAAAGGAAAATGCATTCCCGGCCATCAGAAATAATGCCAATTTTGCTGTTGCCTTTGAATAGCTCGCATCGTTTGAATTCACCCCTATTCCAGTGTTTTTCTTCAAGAAACGAAGAGCAAGGATTGGAAACACAGCTGATATTATGAATGCTACAATTCCAATGATGCAGGGAACAATAAGGGCATACAGTTCAGCACCACTTATGAATTCTTTTACAAGATTCAGATCTCTATCGACAAGATATTTTTGCAATTTTTCTCTGTGATGAATTAGCAGAATTATGCTTCCAATGTTAACTATAATGGCGAAGACCCATATCCCAACACAACCCAGTACCACAGCCCAGATTCTAATTTTGTACTGGATCGAGGTAATGAAAACGTACACAAGAATGGCATAGAACGCCATGAAGAGTGTTCGAACTGAAACGAGAGTCGATAACCCATAAAAACACAATCCCAAGAAACTGCGATAATTATGTTCCCATAAATCATCACACGATTCTTTATGCGCAAGCATGTCTGGAAGTTTCGTGTGAATTTCCACAAAAAAGGGCGGATCGAGAAATGCAGTGCTGTTGTCGAAGTCACAGTGTGTAATGTTGCGTGCTTCGCAATACGGTGAAAGAACACTCTGGAAGAAATAATCCCATTTTAAGAAGATGTCGCGATATACAGCATTGTAGTTACGGAGGCAGTCATCTAAAGTATAATACAGGACGGCCGCAGCTAATCCCACATTGGCAAAGGCAATCACTCCAATCAGTATATTAATCAAAACAATTCGGATTGCCCTCGGTATCCGCCCAGGACCAACTATGGTGAATATAAGAAAGGTGCTGAAGATTATGGTTGCAATTGACAAAGTTGGAGCTACGATCACAGTTGATAGAGAATATGGATTGATCGTTCCGTTCACAATATATGCATCTACCTTATCAAAGTAGTCCATGCTTTACGATCCTCCAACGGAAAATTTTTCAGCTTGTGAACATACAGCTTCTTCTAAAGTTAGTGCTGTAGGATGTCCCTATTTAAAAGCTTTTCTGTTTTCCTAATAAGGAAAGATCTAATTACTGTAATGATATTCATATTTATTGAGAGGATGTCATCATCTAGGTTAGCACACGTGTTATGTCGAAATGGCGGCAAAGAAGATCGGACGCTTGATCCTGGAGGATGGGAGCTCCTACGAAGGAGTCGTATTTGGAGCAGAGAAAAGTGTCCCGGGAGAAGTGGGTAAGTTGAATAACGGTACCATCAGGCCTATAGGATTGATAGTCATGACTGCATGCAATAGATGATTGGAAACAACTTTCTTCTAACTTCGTGCAGTTTTTCAGACCGGAATTGTGGGATATCCGGAATCTTTAACGGACCCGTCCTATAAATCTCAAATTCTCATTCTTACCAATCCATTAATCGGTAACTATGGGGTTCCTGAGAAGAGGCGGGACCGGTTTGGGCTGGTCAGCACATTCGAATCTGAGAAGATCCACGCTGCAGGTCTAGTGATAGGAGACCTGAGCGCTGAATACTCGCACTGGGAGGCCAGTAAGTCTCTGGATCAGTGGCTGAAGGAGGAGAACATTACAGGACTTTGTGGTAAGGTCTCCAACACTAGTCAATAAACAAGAAGCCATTTTTATGTGCCTGATACCTTTCCAAGACTATGCTACGATTATGGATTACTATCCACCACTGCTTCGGTATGATCATTATGAGCCTGAAGTCTTTATGTACATCGGCCATTGCCTGTTTTTGTTGGCTATTTTGTATATAAACAACCATGTCCCTTACTGTACTATACCTGTCCAGTCCCAGTTATCCAGTATTATGCCATTTTGAAAGTTACGTACGCGTACATGATAATGCATAATATTATATATAATTTGCAACACAGCAAATACTTAATTTATCCTAATAGGAAGAGATACGTAGGAGTAAGACAAGTCACTGGTGGTGTGTAAAAAATTAGAGGGAAAACATGATTCGTTTAAGACAAAGTTTTTAAGCTTATTTTATATGTGACCCTATGTGTAGGAATTGATACAAGACTGTTAACTAAGAGAATAAGAGAAGCGGGTACAATGCTTGGAAAGGTTAGTGTTTTGTTACGAGATATTTATGCTACAGTAGATAAAAAAAGTTAAAACATTTGACATGGGTCCGCACTCAAATTACAATGACCCATTGTTAAGCTTCTACGTATGTAGTCGTTAGGCTTGTATGTACATAGTTGTAATTATATTTGTGGTCGTAATCATATTAGAGTTAAATAATGTGTTATACGTATTTTGTTTGTGGGCAGCAAATAATGTTTCCAATATTTTATTATTAATTACATTAGATAAGTATAGTACATTTAAACATTGTTAATATTATTTCTATATATGAGTGTATGCATATGATTGCATAATATTATGTGTCTGTTATTATTGAAGCTAAAAAATGGCTGGGTTCTGTTGCCAATAAAAATGTACTGAATTGTTCCATTTCATCTGTCATGCTCGTAGGTGGTGGTAGAGGGAGAAGAGACCGAGACAGTTCCTTTTGATGATCCAAATCAGAGGCATTTGGTCAAGGAAGTGTCCAGAAGGGTACGCTGTACATAATCTGCCATATCTACATATGTGCATGAATATTCTAATACATGCTACATCTGCTTTAGAGTAAAGGCCTATAGGGAACTAAACCTAGTGAGAGCTTTGGATGAGAATGAGTTTTTTCCTTCTACTTCTCTCTTCTGCTCCACTGGGCCAGACAGCTATTTCTGGGAATACCACCCTTCATCAGTGACCCTGGGAGTCTAACTGTTTAGAAGGTCCTTATATCTATATACGTAAGTGTGTTGTATGTATACGTAGTGTTTCAGTTCTTCGGTGTATACCGAGTGTCCTAGTCACATCACAGTTGGTGTGCATCAATTAGATTATCTTCTTTCAGCTAATGGTACTGAATGTTACCTTATTCTCACACAGTGAACTAATAAAATCACTGTTTAACTTGTAGGATATGTACTATAGTTCTGCCATATTGTTTTTGTAGGAAAACATGGTGTTCAACAAGGGTGGAGTACCAAAGATCATTGCTGTTGACTGTGGTATCAAAAATAACCAAATCCGTTGCTTAGCAACCAGAGGGGCAGAGGTTACAGTAGTACCATGGGACTTCAACTATAACAACATTATGAAAGGTACGTATGTGTGTACGTACCTGTGACATTGTTATGACAGTTACATTATCATTATCATTTGGCTGAATCCTGTTTATGCTTTGATGTTGAATGGAACTTAAAAAGGTTAGAAGAGGTAGTTTTTACACTTGTGCCACAAATGTGGCCTTCAGTCCATAAGGGGCTTGCGGTAACACTTACACGCAGTCGTAAAAAGGTTAAAAGTACTTATTGAATGTGGTATTTTACAGCTTTGATGGTAGATAATAATAAGGTATGCATATACATACATAATTGAAGAGGAAGTCCCTATAATTAGTTATATTAATTTGTTAATGGAAAAGATATAAAAATGAAATCTCTAGTTCAGTGATCACTATGTCTCTAATCCATTGTACTTTCTCATGCTGAATGACTTAGATTTTGATGGATTATTTCTCAGTAATGGTCCTGGGGATCCAGTCTTCTGTCGAGAGACGATTGCCTACTTGAAGACTTACATCCAGCTGGAGAGCAGTAAACCACTGTTTGGAATATGTTTGGGACATCAGCTTCTCTCACTGGCAGCAGGAGCTACAACCTTTAAAATGAAGTGAGACACTGAAAGTGCATGTACGTAGGAAACCGGTGTATTAGATTTTTCATGTTTTGCTATGAAACAGCCAGTGGCACAGAAGAAAAATGAAAGGGAATCCTCAACTCTGTGCCTGTTAGATTATTCTATAAGGAATAATATTACGTACATTCATAAATTTGAGAGTTGCAGATTAAAGTGATGTTACTTTACATTTTACAACCCTGTTACATGGCATAATTTATATAATACGTATTTCATGACCCTGTTAAATGGCATAATTTATATAATACGTATTTCATGACCCTGTTACATGGCATAATTTATATAATACGTATTTCACGACCCTGTTACATGGCATAATTTATATAATACGTATTTCACGACCCTGTTACATGGCATAATTTATATAATACGTATTTCACGACCCTGTTACATGGCATAATTTATATAATACGTATTTCACGACCCTGTTACATGGCATAATTTATATAATACGTATTTCATGACCCTGTTACAGGGCATAATTTATATAATATTTCACAACCCTGTTAAAAGGTATTTTATTTTACAGCCCTATTTTATTTAACAATGCATTCACAGTTGCAGAATAAAGTGGTTATTTTAATCCTGTTAAATGATATAGTATTTCACAACCCTGTTTTATTTAACAAGGAATAATTCATTCACAAAATTGAGAGTGGCAAAATAAATGATTCTGAGTGACTAAGCTTATTAGAAGTTACGCAATCAATGGGATCATTTAGTTAGTTCCTAGTGTCTCATGTTTTACTTAATGTGAGCCAGTCTATTTAATTTGGTAATGGCGGTGCCAAAAGATACCGTTGACATTACCACCTTTTGGGAGCTCTCTAATTGAGGGTCGGGTTTAGATTTATCTAAATGTTATTTCTTGTAAATTGTCCCCGTAATTGGTTCACCCGAAAATTAGTTATAGCAGACAAAATTGCAATAATTATAACATACATACGTATATACTGACACATATACTGTATTACATACAGAAAACTGTTTATCCAGTAGCACGTTAGTCACTTATAAAGTCTCAACTAATATGCCTTAAAGGAGGAAAACAGGTAACAGACAAAGCTTTAAGATCAGATTCAGATCTTAAAGCTCTGATGTCTCATTATTGTAGGGTACTTAAGCGTCCAAAATCATTAAGATTACAAATATATATAATCCAATAAAACAGGGACAGCCGCATGAGTTTTTTAAACTTAAAATTACTTGTTCAATAAATTTTTTCCATGCTGTGAATGTCACTATCTATAATTCTTGGTAGATACAATTACATGTATAGTCGTCACCATATTTATCTGTAGGTATGGTAACCGTGGTCACAACCAGCCTTGTATCCATGACAACACCGGACGCTGCTACATTACCACCCAGAACCATGGTTTTGCTGTTGATCCTTCATTGCTCTTATCTGATTGGTCAATTTTGTTCACGAATGCCAATGACCACACAAATGAAGGAGTGGTTCACAATAGTCGGCCATTTTTCAGTGTCCAGTTTCATCCGGAGGCAATGGGAGGGCCACAAGATCTGGAAATCCTCTTTGACTGCTTCTTGGACGTTTGCAAGAGAGCCAAGAATGGAGAAAAGTAAGTGTTGTAAAATACTCTGAATCTCTTTGAGGTCTTCACAACGTGATGATTCCACAATGGAAGCATGGACGTTTATATGACTTTCAGTAGCATGTTGAGATTGAGTTTTCGTGATCTCGAGTAACTTTGAAATCTGATGTTTAAATCTCTTTGAGATCTTCACAATCCTTAATAATGTGTTTGTTATATTTATATTCCCACGTTGGTATGAAACGGTTTCCATTTTGAATATATACAACTTTCATGATATTATCGTCCAACTAAACAATTTGTTAAAAAAACACTAAATTGAACAAAGTACAAAATGATTGATACAATTGGAGTGTGCCATTTTGACTTATACATGACTGCTGTCTCCTTCATCTACTACTTTGTTTATTTATTTATCTTTTTATTACTTGCGTATTTTCATTTTCCTGATGTTTGTTTTGATTATATCAACGGTTTATGAGTCACTGAACTTATTGAGTACTAATGTACGTACGTATGATACTGTTTGTCTTCAATGGTAGAGTGTTGGTGAAGGATTACTTGACCAATGCACTACAGTCTCCTTCTCCTCCATCTTCTTTGGAGGAGGAGCTACAAGAATCCCGTAAAGTTCTTATTCTCGGATCTGGCGGATTGTCGATTGGACAGGCAGGGGAATTTGACTATTCGGGTTCTCAAGTAAGCACAATTTCATAACGATTCCATGCAACATAATTGGAAATTTTTCTTTCTCTATATCGTTTTTGCTCCTTCCATCTCTAATCATTTCAGTCTTTAAATTCATCTTTCATTTGTGCATTGTCCTTCCTGTTTTGTCCTTTCTTTCTCTGCAGTGCATCAAAGCCTTAAAAGAAGAAAATATTGTAACCGTCTTGATCAACCCCAATATTGCCACAGTCCAGACTAGTAAGGGACTGGCGGACAAGGTCTACTTCCTTCCCATTACCCCAGAATACGTAGAACAGGTGAGCACTTGAATGGAGCACTGTACTAATCTAAATCACCAGCTTCCTACATGTGGTTATTAAGCATGAGAGGCTAAGGAAACATAAACAATATAATTGACAACAACCACATGAGAATTATGAGATTTAGGGCAATGCTATAGAACTATTAATGAGCAGGGTTTAATGAGGATACAGTTGGACTGTAATATCTTCCTTTTCTCCACTTCTCGATTGGGTAGGCCGCCTAGTGCTATTGGGAACTATGTACGTATGTTGTGTGTTTGGAATGTTACTGGTTAGTACTGTTAATACATAGTTAATTTACATTGTTTGGAGTAAAAACAATAACATACAGTACGTACACAACCCTGGGAAACTTGAGCTTTTGTTATCATGTTACTTTTATTAATAATAATCCACAACCATTCCTTTTTCCTCCCCTCCATTCCTTTTTTCTCCTCTCCTCTTCCCTCCATTCCTCTCTTCTCTCTCTCCCCTCCATTCCTTTCTCCTCCTCTCCCCTCCATTCTCTGCTGCTCTCTGTGGTTGCTATGCATGTGTATTGTGTATGAATACAGGTAATTCACAATGAGAGGCCAGATGGAGTGGTGTTGTCTTTTGGAGGTCAGATAGCCCTCAACTGTGGCGTTAAGCTACAGCGGCAAGGAGTGTTTGAGCGGTACGGGGTCAAGGTGCTTGGTACTCCAGTGGAGGCCATTATTGCCACAGAAGATAGACAGATATTTGCTGAGAAACTAATGGAGATTAATGAGCCAGTTGCTCCAAGTCAAGCTGCCTATTCCTTAGAGGAGGTCAGCCATGCACTGAAATATGTCCAATTTTACAAAGAGAAAGTATACATACGTACCTTCTAGTTTGGAGAGATTTCATTACTAGAAGCTTTCATGTAAAGCTTTGTATGTTTACCTAGCATTTTCCTACAAATTTATAAAAGTAGCTTTTGTTCACTTTTCCTGTATTTCTCCTCTCTTGTTTGTTTGTGGCTTCTAGCAATTGTCCTTATTCTCCTTCTGTCCACTTTCATATAACTTTCCCTCCACCCACTCAACTTTCCCTTCAACCTCACCCATGACTTTCCCTCCACCCACTCAACTTTCCCTTCCACCTCACATGCACCTTTTCATCTAACCCTTATCTGAAGCCCTCTCTCCCCCAATCCTTCCACATGCAGCGAGTGTTCTCTTGTAAACTCCCTCTCTATATAAATATCTTTCTCCATGATGTCGCTGTCTCTCCAGGCTGTAGCTGCCGCTAAGAAGATTGGTTTTCCTGTTCTGGTCCGAGCGGCCTTTGCACTAGGAGGTCTGGGGTCAGGATTTGCCTCAAATGAGGCAGAACTGATCAGTTTGGTGAAACCAGCCTTCTCTCACACAACACAAGTGCTGATTGACAAATCTTTGAAAGGATGGAAGGAGATCGAGTATGAAGTAGTCAGAGACTCCTTTGACAACTGCATCACTGTAAGAAAGCTAGATTCCTTTTAATACTGTTAGAAGAATATTATTGTAATATTACTGTAAGAAAGCTACGAGTAGATTCCTTTTAATGCTCTATAGTGTATGTACGTATGTACTCTAGTGTCTAAAGTGTTTTAATGCTGTTAGAAGAATATTATTTATGAGATGGTTCATCTTTAGTCTTTTGAGCATCAAAAGACTAAAGATGAACCGTCTCAAAGATAAGTTTGCATGGTACATTTAGAAGAAATCCCTATCACGGAAGAATATTGTTTTAGATCACACTGGACTTAGGGTAGACATAAACGTCTGTACATGCATACTGTAGGTTAGGATTAGGTTCGTTTCTATCGACTTATGAATTCCTTCCTCCATCTCTGGTGTGTCCTCCATGTTTTTACAGGTCTGTAACATGGAGAATGTGGATCCACTGGGCATCCACACTGGAGAGTCCATTGTTGTGGCTCCCTCGCAGACGCTGAGTAACACAGAGTACAACATGCTGAGAACCGTAGCCATCAGGACAGTCAGACATCTTGGAATCATCGGAGAATGTAACATTCAATATGCACTCAATCCCTCTTCCAGACAGGTAAAACAAGCTGGTTCTTTTCACCTCACTTTTATCATTGTAGGCAGACTTGTTGATAATTATAGCTAGGATATGATATGCACTGTTGCCAGGTAACTTTATACACTCTACGTAAGTGGCTGTGAAGACAGTAACTTGCCCTCACTGATCATCTTTGATGTACAAATGAGTATACATAACTGAGCCACTTTGAATTAATTCATGCACCAATTAGAATATACACAGAATAGACTTTAAAAAGGAGGTATCTATTATATATGTGGACAGTACGTACGTATATATACGATCATCATGTATTCACGTACATACGTACATACGTATAGTGTATTCATACGTATAGTGTATTCATACGTATAGTGTGCATGTGTACATGTGAATTTGTACATGCACTGTCAGGAGTAGAGTTCTATCTCCTTAAGAGATTAACTATAGAAAATTAAATCTAGAGAATTTTGGATACAAGTCTTCTCTTTCTTATTCTGCTCTACTGTGCCGTCCAGATTTCTTGTTTATTTGTTCTCTTGTTTACATGTAGTATTACATCATTGAGGTGAATGCTCGACTGTCCAGAAGCTCAGCTCTTGCTTCCAAGGCAACCGGCTACCCCCTTGCCTATGTTGCTGCCAAGTTGGCTTTGGGAAAACCCCTACCAGTATTGAGGAATTCTGTAACCATGGCAACCACTGCCTGTTTTGAGCCATCTCTGGACTATGTTGTCATCAAAGTTCCGAGATGGGACTTGAGTAAATTTGCTCACGTCAGCACAAAGGTACACAAGCCCCCACCCCATGCCCCTGGAGTAGCACAAGTAGAGTAGTGAACAGGCTTAAGGACACTTCAAATATGGTGTTGTGTACGTATGTACGTACCTCAAATACTATTGATGATGATTGAGTAGTGTATTCCTGAACATTTGTGGACCAAACACTTTTTCTAACTGCACCAAACGTATCTTTGAAATGGTTCATCTTTATTATAGTCTTTTGAGCGTCTAGAGACACAGTTTGTTCAGTGGCTGAAGATCCCCAGGGTCAAAGTGTCCAATTCCACTAGAACAAATTGTGTCTCTAGACGCTCAAAAGACTAATGATGAACCATCTCAAAGATAAACAATTTAGTTGTCCAAGCATCCTTCCATCCAAATATGTTTTGTTTAGACAACAAACTCACCTCTTCCTCTGATATGATGCTCCAGATATCTGAAGAGTTGTGCCAGTGAAAGTGCTTCTTTTCCGTTGTAGATTGGTTCCTCAATGAAGAGTGTTGGAGAAGTGATGGCCATTGGTAGGAGATTTGAGGAGGCTCTGCAGAAAGCCCTTCGCATGGTGGATGAGTCGTGCTTGGGATTTGATTCCTCAAGTGTGCCAGAAGTGAAAGATGAGGTCGTACATATTAGCAAACACAATTATCGGATTTGGCACTGAAGCCTTTCACTGCTTAATTAATCTATTTAATGGCTCCAAATTGTTTATGTATGTCGTCTGCCAGAAATTGCCTTTGAAAGGATGTGTCTAGGTCAACTACAAATAAACAGATCGAATTTTTGTTTTTAGAACTAGTAAAAGGACTTCATTATTGTGTTTTGAGAACCTTTTAAGTTCAAGTCTATCAAATATCTCAAGTTTTATGTAGTCATGGCAACCTTACCCTGTCCACCAATAGGATTTGAGCGAGCCAACTGATAGAAGAATTTGGTCTGTAGCAGCTGCTTTGAGGAGTAACAGATATACCATTCAAGAGCTGTATGAACTGACAAGAATTGACCAATGGTTTCTGTACAAAATGAAGAACATTGTAGATTTTGGAGTCACAATGGAGCAGCTCACTGAAGTGTGTTTAATGCGCTCATTTTACCACTAGGCTCCCTAGAGTATTTCATCATTGTGTGATGTATACATATTACGTACATATGTACTTATGAATATATTTAATGTATAATTTTATAGCCTCTTTCTGAGAATCTTGATGTGTTGAAGGAAGCAAAAAAGCTAGGATTTGCAGATAAGCAAATAGCTCTACATGTTAAAAGGTTGGCCTTCTTGTTCATCCACCCATCCATCCACCCATCCATCCACCATCCACCCATCATCTTGTCCTTTACTCTAGCACGGCGGCAGCTGTTAGAGAGCTGAGGAAGACCCACAGTGTCCGTCCTCATGTCAAGCAGATTGATACCTTGGCTGCCGAGTATCCAGCTTGTACTAACTACCTTTATCTGACCTACAATGGGGAGTCAGACGACTTGGACTTCCCCGGGGGAGCCATGATGGTGCTGGGATCCGGTGTCTATCGGATCGGTAGCAGTGTAGAGTTTGACTGGTGTGCTGTGGGTTGCATCAAGGAGCTCAGAAAGGTGTGTATGTGCACCTTGACTGGGAAGAATGTGTCTTGTTTGAATTACTGTTTGTTTTGTTTTGCTCCAGTTGGACAAGAAGACCATCATGGTCAACTATAATCCAGAAACTGTCAGCACTGATTACGATGAATGTGATCGACTGTACTTTGATGAAATCTCATTTGAAGTAAGTTTTGTTAGCAATCAAATTAGCAGCTAATGTAACAGATTTATTGGTTATTCTCGTGGTATATTACAATATATGTACGTATTATATGTATGAGTAATGTGTCCTTATATGGATACATCTTGTGACATCTCCTTATATGGATACATCTTGTGACATCTCCTTATATGGATATATCTTGTGATCTCTCCTTGTAGGCTGTGATGGATATTTATGAGATTGAGAGACCCGAAGGAATCATATTAAGCATGGGCGGACAACTTCCCAACAATATTGCAATTCCACTTCACACACAACAGGTCTGGCTTGGTTGAATAATGTTACTTTTCTTCTTCAACAGTTTCTAAGTGTCCTTACCTTTAATTTTCCACTCACTCCATCTACCCTCTTTGTATCTCCTTTTCTCTCTTCATTTCCTCTCCTCTCCTCCATCTCCCTCCCTCCCCTTTCTTCATCTCCCTCCCTCCCCTCCCCTCTCTCTCTCTCCCTCTCCCTCTCTTTGTCTCCATCTCCCTTCCCTCTCTCTCCATCTCCCTCTCCTCTCTCTCCATCTCCCTCCCTCATTACCCACTTATTCGTCTGTTAGGTAAACATCCTGGGTACCTCTCCGGAGATGATTGACAATGCTGAGAATAGATTCAAGTTCTCAAGAATGTTGGACACTTACAATGTTCACCAGCCTCAGTGGAAGGAACTCAAAGACATTGAAGTATGTAGAGTCATCTCAAATGAACACTATACACTGCTCTACTGTACACTCAACTGCAACTGTGGTCTCCTTTCTTCACAGATGGCCAAGGAGTTTTGTCACAATGTCGGCTATCCGTGCCTCATCCGTCCTTCCTACGTTCTGAGTGGCGCCGCCATGAATGTCGCTTATTCTGATGACGACCTGGAGGATTACCTTGGCACAGCTGTAGCAGTGTCAAGGGACCACCCAGTGGTCATATCAAAGTTCATCCAGGATGCAAAGGTATAACACAATCTGTACATTCTCCAATACATAACCTCTAAGACACGACCTGTACATTCTCTGATACATAACCTCTAAGACACGACCTGTACATTCTCTGATACATAACCTCTAAGACACGACCTGTACATTCTCTGATACATAACCTCTAAGACACAATCTGTACATTCTCCAATACATAACCTCTAAGACACGACCTGTACATTCTCTGATACATAACCTCTAACACACAATCTGTACATTCTCCAATACATAACCTCTAAGACACGACCTGTACATTCTCTGATACATAACCTCTAACACACAATCTGTACATTCTCCAATACATAACCTCTAACACACAATCTGTACATTCTCCAATACATAACCTCTAAGACACGACCTGTACATTCTCTGATACATAACCTCTAACACACGACCTGTACATTCTCCAATACATAACCTCTAACACACGACCTGTACATTCTCCAATACATAACCTCTAACACACGACCTGTACATTCTCCAATACATAACCTCTAACACACGACCTGTACATTCTCCAATACATAACCTGTAATGGATAGTGTATTTTAATTTAAAGTATTTTGTATTTTATATGAAGCTCTCAAATTAGTTATTTTTTGTCATTTTCAAGGAAATAGATGTAGATGCCGTTGCCAAGGAGGGTGACATCATTGCCATGGCGATATCTGAGCATGTGGAGAATGCAGGTGTACACTCTGGTGATGCCACGCTGATGCTTCCCTCCCAAGACATCAACCAAGAGACAAGAGAGAAGATAATTGTCATAGCCAGAATTATTGCCAATGCTCTAAGTGTCTCTGGACCGCTCAACATGCAACTCATTGCCAAGGTAACATACAACTTGTTACCATGGTAATAGCAGCTTTTTGCCAAGGTAATATGTAGCTCATTACCATGGTAATATGCATTTTGTTGCCAAGGTAACATACAGCTTATTACCATGGTAGGTTGCTCAATTACCTATATCATGTAATGTCGGGGAATTAAGAGGTGCCCCTGTCTGGTTTCACTTGTTATGGTGACATGATACCACTTCTGATGGGACTTGCAGAAATACATAGTAATTCCTTTGAGTAATCTTTATAAGATTTCCCTTAATAATTATCCCTATGTACGTACATACGTATGTAGCGCTATTTATAGTGTGATCCCACTATTTATGTAGCTGTTATTGACTTACTGGTTGTACTTATGTGGCTTCCTCACTCCAGGACAACCAACTGAAAGTCATCGAGTGTAACTTGAGAGTTTCAAGATCATTTCCATTTGTGTCCAAGACCCTTAATCAGGATTTTGTTGCATTGGCAACCAGAGTCATCATTGGTATGGACGTGGATCCCATTCCAGACATTGAAAATGTTAATAAAGTTGGAGTGAAAGTGGGTACCATATTTTGCATAATTAGGCTTGCACAATGAAACATACTGTTGCTCAATAAGAAGTAAATATTGCTCAATTTTCTGTAAATCTTGTGCAATTCCTCTTTCCTCAGGTTCCCCAATTCTCCTTCTCAAGGCTGGAGGGTGCAGACGTGAAACTCAGTGTGGAGATGGCCAGCACTGGAGAGGTGGCGTGCTTTGGAGAAAACCATTTGGAGGCCTACCTGAAAGCCATGCTGAGTACAGGGTTTTCCCTCCCAAAGAAGAGCATACTCCTCTCCATAGGGAAAGCTAAGGTAAGCTTGACCACGAGGTCCTCCTCATGACTCAAGTCTCTCTTTGATGTATGCTGTAATCTCATTTATGATTCTGTTTTGATTTCAGTCCAAAGTTGAAATGTTGGAATCAGTCTCGATACTGAAGGAGCTGGGATATGACTTGTATGCAAGCATGGGCACAGCTGATTTCTATCAAGATCATGGCATCAATGTACGTATATATCTGTATTTGTATTTACAGTATACATATGTACGTACGTATTTACATATACGTAGCTATGCTATATATGTATGTAATATAATACTTATACATACACAAAAATACCTTATTTTGTTCAATTTGATAATAATTAGGATCTCCATTTGTGCGGTGATTATTACGTATATGGCAATGTACGTATACTCTATGTATAAAACATGGTTGTTACGTATATTAGTAAATATATTGTAAGAAGTGATTTTATCATTTAATGGGTTTTCCTCATTACAATGCTTCACACTCACCTTCTTGCCTACTTGCTGCAGGTACGTATATATTTATCCCCTCACTTCTCCTATTTCCTCTTTAAGTGTCTTCATTTTAATTTTATTGTACTCTTTATCAAATATACCCCATTTTCCATATAAGGTAACTCCTATTGAATGGCCGCTTGATGAAAATACGAATGGGAGGTTTTACAGGACTGACTCTCGTCAGAATATTGCAGACTACCTTGTTCAGAAGAAGATTGACCTAGTTATTAATCTTCCTCTGAGATTGCACCGCTTGTGTTCCATCGTAACCCATGGTTACCGCACAAGACAGCTGGCAGTTCAGAACCACATTCCTCTCATCACAGACGTCAAGTGTGCCAAACTGTTTGTCAAAGTAAGATACAAAATGTTATTCTCTGATACTATGCTTTAATTGTACATATAAGCAGTCAAACCCAGGCTATTAACAAGTCTAAACATTAGAATGTATTTCCTTTCATGCAAATTACCATAATATAACAATCGTTTACTTTATAGAGCCAGATGTAACGAACTACTTTTGGCTAATTTTTCATAACAAACATTATTTAATTATATCCTAATAAATTGTTGCAGTGAAATTTGTAGAATGCAAGCTCCCAGGAGACTGCTATGACTTTGTTATTGACTCTCTTCTCTTTAGGCTTTGAAGAAGGTTGGGGGCTCTCCATCAGTGAAGACGCATGTAGATTGTACATCAAAGCATCGTCTGGTCCGTCTGCCTGGTTTGGTAGATATGCATGTGCATGTTCGTGAACCTGGAGACGTTCACAAGGAAGACTGGAGGTATGTGAAGTGTATAGGGAGGCCCTGTTGTTTAGCTGTTTTCATTGTTCCCTTTCTAGAATTTCTGTATATACATACAATAAATACATACACGTATATAAGTATTCTAATTTATTGCGACTCAATTCATTATATACTCTTTATGTCATTGACTTGTTGTATACATGTACATATATATTATAGTTCTTGCACAAAGGCTGCACTTGCTGGAGGAATCACTCTGATTGGTGCAATGCCCAACACAAAGCCACCAATCACAAACAGGTCTGCTCTGGAACTGGTCCAGGAAGTAAGTTTTCCATCTACATGATGGAAATGGTATTCATATACTTTATAATGATATTCATTAGTGTTCGAAGAAGGCTCACTGTGACTTTGGTCTGTATGTTGGTGCTGGTCATGATAACTTTGATACTGTGTCATCTCTGAGCAGTGAAGCCATAGCAATGAAGATGTACTTGAATGAGACGTTCACCTCACTTAGATTGGATAGCATGGAAGTGTGGATGAAAGTGAGTGATAGGGATTGTGTGAGGTTCAAAAATATAAAACTTGAGGATAAAGTACAGTATAAGAGTATGTGAAACTGATTTCGAAATGGCTCTCTTCTTCTGTCGAAATTGAGACTATTTTGTGTGTGTGTGAGAGAGAGAGAGAAGTTGTGTGAGGTTGTGTGGATCATAGAGCGTGTGTGTGTGTGTGTGTGTGTGAGAGAGAGAGAAAAGTTGTGTGGATCATAGAGCATTTTTTTCTGTGTAGCACCTTCAAAACTGGCCAAAGAAGAGACCAATTTGTGTCCATGCTGAAAGCCAGACTATGGCAGCCATCATCTTACTGGCAGAGCTGTATGATAGACATGTTCACATTTGTCATGTGGCACGCAAGGAAGAAGTACGAAGGATGAGTTCCTCTGTGTTATGTATTAGTCATTTTTAGTTTGTATTTGAGTTACAGTTCCAGCATCTTCAAGCTACACTGTGTTTTGAAGTTGGATGAGAAATGTCCAATTTTCATTCCCACTTCAGATTCTTATAATCAGAGCTGCAAAGGACAAGGGAGTGAAGATCACATGTGAAGTCTGCCCTCACCATCTCTTCCTTTCCAAAGACAACTTGGACCGTATTGGTTCTGGTAGAGGACAAGTTCGTCCAATGATATGCAGTCTCGAGGATCAGCAAGCATTGTGGGACAGCCTCGAGTACATAGACTGTTTTGCAACAGATCATGGTATGTGCGTGCATGTGTTGATGGCTGTAAGAGACCTCTAATGTGTGCTTCACTGCAATTTCTATGTACATAGTACACTCTACTAAACCTCTCACTCTTGTTCAATCTTATGTGTTCTCATTGTGCAGCCCCTCATGCTGTTTCTGAAAAGGACTCATCAAAGCCTCCCCCGGGTTACCCTGGGCTTGAGACCCTACTGCCTCTCCTCTTGACAGCCGTCAACGAAGGCAGGTTGACCATTGACGATATCATCTTGCGTCTTCACACTAATCCTTTGAAAATATTTGGGTTGAAACCTCAAGCAGACACATACATTGATGTAAGTTGCGTGTCAGACATTTTGTACTAACACATGGATAAGTATATTAACATGATGAAGAGCTGGTCCTTCAATGGCAGATTGATTTAGACGAGTCCTGGGTGGTCCCTGATCAACTACCATTCACCAAATCAAAATGGACGCCATTTGCTGGTATGTGTGTGACTGGAGTGATCAAGCGTGTAGTTCTCCGGGGACAACTAGCTTATATTGATGGCAAGGTAAGAGAAGATGGTGATTTGAATGTTTCGGTTGAGCTTTAAATGGTTGTGGTTATCTTTCAGGTGATAGTGCCAGAAGGGTATGGTCAAGATGTGTGCACAAAGTTAGCACTTCGTCCCTCACCTCCAGTTTCCCCTCCTTTCAAACGCAAACATCCAACTGCTGAGGAGACAACCAGGAAGATGGAGTTACCAGCAGCAACAAAGAGAATAAGACACAACACTGAACCAGGTACTTCTCTTGCTCCCTCACTCCCTCATTTACTCCCTTCTTCCCCCACTCCCTTTCTCACTCCCTTCCTCCCTCACACCCTTCCTCACTCCCTTTCTCACTCCCTTCCTCCCCCACTCCCTTCCTCACTCCCTTCCTCCCCCACTCCCTTCCTCACTCCCTTCCTCACTCCCTTCCTCCCCCACTCCCTTCCTCACTCCCTTTCTCACTCCCTTCCTCCCCCACTCCCTTCCTCACTCACTTCCTCCCTCACTCCCTTCCTCCCCCACACCCTCCCTCACTCCCTTCCTCCCCCACTCCCTTCCTCACTCCCTTTCTCACTCCCTTCCTCCCCCACTCCCTTCCTCACTCACTTCCTCCCTCACTCCCTTCCTCCCCCACACCCTCCCTCACTCCCTTCCTCACTCCCTTTCTCACTCCCTTCCTCCCCCACTCCCTTCCTCACTCACTTCCTCCCTCACTCCCTTCCTCCTTCACATCCTTCCTCACTCAATCCTAATCAACCTTTTTTCTTCCTCCTTGCTCATGTTTCCAGATGAATCCAAGATGGAGCCTTTTTCTCCAGTGAAGCCTTTCTTCAGGCAGAACCTCTTCAGTAGCAGTGAAATGAAATCAGATGAAGACCTCAATCTACCTTATTCCCACTTAAGAGATCTTCACAGTCAAAATGTAGTCTCCTCCAGCCAGTTCAACAGAGATCAACTCAGACATCTTTTCAACCTGGCCAACGAAATGAAAAAAATTGTGAAAAAGCAAGGAAGTGTCAATCTTCTGAAGGTGAGTGAGGTGGTTTGTTATGTTGAGGGTGGATGAATGCGTACTGCCCACATAGGGTAAGCTGGCGGCATTGATGTTCTACGAAGCAAGCACGCGAACTCAGTGTTCGTTCGCAGCAGCAATGGAACGTCTGGGAGGAGGCGTGGTCACATTTAATGCACAAACATCCTCAGTCAAGAAGGGAGAGACATTGGAAGGTGAGACGGAGAATTTAATAACATTGAACTTGTAGCTAAATAGTAAACTCAAGTCTGTTAGCCGTGAGATGTTTATTGTGAGTGTAAAATATCACATCTTTAAAGTAAATATACATATATGTCTTCATATATTTGCTACTGTAGACACAATTCAGATGATGCAGTCATACTGTGATGTCCTGGTGTTACGCCACCCAGAGCCCGGGGCTGCTCAGAGGGCTGGAAAGGTTTCTAAGAAGCCTCTCATAAACGCTGGAGATGGCATCAGTGAGCACCCAACGCAGGCCCTACTGGATGTGTATACCATCAGAGAAGAGATAGGAACTGTGAATGGTCTAACAGTAAGCTGCCTTAATATCTGTCATGTGACTATCATGTGACAACCCATTTTTACTGAAATTAGAATGTAGTGACTTAATAATGCAACCAAATATGTTTTCATATGACTATCATGTGACTGGAGCTAACTTTTGGTTACCTAGGTAACCCTGGTTGGTGATTTAAAACATGGACGTACTGTACACTCCTTGGCCAAATTGTTGACTAATTATCGTGTAACATTGCGCTATGTGTCGCCTCCCACTCTGAAGATGCCAAAGGATGTCACTGATTATGTGGCCAAACACAACATTGAACAGGTGACCATGCTATTACTTTGCTCTTACTAGTCACTAATTAGTGATCCACAATTCAGTATTGAAGATGAGAGTGTGACATTTTCATAAATACTGTTCCTGAGAGATGAATCTTTATTAACTGCTGTTTGGATTAATTTACTGTTCAGATTGTCTGTCTCCTAGGAATACTGTTCTTCTTTGGAGGAAGGGATACAGAATGCTGATATACTCTACATGACTCGCATACAAAAGGAAAGGTTTTCTACCGAAGAAGAATACTTAAAGGTTTCGTAAAGCACTGTGTATCTCTCTGTGATACAAATGACCTTTGACCCCTGTGTATTCAGGTGAAGGGTTGCTTTGTGCTGACCCCAAAGGTGCTGACATTAGCAAAAGAAAAAATGGCCATTTTACATCCCTTGCCAAGAATTGATGAGATTAGGTACACGGGTTATAAGAATAAGAAAAGACATATACAATTGTATATTCCTCCCTGACCTTAGTATTGAAGTGGACACTGACCCCAGGGCAGCCTATTTCAGGCAGGCAGAATATGGGATGTATGTCAGAATGGCTCTAATTGCAGCTGTCACAGGAAAAGTGTAGCTCAAGATTGCAAAACAGTTGATATGTGATTTAAAGTTTTCAATTTTTGATCAATCTCTAACATTTTCTTATTACTATATCCAATTTATAAGTTATATTGTTATCCAATCTATATAAAAGTACATGTGTGGATAAAGATTTACGTGGTCCAAGCTCTTTATTTTCTTGACTGATCTCACCAGCCATTTTGTACCTTATTTTGACTCTATGCAGTTGTTAAGATAGAAGATATACATATAAGTAGATATAGAAAACATAAGTAGACATAGGATTCAAAAGGATAACAAGTATTCAGTATATATTAACATTTTAAGTTTCCTTTATAGCACTTTCTCTCTATATATACAGTAAATTAGCAACTTATCTTTAATTGCCAAATATGGCAGTGCTTTATTTAGCATCACGCCACTATATCGAATGACAGGGTTGGGCAATATGACAAGCTGAGGTCACGAGTCGCTAAATGTATAACAGCTAACTACTGGAGGTCAAACCAGTTTATTTCGATCTTAACAAGTCGCAGACCATGAGTAGCTTGGCGAGTGTCAGTTTGGAGGCCGCCAGCCTTTTAGCGTTGGATTCATACTTCATATTCTACAGCAGCGTCGTTGCGACAGCTGTTGTCGTTAACTTAGCAACTTTCGCTTATTTCTTCCGCACAACCTGGCTGCTTCAGTGGTCGCTAAGGTAAGCGCAAGTCTATACTACTTTTACACTTGGAAAATGTACCTCATTTATAGGCAGTGCTAAGAATTTATGCAAAGTACCACGCCCTTTTTTATAGTGACACGCCTACTAATGCTCTAAAGTTTCGAATATATTTATTTTATCTCGGACTCCTCAACTAAGCGGTTAGGTTTTACGTTCGCAAAGGTCGGTAATAGCTAACTAAACTAAAGTCTTTTAATTAAGGTACATTATATAAGAAGGACGCAGATACTGTGGAATGTGACTAATGCTTTGATGTGTGGGACTTAGGGCTGACCACACACAGGCATTGTGTATACTGACTACATCCCACCTTGTGCTGGAGATGTAGGTCGAGATGTAGTTGTTTCTTGATAGGCCAGTTCAGTCGATTAGTGTTAATGAGATGAACTGTCTCACTTTCTCTGTTAATGCTCTCCCATTTGCCCCTCTCCTTGACTTGACTAATGATGTCATTTGAGTTTATTCAAGCGCTAATTAGTCAATAAGATTAAGATGACATATATATTATCTACTTTTGAATAGAGATTAAAGTAAATTTACTGGTATTAGACATGAAACAAAACTTAATTTAATCATTCATCAGTCAAACTCTTACTTCATAAAAATTATTTTTGTCATTTTCTGTTAATTTAATCATTCATTTGTTGGTCAAACTCTCACTTCATAAAAATTATTTTTGTCATTTTCTGTTAGGCAAGCTGCTTATTATACTGGAGGCTTAGAGTTGAAGAGTCTTTTGATAGAGAAAGTGAACTTTAGCTATTTTGATAGAAACCCGGGACTGAAGGAGAATGGTGATGATCCAGAGACTGTTGTGATGTTCCATGGCTTCTCCTCCAGCAAAGGACCAATGAGTTAGTTGTTTGGGATATTTTATTGTTTTCTATTTCTCTTTCAATCTGCCAAGATTTTTAAAGTGTGTTGGGAATGTATTCTTTAAGTTACCCAATTACTTATGTAATTGGTTATTCTCAGTGTGAATGAAAACATTTAATGAAACCCCTACCAGTTCTTCCATTTGATGCCCAATGTTATTAGGTTTCAATAAACTGACATCATGTTATCAGGGTTTGGCTGGCTCAGTGAAATGATGTCACTGTACTACTGGTGGTTGTGCATAGTACCACCTTGTCTCCTAGCAACCTACTGCTTATTCAGTTCAAATACCAATTCCTAGTAAAATTTTAAATATCTATGTACACAACTATTGATACAGACTTGTAGTTGTTCAGTATATGACTCACAAGAGGTCATTGGCAGATGAGGTCACATGACCTAGAATAAGGTCACATGATTAAAAGATAACGTCACATAACCTACAATATGGTCACATGATTAAAAGATAAGATCACATGACCTACTCCAAAGTCACATGATTCACAGATAAAGTCACACGACCTACAGAAAGTCACAGAAAGGAGCATGACCAGAAGATGGGTAGTGTGGTCATGCCCTGGGTCATTTGGTATAGCAGTATATATAAGTATGCCAGTATCAACATGTCTCTATATAGATCAGCTGCATATCTATCAAAATAGTTTTGTAATTATATCACCAAATGATACAGTACATATACATGATACAGTACATATATATCTATCTGTGGTTAAATATTTGTTAATCAGCACATATATATGAATGGCATGTGAGTACAGCCTACATCACATTCTTATTATACTTCCTTCAATTGGTGGTGCTTCTAAGAATGAGGTAGCCTCCATATATATACATGTAATCATTTGTGAGTAGGTTCGTAGCTAATCAGTATAGTGTAGTGTAGTGGGACTATATAGAACTTACATTTCCAAGCCTACATTTCCAGTTAATGTTTGTGAAATGATACACTTAGATATGGGATTCTGTATTGTTTATTGTTTACACAATCCAATTAAGTCATGTGATCACCTTGTTTTTCTAGTGGGGTTGGCACACTGGTTTCCAAAGTCCTGGCGTATCATCATTCCAGACCTGCCAGCTCACGGGGACACTACTTACATACCTGGAGGGGACTACAGTCAAAAGGGAATTGTGCAACAGATCCATAAGGTAAGAGTTATGCAACATCATGTGAAGGTTATGCAACATCAGATGAGAGTTATGCAACACCAAATCTATATATTATGTAACAGAATGGAGGACAATTGTGCAATATTATGATAATTTTGAAAGAGTTTATCTTTTGATCTCTTTTGAGCTGACAACTCATATGGTGGAAATGTCCGATGACAAGAAAATGAAATGAAAGCCGCATCTTTAGATGCTCAAACAAGATTGAAAGATGAACCTTTCAAAGATTGAGAGATTTCTCATAATGTCTCATCATCCTTTAGAGCAAAGATAGTAGATTTAGTCTTTAGAGTTTAGTAAAATAACATACTACATGTACAGCATATTACTGTTGATTTTAACTTCTAATTTTGCAGTTTATTGTGAAATTGGGCTTGAAGAAGTACCACTTGGTTGGTGAATCCATGGGTGGAGTTCTCTGCTTGAAATACGCTTCTACTTACAAGGAAGAGATCAAAACTCTATCAGCTCTATGTCCACCATGTAAGAACATACGTAGTATTCACTAGCTAAACATAACCTGCATAGATGTAGACACATTCATTCTTCCTTAATTCACACAAGCCATCAAAATAATCAACCCTCTTGTATACTTTGGAAGGTGTTGACACCAAGTTAAAAAGACATTTTTATAAATAATGTTTCTAGTCAAACTGTCCTGTTAATCTAATCGTACCATTTGTTTCAAATGTGCATAGTGGAAGATGCTAAGAGAAGTGAGTTTTTCACTCACTATGAAGATGTTGGAAGAAACATGATTTTACCCGAGAACGTTGAAGAATTTGAGCAAATGTTAGATTTGGTGTACTACAAAAAGCCAAAAGTCCTGCCAAGGAGGATCCTGCAAGCATTCCTTGAGATACAGAAACCCAAGTACAAGGCATTTGATGAAGGTGAGTACATTGCTACTAATTACAGTTTATAAAGTGTAAACAGTAGCAACCACTTAAAATACCACTGTTTAATATGCCAAACTACCAAATTGGCCACAAGAATCCTGGAACAAATTCATTAGTATGATGGAGGTATTGGAGTAATAAGATAATATGCCAAAATGGATAAGAGGCTGTGAAAACCAATTGTTAAGTGGTAGCCACTCTAAGCTTTTCAGCCAAGGAAGTCATATTATCACAATACAATGATATTTCTTCCTTATAATGAGAAAGTTATTTTATTCACTGCAAACATTACTGAAAAAACATTGTACATACGTATTTGTTGGTACATACCATATATGGTAGTGAGTCTCTCCTCTCTCTCTTATTTTATAGTTTTCTTTCAAATGATATTAAGCAGGCCTTCACCAGATGAACTGTACGATAGCCTCAAGAAGATCAACTTTCCTACCAAAATCATCTGGGGAAAGCATGACAAGGTGGGTGAAGCGTGCACTTTGGAACAATTAAATTAAAAGCACTGTTCTAGTGTACGTATATACAGTACTTTTTGGGTCGGTTGTCCAGACTGGACATGGCTACCATTTGAACAAACTTTCCCACTAGAATAATGTCACCATGTGCAGCGATAACCCTTTTACCGATTACCACTAACCGATTACCGATTGAAATGTCCGGTCTGGACAACCGACCAAAAATGTACTGTATATTCTGTATATTCTAGAAATCCATGATCTTATACTTGCATACTTCTAAATAGGTATCTGATGTAACAGGAGGTGAGATACTAAATTACATCATTGAAGGATCTGAATTTGAAGTTGTTGACAGATGTGGACACGCGCTTACATTAGAAAGACCGAGGAAAACTGCAAACATTATCTGTAATTTTATTCAGAAGAATATCACTTGTTGACTTGTGGCAGATTATGATTATGTCAATGTGCTACAGTCGTAGATTTTAAGCATTCTGTTACTATATGTAAGATGTTATTTAAATCTATCTGTAGCTATTTTATGCATAGAATTTTTACAGTAACAGAACTCTTTGTTCTTCACTTGTGTTTGGTTGTTCATTGTTGACATCTTATGTACTGAACATGTATATATGTCACATGTAATAATTAATAAATAAATTATTGTATATATTTCATGCAATAAATAAAACAATTTTTACAACAGAAATCAGAAATTTTGGAACATTCTCTTAAAGTGTGTCAATCATCTATTGTACTCCAGGTCCTCCTCCAATACTTGACAAAAATGTACACTTGGCATTTCCTGTAATGGAAGTATAAATGCTAGATTTTAACATTCATGCAGCAAGTTATACATAGTGATGTAACCATGACATGAAAAAGTATTCTTATATATATATACCTGGAGCCCAACTCGTTGGAAATTTGCTCTAAGCTTTTATTCTTTGTTTCTGGTATAAAGAGGAAGATAAACACTACGCCAAGCAGAGATATTAATCCATAGAGAAGGTAAGAATAACCATGGATGGCATCTACATGTACAAACAAAAGAAAATAGTCACATGCTACCAATCACCTCCAAATTATATCAGTACAGTAGGTTTCCTTTAAGCAAGGAGACAAAACTGGTTTCTCATGTGACATGAAAATTAGCTAGATTTTTGGATAGCTTAGCTTCAAGTTAACACTTTACTTCTAATCTCAATGATACTAATGAGAAAATGCCTTCAGGCTAAATGAAATTGCTACACTAAACTTGTATGACTTACCCTGTATATTTAGCATGGTCTGACTAATAATGAAATTCATTAACCAGTTGAGAGATGTTGCAAGAGCAATGGCTCGCCCACGAAGCTCAGACGGGTAGATTTCACTCAGTAGCAACCAGGACACTAATGAGTTGAGAATATGATATAAACTACAATAAAAATCATATATAGGTACTTCCAACTGCAACAAAACAGTTCATTAAAATTTATCAATGCACTAATTATATATACACACATTAATTTCATTTCGTACATACATACGTATATATGTGTTTAAAGGTATTATACAAGTATTGCTACTGTTGGACTTAGTAATAATTAGATTCTGACTAAAATCCACTGCACTGTACCTGGTCCATAGCTCAAGGAATAGGCTGCCACAAATGTTATGAGACACAGAACAGCCAGTATTACGACTACCAGGGGAACATTTTCATCATTAGGGCCACTTGGGTCTGTACTATTGGAGATATTTGGCAATAGATGAGCTGTGTTATTGATTGCAGTGTAGCCGCAAGGATTGAAGTTGGGATCTTGTCTGTGAAGGGCCACCAGTGCTGGAGTGGTGACAGCTAAGACACTTAATACAATCAGGCAGACAGTCATTACTGTAGCACCCAGTAAGAGAAAGAACCTTCTACCTAAATAGATGGATGGATAGGTGGATGAGTGGGTGGATGAGTGGGTGGGTGGATGGGTGGGTGGGTGGGTGGGTGGATGGATGGGTGGATGGGTGGGTGAGTGAGTGGTTGGGTGGATGGATGGGTGAGTGAGTGGTTGGGTGGATGGATGGGTGGATGGATGGGAGGGTGGATGGGTGGGTGAGTGAGTGAGTGGTTGGGTGGATGGATAGATGGGTGGGTGGATGGGTGGGTGGATGGGAGGGTGGGTGAGTGGTTGGATGGATGAATGACGGATGATACTCACCAGCCTTATCAATTATGAAGAAGCAGACTATTACAAACAAGAACTACATAAGGACACAAATATCCACTAAAGAGAAGGAAACGTGACCAGCAACACACATCCTAAAGGAACAACTCACCTTGGCTACCCCCAGTCCCACAGTAACCCAGGCAGCATCCATGTCTCCTTGGATACCCAGCCTCTCAAACAACAGAGGAGCGTAATACATAACTGACGGTTGCCCTGAAGCCTATTGAAGGAGGTTCATAATATATTAGAGAACATTCCTGTAGACTATTGAACACATTACCTGTTGGAAAATTATCAATCCTGCACCAATCAAGAACCTCCATAACATGTTATCCTTCAAACGAAATACATCTAATACACTGAATTTCTGTGAAAGACAACGCAAACACCTCATAATACTATATCTATGCCTGTATATACCTTATAAAAGTACAGAGACTTGTAATATATCGTTTAAGTCCTTACTTTACTTAATTTAATACTGCTCTCAAGTTCTTCAAGTTCCTCAGAAACATTTGTACTAGCTCTTAGCTTTGTCAATACATTCCTTGCCTATTTAGAATAATGCACTAAATAAGCTACGTATATAATGCATTTATATTGTTTTTGTGCTCATACAAAATGTACAGCAGTATACTCAACCCAATGGCTATAATACCTTTTATATATGTATCTTATGCCTTATTATAATAATAGAGAAAAATAAAAATTTTCTACAAAAATAGTGAAGATGTAGGGATGGCACAAAAAGCACAGAAACAAGAAAGGGATGTTACGCAGTGAAGCATTAGCTATATGCATGAATCATACAACACCCTTGCTTGTAGGATTCATGTATATAGCTAATGCTTCACTGCGTAACATCCCTTTCCTGTTTCTGTGCTTTTTGTGCCATCCCTACATCTTCACTATTTTTGTAGAAAATTTTTATTTTTCTCTAGTTTCTGTACTTTTTATGGAGCATAAGCTAGGAATTCGATTGTATCATTTAAACCCATTTTGGTGTCGCAATCTTCGACTGAATATGACGTCATTAAAATGGCGAATTTATCGAGGCCTTGACTCTGGGGCCATGAAAACCGTCATACTCAATAATAGCGTTATCGCTCTCGCTTCTACAAAAGAATACAGCTCGGAAAATTTGCAATAGTTTCGTTTAACAATTAGTCCAAAAGCTTGTATAGTTTTTTAGTTATGGCTGACGAAGAATAAGAAGAAGAAGAAGAATATGAAGAAGACGAAAATGGGAATTTTTAAAGTTTGTTATTTCGCCAGCGGGACATATTCGCTTGCCTTTAATGACTATTTAGAGTATGTATAGTGTATATTTAGCCATACATAGCCTTGTTTTGTCGATTTTCGGCCTATTTCGGGATTTTGCTCCTATACCGATGTATGGGGAAAACGAAAAAAACCGTGTCATCCCTACATAGGGAGTACTACCGTACTCCCTGATATATCTATATAATATAAGGTATAGAGATATACCTGTTATATATACCTTCTGCTGTTTGCCCCTCATGAGGAGGTACCTGGGACTACTGGGCAGGAACACCATTAGAATACACTGGACTGCTGCCGGGATCATTGCCAGGGAAAACATGGCTCTCCTGAGTATACAGCACAAGTACAATGTTGGCTAGATATGAGTCATGTTCGGTTGGGAAACCTCATTCACACCCAAAAGATCAAGAAAAAGATAAAGACTCCCAGGGTCACCGATGAAGAGTGGCCCAGAAACAGCTGTCTGGCCCAGTGGAGAAGAAGAGAAGGAGAAGGAGAAAATTCTGTATCCTCATCCACTAGGTTTAGTTCCCTATAGGCCTTTACTATGCTCTAAAATAGATGTACGTAGCATGCAAGAAAAATGGTGTGTTAGATTATTCATGTTCAGTTGGGGCAAAAAGCTGGATGTCTTACCATCCATGTTGAAGATTGATAAAGGAGAGGTTGATGAGAAAGGCTAACAGGAAACCGCTCACAATGCCAATCTCATTCAGTGTCACCATCATACCTCTCTTTGACTACAGGACAGACAAGAAGGAACAGCCGAATGACAGAGCTCTGGGAACAGCCGAATGACAGAGCTCTGAGAACAGTTGAATGACAGAGCTCTGAGCAAAGTTCGCAATCCAAAACTCAACATTACAATAATTTTAGTTCTCAAAAAGGGATATGATTAAAATTTAATCCAATACTTAATACAATAGGGAGGTATTCACAACACTTCAGTGACTCACAGCTGGTGCAATCTCAGAGATGTAGGTAATCTCTGCTATGGCTGACAGTGATACACCAAATCCTACAACAAGTCGTCCTATTATCTAAAGAAAGGAGCAAGCAATATGATTGCCATTTACAGGTGTCTTCTTCAATATAGTGGTTCATTATAACATTTACGTATAGTGAGACCTTTACTTATCAGGTCGGCTATATATACATATAGTGACACCCAGTCAAAATTATTCAAATTTGGAGGTTGCTTTGACAACCTAAAGTGACCTAGGTGGTCTATTAGATTAGGGAAACCCCCTCACCAGCATTGGGTACACTACAGCACTGGTCAACAGAACTGCTCCAATGAAAAACACTAGTGTATTCACAATGATAGCCCATCGTCTTCCCATGTGGTCTACTATAAAACCTACAGTGTCAAATTCAGTCATCTAGTACAACAACAATGGTTAGTAGTGTTACCATGGTAACTGACCTCCTACGAGGGAGGCTATAAAGGCTCCTATTAAGAGTGTACTGACAACCCACTCCTTAGAAGTGTCTGTCAAGCAGAACTCATTCTTCAACTGAAGCAGAGCTCCGGCTATTATACCTGAGGAAGAAGGGCATGGAGATATGTCCACTCAACTACAAGTCTCAGTTCTACTAGTATATACTCCATTTTTTTTAATTTTCCATCTCTTTATTATGAAAATGGAGTGGCTTAGCTGGTCTGGCTAGTGAAGACCTACCTGCATCGTACCCAAACAGCACTCCACCTATGGCTGCCACAAGTGCACAGATCCACACATAACCGCCAGAACCGGAAAATACACGGAAATATCTAATAATCGAGTTAAATGTATAATAGTCACTGTTCCACATAATCACATGGAGATTAATTTCCGATGCATTGTGTACCTTTTGGGAAAACTTATATTCTCATTCAGTAGTTTAATTTCATCTGTGGAACTCGTTTGGTTTAAGGTCGATCCATTCTCGTCATCTTCACCGAGATCTTCACTGCCTTCAGATCACAATATTATGTATGTAGTGGAGTAATAAGTTTACAGTTATCTAGTTTGTCGATCGCAGCAGCATTACCAACCTTCCAACGCCCCTTCGCTGTCTTCGCAGCCATCACCTTCCTGTTGCGATACGGGTACTAAAGGTACTAGTTGTTCAGCTAAAGTCTCGCGTACGGCCGGATCGGCATCCATTTTAGTTATTCTTGCACAATGTTGGCTTCGAAGAGTAGGTTGAAGCAATGGAAAGCCCTTAATCTCTGATCAGCACTAATCTATAGTTTTAAACCAATTTAAAACTTGTCGTGTAATCGCAGCTTATGACTTTACAATTTAAGAATAACAAATTATTGTTTTTATTCCACACTATACACAGATCAATCACTACAAAGAGGTCAATGTTTCTCAAAAGCATTTTGTAGAATTTTTGAGTATTCTAGTTCCAACTTGACAAAGGCAGTTTCAAGCTCGGCTATCCGCTTCTCATCAGTCATCATGGAGCCAGCTTGAATGAAGTCTATAACTTTCTGCAGAGTCTTCGCTCTTTCAAGTGTCTTCTGTTCCCTCTGGAGAGAGACAAAGTGTTGAAGGAGAAAGACAAAGTGTTGAAGGAGAGAGACAAAGTGTTGAAGGAGAGAGACAAAGTGTTGAAGGAGAGAGACAAAGTGTTGAAGGAGAGAGACAAAGTGTTGAAGGAGAGAGACAAAGTGTTGAATGAGAGATTATAATATCTAAATGGGTACTCCAAAAATTACCAACGTATTTAGTCCCTATAATCTCTAAAGGAGGATAAATGAAAACAAGTAGCAAATTAAACACTAAGAGAAGGTAGTGATGTTTAAGTCATTATATTTAGTCCTAAATATCATATCTGTGTTGTCAGTACCAAGGCTGAGATTACAAGATCTGATAGCACTGACACATTTCACTAGATAATCACAACCAATATCATTATACAACATTCAAGCGAGTCTGGTACTGACTTTGTAAGGAGCATTCAATCTTGATTTTATAAACAGTCGATAGTCTCTGAACTTCTCAGGGCTGCTCTTGTCTGTTAATTTTAACCTTAAAATTTCATGTATTTTCTGTGACTGAGGCTGCATATACAGAATATGAGGCACATTGGATACCAAATACAAATCCACGATTATGCAACTCTTCACAGATTACAGTTCACTGCAGTATAATGCATCAATATCAGATTATGTAATTAGGAATGCTGAAGGGGAAATCCCTACTGTGTTCCCAAAATGACACTACCACCAGGATGACTTTATAGTTACACGTGTGTGGATAAGATACGGCTAATACACTAATTATCTAAAACTAGTTCCTAAAGACGTCAATATAAGGCTAAATGAAATTGACTGCTTTCCTGAATTCATTACTTACAGGGGTAAACTACATACGTACGTACTTTAGTAATTTTCAGATGTTTTCGACATTCCTCTGCAATGGCCGGGTTGAATGGCTGATGAATGCTTGGAGATTGAAAACAGGACAGTTTGGAAGCGTTTCTGCAATCCACAACATCCCTCAGTGCCACAAATTCTTCAGAAGGATCTTCAACTGAGTAGAGAAATATTATTAAAACCTGTTACCATGGCAATAGATGAATATAATTTATATAAAGTTCTGATTTGTTTCAACATCCAGTCACATGCATATCACATGATGTAGGCATAAACTGCTCACCTGTTACATCATAGACTTGGCTGTTACCTATGGCCTCATTATACACAGCCTGCAGCAGTTTAGCTATGAAAAGGAAAAAAAAGAAAAAAGTACAAGTTCAGACAGAGAAAAGAAAAAAAAGAAAAAATGCTGCTTCAGAGCCATTTCACTTTACTCCTACTGTGGGAGTCAATCTACTTACCCCCATGGCCTTGCCTTTGGAATGGAGGAAGAATTAACATTTGGCTATAAAAAGAAAGAATATGCGTGTATAAATATTTTGATAATGAAATGTTTGTTTCCATCAAATGCTGTAGTAGTATGAACCTTATTCTGACCCTCCTCTTATCTGGATAATGATAGAAACTGTAGGTAGAGGTAAACCCTACAATTGAGTAGTGGGCGTGACCAGACACTGACTCTGTCTTGTATCTGTAGATGACGATCTCAAAGTAAACAAAAATGTCAAAAATTCAATAAAACCTTTTAACTGACGTTAAGTAGTAAGTCCAATTCTCATCATCTAAATCTGAAATGGAAATAAAAACTTGTCCATGTAGAGACTCATTTAGTTTTCAGCAAACTGTCACATACCAGTAAAATTGGCCCCATCTATATACCATATAAGGAATACCAATAGTCTGTTGCAATAAGCTGCAAAGCTTGGGGTAACCATAGTAACCTACAAGGAGTAAGAACAGGAAGTGATAGTCCATAAATTCACTCACACAAAAAGGGGATTTTCCAATTATGTAATAGATTATAAAGCTGTAACTGTAAAAGCTTGCCTATTCGTGAATACAAATGAGTTGAACTCCCACAATCCTTAACTATTTGGTAGTAGCTAGGAAAGCAGTTATAAGGTAAACTATATCCCTTAGCAGACAGCTGTCTACACAGTGGACCAGCAACACACATAAAATATCATCACTAGTAGTGGTATGTATGTAGCTATTCGAGGAAAAGGATCAGAGATTTAGAGCCTTTGCACAATTAACTCCCATTTTCTACAAGTGACAAGCTGAGGTCAATGACCAGTTGCGACACACATTCACGGATCCTCTTGCATGTGCAAATTGGTTAAGGTGATTTGTTCCCCCTTAAATAAAGTTAATTTACCAATTTTAATAGCAGTTTAAATGTTAATTTTGTGTTAATGATTTCACGATTAGCTTGTCTTATCTATAATAATAATATTCTTACAATAATTATTTGATGTAGATTTAATAGCAGTCAAATAGCAAACAAGTGTATTAAACTACATACGTATGTAGTTCCTTCAATATTTTACTATTTTAATCTTCCCATTATGATTTATATTTTTGTAAAGAAACCTTCTAATTGATGAAGACTTGAAGAGGTACGTAGTTAAATACCCTGTACAAAGGCTATATTGTAATATGATACCTATTAAAATATGGCGACTGATTGCATTGTTGGCTAACTTTGTATATTTCAAACTTGTAATCTTCATCTCTGTACTCGTGACACTTGTCACCAAACGGTTTAAACGATTCCTCTTCCTTCAGCTTTTTGAGAAACAGGTCACCATTTGTACAGAACCCTATGAAGTATATCAAATATAAAAATGTACTTTTATCTACATTTTAATATTCCCATTTGGCATTTTCATATTACTTCTTCCTTAGACAATGAATATATTTTATCTGGTTTTATGCACAATATCAGGGCTACATAGAGAGAGGGCAGGGAGCACCCCAATCACTATGGTAACGCACTCAAAGTGAACTGTAAATTAATAATTAATCTCGGTTAACTTACCCTCTTGTGGAATCCATTTTGCAAGTTCCCCAATAACATCATCAGCCTGAAGGGAAAAGGAGAACAAGAGAGGGGGAGGAGGAGGGAAAAAGGAAGAGGGAGAGAGAGAGAAAGAGAGTGGGGTAAAGAGAAGGAATTGAGGGAGACAGAGAAAGGAAGAAGGGGAGAGGGAGAAAAAGAGTAAGAGAGGATCCAATGGGAAAGGGAGAAGGTAAAAAATAGGGTACCCTTGCATCAGTTGTCTCTGCATCAATCTTTGTATCATAGCTGATCTTGACAAAGGCATACAGCCATCCTGGAGTGTAGTATAGGTTGACCTTTAAACCTTCATATCCATAGATACTCTCACTACACAACATGCCAGAAATTAATAGAATAAGGATTCCTTATAACTGCGTCGAACTTATCTTTGGATTACAGTTCTACGAAAATCAGCTTTATTAAGAACACATTTCAACACTATCCAATGACTCGTGTAAAGGAGTCTTACAATATTCAATCATTCTGTCTTCCTATTGGAGTTACTAAAGTAACAGCGAAGATACAACGACCATATACTTATATTATGATTAATAACTTCGTGAGTCAGATTTGGGAGTTTACTCACGTATTTTATCATATTTTTATATATTACCGGTTTTTGGGCTGATGGATTATCTAAAATGGTCTGTAGACAGTTCCTACCTGTCGCCAAACACTTGATGGGCAAACTGAGGGGAGAAAGTTAAAGATTCGTTCTCAAAGTCTTCTTCTGTGCTCACTAAAGAGATCCACAAACTGATAATCACTTTGATATTATGACACTAGTGAGATGTAGTTACAAAACAAACCAAATTTGAGTTTTAAGACCTCTTCTGCTTTGCAGACAAACGGCTGATTTGAAGCGGAGTCCATTTTACTGGGATTCCCGCGTAATTGCGCAACATATACTACAAAAACGACATCAGCCATTGTACATGTACATTTTATTGCTTATTTTATTAACAAGAAGATATGTAAATAGTTATGAAAGTACAATTTATCAGTTTGTTCCTAAGAAGTTAATTGTTACTTTTTCAATGAAATATAGTTTAGTACAACATAAGTTGATAGCTCTAGCAGGCCTTGGTTAAAGGACCTGGATAAACTTCTGTTACAGTAGTATGGCATTAGACTGATGTAGTTTCAGAGGATCTATAAGTAGCATATTGATGTACATTGATTTCTTGTATGGGCTCGTAGAGATGTGCTTTTGGTCCCCCTTTGATGCCCCTAACATTGCTGTTGCTTGGCAACCCCCTTCCATAGTCACTACCAGAGCTATCAGATCCTGTAGAGAGTTGTCTGTGAGTGGCATACACCTGGTTCTCAGTCCAAACTATATCAGTATCAGCTGGGGCTTGCTCACCAATATTGAACATTATGTTGCCACTTGTGTTTAATGTGAAAACAGAATCTGTTCCACTTTGACGATTTGTGTTGGATAGGTTGGCGTTTGATTGGTGATTATCACTCTTGTATTCAATTGGGGCCTCCTGGTTAGAGGGTAGGGGATAACTTGTTTTGTTGGCTTGTTTTCTATAAAATACAAAATACTGTTTATAACTACCAAATACAGTCCAGTAATAATTGTATCCTAGAGTTATGAGGTAGGGAATGAGATGACATTTTTAGGAAAATGGAATGCAACACACACTGTTATTGCTCTTCCTCCCACCTCTACTACTGAGCTTAACTTTTTATAAACTGTATGCAATAAACAACCTACAGTATTCACTTAGGTTTAATTATATTCATAGCCATTATCAATGAATTATACATTAGAAGGGAATGTTAAGGAAACAAAAGCAGTTATCTAATTGAATTACCTAATATTTGAATCACACTCCCTCACCCTTCTGAATATCTATGCATGTTGTATACTGCAACTTACCTCCTCCTGGTAGTCAGAACGCATAAGAGGGGTCCTACTACTACAAAGATTACTATTATAAGAACTGTTAAGATTGAGAAGATTACGACACATATTTCCGGATTTTCTGTACCTACAGAAGTAAAAATGATTTTATTAACACCAAATTCACTTAGTCTTTCTACTAGGGAGGTGAAAAGTAGAAGTATGCAGTTTTGTGGTTTTGCTCACAATTTATAAGTTGTTCTGCTGTTACTACTGAGCTGTTACTTGTGTCAGGAGCCAACCGATCTATTTTCTTCATGGCTGAAAGAACCAAAGGCATAAAGATACATTCATATTATGACAACAAACATGTACGCATATACACTAACAATAACAAAACATCACACATGACATGCACTATCCAATATTCTTCAATAACCCAATCACTTTTCATGTACTTTATAGCAACTGCATGATGAGCCCATAATTATACTGAGACTCTACTTTCTACTTTTTTTCTTATATGAACGACCCCGCTATGCTTATCAAGGAAGTGTCCTAATGATGATGATGATGAAGATGAAGATGATGATGATGATGATGATGATGATGATGATGATGATGATGATGATGATGATGATGATGATGATGATGATGATGATGATGATGATGATGATGATGATGATGATGATGATGATGATGATGATGATGATGATGATGATGATGATGATGATGATGATGATGATGATGATGATGATGATGATGATGATGATGATGATGATGATGATGATGATGATGATGATGATGATGATGATGATGATGATGATGATGATGATGTCTAAATTTACCTGATGTCCTGAAGTTAATTATCATGGGTTGACTCTTATTTCCATCTTTTGTTACAACTGATATTTCAGTTTTATAAGATGTTTCTGAAGTTAGATTGGTGAGAGTGAAAGACAATATATCAGATGAATATGGAGGCATGGATTTGGAATTGGGTGAACCAGTCGGAGTGACCAGTATTTCATAATGGTCCACTGCAACACAAAGGTCATTGTGCTCCCAAGACAGATTAGCTGATGTGTCCAATATATCAGATACTTGCAATCCTCTTACAGGTGTCAACACATCTGAGCATATATTAAAAGTAATGTGATGGCTAATAAACATGCAATAAATACATATTACTTCACCATGGCATAACTCTACATAGCCATTTGTATAGTGTAATTGATTATAAATTAAATCTTACCAATAACTTAACTTTATCTCTAAATTAGAACTTAATAAGGTCTAGTTATCTGTAATTGAAATAATGTATATATTCTCCAGGTCACCTATCGAATGTCCTGCATTTCAAGAATTTTGCATTTGTAGGTTTCTAGGAATGATTTGAATGAAAATGTAGCAAAGAGTGTGTGAATGAGAGAGTTTGTTTACTGAGTCAAATGTAACACGACTCTCAAAACACCTGGAGCTGTAGAATATGTTACTTTGTCAACTTCTATTGATATGATGATTTACAAGTATAAGTTGTTCCTAAAGCAACAAATCAACTCGTTTACTAATGGAACTTGTTGTGCCTCTTTCAGTCACCTTCTTTCAATTGTACTAACAGCTGGGAAATTAAAACCAATTAATTTTAAATTTATTACTACATCCAATGTATACATTGCATGCTTAATATATACATTAGCTAGCCTATACAATATACGTACTTATAACCTGCAGCACCACTGGTGGGTTGCTTATGACATCCTTTCCAAGGACACTGTACAAGCAGGTGTATGTAAAGCCATCAAATTTGGGTTGGACTGTTGCTATGGTGAGGATCTCCTCAACCAGATCACTCTGCTCTAGAGAGTGACCTACTAGAGGTTCTACTCCAAACTGAGCAAACCCAAATTGGGGAAGACCGTTCCCCCTCACCCTCCAGCCGGGGTTGTGCGAGGTCCTGGTGTGGTTACAGTAGAGTTTCACTGTATCTCCAGGACACTTTGGAGAAGTATCTGGCTCCATCCTTATTGAAATGCTGACTGCCTGTGCAGTGGAATCTATCAAACACAATTTTATCAATACATATAGAGATACCAAGCAGATTAAAACAGAAACTGCATTAGGTATAGCGTGCATGCAGTTGATATACAAACAGAATAAGGTTAGGTGGCACGGCCTTGCACCTATTGCAAAGAGCATCCAAGTAATCATTAAAAATCTAAAAATTACTCCTATATATTCTTACCGCAGAGTTCGAGGATGACTACTGCAGTACTCCAAACGTAGAATAGCTTGTGGCATGCTCCAATAGTGAGACTCAAATATAGTCGCATTATTTCATAATTCTACCCTGCAGTTTCTTCTCGTCTATTTATCTGCTATATTGCTATATACGCACTGTAGTTTATGATATTGCCAGAAAAGATAAGGAAAAGTGAAACTAAGCAAGTGAGTTTCTTCTTTTTAATAGCTTTCTCCATATACGAAGAATTGAACGTTTGCAAAATTGGTGATTCTTCGAAGCCAACTTTCTAGGTATTAAGGAGATACCACCGCAGTTTGACTGTCTAAATATAGCTATGACGTAGCTAATAAGAGACGCTCATTAAGATCACTTATATAACCTGAGGTGTGTCAGGTGCGAGTGCGTATACAAATAGAATCCATAAGCAGCGAAAGGGCTGAGGCTATTTTGTAGGGCGCGTAACAATCTGACGATGGGGACTGATTTTTTCAGTCACAAGGACTTTGCGTATAATATCCTGACGTTTTTAGTTTGGCTGGCGATCTGTAACCGGATGACTTCAGGATGTCAAGGTGAGTATGATATATTTCCTTTCTTCTTAAAAACTCAGATTGTTTGATGAATATATATAGTCGCATAGTTTTGTGACATTCATAGGGCTCACATGAAAGATATTCGTAAACTAGCTATATATATTAATTGCAAATATGAGTAGAATAGAATGATTGATGGTTACACTCTCTCGGATCAAAATTTATTTAGATATGTACATGTCTAATTTATACGTTTAGTGCGTAGTCATAGATATGCTTTCGGATTGTTATAAATTTAGGTTCAGTCTTACAACATGACATGTATAGCTTCTTGTTTTTTATTTTTTATCTCTAACATTCTATTCACTCGACATGTCTACTGTGCATGTAACGTTTAAATGTTAACATGTTTGAATTTAATTTCAAACTGTTAAATACGTTACTAGTACACTATAGATAACTGCTTGTCAATGGATAATATAATCTGATTATTTATATTAGATATACACTATATGTACTGTACTGTACTGTGTAACATGAACCTTCAATTACCATCATGACTTTCTCTGATATGTAATATGTTAGTCTAAATTTATCCTCAAAAGATTTACAGTTATATGTCAGATGTTACACATGCACATTTGAGCTATACTTAAGTGTTTGAAGTTGTATGGGGGTTTTATTGAGTTAGGGGGTCCCTTTGATCATGTTGGTCCTATGAATATCTTTATACTCCTAAGGTAAACAACACAGTGTAAACATCCGTATATTTACTCTGTAATATCTGCTGACAAAGGAGTTTTTATATATACAAATTTGCTATTTATGTAAATAATAAATTTTTATTATATATGTAAAATATTACACACCTACACTCTTGTTGTCTGAAAGAATTATAGATCTATTTTATGTCTGAAAGTATAATATATTAATTATAGTAATCTTTCATGACAGGTGCAATGGGCCTATAAGCTGGGCCCAGGAGTCACTATATGTTCATTATTGATATACATAATGTCAATACATATTAAATTCTATTGATCCTTTGAGCCCATGCCAGTTGCAATTGATCAGGTGTATGCCATATCTAATAATAATTCAAATTAATATTCAAGTGTTGATGTATATCCTCCTTTATAGATCTTAATGAGCTGATAGGAGATACAGGGATAACATCTTCTGTTGATGAAAATAATAATATCTTATATTTTTGTCAATACGAGAAAAACGAGGAGTTAAAGGAATCTTGCGAGGTGTTGTTTCAGCTAAATTTTGACCGTGATGTAGAGTTTCAAGTTGATCCAAAATTTTACATAATTGAAGCTGGTAAATGCTCAGAGCATTATATACAAGAACTAAAGAGATTGGGTTACAAAATAACCATTGATGAAAACACCGGTACCTATGTTATGGTATTTAACTGTTCAATTATCGATATTCGCTGTGTCTTCAATGAGACTGAGTATAGCAGGATTGTTCAAGTTCGCCAAAGTAAATATATAGTCATTGTTACAGTAACAGTGATGTCATGATGTATGTATGACACAAGCCATATATTATTGAATATACACATGGACAGTTCGTATGTTTGAATATTATGCATCCATGTATCCTTTGTACACTGTCAGTGCTATATACATGGGGCAAAATAGCCCTATCCCTAATACCTAGCACATGAAGCCCGTAATATAGTAATTATACATTATATATTTAATACACATACTGTATGGTATTCAACCATTTTATTCAGAGATGGATTGTAGATTTGGCAATGAATCAGATTCTGAAGTGCCAACTATAACTGTGACTCCCAACACTAGTAAGCTACTACACAAATATGTGTGTAGAATCATGATTATTATTATATAACTTTGTTACCTATAACTCCACGTACATAATTATACATCTGTACTATTTAGATCCTTATTCCCCATCAACAACAAGCACTCCTACTTCAAGTGATACTGATAATGAGGATCAAGGTATGTATTCATAAAAGTCTTGCTAGTTAAGCTGTAATACAAAATGAAACAAGAAATTGATACAAAACTCTCTTCTGTAGCATCACTACCCTATAGCCTCATTTTCGGAATATCTGGTGCCGCAATCGCAATATGTACAGTACTTCTGATAGTCTTGGTTTTAGCCATATATTACATATACAAACATAAGAACAAAAATGGAGGCAGGTCACAGGACTCAGAACTCGAAGTTGAATGCAGGAGCAATAGCTCTAACAACTGCACAGGATTGGAGTCACTTGAACTTGGAACTGAATATCGCAGTATTTGCAACTCTGATGACAATTTAGGGCAGGGCAGTTCTATGAATAGTATGATAGAAAGGCCTGGTTCTCTGGACATTGCAATCGGGGGAAGTAGACCTACCACTATTGGAGGCTTAAATGGAGATGATAATAACACTCCCCTAATGACTCCAGAAGAGGAAATAGCGGGCGAAGAAAGGAGAGATAATCCTGATGGATTGCAGGTTGATATGACCAGTGCTCCAGCGGAAGATCCCAATACCACCTCTCAAATGGTTTGTTATTATATACATTGCAGAGGAATTTATTACTTATATACATATTATTTATTTCTATTGTAGGTGGTTTGAGGGAGAAGCTTACCAATTTGCGCTAATATTTTTGTGCCACATACATGACACATTTATTTTTGTTTCCAAATCATAGCTTCTCAGCCGAAGCAACACTTATAAATATAAATAATATATTTTTATTTATTTGATTAGCTTATCAAATAAATTAAAATATATTTCTTTTATTTATTTGATAAGCTATGTCTTGGAAACTAATTTTTTGTGTTCATGACTGTGGCACAAATTAATATGCATATACTCGCAGTGAGAGGGAAATATTCTATCAGAACTTCTCTCACTATTTGCTTTCAATTGTAGCTGCTGCATGCTTATAATGTTAAGATTATTTGTGTGAAAACTTATATTATCTTTATATTTTTGTAAGCAAGTATACCTTTTTGTTTTCATTGATAAGTATTTACCCTCAAAATTATTATTAATTTCCAATGTTATATGATGAGATGACCCACACTTTCTGAAGAATCTGAAATATATAAGTATCAGTTGAGATGTGGAATATATAATTATTGAATAGTTATATATATATATTATATTTCCACTCGCTGCATGACTATCCCACAATAGACTACATTCATAATGTCATATCCTAACAAGCAAATTACTGCATGATCTCATATATTCCATGTATTCACACCATAAGTCACTAAGTTTTGTATAATATATGTAAGAACATCCATTTTTATAAAGCACACACAAACACCCCCCACTCACCCCACTCAAGATGCAGCAGTACTACGTATGATGATCTTACTCTATGTGACTTGTAAACCAAACCTGGTTGGGCTATCTTTTTCTTATTTCAGTTCTTTGGATGGCATGCATGTCACAATAATAAACAATTATTATTATGATTATTATATTGGTCTTCATGGTTGAATAAGGAGCACTCAATGCCAAAAATGTGTTAATAACCAGTTGGCATCACAACAATCCTCCTATCCGGATTGTCCTACCTTTTCAAGAGGCTTTTTCGAATTAATGTAATAAGCCCTCGATTAACCATTAATCACTCCTAATTTATAAATCGACTTGTAGTCAAATTTAAGTGGCCTAGATTGACCCATTAAATTCAAAACCCGACTTTTACCGAATGAGATCGAGTGGCTTCGATCAACTATTAATTAGTTACTCTAAATTCATAACCCGAGTTGACCCAATGAAGTCGAGAAGTCTCGATAGACATTTAGTCACTCCAAATTCACAACCCGAGTTTTTTTTAACGAATAAAGGCAAGTGGCCTCGATTGACCATCAGTTAGGTACTCGATGTTCTTATAAAAGTAATTATAATTCAGTAACCGTAGCAGATATGAAACACTTGAATCTCCTTAGGTATGAAATTGACTTCATTTTGAATGGCAGTAGTGGCTTAGTTGGTCAAAATATATCGAGATGCATTTCAAACTTTTTGCGACTCCTTGACATCCCCTTGCGCGCCACTGTGTTCTTGCCTACTATAAGGGGGAGCATGGTGAGCGAAGTCGCCCAAGTTTATGAGTCGAGAAAGTATGTTGTAGAGCAGATAGCGCCGTATGAATGCTCCTAAGCCTTATGAGGGTATTAAGAGAAGCGATAACGAAGTGGTCGCTCTGTGACAAAGGAATGTAATTCCGTAATTACAGATTGCACGCAAATTCAACTGGTCGTACTAGAGGCGTTGGTGCTGCATTTGAATCCCCGGCGGTTAGTGAGCTTGTAGGTACGACTTTCGAGTGACCAAAGTTCGGATGAAAGTTCCTGGCTCTCTTGGAAATTCAGATATTTGATTGTCCATTCGAGGAGAGGACAATTGAGTAAATTTCCATATGCGCGAAAGCCTTAAAAGGCTTGTAGTGCAAATATATTATTACACGCGAGAGTTCACGGAAGTGGTGTTGCTACTTGGCCGAACAAACAGTACGATTGAATACCAGTGATTTGCTGGGATTTAGATCCTTAGTTATACGATTTAATTAAGGATCGAATGGGAGTTACTCGAGATTATGAATGACAGGCGATTAATCATTTTGTGGTGCAAGGATTGCAATTGCAGTTATGCGAAGTTTGTCATGATGGATGACGATGGGTGAAATGATAAGACTAGACAATGTGCTGCCTTTTTGTCCTAAATACGACTGGCCTATTGCAATGTAAAGAGTCATTGGTTTAGGATTTAAGGCGGCATTTTCAAATTTACTGTGCTGAATAAAGGGCTAGCTAAGTGATGTACCTGGGCTTTCTTGGCAAATATGAAGAAAAGGGTTGGATAATTTGGCTTCCTGAGGGGGAAGAGCTATAAGCGGGGAATGCGAGAAATGGAGTGGTGAATGTCACTCTGCAGTGAACGCTCTGTGGCTACTTGTCAAAAGTAGACTAAGAGCTGTGATTACCACTGTCACAATATACTATCTAGCGAAACTCCAGCCAAGGGAATGGACTTGGCAGAATCCTTGGGGAAAAAAGACCCTGCATGGTGATGTTAGAAAAGTTACCACAGGGATAACTGGCTTTTTGGGTTTAGACCGTCGTGGGACAGGTTAGCTTTATCCTACTGGTGAATATGGTTGTTGCAATGGTAATTCAAGTTATATACCATCTGATGGATTATAACTGAACGCCTGTAAGTCAGAATCCACGCCAGAAGGCCATTAATGAAACATATCCCTCGATGAATTGCAGGCGAACAAGTATAGGAATTGTTCACATGCGGAGTCGCAAGCTGCAGTTGAGCCGAGGAGGAAAAATTCCTCTGCCCCCTGCTCCAATCCAACTGTGATTTTCGAGCCAAATCCTTTGCAGACGACTTAGTCAAGGAACGGGGTATTGTAAGCTGCAGTAGCCTCACGCTACGATGCGCTGAGATTAAGCCTTTGTTCTCGAGATTTGTAACTATACGCCTCATCATACATAGAAGAGTCCATTTTTATTTCATGGAGTCTTCGAGAGGCCGAGCTCGATTGACGATTAGAACATAGCCTGACATCTTAATTTGACTTCGGTATATATTATAAAATTTTGGAGTGACTGATGGTCACATGACTTAAATCGAGGCCACTTGACTGCAATTCGTTTTTAACGAATAAAGCCAAGTGGCCTCGATTGACCACCAGACACTCCATATATCTCTCACTTCATTTTGAATGGCAGTATTGGCTTAAAATATATCGAGATGCATTTGAAACTTTTTGTGATTCCTTGACATCCCCTTGCGCGCCACTGTGTTCTTGCCTACTATAAGGGGGAGCATGGTGAGCGAAGTCCTACGGGCCAAATTTTATGAGTCGAGAAAGTACGTTGTAGATCAGATAGCGCCGTGTGAATGGCCTTATGAGGGTAATAAGAGAACCGATACCGACTGGTGGTCGCCCTGTGACCAAGTGCAAAAAGGAATGTAATAATTCCAGATTACACGCAAATTCAATTGCTAGTACTATAGAGGTGTTGACCAAGCTATACCTTTGAATCCCAGGCGGTTGGTGAGCTTGTAGATAGCGAGTCTCTATCGCGAGTGACCGAATGTTCGGATGAAAGTTCCTTGCTTTCTTGGGAATTCAGATATTTGATTGTCCATCGAGGAATGAGGACAATTGAGTAAATTTCCATATGCGAGAAAGCCTTATATAAGGCTTGCAGTGCAAATATTCGCGAGAGTTCACGGAAATGGTGTTGCTACTACGAGATGCTTTGGCCGAACAGTGTGATTGAATACCAGTGATTTGCTGGGATTTAGATCCTTAATTACGATTGAATTAAGGATCGAATGGGAGTTACTCGAGAATATGCAAAAGTCAGAATCAACGCCAGATCGAAGGCAATGACACATCCCTCGATGAATTGCAGGCGAACAAGTACAGGAACTTGTGCATGCGGATTCGCAAGCTGAAGTTGGGCCGCAGAGGGACCATTCCTCTGCCTCCTGCTTCAATCCAACTGCGATTTCCGAGGTGTTGTAACCTAGAGTAGCCTGTGACCAAGTGCAAAAAGGAATGTAATAATTCCAGATTACACGCAAATTCAACTGCTCGTACTATAGAGGTGTTGACCAAGCTATACCTTTGAATCCCAGGCGGTTGGTGAGCTTGTAGATAGCGAGTCTCTATCGCGAGTGACCGAATGTTCGGATGAAAGTTCCTTGCTTTCTTGGGAATTCAGATATTTGATTGTCCATCGAGGAATGAGGACAATTGAGTAAATTTCCATATGCGAGAAAGCCTTATATAAGGCTTGCAGTGCAAATATTCGCGAGAGTTCACGGAAATGGTGTTGCTACTACGAGATGCTTTGGCCGAACAGTGTGATTGAATACCAGTGATTTGCTGGGATTTAGATCCTTAATTACGATTGAATTAAGGATCGAATGGGAGTTACTCGAGAATATGCAAAAGTCAGAATCAACGCCAGATCGAAGGCAATGACACATCCCTCGATGAATTGCAGGCGAACAAGTACAGGAACTTGTGCATGCGGATTCGCAAGCTGAAGTTGGGCCGCAGAGGGACCATTCCTCTGCCTCCTGCTTCAATCCAACTGCGATTTCCGAGGTGTTGTAACCTTTAGAGTAGCCTCACGCTACGATGGGCTGAGATTAAGCCTTTGTTCTCGAGATTTGTAACTATACGCCTCATCATAGAAGATAGTGCTCGATTGACGATTAGAACATAGCCCAACATCTTAATTTGACTTCGGTAAATTTACAGTGACTAATGGTCAATCGAGGCCATGCACATGACTTAATTCGTTGAAAAGTCGGGTTATGAATTCGGAGTGACTGATGCATGGTCAATCGAGGCCACATGACTTCAATTCGTTGAAAAGTCGGGTTATGAATTCGGAGCGACTGATGCATGGTCAATCGAGGCCATGGCCACTAGACTGCAATTCGATAAAAATAGCTAGTACATGGTCGTGGCCCTCATTGCCCATATGCATGGCAAAGTTATGTTCACACAAGAATTTTAACCTAGGAAACTATGATGATATACATGAGCTCCTTTTATAAATATCAATCATCAATTGAGAGTCAAGTTTATCATACAAATGCATGGCCATGGAGGTAGTGGAATGGATGTGCAAATGGTGACACACCCATGCATGACTACTTCAATTATATGGATCCTTCTGAATCACAATTAAGGTGATTCACACCTTATTGGAACAATGCCAAGTGAAGAAGAAATTGTGTCTCCAGTGGAGGAAAGTCAACAAATTGACAACCTCCAAGAGAGATCTTGCTCGGAAGGAGAATTGGAGCCTTATTCCCAAAGCTTACCATGCAATTGCATCACCCCAACAACATAGGTATATGTATAGAATTTTATGTACTTATTTCATTGGTTCAGATGACATATTTAGAATATTATAATTTTGTAATAAATATTATTGATCTAATGTTTATATATAGAATGATAGAGTGCTCACTATATACAGTCACATTCTTGTACAACTAGGTGTAACGTGTTTGGGTAGTCGGAGTGAGGAAGTAAACGATTGCAATTGGGCTGCAGATGTGCTCATTAATGATGTAATTTTTATTTTAAATTTTGTTATAAATTTTATTGTGCTGCATCGCAATCTATGAGTTTACCTATCCTCAGCTAATATTATTTGCAAAATAGGCTAACTGTTGTTCCTTTTTCCTTACTTGAAAAACAAAAGCCTTAACGGAGAACCTTGTTACTTCTTGCCTTAGTGTACTAAGGCAAGGAGTATCTGGCTTGGACAACCCTCAGTCAGTTATGTTTTCCTTTCTTTGGGTTTTTAGCCAGAAGCCTCGGCTTTGCCTCCTTCCGACAGCAGCAGACGGGTGCACGTCGGGCCAAAGTTGACCGTCATAATAGGAGGGAGTACCTCCATACACCAATCCACCACTGCTTTCCAGTTTTCAGTTGTTTATACTAAAACAACTAAGTTTCAAAAACACTGTATATACACTGTATATACACGCCTACTATAGAGTAGGCGTTTGTAACTAGACGCCCCACTAGACGGGGAGTCTTCTAGAAGATTCCGCCTCTTGGTTTACCATTTTGAGTGCTCTCGCGGTCTTGATCGTGAGTTTAAGAAATTGGTGGTTTCCGACCGCGTAGGGCTAAATGGTTACGATTCAGATTTTATGGTGGCTAAGCGTTCTTGTGGCCGCTCGCGCATTGTGTCCGACAAGTAAGTAGGTGTATTGATACTCGATGTACTTTTGGGAGAGGATTAACAGGTCAGAACAGTATCGCTGAATATATATATTGATGAGATATTCTAATTATTAATTGGTAAAAGTACTGATCGGATTAGGTCAGAATCCTTTCGATTGAAATGAGTGGGTCATATCGTATATACTGAAGTGACTTTTTAACCTCTAATATTAGTACAAGATTTATACATGTGTTATCTGATTCAGCTTGTGTACTATACTATAATCATAGATTTTCGCCCTCCGGACCCAGACACTGCTGCTAGACTAAGGGTGGATAGTGTCAGATGGGGGAAGACTGCCTGTTCAGGAACAGTCTGTAATGCCACTTGTGAGCTGAATTTTCCTAATTCACTTGGCTTTTCTCCAGGATTTTTTATCAATGAGAACCATTGTTTAAGCCCAAGTGAGCTTTTGAAGGAAGGATTTACAGCACAAGATTGCTCAGATACTAAGTATGATACCTTAATCATAATCATAACTTTATGTACTGTACATCTTGTCTGGTAGGTGTAAATTGAGCTTTCTTTGTGGATCCATCAGCTCCATAAGATGTGTGTTTAATAACACACATTTTTCAAATCCACTTTATAGCACCAGTATCAACAGTAAGCAAAAGTTATTTATACCCATAACAATATATATCACTGGCGTAGGAAGCAGGGGGCTCTCCTAAAATTTGGGCAAGATGTGGACTTAACACCTTGCCCAACTTCCATTCAGAGCAGCTAGCTAACAGATCTGTTGAAGCTGCAGAAGTCTGAACATAGATAATCTTAGATTCTAAGTTAGGGTAGATTAAAGTTCAGAACACCCCGCAGTAGTCTCGACTGTACTTCTCCACTCCAATTATGATGTGACACAAGACTTGCCCCTTGAGAGGTATATATGGCACAGAGAAGCATCCAATCTTTCTTTGCCCCAACTTCACAGCGAGCAGACCTGTGTATACGCATGCCACTGTGATGCTGTATTAATGCACAGCTGTGTCACATCAAGTTCTGATACATTTTCTTGGTTTTAGCAGTTATATATAAAACCATGCTTTAGCATTGCGACTGATGTTGTACAATATGCACCAGAATTAATCTCAGTGCATCAAAATTTCAAAATTTTCACAGGGGGGGCATGCCCACCTGGACCCGGGCCCCTAGCTGGGTTAGCCCCCTTGACAAAAAAACATCTTCCTATATGATCGAAATGTAATTTAAATTTGGCACTTCAATCCATGCACTTTTTTAGGTTCATGTATGTTTAAGGACTGTGGTGATGGAAGTTGCTTCCATGAGTACGATGATGGTGAGTTTGATAAACTCTAAATCCATACATAATAACTCTTAGACTACTTAGTGAAATTATACAATTGAACAGTAACCTCTGAAATTATAGTGTAATGAGAGTAGTATAATAATTTTATACAACTTTCCTGTACTTTCACTAAAGCAAATGCAAATTCGACTTTGGATAGCACTCCAGAAAGTGGTAACGAAATGAGGAATTGTAGCAGTAATCTTGGTACCTGTTATGTGCCAGGTAACTCTACAGACAATATTCCTCATGAACCAATGTGGATTGGAAGTTAGTTATTGTATGAAGCTGTTAGTAATATCAGTTATTCTAGAGAATATAATGTGCCTGAAATCTGATGTATATCATGTATTTGTTAGGTCTCATTGGTACACTGGCCAGCTTTTGTGTTGTGATCGTGCTAGTTGTGATCGTGCTAGTCGTGATCATCATATTGGCTTGTTTCCCCACTGGGAGACAGAGAGGTATTTATGACATTCACTATTTATCCAGAAAAGGATGATTCACTGTAGTACATGTTTGTAAATGACTTGCAGTGTTCAAAATGCTTTCTGACTTTTGTGGGAGAAGCAACGGGTCCAGTTCACATTTGAATACACATGTACAGGATGGCATAGAGTCTCCTCGTGTTACTGTATCAAATGTTCGTGGTCAAGGTGATGGAACAGAGTTTGGTTCAGAAGACATTTTGAATAAACCTGTCCCATCTATCAACCAGCAGTCAGCCAAACTGGTTGGTTATCCATTACCTTTTACAAATTACATTTTTTACCTTGACAAGCAAATGCAAATATATGCATACATACATTCTCATGCAGATGTGCAGTGTTTCATTTAATATACACTTCTGTTGCTTTTTAGCTTGTTCCCGACCAGAAACTGCATTTTCCAGCTGCACAAGCATCACCGGCTTAGCAGCATGGACAAGATCAGTTGATAACATTTCTTGTTTTTTGGCAGAACCTTACTAATAATGGATTTACTATTACCTTAACTGCTAGCTCCCTCAAGCTGGCATATTATAATAGTAGTGCTGAAGTAATGTATACATAGTTTTGTATTTTATAGAGCTGAACATTTTATTAAACAGCTGCATGCAAGTGATTAACTGTACATCACTGAATATTCAATATCTGATTTCATATTCTTCAAATGGCATGATAGATTACAGGCCTAGATTGTACATATAGATAATAGTTAGACTCCAATTTACTAATTATTATCTCTAAATGTAGTTCTACAGGTGATTCTGCTTGTTTCTTTTTCAGGCTTGTCATTCCCCCTGCAGAATAGCTTAATAATCTAAACAGTGTCTTTGCTGGAAAGAACAAATGAGATGGAGACGCTGAACATTCTTCATCTCAATGGTTCTTTCCATAAATAAAACTGGTTGGATTGCTAAGATATTCTGAAGGGAGCTGTGGACATCAGCAATTTTATGCCTTGACCATTTGAGAAGTTCTAAATAGAAAGAATAAATGTTCATGTAGACCTATACTAAAACACTTAATCACTTGAAAACAGCAAATTGTATATTTACATAATAAATGCCAAGGATTCACAGAAGATCAACAAGAAGACAAATATTCCCCAGGGTCACTGATGAAGGGTGAAATTCCCAGAAGCAGCTGTCTGACCCAGTGGAACAGAAGAAGAAAGAGAAGATTCCTGTATCTTCATGTAAAGCTCTCTCCAGGTTAAGTTCCCTATAGGATTTTTACAGAGTAGGCATAGCATGTAGGAAAATGGTGTATTAGATTATTCATGTTACCATAGTACTTATATCATCAGGGAATGGCTCCACCTATAGGGTTTAGCTTTTGGGAATTAACCCCAACCTAATATTTATCTTATGTAATGATATTCATTAGGTAAGGTGAACCTCCTGGAGGGCACAAAAACACAGCTCAACAAAAAGCAATTCCTAGAAGGGGCGGGCATATATATGGCATTATTGCAATGCCCAGCTTGCCAATTATGAAGTTATTTACTTACTTGGGCATTGCCTTGGCAACCACTGGAATGACTATGCATGCTTACTTGTTATGACTCGCTCTTCTCTGCATCAGCACTACAGCAAGCACTCCCAAGACTACTATGACAATTATTATCATTCCACCAGCAATGGGTAAGAGATCTATAGTTGATCATGATCAAGTATAGAACATATTTCAATCCTAAAACCAGTGCTATATGTATATGAATGAATATTACTTATACGTGTGAGTACACTTCACAAGCAATGTATGCTTTCTATATAATTTATAATGAGCATATACATACAGCACACTAATATTGTATGCATAGAAGGTACATATAGACTGGCAAAGCTTACAGTAAAATATATTGGTTTCCATATGATCAGAAGAGATGGAAACTTCTGTTTTAGAGTGCTCCGTTTTTAAGTTAGCTTGACCACCTACATATAAGTGATACAGTAATATCACATACACATGTACACAATCCCATTAAAACCTATTTAATATTAAGAATTGCTCACTCGTTTTGAATGTAACTTTGCCAATAGCACTCTGTTCTCCACTCTTTGTGAAGAAGGACACTTGAGCAGTATATTCCCTTTCACTGTCAAGATCTTTCACCATAAATGAAGGATGGAGAACCTTATATTCTCTTGTGTCACCCTCTAATGTGACACTGTAGTAATCCAGTACATCACAAGTGTCGTTATGCTCCCATGTCAGATGAGCTGATGCTTGTGATACTTTGGATACTTCCAAGTTGCTCACTGAGCTAAGAGTATCTAGAAAGAATGACAAAAATACCAGTAAACCAATCAGGTACATTTTAACTAATTGAGGTTGTACAAAGATAAACAGATGATTTATTATATGAACAAAGAGTCATAACTAACCAATCACTCTCAATGTTACAGGTGGATTGCTGACAACATCACGTCCAAGAATACTGTACAGACAGCTATACTGAAATCCATCATATGTATTCTTAACAGCTTCAATTGTCAGAATCTCAACCTCTTTGGATTCCTGATCCAAAGTATGATTAACCAAAGGTGGCAGCCCAAACTGGGCATAGCCAAGTTTAGGCAAGCCCTCACCCCTCACCCTCCAACCTGGATTGTGTGAGGTGCTTGTGTGCACGCAGTGGATCCTCACTGTGGAACCAGGACACAGCGGTCCTCCTAAGGACTCCATTTGTGCAGAAATGGCCATGCCATTATCAGCCATTGACTCGGATATACCTGTAAATTTAATACACAGTACATATAGGGACGCAGATGTAGTAATAGCGTTATCGTTGGAGTCTTAAACTGTATTCATACGGTATTATAATTACATGTAATAGCTGCACTGCAGTTCCATATACCTACCAGATACGACGAGGAAACCAAAAAACATCGATCGGTACCAGTCGAAGACTACGCCCCTCATTGCTTCAGGAGGGAAGCTAATTATAATGGGATCGAACTGAATTAATCAGTTAGTCTTTATTAGCCTGTGCTCTTTTTCTTTACGTTAAGATCTTAAAAGTGGTATTTGACGCCCCTTTATGTACGGACCTTAATTGTGGGTGTGTCTTCTGAGTAATGACCCGATTTCATAGAAATGTAGAGAGCTGCCCACAATTATTTTATTTGTAATTATTGGGGCTCTCTTTAGAAAGGCAAATATATATATTTAAGTTAATAACTTTATAATTCAAAGCTATATTCGAAACACAGTACAAGTCATATTTATATATTTGTGTGTATAAGTTTAGAAACATCTCATCTAAACCTCTACAGAAATCAGTCATGTATTTCAACACTATCTTATGATTCGTGTAAAGGAGTCATATAATAATTCAAACACTCTCTTCATATTGGAGTTAGTAAAGTAACGACGAAGATGCATTTTTGAGTCGGATTTGGGAGTTAACTCACATATCACCAGTTTGTGCGCTGATGGATTATCTAAAATGGTCTGTAGACAGTTCCTACCCATGTTATAAAAGTGAGTTTGTTCCTAAGAAGTTTATTGTTACTTTTCCAATGTAAAATAGTATAATCTGATACAGTTTTTATGTATTATATGAATGCCTACTATAACAGACAAAGTAGATAGTTCTAACAGGCCTTGCATTTGGCCATGGGTTAAAGGACCTGGATAAATTTCTGTTACAGTAGTATGGCATTAGACTGATGTAGTTTCAGAGGATCTATAAGTAGCATATTGATGTACATTGATTTCCTGTATGGGCTCGTAGAGATGTGCTTTTGGTCCCCCTCTGATGCCCCTAACGTTGCTGTTGTTTGGCAACCCCCTTCCATAGTCACTACCAGAGCTATCAGATCCTGTAGAGAGTTGTCTGTGAGTGGCATACACCTGATTCTCAGTCCAAACTATATCAGTATCAGCTGGGGCTTGTTCACCAATATTGAACATTATGTTGCCACTTGTGTTTAATGTGAAAACAGAATCTGTTCCACTTTGACGATTTGTGTTGGATAGGTTGGCATTTGATTGGCGATTATTACTTGTGAATTCAATTGGGACCTCCTGGTCAGAGGGTAGGGGATAACTTGCTTTCCTGGCTTGTTTTCTATGAAATGCAAAAATACTCTTTATAGCTTCTCTTAAAATTGTAACTAACCAAATACAGCACAAACACAGTGTGTTGCATTCCATTTTCCTAAAAATGTCATCTCATTCACTACCTCATAACTCAAGGATATAGTTATTACTGTTACTCTTCCTCCAACAACGAACAGTTCCTTAGTTAATCACTTAATTTTAATTATATTCATAGCCATTATCAATGAATTATACATTAGAGGGGAATATTAAGTGCTCCTGGAGTAAACAATACAATTGCAATAAAGATTTAGTTAATCTAATTATAATATCTGAATTACACTCTTCTCAATATCGTTGTATACTACAACTTACCTCCTCCTGGTAGTCAGAAAGCATAAGAGGAGTCCTAGTACTACTACAAAGATAACTATTATAAGAATTGTTAAGATACTTGAGAAGATTAGAGCACATATTTCTGGGTTTTCTGTACCTATAAAAGTAAAAAAATTAATTGATTGACACAAAATACACTTAGACCTTAGTAGGTGGTACTTGCAATTGTACTCACAGTTTAGAATTCGTTCTGCTGTGACTGTTGAGCTGTAATTTGCGTCAGGAACTGATCGATCTATTATGTTCATGGCTGTAAGAACCAAAGGCATAAAGGTACATTCATATAACAAACATGTATGTATGCTAACAATAAGAACACCAGACATGATGAGCCCATGAGCATAGAGAGACTATACTTCCCACTTTTTCTTATATGAACGATCCCTTTTCAAGTGGAAGTGTTCTGATGATGATGATGAGGAGGAGGAGGGGGGGAGGAGGAGGAGGGGGGGGGGGGGAGGAGGATGATGATGATGATGATGTTGTCTAAATTTACCTGATGTCCTGAAGTTAATAATCATGGCTTGACTCTTATTTCCATCTTTTATTACAACTGATATTTCAGCTTTATAAGATGTTTCTGAAGTTAGATTGGTGAGCGTGAAAGACAGTATATCAGATGAATATGGAGGCATGGATTTGGAATTGGGTGAATCAGTCGGAGTGACCAGTATTTTATAATGGTCCACTGCAACACAAGGGTCATCGTGCTCCCAAGACAGATGAGCTGATGTGTCCAATATATCAGATACTTGCAATCCACTTACAGGTGTCAACACATCTGAGCATATATTAAAAATAATGTGATGGCTAATAAACATGTAGGACATATTACTTAACTGTGGTGCATAATTATATGCATATAGTCATTAATTATTTTGTGTAATATGAATTTTATGATTAATTGATTATAAATTCAATTATATCAATAACTTTATCTCTAATATATATAAAAATAAGGACTATACTCATCCATTAATTGAAACAATGTATACATTCCCAGATCCCCTATTGAATGTTCTGTATTTCAACAATGTCACATTTGTAGGTTTCTAGGAATGATTTGAATGGAAATGTAGCAAAAAGTGTGTGAATGAGAGAGTTTGTTTACTGAGTCAAATGTAACATGACTCTCAAAACACCTGGAGCTGTAGAATATGTTACTTTGTCAACTTTTATTGATATGATGATTCAGAAGTAACTTGTTCCTAAAGCAACAGATCATGGTACCTGTCACGATTTCGTTTTTTTCACTTATTAATAGCTGTAACTAAAACCAATTTATTTTCTTAACTCAGATTAGCATAAAAAGTTAGCTACAGGCCATTAAAATGCAATGAATATATACTATATATAATATATATCTGATGCATGTGAAGTATATACATTTCAATTATTACTACATCCAATGTAATTATATATAGATTGATCATGCATACACTGCATGTTTATTAACCAGCCTATATATGTCATACGTACTTATAACCTGCAGCACCACTGGTGGGTTGCTTATGACATCCTTTCCAAGGACACTGTACAAGCAAGTGTATGTAAAGCCATCAAATTTGGGTTGGACTGTTGCTATGGTGAGGATCTCCTCGACCAGATCACTCTGCTCTAGAGAGTGACCTACTAGAGGTTCTACTCCAAACTGAGCAAACCCAAACTGGGGAAGACCGTTCCCCCTCACCCTCCAGCCGGGGTTGTGTGTGGTCTTGGTGTGGTTACAGTAGAGTGTCACTGTATCTCCAGGACACTTTGGAGAAGTATCTGGTTCCATCCTTATTGAAATGCTGACTGCCTGTGCAGTGGAATCTAATATATATAATAGAAATACACAATCTTTTAGACTATGTTTATAATTATTAATTAAACTGCTATAATACCAAGTCAAAGTTATAAGCATGCAGATATAAAACTAGCAATAACTAGCAGGTATTACATATACTTACGAGAGAAGAGTATTAACCAAATGGAAATTTTCATGAATGTTTTAGCTGATGCTAGAACACTGCCCTGCATCTTTCATTGCTTTCTTTGCACAGATAGCTCGGCGAAGCTAAAAATATTTGCTAATATATTTGCTAATATATACACACCTTTAAAATTTGACATGGAACGAAAAGCGCGATGATGAAGGTAAGTTGGCTTGTTCGTTTATTAAAAGCTGACTTGCTTTCTTTTGAAACAATTACATTTCTCAGAAGTGCCTCCTTTCTCTGAAAAAATGCAAAGATACCGTATCTATACTTTATTATAATAGAGGTAGCATTTGTGGGCGTACCTACGAATACATAGTTTATTATATAGGATCTATAATAAACTAGGTTAGATATTATACAGATACTATATTGCTCTTATATATACATTATGATTTGCATTTGGTAGATTGATCGAGCATGTATGACGTATACACGTCCTGTATGCTATATAACACCTCACCACCATCTTATTCAGCTATTTAGGACCCAACTAATTCGTAATATGTTAGATAGAAATTATTTGATCTATGAAAAGGTGAAAAGGAGGGAAGTAATATGTTCAACTATGTCTATACTGTTCTAGCGTTATTTGCTTACGCTAATCCTGTCGACGATGGCGCCGGTAGTGTTTGCCCTCTAGGTAAGTTATATTTACTTTTAGCTATATAGTACTTACAGGATTTTACAATTACCATGTAAGACGATAACATGTTGGTCACGGGTGTGGTAAATTAAACGGTTTTACTTAACGTTGTTATGGTACATACATACCATGTAATATAATAATACTGTATTATTATATGGAGGAAGCACGAGCGATTAATATGCTTTATCAATTCTCTATTATACCGCCTACTTTCCAAGTTGTGCGTGTCACTTTTGATATTTAGCTGCAAGTCTGCTTTTAGAATCAGTGAGTACGTACGAAGAAGTGATGTTTTAATACCAATTTATTAATATTATTAACAATTGATAGATTAAGTGTGTAACAATATAATACTTGAAACATATTATTAATGTACTTCAGTACTCAACGAGGTACTTCCTCTTTGTTTAGTGAGCAATGCGAAGGAATGCCACCTCATCTGTATAATATATTCCCCAAAGGGCAATGAATATCATTACAGTTGAACCTCTATGTGTGTGGTACATATGGTGTTTGGCTGACTTGTGAGTGTTTACCCGTATTTGTAGAATTTTCTTCGGAAGTGGCTGGGAAGAAGATTGGAATAATTGAAATGGTCGCAGACTTCGGGGATTATGAACAGTTCTTTTGCTTATATGGACCTTCTTCAAGTGTTCCATGTGAATCCAAAGTCACTTTTCACATCTATGGCAAAACCGAAGACTTCGACCCAATATTTCATTTAAATAGTTCGGATGTATCTGGATGCCTTACAATAAAAGAACTGGAAAGAGAATCAAATGCTAAAGTCAACAGAATCAATAATAGTCATTATCAGGTTACTCTCCCTTGCGAAACCTTGAGTATTCGGGCAATATACGAGGGTTCCTATAGTCGTTTGGCTATTCATAAACCAAGTGAGTTCAAGAAACATAACTGTCATGCCACAATTACATGTATATGTACATGTGGGTATTTTATATCAACACGACATTTTTAGGAGAAAACTGTACTCTTCTAAAACCTTCAGAATCTGAAAAGCCATCTGCTACAAGTTTGTTAATGAATGTTTCATATTATGATGATCTGAAAAGTATTATATATATTTGTAGCTCCTAACCCAATGCTAAGTAGCCATATGCCTACCTCAAGTAACCCCTCTACAGAAACGTCTAAAGGGGATCATACAATAAGTAAGAATATATACTGCCCCTTATATACAATTAACTACCTTGTACAGTTAAATTAAGCTATTGCCTAAAAGTTTGATTTGAAATTAAGAAGGCACTGCTTTTGAATACCCATGGTTATCCATATTATTTTAACTTCTATTTTCAGTCATTGCCACATGTACAGTGATTGCCGCAGTCATTATTGTAGTCTTAATTGCAGCAGTTATAATGTATTGTAAGAAAGCTCATAGACCTAAGAAGCCTATTCAAGGTTAGTGATAAGAATTGTGTGCAATTTGCTTATTACCTGATGCTTTGCTATATATTTTGTTAATGCATATAGTAGATACTTCGTCCACGAATCTGGAGGAAGACCAATTGCAAGAAACAAACATGGCTACAAATAGTGATAGTTCCTCAAGAATAAGTCCCTATGGCATGTCAGTTGAGAGAGAGGGTGCTGTCGTAACACCAACTGAGGAAAGTCATCAATGATTCCCATCGAACTAATCCAGATGGACAATAAATTTGGTTCCAATTAACAGGTATATGTTTATCTTATAGTGATTCAGAACAAGAAAATTAGAATTATATATTTTTTTGTAATCTTTAGGTTTAATACTTTAGAATGGAATATCTCAAGGGATCATGGTAATCTATAGATACTGCATGCTTCTATTACTATTTCTAGTTTCATAAGTTAAAATACAAATTTTATAGAGATCCCTACACCTTAAGCTGTGCTTTTTCACTCATGTCACTTTTAATAAGTACACTTTTAAATGTTTTTTTGTAGTATGCACCTCTTTACTATATCTATGCTTACTATAGTATTTGAGTATATTATTCTGATAATGGAAAGAATTGCCCAAATATATAGCTTCATTTTGCATACATTGAACAGTCGTAAGCATTCATAAAAACAAACAATTCATCAAATTACAAAAATTTAAATTATTGCAAATGAGAGGAAGACACTGACCATTCTTCATCTCAATGGTTCTTTCCCGGAAACTGCATTCCACAAGAGGAACAGGTACAACCATTGCATCAGCTTCATTTGCCTCCTGATGGGGAGAACCCCTGTGATTAAAAAGTTTGGAATGAACTCTTCTCATACAGATGCATATAATAGTTTAGGTAAATACATGTGTAGTGTATGTGGGCCCTGGGTATAGCATAATAATAATATTTAAAATATACGTACAGTAGCTACATATGTATATATAAAACATCATTATTTTAATTTCTAGTTATCTTTGATCAAAGGACTCCCCTGCAGTACTTTAATTTATAATAATGTATACAATCTTTTCTATATAATCATTAATGTAAATGAATTATTTATATAGTGCAATAGGAATACTGATATAATACTGTACACTAACCAGTCTTAAACATTAGGCATCCCCTTATAAATATGCAAATAAACTTCTAGAAGATTCTTCTAACAGTCATATCCGGCCGTATGTCGGAATTTGTCTGATTACAATAGGATTTTGTTTACCTATCAATGTGATAAGATAAGAATGAAAGCCATCCTAATACTGGTAGCTGCCTGTATGAAGATCGTGAGCAGTGGGTTTTGTCCGGCAAGTGAGTGTGATGGGCTGTCGCTATATACGTGCAAACGACGTAGCCACTTCTTTATTGACCCATATGGAGAATGTTTATTTGTGGTCTTATAATTATTTAGCTATAGTCTATACAATGACGTGACGACTCTGTTATTATGCGTAGTCTCTTAATAAGCCTTAATAACGCCTATATATATACATATACCTGCTCTACTGGTTAGACTACCCTACTGTTGGCACCCGAGAGCGCTTTATTCGTTGGCAAAATACTTCCTGTGACGAGGGAGGGAAGTGTAGCATAGCCTGCAGTTTGACTGTGCCAAACCTAGAAGGGTTTTCTCCAAGCTTCCTCACTGAAAGTGACGAATGTCCTCAAAGTGTGGATGAACTGGAGCAACAAGGATACGTAGGGAGTAAATGCACCCACAATGAGTGAGTTACTTCACTCAGGTGTGATATTGTAACATATGACCATTATTTGCCTACTGAATTTAGGTGTATCCTAAAGTTTAATTATAGGCGGTTTCATTCTGTAAGATGCGTATTTAATAATACGCTTTACACAGAGACACTATACCACAGAAGTAAGTATGAATATATAATATATATCTACTCTATCCAATCATCACTCATTTAATTATTTTTATAGTGAATTGCCTGCTATGTAATGGCACATTTTGTGAACCTAGTTGCTGTAGTGATGGCAGCTGCTTCTCTACAAGCGAAGAGGAAGGTGAGAGAAAATTTTGGGATTATGTAAAAGTATGGACCATTAATTTAATATGCCAACTACACTAGCTATGTTAATTATATGTTTATGTATATGTATGAAGTGATAAGGGGTTTTTGTTGCGTTCATAATAAGTATCCTTATTTATTGAGACTCAGCAACAATTGTATTTAAACAAAATTGAACATTTCGACCTGGAGGTCTTCATCAGCATTATTATATACATATAAGGGATGGATTCCAAGGATTCACAGAAGATCAAGACAAAGAAAAAGACAGAGACTCCCAGGATCACTGATGAAGGGTGGAATTCCCAGAAACGGCTGTCTGACCCAGTGGAGAAGAAATGAAAGAAGGGAAAAGAAGGAAGAAAAGACTCCTGTATCTTCATCCAAAGCTCTCTTCAGGTTTAGTTCCCCTATAGGCTCTTTTAACAGAATAGGCATAGCATGTAGGAAAATGGTATCTTAGATTTTTCATATGCTGCATACATAATATCTATTTAATTTTGAACACTGTATATATGTATGTATGTAGATAAACCATTCACTTTAGCTTCCAGTGTTCCTGGCTCTATTGGATCCACTATTTTTCCCACTCCCTCCACCTCCCCCTCCCCATCCACATCTCAGCCAGGAGACCGTAAGTTAAATTGGGCATGCTGTATATATACACATCTATCTGTTTATGTCATTATTTTAATATCAGCTAAACATGTACATGTTTATGCTATTGTTTCTTGTATATATACACAGATGGAGGCATCTTGAATTTTGCTTTGCCAATTGCATTAGTACTGTTGCCCATAATTATTTTATCTATTATTATTGGGGCTCTTATTAGAAAGCCACATCAAAGACAAAGATGTAAGTTCATATATAGCTATATTCTTACATATAAGAAACACAGTCAATGTTATGTACCTCTTAACCATGCATACGTACAAATTTCATTAAGTACGTATACATTTTTGTGCATGTATATGTACATATATAGAGAATTTATGTTGATAACTATAGGTTACAATTATGTATATATATTCATACTTAAACAGAAACATTTACAATGTTTTAAGGTACTAAAGGTAAATCAATCTAATATATGCATTGGTAAATGTTATTCAAACTATATATTACAGTGAAAGATTATTTTGGTCACTATGGCTGCTGTACCTCAGAGACAAAAAGTGCTAAAATTTTGGAGGAAAATGCTCTATCTGATCAGAATAGTGAAGGCAAAATATCAGTCATGGTGACTGGTTTTGATTCAGGGAGTCCTGAAGGTGAAAGATTGTCATGCGATGGCAGAGAAGCTTAAGGTGACCCCTTCTCAGACAGCATATTTGTTGTGATTACCCAAGACATCTAAACTGTGGGTAATAAGAATCCCTCTGCAGTGAATAATTAACACATGCCTCATAATCCTTCCTGAAGAAATATTAAGTCACATCTGCTATTGAGGATATTTGACAATTAAGACATCATAAAATTATAATTAATGACAGAAAGTCTCTTCAAATAGACCAAATGTATGTACCATTCAAAGTTCTAATCATATCTTGAACAGCTTAAAGGAACCCTTTCAATTAAGGCTAGATTCTTTAGTTCCCTAAATGCCATTTATGAGTAAAATTCATGTAAAATGGTATGTTTTTCTGTTTTAAACATGCATGCTTGTATTGTTACAGTAATGACATTAAAATCAGATAATGATATAAATTATTGTTTTATTTTTTGTTCAGTTTGTCTCTGGTAAAAGCTCTTAAATGGATACAGGCCAACAAGATCTAGAAGATACTATTTAGGATTAATACTAGTACAAGTACCGCTCATGTACTACTCACAGTCACATGTTAGAAGGGTATGCAGCTATGTATGCAGCTATGTACATAAGAATTTTCTAATTCACTTAACATGGCCGCTTGGAAGTTGCCTCTTCTCGTACAAATACTCTCGGTGATTAGCGTAGCCGTAGCGCGTCCTCCAAATTTCGTCATCTTCTTAGCAGACGAGTAAGTTGCCGTACGTAGCGCGTCAGTAGCTATTGATTATAACCTGGTAGTTGGCAGATCTAGAGGCGGATCAAGGTGAGAGTCCAGCCTCCTTTTCCTCTAACAGTGCTGTAAATATTTAAGTCCATTATCATTGTCTGGATGAACCTCCATTCCGAAGTTCTGGATCACCATCTGTTAGCTAAGCTAGTTAGTAGGCCCATATACGTACCAGTTCGGTGACCTGTCAGTGTGACCTTTGGTCGTCTCTGAGAGGTCTTCTCTTTCTGCAGTCTCGGATATGGAGATGTCGGTTGCTATGGGCACCCAACCATTAGGACTCCGAGTAAGTTAATATATATACGACCTTAACTGCAAACGACAAACTTGTCAGATTACTTTGTCAGTCACTGTATCCTAGTAATCTCTTGAGTTTCCACATATTGAAATGTGTTCCCTCTTGTATGCAGATATTGATAAACTTGCTCGAGAGGGCATGAAGTTAACCCAGTTTTACAGTGCCTATCCCATTTGTACACCCTCAAGAAGTGGCTTACTTACAGGTAAGGACCATCATTGTATCAAAAAAAAATGGAGTTGTGAATTTGGAGTGACAAAATTTTAGTCGAGGCCACTAGGCCTAATCCCAAGAAAATGGAGTTGTGAATTTGGAGTGACTAAATTCAAACGAGGCCACTATGACTAATCCCAAGAAAATGGAGTTGAGAATTTGGAGTGACTAAATTCAAATGAGACCACTAGGCCTAATCCAATGAAAGTGGAGTTATAAATTTGGAGTGACTAAATTTCAATCGAAGCCACTAGGCCTAATCCAATGAAAATGGAGTTGTGAATTTGGAGTGACCAAATTTCAGTCGAAACCACTAGGCCAAATCCAATGAAAATGGAGTTGTGAATTTGGAGTGACCAAATTTCAATCGAAGCCACTAGACCTAATCCAATGAAAATGGAGTTGTGAATTTGGAGTGACTAAATTTCAAACAAGGCAGAGGCCACTAGGCCTAATCCCAAGAAAATGGAGTTGTGAATTTGGAGTGACTAAATTTCAAACGAGGCCACTAGGACTAATCCCAAGAAAATGGAGTTGTGAATTTGGAGTGACTAAATTTCAGTCGAAGCCACTAGGCCTAATCCTAAGAAAATGGAGTTGTGAATTTGGAGTGACTAAATTTCACTAAATTTTAGTCGAGGCCACTAGGCCTAATCCCAAGAAAATGGAGTTGTGAATTTGGAGTGACTAAATTTCAGTCGAGGCCACTAGGCCTAATCCCAAGAAAATGGAGTTGTGAATTTGGAGTGACTAAATTTCAGTCGAAGCCACTAGGCCTAATCCTAAGAACATGAAGTTGTGAATTTGTAGTAACTAAATTTCAGTCGAAGCCACTAGGCCTAATCCTAAGAAAATGGAGTTGTGAATTTGGGGGGACTAAATTTCAGTCGAAGCCACTAGGCCTAATCCAAAGAAAAGGAGGCAGTGGAATGGGATGTGCAAATGGCGACACACCCATGACTACTTCAAATATATGGATCCTTCTGAATCACCAGGTGATTCACACCTTATTGGAACAACTGAGGATGATTCACTATACTGATACTTTGGATACTTCTAAGTTGCTCAGTGAGCTAAGAGTATCTACAAAGAATGACAAAAATACCAGTTAACCAATCAGGTACATTTTAACTAATTGATGATTTATTATATGAACAAAGAGTCATAACTAACCAATCACTCTCAATGTTACAGGTGGATTGCTGACAACATCACGTCCAAGAATACTGTTCAGACAGCTATACTGAAATCCATCATACGTATTCTTAACAGCTTCATTTGCCAGAATCTCAACCTCTTTGGATTCCTGATCCAAAGTATGATTAACCAGAGGTGGCAGGCCAAACTGGGCATAACCAAGTTTAGGCAAGCCCTCACCCCTCACCCTCCAACCTGGATTGTGTGAGGTGCTTGTGTGCACGCAGTGGATCCTCACTGTGGAACCAGGACACAGCGGTCCTCCTGTGGACTCCATTTGTGCAGTAATGGCCATGCCATTGTCAGCCATTGACTCGGATATCGGTACAAGTCGAAGGCTACGCTCCTCATTGCTTCAGAAGGGAAACGAATGGGATCAAGCTGAATTAATCAGTTAGCTTGTAAATGCCCGTGCTCTATTTTTCTAAGATCTTAGTATTTTACACCCCTTCCTTATTATTGGGGTGTGATCCGATTTCGCATATACATGGAAATGAGATTCTACGAAATAGGATTATTTCGTCATAATGAATGATTTAAGTGCATCGTGTGCAGTTTCACACTAGGGCTAAATTTTGCCCCATACAGCACTATATATATATACATACAATAAAGTTTAACGTTGACACCACTTCTTATACATACGTATATATATATACACGGTTACTGTAACAGTTCTGATTATCACTCCCATACAACATACAGTTTAATATACACACATCTTCCTTGCTAAGAAGTTAATTGTTGCTTTTTCAATGTATATAGTTTAGTAGTAGATAGTTTTATGTATTATACGAATGCCTACTCCAAAGGTGTAGATCTAACAGATCTTTGTTAGAGTATATATATATGGCATTAGACGGATGTAGTATCAGAGGATCCATAAGTAGCATATTGATGTACATTGCTTTTTTGTATGGGCTCATAGAGATGCCCTTTTGGTCCCCCTCTAATGCCCCTAACATTGCTGTTGCTTGGCAACCCCCTCCCATAGTCGCTACCAGAGCTATCAGATCCTGTAGATAGTTGTCTGTGAGTGGCATACACCTGGTTCTCAGTCCAAACTATATCAGTATCAGCTGGGGCCTGTTCACTAATATTGAACTTTACGTTGCCACTTGTGTTTAATATGAAAACAGAATCTGTTCCACTTTGACAATTTGTGTTGGATGGGTTGGCATTTGATTGATGATTATCACTCTTGAATTCAATTGGGGCCTCTTCGTTACAGGGTAGGGGACAACTTGTTTTGTTGGCTTGCTTCCTATAAAATACAAAAGTACTTTGTAGCTTCTCTTAAAATTGCAACCAACCAAATACAGTCCAGTAATAATTGTATCCTTGAGTTATGTGGTAATGAATGAGATGACATTTTTATGAAAATGGAATGCAACACACACTATTGCTCTCTTCCTCCCACCTCTGCTACTGAGCTTAACTTTTAGAAAATGTATGCAATAAACAACCTACAGTTTTAGTTATTCACTTAATTTTAATTATATATTCTTTAGCCATTATCAATGAATTGTAATACATTAGAGGGGAATGTTAAAGAAACAAAAGTGCCCCTGGAGTAAACAATACAATAAAGATTTGTATATTTGAATCACACTCCCTCGCACTTCGGAATATCTAATAGTATGCTGTGTTATACTGCAACTTACCTCCTCCTGGTAGTCAGAAAGCATAAGAGGAGTCCTACTACTACAAAGATTACTATAATTATAAGAACTGTTAAAATGCATGAGAATATTACAGCACATATTTCCAGGTTTTCTGTACCTATAGAAGTAAAAAATATTGACACAAAATACACTTAGTCCTTATAATGGGACGGTGAAATGCAGAAGTATGTAGTCTTTGCAGTTTTGCTCACAGTTTATAATTCGTTCTGCTGTTACTTCTGAGCTGTTACTTGCCAACTGAACTATATAACCAAAGGCATAAAGATGTATTTATATAACGAGATCAAACATGTATATATATATATATATTATTATTATTATTAAAGTGCCCATGCATGTACATACATTGAGATGTAGATAAATGCCAACCAGTTCTGGTTAAGGGGCACAGGGCTATACCTGGACACGTATAAACCATCGCCACTTAAGGCTACCAGGCCGTCCTCCCAGGTACAGCCCGACTGCCTGGGCACATTAAGCCCTTGCCACTTAAGGCTACCAGGCCCACTTCCCAAACAGTCACATACACAAGCAACGAGTTCGGAGGTGGTGCATTATTAAGTTCAAGTGAAATAAAAGGTGAAGGGTGATTTACAGAGTGGGATGATGTGGGTAATGTAGATAATGTAGGTGCATGTATACGCAAAAGTAATAAGAAAGTAATAAAATATCCATAAAATATAAGTGAAATATACAGAGGGGAGGGAGCCATGGGGTTATTATCCGATGTAGTTCCGTCTTTTCTACATTTTTAATATTAAAAACCCGATTTTAGTACTCCTGCAAGCCTCAGTCAGTGCCACTATCAGCTTTTCACTATCTCGTTTACTATCAAATTCAGCAACCCTCTCTCTTAACTCCTCAAACAATTAAGCTACTTCTTTCATTTTATAAGCTTTTCACACCTAAGAATGAAGTGGTTACTGTCTTCTACTTCCTGTGATTCACAGTGCTGACACAGACACTCACTCCTCTCTATTCTAGACCATCTACCCTCTTCTACTCTCAGTCTAGCTGTGCCTCCTCTTATCTTATCTTAGAAATAAGGCTTCTAACTTCTCTATTTCTAATATCAGTACTATAACTAGGCTCACTAATAGACAGTAGGCCAGCTAAGTCTTGCAGTTTACTGCTACTGGCTATACTTTCCTTCCATTCACTTTGTAGCTCTCTCTTAAGGCAACTGAATACAACTGCTCTAAACTCATTGCTGGATAGGCTCTTACAGTCAGTAGGATCCTCTAGCTTCAACTTATCAAATATGCTAACAATCTTTGAGACCCATTCAACCTTTATATTATTAGCTAATATGCAATTGATTACTCTTTTAACAATTACGGAATCTGGCCTGATTAAGAGCTTTTGCCAGTACAACACTACTTTCATCCTAACTCTCCACCTTGCAGGAATCCAATTACTTTCTGTCTCTAAGGCTGTGATAGGGTGATGTATTCCTACCCCTAGGAAACCCCTTAAGGCTATATTCTGTACCTTATCTACCCTCCTCTCAAGTGACCTAACCCCCCATACTTCAGCCTCATAATCCATGACTGGGGTTACTAAGGTATTATACAGCTTAGACAACAATACAAACTGAGGTTTAATATCTCTACATTTACATATAAGAGTGCTTAGGGCTCTATTACTGCTTGCAACACGTTCTTCCATCATCTTGAAAAGGTCCAAGTGTTCAGTAATGGGGAGGCTCAGATAGTTATATATATCTTTCAACCACCTCCACACTACATCCTTTAATTGTAAACCGGCTGTTAGTTCTCTGCTTCTTTCTAGGCCTGACATGCAACACACCTGACTTTGAGTTGTTAACCACCAAGGCATTTGCCTCACACCAATCCCCTACTAAATTTAGACTTTTCTGTAGGTCTTCCTCACTAGATTCAATGAGAGCTAAATCATCTGCATATAACAGGTGAGCTATTCTTTCCTTTCCTAAGGCAACTCCTCTTTTGTTAGTCTTTAGTGCAGTCCGGATGTCATCAATAAAGAGGCTAAATAATGTGGTAGAAGGATACATCCTTGCCTAAGGCCTCTTCCTACACTAAATGATCCACTAGAGCCTTCACCTACTCTGACCTGGCATTGGTATATCTCCTTCAGCATGCCTAAGAAGCTGCCTTGGATACCTCTTAGCTCCAATTTTTTTCCATAAAAGATTTCTATCTACAGAGTCATATGCTTTCTTTAAGTCTATAAAGCACAAAAATGTATCCTTCTTATCCTTCAGTCTCATTTCACTTAGCAGGCTAAGAGCCAATACATGGTCAATGCATCCTCGAAACCCATTTTGTTCGTCACTTAATAACTTCTCGCCTTCAATTACTCCCACTAGCCTATTTCCTAGTATCTTACATAGGGCCTTGTACACCACCAAGAGTACTGTGATTCCCCTGTATTGGCTTGGATCCAGTGGATCCTTGGTACATGCTTTAGGGATGGGTACTATTGTACCAATGCGCCATTGAGTTGGTATCAGCTCTGTTTTGGCATATACTGAAGCTTGCTCACAGTCTTGGGATGGTATACTCCGACTCCCTTGTTCCCTTTCCTGTGGTGTCTGGTCATTCATATTAAGCAGTTTATCAAAGTACTTCCTCCATGTGTCTTCTACCTTAGCCCTACCACTTACAATTGAGCCGTCCTCTTTTTTTACTTCATTAGGAAGGGACCTATGACCTTTCCCAGTTATTCCAACCTTCCTAAGCTCTTTATATAGCTTTTGTGGGTTTGAGTGCAACTGCCTCTCAATGTATGCCTCTCTGTCTGCATTGAATTTCCTTTTCTCCTGCCTAGTAGCTTTAGAATAAGCCTTCCTCTTTAGAATGTATACGCCTCTTAATGTTCTCCTTTTGGCCTTATTCTTACTCTGCAGCCAAACCCTTTCAGCTTTTTTGAACTCATTTTTCATTTTCCATAAGTCTCTGTTCCACCAAGGCTGGTTCCTCCTGGCTCTAAATCTTCCCTTTTTAACATTTCTTCTCTTTATGTTCTTTTGAGCACTATCTCTAAGTAGCACTGACAGTCTATTATACACATCATCTAGAGCTCCTTGATCACTATTTGTCAGGCTATTAATGTCATCCAGGATAGCTTCTAATTCCAGCTCCTTGTTAGTAAGGTACTCCTCATTGATGGACAGGCGTACTCCTTTACTACTCTGCTCTGTCTTATTCATGTATGTTGGCACATCCATCTACTTCCCAGCTGATTATTGAATGATCAGGCAACCGCTCTGCTTCCACTATGTTATTCTCTTCCATAAACTCTGATAGTGTTGTAACTGAAAAGTTAGTCACGTTATAGAAGTAGTCACACTCCACTATACAGTAATCGACTACAGATCGTCCCTTTGGGGATACACAAGTAAAGTTGTCCTTACCAGACCTTCCATTAACCATACATAGCTTGCAGTCCCTTAAAAACTGCAGCAACATATCTCCACTTGGGTTCTTAACTTCATCAATTGACTTCCTATACTGGGAATAATTCCAACATAGTCTTCATGGAGGTCTACATCACAACCACATCACAGCATTTAGATCCCCACATATAACAACAGAGCCTAGACTATGATAATGAAGATGAAAGAAGGAAGAAAAGACTCCTGTATATATCTTCATCCAAAGCTCTCTTCAGGCTTAGTTCACCTATAGGCTCTTTTACAGAATAGGCATATACCATGTAGGAAAATGGTATCTTAGATTTTTCATTGGTGTAAAGAGTCTATCATACTACCAAAAAACGCGTCAGGGTTGCCCCCTCTTGGAACTACTGAATGGTGGCAAATAGCACACACACACTACTAGGCTGTCTTCTCTATCCTCCTCCCTAGTTGCATCAAGCAATACCCACAGGATATCCTCGTGTGAGTCATCTAGTACCTGAATGTCATACTTGGTGGTTAGGCTATATTATTACTGATTAAGAGGCCCACTCCCCTGACCCACACAAGGCTCTTTGGTGTGTCTGCTTTCGATTATTCCCTACCCACTTATAATTATCTACTTTTACAGACTCATTATTCTGTAACCATGTTTCAGTCATAGCAAGTACATCAGGTTGCAACACAGAGATAGCTTGGGTCCTTATGTCATTGGTTCTAACACCCCGTTCTACAGCCCCTTTATCACAATTGGACCACCCTTGTACATTCCAGTATACAAATTTGAGATTGTGCTGTACTATCGCCTGGCTATAAGGATATATATATATATATATATACACTCTAACAATAAGGCAACACACACAAAAGTCAATTGTTTGATAACCAGCTGCAGTCCTTTTTCACTTTATAGCAACTGCATGATAAGCCCTTATAATTGAGTATAGAGACTCCACTTTCTACTTTTTTATATCAACTACCCCATGCTTTTCAGGGAAGTGTTCTAATAATAATGATGGCGGTGGCAGTGACGATGATGATGACAATGATGGTGATGAAGAGGAGGAGGAGGGGAAGAATGATGATGATGGTGTCTAAGATGTCTAAATTTACCTGATGTCCTGAAGTTAATTATCATGGCTTGACTCTTATTTCCATCTTTTGTAACAACTGAAATTTCAGTTTTATAAGATGTTTCTGAAATTAGATTGGTGAGAGTGAAAGACAGTATATCAGATGAATATGGAGGCATGGATTTGGAATTGGGTGAACCAGTCGGAGTGACCAGTATTTCATAATGGTCCACTGCAACACAAGGGTCATCATGCTCCCAAGACAGATGAGCTGACGTGTCCAAAATACCAGATATTTGCAATCCTCTTATAGGTGTCAACACATCTGAGCATATATATATATATATATATAATAAACTTGCAATTGATGGCTTGTAAACATGCAATAAGTACATATTGCTTCACCACGACATAACTATATATAGCCATTTGTATATAGTGTAATACGATTAAATTGATTATAAATTAATCTTATAATCATTAATTTATCTCTAAATTAGAACTTAATAAAGTAATTGAAACAATGTATAGATTAAATTCCCAGATCCCCTATCAGATGTTCTGTATTTCAACAATGTCACATTTGTAGGTTTCTAGGAATGATTTGAATGAAAATGTAGCAAAGAGTGTGTGAATGAGAGAGTTTGTTTACTGAGTCAAATGTAACACGACTCTCAAAACACCTGGAACTGTAGAAGATGTTACTTTGTCAACTTCTATTGATATGATGATTCAGAAGTAACTTATTTCAAATCAAACTCATTTACTAATGGAACTTTATTACTTCTTTCAGTCATCATAAAAAATTAGCTGTCCTTGGAAATATAAGTGCAGTTAGTATTATCTAGTGCAACAGTATATATACTCATGCTTATATACATATTATTCAGCCTATATAAATAATATATATACATACTTATAACCTGCAGTACCACAGCTGGATCACTGATAACATTTCCTTCAATGATACTGTACAAGCAGGTATAAGTAAAGCCATCAAATTTGGGTTGGACTGTTGCTATGGTGAGGATCTCCTCAACCAGATCACTCTGCTCTAGAGAGTGACCTACTAGAGGTTCTACTCCAAACTGAGCAAACCCAAACTGGGGAAGACCGTTCCCCCTCACCCTCCAGCCGGGGTTGTGTGTGGTCTTGGTGTGGTTACAGTAGAGTGTCACTGAATCCCCAGGACATTTTGGAGAACCATTTGGCTCCATCCTTATTGAAATTTGTAGGCAAATACAAACTGCAAAATAGCAATAGCAGGGAATTGAATGTGTTAAAGTTAAAAGTATCCAATTGCAATGGATTAGTATTCACATTAATTTTTTTGTAGGCTGAGTTATCTATATCTCACCATAATTACTCAGTAATAGAAAGTTCAATTGCAATGTCAGCCATGGTGAAAGCCACTTTGATCTTGCAGCTTGCATGATTCTGCAGTCAAAATTAATATATAATTAATTTTGACATAAGCTATATGGATGGACTATTTATATGCAACAATATAGGTGTGAGAAAATGGTGGAGCAGTAGTCCTCCACGTCGGGTAAATCATCTACCTTTTGACAGCCCACCGGAGCAGCAAGGATGCCAGCCGCTTTGGAAATGAAAGAACAATATATAGGCTAGGAACATGGAACGTCAGATCTGTCAAGAATAAGGAAACTGAGTTGATTCGGGAGTTGGAACGGTATAACCTCGATGTTCTGGGAGTCAGCGAAACGAAAGCGAGGAACAGGATGACGGCGATCGATGGGGCTAGATACGTGTATGCAGGAGTGACAGAAGGCAGAGCAAAAAGTGGAGTGGGCATAGTGATAGCAGAGCGATGGGCAGATTGTGTGAAAAGCTGGAGGTGCGTCACTGAAAGGTGCGTAACGCTGAGAATGAAGATCACGGGGGTGTGGCTGACGCTGGTGCAGGTCTATGCTCCAACAGATGATAGAGACAACGACATCAAAGATGATTTCTACTCAGTACTGCAGGAGGTGTTATATAGGGCTCCCAGAGGCGATAAGGTGGTGATCATGGGTGATCTAAATGCAAGGGTTGGCAATAATGTGACTCGGTGGGAAGGTGTAATTGCATGGAAAGCAGGGTGAAGCTGTGGAGAATGACAGTGGGAGAAGGTTACTGAGTTTCAGCGCAGAGAACGGTTTCAAGATACTGAACACCTACTATGAGCATAAGGAGATACATAAACACACATGGATATGTCCAGGGAGAGGCTGGACCTACAAAATAATCGATCATTGACTATTTCCTGGTAAGAGGAGATATGAAGAGTGATGTGAAGGTAATCAGCAGAAATAGGCAGAAATATAGGCAGTGACCACCACCTTGTACTCATGAAACTTTTCTCTTTAATCCAGCAAATTTCAGTCTCTCTGTCTGCAGAGTTATATCAAGGGATGCAGTGATCACTTCTTCTCCTGATGATAATGCTATATACTAGTGAGCCAATTCTGCATGGCAACTACATTTATCCATTAATGCACCTGAATCTACAGATCTTTTGATTCCAAGAATTGGACTTTTCCTAGAAATCCTCATGAATAATATAATTACCCTCAGAATATACATTTATAACCCTCTGGATAAGAAAAATAGATTATTGCAAGCTCTTCTAAGAAATTTAAGGGTACTTACCTAAAATAAAATGCAAGATTCTTAGAATTTGAACTGCCAAGGGGCATCTTATACTTTTGTAGAATCATCAGCTGAAGGTGCTTCTTAGAATTTGAACTGCCAAGGGGCATCTTATACTTTTGTAGAATCATCAACTGAAGGTGCTGGAAGATTCTTAGAATTTGAACTGCCAAGGGGCATCTTATACTTTTGTAGATATTAGTATTTCAACAGAAAGAATCCATCAGCTGAAGGTGCTGGTCTACCTGGGTCTCCTGTATAGATAAAACATGCACTTGGATAAAAAATAAGAAAATGTACGTATCAGTTACTTGTTTCCATTACGATACTTGTATTAATAAGTCATCAAAATTTCTAAACTCAGTAGACTTGCTTTATAAATGTAAATTTTGATACCAATTGTTACAACTTCATATCTATCACTCCATAGTTGCAGCACTAAATGTACATCTAAATGTACATTAAATGTTAGTAATGCACAGTGAGAGATAAGGTAAATATAAGATCAAAATTTCTAAAAGCCACCTGCAGCTAGAAGATCATTGATTCTATAAGAAATTGTGCTAAGTTCCTAGAAATCACGATACAACATAGACTCTTCTAAGAAATTATTATATAAACACAAAATTCTTAGAATTCGAACTGCATGCATGCCTACGCCTACTTCAGTCGAAATCGATATGTGGTCGTAATATCCAGAGCTTTTTCGGAAATTTTAGAATGCGGTTGTTATAATGTATATTATGCAGAACATGCGATCAGCCTTGGCATTATTTTTTAATATACTAGTTTACAACTTCCTAGGTAAAGGAGGAACTGTGGCGGAGTGCCAAATAACAGGTGAGTTGTGCTGAATATATATTACATAAATATTACACCAAAGCCTATCTCGAAAAGAAATTTCACCTGAAGATGCAACAAACAACTTTGTCTAAATTTTGAGAACCATTTTGAAGACGCACGTGCTCTTACGGGAGCGCGCAAGTAAAAGAAGAGAACACCATCCGAATCAACTAAAAAGAACCCAAAACAAGCTGACACAGAAATGAGATGAAAAAAGAAGCGAGAAGAAACATCTAAAAGGCGCCCCAAAACTTTTTCACCCTGGTTAGAGCACATAACAAAGTAACTAAAACCACTAAGATAGCTATAGCTAGGCAGAATAAGTCAGCACAGAAACAAGAAAGAGCCTTTTGGGAGAACAGATGGAAGTTTGCTCATGATCTTTCAGTCTGTAATAGTGATCCAGCTAAGCAAGAACCCTCCTTCTCAGCAAATACCTGCTACATATATTTCAAGGAGAATTTTTCCCAAAGATACAACTATCAAGGTCTCCCAACCTGGGTTTACGATGTACTCCCAAAGGTAGCCCCAAGCCACCCCTTTGACCTTTGACCTTTCTCCTATCACACCTAAACTGGTGAAGAAACTCCTGAAGAATTCAAATAAAAATTCAGCCCCTGGAGATGATGGCATAAGCTACCAAGTACTCTGGAGATTGCCGTCATGCCATCACTTCCTAACAACACTGTACTCCACTATACTCCTGAAGAGTAAAGAACCACCTAAAAGTTGGTGCCAGGGACGTGTCAAACTGATATTTAAAGGGGGAAATCCTAGAGAACCCTCCAATTTCAGACCAATAGTCCTAGCACCCACCATAGGCAAGCTGTTTCACAAAATTCTTGCGCAACGCCTGGAGCAATTTCTTAGAAAAAATGACATCATTAATACCTCTGTGTGATGTTTACAATAAAAATAAAATAAGGCGAAGCTGGGTTATATAAGGTAACTTGGAACAAAACTACTTTAACTAGATCTACCTGAAGCCAGAGGCCCAGGCAGCATACTTCAGAAAGAACACTGAACCTAGTTTGCCTCTACTCCAACAGTTCTCGTCTCGCTGTCATCATTCTAGTGGGAAAGTTCAAAGTGTTCAAATGGTAGTCGTGAGTTACCGACCCAAAAAGTACTCTACATAGCTGCAGCCATGTTAGAAGGTAGAGGAAAGTTATCTTCCAAGTTACCTTGGCTTTCCAGATTAGCAACCCCAATTTGCCTTACAAGTTATGTTTTATTAAACCATACCACCCAGGTACTATGAATTTATATCTAGTCAATAGTTTCAATTTAATGAAAAGAGTTATCAATACCTTGGTATATTTATGTAGAATTTGACGAGAAGTATGAAGGCAATGGTACATCTATTTTCAGCAGTGCAACATCTTACTGTCAGCCACACAACGAGATCAATTCCACTGAAATATGCAGTTTTACCTGTAAAACGCCACTAGTTGAAGTGACTCCGGGTAACACTCTTTCTTCAAAGGTGGTTGTGGATGATCAATGCGATGATAAATTTGGATATAATGATTCAGTTGTTTTGCAATCGGAGGAAGGACTAGTTTCAACTCAATTTTGGTTTATATGTAATACACTAGCGATTAGATGCTACTTCTCAGAGACTTCATACAGCAGTGTTATTACATTTACTTTGAGTGAGTGGATGTTCTAGGTGATATTATATATCATGTAATCTCTGGTAATGATAAGTGAAATTACATATCTTCTTTTCCAATGGCTTAGGAAGCAATTGTAATCCTATTACAAATGAAACCAGTGAAGGTGTGTATATACATACATGTTAAATTAAAGTTTCAGTATTTTAGTGATTTTATGCATAATATAATGTATAAAAGCAAACCAAAAGTGGTTAAGGAGCACAGGGCTATACCTGGACATTTATAAACCATTGCCACTTAAGGCTACCAGGCTGTCCGCCCAGGTACATAGCCCGACTGCCTGGGCACATTAAGCCATCGCCACTTAAAACTACCAGGCCGCACTTCCCAGACAGCCACATACAAGCACCGAGTTCGGAGGTGGTGCATCATATAAGTGATAATGAATGTTTGGTGTGGTGTATGTGGGTGTGGTTGTATACACAAATAAGGTGAGTGAATATACATGTGAATAATAATTAAGCTTACTGGTCAGACTATCATTCATGCGTCCTATGTCATGGTCTACTAAGGTATCTGTGTTTTGTAATGGGAAGATTAAATTTGACATAGAGGAATCTACATAATGATTATATGCACATGGTAATGTTCCCTATATGCAGGCACAGAAGAGACACCAACTCCATTAACCAATGGTAATGAGACAACCAGACCACCTTCCACGCCAATAAGCAATGTCACTGCAACCACCACCAGAGATGACTCTTCTTTGGGTAAGCAAACTAATTTATGGACTCATCATTTGTTTAGTAAGGTTGGACTACTTTCATTGATAATAGCTTTTTTCTCTTTATTTAGACACTGGTGTAATTATAGCCATTGTTTTAACAATTATCATAATCGGGGCCATAGCTTGTTTAGTTGTTGGAGTTGTAGTTGGTGTATGCTTCTTTCAAAAGAGAAGAAACGTTACAGGTGCCCAACTTCTCTACAAGCAGCAGCAGTTGTTATCCATCCTGTATTTCCTCTTTTATATGGAAATTAAATGTATATACTCTTGCTTTGAATTCTCCCTATATAGTAGCTGATGAGCATCATTTAGACATTCGACCTCAACTCACTGGGGATTCCATGGATAATGTAGCTAAAAGTGTAGCAGCTACAGCAGATACTGATTCTAATCAAGCTGAATTGGTTCAATGATTTTGTAAGTATGACTGTGCTTATACTGTATACAAATTCTGACTTTAATCTATATCTTGCACATAATTGACACTTGTGTATGCATGTTCATATGTGAAGGTACTATGTTATACTCTTGACATCTTCCATCAGATGCTCCTGTTTGATTAGTGACTGGTGACAGCCAAGCAACCAATAAATGTTCTCTATTTATTGTTTTATCTATAACTATTTTTAACTGTCTCCACAGTGTTATTGTAAGCACGTGAATATAAAACAGGTATAACATATGCTCTCAGTCACATGTTAGAAGGGTATGCAGCTATGTACATAGCTATGTACACAAGAATTTTCTAGTTCATTTAACATGGCCGCTTGGAAATTACCTCTTCTCGTACAAATACTCTCGGTGATTAGCGTAGCCGTAGCGCGTCCTCCAAATTTCGTTATCTTCTTAGCAGACGAGTAAGTTGCCGTAGCTATAGATTATAACCTGGTAGTTGGCAGATCTAGAGGCGGACCCTGAGGGTCCAGCCTCCTTTTCCTCTAACAGTGCTGTAAATATTTAAGTCCAATGTATTTGTCTGTGAACCTCCATTCCGAAGTTCTGGATCCCCATCTAGCTACAGCTAGTTAGTAGGCCCATATACGTACCAGTTCAGTGACCTGTCAGTGTGACCTTTGGTCATCTCTGAGAGGTCTTCTCTTCCTACAGTCTCGGATATGGAGATGTCGGTTGCTATGGGCACCCAACCATTAGGACTCCGAGTAAGTTAATATACGACCTTAACTGCAAACGACAAACTTGTCAGATTACTTCGTCAGTCACTGTATCCTATTAATCTCTTTTGAGTTTCAACATATTGAAATGTGTCTCCTCTTGTATGCAGATATTGATAAACTTGCTCGAGAGGGCATGAAGTTAACCCAGTTTTACAGTGCCTATCCAATTTGTACACCCTCAAGAAGTGGCCTACTTACAGGTAAGGACCATCAATAGACTTATAGGCTAATGTTTATATAGCAGTGGTGAGTGGGTGTGGCAGGTGTGGGAGTGTCCTTTGGGAGTGTCATGTGTGCACATGCATATATAATATCTGTTAGCTGGTATACAGTAATTTAGCCTTCTAAAACTTTTTTGTTAGTAATGTATATTTGCTGTTGTATGGAACTTAATAATTGATTTTTACCTGAGAGTGATTCATGTGTAGTTAAGTAGCATTACGCTCCTATACCTCGAAACAGACTAAATGCCCTATATGTAACAAACCTGAAAGATGAAATACATACAGTATATTGCAAATATATACCATCATAAGTGCATACAGCTTAAAATATTATGTTTGTATGTAATACAGGAAGGTTGCCCATTAGAAATGGAATATTCACTGACCATAAAGTGAGCTAGATCTTTTCCATGGTAACTTGGTTGGTATTAATTAATTGTACTATATCTATCCTCCCCTTCTACAGTATCCACTGGATTTGGTGAGTAAAACTTCAAACATACAACTACTGAAATAGAAATCAAAAACATAACTTACGTACAATACAACATTGTCTGGTCAGCTAGAAGGAAAATCATAAAAATGGTTGCTAGCAGTTCAACTAGGGGGAGTGGCAGTCCAACCAGGGGGAGTGGCAGTTCAACCAGGGAGAGTGGCAGTTCAACCAGGGGGAGTGGTGGAGCCTAACGGAACCTGTTAACCTTTGGTTTCTCTTACCTTGAGCTCTACTTCAATACGGCTTTCTCTTTTTGCTTCTAAACATCTGCCATTTGTAGATGTATAGAATAGTACCACTATATATTGCAATGTTGTTTGATGAAGACTGTTTTCCTGATACCCATGCTGCAGGCTTTCCGAGTATTTCTACCTAACTCTGAAGGTAGCCTTCCTTCAGATGAAGTGACCATTGCTAGCATGTTGAAGCAAGCCAACTACAATTCTTCAATAGTAAGTTATCTGCACATTTTATTTACAATTCCCAATCCTATACTTGTTGAACAAACGCTCTTGTAAGAATGTTATGTGATCTTTTGTTGTGTATTATAAAATTGTCTTCATTTCCACTCCAACATTTTAGATTGGGAAGTGGCATCTTGGACATTTGAATGCTCTACCAACTGAACGAGGCTTTGATGAGTTTTATGGGCTCCCGTATCCCCAAGATGAGGGGTGTCCCCCCAAATGTGACGAATTTACCAAAGACTGGTGAGATTGTGATCATAAAATATACTTGTTTAGTTCAAATTTCACTTATCTCTTTTCTGTTACACTCCAATATAACCTAGCACCCCCTTCATAAATTTCTAGATCCTGTTTTAATATTCACTATAAGCTTCACATAGTGTACATATTTCATAAATTTTCAGAAACAAATTCATTTTTGTATGAGAGCCCTGGTTAATTGAATATCCCATTAATTCCAAAATTTTCCTTAGTTAACTGATTATGTAGAGGAACCTCAAGATAATTAATTTAGTGTTCTGATGATTAATTTTATTGCAGGCATGGTGTGCCGTTGTATGATGGAGAGAAAATCATTGAGCAACCAGTTAATTTGTCCACTCTCACTCCAAGATATAATGTTAGTTCTGAACTTCCTTGAATGTAATGTGTCTATCAACATTACTATTTTTTCACTATTCATTTCACTATTTCTAGATGAAAGCTTTGGATTTCATTGAAAGAAATAAGGCAAACTGTTTTAAGTGTATCAAGCGCTTTGTAATGGTAATGCAACTGGCGATTGTGTTTCTTATTGTAGGACAATCCTTTCTTCCTTTTCATGTCGTACGACGAGGTTCATGTACCGCTCTTTGCTTCGAAGCAATTTCTGAACAGCGTAAGCCATCTATCCTATGTATATATACTACTTACCTCCTGCCTTTCCTAGCGGTCCCATGGTGTAATGGCTAGCACTTTGGACTCTGAATCCAACAATCCGAGTTCGAATCTCGGTGGGACCTGGTTTTTTCTTTTTTTCCCCCGCCACCATACTGATTTTTGTATTGCTATATAGTCATACAGAGGTCTGTATGGCGACGCTACAGAGGAGATGGATGCAAGTATAGGACTCATTTTGCAGAAACTGGCAAGCCTGGGATTGGAGAATAACACTCTAGTCCTCTTCAGCAGGTGCACAACCACTAATTCCCTATAGATTTTATTATAGGCATAGCCAAATAATTGTTCATGCATAGTGCAAAGGGCCTGCAAATCACTTCATCTCTTCATGCAGTGATAATGGAGCTTGGATGGATAAGGACCTAAATGGTGGATCTAACGGCCTCTTAAGAGGTGAAAAGGGGCAGACATGGGAGGGAGGAAATAGGTATGTGTGCTTTAGACACCTAATTTACGTTTATATGCATTTATGTGTTTATGATGTATATAGAGTTCCAGGAATCTTTTATTGGCCAGGAAAAATCCCTGCCGCAAATGTAAGCTATTAAATTACAAAAAAATACATTCTAATTATATGTATATGATTTCAATTAAATTGCTCTGTTTCCACAGGTATCATATTCAATTGCCAGTCAACTGGACATGCTGGCTACCTATGCTGAACTGGCTGGTGTCAGCCTTCCGAACAAAACACTTGATTCAGTTTCGCTAGTCCCTGTACTAATGAATGGAGAACAAAGTATGCCTGAAACTTAGCTTAGATGTGAGATATCAATTTATGTGTAAAATTAACTTTGGATGAGGATACTAGAGGTTTCTCCTTCTAATTCTCTTCTTTTCACTGGGCCAGACAGCTGTTTCTGGGAATTCACCCGCATACACACTTTATTATGCCACATGCAACATGTCTCCTCACTGATGTGAGAATGTGTTCTGTGGCTGCAGGCGTCCGGGATACCATATTCTACTACCGAGCTACCACACTGATGGCTGTAAGGTATGGGGTGTACAAGGCGCACTACTACACTAGGTCTGGCTTTGGACTTGAGCCTCCAGAGGTTAGCACTTGTGTTCAGCCATTTTGATTTCATTAATATTACAGACATTTTTCTTTGGCTAACTTTGTTGTTATAGAAACATGATCCACCTCTTCTTTTCCACTTGGGACATGATCCATCAGAAAAGGTATGTAATAAAAGCTGAATGTCATATTGTATTGGATTAATGCAATCAAAAGTATTGATATACGTATACAAGTGTGTATGATTGCTGTTACATAGTTATGTTGGATTGGAATTTTAGATTTGTTTTTTCATCATTTTTACTTTAAATGTTTAGTTTGAATTGGATGCAAATAAGTATAAAGAGGTTATTGATGCTATCAATGCTGTTGTGGAGAAACACAATCATTCCCTGGGACCAAGGCCTCCTGCACAGCTAGACAAGTTGGATCTGACCAATAAGATTGATCCTTGCTGTAACCCGGATACCAAATGCACTTGTAAGGATGGAGTAACAGACTTTGATTGGCAGTTTACTGTAGCATGAACTGATATACCTATGAAATGTGAAATATATATACTATAATTGGTATGCTTATTACTAACTGGAATACGATGGCTTAATTCTCATTCCTCATCAAAGTCTTAATTACTAAGTAAGGATGGTATAAAAACATGGCCACCCATATTTGCCACAGTAAATTATAGACATACATATCTATAGCTTCAAATTGTTTGCTCAATTTGTAACATATGGGTAATTTCACACATGTACATACAATTTTCAAATTAGAATGTTTACATTACATATGGGGTGAGAGATAGGGAAAAATTTATAAACTCATTGGACATGTTATATGAAGTAGACACCAATTGTCGGCTTCATATATGTTTAATACAGTTGCAATAGTTGCAGTAGCACTAAAACGCAACACTAGCAGTACTAGTATAGAAAATTAATGTATGGTGAGAGATAGGGCAAATATATATGAATGATAAATTTGCAAAACTCAATGGATATGCTTTATGAATGTTAGTGAATGTTGTCCAAGGTTCCACAAATTCTCATTTTTGTATAACATTGTTTGGAAAATAAATTATATATCAGAAATGCTTCATTCATCAGCTGAAAATACAACTGTATATATGATATTTGTGCATAGGAATATGTTTAGGTGCAATAGATATCTGTAGTAGAAATAAAGTAAAAAGTTATATACCTAAAGCAATGTGGCTTATTATGCATAAATGATAAACTGGTTACTCAATCAGGTAACGGGACTTCTACTTGTTTGTACAGCCAAACACAGTCTTTTGCTCAAAATCCAAACCTAGACAAGATATGAGTACATTTAGAAGTGTGATTGGTTGCACACAGTTATCTCGAGAGCAAACCACAAGTGGACTATACAACATATGGTCAGTGTCAAAGAGATAATGTCATACTAGGGGGAGGTAAGTAAAAATAATGGAATGTGACCATGGATATGCAATGTGTTAATACTAATGAATAATCGAAGTGATAATCAAACCACAAGTAATTATAACCAGTCAAACATCATAAAGAGAAAAAAAACGAAAGAAGCAAATGCTGGGAATCGAACCCAGGACAGCTAGTTATGACCAGCAGTTGCTCTGCCGCTAATTTGAGCTACAATTGCCACAGCAATGCCTCCCTCATGCTTTCCCTCTTAAACTAACTACAAGCTAATAATGTATTAGCTCTTACTTAGTCCCTTTACAAAACCAACAATATTCTTGTAATTCTGACCATCATCACAGTAGGCTCCATAAATCTGGGATATAGAGAAGGCCTACAGGAATAGAAAGGTCTAAACTCCTAATAATTATACGTATATGTCAGGTAGTGTTATGCAATTACCAAATAACTTCTCACATATAGTGGGCAGTGCATGCTGATGACTCGACCATCTTTTTGAGTGGCTAAGGGGAGAACCTACGCTTACCTTGACTTCTGTAAAATTGGTTGTGTTGGCCAGTAGGAGAAAGTTCAAAGTGTCGTTGTAGTGCATTTTTAAGGTTTCATGCTGACCCTAAGCATAACATAATGAAAATTCTAATACAATCTATGCTCTAATTAAGTATTTAATAGATAGGAAATTTCAAGGATAGTTATATAATAACCACAAATTTTCATTAGTTAATTCACTATCTGTTACTCCTTGTATAGGAACAGATGTACTACTAGCCTGTTACCAAGGTATCCCCTGCAACTAAATAATTTATTAAATGCTGTTTGTACCTGAATTAAGAACTTGGCACCATTGGGAATCTTGTACTTTCTCATGTCAGAGTAACCATTGTAACGATAACGCTTGTCTGCACCTCCTGTTTACATAAATATGGAGGAGTGTGAGTATGGTGAAGAGACTAACAACCTTATCGTTGTCGCCATTATATTCCTACCATCTTTCAAGGATTTGCTGATTGTCTCATTAATTGTGTTTACATCAACACCTGTAAAGGATACAGCATATTGAATCAACTGGTTCCAAACCGGAAATTATTTGCTTAAACCCACCAAACCTGAACTCCAACGAACAGCATGCATTGCCTACAAGGAAAAGAATCACCTCCATTATTCTACTCTTAACAAAATTGCTCTGTGTGGTTAAGAGTTTCTGGAGTCATTCACCATTTCTCATTTAACAATAATCATAGAGAATAATTATAAATTACAAATAATTACATCATTTTTGGAGTATTGATAAAATTTTAAAGGGTCATAGTTAGGAAGAAAGGGCGCTCTTAACACACATCTACCATATTAATATTGGATAAATATGGTCCTTAGATAATGGTGAGTTCCTTGGCTTTCCATGTGTATAATGGTGACTCCTTATATATACTAGTTTGAGAAAGGCCAATGCTGTAGGATCCCTTACCGCAAGTGCCACAGTCGGGGAATTCGCAATCTGGGGGTTGACAGGAGTATACGGCTCCTGAGAACAGTGCTAGAATCTCAAGCAAGCGTAGCATCTTTCCTGGCTTCATTACGAATCATGTGATCTGCAACAAGCTAATATAGTGGTCACGTGTACCCACGGTATTTGATTGGTCAATTTTAAATTTTTATAGCGCCATTTCATAAGCGACGACGAAGTTCATTTTTCCGTGTGCTATTCCAGATTTCAAACAGAAGCTAGCTATCGGCGATGGATAGAAGAAAGTTAACGTTCAAGGCCAAATCAACTCTTACGAATATTAATGCTAAAGAGAAACGCGAACTATACAACAGACAAAAGAGAAAAGATGCTCGTCAAGAAACGATTATGTCTAGGCGTGATATAGCCAAAGAGGAGAAGGAGAATCAAAAGAAATCGACAACTGTCAAAGAATCTGGTAAGCTAAACTTTATTCAAACGTTGTTCTGTTTGCATGTCAACAATCTTATTTAGAGGGGTCAATATTACGTAAGAAGCAGCTAGAGGTTTGGTTGAAGGAAAAAGAAGTTAAACTCAGACACGAAAGAGAAAATCGCAAAAAGCCGTTCGTGGTCGGTGTCGCGCCACCAGTTGTAAAGCCTGCATCATTTGTATGCCAACATGGCAAGCGTGCTACCAAATCAAAGGAAGTAGAGAAGACAGGAGACATCAAGAAACTCAAAGCTGAAGTGAAAAAGCAGGCAGGCAGCAAGAGAGCGGCAGCGAAGGTTCAGAAACCTGATATTTCTAGACCAGTGACGCGCTCTCAAACAAAGAATATTACTGGAAAGCAACCTGCGAACTCCAAACCCACCAAAAAGACTGCGGTTAAGCCTCGCCCAGTAAAAGCGAATCCTCTACCCAAACCTTCTGAGACGGTCACCGAGTCGAGCAAGGGAAGAGAGACCGCATCAGTGGATACTTGGCTAGCTGGGGTCCCCAAACCCATATCCAGCTTTAGCGAAGCATTTACTGACTTTGAAAAGCCCATGAGCCCTTATCGGTGAGTGAAAACAACATCTCTTTAGCTGGTAGACCTTGGTATGTATGAGTTGATAGGCTAGCTCGGAAAGAAGTGTATTTAGTTACTTTTAATGGCAGGTTTGGAGGATATGATGGTCAAATGAAGCAGACAAGTGGTTTCACCTTTACACTGAGGATGGACACCAAGGAGAAACCAGACAAAACTTACAACCCAAAAAATTCCATGGTAAGTCTTAAATTTATTATAACACCGTTCTCCTACACCTAGTACGTACCTCTCTCTTTGACCTTATCCACTGCTTCTGAGTATATCGCTTTTGAATTCTATGTATGTATTTGTTGAACTCAACCTGAGTATTCATTCATTTCCATAGGTCACATTCATGCGAGGTTCTCCATCTCCCAGTCATGAAAATAGCTTCTCCTATGTGCCTGCACAAGACCTGATGAACAGTCCAGTGCTCTCACAGAGCGAAGGTGTTGCTGCATGTAGCAGTTCTGACCGTCGGGTCACGCCGCTGATAAAGAAGCTGCTTTGTGACAGTCCAAAATCTAATTCTAGGATTGGATCAACCAAATGCTACATGACTAGAAGTCAACTTTTGGTCAGCCGTTCAGCTCCACCTCCTTCCCCGGGAGTGTTGCAAGATGTACTTAATGACAGCTTGGAGGAAGAGCCTGCCAGAGCCCCCGATATGGCCACCTTCCACTCCCTGCATGACAGAGAGGTGGATGCCTTGAAGGAACTGATGGAGACTTGGGAGAGAAAGCTAAATGATTTGGAAAAGAAGGCAGCTGAGGAAGAGAGTGCAGAAGACATGCAGGAAGGTACGTACATGTGGCTATAAGTCTTTGGCAAGGCTTCAATGCATACCTCTACTGTAAGTCATATGCATGCAGCACTAGATACCATCCGGAGTGCAGTGTGTCAGACTAGGCTATTGATAAATGAAAAGTTGAGACAGTTCAAGTCACTTTGCAGCCAAGCTGAGGTAATGATAGCATCTATGTAGGAACTGTTACTGGTGCTCAATAAATTCATATGTGAACGTTTGATTTAGGATCCAAATGCAGTACAGCCTGTCTATGCTGATGATTTACAAGCTTTCTGGGACATGGTATACCTTCAAGTGGAGGACATTTTCAAAAAGTTTGAAAAACTATCAATAATGGAACAGAACAATTGGAAGTACCTTGGGGAGGAGGGAACAGTAAAAAAGAAAGGACGGAAGAAGGTAAGTTCTTTTAATAGTATTTGTATGTTTACATGTATGTGTGCATAGCTAGCCAGTGTATTGATAATACACTTGTATTTGAATAACTGTAGAAGGCATCAAACAAGACTAAGACAACAAAAGGCACTGCCGACAGTGATCCAAGAAGGATTGAACAACGCAAGAAGCTAAAGGAGTTGAGAGAAAAGGCAAAGAGAATGCAGAAAGAGACGGTTGATGAACCAATCCTTATAGAGTTCAAGAACCCACGCGTACCTGTAATCTTCAAAACACCAAAGAAGTCAACTCCATCTCTCAGAGCAACCAAAGTCACCAGTCAAGTCAGAAGAAGTTTGAGAATATCCAGCAAACACGAGTCATCTGATAATTGTGTAAGAGAAATGGTCAAGTTTGCTGCCAAGCTGACAGGCCTTGATACCTCATCTAGTGGCAGTGCCAATGCTGCCTTAGTGAGCAATTCTCCAGACGCCGATAGCATTCCAGTGTCCTACCTGGAGCCCTCACTTCTGCCATCTCCCCCTGTTCTTGAGGATGAGGATTTAAACAGCACCTTGGATTTCTTGAAGCAGGAAGACCAAGCTAACAACTGCCCCATAGGGCAGCTTATCTCATTTACCCCAACACCTAAGAAGACAAAGAGGAGAAAATGTGGGTTTTGTGCTGAGCTACTGGTTCTTACTCAGAAACCTATATCATTGTGTACTGTATCTTTAGCTCGCAGTAGTCCAGCTCGTCTCAGTGGCCGGAGAGGATCTATTAGAATGTACTCTGCTCTCTCTCCGAGGAATCGAATGTTACGGTCAGTAACACTGACATTTAATCCTTTAGTCTGTTTTCATTGGATCATTATATGATTATATATATGAAGTCAGGACATGCAGGGCTGCATAGAGGGGGGGCAGGGGGACCCCTAGGATTGATTTAGCCCCGCCCCTAGACTTGGGAATCCCCTAAACTGTTTTGATGCCCTCATATCATTATCCCCTTAAATTTTGAAAATATTCATTTTGCCCCCTCTGGCCCCAAGTTCTGCATACAGCCCTGACATGTGTTTCATAATGACAATGTTTGTAAAAAGACTGTTCATTATTAATGTTGCTTCTATTTCTTGTTTCTTCTTAGAAATCTATCTACAGCCAACATTGACTTCTGTCTTACCCCAGTAAGAAGGGCATCTCGACTGACGAGTAACTCTAGGAAATCATGCAAGATTGAAGTTGAAGATCTTCAGGACTTGCCAGGAGGAAACACTGCTGCACTTTTTCAAAATCCCAATTTGTTGAACTGACTTATTCTATTCTATGCATGATTAATTGATTTTATACATGTGTATTCATTCTTGAGAACCTGTTTTTTGCAATGGTTGATGATTAGCATGCAGTTATAGTAATTTGAGTCAAATTGGAACAGGATTTACAGTGAACTAAGCTGAAGGTTTTAGACCACAATGGTCCACTTATTCTCGGGCTGTTTTCTCTAGTAATATCAGATAGCTTCATCCCTATATAATCATAGAGAGTCTAGGGTATCCAAACTTTCTGGTTAATCTGGCTAGATAATCATCTCTATCTGCAGTTAAAATCAATTAAGAGTCTGTTTTTATTCAGGGATGGGGCGCACGTGGTTTGGGGCTATATAAGAACGCGTAAACACAACCCTCTGTATGGCTGCGGCAATAGAGACTATAGAGGTCGTGTTGACTCCAATCCTTTGGTCGTGTTGTTTTACACAATTAATAGTTTCTTCAGTTGATGTCGAGTCCACAATAATCAGGGCGGATCAAAGAGCATGAGACATCTCGGAATACTGTTATCGACATTGCTCTACTTCGACTTGTCCTGGAAAGGCGTCAGTGGTGAATGTCAAGGCGATTATGACCTGTACTTTGTTATAGACAGGTACTTGTTTGACGGTAGTGGAGTGTTACTAAAATTTAGTAAACAATTGGAGCGTGGATAACAATGCTGTGCCTTACGATAGATTATGATAAATAATATTAGTAATATTGATTTGGCATCTTATCGTTTTCTTATTTGACTCGTATAAAATGCTTTTCGTTTCGGGAATAGATAATTATATAATTATAATATAGTTATCCTAGTAAAGAATTAAGGGAGTGAGTGCTATTTAAGTAGTGAGGAGAGAGGGAGGAGGAGAAGATGAGATCATTAAATATATTTTGTCAACCTCTTTCAGCTCACAAAGTGCTATGGGCATTTTTACTACTTCAATAGTTCCTTTTGTTGAGAGCATCAGTGGAACCTTCACAAAGTAAGTCACATCAAGTTCAACAATACCTCACTTTTCCCCATTAATTGTGCAATTGTACTTGTTACTTGTATTAATATTCTTTCTTTTTTTGGTCAGTCAAGAGTTTAGATTAAGTTACATAACATTCAGTTCGGAAAATGCTGCAGTTGTTCAAATGCCATTGACAAAAGTGGAGGATGCCCAAGGTATACAGGAAGGTATTGACAAACTGAAGATGGTAAATCCAGGCGGCCTTACCTTTCTCAGTAGTGGCCTTCAATTGGTATGGCATCCACATTCACAAACCCTATAATGTGATACATGTATGTGTACATAGTAGTAACTCCATTCTATTTTATTATCAAGTGATACCATGGTAACCAGCATTTTTGCAATACTTGTTCAAATTTATATTAAATCCACTTTTGTCACCTCGTGATATGAGATATGCACTAGTAAAGGTTCTATTTTTATACATTTACTCTTATTAATAACTCTTATCGCCTTTATAACAATCTCTTGTCATCCCTATAGGCACTGTCTTCCATAAGGAGTGTTGGGGAATCACGTCTTAGCATTATTATTGTCATCACTGATGGATCTCTATCAGATGAAGATGCGTCCTATATGCTGGTACATTATAGACGTGTTGTCATTATATTTATTATGCTTAAATTCACTACATACATACGTATGTACATATGAACATTTAGCAAATATAGAAGACCAATTTAATGAGAAATATGTTACTTTTGGTTATTTTGTATTTTGTGTAGAGTGATACAATAAAGGAGCTTGGTGCTGTGATAATGGGAGTTGGAGTGGGTAGGGCTGTTTCAAGTCAGGTATGTAATATGGGAGTTGGAGTGGGCAGTGCTCTTATAAGTCAGGTATGTAATATGGGAGTTGGAGTGGGAAGTGCTCTTATAAGTCAGGTATGTAATATGGGAGTTGGAGTGGGAAGTGCTCTTATAAGTCAGGTATGTAATATGGGAGTTGGAGTGGGAAGAAAACTCAGATTTGCACTTATTTCTCCGGTTTTTGTGTGTGAATTTAAGAGTTGTGGTTTGATTATCACTTTACAAGTAGCAAATCAATACAATTCAATCTGTAAAACCAGTGTGTTGGTATTGCCAGATAAAACCTTCTTGCCAAATTTTGCAGTTGAAAACGTTGGCAAGTAAAGATGCATTCACCTGCCATGCAGAAGCAAGCGATCTTACAAACATGTGTTTGCTGCCTATTTCAAATAAAGCATGCATTGAAATAACTACAATTACTTCAACTTGCCATTGCTCAAGTAAGTGAAGTGTTAGTAATTTTTGTAAGACTTTATAATATATATATGGATACAGTGAAGCTACGTATATACTGTATGTAGTACATATCCATATATAATGAATACCGTATAGCCGGAAATTTTGGCAGGAAAACTATTTGGTGGATTTTACTTACAAGACAGTTGTTCTCCCACATTCAATGTAGTTTGGCGGTTGAAATATTGGTGGATTGCTCTCAAAACCACCAATCTGACAAAGTTTCCGTTTGTACAATATGTTGAATAGATAAAATTAATGAAGTTTTACATGTTATCAGTTATCAGGTGTTTAGATTTAGAAACCATATATTGTTTGCCTTATATGGTTAACTAAGTGTAGCAGCTGCAATCTGGCAATGTAGAGTATTACAAGCTAGTGTACATCTATTTTAGAGTAAAAAGGCCTATAGGGAAGTTAACCTAGCGAGAGCTTTGGATGAGGATACAAGAGTCTTCTCCTCCTTCTCAATTGGGTGAGACAGCTGTTTCTGATCAATTTCCTTGGGAGTCTTTGTGTGCGCTTAATGGCTACAATAATCTTAAAGCAGCTGCTATATATAGTAGCTTCCATATATAGAAGTCTTCTGTTACCATGACAAATGAGATGAGCTATTGAAAGACATGACCAATTGTCACAAGACCAGCCTCCTTGAATGAGTATTTCAATTAAGTTCCATTCAATTAAAGAGAGTGCTTCAGTGCTGTGTTATTACTGCTAGTAGCCAGTCAGTCGGGCACCTCATGACTGGACCTCTCTCACAGCTTGTTTTGACTGGATGAGAAATTTAGTAAATAAACAATGTCACATGATCTGTAAAATGTACTGATTTATAATTCATCCCATAAATATTTTCACAAGAACACTTAGAATCAGATTATAGGAATTTCTTCTACTGCATTTAACTTATCTTTGAAATGATTCATCCTTTGTCTTTAGATGTTCGAAATACTAAAGATGAACCATCTCAAAGATACTTTATATGTAGAATTTTATTAAACGGATCACAATCAGGTTTCTTCTGGAAGTCGTACATAGTGCTATGGTCTTGTTTGTCTTCATCAGTAATATTACGCACATAACCATGAAGACGTACAATTTACTAATTACATATTAATATTAGTAATATGATCCATTAATTTTATATAAATTGAAAAGTAGTGAGCTAATACTTGTCAATTTATTTCTACTTTGAGATGGCTCATCTTCAGTCTTTTGAGCATCCAGAGATACAGTTTGTCTCTAGAACTGTGTCTCTGGATGCTCAAAAGACTAAAGATGAACCATCTCAAAGATAAGTTTGGTACAGTTAGAATAAAGTACCTATCATCTAATCTTTCTACTTCGTATTCTCTCTTATCCAAAAATAGATGTTTTTCTAGAGGGAACCGGATTTAACAAATTTAAATCAGCTACACAAAAGTGTAGATTTACATTGAATGGCGTCACCAAGGAGACTACAGATGTTCAAGTAAATAGATCAATGGCACTTTGTGCTAATCCCTGCCTCTCTCCTGGGTGAGTTGGTCTATGAAGAGGTTAGATCAAGGAGCTACTGGTGGTATATATTTAAAATTGTAATTCAATTACTGATTGAAATAAAAATGAAAGTGCAGTTGTTTCAGAATGTTCAAGGAAATTTTAAAAGATAATGATTCCTCACACTTGAATAAAAGCAATGGCCACCTGTGGTTCTTCATTGTAAATAATTGAAGTGAATTAATAAACTGGTTAATTTTGAACATATGTGTGTTGCATTAACTATAGTTTTTGCATTTAACGTATTCTCTGCATACCTACATATGTAGAAACTGGATTGTAGATGTTTCGTTCGATGGTAAGGTATATGTCAGAGCTAGTGAAGTGCTCACAGTACAAGATTGTTCTCAGACTGGAGGTTTGGCACAGGTACTGTAGAATCTCTGGATGTCTCAGTATAGTGAAGTACTTTGCTAGCCCCAGCAAAAGTTGTATACCTATATATACTTTCAGTATAGTGAATATTCGATTTAAGAAACTTTTTATGGTTCCCTTTGAGCTTCATTATAATGAGATTCCACTGTGTGATGTTCAGGTTTAAAAAATGACCTCTAATTGGTTTACTACATGAGAACAAAGTGGCTTTTAGAGGGACGTATTGCTGTGGGTATATATTATGGTTCAGTGGCAGAGCACTGCACTTGCAACTAAACCATTTGTTCTGGTTTTAATGGTATTAGCTTCTTACACACTTTTCTTATTGATGTTCAACAGTGCATCACTTAAATATATATCTCTCTGATATGTTTTTATGTACGTATATATATTATGTTTTTATATTCACACAAGTATGTATGTATGTATATATGTATACTAATTTTGTACATATATGAATATTTAGTTAAGTATCACTAATCCCTCTTCCCTTTGTAGAGTGATGCAACAGGGTTGGGTGTTGGACTGTTCTTTCTCTTTCTCATTCTGATTCTAGCAGTTGTAGGATTGCTTCTTCTGTGGTTCTTTCTACCATTCATCAGAGGGGTAAGATTACAAGATTGCTCCATTTAGTCATAGCTTCTTAAGTACTGTAACAGATGGTTAGAATATGTGACTCTTTAGAATTATGGAATAGTTGACATTTCAATTTACTGATGTGTACATGTATACTTTCTGTAGAAGATAGCCGGCGGACTACCTCCTGAAGAACCAGAGAAAGAGGTTTTGCTTTGTATAATTAAACTTATTGTGTAAAAATGTGATGCTGTTATGCTACAAGTACAGACGGGCGAAATATAGACTCAACACCTCGTGCTTCACATGAGTGTCTTCAAATTTCATTCCCCTGGAGTACATCTACTAACCCTGACACACATTAACACAGCAACCAGTTTGTTGCTATAGAAACAGGCATTTCTAATAAGGTGCATTCTCTCAAAGGTTATCCTGCAGCATGTGTCCTGTAGCCTATTTAGTTGCCCCTGGCAACAAGACTGTATCAGGTAGCCTATTTAGTTGCCTATGGCAACAAGGCTGAATCAGGTAGCCTATTTAGTTGCCTATGGCAACAAGGCTGAATCAGGTAGCCTATTTAGTTGCCTATGGCAACAAGGCTGAATCAGGTAGCCCAACTATTGACTACTACAGCCATAACTTCTTATTGATGTGGTTAGCATCTGATAAAGATTTGCAGAATATCAAGGTGTAGATTGATTGTAACCTCTTTCTCTTTTGTTGTTTCAATAGCCACCAGCCAGACCTCCTAAGAAATGGGCAACTGTAGATGCTTCCTTATATGGAGGGGGAGGAGCCGGAGGGATTAAACCAGTAAAAGTAAGCAGAATAATTAAATGTACACCATTAGATTACCACCTAATAATCATCTGTTTATCTACCACAAAGGTGCAATGGGGAGATAAAGGTGCGACAGAGGAAGGAAACAAGTTAGAGAAAGCAAAGGTGTGGAATTGTTGAATTTTTCTTATGCTAAAATTATATGTTTTTCCATCCACTGTATTTCACAACCAGCTAGCTTTGTTTATGTGAAGGGAGTTAATTGCACTTGGCAAAGTCCTATTAATCTAGTTTGTGTGTCTGTGTAGGATGCGAAGGTAGTATCTACACATATAACGCCAGGATATCAACCTCCGGCAAAACCAACACCGACTTGTTGGGAAATATTCCGAGTATGTTACCGAGGGGTTTAATTATGCCAGCTTAACTTCTTCACAAGATGCTTTATTCCTGTTTGTTAGGCAAAGGTTATCAGAGCGTACAGATGGATCTCGTCCTATCGTGTATACAGAGGAAGAACAGTTAGTCTCTCCAGTGCATGATATGACCTTGAGTGTTTATTGCAATATTATAGCTGTATATAGGCCAATGTCAGGATTATAATATTATGTGTCTTCAACTGATCCACATCTTGTTCTTTCTGTAGACACGATTTGTGTGGTGTCCAGGACCCAACTAACTACAAGTGACTCGCGAGACTAGCTAATTCTGTTAATACCACAAAGCTTAATTTATGCACTTTACAGTGTCAGAAACTATTAAATCTGTTCAGTTTGTGCAAATACTTGGGTTTAATTAAAATTTAAAATGCAATCTGATTCCCTCGTGATCACGTATGGATTTCTATCAAGGATTATTGAAGCTTACCTAATACGTATGGTTTAGATAATCCGTGTTGCTATATAACACGCCCTCTGTATGGCTGCTATGTGTATAGAGAAACGAGAAAGAAGTCATTCTTTAAATTAGTACTCAAGTCGTGATTCCTTCGAAGTTGCTGTCGTATATATCGCTTTATTTAATAGCTTTTTCAGTTGGTGGCGAGGACAGATAATGAGACATCTCGGAATACTGTTGACGGTATTGCTCTACTTCGGCTTGAGTTGGAAAGGCGTCAGTGGTGGATGTCAAGGCGATTATGACCTGTACTTTGTTATAGACAGGTACTTGTTAGACTGTAGTAGCAGACATGTAGTTATAAAACTACCGATTTTTGGATCGTGAATTTACAATTCTCTACCAATATAGACTATTAGTAATGGAGGCATGTTATTGTTTACGATTCGTATAAATGTTTTAGTTTCGGGAATATAAGTAATTAGTAATTAGTTATCCCTTATAGTACTTTGTAGTAGGAAGTGAGGGAGTGATGTGAGTGGTGAGGAGAGAGAGAGAGAGAGGGGAGAAGGTAAGGCTATTGTTGTCGGTACATCTCTGTGTATATACATATATTGTCAGCTCAGAGTACACACTTGTAACCAATGTCTTATTTCCTTTATGTTAGCTCACAAAGTGCTCTGGACATTTTTACTACTTCAATAGTTCCTTTTGTTGAGAGCATCAGTGGAACCTTCACAAAGTAAGTCACATCAAGTTCAACAATACCTCACTTTTCCCCATTAATTGTGCAATTGTACTTGTTACTTGTATTAATATACTTTCTTTTTTTGGTCAGTCAAGAGTTTAGATTAAGTTACATAACATTCAGTTGGGAAGATGCTGCAGTTGTTCAAATGCCCTTGACAAAAGTGGAGGATTCTCAAGGTATACAGGAAGGTATTAGCAAACTGAAGATGGTAAATCCAGGTGGCCTTACCTTTCTCAGTAGTGGCCTTCAATTGGTATGGCACCCACATTCACAACCCCTATAATGTGATATATACATGTATGTGCACATAGATAACTCCATTCAGTGTTATTATCAAGTTTTATTACGTGATACCATGGTAACCAGCATTTTTGCAATACTTGTTATTTTTATATTTTTATATTAAATCTACTTGTGTCACCTTGTGATATGAAATATACACTAGTAAAGGTTCTATTTTTTTACATTTGCTCTTAATTAATAACTCTTATCGCCTTTATAACAATCTCTTGTCATCCCTGTAGGCACTGTCTTCCATAAGGAGTGTTGGGGAATCACGTCTTAGCATTATTATTGTCATCTCTGATGGGGGTTTATCGGATGTAAACGAGACTTATTCACTGGTACATTATTGGTACACCAGCAAGTATAATATAGTATAATATAGTATAATATAGTGTAATATAGTCATGTTATAATTACACAACTATATTCACTGCATGAATACACCATTTTTCTTACATGCTACATCTACTTTAGAATAAAGACATATAGGGTCTGGGGACTAAACCTAGTGAGAGCTTTAGATGAGGATACAAGAGTTTTCTCCTTCTCCTTCTCTTCTTCTCCACTGGCCAGACAGCTGTTTCTAAGAATTCCACCCTTCATCAGTGACCCTGGAAATTTTGTCTTTTTTGATCTTTTGTGAATCTTCAGCATTATTATGAATAGACATTAGAAAGACACATGTAATATTTTTTGGTTATTTGTTATTTAGAGTCATACAGTAAAGGAGCTTGGTGCTGTGATAATGGCAGTTGTAATTGGATCTAGAAGTGATCTATTTGATCAGGTACCTAATCTTAAAGCTTTATATGCATAACCAATTTGTATACATACTCTTAATACTTGTGGTTTGGTTATCACTTTACAAGTAGCAAGGTAATGCATGAATCTGTAAAACTAGTGTATTGGTTTTATCAAGTAAACCTTCTTGCCAAATTTTGCAGTTGAAAGGATTGGCAAGCAAGGATGCATTCACCTGCCAAGCAGAAGCAAATGCACTCACGACTACGTGTTCACTGCTTATTTCAAAAAGAGTATGCACTGAAATAACTAGAATCATATCAACTACTAATTCTACTTGCTCAAGTGAGTATTATATTTCTCATAAGAAGCAGGCAAATGTCTATAATATATTATGTAGTTTGTTTATCTTAAATATGTAACATTAATAATGGCTGCATTTGTTATAATAATAATAATAATGATGATAATAATATTTATTAAAGTGCAAAAAAGCACAAGGCCAAGTTGGGGCCCATGAGTCACTATAAAAGGAAAATTATACTATAGATCAATCTAATGTCAAGTTGAATATATTTATTTATATTAATATAGTAATACTATAGATACAATTAAGTTCCCCATACTGGTATGTCAGTTATCAAATGTACTACATATATTAAGAGGTTGTTTAGGTTTGAAGCAGTCATCCCTTACCTTATATGGTTAACCATAGCAACTAATATATTGTCACAAGACCAGCCTCTTGAATGAGTATTTCAATTAAGTTCCAATACCTCATGACTGGACCTCTCTCACAGCTTGTTTTGACTGGATGAGAAATTTAGTAAATAAACAATGTCACATGATCTGTAGTTTACTAACAGATTAACAGGACTGTATAAAAATGTATATACATAATATGAATACAATTACCGAAACATAGAAGTGGTATATTGAAATATCTATATACATTGTATATATTTCATTGGGTATAATAGATTTCTCACTTATATGGGTGAGTTGGTCTATGAAGAGATTAGATCAAGGAGCTACTGGTGGTATATATTTATTGCTTTTAGTATTAGGTTACAATGAAAGCGAATTTTCTATGACTTGGGTAGACATACACATAACAGTATAACACATATAGAATGAGGATGTATCCTCTCCTTGCTCACTGGTTGAGACAGTGCTGTTTCTAGTAACTCCACCATTCATCAGAGACCCAGTCCTATGAAAGTCTTACAATTTCCAAAATTACATTGGAAACTATCAATTAGTTTAATTAACTAGTACTTGCCAATATCTTTCTACTTTATATTCAAATACAGATTTCACTCTAGAGGGAACTGGATTTAAAAAATTTGTCATTGAATCAGATACACAAAAGTGTAGATTTACATTGAATGGCGTCACCAAGGAGACTACAGATGTTCAAATAGCTAATGGATCAATGGCACTTTGTGCTAATCCCGGCCTCTCTCCTGGGTGAGTTGGTCTATGAAGAGATTAGATCAAGGAGCTACTGGTGGTATATATTTAAAATTGTATTTGTAATTTATCTGAGCAATTTCATAGACTAGTTGATTTTGTATGCTGTAAACCATTAATATTAGTGTTTTACCATATATGACTTATTAGCATCCATTAAATTTAGTGTTTTGTTGTAAATACTTACTCCACACTACTGCACATGTGTAATAAAAACATTTTAGCGAACATTGATATCGTATCACTAATTTCTTCAACATTAATGGCACGCTAATATTAAGGGGGTATATGGTAAGGTATATACATGCCAGCTTCCTATTTTAATGTATTCTCTGCATACCTACATATGTAGAAACTGGACTGTAGATATTTCATTCAATGGTAAGGTATTTGTAAGAGCTAGTGAAGTGCTCATAGTACAACAAGATTGTTCTCAGACTGGAGGTTTGGCACAGGTACTGTATTTAGTAGGTAATGTATGTACATTGCATATAGACAGGATGTATATTCATTGTTAGTAGGTTTATAGAATGACACCTAATTAAGCCTAATAATTGGCGTTTCCTTGAAATTGATTCCTCTCTCCTATGACTTTGTAGAGTGATGCAACAGGGTTGGGTGTTGGACTGTTCTTTCTCTTTCTCATTCTGATTCTAGCAGTTGTAGGATTGCTTCTTCTGTGGTTCTTCCTCCCATTCATCAGAGGGGTAAGATTACAAAGTGTAGATTAATCCTTAAGTCTACCTATTAGCAGTCTTTGGATCTTACTGTATAGACAATTGTTCTATTAATGTACCTAGGTTTAGCATCAGAATCAATATGTTGAGATTTAGAGACTAGTTGGTATTTCAATTTACTAGCATGTATTATTATTATATACTCTGTAGAAGGTGGCCAAAAGATTGCCTCCTGGAAGACCAAAAGAGGTTAGTTTACATTATTATTGCTTTGTTGTCTTGGTTTGGAGTATTTAGAAAATTGAGACCTAGATTGTAGATGGCACCTTGGCAAATGATATTTCATTTCTCTTCTGTTGTTTCAATAGCCACCAGCCAGACCTCCCAAGACATGGGCAACTGTAGATACGTCCTTATATGGAGGGGGAGGAGCCGGAGGGATTAAACCAGTAAAAGTAAGTATACAGTATTAGACTACTACCTAATAAGCATCGGTTGATCTACCACAAAGGTGCAATGGGGAGATAAAGGTGCGACAGAGGAAGGAAACAAGTTAGAGAAAGCGAAGGTACAGCTAATTTCTTCTTGCACTATAAATACGACTTGTTATTGTTTTCCGTTACACCAGCCCGGTTAGCTCAGTCGGTAGAGCATGGGACTCTTAATCCCAGGGTCGTGGGTTCGAGCCCCACATCGGGCGCTTTTTTTCTTTTTATTAATGCATAATTTATCTATCTATGTAGGATGCGCAAATAGTAGCCACACATACAACTCCAGAAACTAGACCTACACCGAACCAAAAGCCAACACAAACACCAACCTGTTGGGAGACATTTCGAGTATGTTACCGAGGGGTTTAATTATGCCAACTTAACTTCTTCACAAGATGCTTTATTCCTGTTTGTTAGGCAAAGGTTATCAGAGCGTACAGATGGATCTCATCCTATCGTGTATACAGAGGAAGAACAGTTAGTCTCTCCAGTGCATGATATGACCTTGAGTGTTTATTGCAATATTATAGCTGTATATAGGCCAATGTCAGGATTATAATATTATGTGTCTTCAACTGATCCACATCTTGTTCTTTCTGTAGACACGATTTGTGTGGTGTCCAGGGCCCAATTACAAGTGACTCATGAGACTAGCTAATTCTGTTTATACCACAAAAACTAAAAATTGTATAATTTAATAAACAGAATCATTTACTTCAGTCTGTACAAATAGTATTAAAGTAAGATGGCACTGTAAAATCTACTCAGTATACTATGGTTGATGAAACAACAGTTCACAAGTTCATCCCTGGCAGCTATAAGATACATTCTGTATATAATACGTATTTCCATGGATTTCTTTATTACAGAAGATGTGTTAAATATATTAAAAGGAATTGTTGAGACGAGTGTCACTATAAGCTTTTTGTTTGACAAAGGCTGCATAAGTGACCAATTTCTCTTTGTGTGATCCTACGTCCTACAGACATAGAATATATATATGTATTATATAGAAAGCATGTAGTAATACATAACTCCAGTTTGAATGAATGTGGTGGGAGCATTATACATATATATGGAAGGGATTACATAACTTCTGAACAGGTCTGTTTAGATAGAAGGGTTTGCCCCATGAGTGCTGCCCTACTGCATGATCTCACGTGATTGTGTCTGGGGAGGTGCAGGGGAGATGTAATATTTGGTGGATACTGCAAAGACTGTCTACGTTCCAACAGTTTCTTCTGCAAAAGAGAAAATTTAAGTTCTAAATAAATTCCTGACACTTATACCCATATTTGAATATGTACATAATACATACGTACAAAATTACGATTGTAAGTAGGGCAGGTATACAATATGGCAGACTGGTTTGAATATATGCAATATGCATGTAAGACTGCTTTATGAACAAAGCTAGACTATACCTCCACTGGCAGCTTACCCTGTGTGTCCACGTCCTCTCTGACAAAGTTTGTTTTAACTGCTGTACTTCAGCTCGTTCCACAAAATCCACTCCTGGTTCCATTTCTGACAGCTGACATGGACCAGCCACAATATTCCTGCAAGCTTGTTTTTTAAAGGAGCTTGTGGGTGTGGTCAAGGATCCCTTAATTGGCTGAGCTCCTTGGGCAGCTGATGTGGATTGCTTTGCAAAATGCTTCTTGAATTTCTCGTATTCAACACGTAGAGGTATCCTAAATAGAGACATAACAGTAGTCACAAGGGATCATTTATTGACTTACAGTATTTTAACCAAGTCATTTCCATCATTTCCCTTACTTTGATCCTTTCTTTAAAATCTTTATGGAACCTTTCACAGATGGCTTAACGAGGGTTGTTTTTCCACATCCCAGTTTGGCTACTTCAATTTCTTCACTTCTACTTAAAAGATTAGCTAGGGATGGTTTAATGACTATTCTCTCACAGTGGGTGGGAGGGGCACATTGGGGGTGTGTCTTTTTGGCCAGGTTATCTGAACCCTTGATATCTGTGAATGAAATACTATATCTAGAACACCACTTTGGTTCCAATGCCTATTATGTACATATGTATGTCGAGAAGGTACAACTACGTACAGTACATGCATTGTAACAATATGACGAATAAACTGAACACTAGTACACATATATACATACCTACGTATGTACACATTCGTATATATACAGAGCTTTGGATAAGGATACATTTCAATTTTTCATTCTTTTTTCCTCCGCTATACCAGATGGCTAGGTAGGACATTCAATTCTCTATCTCGACGAACTAATTAAGGAGCTTACTCTGAATCGGAGAGGACTTCTTCTTCGCAACAGCTGATGTGGTTCTTTTGCACTTCTTGCAGCTCCATCCGGCTGAGAGTGGCATAGCCTCCAAGGAATGCTTTAAATCCTGCGAATCTTCACTTTTGAGCTTCCCAAAAGAAGTATCAGAACAAGAAAAGGCACTTCGCCCACATTGATTGAGCAATTTGGTTTCAGTGAAACTTTTCTGCCTGTATGGAAATATACGTATGTACAAATGTACCTCTCTTCACACACGAGTGGACGCATCCAATCAGACCCAACCCCACATGCTCATATATCACTAGAGGTTGAGCAGACACGCCCACCCCACATGATCAACTATCACTAGAGGTTGAGCAGACACGCCCACCCCACATGATCAACTATCACTAGAGGTTGGACAGACACGCCCACCCCACATGATCAACTATCACTAGAGGTTGGACAGACACACCCACCCTTACAATATCACACATTCCCTGTTGAAAAATAGCTGCCCTTGTACATACATACATGTACATACAACTTACTTTAGGTTCCGTTTAGGTTCATTTCTTCCTTTCTTACTACTTCTGGTCTGCTGTACCTGCTGGAGGAGGTTCAGTCTAATGTTGGACAATGACCCAAACTGGCTGGTGGGGATCCTAGACCACGGGTTCATCTGGCACATGTCCAACATTGCCACAGCCAGCCCTCGACCAACCTAGCACGAGAACAACAGCTTTTTATAGTGCTGTTTTGGGCTAATAGCCTAGTGTGCACACACAATGCACTTAAATAATAATATATATGATTTTCTACATACGTACATATGTAGATTGAATTGATGGAAGACACTTTTGCACATACGTACTTAAACTGATAATAAAACCACAACTACAACACAGGACAAACTGGTTATACCTCTTCAAAGTCTTCCAGTGAGTATTTATGAGGAAATAGGGATCCTTCTGGAGGAGGAGTACTCCGCCCACCATCACAGGTAGCCAGTGAGAGACTGTTAACGATACGTCCACTGTTGTAGTTGCACTCTAAGGTATAGCTACATGTAACCAAGTAAGGAGTAAAGCTAATGATTGGGGAGGTACGTTCTTAGGTACATAGTTCACCATGAGGCAGACTAAACTAGTGAGAATCTACTAACAGTTTTATGAACAGGTAAACGTACATTTTGGGAAACATATGTAGTACACATTTTTTAGAAGCCGACTTGGTTTAATGTAAATTGGTGGGATGGTGGAGGGATTGACAACACTACATGTATGTACATATGTACATCTAAACAAAAGGTGTATTAAATCCTGTGTATGTATGTTATCACTATGTGTGATTCAACTGCCCACCAGTGGAGGTGTCCCGAGGCACTGTGAAGGGCCACCCGCCCACTCCCTTCCTTAGACATTCCATTTTTGTCTGTGGCATGCATGTTCTTCTCAGAGAAGACGCAAGCTTGGAAATCAAAGTGGGCGGAGTTTAGTGAGATTAGCTTGGGAAGCAACATGCACTGTGCTTGATGTTGATCCATTTCGAAATGATTGCCATAGATGAAGCAACCCCTTTTGGAGGCGTGGCCATGAAGATCAACATAGAAAGCCACACCACTCTCTTCTGTAGCCTTCAGGTAATCTCCTGAAAAAGGGGAGGACCCTTCCATGGACACACCCACTTTCTCAGTACAGTGATGATGGTAAAGGAATAAGCTTCTAGCTCCATATATGGAAGGATGCAGAGACTTGTCTGGATTGCAGTAGAATCTGTTCAAGTTGACACCTCGCGTGTCTGTTCTGTAATGACCATTAGCGACTCCATCAGGGTTTAACATGGGAATTAGCTTAAATACAAACTTCTTTCTGAGCATCATAGCTCTTTGGTCTTCTTGTCGGAGTATGAAACGTAAAAATCCATTAAATACAAAACTAGAAGGGGTTTCCCCTGGATGTACCCTACTACTGATTAACACCACCTGTTGGATGAAAATGAACAAATCTAGCATCAATGTTTAGATTATAAACAATTTATAGTATAATTGAACTTCATCATAATATGGCCATATGGATGAGGTTTAAAGAACAGACGATGTGCGTACATATGCATGTACCTTTTTATTTGAGAACCTTTTTGCTCTTTCAGTTTCCACTTCAGGAAATAGTCCCTCCAGCCTGTCTTCCCTTTCTTCTGTGATGCCATGATGTGAAGACACAGTCAGCAGATCAATCCTCCTTCCTTCTAGGGAGGTTGTAAGCTGTTCTCTGTGATAGTAGATGTCATCTGGTGAAGGATTAGGATTGGCCGATGCGTACTTCTGGTCTTGTCGGGAGAGAAGTAGCTGGCACTCACTGTAGGCGAAGGGATAGCAGTAGGCAAAGTGTGTCGTCCTCTTTTGTGCATCAGGAACAACATATTCAAAGGTCAACTTCATTGAACCATCTTCAATCTACACCATGAGTACAGGAGACACGTTGGGTAAAAATAAAATTAAACAATTACGACAAATTATATTTGGCTCTCTGAAAAGTAGCCTATATACTACGTAGTTGGGATTACCCTACTGAAACAACTATTGCGCAAGTATAGGGTATGATTTCATCAGACTAGGATTACCCCAGCTGGATATTCAATTGGATATTCCCAAGTTCAACTATAATGGTGTATGTATGCATGTATGGAGAGTGTTTCTCCTCGCACCTCGCTTGCTACACTGGTCCTCAGTCTCTCCCAGTGGCCCTTCCCCGGATAGGACCTCACAATTGGGGTAAGACCCTGTTGATAAAGACGAATCTGTTTGTTCATGTTTGTGATGATAAAGTGTAGAGTTTTTCCTTGAGAATTCGCTTGAACAACTACCTTAAAATAGAACCACGTTCTGTTTCCATTTTCAAATGGTGTACCAGCACAATCGGGGGCTGTGGATAAAGTGAAGTAAACCTTTTCGTCTTGAGGGCCATTTTTATCGAGCAGTGCTGAGTCCAAATTACCAGAGTCAAAATCAGACGATATCGTTATTCCACCAAAATCCTTTGTTATCTTTCCTCTTCGGTCCATGAATGTAGAATCAACTTGAATCAAACGCCATATTCTTTACAGTTGCCATAGTAACATTAATTTTCGTCCGCGCCATTTTTTTTCTTTTTTACGCCATATTGGTATTACTAATGATTCATATTATTTAAATGAAACACATTGATATATCATTAAACACCAACTTGTAACATACAGAAAAGATAGAGAGTGAACAGTAGGCTAGAGAAATGCTAGATCCTAATTCATAAATCCAGATACAGTCAAGTGAGACAAGTCATTTCTGGGCAAGCTGGAACCAGTGGCCACATTCGCAGCGCTGCGGTTCTCCCTTGGTTAGTTTCATCCAGTTAACATACGTAGCATCCTCCTCGCATATGCAGCCAACTAGACGCTCGTCAAATATGGAAAACACCTGCTTTGGGTTCTCCTTTGTACCATGAGGCGAAACGTCAACTTTCATATTGAATGGATCCTAAAGATATACGGTTGACATCATATGAGGGCAAGGAAAATAGACTGTTTCCTAACTTATTATCCCCCCCTATATAGCCCTGCACATAATAAAGCACACACACACACTGAATAAATAGTCCTAATTAAAAAAGATCTCATAAAAACACATATTTACGATAGAGTTGGATCATACAAAGCTATAAGAAAATACAGAAAAGGAATACACAGCTTTTGAAGGACACAATCTATCTACACTTATTGATGCCCGCGCGACATAATAAAATAAATTTACTTCATTTCCAGCCATTAAGGCATCTATTTCCTCTTTCTCCAGTCCCGTCGCTTGCTCTTGGTCGGTAGGAATGGTTGCCTCTGCAAATAAACAAGATTCAGATAAAATGCATTCATTTTCAATTAAAAAATATTTTTTACATTTTACATTCCATACTATTCCCATAGTTAATTCTGAATCACCCAATTTATTGTTTATACCTTTGGAAAAGGCCATGGCTGGAACCCGCCGAAGATAGGGGACAAAACTGAGTCTTCTCAAAGCTGCCCTAACTAACGCCATTTTCAGTACAAAGTACAGCTGTGACGTCAAAGTACATCAGGAAGGCAAAAATGGCTGCAAATAGGCTGTTAAAAAGCGTACAACTTCTAGCTTGCAGCAGGCAGCTGGGAGGTCAGTTTTACAAGTTTACGGAATATTTGGATATATATTAACTTTCTGTATGCATTCTCTGGTCTTGTGTTAGTGCTTCACAATGCGAGATGTCTTTCTTCATCCGCAACGCAGGATACAAGTAAGTCATATAAGCTGTTGCTGTATATTTGATTGACTTTATCGGTTCTGCATATCAGGCACCCGAAAACATTTGTCTCTGGAGCTTAGAGATGGAGTTGCTGTTGTGAAAATGAACTCTCCAAACTCAAAGGTAATAAATATTGGGATTTATGGCACACCTTTCCATCACGTGATCTCCCTACCATTATATTTCCCTAAGGTGAATGTGCTGTCACAAGATTTCAGCACAGAATTGGTTGATGTGATGACGGAAGCTTTCAACAACTCGGAAGCCAAGAGTATTGTTCTCATCTCTTCAAAGCCCGGATGCTTCATTGCAGGAGCTGACATTGGGATGTTGGACGCTGCTGCCAACGAAGAGGAGGTGTGTTTGGGGCGTGGCTTAGTAACCCTTTGTGGGTCAAACTCTCTGAGGTCATGTACCTTAGTCACAAAATTATTAGTAAAGAATAGGGTTTGCCCCAAAACACCTTGTTTCCAAATTTATAATTATTGATGCTCGATTTAAATGTCATAGTGGGGTATTACTGCATACAGAAGAGCTACTCAATTACTCAATTAGAACTAAAAAGACAAGCCACTATACTAGCACCATCCTTACGTCCTTATATGCTACATTGATATACTGTAGCTTTGGGAATATTTAATGGCTAATTGCATATTTCTACTCTTGCAATGTTACTAATTAGTGTATCCCTCACTCCAGCTAATTGCGATATCAACAAATGGACAGTCTATGATTCAAAAGATGGAGGATTGCTCAAAGCCTGTAGTTGCAGCAATTGGAGGTTCCTGTCTGGGAGGAGGGATGGAAGTGGCCCTGGGGTGTCACTACAGGATCGCCATGGAGGACACCAAGACCATTCTGGGTCAGCCGGAGGTGATGCTGGGACTGCTACCGGGTGCTGGAGGGACACAGAGGCTGCCCAGACTGGTTAGTTGCTTAATCTGTGTCTATGTCAACCTTATGTGTTAAATAAGTTTTAAATGTATTTCTTGCAGTATACAGAGTTTTACTGATAATTGTTGAGTTTTACAGAGTTTTACTGATAATTGTTGAGTTTACAGAGTTTTACTGATAATTGTTAAGTTTACAGAGTTTTACCGATATTTGTTGAGTTTTACAGTTTTAGAGTTTGTAATAATATGCATTATGGGAGTTTACAATAATGTTTGGTGGTAATTCGACGATTTTATGGGAATTAAGACTCATGAATCTGAAGCATACTTAGTGTCATTATGTGCATGACTTGTAGGTTGGCCTTCCTGATGCTCTGGATATGATGTTGACAGGGAAGAACATTAGACCGGGCAAAGCCAAGAAGATGGGTCTAGTGGACCAGCTAGTGAAGCCAATAGGACCAGGAATAAAGGACATCGCAGAGAGGAATTTGGAGTATCTTGAGGAAGTAGCAGTCAGCACAGCTAGGTACGAATTCCTCTGTCGAATTGCCTTACTATAGCTTCCTTTTGGAGCTAGTAACAGGTGGTTACAGTCGTCATAGCAACCCCAAAGTGGTCACAGTCGTCATAGCAACCCCAAAGAGTGGAAGATGTTTCATTCACATATTATTCTAATTGTACACTTTGTTATACTAATACTGCAATATAAATTGGTTTGGACATGTTATTCTTGATATTCCTTTAGAAAACTGACAACTGGTGAAATTTCAATGCCTTCTAGAGATAGAAAGTGGACCAATATAAAAGGATTGACGTTCAACTTGACTACCAACAATCAGTATGTGAGAAACTATGTCATCAGTCAGGCCAAGAAGATGGTAGGTTCATATCAGACCTTTATATGACTGGAACTAGAATATCGGCCTATAATGCCATAAGTCCCAAAAGGTCCTGCTTGATATTACGGCACATTTAAGTTGAATAAGAAAAGAAAACAATTGAAAATGGTTTACACAGCAAATAATCACTTGAGATTCCATTTAATTGAAAGAACATGTAATTTGATGTAAATATATTAATAATAACCATTATAATATATGCTTTGTTTGGTCATAATAGCAGTCAGCCATTTTGTTGTTCATGTTGCTAGGTGATGAAGCAATCAGGCGGCCATTATCCCGCCCCCTTTAAGATAATAGAGGCTACAAAGGTGGGACTGGAGAAGGGTCTGGTAGCTGGCTATGAAGCAGAAGCAAAGGTCTGTGCACTGGAGACTACAGAAAAAAAAATTGAGGATGCAACCTAATTCAGTTACTTTGTCATTAAAATTCGGAAATTTGACTTTTTCAGAGGGGGAGGGGAAATACCTTTAAGAGGGGGGAATGCCCCCCTGCCCCACCTTAAGGAACCCTGATTACATCTGTTGCATTCACCACTTAGGGCTTTGCTGCACTTGGTATGACAAGTCACTCCAAGGCCCTTAAGAGCCTCTTCTTTGGACAGACGGAGTGCAAGAAGAACAGGTTTGGTAAACCCGCCAAGGAGACCAAGAACATTGCTGTCCTGGGGGCGGGGCTGATGGGCGCTGGTATAGTGCAGATCAGCCTGCAGAAAGGTTATGACATGATAATGAAGGACAATTTTGAGAAGGGTCTGGCCAGAGGATACCAGCAAATACATTCAGGGTCCGTATGCGTGGCAAGTAACTCTAAAAGTCTTGTAGGATAGACCTCCTTCCCAGCCTATCCTCCATTTTAGAATACTCTTTAATTATCAGATACAGATATAGAGATTTGTAAAGAGGTCCTAACTTATATACGAGCCCCCATGTGTAAGGAATATAGCTAATACAAAATCAAACTCTAAGGGAGGTGTTTCAGCACCAAAACCCTCCTATAATCCACTACTAAATACCTACCTATAAGTTGTTTATTTGTTTTTTTAAGATTTAATGAGGTAGATGATGTGCTTATGTTTTGTTTACGTTAATTTTGTTGTTATTTACCTTTGTTTTTAGTCTGAGCACTCGTGTTAAGAAGAGGGCTATGACATCATTTGAGAGGGATCAGACAATGTCTAATCTAAGTGCCCAATTGGACTACACCGTCAGTCAACTTCATCTTTAGAGACCCTTCTATGTGCTCTAATTAATGGACACCCTCTCTCTGGTATGTAGGGATTTGATAAGGTTGACATGGTGATTGAGGCTGTCTTTGAAGATATCGCTATAAAACACAAAGTCCTGCAAGAAGTGGAATCAGCTGTCGAAGAAAGCTGTATCTTTGCCTCCAATACATCAGCTCTACCCATCTCCCAGGTAACTCAATGAAACTGGCTGATCTTTAGCTAAACCACATATGAGTAATAATGTCTTGCTTGCTTATGAGAACCATGGCGTGTAATCATTTACTACATTCAGTCATTCTGAGCTAAAAATCAGCCAATTCTATCCCGTGTACAATCATTAATGTATGGCATCGAACTAATGCATGTTAATGTTAATGCTGCAATCTCCATATTATTAGGAATTTCCTTCACTACATTACAACCTACCAAAGTAGCAGTTAATGAAATGATAGCTTTCCTTGTGTATTGTGTTATAGCTTTCTTGTTCATTTAGATTGCCTCTGTAAGTAAGAGACCGTCCCAGGTCGTGGGAATGCACTACTTCTCTCCAGTGGACAAGATGCCTCTTCTCGAGATCATTACGACTGATAAGACTTCAAAAGAAACAGCTGGTGAGATGGTTACCATAGTAACCTACCTCCTACCTTATTTTAACAATCTAATAGCAGAAAATATGAAATAAGTACATATTAATCTATTCAACTGATTGAGTATACTTCCTGTTACAAGATGGATCAAAAGTTAAACTTCTTGCTTCGTTTTTATTTCATAATTACACAAGATGGATCAAAAGTTAAACTTCTGGCTTCTTTTTATTACGTATTTAAACAAGATGGGTCTAAAGTTATACTCGGGGCTGTATGCAGAACGTGGGGCCTGAGGGGGCAAAATGAAAATTTTCAAAATTTTGGGGGGGGCAATGGTATGAAGGTGTCAAAACAGTTTAGGGGGTTCCCAAAGTCTAGAGGGGGGGGCAAATTAATCCTAGGGGGTGGGGCATTCCCGCCCCCCTCTATGCAGCCCTGATACTACTAGAAAATAGCAACCAAAATGAGATAATTGATTTAAATGTTTCCAATGGCACTTGAACCGATTTCCTAAGGTGAATATCTTTCCATAACACAGGCGCCTGATGTCACTTGCTTCAGAGCTTTCCGAGACTCTGGTTACTCTGTGTGATGGGTTTCCTTGGACTTTCTGTCTCCTTTTGTTTGAGTGATCATGTGATCATCATGTGATCATCATGTGATCAGTAGCTGTAAATTGAGGAGAGAAATAATTAAATATTGCTAGAATTTAATTGGTTCCTGTTAATTCTGAAACTGCTTCCGTCTCATGTATGTAGCTTAATTATGTAGGTTATGCGTTAGCTTGTATTTAATCATCACAGACATACGTTCAATGGACTCTTATATCATATTTAATGTGTATCCCACAGTTACGTAGTTCAATATCTGCAAATGTTCTGTGAATATGTGGCATTTTAACAGGTTGAGGTTAGCAACAAGCCATTTGTATGCAAGCTGTGTAGTAATGATACATGTTTACCTCATTGAAGGCTATACATGGCCCAGTGGAGAAGGAGAAGGAGAAGACTCTTGTATCTTCACCCAAACCTCTTACTAGGTTTAGTTCCCTATAGGCCTTTTACTCTAGAATAGATGTAAAATGGTATTTTGGTTGAACTTATAACAATGGCATATATCATAATTTTGACAGGGAGAATTGGCAGATTGCTTAAATTATGACATTTGATGGATTTTATTTTAATGATTTTACTGACGAGACTCTCTCAAGACATTTCTCTTACATTCGGTGTAGTTTAGCCGCTGAAATGTTGGCAGATCGCTCTCAAACTGCCAATGTGCCAACATTTCTGGCTATACGGTATAAAGATTCTTAATGTATTCAGTATGTTATGAAGTGTTATAAAGTGTATCAGAAGAAAGTGTAAAGTTGTGTTATTGTGATTTTATGGTGTAAAGTTAGCTCATTCACAAAGCTACATTGTGACTTCCCTACTTATATATATATTTTACAATTGCTTGATTGAACCAACTAAAATCTGCTAAACCTCAAAATTGGCGCCATTCTGCCAAATAGTACAACCAAGTAATACATGTGGCTGCATCGTGCTTATTCCATTTGATGCCCTCCATTGTCAAATTTTACTTTACATTTTGTATGGCCGCAACTGCTATTGATGAAGTTATGTGATGTGAGGTGATGCTCTCGCTAGGTTTATTTCACTATAGGGCCTTTTACTCTAAATTAGTTGTAGCATGTTGTTAGGTTGTTCATCCTCTGTGCGTAGCTGCTGCCGTGGACGTGGGACTGAGACAGGGGAAGACTGTTATTGTGGTGAAGGATGGACCTGGCTTCTACACAACCAGATGTCTTGCTCCTATGCTTGCTGAATGCATCAGATTGCTCCAGGCTAGTCATGAAGACATGTCATCCATATTATGTAATCACCTAATGGACCTTCAGTACTAGAAATTCCACTAGTGGCTCCTAGGCAACCAATAGTGGCTCCTAGGCAACCAGTAATGTCTCCTAGGCAACCAATAGTTGCTCCTAGGTAACCAGTAGTTGTTCCTAGGTAACCAGTAGCGACTCCTGGGCAACCAGTAGTGGTTCCTAGGCAACCAGTAATGTCTCCTAGGCAACCAATAGTTGCTCCTAGGTAACCAGTAGCGACTCCTGGGCAACCAGTAGTGGTTCCTGGGCAACCAGTAGTGGCTCCTGGCCAATCAAAGATGGCATTACAGACCTGTACCTGCATATATATTTGGGAAGTGTAAACAAACAAGCAGTCAAGTGAACCTTTTTCTTAAAACATTACACAACAGATACTCCTTAGGAACAGATTTAATTTTTCTTGTCCCAAATAAGGAGAAAGCTCTACATCAGTAAATTTATTAACACATTGCTAATTGGGGACCTACTCAGGATGACAATACATGAACATCTCTCCCCTGCCTGTATTGGAAGGAGAACCAGGCAATTGTTTAGTAGAGCTTCGGGTTCACTCCCAATCCTTGTAAATGTACAACTGGGGGTTGTTACACTCTGACCTCTAACAACATGAGGCAAATGGTTGCAGGAAAGGGATTAAAGTGCTCCTGTCTGGTGACCTGCAGTACAGAGGAGCATTGCAACATCTTTCTTTGATTAAAACCTTCCTTTTTGTGTTAAGGTGAATTATATAGTCTTCATTCTCAAAACATTAATATTATTAACCTTGAGAAGTATAGGGAAGAATATGTTGAACTGTCTATCAATAGAACCTACTCTGTACTAAAAACTTACCCTATTGAAGTAATGAAATTAAAACATGTGTCCACACCGCATCACCACTTTCTTATGACGCCCATTGCATCCCATTGCCCATGATGGGATATCTAAAGTATTATTGTAGACAACCTCACTGTGTGACAAACATGGGTTCCATGATTATAGGGTTTTACTCATTTTTGGGATAGGCCTGCAACCAGAATAATATTATTTGTAAGGAGATACACAACTCCATAGTGACTATCCAAAAGTGTCTGTTAATCTAACTGCTTGTTGTAGAGTGTAAGTGTCTTTTTAATGAGGAAGTAAAGTAATTTGGTTAATATTTGATTTAACATAGGAAGGCTTGGGTCCTGAGAAACTGGATAGTCTTAGCAAGAAATTCGGGTTCCCTGTTGGCATGGCAACCCTGGCCGATGAGGTAAGGAAGCACCATTGAAGCATGCATATTTGATTAATTGACACCTACCTGAAATCCAACTGCACTGTGCAAATTATTAGTATTAATTGGTAAATTGATGACATAGTACTAGCTTTTTAGGGTAATCAGTTTACATTTGCTGGTTTCCTTTTAATGTGGATTATTAAAGAAATTAAAGTTAAACATATCAATATTAGTTTAAAAAGATGTTAAATGTTGTTAGAGTATCCTTTGTTTCAACACTTTGGATCACACGCTTACATTGCTGGTGTTACATTAAATAATATACTCACTACAATTAAACTTCCAAGGTGTGCCTTATTAAGTTTGTTAGAGGTTTGATAAGATATGGATTAATAGATTCTAGCAGGGTGCTGTGTGATAAGATCAATTCATTACCCACCACACATCCATCCACCCATCCACCTATCTATCTATGATCCATCCATCTATCCATCCATCCATCTATCCATCCATCCATCTATCCATCTATCCATCCATCCATCCATCCATCCATCCAACCACCCATCCACCCATCCAACCACCCATCCATCCATCTAGGTTGGTATTGATGTCGCAGCACATGTTGCTGAAGATTTAAGCCAAAAACTTGGTGTCAGGATGGGTGGATCAGATGTGGGTGTCTTAAGGAGCATGGTGGAGGCAGGATTCCTTGGACGCAAGACAGGTAAAGGGTGCTACATTTACTCTGGTAGAAAGGGGAAATCAAAGGCCGTCAACAAAGAGGCTGAGCAAATATTGGAGAAATACAGAATACCTGTGAAGGGAAAGTGAGTGCTGAAGAAAAGTGTGAAACCCTCTAATTACACAGGCAATGAGAAATCATTTGGAGTTACTAAACTTTCTCAAGAATTCAATTATACTAATCTAGACTGGTAGTCTTGCATTCTGTCTTTTAAGGTTTTGCTTGTGAATAAATTACATAATTTTAATTATCACTTTTATTTCATACTCCCAGCCAGGTCTATAAGGAGTGTTATCTTATTCACTTTAGTGAATCTGTGTTAATGTAACCTTTTTCTGTGCTGAATACTAATATATAGACCTTCCATTGACTCATGTTCTATGTGCACCATTCTCTATGATAAACAGGTGAGTATTAATTAGGCACTCTCAGCTGGGCGTGCTCCCTATTGTCTGATCTCATTGGGATTGAATGGGTCACTGATTGTAAAGACATTTTATTTTATTGTACTCCTGTGTGGCACAAAGGAATTTAGTGAATGGCCAATCCTCTTTGGCTTTGTGTGTGTTCCTTGACAACATGGTTTCATGTGCAAAGCTGCTTTTGTTGTCAGATTCAGTTCATCTTGTTCACTGTGTACAATAGACATGAAGACAAGGAGATACAAATGAGACTAGTTTCTAGATTTGTCAATGAAGCTGTGTTCTGTCTACAGGAAGGAATCCTCAATAGTCCAGTAAGGAACCTGACCTTAGAAACCTTTGTGACGTCCATCCATCCATCAAACCAACCATCCATCCATTCTCTCATCCACCCCACTCATCCATCCATCCATTCTCTCATCCACCCCACTCATCCATCCATCCATTCTCTCATCCACCCCACCCATCCATCCATTATGTGAACTTGATGTTTTAATGCCATTCATTTACACTCCACCTCCATATTAGGTCGATGGTGACATTGGTGCAGTCTTTGGATTGGGATTTCCCCCATTCCTAGGAGGTATGTGCAGTAACTCGTCAGACTAAACAGCACACCATGGTTGAGGTAACCTTCCCTGAATGATCCATCAGCTAAAGTTGCTGGTCTACCTGGGTCTCCTTTGTTCTTAAAACTTTCAAATGTATAATTGAATTTCTGATGTTAGTATTCTCAACTTACTAATTGATTGTAAGTACATAGCTTGATAAATTACAAATAATTGTAATTATCAGTAATTATATGAAGTCCTATATTTCTTCATCTTTTTTTAACTTATAGGGCCATTTAGATATTTGGACTCATTTGGCACTTCTGAAATGTTGGATTTGATCTATGAATTCCGGGAAAAATATGGTGACCATTTTGAACCAGCACAAATGCTTAAGGACTATGCTAAAGACCCCAGTAGAAAGTTCCACATTAAGTGAACACTGAAGAATGCATTCTTTGAAACGGAGATACATAATGTAGAATATATTTTAAACTTTAGAATAATGTATGGTATTTATAGTACTGTAATGATGTAATAAGTGTCGACCACGTGATAAGGCCGTATACTATTTAATTTCCGTAATCTATCGATCGACGGCGCTAAAATCAACTTGTGAAAGTAAGCCACTGTAGGTAGGGAAAGCGAATTGCTCGCACTACTGTGGATTTTAATGTATATATTCCATATTACAGGTTTAATTCTCATCAACTGATTTACGTTGCTTGAATAAGGATGAAAGAGAGAGCCACAATCGGAACTCAAAGTCAAAGAAAGCCTACAATCACAAAGAAGCAAGGCAAAACAGTATGTTGAAATAAATAGTTGTATCTCAATTTAATCGCAAGATTCCACCAAAGTATACCTACCTTATTCAAACTCACCTCTCTCATTTTAAAACACAAACTATGCCTTATTGAGATGGCATTGACCAACAGTTTCTTTGGTTTTTTTAGGTTAAATTTTCACTTTCTCCCAAGTGGAAGGGGAGGGTTATACCCGGGGGCAGGCCAAAGAATGTACTGCGTGTTCTACAATCTGATGCTTCAAATTCAAAAATCTTGGTTGGAGCTGGGTCTCCTCGGTTACCAGCCTTTGGGAAGGGCAAAAAGGTTTGCAGTGCTAAAGTGAGTGAAATTATATACATTTTGCAGTGTGTCATATCATGATATGTTGTTTGTATGAGTGAAACTACGTATATACGTACAACTTTGGCTGTCACATTACAAATATCTTGTTAATTTACATGTTAAAAATGTTACACCAATGTCCCAACTTCAAGTAGAAATTGTTCCAAGTTTATATCTAATTACTGCAATTAACAATGAAATTAGAGTTAAGTGTTTTAAGGCTGTCATGTGTAGTTCAGGTCCAGAGAAACAATTAGAATTGGAACTGTATAGGGAAACCCTACAACTGCTTCATTCAAACACCTTCCCAAAGGGGGTGATGTTTATAGATAAAACATTGTGGTTACTTATCACTTAATCTTACCTAAGTGGATGGTGTTCTGTCATGAATACCATTGTGAGTAACCCTACAACTATTTCTTGTACTTCCATGACAGCACCTTGAAAACAAGGAAAATGAAGTTGAAGTTGCTTTAAGTGAAGAAATAAAGCAGGAATATTCTGACAAGGTAAGTTATTTGAGGCCTTCAGTGTACATTCTGATGAGCAAGCCTTTCAAAAGCCAATGTTTTGAGAGGGTCCTGGAAGTGCTGCTATTCTTAGCTGAAAATCAATTTTTGTATGAGTTATAAAGCTCTCTACATCATATGCACAATCACATTCAAGTCTAAATGCATAAAGTGAATTGTGTCTTTGGTAAAGTAAGTATTTGAATTATGTCTTGGCGTCTGTTAAGGCAGTAGACTTATTTATTTATCTTGTGTGGTGCAGTCTGTCCAAACTGAAGACTCAAAAGACGCAATTAAGGACCAAGCGCTCATGGGAAAAAATGGTGAGAAAACTATTGTATGGCAACACACAGTAAGATAATTTATAACTAAACACTCTTTTTAGTTGTTATTCTATTGCATCAAAAGATCATCTCTTTAAGTTATCAGGATTCAAATTGATAACTTTTTGTAATTTAGAACATTCCTTTCTCATATGTACGTATATATGTACGTGATGAAATATCATTACGTACTATGTGTGATGAAATGATTTGTGCTTCAGTTTTGAAAACATTCCTAGCATGTTCCAAGATTGCTGGGAACGCTCTTGTGGTAATTCTAACTACTATCATATGTATATGGGGAATTGAATGTTTGTGTCTAAATAATGGAGATAGTGAGTTTTTCCCGCGCATCTGTAATCTTTTGACACACTTTGGTTTGATATCTCAGTAATTCCATATACTAGTCCCTACACCTTAAGCTTATCTTACATTCTTTTAACCACAATGTTTTACTTATACCGGTAATTTGGATAAATTGCAATCTATATATTACCCTCACATTCAATATATATACCCTTATCTGTGCAAATGTAAGTCATGTAGTAATATTCCCTTGGGCAATCACTGGCTGTCATATTCATCAATAGAGTTCCTTAATATGTTTTATCTTCATTCGATTTGGGATTCCAAAGATCTAAACGTAAAGATAAAGAACTGGCTTCAACATGCAGCAATGTCTCTACCCATCTTGGAATTAGTATACAGAATCCAACGTGTGTGCGTCTTAACTCTTAAAAATGACTTGTTTTGGAAATAGCTGTAACCTTAAACTCTCCTATTCAGCTTTGATTATATGAGAGGTTATCACTTTATATATATATCTTTTATGTGTGAAATCCACCATTAATGGCCAGTCGAATAGACTCATTGAAAAGTGGTACTTTGAAAGGTAATGTTTGAGACACAGACAAATAAAATGTAGCCCTATTGGGAACTTTCACCAATCTTCTCTTTAGTGTCATTTGATCAAAACCATCAGTAGACTCTTTGGAGACAAATTAATTCCTTATTTACCGTGAAATGCAGACTTTTGTGTGTGTCACTTTATCTAGTGTACAGGAAATCGTAGAGACATCCTTTTGTCTCTGAGCGTGTACACAAATATATGGGACTGATCTGTAATATATATTGATTGATAGGAAAGCTTTAAAATTGTAATTATATCTCGTTGATAGTGTGTTTATGGATAATTAAGAATTACGAAAGGCTAAGTACCACATACAGTCTAAAGTTCAAAGAGAGGTTTGTGAAGTGGCTTTTTTATGTACATATGCGCAAGTGCATTGATAGTACGTAGCTAGGGATAATTACAACAGAAATACAGCTGATGCTTGCCAATTGCCAACCTCCTGATTCAAGTGACTGGTTAATTCTTTCTTTGATCGATGTTACTTGAGTTTCAAACAAGTGCATGGTTTCATTGTGTGTAATGAATCTCCTCCAGATGGATGTCTTCTCTGGTCTTTGTAAAGAGATATCTACATACTTAATTAAAATGAACATCTCATCTGTCTTTATTCACTTTAAAAAGGTAATTTAGGATGATATTAGGTAGCAAATGTTTAAATGATACAAGATAGTGTTCCATGAAATCATCTAAAATGATTTCAACCAATCAGCTGGCCCAGTGGGACCTTAGAAAGAAGCCATGAGTTTGGTTCACAATGACTCCTAGGCTTTGCTCCAGTAATTAATGAAATCAGGGAAGCCAACTTGAGGATTTGTTTTGCTTGTTACTTATATACATCAGGTCTAAATCTACCCAACTTGTCATGCCCAGGCCTTTGTGAGGTTGCCTAGCAAATGATGAAAGGTTGCCTCTAGTGAGAATTGGTGTCTGACATCAATGAAGTGTCATTTACTTGGTTGTATGCTTCAAAGGACTATCTCTGAGATAGATATCTGTCTTGTGTTACCTTTGGAGGTTAATTCAGATTGTACAAGCAACAATTCTATTAATAAAGAGGCATATACGTACGTAGGAAGTAATTATTTTGTATGTTTAATACTGATGGGTCCTAATTGTTACAATGTTGCTATGGTTAATGAACTACGTAGTTGAAAGTTATAAACTTTATTCCATCAAGTGGTGCTTTGTTAGTTTGTTGGAAGCAGATCTTTGGACCTCTGTGAATGCCCAACAGGCATCTGTTGTCTGCCGTAATACGTAGATTGTGTTATGCACTATGGGATATTTCCCAATTCTGGTCCGTTCAAGTATGCTGTCATCTAATTAACATAGATTCTGAAGATGTAACAATGGAGGAATACTGGAGGGAGCTGGCAGAGCAGCGAAGATTGGCTTTACAGGAAACCCTTTTTGAAAACGAAGAGGTTTGTAACGAGTGCAAGCTCCATTGTTTGTTTGTTGTATATAAACATTGTGTGTCCAAACTGTGACTCATGCATGTAAACATATAGTTTAGGTGTTATACACTTAGTGCTGCAACTCTATCAAAGGACAGGTATGAAGCTGAAAATAGATGTCAGCATTCACAGGAATTCATAAAGCCAATTCAATGAGTTTTGCTAATATTTAATGTTCACTATAATTGCCTTGTCTCCCACCATATGTTTGTATGTACATATATACTAAAAATCTTCTATAAAAAGGTTTATGTAAAACGGATGTCGGTGTCTCAGTCGTCTTGTCTGCTGCATTAGTGGTTAATTGTGATTATCAGGAACCATAAACTGAACAGGATGGATCCAAATTTACATGATATAATAATCTTACATTATTTAACATACATAACCATATATAGTAACAAAGACTTGTCATTAGACGGTTCTCATCCTTTGTCTTTTGAGTGTCTATATGAAGTTCTTATTACCTAGGACTTTGTTGTATTGTGTGATTGTTAAGACTAAAACCAAATTATATTAGTAATTTGAGGATTGAGTGTAAGTGGTCAGTTTTTACCGTTTTATTCACGCGTGAAAGTTTCCTTTTCAGAGCAGACCATATAACGAGTGTAGGAGTAATTAGCCTGCAATGACAGCTTTGGACTCACTCATTGCATTCTATTTGTTCCACCTGAAAAAAGTTTCAAGAAGGTTAATAATACTTTTTAAAGAAAACTTTTTTTAGAAAGTGAAATCCTACTAGGTTGGACTTTCAAAGCTCAAAATGTTATGTAATGACTTCATCATCTTTTCTTGGTTGTCATAATTGATTGAATTAGGGGACTTCAAATTTGGGGGAGTTTAGTAACTAAGGCAACCTTTGACATGCAGGTCATTTTGAAATCATGCCTAGTTTGGTTTTGAGGAATTAACAAGGCAAGGGAGAGATGACGTTTTAAATGACACTTGGTTGGCAGAGTTGATAAAGTTCAAATCTTGCTAAACTTGATGTTTGTTTGTTTGTACGTACGTACATAAAGCTGCAGATGTTGAATATGTTATCTTATTTGTCCCTAATTGACGACTTAGTAAACATTTGTCTAATCTAACTACACCTCATATATGAAGTGGTTTTCTGATCTGAACATCTGCTTCAATTCTTCTGGTTTTTAATTTGATTTGCTCTAAAGGTGAGCTTCTGTAGCCAGGAAATGATTTCACTTTACTGAGTGGAGAAGAGGAAGAGAAGATGACACAGTATAGTCTGGAAGCTGTACAACCTTAGATGGCTTTCCTTTAAAGGATGCTGTGGTTTGGCAGATTAAACCACCATACACATGCATTGCTCCCCATTGGTCAATGTATTCTAACCAATTTTAAAAATTCATAATTCTATTGGTTGGACCAGGTTGTGAATTCTTGTATGTACGTATATATGTGTGTATAAGACTTGGTCTAGTATTGTGTTATATAACATACTGATAAAGCCGAATAGTTACATTAAATACTTGAAACTATCTGTGCATAGTATTTCATCCAACACTGTCATGTTAATTGAATAAGTAAATCAATAAACAGTTTACCTTTAGGAGGACTTTCAGTAAGAAGCTTTAGAATCCCCACCATCAGCTGGTAGTTATGGTATTAAATGAAAGTGTTTAAATATTCTTCATTGCTATCTATAATTCCTTAGGTTGTTATCCCTCACCCTCCCCTCTCATCCCATCTCCCTCCCCCTTCCCTCTCATCCTGTCCCATCCCCCTCCCCCTCCCCTCTCATCCTTCTAACCTCATCACGATTAAATAGGCATTATTGTTAGAGCCTGGTTGGTTACCTTTAGGTGTAGACTTATTTCTTTATCAACCCTGATCTCATCCAAATATCACCCTGAATGACTTGTGTTATTATGACATCAAAACCGAAAAGTGGAATACTTACAGTAGTGCGTTAGCTTAATAAGTGAATTTAGTGGGTGTAAGTATATGTATAATTTGATGATGGTTTATGGTGTGTTAATTGCTATGTTTTATACATAAGTTGAGGTGCTGAACTATATCTATTAGCTCAACAAGAACTAGTTTGGCTATTGCATGGCAACCATTTCAGTTCCATAGCAGTACCAAGGATCACAGGTGCTGAATTGGTTGGCATGGCAACTCGGCTAATTGTTGAACCAGAAGGTTTTCCCACTACTTCCTTTCCCAGAGTAACAGAAGAAATTAAGGATTGGTTTTCTTTGATACGGTTGCTTAAAGCCAGTCCATTCTCTTTTTAGTAAACATTACTAACTAGTTTAGTGTTCTTCAAAGCACTGTTAATGTTCCTATTATTTCAAATTATCAAATATGAAAGCCTTGAATTCTGCTACTTCTTTGAACATAAATGCATATTACATTGTCCAGAAGTCATTATATAAGCCATATATGTACTATGCACAGCAATTGTATTCTTTAATCTACTTACTACCAAACAACACATAAAATGATTCCAATTGAAAGCAGTTGATACATTAAGTGAATTGGTTGGTAAAGCTGTATTTTTGATAAAAGGGCTCACTCCATTGAGTTCTACACTTGTATATATTCCTCTATATGTGTATATGTTTGTGTCCTATCATCAGAGGCTTCTGCCCCTCCTTGTTGCACACAATATTAAAAATGTACGGATGCTCTAAATTGTGTTTGATATGTGGTAGCGTTTTCATTGCACTTGGGTCAGATTGTTAAGTGTGTCACGGCCTACCTTTCAATTTAATACAAAGTACACTGCAAGATGGTATGACATTTGAATGTTTCCGTAACAGTTATTGCTAAAGATTACACACGCTTTAGTGTCCATTTGGTGTTAATAGAATTTGCGTAAATGTATATAGCCGCCATTTCCTTTGTGGTCCTAGGACTACTCCTTTAATGACAGCCAAATTAATAATTTGATGTAACTTGTATATCATGTAGGAAGGATTTGATTACGTCTGATTGTATAACATTACAGGGACAGATTTTCTTTATTAGATTTTGACAAGAATTTTGTGCTATCTTGGCTAATTTGTGCATGACTATCTACTTCAACAAATCTTGGACATAATATATTGTATTTCTGTCACTAACTGAATTTGAAAAGAGGTGATTTGATATTATTAACAAGAGATCACCCAATTACTAGAAAATGCTCTCCTTAGTGGAAAAGGTAGACATATGTCGATGAAACACAGTTAAAGATAAAGCTCTGAGAGATAAGAGCTTTAGAAACACCAAATGAGGACTCCTGGGATTGATGAAAGGTGTATTCCCAGAAAGAGATTTTTGGAGCAATGGGAAGAAAGAAAAGCTGAAAGTTTTACAGATTATACTGAATGTGTACTTATGTCTACCTAATTAAAACAACCAATGTTCTGGAATACATTTGGGTAACTCAGTGAAACTACAAGTGCCAATCTTTAGGAAAACCTTTCTTTGGAACAGTATAAAGGATTTACATTTCTTCAATAGTGTTTGGTTGAAGCAAGTTTGTGTGTGTGTGAAGTTGTTCTTCATGCGCTGGTAATTGTGATTCCAACTGAACTGATGGTGTTAGCCAATTGCTGGTGAGTGTAATTTGGAAACTGAGTGGGTGCAGACCAGCTGCTTTCTTAGCAGGTTATTGGTCGGATTACGGTCAAGAATTTTACAAAAAATCAAAACTTCGAACTCGCCAAGATGAGTAGTTGATGAACTATTAGTAATTAGTGATTGAATTATATGAATTTAGGGCACCGGCTACTACTACCAGTGGTTTTACAAGAGTATTTGATAGCTTGAAAATTAAATCAGTATTATATGCCTTATTAAAACCTGCTATATAGATAATTCCCCCTGGGGTATTAAGTAACATGTGATGTTTCTATAAAAAGCATTCTATTGGTGTTTTGAGATATTACTGTTTCTCCTATGTATCAGGTTTTAATAATATTAATGTATTATAATCAGGTTGGGTTACATTGCTAATTCCCTGGGATCTGCTGTCTAGTGAAGCACAGTGTATGATCACTGTATAACCTCTGGCATAAACGATAACAATGAAACCTTACAATTTCCTTACCTTTGATTGTGTGTCTTGGTGTTAATGTGATCTAATTTAAAATGTCTCAGCAAGTTTGTCCGATACATTCTGATTGTTTGCATGTACATGTGTATCATTACATTAATGCATACAGCATATATACATATTTGGGTGCCTGAAATATGGTTAAGTTTAGGGAAATTACAAAATTACATACATACGATTTGTAGTGATTGCGTAACTAAGTGGTTAAATTGTGTTGGTTTGTGTGTATCTACTGTAACTGTAGCAGTGGATGTCAGAGTTGCTCCTTTGTATTGCTCTAAATGATTAAGTCAGCACTCATACTTTGTTACTAGTGTATTTTAAAGGGTGTGTACATACATTTAAGGGACCAGAGCGAGTGGACTTCTTTTTCTGTGGTATTTGGTCGTGGCTTTCCAATGATGATATAATCAACTGGTATTGCTGTAATTTTTTAGTTGTTTGAAGACTTTAGTAAGTGTTCCTTCCACAACTGCAAAAAGAGATTGTACTCTCAAATTACACTTCCATGTGGTGTGGATTTATATAGTCTCTTCTCTAATTTATAAGTGATTTTGTCAGTATTCACAGTCTGATTAACCTATGTACATATACTATGTACATACTGAATGCTGTACATACTACATATACATACATACGTATGTGTATTGTTACAGTGTCTTAATATACTGAGCATTGTATTATACCGAGTGTCTCTAAACATATATTGAGTCGAGTCTTGTTAAATGCCATCTATTTCATGTACGTATGTATGTAAAAAAAGATTAAATACTAATAATGCAATGATATTCTCTCTGAAACATTTGACCTACATAAATAATGCTTTCTTAATTGCCCCTAGGAATTTATATGCATATTCACCTTACCTTACTTTTAATAGGAATTTCCTAATGATGGAATGAGTTATGTCGAATGACATGTAGTTATATTTTATTTGACAATGGAATAAGTTATTTTGGGCAGAAAACTGCTCAAACAAGTGGCACCCATCTATGTACTATGTACTTATTTATTTTATTAAGCTTCCTTACATCAAAGTTTTGTCATTACTTTGAGATGATCCTGAGTGGGAAAACTTCAAAGGTTTTAGTTGCTATAAAATGCTAATTAGTCATAACTTATAAAATATGCCATTTTTATTTTTCCTTCTCTAGCTATGTACTGAAGTTGCCATTTTGAAAAGCAAGCTAAAGAAACTCGAATCATTTGTCAATCAAGTAGACTATTATTCAATGATGGAGAAGATTTCAGATGTTGAGAAGGCTGATACTCCTGGTTGTCACAGTGGTGCTATTGACAAGCTTATTGACTAGTCAACATTGTCAAGTCTGGTTTACTGACAGAAGACTAACTGACACTTACACAGATTATCTCATTCAGTAACTCATATAGACTCTGTTGCTGTACATAATTTTATTGTAAATACATATTGCATCATCTAAATATGTCTATTTAACACAGATTTGGTATCCTTGACAATGTAGTTCAAACTCACTGAGTAATAATGGTGCCTGAGTATCAACAGATATACGTATCTAGTCAATGTAACTGTTCCTATATATGCACGTGGCCATAATGCATACAATCATATGTGTGCAAGGTCATGCATAAAATATGTGTATGCTAAAACTAAAGAGTATTAGGAAAAAGTATATAGCATATATACGTAAGCCCTGCACATCCTTGAGTGCTAATAAGTTTTCCTAATACACTTTCCTATACACCAGTGCAATCATGTTGGTTGTATATAGCTGTCAATATGTGACTAAATCAAGACAAAAAGTAGAAAATGGTGATTTTTTCCTCTTGAACTTCAATCGACTCTTCTATCACATGATATCATGGCAACATCAGTACTACAATAAACACTATCTTTTGTTGCTGGATTGGTCTAAACATGAACACGATTAATCTTGATTCGGCTATTAAGCTATAATTACTTATATAATTTAATGTCTTTGCCATCAAATTGCGTGCAACTGATATAACTTATCTGATTCCAACACTTTTGTATTGGCCTTTAAGAACCAAATATGTAATGCAATATATGTTATCATATGTTTATTCTCAAAATGTGGAGTTAACAAAATTATAGTTTCACATTTTAAAACAATTCATATCAGCTTATTTGATTCCCTAATGAAGAGGAAGAAAGCTAATTTCATTATTGTTAAGGTATATATGGTTGTATCTGTTTATATATGGGCTATATATATGTGTTAATATTTTGTATATATATGTTAACTGAATTTGATTCAGAAATAATACAATGATAATGTACTTGTTCAGTATATAGTGACCAATGCGCACATATACCAGGTATATACAGGTCATGGAAGTGAAATCAGTAAAGGGGTTGATTGCCTGCGATATCAAATTGTGTATTTACCTCATAATCGCCTTCACAGTTGACCCTGTTCACTGCCCCTTTTGAGGAGAGGGTTAATGAGGGGAGAGGATAAAGTTAATCCTATAAATATACAGCTAATAATAATATTACGATAACTATATTAGCTGATTGATTGTGTTATACAAACATATATTATCATAAAGAATATCACTAATGTGTTAGATATATAGTATGAAGAGATACACTTTTGCAGAGTTGCCATAAATAATGAGATGATGATGAATCAAAGGCATGCATTAAAAACATGCAGGACACTGTTATCATTATTAACAAAAATATATGCAATGTTTAAATTCTCAGTTTTTACAGGTCAGATTATCTATATATTGACATGAAAAATCTAATACACCACTTTCTTACATGCTATGCCTACTCTGTAAAAAGGCCTATAGGGACCGGAACTAAACCCGGAGAGAGCTTTGGATGAAGTTACAGGAGTCTTTTCTTCTCCACTGGGCCAGACAGCTGTTTCTGGGAACTCCACCCCCTTCCTCAGTGACCCTAGGAATCTTTATCCTCTTCTTGATCTTTATCTTTTGTGAATCCTTGTCCCACACATATTAAGATGTCGATCATATGAATTCAACTCATTTTTAAAATTATAAAGGGAAATTTTAATTCACACCCTTGTTTTGGGGGACATTTATAAATAGTGGGGTCATATAGCTATAATATTCCATGTATCTAATTATGTAAAATAGATCGTGTCTTATTTTGGAATCATACTCCGTATGTATTTCACAGGAGAAAATGTAAACCTTTTTTGTGTATGGTCAATCGGGTTTTGTGTTGTCGATTTTTCATACATAAAATGTATATACGATAAATTTAGGATCATGAAAGTTCAATGACAAAATCGTAATCAGGTGACATTATGATGCAACGAATCAAAAGTTAAATGTCTTTACATAATGAATACAACCTGCTACCAGCAATTTCCTATAGGTAAATCCGGTCTCATTAAAGTAACTATATACGGAAGCCATTTATAGCAAAATGCGGTTAACCTCGCCAATATAAGCCGTAAGTAAAGGCGTTACAAAGTTAAATTTGTGTGTTGGTCAAGCAGTTTTATGTGATACACCCGAGTTATTGTGGAAGTGCAGATAGTTGTACTGTTCTTATAAGAATGACGCATGTACCGATATTAATTTCATGGAACGGCCGCAGTCAAGTTGTGTGGGAATGTAACAAGTATTCAGTGGGATCAGCGGCTCTTGATGCAGTAAGCTACCTCGAAATTAGCTAATTTCATAGTACATTTTAAGATCTAAATGTATACGCAACATAAGCTATATACTAGCTGGATTAGCTATATACATAAGTTATATATGTGTGTGTACACATGCCATGCAGAATTTCAGCATTATGTGGCTTTATTATAGTTGCACATACGTAGCTACCCTATAGCTCGTGTGGAAATATCGATATGCGTAATCGTCTAGAAAAACGTCAACGTCTGTTAGGGTATTGATAAACGAACTTAATAGAAATGAGAAAAGAGAATTGATTCACATTTAACAAAACCTCTTGTGTTTTCTCATACACTACTGAAAAGTATGCGTCGAATACGAGTCTAGGAACACTGCTAGTATGGCTACAATAGTCATTATATGTGACTCAATGGCTCAGGAACAGATAATAACTTTTCCTATTATCAAAGTATAAATCCACACATCCAGCCTTTGTGGCTATGTTTACCGATCGGACTTGTTTCAATCTGTTATGATACTTTTTCTATTATCCATATAACTCAATATGTTAGCAGATCTTCACTTCAAACTATAGGTTTTGAAGGAGCTCCACATACAAGAAACGGATTACTTCAGCTTAAGCTACAAAACTAAAGATGGGAGGAAAAGGTGGCTCAACTTAAGAAACCCAACCCTGAGAGAATTAAAAATAGCTGGCGCTTGTACGCCCTTTAATTTGGAACTGCATGTGAAGTTCTTTGTGCCACCAAAACAGATTTTTCAATCTGAAACTAGGTAAGTATTTGTATGTTAAATTCACCATTCATAAATAGTATTTTCTATATTATATGCCATATTAAAATAATAAAAAATAATAGCTTAGAACCATTTTGTATAGTAGATGCACATATATATAAAGAATAGCAGTACATACAAAGTTAGGATGGCATAGGATACCAAACTTTGATATTTTGAGCTAGAAGGAATGAGATTAATCAATTTTCAACAATATGCTTTATTACTGTATATCTGTTTTTAAATATTGTAAGTGGTTTAGTTAATTACCCTTGCTATCATGAAGCCAAAAGAAAACCACATAACAATATTAAGAAAACTTAGAACAGTGGGAATAAGAGATATACTGTTATAAACAATTCAATCAGTGAGATATAATTAGAAGCTATTTACCAAGCAAGGGGTATATTCAATAACATGCCTTAGCTTGATAATTTAGCATGTCATTCCTTTAATCAATTGGAAAACATACAAGCCAAACTACTTTATCTTTACGGCAGCCTTTTAAACAAGTACTACATCTGTCTACATATACAGACAGGATGGCGGTATAGATATTTATATACAGTACTTGGCATCACTAATACAGACTAGTACTGTTGCTTTACATATAAAATATATATTAATTTTAGATACATCCAGTTCTAATAAAACTATCTTACATGGTTCTAACTTGTCTATAATCAAAGGATTCGCCTTTATAGCTATATATATACACTCTTTGTTCAGACTTGAAAGATATTCATAGAAACATTGTTTGTTGAAATATAACATGATGAGGTTACTGTTTTTAAAGGCACTTGATAGTCTTCATGTGTGGGTACCCATACATATGTAAATAGGAAGGAAGGACAGCATTGAATGGGACGGCCATGTTTTTTGAGTTCTCCAGTTTGGGTTAATAATATGTAGTCGACATATTTATATTTAATTATCAGTTTGTTGTGATTTGGGTCATTACCTGTGGGAATGCACAATATCCACATCATGTTCACAATTTAACATGTTTACATGTGCGCAATGGAAAAGTTGTACAAACATGTACAAACGAATAGCATGTATCTTTGAGATGGTTCATCTTTAGTCTCTGGAGCCTGAAGAAGATCCCATGGTCAAAATATCTAATTCTCAAGAAACAAACTGTGTCTCTAGATTGTCAAAAGACTAAAAAGATGAACCACCTCAAAGATGAGTTTGGCGCAATTAGAAGAAATTCCTATCATCTAATAGTATGTAGAGTATTATTACTAAATAAAAATAAGGGGAAATTTCCAGTCTCACGTTTTGTTGTGCAACTCTTCAAATCAGATGGGACCACATTAGATTTGATGGCATAGTCATCCTCATGGGATTCTCTTTTATTCTGTCTACCATTTGAACCTCTCCTTTAAGGATGGAACTCAATCAAAGGACACTGGTATCTAATGTTGTAGACTGTTAACACTTGGAGGGCATCTGGAGAAGGTGTCATTGAAACCATCCAAAGTGTTTGTTTCATTTATTCATCCCTGTTCCCATACTAGGTGGCTTCTGATGTCAATTACCATTCCCCTACATGGCGTGGTTGCTGTGTAGTAGTCTTGTTTATATAGTGTTAACTTATATCATGCATAACTCCTTAATGTTTAAGTTATGCATTAGAGAGCTGACTAAAAAGAGACAATATTACAAAATTATTCTAAAAGAAGTTAGATGCTTTTATATATGCTATAAAAATATATTCCAAACCTTGGCATATATATTTAAGCTACATGACTGCATGCATGTACGTATATATACATGGTAACTAATGTAATAGGGTTGTTACAAACTTCAGATTCAACTATACATGGTATGGCCCATGCAAAAAGAGAAAGGAAGAAAAGAAGCCTAACTGTATCCTCATCCAAAGCTCTATAGGTTGGCATGGTGTTCTAGATAATTCATGGTTTCATCGAATATGACCTGTAAATATATACGTATGTATCAGGGATGGCACTGGTTGTTTCGTCTGTATATATATATATATATATATATATATGTGCTAACTAAGTATATAAAAAGGGGAAGTTTATTGCAGAATAATAATATTGTGTACAAAGATTATATAATAATGTTTTCCAATCTATATTTAATTACTATAAGATAAATGGGACTATGTTGTATAAAGAAAAACTGCCTTTTATGAGCTATAATCATCTACTCTTATGCATTTCTTTGCTGCCTACCTAAACTTGTCAGTTTGAATTTCTATATGTGCATGTATTCAAGAGTAATTTGTTGAAAGGACTGTAAGTCTATGGTTATGAAAGTAGTGACAATGGAATCATCAAATCTACTGAATTGGTGGTTAATCCATTTCCTTGAGCAGCTTCTTCCGATTATCCCACTCCCTCTTCTGCTAGTATCATATATGTTACACCTATTGCACATATATAGCTATATAATAGCGTATTATATGTATATTCCCAAAGACTCAAGAAAGATCTAAGATAATCAAGTCTGACATGCTTTACGTGGAAAAGGAGTTACATACACGGAATACACATTTACAAATTAAATACGTATATTATACAAGTGTGATAGAAATAATCACTGGGGGGGTCATTGGACTAGACCAGCCGAGCTGCAGATCAAAGTCTAATCTTGTTGGGAGACCAAAGTCCTATTGAGTGGCAACTAGTGATTGCCTACTAGTCATATATACAACAGTGTGACCTATATATACATGGATTTATGTAGGTGTTAGGATTAGCGACGTGTATAGATGTACATGTGTGCAGAATATAAAATATTTATGTGCCATAAACTAAAGAAGAGAATATATGAACTGTTTTCAAGTGTACATTCTATTAAATTCTTCATCAATTAGCTTAACAATTAAGTTGTTGGAGAGAAAGTCCAGGCTAATTGCCTGTCTCTATGGCACAATTCATCTGTGCAATGTTGTCACACTGCTTAATTGAACTAACACGAGAGGTGCATTCTTAACTGGTTATAAAAACATATCAACATGTATATAAGATATATGTATGCATACATGTAACATATCAAAAGATTTATGGGTTTAAAATAATCTAGAAATTTAAAACAATAATCAAACCACAACTGTTTAGATTATACTATTGTCACATTATAGGGAAAATACTGTGTAAGGTAATCAAACACAGGACAGTTGGTTTAAGCTATGTAATGAGTGTTTATATAGTACTGCAGGTTATACTATGTATGTAGTCTTGTGTTCATGGATTGCATATAGTATCCTATTGTGCAATCACAATTAACCCTTAAACGTTCACGTTATGCGTTAAAAATTAGACCGTAAATGTTTCTAAGCCAGTTAAATGATGTACTACAAGTATATATGTCGTTGCAATTTCCTAATTTAAAAATCATAAAGTGCTGCTATAAAGAATTTTTAATTTTCCTAAATGTTGTCAGGAATGATGCAATTCCAGGAAATCCATTCTGTTTTGTCATGTATACTTCCGTGAATTACATAATATTTCTTAGAAAAACATACATCTATGTACAATCCACATAGCAGTGGTAGCATGGATAAATGTTTTATCTTTAATCTACAGGCTGGCTTTTTACCATGACATTCATCAGAAGATTATGAGCAAAGAATTTATAATCCCCCCATCTTTTTCTGCAAGAATCTTCAGCCTAATGGCTCAGGTTAGATACAGACTTAACTATCATTTCAGTATATGCATATGTTGAGCATACACTATTGCAGTTTGTGTTGACCTGAAACATTGTGAAAATGCTTCACCTTCACTCTTTAAAATAGTGCCACTCCTGGCAACTTTTACTTCATAGTTCAAAAGGTGTAGAGAATAGTGTTGCAAATTTCTCATATATGCTGACCTCATGGTAATACTTGATAATAGAATTGTAATTCCTAATCCTCCTCTGTGATCTAAGACAGATATTGATACGTCTTCAGCTTGTGGTCTCCACAGTAGGCAAATATATGGGAAATGCTCGTTTTAGGAAGGTATCCAGAACGGTAGTGGGAAGCTTGGTCATGTGCTGTGAACATGAGATAGTTTCAGACCTTACTGTTATATACTCATGTATCCTTTTCCATGTATGTACTTGATACATGTATGATGTATAACAATAATTAGTTCAAATACGATTAATATCATATCACTAAAGTGTTTTCCTTTAAATATGGGATATATGATCATTGTAATTGGTGTTTGTATAGATTGACTTGGGAGATGCAACTGAAGATATGTCAGAAACTTACAAGAAATATTATTCTGAGATTTGGATGGACAACTGGCTGGACACAATCTATATACGCCACCTTGATCTTGCTAAGTCCTCCCAAAACAAACTAGTAACTGATTTTCTGAGAGAAGTTTCCACCTTTGCAAGCTACGGTGTAGAATCTCATAGTGTGATCGGGCGGAATGGAAAGCCACTGATTGTTCAGTTAGGAATCAAGGAACTTGGAATATACATGCAAGCCGACCACACAAAAGGAACAAAGTAAGAAAATAGTCTTTTGTTTCAAAATTTTGAACTTTCATTAGGGGAGTGCACAGGTAACAGTCTATACCCTAATTATGCCTCATGAATCCATTACACTGTACATAAAGGTGTAGCCTCTGTAAGCTGCTGCCTGTCTAATAAGACATTAATTTTAATTATGTCTCTTAGACTGTGCAGCAGATTTTAATTTGTCTCTGAAGTTTTCTAATTGGTGTTATCATAACTGCAAAGTTATCTATGGTCCAACCATGTCAGGTGTGTGGACTGTTTCTGAAGATACTGTCTTTCCTAAGATTGATTTCTAACTGCTTACTCCCACTCATTTCTTTTGAAAATGGCTTTTAAGTTATGATAAATCCTTTCTTCTCTCATACACAAGATTAAAATAATCAGATCAGTTTGTCATATTAGATACACTGGCCAACACACTTTGTATCTAATAAGTATCATTATTAACCTTATAAAAAACCCGATGACCTTATTCCTAAGCTAATTTGATAAAGTATCAAACTACGATAGACAGAATTCAGTTAATTTGTGTTTAGGAACGCTCTCACCTGTACGTATATGTACATACAGTCTGAGAGATTAAATCTGTTTTGTCTGTATTATTCAGTAACAGAGGTTTAATAGATTCAAGTATCATATCTAATAAATTATCCTTGTGATTCTCAACCATGATCCAGTCACTCATAAATGGGATCATAGTCACTTCTACCTGTGATTCCTTTTGAGATCATTAAGTAACCATTGTATGGTACAGCCACAGTCCCACTCACACTAGTACACCACTCACACTAGCTCACCACTCACACTAGCACACCACTCACACTAGCTCACCACTCACACTAGCTCACCACTCACACTAGCTCACCACTCACACTAGCACACCACTCACACTAGCTCACCACTCACACTAGCTCACCACTCACACTAGCTCACCACTCACACTAGCTCACCACTCACACTAGCTCACCACTCACACTAGTACACCACTCACACTAGTACACCACTCACACTAGTACACCACTCACACTAGCTCACCACTCACACTAGCTCACCACTCACACTAGCTCACCACTCACACTAGCACACCACTCACACTAGCTCACCACTCACACTAGCTCACCACTCACACTAGCTCACCACTCACACTAGTACACCACTCACACTAGCTCACCACTCACACTAGCTCACCACTCACACTAGTACACCACTCACACTAGCACACCACTCACACTAGCACACCACTCACACTAGCTCACCACTCACACTAGCTCACCACTCACACTAGCTCACCACTCACACTAGCTCACCACTCACACTAGCTCACCACTCAAACTAGCTCACCACTCACACTAGCTCACCACTCACACTAGCTCAGAGATGGCTAATAACTACTTAGGACATTGAAATTCATGTCTACTATGGCAAGTGCATTGACTCAAAACCTCATCTCACCTATACATCTCTTATCCCTCCCTATCCCTCCTATGCATCACCTTTTCTCCACAGTCTTAGCTTGGAAATTTATATACATGTGACTGAAAGTTAGCTATGTGCATAAAACAAGCATTAAATGACACATTTAACATGCATATAGTCCTGTAAATATGGTGTGTATACATGTGTGTGGGTGGAGAAGGCATACAATCTGATTTAAAATTAAAGCTGAATCACATAAATATAAAATTGACAGAATGGGACCCTTTTGACTAAAATTACACCTCTGTTATGTAGAATTCCACTGAAAGATTTAAATGGAGCCAAAGTTAAAGGGAAATCGATATTCTTTTCAACAAACAAATACAAGGCTTCTTTGGCGCCAGTCAGTCCAACCATCCAGAATAGCAGGGTCATTGCGGATCTGGAACTGGAATTTGCTGATGAAAGGGATGCCAGGATCATTTATCGATCCCTTCTAGAGAGGCATATGTTCTACTGCAGACAATCTGCTGCAGACTTAACAGATGCTCCTCACTTCAATTCAAGATGGCAGCTACTAAAGTCTAAGATCCACCCAAACAAGGCAGATAAGTACCGTCTGTTTAGCTACGATGTTCAGAGGACTTCAAAGGAGGCCTACCAGCATTTTCGAAAACTCTTCACTCATTCTTCACAAGAGGGACTAGATTCCCCTCTCCCCCAGAGTCCTCTCATCAACTCAACCATTGCTAGCACCATCCAGCCCCAGTCACCACTCACACTAGCACAGAGACGGCCAATGACAGCTGAAGATTTGGAAACCCATGTCTACTTTGGCAAGCCCAATCATCATCATGTTAGAGCAGGATCCTTAAAATCTGATCCTAATAAATACAAAAGATCAACCTCCATTGGCATCCCTCAAACCCCAAAGACAGCTTTCGAGTCACACAGCACAAGCTATAGCAGTAGTACTAGCGGAGGATCAAAATTTACCTTTAGTCCACCTTCAACCGAAGTCACCGTGTTTTCGCCTCTTCCACCAACTCCAACTCCTCTCTCTCCAACTGCCAGCTTTGACTTTCCTATCTACTCTCTCCAGCTAAAGGACAGTCAACATATTGTGGAGTCTGCTGGGAGTAGTACGGATGCCTCTAGTCCAGAGGATGAGATTTCTATTGACATAGCCGAGACTCTTCCTTTACTAAGTAGCATAGAGAGATCTCTATTGCTGGAGCCAGTGCCAATTAGCAAAATGAAACCCAGAAAGTCTAGCAGTGATGAGGTAGGGGTCATTCCATCATCCAGTGAGACCTCAGTCGGTCACAAACAGAATCCCACCAATGAGGAGCACTCCTTTGATTCCTCTGACCTCCAGAAGCCACCCGAGTTGCCACCAAGAAACATTGCTCCTACTAGGAGAATCAGCCTACCTAATCATGATTTTACTGACTTGGTCCAGAAGGAGGATAATATGGCAGCCTTTAATCCTTCACTGGCATCAAAGCTGTTTGCCGAATCGAAACACGAGCAGACAGATTGGGAATGTAAGCTGTGTATGGATGCTGCAGTTTCAACAGTATTCATCCCATGTGGGCACATGGCCTCCTGCAGGGGGTGTGCCCATAAGGTGAGGACCTGCCCCCTTTGTGATATGGAGATCCTACTCACTCAGACAGTCTGCTTGCCCAGAGGAAAAGGAGTGGGGTTTGATGAGAAGCAGACACTGTCAAGCAACTCTTCCCTTTCAAACAGTCTGTCTCCCAGTGTCTCAAGCGATCTAAAATTTGATGATTCTTCGAATGAAAACATTTTTAATGCTTGGAGTAGCATGATCACAAACTAAAGACTGTTGAGCCCTCGTTATAATCTGTATCTTTTTAAAACCTATCTTAACCTAATAATATATATCACCTTTGTTTTTGTTGTGATCATTGGAATTGAATGTATTTAATCATCTCATTCATTATTGTACTCCTTTCAATCACTGTATGTACATCATCAGCCAAATCAAGAACTAGTTATATTTTCTATTATTATATATACAATGCAGTGTTAACTGTGTTCATGTATTGTATCTAAATATTATCATTTGAACAATGAATTTAACACATGCCATTTTGATGAAGCACTTAAATAATTAGTCAAGGAATTTTTATGTAAACATGCAATTGACCATCTTTTATATTATGTGTAACTTCAAAGTAAACAAACTTGATGGGGGACATATATACTCCTAAAGTACCTCTTAATTAATTTACATCAACATGTTGCTCTTATATACGACGTCATTTTGGCGGTGAATTTAAGTAAAATGGCGATGCTAAACCAGCATCGTTTGTTCCTTCAAATGATGATGGCGGAAGGTATCCTTAGGAAAGAAGACGCATTGATTACCGTTAATAGCAAATTGAACATCTCGGATATAGGTAAAGGTATATGTGTATATATGCGTATGTGGTGATAAAACAACGTTCTCCTTTACATTTCATTGTCTCTCTGTAGGTCCGTTTAGCATTAATCTACTTTTTTAAATTGTTTATAGGACAGAATTTTCAACAGTTTCTATCTATTATCAACACCAACTTGGATCCGTTCCACATGAAGATTCAGGAAGGGAAAGCCGAGAATGGTAGCGGGCGCTCATACATTGCTTTAGTTAACCTAAAAGCGGACGACCCCAGCGCAAAGTTAAGCGGAAGGTTTTCTGAAGCAGAGAAAGAGTTCTTCGTTCTTATGGTGAGAGACCACTGAATATTTGTGGTGGTTCATGCTCTGATGAAATCAGACCCCTTTATTGCGCAACTGCCACCTGAAGATGTCTGTAGAGTTGAAGTGAATGGTAACTATTACATTATCTTTGAGATGGTTCATCTTTGAGTACATACGACGCAGTTTGCTGCTGCTGAAGAAGTTGAAATGTGTGACTCTCTAGAAAGCAAACTGCATCTTTAGAAAGGGTAGGGATTTCTTCTTCTGCATCTTTAGAGGGTAGGGATTTCTTCTTCTGCATCTTTATAGGGTGGGGATTTCTTCTTCTGCATCTTTAGAGGGTAGGGATTTCTTCTTCTGCATCTTTATAGGGTGGGGATTTCTTCTTCTGCATCTTTATAGGGTAGGGATTTCTTCTTCTGCATCTTTAGAGGGTAGGGATTTCTTCTTCTGCATCTTTAGAGGCTCAAAAGATCATAAATGAACCATCTCAAAGAATTTTAACTGTGTTTCGTTGCTCAGCTGTCTCCATTTAATCTTCTAGATTGACAAGTTCCTTGAGGAAGCAGAAGATTTGGGTGAAGTTTCAAGCATAGAATTACTAAATTTGACTCAGCGGATGCAGAAGAACTTACCGATGAAAAAGGTGGAATCCTTTCTTCAATTACTGGAAGAGCAACTGTGGTTGACACAGGAGGTTCGTGTTGTAAAATAGACCTTCCTTATGATTAACAGCTGATTTCTCAATGTACTTTGCAACTTCACAGATTGTGGTAAACAATTATCTATGAATATGATTAATTAATAATGAGATGCACATGGATACCTAATATGGCATGAGTCTTCACATGTAGAAAATTATACTACATATACAGAAAATTACTAGAATGTGTAGAAATAGACATCCAATAGTTTTTAATATGTGCTGATGTCATTTACTAATTGAGATTGTTACATATTACGTAACTGTTATTTTTGACTTGTACAAGGATTGTTGTTAATAATAAACATGCTTTTTTGGAAATAGGAGATTTATTAAGTAAATAATTGTTCCTTTGGTGCAATTATGTCAAAATAATGAAATAATTTAATAGTTGATCTAGTTTAATATTCTATTTCAATTGGTATTTCAATAGGAGGAACTTTATTTATTGAATGATTTTATTCTTCTCTATTAGGGAAGTTGTTACTTTGCTGGTCCAAGGTTTCTGTTGGAGTTAAGGCCACTTCTTCAGCGTGATGACAGAGTTAATAAATGTCAGGCTTGTGGTGAACTTGTGATGAGAGTGAGTGGTAAATTGTGTGCTCTATGTAATGTGCAGGTTTGGGTGCTTGTTGATTGCACAATATGTGTTCCCGGTTGAGCAATAACACTTCCTAGAGTGTACAGACTTTTCTATTTGATCTGCCACTTTGAGACTAATGGAAACCGATATTTTAGGAAAGATTTCTCCTAAAATAGGAGGTTGTTAGTAAAGCCCTTTGACTTACAAATCAAGTGATTATTAGATGTATAAGCGCCATATTGTATCAGTCTCTATTAAACCCTACCTCCCCTATTAAAATTTACCATAGTAACGGTGAGATCTTTAATGAGTCAATTAGACCAGTCAATTGAAGCTCTCTTGAATGAAAGTAATCTTATTGTCCGGGTCCACCTATATCATGATATGAGGCGGACTGGGTAATGCTATACCATGTCTAGATAAGTGTTACCATGACAACCGACTAGTAGCAGCTGCTATCATGCAAGAGTGTTAAACCACACTATTTTATCTAAATCACTCATATGAGTGAATAGTCTGTGAAGTGTGAAGTGGTTTTTCCATTGTACATATAGACCACTTGCTGCATGGTTGATATGACATACGTGGACTAGTTCCCTACAGTTGGTCCCGTAATATCATACTATTAGGGCAATACTGTACTTGTTGATGTTCTACCTCATCACTTCTAACATCTTCTAATTTCGTTGGATGATGTCATCAAAGATGGCCGCCCATTAATGACAGTTCCAGTCACCCATCTAATGAAGGTCCTTTAAGTGACTAATTTAGGCAGTTTTCACTTTATATAAACAACATTTACACAAGTTAGGATCTACTGTAAGTACAGCCGCAGCTTGACCCTTATTGAAGGTAGCCATTAGAATTATAGCCCAGATTGTAACTGTTTTTAATTTTCTAGTAACGAACTCTGAAAATGCATTTTATTTTCTAAATTATGTACAAATACTTTTAGTGGAAACTAGATAGGCAGTAAACTGTATATAAGCACAAAATGGTAACCAATTTAGTGCTCTATAGAACCTATATACGTAGCTCCACTATACTAACTGTCAATTGATGTAGTCTCACATAGCCAGACCCTTTAATAAAAATGGCAGCCTAACCAGTGGTTGTGTATATGTATTATGTATTTAGGCTTTCATAAAACTATTTCCTAAATTCTTTGGTGTATTCTTTATAATAACAATTTCACCTCAATGCCTCCCATTTAGTATTTATAACATTCCGAAAGTTTACCAAACTGTCTGCTTCAGGTAGAACTGACTTGTAAATTAATGTATATATTAAGTTTATCACATGCGCTATTCTATGTACATGTACCTGAGGTTGGTCGCTATAAGTTGAATACCTTTTAGTCTACTGTGCTAAAAGTAACCATTTAGCGAACTAAGGTAATCCTGACTCGTTAACTGTCTTTTCTTGTAACAAACAAACAAATCTTTATTCTCTCCAAATTCATTCAAGTCCAGTGTCAAGTAGACTTTGGGCTATTGGCTGTTATTACAGGTACTCAGTAATAAATATTGGGATGAAAAATAGGATATATATTAAGAGAAAAGCAAATATGAGGGTGGTAACTTTTTGCTATTTATTACTTCCTGTATATTATATAATCCAAGTTATGTACGAATGGTAGTAGTAAGCTAAGGGGCCTATCACTTTCATTTCCTGGGAAAAAAGGTCTAATTGTCCATATACGTACATAACTAGGATTATATAATATACAGAAAAGTAATAAATAGCAAACATTACAGGAAATGAAAGTGGTGGTATAATATATAGAAAATAAATAAAAATTTTAATAGATTAAGTTCAATAATAACAATAAAAATGCAGTTGATTGTGTATTGAGCTAACAGCCAACACTGTGGATGTAGTCTGTGTAGAGTCCGTTATTCACAAAAACATCTATGTAACTTATCAATATGGAACATTCTCACCAAAGCTATTGCATAACCTCAATGCATAGGTATTACATGCTTTTAAAGGATTTAAAAGGAATGTTCATAATAGCAGTTCCTAGCATACCAGCAGGAGGGAGGGAGAGAAGCACTTGTAGTTTTTTAACAAACATCACAATCATCTAACTTATAGTTTTGATAGTAGCTGCAACTACAATGTAGTATATAGTATATTCCTACACAATACACTACTTTGATATATTTCTTTCTTTGTGTATATTGAATGTGCATAGGGAGAGAGACACGAGAGAGATGGAATCAGTTATAAATACCATTTGCACTGTGCAAAGAGGATATTTCATGGGGCAAGGGTATCCCATGATGACTAACCTTGCATGGAACAACAGTGTTACTTGATGTAAACAATTTCATTTCTCTTTCATGATTAACTTTCATTTTTTTATGGTTTATGACTGAGGTTTCATGTATGGTTTATCAGTAGCAATTGCACTTTAGCAATTTCAGTTTACAACTCTCTCTATATATAGCTAGATACTCTGGAACAATATTAATGTACAGTACAAACAATATAAATAAATATAGCACATTGCATGGGTACAATCGTTGGTTAGTTAAAAGAGACTGTTTTATCAGTCAGAAAATCATTTCAATAGAAACATTTTTGATGAATTATTGAGGGACCAACTTCTTGAAACTCCTCTTTTGCTATCCACATGTCTTGAAAACTGGATAAATTGGCTAGGACAGATCCACCCACCCATGAAGCATATTTCCTTTCTGGCTGACTTGTAACATTTGGTGGGTGTTTCTTCCTATGGCTGCTAGGAATTAGTTTAACAATCTCCTTGTGAATTCTCTCCTTGAAACCGGGTAACATTGATGTACCCCCAGCTAATACTATCTTGGAGTAGAGTGTGCCAATGATGTTTGGATCAGAGGATTTGATAGAATTGACCACAAGGTCTTGGACAGATGTTCTCTCTTTACCACCTTCAAATAAGATTTCAGTACATTGAAACCTCTCACATGCTAATTTAATAGTTCGCCCATCTGGAAGTTTGTACTGTTCAAAATCATTTTTTGATTTTTTTAATTCGTTATTGTAATCCTCGGTAATGTAGCAAAGTTGCTCCTTCATTCCCTCAGTAGCTCTATCTCGCTGGTCTAAATCCATACCTGCAAGACTTTCTCCGTGTCCAAGGCTGGTTAAAAACTTCATCAATTCCTCACTGACATCCTGGCCACCGACTGTAAATTTCTTGATTACGTGGGGAAGGGCGTAGCCTTCGTAGATCGGAACGGCATGAGAGATACTTTCTCCGACATCCAACACGACACCAGTCATTTCACCAGTCGAATACAATGACAAAACCGTCTTGGTCGCTGCGTGCATGGCTGGAGTGTTAAAGGTCTCAAACATAATTTCTGTCATCTTCTCCCTGTGGTTCTTTGGGTTGAAGGGGGCTTCGGTCAACAGAACGGGACACTCATCTGGAGAAATCGCCAGCTGCTGCTCAAAGACGTGGCGCCAGAGTCGTTCCATTGTATCCCAGTCCGTAATAATGCCACATTTGATTGGAAAAGTTAGTTTCTGTGGAGTGTTCTTCCTTTTTAAAGCATCTCGTCCGTAAAGAAAGCTACCCCCTTGGTCGCCTGCTTCTATGGTACGAAAAACAGCTTGCGGTTCGTCATCTCCGCTCAGTCCCGCCTTGAAACTGTATGTTCCTTGATCCAGAATCAAAGCCGCAATATCTGTTTGTGTCATAATGTCCTCCCCGACACGATCGCGAGTCAGCTTTGATCTGAACAGTTACTTAAATGTAGGAAGCCTTCGGTCCCAGCTGAAATGAAATGTTGCGTAATCTAAGACTTCCGTTTCCGATAGAATGAGTTGGTCAAAGAAGATGAAATACATTTTTCTAGTTTAATATTTTGTTATCAAATAGTCTTAGTTAATTCATGATATGGAGGAGTTTTAGGTCACCAATCATATCACAATTATAGCATTACAGAAGCCAATAGTATGACATTACTAACATGCCATAACATTATATCTGAAATGAGTTGCTAGGTAACATGCCTTCAAAGACTGTATTCAAACATTGTATCATAAGGATCTTGAGCAGTTAGTTAAACTAATCACTAAAATATCTGAAACTTAATAGGTCAAATTGATCGCAAAGAGTCCAATTGTTTGTAATTATTCCATAAGTACCAAGGATAAACTACTAATTGACCTTCTTGAATGTGGCCTTCAGGAGACATGAGTGAATGTGGCCTTCAGGAGACATGAATGAATGTGGCCTTCAGGAGACATGAATGAATGTGGCCTTCAGAATACACAAGTGGGTGTGGCCTTCAGGAGACACAAGTGGGTGTGGCCTTCCAAAGTTGCCAGCTTCACATTCATTATAAAACCCAATGATTAGCACTATTTGCATGTCATCTTTTGATAGTGCAGAAAATGAAACATATATCACAATCCTGTTTTGCAATAAAGATTATAACAATAATACCATTATAAGTAATGATTTGACAGCAAGGAGGCAAATACATTCATCAGAAAAGAAAAAAAAGAAAAAAACTACAATAAAACTAGTCTGGTAAAATGGAATCCTGTGGGGTCTCATAACAGAATATACAATGACCTATGCCGCTATAACAGATTACTGATACAGCTATTATGAACACAGCAATGCACAGCGTGCACGGGCGCCTCTCCAACAGAAACCCGAGCACGTAGAGAACGACGACCAAGAACTGGTTCTGCAGCATGAGAGGACTTATGGGTTTTGGTAAGAGAAGAACTGGTAGGAGCCACTGAAGACAGTACATCTTCTTCCAAATTTTATTAAAAGAGATTGATAAACGCCTAAGAAGTTAGTGACGTCTCTCGTACAAATTCTCCTATTGTACTTCAAAATAACAATTTTCTGATTATTCTCACAAGACTATCTTCTAAGCTTACTGGTTCCTATTCTTGCTCAATTCTTCATAAATTTGATGTCAAATGAATGCTATCTTTGTCAATAAAAAACTGGTCGGTATTTCGCCAAGGTAGCCATTTTAACTATACACACTTCAACTCTAAGCATTATGCAATATATATAAAATCTTGCACAATTATACTGTACTTTAATACATTACATTACATTTTATGATGAACTAGTCACTATGTGGAGTTTATAATTGTAAAATCATATGCACCTTAAAATAACCGTTGAAAAATGAGCTGACAAATTACTATATGTAAGAAAATATAAGCAGATTGAAGGCAGATTTAATTTAAAAATGACCTTTATGAGTACATCTCTTAGAGGGTAGAAAAGTACTAGATTATGTCGCTCAGGTCATTGATGATGTAACATACAACATCAAAAGTGATTTAATTGTTCCACATAAATGATAATCCAGTGTAAAACACCAGTCATTCCTTAATGTCATCAAAATCAAACATACAATAAAAGTAGTCATAAAAGATGATGTAATAATTGTAAAGGATCTAGAAGTAAGGAAGTCATTCTGGCTACAATTTGGTCATTCTCGGGGCTGCCAGTTCTTCAGTTATTAGTCGGTCAGCCACATCAACTGAATCCTGTACAGTAACTTGCACACAGAGAAAGTCATCAAATGTTACCTCCACCACAGCAGCATGAAAGTGGTCCTGTGAGGACATTAGTTTGTTAAATGCTTCAATTGCCGCTTCTGACCAGCCTTCCGTAGCCTCACAAGGTCCTAACATATGGTAGGGGAATGGAGTATATTTATTATGTAGTTACTGTAAAACCTTTAATATTAACGTCCATTATATTTAGCATTTTATGTATATGACTTATTAGTGTCCATTAAATTCGTTTTGTTGCTCCACACTACTGTGCATCCGTAATAATAAACATTTTAGTACCCATAAATGTTAGCGAATGATATCGCATCACTAATTTCGCTAACATTAATGGCACACTAATATTAAGGGTTTTACAGTAGTCATTAGTATAAGAGGGTAAACATGAAGGGAGCATTGCTGTGGCAATCGTAGCTCAGTGGCACAGCACTGGTGATCAAAAACCAGCTCTCCTGGGCGTGACTGCCAGTAATTGTTGAAAAAAGATTACTTGTGGTTAGATTATAACTTGGATTATAATATATGCAGCAAACCATTTAACTCTTATTATATAAACTACTTTAATTCCAACAGCTATAATATACACCTCATTTCTTTAAAACACATACATAATAGGGCTTTTCACAGGCACTGTAAAATTACACCAATTTCTTTCCAATAGTGTCAATTACATAAATAGACAATGGCCAGGCAGGAGTTGAATTACATTACCTAATTCATACATGGATGCTAACAATTTGTGTCTTCAAGTTAATATGGAAAGTTCAGACATAACTGTTCAGGGCCCACAATCACTTTACTTAAATATTGTCTTGTAAATATCAGGTCCCTTACCAACAAATGCCAGGCTACACTTTACTCCTTGCTTGGGCAGGGCAAGGAACCGTTTTGGCATGGGATGAAGTGAGGCAGTCCTCAACTGCTCAGTATACCCATAATCCACAAATAAGATGGATACAAGGGCTGGCTGCCCGTCATCCTCTAATTCATCTGTGGATACAGCAAATGAGAAAGAGCAGAACAGTCATAAGTCACAGTTATAACTGTCATTTTATTAATATGGTGTTTTAGAATGAGATTACAGATACTGCACACACATTGAAGAGAACCAGGTTTGGTTTAGGTACATTACTATCATTGTAATTCTCACTGACAACCTCTCCCCTGCACCACTCATTGTACTCACCCACACTGACAACCTCTCTCCTGAACCACTCATTGTACTCACCCACACTGACAACCTCTCCCCTGCACCATTCGTTATTAGCAACATATTTCACTAGAACTGGAAGACCAGGAGCGATATCATTTGGATCAACTTGACCTCCTGGAGAGAAAATTGAAATGCATCAAATGGAAACCTTCTAACATTGGCAAATGTAAAATTACAATTATCATAGAATTCGATCAATTTAAACATCCTATTCACAACGCAGTTAAGGCTACTTTTTTTTAAAATTTGAAATACTTGTACACACAACAGAAATGTTAATGACTGTACACTTATCTCTAACATTCTTTAACACCTACATATATCACTTATCTAACCACAACTGTCTAACAATTCTTTTATGTATAGAAAAAAAATATTTTTTTGTTAGTAATCCAATCCTTTTCAACAGTATATTATCTTGCTTGCACCATAGCAACACTACTTTGAAATGGTTACCTGGCAACACTCTTAAAATGTAGCCTTACCAGTTCCATATTTGGTTACTTCATCCTCTAGTTCCTTCACTATCATCTGCAGAGCCCTTGTGGATGTGAAGGGATGGCACGTAAAATGCTCCGGATCAGCAGCAGTTACAAACACAAATTTATTTCTGTCTCCAGGCTTAAATGTCACACTGGGGTATCTACCCACACTTTCCTGAAGAGGAGGCAAGAGGGTGGAAGGGGGAGTAAATCCCTGGTAAATTGGCATCACTTGTGGCTGTGTGGGCGGCACCATGGAATATCCCAGATCAGGTGCCCCCAGGGGGTAGGGGTGCCTCATAAATGGTCTATCACTCGGATTGAAACTGCTACTGTGAGGAGGAGGAGGATCAAGTGATTGCAGACTGAAGCTTTGTTGGTGGCGAGGGCTGCTTCCTACAGAGGCAGACTGAAGGGACTGGCCCAGACCTGTGGGTTTTCTGGTCTGAAGTTGATAAGTGTCGTCACGGAAACCCCTCCCAAGTGGCTTTGGCTGAAAAGGAGTTGGTAAGGAAGGTGCAGAAGAGAATTGTAAGAGATTACTGTCCAATTTTTGAGGATTATCTGAGGGTTCTACTCTTTGCTGGGCTCCACTTTGATCACTTTGTAATAGTTCAGTGGAAGTTTCTTGAACAAGTTCTGAGGAAGCATGCATTGCCACAGCAACTAAAGTTGAAGCAGACTTGCCAATATCAGTTTGGCTGGTCTCAATATTTGATTCTGGTGTGGTTTCTGAGTAGGATGGTTTGGAGCTTAAAATGGGGAGCAAGGTGTCGTCCTGGACTGTGTGGATTGCAGTTTCAGAGATTGAGGTATCAATCAAAGCATCAATGATCTCTTCTATTATTACTGAACTATCTTGTTTGCTGCATTTGACACTTACAGAGTCAGATTCACTTTGGGGAGCAAGGGAGAAGAATGCTACAGGATCTTCTTTGTCAGAAAGAGTGTTTAAAATTTCTTGGTCTTGGATAATTTCAAAACTAGAGTCTTTTAAATTAAGAAAAATGTTAATATTTAAATAGTTTTTAATCATAAGTCATATATACATAACCATTCACATACATACCTTGGACTACTGGGATAGTAGCTTCCTTAATGGGAGTACCAGAAGGTGTCGATAAGGTTGAACTCTTTTTGGGTGGAGTCAGGGGTTTTGTTATGGCATTGTTCTCATCACACAGTGCCATCCCCCCATCAATCAGAGCCTGGTTCAGGGAGCGTCCATCTTTTGTAGTCAGATGTACCACATAGGTTCCTTCATGCGTTACCTGCAGGATTAGAAGATACCTTAAGGCTACTAATTTTAGCGGCTTGAATAGGCTGGTATTTGGCGGGTATGGAGAAGGCACAGACGGCTCAGACAGAGAAAACATATTGGAGATAGACGTTTCAAACGGGGATTAGTGGGACACAGAAATAACCTGTTACTGTACTAACTTAGCGATCATTTTTATATGCAAGGACAATTTTTTGCGGGTACAATTTTTAGCGATTATGGGATTGCTCGCTAAATTCGCTAAAATTAATACCTGGTAACCTTAAGGTACTTCAGTCATCTGGAGAAGTCAACAAATATCATTCATCATCTGGGAACATCGTGGGAGCAATTAGTTTAGATCTATGAAGCTGCCATATTTGTATGTATACAGTTTTATACTCCAACATTGTCATTGAAATCAGGACAACTTACACTCAAAACCTCACAAGTCATAACCTCCTCCATTTCAGTGACGCTGCAGAGGTACTCGCAGCACACCTCACCATAACCGTCATCCCCACTTAGTGGAGTTACACCTCCCAAGCTGCAGTGGTAAGCAAAAGGTGGCTCCTTGGCAAACTCCACTGCAAGCCTCCTGATGTCATCAAACCCTGACCAGTCAACATAGCCATAGTCAACGAAAAAGAGCTCAATTTGCGGGTCTTCCTCATCGGAATAATCTACTGAGAGCACTCTAGCTCTGTACCATATCCACTCCTCACCCTCACCCTCACTAGCTACACATACTACCTCATCCTCCTTTGGGTCATCAGTGAGGTTGAAGTCAAACGGCTTTAAGTCTTCATAAAAGTCATTCAATTTTTTCATCATGTTTTCAATTTTCTTGGAAACCTTAGAATTGTGAAGGTATAGATTGGTAGGGTCTTTGGAATAAGATAGCTTTATCTTAAAACTTGCAGCTACATCAAGGTTGATCTGCTCAGGTAGAATGAGAGAATACTCTGAGGGATCATACCCAATGACATCATCATCATCATCATCACCTTCTCCTCCTTCTCCTTCATCTTCTTCCACATCATACCATTCATCATCATCATTTTCTTGTTGTTCAGGCTCTGTCTCTTCATTGTTCTGACTTTCTTCAGTGATCTTGTCTTCTTGTGGTTCATCCTCAGGAGTCCCCTCTTCCGGTAGTTTGGTATCTGGAGGAGTCCCCTCTTCCGGTAGTTTGGTATCTGGAGGGGTCCCCTCTTCTGGTAGTTTGGTATCTGGAGGGGTCCCCTCTTCTGGTAGTTTGGTATCTGGAGGAGTCCCCTCTTCTGGTAGTTTGGTATCTGGAGGAGTCCCCTCTTCCGGTAGTTTGGTATCTGGAGGAGTGTCTTGTTCCTCTGACAATCCCCTTCCTTCAGTACCATCAGGCTCAACATTAACACCTTCTCTGTTAGGTTCACTTTCTTTTAAAGCATGGTCAGTTTTGTGTGTAGAAACACCATTTTGCTCTACTTCGGAGATGTCTTCATCTTGTTCTTGCTCAAGAAAACTTTCCTCTTTAGGTACACCTTCTTCCTGCTGCTCTTCTTCAGCAACTTCAGACTCCGTTAAGGACACATCAACTTGTCCTCCTTCATCACATTCCATTTGAAATATATTTAAAATCTCCCTTGACAGATCCTTATTGGTGCTCAAATTGACCAATCGGATTGCAGCTCTCATACCTTCAGAGCTTGGTAACACAACATTGGCCTTCAGTGGACCTTCTTTCACAAAGTTCATCATAATCTCCTTGTACTTGCTTGGCCAAGCCTCCCTCCGTGGTACCTCTGAAAGGCAACACAGAATGGCCTGCTGAGGCAGGGCGAGAAAGGACTTGGGGCAGAATTGGATGAGCTCTAGCTGAGTTCTTTGAAAGCAACCGCTGTCGATAAAGAAGAGCAAGCAACTGTTTGTGTCACTGTCATACTCCCCGTGCACCTCAGCTCTGTACCACAAGGAGTCGGGGAGAAATTTAGCTAGAACAAATTCCCCACTTTGAGGAGTTATTTCTGAATTATATTGGGAATAGTCTTGTGTGTCTGCAGTTTCTGATGTAGTGGTGTACTGTTTAATATCATCCATCAGCATCTCCATTTCAGTACTACAGTCCTTCCTTCTGATGTACAACTCAGATGGGTTTTCAACGGCTACTACCTCAACCTCCAGTGATTCCACTATTGCTAATGTGAGCTTGAAGGGAACAGCAGAAGGAGACACCATTCCATCCGAGGAACTGGTATCCGAAGACTCACCTTCATCATTGCTGTCAGATTGCGCAATAGCTTGTGGTGGTGATGCAATAGGTTTGATGGTACTTTCTTCATTTTCATCTTTATGAATAGGGTCTTCCCCTTTAAGTAAAGGACTGTCCACCTCTCTTGTTTGGGAAAGAGATATCTGTTCAATTCTTTCTGTAATTAGCTCAACTTCAGCATCAACATCACTTCCTGGTGTAGTCACTCCATCTTTGCTCTCAGATGACAGATTAAACATTTCTCTGATGGGAGCCAAATCTATATCATTTCCAGCCTCATCAATTAGCTTCACAAAGTACTTTCCATTAGATATCTCCTTGATGATGTTAATAGTCAACTGAGCCTGTTCCGGCACTATCTCTTTGAAAGCGTCCAGACAACCTTCTGATTGAATATCTACTTCTTGGCTGAAGCCTGAACAATGCATTAGTTGAGCTTTGTATGCTAGTAAAGAAGGGGGAAGTTCCGCCAATCTATTTCTGGGTACCACCTCCTCGTTCCCATAGTCAATGTACCTGACTCTGATCTGATCACTAGATTGTACCTCTTCAATTACCGCACGGTACCAGTTGTCATCCTGAGTGAAGCAACCTGCACAGAGCACTCCCACCTCTACTAGGTGGACAGGCAGAGCTTCTGAGTAATCCAGTGTCTCCATGGCTGTCATTATCTCATCTAATTCTGCTGCCAAGTGAAGAGGCTGACAGAAAAACGAGGACGGGGACTCAATCAGAGAAACATAGGCATCAATAGACTCTCCGATAGCTCCTTTTAATGGCCACTTGAATGTTGCAAGGGGGGCCGAGGAACTGGTAAGATTATCCTCTTGTGAGGTACCATATTCTTCAAGCAAGTCATCTCCGTACGGTGTTACTCTTGAGGTGGCATTTGAGTACATTTGACCAATCATCATTCCTTCCTCATCAATCAGCGAAACTATCAGTGAATCCTCAACCACCTGTCGCACTAAAAGGGAAAACACCTGATTGTTCAAGGTGGAGACAAAATCAGCTAATTCATCTTCGGCCACATCTAGCTCAAAGTTGGCAGTTAGTGAACAGCGGTAGGCTTGAGGGGGAATACCCAACAGCTCCTGTTTGAGACACTTCAGAGAACTAACATCTGATGTTGTGGAATTCCCAAAATCAACAAAGTTCACAACTGCTTGCTTTGACAGTGGAAGCACCTCTTCAATGACTCCTCGATACCACTGCTGGTCCTCGGGAAATAGAGCAGCACAAGGCGTCCCCACTTCACAGGTAGTCAGAGGAGTGGCCATATTAGCAATGCCTGCCAGTGCTTTCTGAATGCCATCCAACTGATCTGCCGTGTCCAGTCTTTGGCAGTAAAAATCAACAGGAGATTTGGCAAATGAGATTTGGATGGAAATTCTTTCTCCAACTGTTGGAAGTGCTTGGGGTGCTATTTGTAGATTACAAGACTGTAATTTCTCAACCTCTCCTTCTGACCCCTCTTCCTTCTGTGATAATAACTCTTCTTCCTTTTGTTTGGTTGGGTGAATCACTGCTAATAATGAAGAGGCATCGCTAAAATTCCCGAATTGTAGTTCTCCTTGGTCGTAGAGCTGCACTACAGGATACTCTTCTACTGATCCAGTTACTCTAACAGTGTATATCTGCTCTAGAGCTGTGTTAAATTCTTCAATTTCTTGGGCACTGAACTGGCAGTCAAAATCCTCTTTCAGAGAGCAGTTAACAGCGCAAGCTGGCAGCTTAACATAGTCTTCTTTGATTGGCCGCAGGTCAGCCAATGAAACTTTCTCCTGGTTCCCATAATCAACAAAGCTGACCTTTACTGCATCATTTGGCAATATTTCAATCACTTCACATCTATACCAGGCTCCATCAAGTGCTGATTTGCCAGCACAGGCTGACCCCACTGAGGGAGGGTGGGAGAGAGCTGTGGTACTGTTACAGTAATCAGCCAAACCAGCCATTAACAAGTCCAAGTCATCAACCTGGCTGATATCCTGGCAGAACAAGTCAACTGGTGAGTTGATCCATGTGACCTGCATCTTCTCTATTTCCATTCCAACTTCATATTGTTCTGGGTATGCAAAATATAAGTCAGTACCAGTTGCCATGGTTACATCAGTTTTAAGAGGAACTGATGCAGTGGACTTGACAGTCAAGCCAACTTCAGTGGCTGATGTAGAAATCAGTTGTCCCTTATCATCCCTCAATTGGCAGACAACGCTGCCATCAATGACATCCAAAATAGTCATTTCAAATTCTTTCTCTAACACTTGTGCCTTGAAGGACTCTGTGACCTCTGAAGTGAAAACCTCTTCAAAATCAGAGGTGATTGAGCACCAGATAGATTGGGGGGGCAAGGTCACGTGTTCCAGTTTTAAATTCCTTAAATCAGAAGTGGGAACAGTCTCAATATTCCCATAATCCACATATTGTACAGTCACTGTCCCATCTTCATTGACTGCACTCACTTCAGCACGGTACCAGGACTGATCTACGGAGTACAGAGCTGCACAAGCCCCGCCCACAGCCCAACTAGACTGATGACCGACATCCTCGGAACAGTGCACTGCTAGACGGCACATCAGATCATCCAGAGCATCACTGTATTCGGTTGACTGGCAAAAGAAATCTCCTGGTGAAGACACGTAGGTACAAAATGCATTAATTGTGTCCCCGGGGTTAGGGGGTGTGGCTTCTTTGTAAGCAACTTTTGGAGATGATTTCTGCACCACTTTAGCAGAAGCATGAGGTTCTAGAAAGGTGAGTCCAACATCACTGAGCTTTCCATCAAACAGAGACACAACCAAGCTAGCATCTTCTACGGCTTTTACTTTTAATTTGAATTCCTTTTCTGTTACCATGGTAACAAATTTCTCATTTTCTGATTGGCTGAATTGCTTCTCAAAGTTTTCTGTAATGGAGCACCATAAGGATTGTGCTGGTAGTGAGAGGTGCTCTGGTCTTAATGCCACCAGGGAGCTGCTGAGCACTGTGGCAAAGTTACCATAATCCACAAACTGGACGGTCACCTTCTCTCCGCTGAGCTCTGTCACTTCAGCACGGTACCAGTTCTGGTCCTCTTCGTAGAGCACAGCACAAGGCTGACCAACCACCACCGGAGAAGGGAGGGCCTTTGGAGTCCCACTGCAGTAGGAGTGCAGGGAATTGAAGAGGGTATCCATTTCTTGAATGTGACAAACGTTCTGACAGTAAAAGTTGCTTGGTGAAGTGGCATAGCTAACAAAGACCTCCATCTCAGCCCCAACCGCAGGAAGTGGTAGAGACACAAAGGCTAGCTGGTGCACCAGTGTATTGTTGATGTCTTCAGCATCGGAGCTGGGATGGGAGGAGGGATGGGTGGAGGCGGAGTCTTGTACACTTGAGGTGGTCGTAGAGAGGTAGAGGTCTTCAGAGGGTTCCTTACTGGCGGAGTCACCCAGGGGGAGCTCAGTATTGGCCACCACAGCATAGCCTGCCTTACACAAGCTATCAGCAATATTCAGACCGCCTGGCAGTTGCACCACAACTGGATGGATGCCATCTTTAGGATGGGTTGCTATGGTTACGGTAACCTCCTTGTTCAGTAGGACATCCTTAAAAACATTAACTGCCTGTCTAGACCAGCTTGCTGGACCCAAAGATGATGCAATCCCATGCAGTTGGCAGGAGGCAATAAGAGGAGGGTGAGCCAAGAGACTGGGGGGCAATCTTTTTATGTCTGCCAAAGATGAGATCACTTCAGTGTTGCCATAATCTACAAATTTAACAATCCATTTGGTTGCTGCCTCCTTTTGTCCCTCAATGATTCCTCTATACCAGGCACCGTCTAAGGAGTACTTGGCCATGCACGGTGCGCCTCTCTTCAGGTCACTGACAAATATCTCAAGAGTGCGATTTGAAGGAATGGAGGACTGCTCAATGTGCTCCCACAGATGTATTGATTCTGGTTCTGAATCTAAAATTCTGATTTGGAATAAGGATGGGCTATCAATGTACACTACTTCGCCTTGAAACTGATGCCCACACTTGATTGTACGTGTTGGGTAAGTCTTAAGAGCAAGGCCTCCAGAGTGTGCACCCTCGGCTGATTTTATATCCTCCATCTTCTGGATAAATATTTCCCTGATAGATTTGTCATCATCCAGTAGGTCAATCAACAGCTTTAATTCAGCATCAAACTTCTCTTTTACTTCAGCTACAAATTCCTCCTCATTCACCAAGTCTGTGAAATCAGCGATTACAGGGTCACTCCACCCTTCAAGAGGTTCCTCAACCTGACGGAGAGAGCTTGAGATGGCCTGGGCTGGAAGAGATTGGAACTCTTCAGGAAGAGGATGGACGGAAGACAGCGGCACAAATGTGTGGTTCCCAAAGTCAATAAAAAACACTTCAGCTGTTTGACCTTTGACCTCTCTCACCAACCCCCTATACCACTCATTATTGACATCATACCTTGCAGCACAGATCTGACCTTTGAGCAGAGGCTGAGAAGCTGGAGGAGAGGACTGGAAGCGTTTTGACAACCGAGCAGTCATATCACTCAATTTGTCGGCCGCTTCACATAGCTGGCAGTAAAACTGGCTTGGTGATTTTACATGGGTTACTGTAACATCCAAGTAACCAGACAAGGGAAGACTAGCAAAGACTGAGTGAAAGGTGGGTCCCATCTGACAAGCGCCTTCTTCTTTCTTTGATTGAGAGGCAAAATCAATTATATATCCACCTGTTTCACTTTGCTTTGATATGACAATTGAGATTTCATCACCAATAGAGAGGGGCGTGGCTGGTGGGTGGGCGCTACTGCACTGTATACTTTGCAGTGGCAGACTGTGAAACTGGGGGAGGAGTTTCTTAATGTGAATCATTTCAACCCACTCCTTGTTACCAAAATCCACAAATAGTACCTTGCACTTTGACCCTTGACCTTTCTCCAGAATTTGACCTCTGTACCAACACTCATCCTCTGAATACAAAGCACACACAGCATCACCAACTGAAGGGGCTGAGGCATTTGGGATTGAGGATTGGCTACTATATTTGGCATTGATTTTCTCTGAGAGGTCCTTTAGGTCATTTACCGAATCACTGAATTGGCCACTGAACGAACTGTGAGATTCCCAATCTGATATGATAACTTTGATGTGGGAACCTTCTCTAAGAATGGGGACTTGAAAACCCTTTAAAGCCTCTTTTGGTATTGCCATAGCAACAGCTTCACTTACACTGCATAGCTTCTTCAAGATATCCTGTCCATCTAAGGTAACACTAACAAAAAGAGTATCTCCCTCTAATTTGCTCTTGGGTGTGACCATTAACCTTTTCTCCATGACTATAGCAGACAATTTTTCAGTTGCTGATGGATCAAATTGAACAGCTCCATCACTGAGGGAACATTTAATAGCTAGTGAAGATGGCTTGCAAAACCTGGTATCAAGATGTCGCAATCTCTTCAGTGTGGTGACCTCGGCATTACCATAGTCAATATACAGCACCTCAACCTTTGTCTAGACAAGGAGAGAGGGAGAGACAGAGAGATGAGAGGGGAAGAAATGAGATTAATTAAAATGTAGCAGTGATTAGGTTGCTAATTTACGTAATTTAAATTTAAATTTCTCATCATATACTGTTTTATGTACTGCAGGTCCCCCATTTATAACAGCCTTGTTCTGAAGGGGTTACCTTTATGTTAACAATATAATGATAATTAGGCAATCAACATTTTGTAATGAATACGTACAAACCTAACCTGCACCATACGTATACAATCTGTGTATTAGGATATACTGTAGGAATAATTTACAACACCAACTTCTTAAATAGAAATGGTTGTTATCAATACAAGGCTGAGGAAAATACTTAGAATAGACTTATATACCACTCAGGGAAGACCTATAAAGCTATGGATGAGGATACAGCTTCATACCAACTTATTATCAATACAAACATAAGTAAGTTATGGAATGTTCTAGATCTTCCCACATTCCCACACCTTAATAAATGATGTTTGTAGTATATTCATTGTTCCATGTCACACACATAAGTACACATATAGTGTGTTGAACCTGCTGACCTGTGAGAGTGACTTGACGGTACATCTGTACCAACTGTCGTCAACAGTGAACTGGCCAGCACAGAACATGCCAACGCAAACATCCTGACTGTTCAACGACATACCACCTCCAGCGGATGACAAATAGAAGGCATTCATATGGCTCATGAGCTGGCCCAGTTTCCCTTCCGAATCCTCAGTTTGGATGTAGAACTCGGAAGGTGATACCACCTCAGTCACGTAGGCTGGAGTAGCTATACCACTGGGGAGGTCCCCTGGACTGACTGTTGCCATGGCACCACCTAAAGTGACGCAAGAGAATGTAGTGTACCACGCCCAAGATACCACATGGCACTGGATGAAAAGAGTCATATTTAACAAAGAGGAAGAAATAGAAAATGTGTTACTAATCATCCAAGCTTCATATATAGTCCAAGTGTACAATACTCTAAGTCTAAGCTTTAGGAAGAAGCTGTTTTAGATAAAATCATGCCCTATACTACATATACATATATTGGTATTTTGTGTTATGTACATTAAAATATGAACTTAAATTTCCTTGTAAATATAATATAAGTGTATCTAGATATTTAAGTGCTAACTACTCTTAATTTTAAGCTTTGATTCTACATACACTTGGAGGGCGGAGAGACAATTCAGCTAAGCCTGAAATATTAGGGTCTACCCCTTTCTTACCATTGCTTAACAGTTTTCCAATATTAATCTCCTTTCCTTCTCGAGTGTCAAAAAGCTGTACTGTGTAACAACCTTCCAAAGAGTTCTTCTTCACAAAATTGGCTACCAGCTGCTGCTCCAGGTAGTCCTCCAAACCCTTATCAACAGAGCAGCCTGAAGCGGACTGCCTGAAATCTGCCAACTTGCAAGAGATAGCTTGGGAGGGAAGCATTGTGAATTGTGATGTGAGGTGGTAAAGTTCCGATGGACCACTCTTCAGCTCTTCATTTCCAAAGTCAACAAACTGAACCCTCAGAGTTGGTGTTACCATGGTAACCATTGCTCGATACCACATACCATCCTCACTAAACTGGGTGGCACAAAATTTTCCAATTTCAACTTGATCAGGTGGGAGGGGCTTCTTGGAGGCGGTGCTGTAGTGAGCGGACATACCATCCATCAGTGCCCTCAACCCAGCGTACCTCTCAGCTAGCTGCAGCCAAAAGGCATCCAGAGACTTGGAGTAGGCAATAAGGACGTCTTGGGGCACATTCAATGGAACGTTGAGAGGTGCAATGCTTGCACTCTTTTGTGACTGATTGTGATGGTGAACGTCTGCTTCCTTTAGTAAAGTGTCGCTAACATTTGCATTTGTGGATAAATCTATCAGCTCCACCACTGGAATGCCATCTTCTGTTGCCATGGTGATTATTTTCATAGTCATTTCCTTTTCCAAACAATTTTGCTCTAACACATTATTTATCTTTGGTCCCCACCCCTTTTGGTGATCACAGGGTGTTACCCTTGCTAAGGACACCTGAATTGCCTGTGCAGGGAGAGCTGCAAATTCACCAGGAAGTGGGAGGATTGTTTCCATGGTAACATCTTCCTGATTACCGTAATCCACAAAATGAACTGTTACCTGCTTTGACTGGTTGTCAATGGCAACCACCTCTCCTCTATACCAACCCTGGTCCAATGAACTGACAGCAAGACACATCTTTGCATTTGGTGGAAGATTAGTTTCTTCAATAGACGGAGCCATTTCAGCTATCTGGGTCATGAGTTCCTCCAACTCGCGAGAAGTGTCTGATAACTGTACCCAAAGACTGTCTGGTGAGTCAATGTGTGTTGCTATGACAACCACTTCTGATCCCTCAGTTAGTTGCTGCCTCGTGTAAATCACCTCTTCTTCACCTATGGAGGCATCTTCCAGTGACACCGCCCACTTCATTCCATTAAGGGTTCTCCCCTTCATAGCAGAGGATGCTAGCTTGACGTTTACCTGCTGATCTACCTCAAGTTCAGTGTCTTCCTTGAGAACACAATGTACAGATTGACAAGGGATAGAGGACAGGATATTAGGAAGAGGGAAAAGATCTTCTGGTTGAACAATCTCCACATTACCGTAGTCAACGTAGAGAACCTCAACTTCGGTGACCTTAGCTGATATCACTGAGGCTCTGTACAAGGCTCCATCCTCCTTGTACCTGGCAACACAAGACACGCCCTCATAGAGTGCCTCAAAGGAGAGGGAGGGGACTAGGGTGGTGTCAGGATAGGCCGAGATCAGGTGGGAGGAGATCTCATCAACCACTGCGCCCTCCTCTTGGATCCAAAACTCCCTTGGACTGGTAACAAAAGAGACAAAGGCGGAGAGACTGGCTCCACCCCTCACCGGGTAGGAGGGGAGCATGGGCTGGCCGTGGGAGGCTTCTATCAGAGCTACACCAACTGACTTTGATGTGCTCTCATTGCAGTAGAGAGTGACAAAGGTGACACCTTCTACTTCATCATGTATCTTACCTGGGAGAAGAGGGGAGGAGATATTAACCAGAGTAGTGAATAATGGATTTTGTGTTGCTTAGTAACCGAAAGACACAGTAAGACATATTGCTGTTACTGGCTAATAGTACTGCTCATTAAATATAAGGTAGTTCTATCATAAAAAAGACACTTGAAAAACTTTATGTAATATCAATTTAGACATCATGTTTAATAAAAACTCATCCAATAGTTTTTGTAAAAAAAATTTCAGGACTTACTGTATTATCATCATACACTTCAAATACATGCCTGAAGTGTTAGTTGGGCTGCACTCATAAGTCTGCCCACTAACCAAATGCCCCAGTTTATGGCTCCACTTTTCAGAATTGTGTTTTTTAATAGAATTTACGGATATGAGCATCTACGGATGGGCATACCCAAGATATTAAGCATTGGTATCCTATTTAAACATAGAATACTGTCAGGACAACACTTGCGGTTGCTTTATATCTTGGGTTTACATAAGCATAGGTGTGAAAATATGGCTGCGTAGAACTCGTCACGACGGAAATGCTGCCCTGTATGCGAAAGAAATTGAGCGTTTTGATTTAATATATCAATCGAGTCCTTATTTTGCCTAAAACAACTACAAAAGTGGTCGAATATACGGTATATACAGCTCAATTGATATACCGTATAGCGGGAAAGCTGATAGCCGCCAATGCAGCTATCGTTTTTGAGCACGTAACGGTACCGTCGTCCATTTACGGGGCAATCCGCCAAATATATCAGAACTGTTGAAGGCACAGACACCTTATCCGATTCAAGTAGACACCGCTTTCGTTACCTTTCGTTGGCTTGGCAGTTAATCGCTTCAGGTCGCTGAGACAGGCGCTAGTCCACTTGCAGGCTGTCGGTATGAAATCAACTAGTCGACACTTCTGATAGAGCTGGTCTCCGCTCCTTATCACCAAATCACCGTTTGGACACACATCTTCCACGCAGCACCTCACAGCAGAAGTAGCAAGATTTGATGCCATCTGTAACAACAATTAACAAGAAGCTTGGACTTAAATTATTATTATTATTATTATTAAAGTGACTATCAGTATACAAGCTGACCAGCCAGGTTTGGCTTATTAGTCACAAAAAAGATTGGTGAGGGTGTTTACAATAAATTATGATGGGAATAAAAGGGATTGTCTAAGATTATACATTCTATAAATAAAATTAATGACTTTTGTATTGTCTGAGGTTAAAAGATATTGTAATTTAGTGGAGGGAGACATACATGTAAAATTGGGATTAAGATTGGTACAGTAGGTAAATACTGAAATATCGTGACTTCCCAAAAGATAGAAATCTACAAAAACAGACTTGAGTTACTGAAAAATGTGTTTGACGTAGTGGTCCTCGAGTGCATTGTGCATACTAATTGAGTGCATTTCATAAATCATTTATATAAGTTCATTCCTACAAAGGGTATATTCTTTCTACATCAATGAGCTTGGTACTTGTCCTAATTATTATAATACATCTAGCTAGCGCTTTACTTTTATAATTTACTATCCGTCCTATTTCCTATTAAAAGTAATAAGTGCTTCTGATAAGCTCATTAATCTGTACTTAAATTCATAAATCATGATCACTCATCTATTCTAATCCAGCTTTAGCCTGATACAGGAAGAAGTACGTAGTTTTTGCAATTCAGAATGACATTGCTCTACAATTTCAACATGACTGCATGCAATATCTGATCATAGACAAACTACGATTAACCAGGTCTAGTTAGATTATCAATGAAAATAATGTGATTGGATAGTGGAGGACTGCCACAATTACCATTCCTATGTGCCCGTCTGCTCCCATAATGCACTTATGTAGAAACACTTGTGGTTAGATAAACACACCTGCTTACATAGTTTAGCTATTTATGATTGAACACTGCAGTACTTAACTCTAATACATCTAAGAACAAGCCTAAATGTACAAATCTACATCCTTCAAAGTACCACAATTGTAATTTCAGTAGGATATTTAACATAGCAATATTCTACATGACCTTTAATTGCCATGGATACCAATTTAGGTCAGTTGACCATTCAGACTTCAATTAAGGTTATTGAGTGAATGGATATTACAATTTGGTGACTAAAACCAATTAGAGAAGATGAAACGTACAAAATGGTTCTAAATTATTTCTTTTAAATTGCTATGACTAAAGTCTGCGATACATCTAACAACAGCGTCACCTTAAGACTAGAGAATCAGGAGATGTGGTACAGAGGGACGGTCACGCGCAACAGTAACTCACACCCACTTGCGGGTAAACCTCCCTCCAAAAGTGACGATGGAGCAACACTAATATAAACACGTGTCAGGGTACACCTGAAGAGGTCATACTTGAAAAAGCATGCATATATTTACCTTTACAAATTTTCGTCCCCTTGAAACAATTGACAAGATATTTCATACGGCTATGGAGTCAACCCGCCATTTTGCAAACGGCAATAGAGCGAAAATAACCGCAACTAACCACTTACAATTTAGCATCTGTATGGGGTACACACACTTCTCTTTATGCATAGCAGGTGAATAACTACTGTACTTAGTACAGTTACCAGAAGCTGAGAAACAACAAGATTCATCTTTAACTATATTGTCTCTTAACTACACTCTTGGCTATACTACACACTTACAAGATCAAGGATTCTGGTACATTTATTTAAGTGCACAATTCTGTTATTAAAAGTGGTTACATAAAATTGTCCTGTGATTACATATAAACAACTTCAGCATATGCAGGTTGGTGCACAAACAAGCCATATTAATTGAAAAGTATTAAAAGTAACAAATGTTGTTCACATAACAAACAATTCAGTCAATAGAGTACATTTCAGTTTCTCTCAGCGGATGGTTGTGTACAGCATTACCAGCTGTGCCAGGGTGGCCATGACCCTCCAAATTGGCGGCCTCCAATCGCATGGAGAGGTCAGACGAGCTGGAACTGCCACTTTGCTGTCTTTTCAGTCCCATTCCTCTCTTCAGTGAGGGCTCTGGAATTAGACCTTTCTTCCTCTTGCAAAGCAGCTTTTCCTTCTTTTTCCTGTTTCTAAACCACTCGTGAACCTTTTGGTAACCAAGTCCGGTAACTTCAGCTATCCTCTCCTTCTCCTTGCGACCGTCCACACCGGGCTGAATAATCCTGCTGGTCCACGCACACTCTAACACCTACACACAGCACATGGTTCAACTTATATAGTAAATGGTGCTTTAGTTTATTATATATAATGAGACAGTTGAGACATTTAATGTATTTTCTATTTAATTTTAAAATTAATGAGGGAACTGTAATTAGAGTTGTTAGGGGAAGACCCTTACAATTAGGGATACAAAAGAACTAGTTTTAAGACTTGCATAAAATTGGCCAACACTCTATACATACCTTGCAGTGACATACATTTGACAATTGAAATTTCATCACCGACAAAGAGGGGCGTGGCTGGTGGGTGGGTACAGTGACGTACACTGAGAGTGTTCAGTTAACATGCATAGTTTAAAAGTGGCTTTAATGAGTTCATTAGCCTCAGAAATATCTTTACAGTCACTGCAGTATGCTTGAAATGGAGCTAACAATTGAGATAGTTTACAGGCAACAATTAGGTAGAAAATTCATCATCATGAAGGTGTTATTAAAGATGAAATTAGAAGTTAAAAGAGACTAGAATCACTGAAGCATAAAAAATATTCAATTAATCAAGTATTGAAACTATTACTTTATATGTATCTTTCCTTTGATAGTATATAGCATACTATGGGGATAACAAATTGCATCAACACTGAAAGGGAATAACTGGTGCCTCAGCATGAGCAGCAAATGGTCAAATGACTTTGAAATTTAAATTAACTTTCTTGATACAAACCACATTGAATATCCCTTTACTATGGGGATAACAAATTGTATCAACACTGAAAGAGAATGACTGGTGCCTCAGCATGAGCAGCAAATGGTCAAATGACTTTGAAATTTAAATTAACTTTCTTGATGCAAACCATATTGAATATCCCTTTAAGGGCCTTCGACCATATTATTAATTTCACAATAATATCAGAACCAAGTGCATTGAATATGAGAAAAGTAAAATCAAATCAGAGTAATCAAATATAGATGAAAATGGATACTAATGACGCCTCCTTATCAAGCAAAACAACAGATGGAGATTACCATCGTTATGGCAACCATGTCATTCTACTTTAACTAGTTTGATGAAGTATTGTATTACCTATGTATGTATATCCATAGGTAGATTATGACGCTGGTAAACATAAGTGTTTTCAGGTACAGGAGATACAACCTAATCACACACTCTTCTACAGATTGTCTGTCTTGGGAATCTCAATACTGTTGTCAAAGTAGCACACTTCATCACTTCTGTTAATGGTCCTCAAATTTAACCACTAATTAGTGTACAGTATATTTTAAATGTGACCATTTAAGTGACTCTCGCATGACACTAGTTCATTTTGCTATTTTCTACAAATTATGGGATACAACTGAACAACAATATTGCAAACATATTACCACCTATTGCACAGCTAGTATCTACAGCTAGCCAGACTTCCACGCATGATAATGAAAAACAAGTTGTTGACTTAAGCAATATTCATGTAATAATCTATAACTCATTCTACTATATGCATATGTTGGTACTTTAAGACACTTTACTCCCACCATTGCTGTCTCACCTCTCTTATCTCTGGGCCAAGGGGCACTCGACAGTGTCTGACCCCGCCCAAGTGTAGATGGGTAGCTGGTGGAGGGTCTTTGCTTCTTCTCTTCCGTCTCCCATTCTGTCGCTGCCCCATCTTGTCCCCGCCCACCGCCTCGTCCCTCCCCAGGTCCATCAACCCCACCATGTGGCCCTCTTCCAAAGTGGAGTCCTCACTGTAGCTGCCAGTACCGCTGGTGGAGGAACCATCATTGTCCCTCGAGTTCTGTGACCCTTGGGAATAGCCCTGCATGCTAATAATGGCGAGGGGGTATACAGTGAGGTACGTCCATTAGAGCACGCAGTTCATTAGGGAAGTAACTAATGCTACTAGAGTGGCAAGGCAACAGCGCTAACTGAAGCTAGACTCCATTCGTATGTGCCACTCGTCGCTGCGCCACGCGAAACCGCGCACTTAGACCACAAACACAGCCCATATACACACAAACTGCTTACGTATAGGCCACATCGCTGTACCAAAACACATCACTCTTAGAAGTCTTCAAGGCCATTACTTCAAGTGTCTCTCTGCGACTGTAGTTGCCTAAAGGGTTACTCACCGTCCACTAACCCTTCCATACTTACCTCGACTGACTGGGGAAACTAGTCTGCCTGGGTAACGCGCGATTAGAAGGAGACACCGAGGCGTAAGCTTGATTTCTTGCGAAATTCGGAAGACTAGAATCGATCTTTGTCTGCTGCTGCGTACAACTTGCTTGCACTACTGGACTGTTGTAGAACAAATCAAAGTTTTCGAGTAGACGTTGCGTCATGTCGTCCTCCATTTTGAAATTAACCCTTTCGACTTCAAATTGACATACAAGTGCTTGACATTTAAACTCAAAATGTGTTAGAATAAATTGACTACACTAATCTTTGGGTTCTTTACACAGCCTACATAACACGAGAGAGATTATAACATTAGAGCTGCAGTATGAAGACAACTGCTTATTTCAGCTATTTTCCATTTAGAAAAAAAAACAGAGTTTTGCATTTACAGAGTTTTGCATTTACAAGTTCAACTTTCTTTGATGTGCAATTCAGTTTCAATATACAGGAGCTTAACTGTAATAGGTCCATTAAACTATTAAATCATTCACAAAGCAACATTTTAAGTATCTTATAAATGTTTATATGTAAAAAATACCCATTAACATTAGTTGGTAGGTCTGACTATATGAAACATTAGTTGACACAAGTGACTCCTGGAGAGAGGGAGGGGTGGTTAATCTTACCCGTTTGATATTCCATCTTTGTTTGTTAATCTGTTTAAGGCGTCATCACTCTCTCCCTATAGCAGCAAAGGAAACTATCTACTTACTCAACCCAAAACAGCCACACTGACTCCAAGGCCATGTGGAGATCTGCTCACCATTGCTCTAATGTACCCACAGAGCACATAGCTCTTTGAGGTCCCAGTCATTCTGCCCGTTGTCTCGTCAACTTCAGCAACAGATATCTGCACAGATGCGTGGTCTTTGGCACCAATCAGACGTCCTGTACTGGAGCTATTGTGAGCATTTGAGACAGAAACATGAAGTTATAATAATTGGCATAGAAAAAAGAAGTTTCTTCAAAGATTAATTTATACATTTCTAATTAATAAAAAAATTCATACCTTATTACAATGTAAACACACGTATACAAATTCTTAACATATAATGCATCAATTACTCATGTATATAGAGTTCAGACTGTATCAGTACCGTTACCATGGTGATATACTGACCAACTAACCATTTCCTTGGAATGTAAATATCTACAGATTCTCCAGTCTCGTTTTGCATCGTTAAACTACAAATGGAACATGATTAATACATAATAACCCAACTGGCCCAGTGGAGAGGGAAGAAAAGAAGCCTAACCGTATCCTCATCCAAAGCTCTATAGGTTTGCCCTAAGTCATTAGTCTAACAAAATTGTGTTTTAGTCTATTCTCTTGAAGTTCCCTTAACTTCATAACATGATAACCACAGTTTTTGGACTACGGTGTTTTAGATCATTCATAAAACTGTCAGTAGGTCATTTGAATAACTATTCAGCTCTTGACTTTCCCAATTAAAATTCCCTTGGTGAAACTCGGTTTGTGAATTTGGAGTGTATTTGGAGTCTTTACATGACATGATGACCAGTTTTTGGTGTTTTAGATAAATCATGACACTGTCAGTAGGTCATTTGAATATATTAGTAGCTATTCAGCTAGTGACTTTCCCAATTAAAATTAAAAGCGAAGGATACTTATTCTATACAGTTAAGATGCAACTAAACACTAACGACTGATGGAAATGTCAACTAAACACTAACGATTGATGGAAATGTCTTACCTTGAGAGCACCTGATTCACGTAACAAGACAAGCCACCACGTGGAAGGAGTACAAGGTTACGTCACTTTCGGTACTTTCCCCAAGCCTACTTAAAATGGCGGAAGCCTTCAAAGAATTGAAATTGCTTCTCCAGAACAGCCATTTAGATGTAGAATTAAAGGTTTGAACATCAGTCATCACGTTAATGGTAATATGTTGATTTTATCAAACAAAGTACTTTTTATTTAGGAAGGTTTTCTCTCAAAGGTTTGGTCAATTGGTCAAAACCATAGGAAATCTTTTCTTTGCGGAAAATCTGCCTTTGAGAGAGCGAATATCAGGCAGTGGATTGAGTACAGAGTAGATAAGTTAGGACTTGGTGATGAACTGATCGAAAAGAAGAATTTAAGAGAAGCTTTAGAAGTATATTATCTACATTCGCAGTTCTGCCTTACATAATACAGATGTCCTCAATTTTGATATTGAAAAGTTTAAGTTGCAATTTGTATCTTCTAAAATAATGACTGAATGTGAAAGTATTAACCAGCGGACCCCTTAAGCCTCTAGATAGTATTCTGTGCCTACGTACAAGTTTTACTAAGGTTTCTTTTGAGAACACTTTTAAAGAAAGTTGGGAAAATATAGCTTTCAATTTAAAAGGGGACACTTCTTTCATGTTTTCCTATGTATTCCTTGAATGAGTGGATGTAAGGTAACTTTGTGGTATTGTTATTGCATAGATACCACTTATAAGTATTACACACTGTAGCAGCCATTTGCTATTTTTCAATTACAGTATATTCATGGCTGTTGGTTAGAACAATAGCTTTTCAAAATGGTTTATTCTTGTGCCAGAATTTGAAGCTCTTTGAAACTTCAGATCAAATCTTGTAAACTGTTTAAATGATAAAGCTAGAGTTGTAATGTCCACAGCTGCTTTATAATTGTCACGTAGTATATGTTGAATAGGTACTTCTATGAAAGGCCAATGAAATTGTCATATGTAATAATGTCCTGTTGTTGTGCAATATTGTTCTGTTATTGTGTAATAATGCTCTGTTATGTTGGCAGGAATTGGATGGGTACCTCTTGCATCACACCTACATGGCTGGGTATGGACTGTCACTGGCTGATGTGGTACTCTACTATGCTCTGCACAAGTATTTAGTGAGTAGTGTTGCGACACTCCAATACATGTACACACATACTGTGATGGATACATTGACATACCTTGTAACTGGTAGAGAAAGTCAACTCTTACCTGGATAAATGACAAATTACTTTGTAGCTAGTATGTATAGGAGATAGATGAGTGAAGCATTGCTGTAGCAATTATATGTCAGTGGGAGAGCACTGGCAGCTTAAACCAGCTGTCCTTCTCAGCAATTGTTTATTTCATGTTTTACTCATACTTGTGTCTCCATTGTCTTTGTATTTGCTTGTTCAAGTCAAATGTGACAACTGTAACATCTCTATAGATAAAAATGGAGCTAACAGAAAGATCCAGATTTGTCAATCTATCAAGATGGTTTAGTCAGGTTAGTGTGCATAGTTTGGTTACTTAGTTATGTATTATGTTATACAACTGAAATTAACTTTAATTGTAGTAAGTTCAATTAAAAATATAATGGAGATTCTACTTTCCCAATTGTCAGAATAGGCTAATTCATTTTAATTATTAATTTATAATTACAATATAATACTGGTAACTGGAGAAAGTGAAAATGAGAAGAAAAGTATGCGTATATTCACCCAAAGCTTTGAGACCCTATAGAATTACAAATAAGTGTGATTGAATATGTCATACCAGTAGAAGCTGACAGACGAAAATTATTTTCAATGGTCCACCAGACATTCTCTGTTTGAGTCAAAGTTTATCCAAACAATTTTATAAGTGTGTACACTCTCTGCTCTGAGATGAATCTCTGTGACCTTTATCAATCTGTAGCTTTCATTGGAAGATTACTTTAGAAATGTACAGCCATCCATCAGTTTATACTTGTACTATCCCTAGTTTTCATGTCTAAGAAATCAGATGACATTCTCATAATACGCTCTACACTTCTGTTTATTGCAGGTTCAAGTCACTCCACATTTGAGACCAGTTGAATTGGAGCATATTATATTTATTAGAAACCCTAATGTATTGTGATATTGTGAATCTAATAAGTTATAGTCAATATTAAATTTTTGATAATTAATCTACAGTTAATTGCACAATTTAGTTCATCAGGTGCAATACTTTGATGGTGATAAACCAGTTAAAATATGTGACCATCTCATGACAGACTTTCTGAATATACAATTTGTGTACGTGTGAACTCATTAATGAGACGTTGCATAATCGTAGATCGAATGAATGTATATGGGTACACAATTATCTATGAATTTGAGGTTATAGTCCGAGTGCTAATATTCTGGAATTGCCATTGTAGACTATCAAGCGATTGGGTGAACCTATCTACGTATATTATACTTGCAATGTCTGAAGGGTATCAGTACTCGCGAGAAGATTTTAATGCCATTCAAAAAGTGGAGACTGGATGTGAACCCGATCCAGTGAAGGCTGTGGGAAATCATTCGGTCCTTATCAAATCCAAGAACCTACTTTAAAGAAGCTGTTCAGCAAGATCCGTCGCTCTCAAAATTAGGCTCCTTTCCAGGCGCAGTAACGGGTGCCGATGCGTATAAAAACAGTGAAGCAATCATGCAGGCCTACTCAAATAAATACACGACAAAGAAGCGTATAGGTCGCCCTCCAACCAATATTGACGCAGCAAGAAATCACAATGGAGGGCCCAATGGATACAAGAAAGCGTCAACTGAATGTTATGCTGAGAAATTTAGGAAGCATATAGGAAATTAACGATAAAAATTAAAGTATTATTGTTGAAATGTACAACTGTAAACAGCAAGGGCATGTGATATTAATTTAAAGTGTACATCATATATAATGTACTTGTATACGTTACAGTACAGTGTATGAGTTGTATAATTATATGTCTATGGCACCACAGGAATGGTAAAGAAATCACTATTTTTGTAACTCACACCTTTGTGAGGACCACGCCTACCTCAAGGGAGTCCCATACCCCATTTATGATGATGTACCCACGTAATGTGAACAAGAACTTTACAAAACTGTGCAACTATTCTGTTGCTAATTAGCAATTCCACTATATGAAGTTAAGGGGAGGTACACTTTAAATTAATATCACATGCCCTTGGGGAAGGTACAGTGGCATTCCAGATAGAAGTGGGAAGGTGGAAAGGAGTGGTGAGGGAAGAGAGGCTATGCAAGGAATGCAATAGTGGAGAAGTGGAAGATGTCTGCCACTGGATGCTGCGTTGCCATGCTTGGGACACCGTGAGACGGCCCCTGATGAAGCAAGTCAGCCAGTATGATGGTTTCCAAGGACAGTGTCTTGAGAAGCAGACTGCATTTATTCTATCAATGGCATGCACCAACTATTCTATTTTAAACTATATCAGTGCAATGTGGTGTGCCAGATTTGGCCTGTGATGTGAACAAACTATATTATATATATTATTTATATTTATTGTCATTTTTAGTGCTACATTGGACTTTTGTAATGTCCTAGCACCTGTTGGTGTGGTGCACTCTAATCATGATATTGATTGATTGATATAGCTTTACAGAATATATGATGTCTAAAGATTAGCAATCTTTAAAGTTAGCTTTTCTCTTCTCAATGAAAGCAGTCATTCCCTCCCTCCTGTCCTCAGTGGCAAAGGTAGAGTGAAACAGTCTCTTCTCAAAATGGATCCCTTCAGAGAGTGACAGTTCATAAGAAGAATTAATTGCCTCCTTTGCTATGGAAACGGACACCTTTGAGAGGCTGGAAATCTTCTCCCCAAGTTTGATAGCCTGGTGCACCAGGTCCTCTGGCGGAAATACCTTGCTCACTAAACCAGCTCTTTCCGCCTCCTCTGCGGAGATGGGCTCCCCTGATATCACCATCTCCATTGCCTTGGACTTTCCTATTGCCTTCACCTGCATAACAGTAGTACAGGACTACCATCATACAATACATGAATAATCTAATACATCATTCTTCTTACACGCTACATCTACTTTAGAGTAAAGGCCTATAGGGAACTAAACCCAGTGAGAGCTTTGGATGAGGATAGAAGAGTTTTCTCCTTCTACTTCTCTTCTTCTCCACTGGGCCACATGTATAAATCTGTATCTCCATCCTGACATGTAGGAGTACTAACCACCCTGAGAGAGTGAGATATCTCACAGTTACTGAATTAAGACCCTGTTGCTTTATCTGAGGTTCTACATCAGTGATTTATAAATTATTAAATAAAACACAACAAAGAGACTTGTCATAAGGACTGAGAGTGAGAAATAATATAACTGAAATATTGGACAGCTGCATGGCATATTCTAGTAGAGATTAGTACTAGACAAATGCACAGCATTATGGGGTGAGCCTTGCTAAGCGCTGCACATGCCAATGCTGTGGTGGTGGTGGGCAGGGTTGGACTGCTGCTTTCGTGTTGGATGTAGTGATCATCACTGCAGGGAAAATGCCAAACCTCGATCGCGGGCGGCAGACATGTTCGTCGAGCCAGACCCATTGCAGTTGCGCAATATTTATGACGTAATTTTGACCGTCGGCCATCTTGGAGGACCTCGTACCATAGCGACTCGATAGCGACGTTTGCGCGAAGCATGGCCGAATTGCGAACGACGGTGAACTCATTACTCCCAGGTTATCTTGCGACGCTGAAAGAGCAGAAGGGGAAGCAGAGATACTTAGAGAAGCTCAAGATCCTTGATGGAGTCGACCCTTACGAGATATCAAAGAGCGATTGGATCGACGATGTCGATCTTTGGCCAGGCGTGACGTACATACACGTCGGGATGTATCTGCTCCTTGGTCCCAGCACAAACAAGAAAGTGCGGCTAACAGTGGACTTGTGCACGCGGAATCGATAAGCAAGGTCTTGCCCTGACAAATTGAGCCGTAGTCTCATCAATGTAAGCAGCAATTGCTGAAAAGGTGTCAAGATAGCTCGCTGCATCAAATCATGCTCAACATATTCAAAAAGAACGAACAACAACTGCCAACAACTCAAACCAGTATAAAACTTTACTTTCTCATCGTTGCCTTTGAAACTATCCTCATGCATAACAAATTCATTCCTCTCACTGCTCAGCTGCTGTACCTCTTTTTGTAAGCGGCCAACCTCCTTGTCCACTGCATCCTTCATTACCTGCAACTTCCTGAGTTCTTCCTCCAAGGCAGCTATGTCACTACGAGTAAATATAGTCTGCACTTCTACACCTTGCTGAAGTTCATCTTCGGAGGAGTCGCTGGCAACACTAACTTCCGCACTTGTCCTCTTCATTGCACATCTTCTCTTAGCTCTAGCATACCTTTCTTTCCCGTCACTGACTTTCACGCTATGTCCCAAGTTCAACGACGGCGCCCAGTCCTGATTCGTGGTGTCATACAGCAGCGCTGGTTTCCCTGTTACGAAGTGGTTGGAACAAACCCGAACGTTCCGATAACTCTCCGGCTTCAGGTCTTCCCTGCGAATTCTGGCTATCCATGCGTCCCGACGCCTCTTACTCAGCTCGTAATCCTCCTCACCGAGGTGCGTAACAACTGCAGGTAGCCGAAAGAAGCTCCTTCCGTCGCCTTTCTTCGCCTTATTCGCGCAACCGACAACCGCACAGAAGTTCACCATTGTTACGGGACGCACTATGGTCCTCCAAGATGGCCGACGGCCGATTTTGACGTCATAACCACGCCTACTGCAACGGGTCGAAATTTATGCGCCCAGGCATAATTCGCATAAATAAAACTCACGCATACAATTACGGTATCTATTATAATTATATTATGTCCGGACCGGACAAGCTTAATTTTTAAGTGTGAAACCACCTTATATAAGGCTATATAGTCTATAATTAGCTCTTAAGTTTGATCTGGATCGATGCGATGCTTCACAGCTCATTTTTAGCGATCTGCTTAATTATCGCCAGTCAGAGCCAGAGCGCTCTGACACAACAGGGCTACCAATTCACCAGGGAAGACTTTGATGCTATTCAAAAGTTGGAAACGGGGGGATGCGAGGATATCGATCCTAGGGAAGCTGTCGGAGATACAGACATGGCGAATAAGGCCTACGGTCCATATCAGATCACAAAACCTTACTACGATGATGCAGTTATGCAGAACCCGTCGCTCGCTAATCTGGGTCCTTTTCCGGATGTTGTCAAAAATTATTCAAACTGCGAAGCTATAATGCAAGCATACTCAAATAAATATACCACAAAGGAGTGCATTGGTCGGACCCCTACGGCCGTGGATGCAGCGAGAAACCATAATGGTGGCCCAAATGGATACAAAAACCCAAATACCGAAACTTACGGTGAAAATTTTAAAAAGAATAAAATGCAGAACAGAGGAAAGCGCGAGGTGTCGGTTAACAAACGACAGACTGAGTTGGTTCTTGGATGTCCCTCCTTGCGACCAAGCTTCAAGCAATGTTACCCTCGTTAATGAGCCCTGCGGAGTGCACCCTCACTGCTGATAGTTTTGCACGTTTTGCTCTTGGTAGCTGTTCTGCATGGCTGTCGTCATATATATTATTAGTGTATTTGGACAATGGTCTCATTCTCCCCTGGACCATATAGCAACTATATAACAGTCATTCTATATATATAGTTATAATTACTGTATACAATCTTTACAATTTTGAGGGTGGTCACCTACTATATAGTATATACGTAGTTATAGTAGCTGGAGGGATTTGTATTGAGTCAAGACTTCTCAATTATGCCAGGATGGAAGACTATGCATGCTTGATAATAAATTATTAAGAAGAGAAAGACTATATTATATTAAATTATATTAAATTAAAGTAATTAAATTAAATTATATATTAAATTACGTATAAGGTTGTTTAGCTGCTATATATAATCTTAAGTCAGTGAAGGCGAATTCAAATATAAAAACAAATTTACAATTGATAGTCAGTACTGCAGATTTTAATTTAGCATTTATTAATTATATATAAAGAGGTGTGGGTGTGAACTGGCCATGATGTGACATTATAATGCTGAAGCAAAGGACAACCAGAGATCAATCTTGGGACCATGCTTGGTATATCAACAGATAATAATGTTATGTAACTATAATGTAATATAAACTGTATTATATATACTGTGGAACATGGAATGGCCAAATTATATAATTGTACTAATCTCTACTAGAATATGACATGCATGCAGCTGTCCAATATTTCAGTTATTTTAAATATCTCACTATTAGTCTTTATGATAAGAATCTCCATCATCTTTCATTCTTCGATGATTTATAAATCATTAATGTAGAACCTCCTGCATGTCAGGTATAGTCATAAAATAACAAAGTCATAAGATATGCATTCCAAAATTTATATAGCTATATATACGTAGATGATCATGAATTATCTTATTTACTCATGATCATGCATCTTGGTGCATGCTTAATCCTCCTACACTCACCCACAATTTAGTATATATAGGATTTTATACCATTACATATACATACAATACAGTATATATCTCCATATCCGGCCTGACGTGTATAATTAGGCAAGTCCAAAGCAATGGAATGGTGATATCAGGGGAGAGAGTGCTGAAGCCTGGTCAAACAGGCTATCAAGCTTGGGGACTTGGAAAGATTTCCAGCCTCTCTAAGGTCACTGTTTCCATAGCAAAGGGGGCAATTAATTCCTCTCATGAGCTGTCACTCTCTGAAGGGATCCATTTTGAGAAGAGTCTGTTTCACTCTACCTTTGCCACTGAGGACAGGAGGGAGGGAATGACTGCTTTCATTGAGAAGAGAAAAGCTAACTTTAAAGACTGCTAATCTTTATTCTGTAAAGCTATATATAGCTATTTGGTGGAAATATTAATTAGCGGCAGAACATTGTACAGTGTAAACATGTAAATTGAGCCTTATATCCTGGAGGTATACCAGTTATCAGATACAGCTCATACAAATATATGCTAACCATCAGGTCATGCATCCGTGATTCTTATCTATGGTATATAATATACAATTTTGAGTTTATGTTGATCAACTAAAAAGACTAATTAAGACTAACACATGTACAGGATCAAATCTCAGGACTTTGTACCCTTGTTAACCTTCCCTTGCTTGTTGTAATTGACAAGTGGGTGTTTTTTCCAAGATCTAATTACATATACAATTTCATTTTTCCTTATATGCACCTGCTTAGTTACTTCTATAACAAAAACGCATAAATAAAAAGCGCATAAATTTCTCACACATATACAATTCTAGCTTTACAGTATACTGTATATGTATATGTAGCTATTTAGTTTAGTTCCTATAGATATATATAGCATTAGAGATATATTCATTTTTTTGGTTAGCCTTGAACTAAGGGAGTAAATTTCTGAAAACATATTACACCAACCCAGCCAATTGCAAGTGACCACAGCCTACTCTCTAATCTTGACAGAAGTCCTATTAAAATGGCAACTGGTGATTGCCTCCAAGTCATCCAAGATGAAAAAATTCATCAAATTTAAGAACCACAGACAGCTGTTTCGCCCTAATTTGGGCTCATCAGTGTGGTACACTTCAATGATGACTGTCCACACTTATTAAGCGAATAACTATAGTGGTTTCATAATAAGTGAAGGTGGAGGCTACAGTCTAAGCGAAACTGAGCGCTCACAATGAACTACTGCACTGAGCTGTGCAAAGGCTATGATAATAAACAAATAATATCACACTGATGAGCCCAAATGAGAGCGAAACAGCTGTCAGTGATAGCCTTGCTGACATAATGGTTAATAATGAAATCTATGCGCCTAGTATGAATAAATTTAACAAAATTCCACCAGTAGCTTTACAGAATAAAGATCAGCAGTCTTTAAAGTTAGCTTTTCTCTTCTCAATGAAAGCAGTCATTCCCTCCCTCCTGTCCTCAGTGGCAAAGGTAGAGTGAAACAGTCTCTTCTCAAAATGGATCCCTTCAGAGAGTGACAGTTCATAAGAAGAATTAATTGCCTCCTTTGCTATGGAAACGGTGACCTTAGAGAGGCTGGAAATCTTCTCTCCAAGCTTGATAGCCTGGCGGACCAGGTCCTCTGGCGGAAATACCTTGCTCACTAAACCAGCTCTCTCCGCCTCCTCTGCAGAGATGGGCTCCCCTGATATCACCATCTCCATTGCCTTGGACTTTCCTATTGCCTTCACCTGCAAAACAGTAGTACAGGACTACCATCACATATACATACAATACTGGAGGTGAACGGGATCCAGTGAAGGCTGTTGGAGATCTAGATAAGGGGAAATCATTCGGTCCTTATCAAATCCAAGAAGCTTACTTTAAAGAAGCTGTTCAGCAAGATCCGTCGCTCTCAAAATTAGGCTCCTTTCCAGGCGCAGTAACGGGTGCTGATGCGTATAAAAACAGTGAAGCAATCATGCTGGCCTACTCAAATAAATACACAACAGAGAAGCGTATAGGTTGCCCTCCAACCAATATTGACGCAGCAAGAAATCACAATGGAGGCCCCAATGGATACAAGAAAGCGTCAACTGAATGTTATGCTGAGAAATTTAAGAAGCCTAAGTGAAATTAACGATAAAAATTAAAGTAATATTGTTGAAATGTACAACTGTAAACAGCAAGGGCATGTGATATTGATTTAAAGTGTACATCATATATAATGTACATGTATACATACAGTACAGTATATGAGTTGTATATATGTCTATGGCACCACAGGAATGGTAAAGAAATCACTATTTTTGTAGCTCATACCTTTGTGAGGACCACGCCTACCTCAAGGGAGTCCCATACCCCATTTATGATGATGTACCCACGTAATGTGAACAAGAACTTTACAAAACTGTGCAACTGTTCTGTTGCTAATTAACAATTCCACCAAATAGCTTTACAGAATATACGATGTCTAAAGATTAGCAATCTTTAAAGTTAGCTTTTCTCTTCTCAATGAAAGCAGTCATTCCCTCCCTCCTGTCCTCAGTGGCAAAGGTAGAGTGAAATAGTCTCTTCTCAAAATGGATCCCTTCAGAGAGTGACAGTTCATAAGAAGAATTAATAGCCTCCTTTGCTATGGAAACGGTGACCTTATAGAGAGGCTGGAAATCTTCTCTCCAAGCTTGATAGCCTGATGGACCAGGTCCTCTGGCAGAAATACCTTGCTCACTTGATAGCTACTTTAATGTGTACAACTTACCATTGTTTCTTTATTAAAAATTCAACTCATTGAGTTTTGTATGTCTGATGACTGATTGCATTTTTAATAATGAATAATGAAAAATGACCTCCCTCCCTCATGCTATTTTCGAAACTGCTGGACGATAAACTGTGAATCAAATTTGCATGGCCTCAGGTATAACTAATACTTATATTACATTATAATTACATAACAGTATTATCTGTTGATATACCCCATGATTGATCTCTGGTTGTCCTTTGCTTCAGCATTATAATGTCACACATCATGGCCAGTTCACACCCACACCTCTTTATACGGTACCACCTTTCAATAAAAATTGGCCGTTCTACGCCCGTACCCGTACCCGTTTTTATACACAGACACACTTACGAACCCGTACGAAACCCGTCAGTAACCCGTACATCAAAATGGACGACCTGTTCGCCCACCCGTACCCGTAGGTATCTTTCCAGTCTGTTATTATAAAGGATACCACAGGGCTGTGATAGTTGTTATAGTTAATGTGGGGGGATTTTAATGTTCTACTACGTAGTATAGATAATCTATGGTTCTATGTTCCTTAACAAAACCAAGCGCCCGTTCTTACTTCCCTTGTTATGTTAACAATAACAGTCAAATATTTTCACCTCCTACCACATAAACTTAAGGCGTTTCAGGTTTCATATGGCATGAAATCTATTTGAAACTTCTTGAACAGCCAGGTTTCAGAGGGTGCTCAAGAATGTGCTAACAGATTAATTTCACGGGTTTTACATTTTAACAGCCCCCTTTCCTAGTTTTATACATACTTTCATGCCTCCTGAAACCTGACATTTGGTCCTGTGGAAGTCTTGACTCAATACAAATCCCTCCAGCTAGAGGCATAAACTATATAGGTTAAAATTTGTCATTAATTTGTATACAGTGACTAGAATGATTGTTAATATAGTCAGCAAAACTATATCTGCATGCGTAGTGAGGGTGCACTCCGCAGGGTTCCTTAAAGATCTCGCGCTTTCCTGTATGAGTTCTGCATTTTATTCTTTTTAAAATTTTCACCATAAGTTTTGGTATTTTGGTTTTTGTATCCATTTGGGCCACCATTATGATTTCTCGCTGCATCCTCGGCCGTAGGGGGCCGACCAATGCGCTTCTTTGTGGTATATTTATTTGAGTATGCTTGCATTATAGCTTCGCTGTTTCTATCACTTTTGACAACATCCGGAAAAGAACCTAGACTAGAAAGCGACGGGTTCTGCATAACTGCATCATCGTAGTAAGGTTTTCTGATCTGGTATGGACCGTAGGCCTTATTCGACAAGTGTCTATCTCCGACAGCTTCCTTAGGATGCCTTTGAGTTCCCGTTTCCAACTTTTGAAGAGCATCAAAGTCTTCCCTGTTGAATTGGTATCCCTGTTGTGTCTGAGCGCTCTGACTCTGACTGGCGATAATTAAGCAGATCGCTAAAAATGAGCTGTGAAGCATCGCATCGATCCAGATCAAACTTATATAGAGCTAATTATAGACTATAGCCTTATATAAGGTGGTTTCATACTTAAAAGTTAAGTTTGTCCGGTACGCGTTTGAATAATTGTATTATGTAGATACCGTAAAGCTACAATTGTATGCGTGAGTTTTATTTATGCGAATTATGCCTGCATGGGCGCATAAATTTCTATAGCACTATATTACACTTTGTTTAGACAAAAACACATAAATAAAAAGCGCATAAATTTCTCACACACATATAGCTTTACAGTATATGTATATGAGGACACTATCCATTTCCTAGCAATTTGTCCCCAACTGTCTGATAGTAGACAAAACCTGAGGTCCTTGCAGTGGGATGGCACTTCCTTTTCATCCAGCAAACACCTAGCTGTGTGCTTGGCTGCAGCTGGTGTGTTGGATGAGTTAGTGGCTATGCGGTTAAGGGTGTTTTATATGCAAATCATTTATGATGATTCTTTAAAGTAATTCATTGATGAATTGATGCATGGGACTACTACATGCAATAGGGTAATTCAAGACAAGAGGTTAGACTGTTATTCATTTAGAATTTAGGTAGGTGTACACGTAGATGATCTTCTGGGTATTAGTTTATTTGTATTTTATTTATATTTTACTTTTATCTGTACTATATACAATGACCTGTATCCTCAGCAGACCCATTTAGGATGATTTAGGCTTGAGAACATTGGATTGTTGATAGTACGTACCTTACTATATGATGTCAATTTTCCAATAAATGTGTCAGGTATATATATTACAGTCATCAATAGAGACCCAAGTCCATATGCATGCAATTGCAAGAAATCAAGGAAGAGATATAGTAATACTGATTGAAACTCTTTAGATGTAGCTTCGATTCTGATCTGTGCTATGGTATTTTAAAACTGAATATGACCCTTGTATTTTATATTTTATAGTGACTCATGGGCCCAGTCTGGCCTAGTGCATACATCATATTTTGATTTGCACCTGTCACTCTAATAAATATTATTATTATTATTATTATGTGTAGCTATTTAGTTTAGTTCCTAGCATTAGAGATATATTCATTTTTTGGTTAGCCTTGAACTAAGGGAGTAAATTTCTGAAAACATATTACACCAACCCAGCCAATTGCAAGTGACCACAGCCTAATCTTAAATTTGATGAATTTTTCATCTTGGATGACTTGGAGGCAATCACTGGTTGCCAATTTCTGTCCCCCAGCCAAGATTAGAGAAGAACCACAGACAGCTGTTTCACCCTAATTTGGGCTCATCAGTGTGGTACACTTCAATGATGACTGTCCACACTTATTAAGCGAATAACTATAGTGGTTTCATAATAAGTGAAGGTGGAGGCTACAGTCTAAATGAAACTGAGCGCTCACAATGAACTACTGCACTGAGCTGTGCAAAGGCTATGATAATAAACAAATAATATCACACTGATGAGCCCAAATGAGAGCGAAACAGCTGTCAGTGATAGCCTTGCTGACATAATGTTAATAATGGTACAAAATCTATGCGCCTAGAATGAATAAATTTAACAAAATTCCACCAGTAGCTTTACAGAATAAAGATTAGCAGTCTTTAAAGTTAGCTTTTCTCTTCTCAATGAAAGCAGTCATTCCCTCCTTCCTGTCCTCAGTGGCAAAGGTAGAGTGAAACAGTCTCTTCTCAAAATGGATCCCTTCAGAGAGTGACAGCTCATGAGAGGAATTAATTGCCTCCTTTGCTATGGAAACAGTGACCTTAGAGAGGCTGGAAATCTTCTCTCCAAGCTTGATAGCCTGGCGGACCAGGTCCTCTGGCGGAAATACCTTGCTCACTAAACCAGCTCTTTCCGCCTCCTCTGCAGAGATGGGCTCCCCTGATATCACCATCTCCATTGCCTTGGACTTTCCTATTGCCTTCACCTGCAAAACAGTAGTACAGGACTACCATCACATATACATACAATACATGAATAACCTAACACACCTTTTTTATTACATGCTACATCTACTTTAGAGTAAAGGCCTATAGGGAACTAAACCCAGTGAGAGCTTTGGATGAGGATAGAAGAGTTTTCTCCTTCTACTTCTCTTCTTCTCCACTGGGCCACATGTATAAATCTGTATCTCCATCCTGACATGTAGGAGTACTAACCACCCTGAGAGAGTGAGATATCTCACAGTTACAATAACTTCTGAATTAAGACCCTGTTGCTTTATGTGAGGTTCTACATCAGTGATTTATAAATTATTAAATAAAACACAACAAAGAGACTGAAGACCTTTGTCATAAGGACCGAGAGTGAGAAATAATATAACTGAAATATTGCACTGCTGCATGGCATATTCTAGTAGAGATTAGTATAATATATTTTGACCATGCAATGTTCCACAATACACAGTACATTATTATCAGTGGCTATCTGAATACTGACCAATCTCTGGGTTCCGCCAGCTCCAGGTATGGTCCCAAGATTGATCTCTGGTTGTCCGAACTTTGCCTTTGCTCCAGCATAGATAATGTCACACATCATGGCCAGCTCACACCCGCCCCCCAGGGCATACCCATTGACTGCTGCTATCACCGGCTTCCTCACACGAGTCACACGATCCCAATGGCTGAGAAAGTTGCCAGAAAAACATTCATTAAAGGTCAGATTCTGCATTTCTTTGATGTCTGCTCCTGCAGCAAAGGCCTTCTCGTTCCCCGTGATGATAATGGCCCCGATGTTGGAATCCTTCTCAAAGCTGTCAAGGGCAGTGTTCACTTCAGTCATCAAAGTATCACAGAGAGCATTCAGGGCTTTAGGCCTATTGAGCTGGATGAAGCCAACATTGTTTTTCTCTCCCCTTTTCTCAACAATTATTTGCTCATAGGATGGCCCCTGAGAAGAGGAAGTCCCCCTTATTAGTGATAGGGGTGGAGTCCTAGTCAGGATTCTGCTGGCAAACCAAGAGCCTCTTTGCATCTGAAATCACAAATATTGAACAATAGTTTAGTGTATGAGTCAATTAGACTAACTATTGTACACAGAGAAAGTACAGCGCTTTATAAATATACATAAAACATCTATTCAAGTAATTTTTCTTTACTAACTCCTTCAGTTTCTCTATTTCAAGGGCAGCTACCTGCAGAGTTAAAATTTATGTGTAAGGTACACGTATGTGTACGTATAAAACGACTCTATGTATTATATATACGAAGATGGCTGCTGCAAACGAATCGGCAAAATCAGCCAGCGAGGCCGAGGAGACGAATGACAGCCGATCTAGTTCGACGAGTTCGCCCCTAGTAAGTCCCATACAATGGAGCTCAATAGAAGTAGCTACGTATATATATACGCGTATATTATAATAGTGTAGTGTCGAATCCTGCATGATCAGCTTTTATGAAACTGTTCACAATAGACGTATAATATGTAATTAAACTTTTGGGCTGCGAGGTATTGTAGCATTTATTACAGTCAAGTTTTGCTGTAGTTTTGATTTTACGATCACATGATATACGGTCATACCTCTAGATTGACCCCGCCCATCCAAAGCTCTCTATTTGGCGCAAGATTACGTATGGAGTAGGGTCAATGCTGTATTCCATGACCAATGTCGTGATTGGCTTCTTTTTACAAATATTCCTGCTGGAGGTTGCCATAGTGAGTGATGCATGGTATTATATATAACAAATAAATTTTTGGACAATCGGCCTCTTCAAACAAAGGATTATTATGTTTCAACTCACAAGTATTCATCAGTCTTTCTAACTGAATAAGACCTACCAGTTTCACTGTATAACTATTACCTTCCATCTGATTGCCAACTACTAGCAGATCACCTTTAACTTTGTTCACTTGTACGTCAGTATATTTCTGTTCTCTCTTGGGCTGTGAACATGACTATATTGTGTGTTGATGTATTTCACAGTTCATACTTGTCTCCGTGCAGCTTGATCTAATAACCTAACAATAGCTTTTCATTAACCATGCAATAGCATGATTCCTGAAGCCATTTTTTATAATCTTCTGTTGGTACCTTCACACACTGCTATCAGCTCTACTGCTGTGTTTCTACTGTTGTAGTTGGATCCAATATATGTGTCTGTGATTGTGTTGGTGGGCAGAGTGTGGGATGCCATAACTGATCCAGCCGTTGGATATTTCAGTTCCAGAAGTAAAACCAGAATCGGAAGGCTCAGACCTTGGTAAGGCATATGTGACATATGTACTACAAGTGTACACTGAATTCATGTAGGTTCACCAGCAATGTCCCAGCAATTAATAGACTATTTTCATGATTTGTTACTTTAAAGAATTTATACATACAATGATTATACATATTATAGTGTGCTCTTAGAATGTGCTCTTATAGTGTGCTCTTAGAATGTGCTCTTATAGTGTGCTCTTAGAATGTGCTCTTATAGTGTGCTCTTAGAATGTGTTCTTATAGTGGGCTCTTAGAATGTGCTCTTATAGTGGGCTCTTATAGTGTTGTCTTAGAATGTGCTCTTATAGTGTGCTCTTATACTGTGCTCTTATAGTGTGCTCTTATAGTGTGCTCTTATGGTGTGCTCTTATACTGTGCTCTTATAGTGTGCTCTTATGGTGTGCTCTTATAGTGTGCTCTTATAGTGTGCTCTTAGAGTGTGCTCTTATACTGTGCTCTTATAGTGTGCTCTCTTTTCCTTCTAAAGGCTCCTAATTTCAGTGCTTCCTGGAGTCATATCCTATTTCTGCCTCTGGATTGTGCCCTATTGGAGTGATGGAGGCAAGTTCGCCTACTACTTTATCATCTACCTCCTCTTCCAGGCACTTCTGAGTGTAAGTACATCATTCTGGCTTTAAAGTGTAGCTTGCCTGTACTCCACATTCCTGCTCTGCTGTAGTGCTACCACGTTCCTTACACTGCCCTTGTAATGCATCTCACAAACTGTAACAAGCAGCGAGATTCGGCCACTTTGTACAGTAAGTGCATCTAATGTGTGACATATGGTGATAAAACAGTTGTGGTTTGATTATCACTTTTATAAATTTAAAAATACATATACATCTCTTCGCTATGCTTGGTAACAGTGTAACTTTTATCCCCATAGCATTGGCAGCTAAAATTTTCCTTTTGTGTTTTTGCTCAGTTAAGATAACAAAACAGTTGTGGTTTGATTATCACTTTGATTGTTTAGGAATTTTTAGTGGTCTATTTAAAGGTTAAAGTTCTACATACATATTTGTAGGGATGGTGTTTGAAGTAGCTGGTACAATGTTGGGTAGCTTGATCCAGGGATTGGCTATAACTGCATTTGTTGGGTCAGCTAATACTTGTGAAAATGGAGGTGTTAGGACGTATGATATCAGGCAGGAGAGAGCTTATCGATATGGTTCTTTTACCATTGCTGTCATTACCTTTATTTGTGGTCTCATAACCTTCTTTGGAGTCAAAGAGCAGAAAGGTAATCAGTATTCCATCCTAAGTGGAACCATAGTAACAAGGTTGCCTGGTAACATGGCTTTGAAGGAATAAACAGTTTTTACATGTATCTTGTGTACAGTGGAATACATTTCATTAAAACCAACTGTTCAATTTGAAGTTCTTCATATAACAAACTATATCACCATCAAAAGTTGCAGTAATGTTACCATAGTGAAGTAGGAGGGGAGCAGGAAAGGTCCCATTTAACTCTGTTGAATGTTGTATGATTAAAAATATTTCTTCATAATCTGCAACACTTTATTAAACAGGTTGTTTTTAGGGCACCAACTCATAGGTCTTCATTAGCTAAGGGATTGAAACATTTAAAAATGAATTGTTCAATATTAATGCTGATGCTCAAAAATCATTTAATTGTAAAACTACAAGTAAATATATCATCTTCACAGACTTATGTATCTAGCTGCCTGTAGTAGAATTTCAAATGCCCCAGGAACTGTGTTGAGTTGTCTTTATAATTACTTTAATCCACAGACCAGCAGAAAGTCAATAAAAGTTTGCCTTTCCTGAAGGGGATCAAGTATGTGTTGACCTACAAACCTTACATCACCCTGGCCCTCATGTACATGCTCTCCTGGCTGGCAATACAGGTAGGGTATGAGATACCACTGAAGTGGTGTCGCAATATGGCATACGTATGTGTAACATCTACTGTTTAGGTTTAAAGTATCCCAAATCCTAGTCTTGGCTTGCTAGACTGTCTATAAACAAGCACCTATATAGAGGAGCTGAACAGTAGCAACACTATAAATTAATTCAATTCCTGATATACAGTAGCACCTTTTTGATCAATCAGATGTGACTACTCAGTCTGAGTCAGATCTATTCATACAACTGTGAATAGGAAGTGAAGGGTGTTGATAGAAACCCAAAGGTGTTATTTAATTTATACTAGAACATGCCTACTGTGCCTCTGGATGCTTGTTTAGGAATGGTCTAGCAATCCAGACTACCCCACCCCCCATCCCCAAGCTGTCGCATATCTCCCCATCTCTGTAGATTGTCCAGGGCAACCTTGCTGTTTACATCAACTATGTCACTGGACTGCAAAGCTACTTCCAGTACATCATTATTACAATGCTGGTCTCTATCATTCTGTCCATGCCGCTGTGGCAGCTGGTAATTATCAAGTTTGGCAAGAAAATGGCATTTTATATTGGGACATGGGTAAGCAGTGGTGGGTGTTGCCTAGCAACCTACAATATTGTATGTATGCCTACTTACAAAGATATAATCAACATACAGTTCTAGTAGTAGGGTATCCTGTACTATTGTAGAGTGGCCCCTATCCTATATTAGGCATACATAGATCACATATATTAGGCCTACATAGATCACATATATTAGGCCTACATAGATCACATATATTAGGCCTACATAGATCACATATATTAGGCATACATAGATCACATATATTAGGCCTACATAGATCACATATATTAGGCATACATAGATCACATATATTAGGCATACATAGATCACATATATTAGGCATACATAGATCACATATATTAGGCCTACATAGATCACATTGATCAGTTAAGGACATATAAAGAACCAAGAGGGTAAAGCATCCCAGGATGAAGGATGGAATTTCCTGAAACAGCTGTATGGCCCAGTGGAGAAGAATAAGGTTGAACTGTATTCTCATCCAAAACTGCATAAGGCTTATGCACTAGGAAAAAGAATGGTTATTTACCGAAAAGATATTATGCCCATCATCCATTTCTTCATCATAGCTTATAGCCTATACACAGGCATAACGTAATTAACTCCCTCACTTGAAGTCTAGAGACTTATGTTAAGCTATTCTATTTGTATGTTTCTGCACCTCATATTTATGTATATGATAATGGCTGTATTGTAGCTGATTATTCGTAGTGCTTGTTTTGAGATGTTCACATCTTTCCAAATATGCAGGATTTGATGATTGTGTGTTTGATAATGCTCTTTCTGGACGACAGTAAATACACATTGTATATCATATTTCCCTTGGCCGTGTTTGCTGGAATTGGCGGAGGCTGCATCTATCTGTTACCATGGTGAGGGGAATCTGGCAGTAATGTGTAAACCACTATCTTCTTGTTCACGCTAATCACTTTTATATTAATATTATACGTAACATGTATGTTCCTTGTAGTAGGAATACAACTATAAGATTTACTTGCATTGTAAGGTGCATGAGTGTGTCAATGGTGTTTAGTCCTGCCCCCTACGGTTGCTGCTCCATTGCAGGTCGATGCTTCCTGATGTGATAGATCAAGCTACATTGGATCATGGTGTGAGAAGGGAAGAACTCTTTTATTCCTTTTATGTATTCTTCTCTAAGTTTGGAGCTGGTATTAGTCTTGGTGTATCCACTTTACTGTTAGGGTAAATATGCATTCTATTAACAGAGCAAACACAAGTAATCAAATACACCATTTTCCTACATGCTGTGCCTATTCTGTAGTATTATTACAGAACAGGTATAGCATATAGGAAATTAAAATGCATTGTATATACAGTGAACTTTTTTAAAGTGACTTTTCACCATCACAACTGCCATCACCATCATCATGGAATATACATATTAGGATTTGAGATAAGGACAATGAAACTTGTTATGTACTGGTTGTGTGATAACATTGTACTTCTGTAGCCTGGTGGGATATGACGAGACTATGTGCTCACAGATTTGGATAGTGCCTCTGACCCTTCGTGTGCTGCTGTCTGCAGCTCCCATTCTCCTGATCCTGTGCAGTCTCTTAATCCTTCCCTGCTATCCCATTACTAAGAAAGCCAGACATCTGAACAGGCAGTTACTTGCTAACAAAAAGTGAGTTAATATTTCCGTATACAGTCTGTACTAATGTATGGTACAATGCTATACTAATACAGCTGGCAGCTATTATTATGGTAATTAGTCTTGAGAGCTTAGAATATAACCAGTCTTTAGTCTGTTAATTTCTAAACTTAATTGTTTCTTAGAAACATACGTATGTGGAAAATTCTAGAAATGTACAATTCAATTAGCCCTCCCCCATACAATAACAAGTTGTTCTCTCATGATCAACTGCTGTCAGAAGCTGCTGCTGAATTGGCAAGACAGATAAACAGATTAATCTCCTTCATCATGTACCTTTACACTCTTCCTTGCCCAGCTAGTAGTAACAGTCTCCTGAAAATGGAATCACACACAAACACTACACATGAATATTATGAGGTCCATCAAGTGAACATTCATATGTAGATCACTTGTTCATTGCAAACATGGACAACTGACCTCACAAACAGGCTGCATGTTTTACTAATACTAGAACACCTAAGAATTTTCTGTTTGGCTAATAATATAATTGGTAAACTTTCCAACTAGAATAACATATTTACAATAGACACAATTGTTTATCAAAGAAACAAAACTACTATAGTTATTCTCATGCAAATCCAATACTTTTGACTGTCAAGATTAGGAAGATTCTGTGTTTATTTGATCTAGTAGACATAAATAATTTAGTCAATTTTTAAAGTCATAGTGATATATATCTGTCCTTTCTCTCAGGAATGCTACGGCTACTGCCCCCTCTTATGGTACTCATAATGTCCCTCCTCCTTATGATTCCATATATCAAGAATCAGATGTGGACACTGCAGGCAATTCCAGTGAGACTGGAGCAGCCAGACCCTTTAGATCTTCTAGGTCCTCCAGTAGAACTGGCACTCCTGATACTCCTCAAAAGTCTTTTGACAGTAGAATATTTCATAGTCATCAAGATAGTGAATCTGGGGGTGTTACAACTGAATTGTAATTTACTGAAGATTTTTTATAATTTTGTAATGTGTTACATGGTCTGTGTGTGAATCATTTACCAAATGCACAAGATCATCCTTACAATGTATACTTTGAACTGTTCTATACTTGCCTACCAATTTACTAAAAGGATAAGTTACTTTGGCCTATCAACACAAGTTTCCCTTTGTTTTTGAAATGTTACTAGACAACCGTTGCCACAGAAATATTTCTATAGAAAAAGATAATAATTAGCTGACTTTTACATGGTAAGTATAATTCTCAACACAAACATAACAGCAATAATTCCTGTGTTGTTGCTTAAAAAGTATGTTTCAGATAGTAACAACATTGAACAAATGTAGTCCAAGTCTTGAAAGCCGAGTCTATATAGCACTAGTGTTAATCTCTAGACTTGATTATTCCTTAGAAACATACACCCCCCTGCCTAGATAGTAGTAGCTCAGTTACTAGGAAGATTATATATCACTTTTGTGGCTTAAGTTATTTCAAAGGGTATAAATTTTATACTTATTTAGCTAGAATTAGGTCGACATGTTTGCATTTGAAATGGCTTCAAAAGAATTAGCGTTAAATGTTAAATGTTAAATGTTATGCTATATCATGGAAAGTGAATTGGCATATTCTTCAAACCAGCCGTTTTTCGGGACGGCCATTTTGAAAAGCAGATTGTACAATAATAATTGTCAAGTCGAGCAGTGAAGACATCATTTTTCATTTTCATTAAAAATAAAATTGATGTTCCTAAAGATATGAGACTAGGAACTAGCACAAAATAAAATGCACTAATTAACCAAATGAGCTGTAGATGCCTTCATACAGGGATATCTTTTCATTTATTAGCATCTAACCAAAGGAATCTACAATTGTGGTTATCTATAAGTTATAAATCAACCTTTTATTTGTGACCGTTTACAATTAGAAAAGGGCTTGCTCTGTATTAACGCTTAAAATAATTGTAGGCCCAAGGAACCATTAATTGATAAGTAGACAGATTTTCATTAAGTACTTCTATTCATCTATTCATGGGATCACTTGAAAAGTTAACTTTAGCTTCGCCGTGCATGTTTGAGAGTCTGCAATAACAACTTGTTGAATAGGCTGGGTCATGTACTACATGTTGTCTATTGTTCTTGAACATGACCTCGAAAACAATAACAAAATTTTAATTCCATGATTTTCCGCCAAGTTCACGATGTTTCCCGCCGACCATTTCTAATAAATAGTCGAGAAAATTTGCAGTCTTTGGCCTCCGGGCTATCAACTCTGGAGGTCTACTTTGGTGTGGATCGATGCGAAAACCGTGGTAGGAGCACGACCATGGTACCATGCGACAAAGGGTCATCGGTGTTCGTATAGTGGGGTGGTCTCTCTACCTATGGGTTAGTGCCTGGAGATGTATCTCACTATTAATCCTGCTTGTGTGTTAAATTGGCACTTGCGGATTCTCACTATACGACCCGTACCTGGAGGAGCGTGGGTCCAGTGCCACTACGTAGTCGGTCAGGAACCCCTGTTGTAGGCTGCAGCTTCAGGTTGGTTTGGAAGGCATTTGCATTTCAATTTGTATGCAGTTTTCGTATCCATGCATGCATGCATCAATGCAGTATTTCATTTTATATCATGTATTTCAATTCTTTTCTTATAGTTCAGTGAACTGATGGGTCCCTACTCTAAAGCGCCTGGCCGATCCCAATGAGCTAAAGTCTGTGTGCAGTGTTCCCAAGCTACGTTGTGTGTACATGATGATTCTCATTGGTGGGAGTTTGTGGTCCGCCAGGGTCGGGCTTGTTCTGTCCGTAGCGTGAGGCAGTGCAGGACTAGTAACTGGTCACAGGTCGGTCAGGTACGCCGGACCGTTCCCGAGCAGCTTCTCTTACGACGCAAGTAGTGGAAGTGTCAAACAGAGTTGAGAAACCGGAGGCCATTTGGGGCACGAAGTACTTCTACCTCCTCGTGGTGTGCCCTGGGTTCATCTGTCAGATGATGCAAAAAGAAGTACAAGCAGTAAAGACTAAATGGATGGATCATGCAATTCAAAAGAACAAAGAACAAGAATAACATTATACATTTTGATATTCATGGACTCGTAAACTCTGCTAGTTTTGATTATTTTATCATTGTAGAATTTGTATATGCTTTGACATTAAATTGATGGTTTTAAGCCGAACTTTAGTATATTTGAGGCCCAAGAGCAATTCATTATTTATCATCATTAATTACCACCCCTATATATACTTCGGCTATATCACTGTTCCAAACATAAAAACGTTTGGTATGGTTTAATCACTCAAATTTCTGTATTCCACTTTGATTCCGTATGTTATAGCCTCGCAATATGTTGACGTCTTGACTATATATTAGCTCACCTTACCTTTACCTTTTCATTTTTTGTTATTTTATTTACAAGATAAGCATGGATAAATTAAATCTTAAATATTGTGAATCACTATCTATCTAATAAAGTTTTGCAGGTTAATTACTGCAAGTCCACAAATTGATAGATATGAAAAGAAACTTGGTTTCCATGCATCAGAGTCCCATTGTCATATGTCATAGCATATAGAGAACAACATCTGGAGACGGCTTCACATACAAGTTGTTATAAGGACACCTTTTAAAATATTTTCCAAATTCATTTAATTTAAAAATAGAATGTTCATGCAGGATATGCACTGACACCTGTCAATAAAGCACTTATACTCTACACTAATAAAAACACTTTACAGAATTACTAATTTGAACAAAAACAAACAAGCGGATGATTATAAGCTATGACCAGCTTCCTCATCCTGTAGCTGTTCTGTATCCAAAGGAGGACACGGTTCTGTACAATCAATTTGTGAATACTTTACATTCCATTTTCCCTTATTTCGACTCACTATAGGAGCAAACTTTCTATTCAAAAGGATCTCCTTAGTTGTGTATGACCAGAGGGCTTGTGCTGTTAGACCAGTCGGTTCAACAATTCCCTCAAGAATGACTACCACTTCTAAATCAAGTGAGTCCAGCTGAGCTTGAGATATCTTATACAGAGGGTTCCAGGGTCTGATGCGATGCCTAACACCAATGGGCATGATAAGAATAACTCGATCTGTGCCTCCATCATAACCGCACTCCAAGTCCTGTTGCCGGAACTCATACTTGTTATTGAACGGATCAACCAGCTCGTACCAGTAGAGATGAATTCGAACATGCGCTTCCACCATTTGTGACTGCCGAAGGTCTGCTATACGAACTTCCAAATATGGTTCCCCATTCTCCTCGTATATGACAGCTTGTTTACTGAAAATGATGGTTTGGCGACGGTTTACTGGGCGGGCTAGTTTAGCAAATATTAAACCAAGGAGGACAGAGTCTATAATGAGACCAATTAGACATTGAAACACAAGGACAAATATGCCCCAGGAGCAACCTTGAACAACATGGAGATTGCCATAACCAATTGTTACTTGAGTTTCAATGGAAAGTAAAAATGCAGAAGAAAAGTCAGTGACACCCCCAATGCAGGTGTTGTTGAAGCCTCCGTCTGCATAGGCTATGACAAACCAAAAGACTCCAAAGAAGAACCAGGAGAGTATATAGATGGTACAGAACATCAGTATAATTAACCACCATGGGAAATTGATAAGGGTAGTGAAATTGTCCTTCGCGTATCTAAAATAACCTGTTTTTACGCCAGTTCGACTGATCGTTGGTCTTCCGCTTGAACGACTGATGATGCGATGCGGTTCCCAATTACGGGGAAGAAGTCCCGCTGGTTCTTTTTCTTTGGCAGTTTCGTTTGCATCGTCTGCATCATTTCCTTCCACCTGAATAGAAACACTTTGATACGCAATAGGTGTACCACCATTAGCGCTTAAACGAATCGACATGACCGGTACTTCAGCTCAACCATGGGGTGATACGGTGATATCGGAAACTAAATCTTTAGAACTCCCTTCCTCTGCCTCCCTTTCTGCTCGTAGTGGTACTTACAAGCTACCAATGGCGTGCTCTTGGATAGAAATCTAAAGCCTGAATTCGATTTCTAGATTGAGGGAGTGTACGCATACGTACATACGTCACAACTCCGTTGGCCAATGAAATACCGCATACTTCTCGACCTAACCACAAATTATCTCTGGTTGTCCCGACCAATACACTTGTAGCTAGCAGATACATCTGGACTTTGGACATACACTAACAGTTAGCTAGCTCTTAAGCCTGCAGTATGACCATTAGATTCTATAAAATGCAAATCTCACTATATCTATATCATGTAGTGTACATGTTCATTAGCTGCAGTTTAATTATCCTCATTCAAAATGTACATGTCTAGACCATGCACTGCTATTTGGATTTCAGATTTCAGAGCATGCAACAGCTCTAATGCAATTGATTGGGCATTTGTAAGTCTATGACTTCTGTTAATCATCCACTCACCTCAAGTTCTGAAAGCTATTTTAATAAAGTTATGGTTCAATCAATGACTCAACCACCAGAACACTCTTAGATATTAATCATTACACTATTTGGAAAACATTTAATATTAAATTCAAATATCTCCATACAATTTAAGTTTAAAATTTCCACAATATATTAACAAAAATACAGGTAATAGGGATAAGGCTAGAATTCATTTAATACATATTTTCATCATTTTCCACAGCACTTTTTTTTCGGTGGTCTTCCTCCTTCTCCATTTTGGTCAGAAGAGGTAGGTCTTACAATTGTAGCTCCTTGTGCAACTTTAGGGTTCTATAGAAACAGGTGGGATATCATAGTGATATCTAAACCACAACCAATTTCCATAAAGAGGAAAATCAAATTAACACCTGGGAGTGGGCAAGGACAGTGCCAATAGCCACTTGTCATTGAGACCTTAGAGGGCATCCCTGATTATGTAAGTACACATTATAATCATGAGGTTTGACCCTAAATTCCTTAAATTTTCTCAAATTTAATAAATATCTAAAAAGCCACCTTTTTAACATCTTTATAACCCAAAGAGCCTCCTCCAGTTACTACAAAGAAATCCTCATTACATCATTCCTTTTCATTAGAGATTAAAATGTGGCTAAAAAGTCTCATATTTCCTATAGACATGACATATGTACACAGTGCATTCCTTCAATAGCAATTACATTTTCCAATCATTTTATATGTAAGCGTACAACATAGGTGAAATTAGTATTTCACAACTCATGACTTACTTTTTCAAGGATCAAATGCGCCATTTCTGTGAAAGCTTTATTAATGTTAATGTCTGACTTTGCACTTGTTTCAATAAAGAGAATGTCTTGGTTATCAGCCAATCTTTTTCCATCTTCAGTGCTTATCATCCTCTGGTTCTCCAGATCACACTTATTTCCTACTAATAATTTCTGTACATCTGGAGCAGCGTGCTACAGCAGAACAGGACAGATGAGTGGACAGGTGAGTGGACGGGTGAGTGGACGGGTGAGTGGACAGGTGAGTGGATGGGTGAGTGGACAGGTGAGTGGACAGGTGAGTGGACTGGTGAGTGGACAGGTGAGTGGACAGATGAGTGGACGGGTGAGTGGACGGGTGAGTGGACGGGTGAGTGGACGGGTGAGTGGACGGGTGAGTGGACGGGTGAGTGGACGGGTGAGTGGACGGGTGAGTGGACGGGTGAGTGGACGGGTGAGTGGACGGGTGAGTGGACGGGTGAGTGGACGGGTGAGTGGACAGGTGAGTGGACGGGTGAGTGGACGGGTGAGTGGACGGGTGAGTGGACGGGTGAGTGGGTGGGTGAGTGGGTGGGTGAGTGGGTGGGTGAGTGGACAAGTGAGTGGACAGGTGAGTGGACAGGTGAGTGGACAGGTGAGTGGACAGGTGAGTGGACGGGTGAGTGGACGGGTGAGTGGACAGGTGAGTGGACAGGTGAGTGGACAAGTGAGTGGACAGGTGAGTGGACAGGTGAGTGGACGGGTGAGTGGACAGATGAGTGGAGAGATAAGAGGACAGGTGTGGGTAGCAACATCTGAGTACATTGACATAGCAACTGTCACTGACACACACTTGAGCAGACTATTTTCATAATTAGAGAGATTGGTGAGAGCTGGTGCATACTGATATATCAAATCTTGTTCAAGGCTTAACAGTCTTAGAATACATAACATTGACATATTCAGAAAGCATTTACAAGAATGTGGCAATCTGATTGGATGTCTCAAGATAATTTGTATCAATCACTCACTGCATCAATATTGCTAAGCCATCGGGTGATGTTATCAAACGTCTTGGATTTAGTAATATCATAGACTAGAAGTATACCCATGGCCCCTCTGTAGTAGGAAGTTGTAATGGTATGGAACCGTTCCTGGCCAGCCGTGTCCCTAATACATGGAAGAACAAGATCATATAGACCCTTCGTTTGTCCAAGAAGGATGAGTAATCAATATACCATTTTTACATGCTACTTTAGAGTAAAGGCCTATAGGGAACTAAACCTAGTGAGAGCTTTGCAGTGAGTGAGAACATTGTCATGAGTTGGGACCAATCTATTTAGTATTGGAGACTTGGAATTAAGGAAGTGGATACTGTTACAACAATTAGAACATTCCATGACTTTGTTATTGGTAAAAAAGCTTCAACATATATTGTATATACTGTAACTACCTGCCCCTGATTTGTTTTCATTGAACTTGCCTTACCATAAAAGGCAAGCCATAGTTAAGGAGGAAATGTTACACTTTTTTATATTCTATAACAAACATTTGAAACTAAAGGAACTGAAGAACGTGTCAATTCCAGACACGGCCTACAGTGGGGTGGGTGGAACGGTGTAACAGTGTTGAACAAATATGAAAATGATATGCTAATGGACATCACTGGTAACAAATCCAAACACTTCAAATAAGTAGATAAACTAGAGTTGCATAATTACCAACTGAAATGATATGCCTGGAGCAGAGAGTACAAGAGAGCTGTAACCAATGCGAAATGGTGGCATTTTAGGGTAATATAACATTCAAACTAGACAACAAACTAAGTTCATAACCTGTAATATACTTGCAACACACATTTTCAATCATTTATTACAAATGCTTATACCAAATTTAACTGAAAAGGAGTTGCAGCACTAACTTAATTATGACCCGACCCGTATATTCAAATAGAGACATTTAGTGCGCTTCAATGCAACCGTCTGAATTTATATCTGTGAAAAGAACCCCGACCTATTCATTGGGTTAATGTGACACAATAGGTGAAGTTAAAACCGAATACTATCAGTAGTTTGCCAAACTATGGAGCGATGGATAAGTTAGCGAATACTCCGAGTGCATGGGCGGGACGGCAAGACTAACATACCAAATCTGCAGCTTTATCTTCTTCCCATCAATATCTATCGTCTTGATCTTAAAGTCTATCCCTACCAGATGGAAGAGAAGAATGTCAACAATTGTCGTTACTCGTTGGAGACACTTCGTATTCTTGAAATATTCGTAACATAGAGTGATTTGCACAATACTTACCAATGGTGGAAATAAACGTAGAGTTAAACGTATCGTCGCTATAACGGAACAAAATACAAGTCTTTCCAACTCCACTGTCTCCAATCAACAGCAATTTAAATAGATAATCATAGGTTTTCTTCGAAGCTGTAGCAGCCATTTTGCGGTACATATAATTCTATATACCTTATGTCATTACATTGTTGCTATTTTTAGGATTACCCTGATTCTTTAAATATCCCACCTATATACCACATGTATGCACGTGGGTGGTGATGTGGCTACATGTGCTGTATGGAGATCGATGCAGTACCCTACAACTGAGCAATTCGGCAATTAATGGAGAAGTAATTATCATCACAGCCATTGCAGAAAATAATAAACAATACAATGAAGTTTTCACATAAAGTGTTAAAGTACGTACTAAATAGAATTGTACAAGCTGCACTAGAAGCATATTAACCTGTAGATGATGTCTTTTATTACTAGCTGTCAATAATATTCGACATTTTCACTTTACAAAGTCACTAACAGAAATGCTACAATGATGACTCTTAAAATGACATATACTGACAATGCATATTCACATTATATACATTTGCAGACTATTAACATTTAGGTCACAATATTTTTTTTCTTTGTGCTAGTTACTGCAACATGTTGACTTCTTTCCACCTTCTCCAAGTGAACCAGAATTACTTGGCCTAATAGTGGTTGATTTTCCCTTTGAGTTTTCTTTCGGTTGCTACAGAAGGAAAATCAAGATCACTGACACTGCAGTATGCTATAGATACTGCCAAACTAGCTACCAATAACATTATTTTGAACATAATTATTGGCTTAAAAAGGGCATATGTAAGGGAAAAATTAATATCTGGTATCCTTAAAGATAGTGGAATTTACTAATTTTAAAATTGATAATAATGATAATATTGCACATAGTTAGTTTATCATATCTAACTAATCATTAACTACAAGTGTGTACCTTCTCTAGGATTACTTCAGCAAGTTTGTAAAAACCTTCATTAATGTTATCACTTGATTTAGCACTTGTTTCAAAGAATGGAATACCATAGTCTTCTGCCAACCTTTTCCCATTTTCTGTGCTCACAACTCTACTTTCTTCCAAGTCACACTTATTTGCAATAAGTACCTTTTGGACATTTGCGGGAGCATTCTAAAATTTGAAGTAAATTTCAGATGCTATTATAACAGCAGCAGTTGCTATTGTGACGGTCTCTAAATTTTTATTACCAAATCAGTCAACCAGTTAATTAGATGTCAGGTTTACTTACTGCCTCAATATTGCCCAACCATCTTGTTATGTGGTCAAAGCTACTCTGTTCTGTGATGTCGTACACCAAAAGTATTCCACTTGCTCCCCTGTAATACTGAACTGTTATATCTTGAAACCTCTCCTGTCCTGCAGTATCCCTGTACACATGAACAGTGCATCCGTCCTTTCACGGAATGTGGACATAATAGGCATTGAAATGATGAACAATAGACTCACCAAATCTGCAATTTCACTCTGTGTCCATTTACGTCAATGGTCTTTATTTTAAAGTCAACCCCTATTAGGAGGTGTACAGTACGGAAGAAGCCATTCAAAATATTGAATACTGTATCGATTCCGTTTAACTTGTTAGCTAAACATTTACATTTAACGTAAAGCTCGGCAATGCACGGAAGAAAAGAAATTTTAATCAATCAATAATAGTCTTTTTCGATAACTATAAACTACGTATACTTTCATCTACATAACAATTACAAATTTTGTGAATCAACTAAGACCTATCGACCTATACAACTTACCGATGGTATTAATATAAGTCGAAGAGAAGCTATCGTCGCTATATCTGAAGAGTATGCACGTTTTCCCAACCCCTGCATCTCCAAGTAATAGGAGCTTAAACTTGTGACTTGTGATGGCTCTGCTAGGATCCTCTGGTGGCTTACTGTTGTCAGCCATTTCTCTCTATATCACTACCAGGCCTATATATACGCGTACGTATACCCAGAAGGGTCACATGACAGATTAGATCTTTGGATTATTATGTCAAGCACACCCTATTATGTATGACAGTTTATATATATACGTTGAATATTGCACCTTCAAATTTTTATATGTAATATATAGTTACATAGTGACACAAACATTCAATACAATAACTGTTATGGTAGTAATCACAAAATGGGTGAATACTTGTGATGATGTGTTAAAGAAAATAATGGCTAGGTCACATGCAGGAGCTGAAATTTGTTACACTTCTGTTACTTCTCCTTTGGGAAGAATACCTGCGGAACGTGTGCGATGGACTATCTTGCTTTCACGGACACCTCTCTTTGTAGAAGTTCTGCGAATAATTTTAGATTTTGAACCTCTGGGACGTAATAGGGTTTGAGAGTCTACTCTGTTTAATCTTAGCTCAATGAAGCTCTTTCTTCTCTCAGCCATTTCCTCTTTTCGTTCCATTTTAGTCTGATGCAGAGCTTCTGTGGCTACTATATCAATGTCTGCGTAAATGGGATCATGTTTACTGCCTCTCTCCTGTGTATCCTCTGATTGGGTAACATCAGAGTTCTCAGGTTGCTTCACAAATCCACTAAAATCTAACATTGCATAATGTCCCTGAATGCCAAAGTTGAGCTCATCATATATCTTAAAGGGGGCATTGGGATCAGATAACTTGGTAACCATTTTTTCATTTGATAATCTCTGACGATATTCAAGTGGTGCTTTGGGGAGGGGTCTACTTGCCTGCCCTCTACGGAGATGCTGTAGTGATGGAACTGAAAGTGAACGTTTTCTTTTCATCCTTACAGGAGATAGTTGAAGTCTCTTTGGCTGATCTGGAACAATGTGCATTTCAACATAGGTACCATTGACTTCAACAAACTGCTCTATGCTATTAACATTCCTGGCCTTTTCAGCAACAAGAGGCTCCTCTTTATCCAAATCTATGCTCAATCTAGAATGTAGCAATTCAGACGGTGAAGACAGCTTTGGAATAGCGATATCCTCCGGGTTGTCTCCTCCAGAGAGAGCGACCTTATCAGAGACGGATCCTGAGGTACCCGAGGGACCTCTTGAAAACACATCATCACTCTCTAAAGTGCTGAACATTCCAGAATCGTTGGAACTCTTGAAGGTAGATAGGTCTCCATCAATTGTTGATTCGGAATTGCATGATTGGGTGTGAGCTGCAAGGGGGGACTTGGCTCTTTCAGCAACCTTGTCCAAGTTGTTGACTAGCACACCATGAATCATTTCACTGAATGAGACATGCCTTTTTCTTGAAGAAAATGATTCATCCCAGCTGCAGCGATGTTGTGGAGCCTTAAATTTATCACTTTCTCTCAGCAACAGATCTGAATCACTTCCTCTTCTAGCAAGCATTGTGGCATCAATATCTTTGTGGAGTGGTAGGTTTACATAGATGGGATCCTCTTTCGTCTGACTAGACATTGGAGGCTTTTCTTCTTTTGGGCTGGTTTCAAATGCATCTACTCTCAATGGAAGATTCTCGTAGACAGGCATAACTTGTGCAAATTGTCCTTCATCGGAGGACAAAGACTGTTCTTCTGGTGGTACTTTAGCTGGTGATGTGATGGCCCTTCGGGGCAGTTCAGGAGAGGCTAGTGGAGACAGAGGAACCTGGACTCCTTCCCAAGTGTCTGAAAAAGTGTCACTTACTTCAAATGAAGGCAGTGAGCCAACTGACATTCTCTTTGCCTTATGATTTGGTTTAGGAGATGCTTTGTTAAGTTTGGGGGAAAAGAATTGTTTAATTCTTTGAAAAGGTGAATTACCAGTTGACTTTGACAAGTGACTATCACTATTCTTTAGTGCACTGTCCTTTTTGGATGTAGGGCTCAATTTATCTGCAGATTCTGCTCGACTGAGGATCTTTTTGAAAAGTGGAGAACTGAATGATGATTTTCTTGCATTTGGTGAATTGTTGTAATCTTCACTAGTGGTGGTTGATTTCTGGCCTTCATTCACTGCGGCTACTGGTTTGGGTGAATTTCTATCTTTCCAAGCTGGGATGGGTGAGACAGACAGCTTAGCAGGTCTTAGGGGTGATGATGGAGTAGATCTCTTTTCCTCCTCTTCTTTGCTCTCACCAGATTGGAAAATCCGTCTGAAGAGAGGGGATGTCACAGAGAAAGACCTCTTTCTACTGTGGTTAGGAGAAGATGAGACTTCTGGCTTAAAATCCACCTCCTCATCAATGGGAGCCTCTTCCTCGGCTACAGGCCTGGTTACTCTGACAACAGGTCTTGTCATACCCTCATCTAGAACATCTTCATTGACTAATACAGTCCTGCTTTCCTTTAGAGCCTTTTTATATGATTTTCTTGCTCTTGTAAAAGAGGAAACTGGACAGTCCTTTGTCTCCTCCTTTGAAGGTGAGTTTTCCATTTCATCTTCCTCAGAGCCAGAGCTGGAGCCACTCAAATATTCAATATCTGATGAGCAATCCAGCTTGACTGCTTGTTGTAGAATGGTGAGGATTTCCTGGGCTGCTGGGGTTTGCATTCGATATTGCTTCTTCTCGCTTTCCTCTCCCTTCTTAGCTGATGTTTCAATGATAAGCACTGTATCATTGGCACCAAATCTAGAGAGTTCGCTAAAATCCCATGATTTTATTAGAATTGGCAGACTGTCAGTGCCTTTGGTAGAATCCTTAACTACAAGGAGTAAAACTCCCTTATGGGTATTGAGGTGGAGTTTGGGGTTAGCCCACGCTGTTGGCAAAACTCGTAGCAGTACTTCTTGCAGTGGCACTTCCACAGCATAAAAAAACTCTAAAGAAGGGAAGTAAAGTGAGAATGAAAAACAGTATATTACACTACATATTATGTTTATAGTGAAAACAGGAAGTTCATTGTAGATAGTACTTATGATAGAGTCTCAATGGGAGGCCTTTAAAAACAGCAGCTGTCTCAAGTGAAAAGAGAAAAATAGAATTATATACCCTAATCCATTCACTTTGTCTCAATGGACAAATACGGCTCATGCATTTACATATGCAAGATTCTGTTGAAAGCCGGGTTCAGTGGTTTCATTATATTCAGTATTATAAGATCAATGAGGCAGATGAGACAGCAAATTGCTTTTTTGCAGAGGCATACGTACTTCCCAAAGAGTGAACATTGTGTACACATACACTAGACAGATGAAAATGTTTGAGTTGAGGCCATTGAAAATGATTAACTGTAAACATTATCCACCAGTAACTTAAAACATAATATTCAAACAAACAAACAAAGGATTCATTCCACCAAGGGGTCCAGAGTTCAATTTTACCTTACATTATTCATTATTCATACATAAGTCAAACATCACACATTTTTGTATACTATATACATGCATTGATTGATTGATATTTCAGCGATTCATGTGCTATGCATGTACAATGGGTTAATGTTGCCACTGTACAAAGATTCCATGTATAGCTGAAACTGATACATGGCCTACAAATATATTCCTTATCTTCTCAGTTCCTACCTCTATAACCATCTCATGGACTCCCCTTCCTTCCTCTCTTCAGAGGTGTTCTACATACAACTCTAATTATAGTCTAAATATGTGAACTTTAAGGAAGAGTACATGATAACCAGGGTCAGGTTTATAAACAGAAGCACATTGTTTCAGGATGACAGCGGTTTCATGTCTATTTACAAACAGACAAAACAAGTAACAAGCATGCAAACAAAATGATATCAGTAGGCACCTCACCTGAAGTGTACCTCTCCTATATTGGTGCCATCCACCAACTCCCACCTTTTACTGACCACACCAAGAATTTGTGGAATTCCCTAAACTCACTATGAATATAATTACTAACTCAAATACTGACTAATTTGGAAGACCACTGTTTATATTTCTTCCAAATGGAGCCTAAGAACTTAAACTATAATCACATGCCACTGAAGTGAATAGAGTGTTATTCCTTTAATGGTGTCCTTATAGGACCATCCTACAAGTTTTTGAGAAATAAGTCTGTGAATTCATTAAGCTACACCTCTGTAAGAATAACAAGGTCGCCTGGTTTCAGTCACATAGTGATATGATGCTGAAACACACAGCAGCGCATACTAAGTCTATATGATTGGTCTTACAGTCGTGTTATGTGACTACATGAACCTAATGGCTAAGTGAGTATCTTACATACTAACACATTTAATGTTTACATTTGATTGAAAATGGTTTACTAATAACTATGAGTCAAAGGCTGGTTGCAAATTTAAACACCCTCAGCTGGTAGACCATCCATATCCGTATAGTGCTACGTACCTTCTACCGAAGACAATAAGGACAAATCAAAGTGGCAAATTACTTCAGAAGGAAGGCTCTTTTTCCTATGGATATACGTATATTAAATATGTATGACTTATCTGATATATAATACACCACTTTCAAACAAAATTCTTGGAAGGAGAGTTGAGTATCAAAGACTACAGTTAACTGACACTTAATTTAAAGATAATGTGTCCATTAAAATCAAATACTATTCTTATATTTCTTATTTGTACACTATTGAAGCTTAATACAATTCTCATACAAGTCAGGGATGTTCAATTCCTTTTTGGCATAATAGTTTAGGAAGTGTGTTCACATGAAGACAGTAAGTAAACCATGCAGCCTTAAAAGGGTGGAATTGAATCAAGAAATACAATGTACTAGTGCAAAACACAGCCACATGACAGACAAGTCAGTTAAAAAATACTTATTCTTGTATGGTATATATTACACATTAATAGTAGGGTATATACAAACATTCCATTCATTGCTAATACTATCAGTAGACTCCAATAGAGTGCATAATTAACATAGTAAAGGATTCTAAAGCTTTAGAAAAAGACATTTTACATATAACAATAAATCACTAAAGAAACCTGAGTGTTGTCAAACAAGAAGTTTACAGAGAAATAGGAATCTCTGAAAATGGTATAGTGTATGTCAATATGATGATACTAGAGACTTTTGTTGTTGAAAGGAGAGAGGGTACTCAGCTATGTAACTAATATGGAAAGGTTGATTCAGAATGATAAGATCTGTACACAGTGACATTTCCAAGATTTCTTGTGGTACATATCCTTTATAGTTACATAGAGGTTAATAAAAGGAAGCTAACATATGTTTACCAGAGGATCACATGTGTAATTTTTGTATTCAGATAGAAGGAAAACAATACTGTGGGTAATTTTATTCCTTGGTAACTAGGAAACAGCTAGTGATAATAGCATTTTAGGAATACAAGTATTTGGACATTTCAATAACCTTTACATTAAAATTAAACAGTGAATACCCCAACTTCCTTCTAACCCCAGAAGTACAAATTGTCTAGCATTGTCTACAAAAATTTACTAATCTTTCAACCATCCATTAATTAGCACTATTATAAGACATTGAAAACGAGTCCTATCTTACATAACACACATCATGCAATCTACAAATCGCTTGTGTTTTAAACAATAAACACACAGAATATTATTCTGTGTATACATACATAGCTATACCCTCACATACAGAATTATTCAGTGCTTACCTTGACCAAGGTGTTTTCTGAATTCCTTACTCCATTCGCTTCTTTCCAGCTCAGACTCTGTGGCTAGTACATGTTGTGCATGTGGAGTGAAGAGGACCAGTGGATAGTACCCACCAATAGGCTTTGGTGTTTCCATGGCAACTGTCTGACGGAGTGATAGTCTTAGCTTGATGATCCTGTCCTCAAAACCTTGATGTAGGACCAACTTTTTGAATAAAATCAATTCAAATTTTCCTGAAAATTAAAATAAATAAATAAATCAAAGGTCGAAAATCAGAGGCAAAACGAAATACAATTGAAAGAAATAGAAAACTAGAATAATACTGCACACTTGCATGTTTGTGCGCGAACTTACCATTAATATTCTTTCGAAGCTGTGCGTCGTGAGGCACCCACTGTATATAGTACGAAACGGAATTCAAGATTTAAAGAAATTCAGGGAAGGCGGAATTTATAACGGTGCATATAATTAAGTACTCAAAATTTATAGATACATAGCTGGAAATGCGACTTACTTCGACACCGTTGCTTAAGTAAAGCACACTCTTGCGGATCAATTTCTTGCTTCGTGCTGACGAGGTAGAATTTCGCCTAACTACAATCCGACTACGGCGCCTTCCTCCTTCGCTTCTAGTGGATACCGCTCTCTTCAAAGGCATCTGATACGACTACTATATTTTAAAGTGGTAGTATTACTGTAGTTCCAGGTTTACGTTCGTCCCTTTACAGAACCTTAAAAAGAGATTCATAGGAGACTGCCTGTGACGTCACGACACGCCCCTCAAGTGCTGTGGTTTACAACAGCTGCATTGGAGATGAGCTCCGTAAGCTCCACTTCAGTTTCGAAGCGATTCACCCTTCCTCATCTTCCGTGGGTAGCAAAATGGCTAACACTTAAAGAAGCAATTCTAAAGTTGCTGCAGCTTGTAAGCAAGGCATATAATATTATAAATAGGTCAGTCATTGTATAATGTTTTTCTTTTTAAGTCTGCTAGCTCGATTGCTGTGGTTCTGTTGCTGACTTGGAACATTACTCCTGGTATTACTGTAATAACCACAAACAGTTTGATTATAAGGGATGTAAAAGGTGAACATGACTTTAGAAATTATTGGTACTTTTACATAGCAGTTGGACTGTGGACAGCTTGCTATACAGTGCTCCTCCTCTTTTTTGGCTTCATTGGAATAAGAGACAGACCAAGGCTGGTAAGGGTCTAGTAAACTGACATGCACTTATCACAAAACACATGAATGATGCTACCTGCATGTAAAATGTACCAGCTGCAATTCCTAATCATCTTTATTTGTTTCTTTGGCATTTAAACTCTTCTCTTTAATTTCCCTTTATCTGCTTACCCCTCCTCCCCGTCTTCCCTTCTCCTCTTTGCCCCTCCCCTTTTCTCCCCAAAGATCAAAGATATAAACTGTATGGTTTTCATTCCTTTGTACAGCGCTCTTTTCTTGCTCTACTGTCCACTCTGCTTCTGCTTGTCGCTGGTCCAATAATGAGTGCTACCATATCCTTGATGGAGTACACCAGATATGCAAAAGAAAATGAAGTCAACTTTATTATCCCTAAAGTTGCAGTAGTAAGCATGTACATTGAATTAAATTGAATTGAATTTTCCTTATTTAATTGGGAAGGCCATTAGCTGAATATAAAGCACCCAATGAAATGCATATACATAATACAGAATAGCAGGATAAGAATATACTAGGATGGGGTTCAATTGAATGGGGAATAGAAATGATTTACAGACTTGAGGAATATGGTATGGAGTGAGTTCCAAATTGAGGTGCCTTAATTGAAAACAAAAGGATTTCTTGCCAAAGTTACTACGAACTTTGGGGAGGGAGAGGATTAAATTAAATTTATAATATATTCATAGGTGCATGAAACATGAAAGTCATTCTAGGCTGGAATTGTAGCAATTATTGAATTTCTTTTTTTGTCCCTTCCACAGGGATTTGGTTTTCTTTCTCTGATACTCTTTGTTATCGATGTCCTGCTTACTTTCCTGGCCATAAACAAATACAAGCAAAGCAAGAAGTTCATTAATGAAGCTGTTTCAATTATATCAACAACTAACCCTCAAATAAGTGAGTTTCCTCTTACATGTATGTACACATATGTACTGAGATGCATGCAAAAATACGTATTGACACTTTTCTAATCCAATAATGTTAACCCCTTAAGAACTATTTAAAATATTCTACTTACAAGATATGATGCAATGGCTATATGATAATTATGTAGATTACTGAGATGGGTTTGTATGTATATATAAAACTGCATGTTTGATTCAATATATTATTAGTGGTTTTAAATTTGTTAAGGAGGTAATATACAATAGGTGCAGGAATCTGTTAATCAGTTATCAGTGCTTGTAAGAGGCAATCCAGTGTCGCTTACTTTTGTATAGTTGAGGTCCAGAGACAAAGGTCTGCCGTGTCTCGTAGTCGTAGCAACATTATCAAGAAGGATAGTAGCATACTACGCAGAAGATCCCATCAAGGAGATCGTGAGCCTCTTCATTCAGCAGTTTAACCGGCTGAGGCAACTTAACTGTATGCATTATATATAGACTACTATACCATAAAGTACAATGTAAAACCTCATATATGTTCATCAGATCTTTCATGGAGCATTATAATCTTGGAGGTCTAACAGTTTATCAAAATTGTATGACATGCACACCTTTGTTCAAACATACCATATCTTAGATCTACAGGTACGTATGTATATATTGGGAGTCAATCACTGGTTGCCATTTTTGAAAGGACTTTAGTCCCCCAGCCAAGATGGTATACCCTGGTCCCTTGGCTAGTTTGGCATAACATATTCCAGTGGTATTTATGTTAGCCATCTTTTGCTGACAATATAATATTATTATGATTCTAACTGAACAAGTAGAAATACAATGCAATTCACATTAACCAATCAAAAATGTGAATAGTTTAGTCTGTGGAACAAAATTCAAATGTGACGTGCTTTCCTGTTAGCTTGTTGTAAATTCCAGCAAATATTTCAATCTACAAAGAAGTACAAACAACAACAATAAAGGTTCCAACACATTTAAGCATTTATGACAACAACACAAATGTTGACAGAAAATGGAACACACATGTGCATAGTGACAGGTAAGCAATTCTTCTCCGATCTTACCTTATGATCTATATTTGTCTGCTGTGACTGGTCTAAATGAACTTTTAACAGTCGAGTTCCATCTAGTTTAAATCTAATTCTTTTGCCGACTACTTCAGCAGGGAAGACCAGGTCGTCCAGCATGGCCTCATGTACGGCTGTCAGAGTTCTACTTCTCGGTCGGAGCTGCTTCTGTTTGGTTCTCTGATTTCTCTTTGGCTTGGGAAGGATGCGCCTCTGCAGCAAAGATAAGGGCAGTCACATGTCTGCTGGCAGTACACACAAGTTGTGCTAAGCAGTAGTAATGGCAAGCCAGTAATCATTCAATATATACTAAATATGAGAGCACTCAAGCATAGTCAGTATATGTATATACAGTAAACACAAATTATATTTGAGAGAAGTAAATATCTAAATTATTTATATTTGCATTAGACATTTAAACATGTATTACCTTATATATGATAGTAATACATTGTGTCAAATTAATTATTATTAGAAAGCTCTTTCACCTCTCCACTCATGTCCAGTCCTGCCACATAAATACTCGGAATTTCTTGGAATTTTCAGAGTAATATCTTAAATGTACAGTTAAGGATTACCTACGTACTAAGAAATGATAAGTGTCTGTGGCAGGACTGGACATCCCTCAAAACTGTCGAGTACATATAAGCTTTGGTTTCTTATAACAAACATTAAAACTAGCTTACCCATGCCATAAAGACTACAGTACGACCGCTAAACTTCTTTTCCAATTCTCTTATTAGTCTTGGTTGAATCTTCTGAAATTGTCTCTGTAGTCGAACTGGAATATAGATTACAATTGCCTTTTTACCTCCAACTTCAATCTCCTAAGAACACAAGTCAAACTTAATATAACATTTACTGTGTCTTGACATAACGATGCGCACACACTTTCATTATGAAACGGAACAAATGTACGTAAGTAATCCTATCACATTGCGCGGTCTTACCCTAGCGCCCATGATGAACAGCTCTCTTAAACTTGCTTTTATTTCAGCATTGACAGCCTCCAGTTCCTGAAGGGCCTTTACAACATGAGGGGATAGAGTATTTAGCAACCATTACTACACAAAACTGCATTACAATACAATCTAGTCGAGTGTACAATGGAATGTCACAGATATGAACCAAAATTGAACTCTAGGTGGAATACCGTATTCTATAACGATGAGGTTGATGTAAAGCCCATATTCAAGTTGCAAATAACTCACCTTTGCAACTTCTTCCTCGAAACGGTCAGGTCTCGCTCCGCCTGACTTTACTATTTTGGACGCCATCTAGAAATCCAAAAATTATACAATGCAGTAATATACAGACAAATCTTTCTTCTTCGTCGTCGAAAGATCAACAGTACAATTCTATAATGTAGATTATTACGATAGAAAATACACGCTAACTCCTACCTTTTCACGTGTGCCTATGGGCGTTACCACAATTGTCGTACATCACCCTCAGAAATTATAATAGCAGGGTTTTCCTCTCTTCTTGACTCGGTTATATTGAATAGTCAGTCTTTTAAGGAAATTTCGAGTAGTAAGTTGTTTTGAAGCTATTTCACCTAGTTCTATACAAAAATTGGTGCGACAAGTTAAGTGGTCAATTTCTTAGTTGTGTATTTTACTTGTATTCGTGTGTAGTACTTGTGCGAATTAATTGGGTTGTGAAAGCTTTTAAGTGTAATTTTGTCTATATTCGATCTTTCTGTTAGAAATGGTGCTTGGGTACGGTGCCCACGGAGGGAGGGGAAGATGTTATGACTTTTGGCTGGACTTTGTACAATGTGTTACGGAAAACGGTACGAGGAATAGGCATCTGTGCGAGTTACAGAGAGAAGACTATATGGAATGTCTTCATCGTACGAAACAGGTGATTAAAAACTAGTATCAGCTGTTACCTTTAGCAACTCCCAGCTGACTGAATATATCGAAGGACAGCAGTATCTACGTATGTATGTACTATGAGGTCTTTTCTCTTCTTGGGTTTGATGTGTAGATGCGGAGGATAGCAACAGTACTGAGTGAAAAGGAAAGATTAATAAAGGAGGGCAAGTGGGACTCCTAGGGACACTATATGAGAGACGAGACTGTAGTACTGTGATAATAGTGTTGGGATTGGTAAACCTCAATGTGTTCTTGAAGTGAATATATCACACTGATTTTTTAATGTTATTATTCAGAAAGATTGTGAAAATATAATTATATCATATGTGTGTATAATCATTCTTAAAAATGCAGAAATTACAATTGTTTTATATTTTATAAATCATGTGGAGAACAGTGGTGATATATGCTCAATCATGATCAGTGAAGGACCTGCATACGTATGTACGTACATGTACTTTGACAGTTGAGAAGGGACAGAGAACTTCAAAGGCAGTGGGGTAAAAAGACATTGCAACAATATAATAAAACACTTGAAATGGATGAACATTTTCCCTTAAATGAATGGTCCAGTTCTCAATTCGTAGACACCATATGCATCAGGTTCTCTTCTGCACACTCTTTCTCCATAAGTGAACTCGGCTACCACGTACGTGCTGATTGCCACTATTGTTACACCCACTAGCAACCACAAGTTAGCTTCAATTGATATGACAGTGGAAATGAAGTAATTAAAGGCACCCCCAAGAGCAAAAAATATCCAATAAGGAGCTAATACTTCCGTAGTTAGTTTATCCCTTTTTCCATTGATGCTGTAGTAAACTAGCGGAGGGAGATAGTAATAGGTATAATATAGGTAGCATACAATTGTTACATGTATGCGTAGCTAATGTATGTGTACAGTATAATGTATAGAGTATATGTATTATGATAATGATTGACAGATCACTCCCTAAAACTAATGATTTATATTAGAACATATGTGTGATGGAAGAGAGGTTTAAATGTATCTATTACTAACTTAAAGAGCTATTTGTTATTGGTACATTTCTCTTACCAATATATATACGTACATACATATGAAATAAATGTTGAAATACATAATATTAAATTTTATACATAATATTCGTATATACATATGTACAATTTTTAACATACTGTATGTCAACTCACTTATTGGTCCAACAGCCCAAAAGGCTATTATTACACCAAACAAAAGTGATGTCAAAACAATCATTATAAAGTTTGGTTCTCTACTCCAAAATATCAAAAAAAGACAGACAGCGATATGTATTGCTGATACTACTATGGCCGTTGCTGTTCTAGTGATGTAAAGTGTGACTTTTCCAACTGCTAGGAACATTAAGAAGGTAGCTATTGACCAGATAATGACTGCTACACCAATGTAAGCTATTCCAACACATTCTGACACGAAATGCTAATTCATGAAGAGAAGAAAACAATTTTTAAGATGACATTATTTTTAAGAAATATATATTTCTTTTACTTTGGAGCATCACTTACAAGACCATCATTGTAAATGATCTATTAGTTGAGATGGTCTGGTCTGTTTAAAACTTCTGAATGGACATGTACAATGACTGGTTGGTTACATTCTTGACATTAATATATAATTATTATTACTACTATGAGTAACAATCTAATTATTCAAATCGACATTTTGCTATAATGCAATTAAGTATTTGGGCACCTTTGAAAACCTGGTAGTTCCTTCCTATATACACCGATATATACCTCTCTGTGACATGTATACAGTTATACAACAATTATATATTCAGCATTGTTCTTGATTATGCAATACATCAAAATCTATAACTGCTTCATGTTCCATATTATGTTGTACATAAATATGTTTTATGTTTTCTTGCTTACCTTTGTAAAGGATCCTGTATAGAACCCACCCATTAAGCCAGGCAAGAAGGCTCCAGCAAGTGGCAGTAAGTAAGAAGGCTTTTTCATCATCCAACAGATAGAATAGAGCTTTTTCCTCATGTCCTTAAAAGCTTTTCCTTTAGATTTCCAGATGCCATCTTTGTGATCATTTGAGAGGAACATAGCCAGTATGATAGGAATCACACCAATGAATGCAGCAGTGCCAACAATTGCATAATATGTAGAGGGAGACAGTGCTACTAGTGTAATTGGTTTATCACAGACATCTGATTGGTTGAGGGAACTGGTTGAGTTTTGAAAGAGAGGATCGGTAAACAAGAAGACAGAAGTTATAACATTCCCAAATGCAGTACCGAGTCTTAGCCAAAACATTAGAACACCCTGGAGAATAGAAATAAGCCGATTGCTGTTTTCCTCTACATTCCCAGGCTTACCCTGAGCTATCACAGGGGCATTCTGATTAATATAGGCCGGAGTAGCAATGAACATAACACCATACCCTAGTCCAATCAAAATTGAGCCTGGGATCATTGTGTACCACGAAGGGTAGAAGTTGCACAGTGTGAAAATCAAATAACAGATACTCCCAGCAATTGTAGTTATTTTCAGTCCAACTAGATCAATAACAAGAGGAACAAGTAAACTGGAGACTATCCAGGCAGACCACTGGAGACCCAGTGACACAAAGCCAAGAACCCGATGTAGTGAAGTAAGACTTCCTGCTAATATGTAATAACCACAGGTGGAGAAAAACAGTATACAGATTGCAAGGAATACGTTACAGTAAGGTCTCTTGAGCGAAACATTAATTGCCAATGTATCTTCTGTATGAGTCGTTTTTATATCGGGTAATGGATTAGCGAGCGCTTTGCCATTGTCGATTTTGACTTCGTCCGTTACAATTTGAACGTTTCTTGCTTCTTCTTTGTCTTGATGCCTCTCCAGGTAGCTCCCTAAGACTGAGGGCATTTTGCCGACTGTCGACCGGATTTAACTAGTATAATTTAATGGTATATCCGAAACCATTAAAATACGCCGCCGCGGAGCTCTCGCATCGGAAGCGACTTAGAAATGTGTTATTGCGCGCGAAATTTAGAAATGGTTAGCTCGGGTTAAATATATAATTTTGGTCCTTTAACAAAAATCTGCTCAGGTAATATAAGTCAAATAGACTCTATCGAAACAGTATAGATTTTATTGTCACATACGATAACAGACGAATATCGCCAGGTGTTCCGGCCTCGCGGGTTTAATTATTTTTTACTTTTCAGGTCTAGTGTATTATGTATAATATAGTGGACACAGGTTCGAATTCCCATAAATAATCTAATACACAATTTCTTACATGCTCTCCCTACTCTGTATATAATACTATCATTTGTCTGTACATACATATAGGGTATATAATCCATGCAAATTTAAGCTTTCCTTCCTATAATTGCAACCACTATATACTGGAATCAACTATAAGGGAGTTAATTGCACTGAGCTGCAAGGCTATAATGATATTGATAACCAAATAATCACTGGAAATATTATACCAAATCACTGGACTTCTGTCCCCCAGCCAATTGCAAGATTAGACTGCAGTCACTATGGTGCATGGTTTGATGTAATATGTATCCAGCTTATCACTACTGGACGTTTCACCTCTTGCTGGTCACTCACTTGAAGAGCCTTAGGTATCATCACATGCACTACATCAGTATAGCCTAGTATACTATATGATGGTAATATCTACAATAATTCAAAAAGTAGTGGCATGCACAATCCAATCCTCTTTATCTAAAACATTAAACAAGTTTCTCATAACACTTGAGCCTTCACTCAGTGTAGAAAGGGACCCAACTAGCAGCAGCTTTCTCTTGGCTCTTGTGAGTGCTACATTGAGTCTTCTCCTATCTTCCAAAAGTTTTCCAACCTACGTACACAAGCATATATAGCAACAGGGCAATGATAAGATGCCACTATAAAGTACACTGTATATCATTTGTTGCTGTATGTGATACAGTTTTGCCTTATCAATGTGATAGATTTATACAATTACATGGTACACCTACTAAGATATGTACTGCTAAATACATAATACACAAATATACAAAGCATGATGCAATGTATATATACATTACAATATACGTATAATACAAACTATTAACTATTAATATGTGTAGGGATATTGTATATTATCACAGTGCTTTCACAAGTGGCATGGATCTTAGGTCAACTATGCCTTGTGGTCAGACTCAAGTTGTACTAGGTATCAAATAAAGAAATGCTGATAAAGGAAGCGTGGAATTTTTATGCAGAAATGGCTGTCTGGCTCATACAGTGGAGCAAAAGAACTCTCTTCTACACAAAGCTCTACTAGTAATAATGGGTTTGGTAAAAGGACAGTTTAGCAAGGTTTTGCATGGAAACCCTGATACTATAAGCTTAGGATTGTTCTATCTATCTTGCCTGTTTGTCCCTGTTGCTCCTCACAAAGGAGACTATTATGCAAGACTTATCCCGCCCTTGATAACGATCTATTGTGTGAACTTCCACCTCTGATACAGGGGTGTCATATTTATCCTTAGTTTCCATGGTAACCAAGCTGCTTTTTATCATTTTAAGCTGTTGTCTGTATGGAGTTATTACTCCAATATCTGAATCTTTAACACCAAACTAGTAAAAAGGAGTGGAAAATGGACTAAATGAATAAGTGTCTAGCTGGAAGGATGGATGAATAGGTAGATGGATGAATGGGTGGATGACTATGGATTAATAGACAGATGGATAAATGAATATGCAAATTACAATAAATCTCTACTTTTATTAATTCTCCGATTAATTTAGTGACAATCGTAATTTCTCCTTCATTCCACATATTCCTGGATGTATTGATCTCTTCATAAAAATGTAACTGCAAGTAAATAACACAACATGAAGGATTACTTTGTCTTGGTTGATGCTTCAGATAAATTAACAAACCTTATCAGTGTTGATAAACACAACTTTTCTGTGGGGACTAACTGCTTGATCCAGCCAGTTAATTTTTTTACTATGGCAACCATCAACTGTTTCAAACAAGGGTGGTTTCCATAGTGGCATGCAGAGTTGAGCACATGCTACATCTTCACTTCCTGCTCTCAGCTGATTATCATAGACCAGGGTATTGGAGAGTAGCATTATTTCACTGTTTAGAGGACAGGATATAAGAAATCACTCAATAGCAGCTGCTTAATAGGCTCCATAGCAACTCCTATCTCTTCTACTATACTATTGGTGCAAGAAAACTTTACAGCTAAAAACATCTGTATGTTACTTTATTTTATATTTTTATAACATATGATGATGATGTAGACAAAGCTAATCATGCAGCTTTATCTCTTAAAGCCCCCTATTTCCTCATGCGTTATAGGCCAATTAATAATGCATATAGTATTGTACATCCTGCAAGCACAGACCCTCTGACAACCATTTTATGTGATGCAATCACTATATACAGTGACACACAACAGTTGGAGAACTTACTTGTTCATTCTGTATTGCTCATTGAGCACAATAAGAGCTTTTGGATGGGCCTCACAGAGCAACTTGAACAAGCTCTCCCCCAACCCTTCAGTCCTACCACAGAAAAACCAAATGATACAAAAAAGAATGCAAAGAGGAGGCAACATTCAATCATAATGTAGCTCAGCTCACCTAGCAACCGGAGACTGAACTAGTGGAGGCAGCTGGTAGTGATCACCGACCAGTATAAACTAGTTAACAAAATAGAAAGAAATGTAATTTCTGCACTTCAAGTTTGGCACAGTTAGAAGAAATCCGTATCATCTAATAAATCTAATTACGTAACATTAAAGTAACAAAATGGAGTCACTGTATATAAATAGTAACAGATAGTTACGGTAGCCTAAGTGATATTCACTGGACTATATTTGGATATATACCAACCTTGTCAGCTAGCTGTAGAGGTCCTAGTGACATTGGTAGAGTGATCTGTGTTGCCTCATCTAAGAGACAAAAGTCAAATCTTCTTCTTGCAAATATTGCATTATTCACTCCAAAACAGGTTGCACCTATCAACGTCTGTTATATGAAGGAAATACTATCAGGTTGAGTGAAGCATACATAGAAATATATATATTTATGTGGAAGTCCTTGTTGCTGACTGAGGCTCATCAAGAAAGAGACTTCCATAATGTACGCAACAAAGACTACACTTCATATATAATATATAATTTCTGTACTGTCAATCTTTAGTTATAGTGAGGTACAATAAACAAACAATAAAAATCTCGTATGCTTAGGGAGTGCCTAGTACTGGCTCTTTTTATTCTTTCCTACCAAATGTCACTGTTAGAGCTAAACCTTACAGTCAGCTAAGGTGTGCCAGTCATGAAATTAAATTCTTTTTCTAAGTTAACACTCATTTTTGAGCTACATTTCCCTATATATAAGAAACCTCATTTATATAACACTTAGAACTAAGGACTCAAAGAAGAAGACAAGAAGACAAAGATTCCCAATGCCACTGATGAAGGATGGCATTCCAAGAAATAGCTGTCTGGGCCAGTGGAGAAGAAGAAAGAAAATGGGTATGAAACTGTATCCTCATCCAGTGTGTAGTAATATACGTAGGTCTGGGAAAGCATTCTATTAAAGGTACTTTTCCCTTATAACCTCACATTGATGTTAACAATGTCTTTTACAATTATGGTGTTCATATGTGCTGAGTACTATAGTAAAAAGGACTTACACCAGATGTAAGGGTTGCCTTTATCCAACAGCACACTCAGTAGTTGCTGCAGGTGGGATTCTATTAGTGCCAACTCAATAGGTAGTATTTGAGTGAGATTCGTATAAAGCACCAATTTTTGAATGAGATTCTTATAAATGATCAAGTTTTGAATGAGATTCTTACACAGCACCAAGTTTTGAATGAGATTCTTACAAAGCACCAAGTTTTGACTGAGATTCTTACAAAGCACCAAGTTTTTGACTGAGATTCTTACAAAGCACCAAGAGATTCTTACACAGTACCAAGAGATTCTTACACAGCACCAAGAGATTCTTACACAGTACCAAGAGATTCTTACACAGCACCAAGAGATTCTTACACAGCACCAAGAGATTCTTACATAGTACCAAGAGATTCTTACACAGTACCAAGAGATTCTTGCACCAAATTTTGAGGGAGATTGTTCCTTATGTCGTCCAGTTGCCTAGCACATTCTTTCCTTTTAAAGACTTGTAGCACGGCACCTAGCTAGAGAAGCCTCCCATCGGCCTCCCCATTGTATAGCTGTAAGCATTCATATTTAAATAAAGAAAATCTCAGTCAAAACCCTTGTGGTTCAGTATGTAAACCCAACACCTATGTACAAATTAGTATGTACAGTACATAACATTATACCTACATACATACCTTCCTTTCATAAACGTCCTTCAGATAAGAAACTGATCTAACATCAGAAGTAAGATGAGATATTGTGTGTTTCTCAATCTCTTTATGAATCTGAGAGGAAGACCCTCCCACTCTCAAGTAGTCCACACCCACCTGAGGAGGGCAATAAAAAATCTTAAAAACAGATGAGACTACTTCAGGAAAACAGAGTCTATACATTTAATACAGAATCTACTGTAAATTCAACAATCCACATCATATCTACATACAGTATCTATGTATAATCCTGTAAAATAATCACTTACTTGTGATAGTTTCAAGAGGAGATTGTCCACAGCTGCATTTGTAAAGCTGGCAAATAGGACGGTGTTGCCCCTGGCAACCAGCACCTGTATAAGAGCAGCCAGAGTGGTAGTCTTCCCTGTCCCCGGCATCCCTTGAATCAGCAAGTAGTCTTCAGCAGCCAGAGCCTAATTGGAGAGATGTCAGCCATTTAATACACAAACATATGATCATACATAATTATACATACAGTAAGTGCTACAGCTCCACACATAAGCACTCACACATAGGCACTCACACATAAGCACTCACACACAGGCACTCACACACAGGCACTCACACACAGGCACTCACACACAAGCACTCACACACAGGCACTCACACGCTCCACAGCTCTTCTCTGGTTAGTATTCAAGGTGAAGCTCGGGAGGTCTAGTGCGGATGATTCTGTTTCAAAGTCATTAAACCTGGGTTCTGCATCATGGATAATTAAATCTCTTAGATGGGCAGCACTGTGGACAAGAGAAATAGAAGCTATTATGAACATTGTAGTCAGTAAACCAAGATCTTGTTGTCATGGTGACTGCATGTAATGTTTAGGTTACCGTTCATCAGTGGAGGTCATAAGGTTGCCTAGGCTCATCCACATGGTATTTCCTATGCCACCGTTGTAGAGATCCACTCTGTATGTGGCACCAGAAGGAAGGACCCTGCAATAAAGAGAAAAATTAGTGTCTTTATCATAAGTATCCTGGGGCTCTTATTTGAAACTCTTATATATGGCAGGCTCTTATTTAGGATCTTCTTATATGGACTTCTCTGGTGTGAAAAGTTTCTTATTTGCCTTTATATAAGAAAAGCTTCACTCTTATAATTGTTTCACAGAAAAGTCAAAATAGATGATTCTCTAAAGGTTGTTTCCTGCCTAACCTGTCGATGAGAACAGTGATGGTTGCCTCAGTCATTGATCTTATGTATCCTGTGGACAGTGCCCATTTGGTCCCATCTTCTCCACTGACCAGAACCTTCTCACCTCCTGCCATGGAGGGAGGAATAAACTGGCCTCTTGTCTGCTCCAAGGAGAGAGTTTGGAGGACTCTGCCATCATTAGTGGTGACATGACCCAGCGGTGACAATCCAGTAACGGTTTGACCACTAGCGACTCTACAAGTTGACAAGATGTGAATGAAATAGTTACAATCGTAATAATACTCTCAGCCACTATTCTAATCAAAACCTGTGTTTGGACAGGGAATGTGTTACTGGAAGAATATAGCAATGTCCAGCTTCACAAAACAGACAAGAAAGGTCTATGTATCTGTAACATGGTCTCTTTGTAGGCAACCCAGCTTGGAGTAAGTATATGTATATATATAATGTTACAAATACTAGCTGTACAACAATTTGAATGTAATTCTAACAGTCCAGCTATTGGAAATCTCAATAGTATATACGTATGTATATAACTTTGACTGGTGATTTTCCGATCAAAATCATTTTGGTATTTACATAGATCAAGTGTTCTAATATAAGTGATATTACACTTTTCAAAACAAACACTATATCATTTCTAATAGACTCAAACATTTTCAGCCATTTTGATCGTATGTTCCAACTATATCTTGTCAAACTGCAGTAGAAGGAAGTCAGAATAATATCACATCACTTACCTTTGTCCAACAGTATCAGTCCAAACATCTCTAGCCGGCTGTTGAGATAAGGAGAAGTGAAACTCAATGTCCACAAGACGAAACCATTTTAGGAAGAAAGCAGTATCTTTGTCCTTCAAGTGTCCTGCTACATCATCAAACAGTTCAGGAACACCACTGCTCTCCTTCGTACCCTGTTCCAATGATCTGCGATTTGATAGTTTACAAGATGAGACATGGCAACCAAGTTACAATCTAACAATGTCTCACTTGTGAAGGGCAAGGCATTGCTTCATAAGAGGGCACCTCTTACAAGTCCTCGAATCTCCTAGCATTTCGGGAAGAAGGGTAGATCCGTCTTTACCTTTCAAACTCACAGCAATTTGATTCCTCATAATCACAAGACCTGAAGACACAGCATTGAATACATTTATACATATATTGCAACACTAGAACATTAATAATACCATAATACTACTATACATGATGTAATTTAGTGTCTATAAATAGCCACATACACTTATTGTGCAGAATATATGAATTAGTCTCGAATCCAGACCCTTCCTTCACCCACCATCACTACAATTGTGCAACTAATATGGATATTCTGGGGTTCTGGGCTCAAGCTATAATATTAATGAACATATGGTACTATAAGGATACATACTGTATTATTGTGCTATTTGCTTCTAAAATGTTACATAATCCAATGTGTCTATAAATAGTAACACATTCCATTCACCTCTTTTCTCCTGGGGGAAGGCAGGCACCCCTTGCATGTGATTGGCCGACAGATAGTGAAGGAGGCCCCCGGGCACTTCCACGTTGTACCGGTCCCTCAGCATCAAGGTGTACAAGATGACCTGAACAACATGAAGAAGAGACAGGTCACCTAACGGCATCTGCCAAGAAGGTGGATGGGTTACCTGAGCTCTGTGCTCTGCTGATCCTAGCTTGTTCCACATTCTACCAGTTTTCAGCTCAAAGGGAACTTTGTATTGCTCCATATTGTACTGGTCTGGTTGGCCAGACCCTTCATCTCTATGGCCATTCTTCTTTGGTAAGGTATGAATCTAGTTAATGGATGGACGGATGAATGAATGGGTGGATGAATGGATGGGTGGATGAATGGATGGGTGGATGCAATGAAAGATTGATGGATGGGTACTACATTGAGATGGTTCACCTTTACTTCAACAGTAGAGTCAATCTTTCCCTTCAAGCCATACCGTGGAGCCCAAATATTTTCCTCTATATCAATAACTTTTGATACACACAGTGTAGATGTTCCATCCTCAATAACCCCACTCACACTCCTAAGAGAACAGTTATTATGAAAATTGTCAAGAATTGGTATAATAGATTCTAATCATCCTTGTACAATCAGTAAGTGGGTGTACGTGCGTACCTTTTGAAGTCAATCTTTCCCATATTTGGATGAGGGTCCTTGTGAATGAATCTCTTGATCCAAGTGTTCATAGCACTGGCGTAACCCTTTACCTTCTCCAACACTTCTCCTTCACCCAAATTGAGAACATACCTGATACAGAAGATGTACGTACGTAGTGACAATCTCAACATGAACACACAATTACATATCGATTTTCTAAATTTTAAACTCGACCCTCAAATTCAATCATCTTGTAACTGTGAAACCCGTTTACCATTGGCTACTATCAACAGTGCTTGGATTATATATTTATAGGATAACTCTCCATTCCTTGTACCTGCAATCTCTCTCTATCATACGTAGGTATACAATAATTATTACTACAGTAAAGATACGTACAGATGAGATTAACTCACAGCTGCTCCAAGGTAGAGAGATTTCTCAGCTGCTGCTCCATAACAGACTTGATGTATGAGATAGTAACACTCTGTTCACCTTCCAGTTGTGACTGTCTCAAGACCTGTCAAATATACACACTATTTGCTGCACTGCCATCAGATATGTATTTACCAACAAAAATAAATAAACAAATCTACTTAAGTCAAATTTTATTTACAAAACTTATACAAACATGTCCATACCAGTAGAGCTTTGGATGAGGATACAGTTTCAACGAACATGTATATAAAAAGGTTAAATGGTATGACTTACGTATATGATATATAGTTTTACCTTTTCAAAGACTTCATGCAGTAAGCTGCCAATCACTAGAACTTCTCCTCCGCCATCCTTTCCTGGTATTCCTCCTTTGAATATCTCTGACAAGACAGCTCTGTATAAAGACAAATAAGTATATCTGTATAGCCTTACATTCACATCTATATTTGCTTACCTGCGTCTACATGTCACTCCACCAGAGATAGTGGTTGCTCCTAGCAACCAATCTGGGTTTAAAACAATATAGCTCTCATGATCGTTGTCAAAAATTAGGTTTCCATGGTGATCAACAAATGGATCTACCAATCGGATTTCATCTCCCACACAAACAGTCATGTAATACCTTCAGGATAGCACAAAGCAACTGTAATATACGAATACGTAAGATATAGTCAGTATACAGTCAATTACTTTTGAGAATTAATTTTTAGAACTTTCTGAAGATACTAGCAAGTGCATTCATTCAACTACGTACATACTATACAGAATATACTTACATACGTACTTACCAATCGCCCCTTAATGAGCATCTATTTAGTGACTCATCTTCAGTGTTTTTCACTCCTTTGAAGGAAAGTATTTTCTCTGGTAAGATCCTGTAAAATCCAAAGATAAGACACCAATAGTATCTGTAGATCTAAACTGCCATTTTACTGCATAAGTAGACATGTAAATATTTGTCTGTGTTAGTTAGCTTTTTGACTTGTGTATTAAGCTACATCTGACAGATTGCTCAACTTCTATCATAAACTGCTGAGAGTGAACACCTCTTTGCCGGCCTTACCTCCCATCCGGTGTCTGGTACTGCTCCTCTTCAACAGCACAGACCTCAAAAAGGTTGTAAACAGGAAGACACACTGTGTGCTGCTCTTCATTCAAAGAGGTAGCCTCTTCTTCAAGATCTTGCATGAAGGCTTCCACATCGGGCAGAAAATAATCCTCATTGTTTGGCACACTAACATCATCTATAATCTGACTCAGTGAGGGAGCTATATTTAGAGATAAACACAATATAAAGTAATAGAGAAATGTTAAGCCTTACATATTATGTATACAGCTGTGTATTATAGGATGCTGATAGGTATACATATAAATGCACATTTTCACACATGCTTAACTAACCATCTTCTATCTCATTTATTGAATCACCATCAAATTGATCTAGCAGACACTTTTTAGCCTTCTCCATCTGTACTGAATCCTTTTGGCTAGAAAAGAAAAATCTACTGGCCTTTGCTGAGGAACATTTAGAGTTTGCTGGTGTCCTCCTTGTGATTAGAGGAGAGGGGTGTGTCACAGGAGAGGGGTGTGTCACAGGAGATGGGTGTGTCACAGGAGAGGGGTGCGTCACAGGAGAGGGGTGCGTCACAGGAGAGGGGTGTGTCACAGGAGAGGGGTGCGTCACAGGAGAGGGGTGTGTCACAGGAGAGGGGTGCGTCACAGGAGAGGGGTGTGTCACAGGAGAGGGGTGCGTCGCAATGGGACTGCCAGTTCTCCCCTCAGGAAGATCCAGGGAGAGGGAAACTTGAGGAGTTACATCTTTAAAGTGTTCACTGTCATCTTTCTCAATACTAATGTTATTTTTATCAAGGGATGCACTTTGGTCCAGATCATCTGCTCCACAAAGTAGCGAGTCTTCATTGCAGACAATCTTGCTCTCTGTGTACTGCTCTTTACAGCAAGTCTTACAATCATCCATCTCTTCCACACCTGCTGGGTGTCCACTTCCATATAGAGAAAGCAGTGAAATTGCATCATCACTGCCTTTAATTGCGTAATTATCAAGATCATGACATTTCCTCAGCTTAGCCTTAGGGCAAATCAGTGAATTGGAACTTGGACGCTTGTTTAATTTAAAGACTTTCTTCCTCTGATTACTAATGTCCTCAATTGGGTTACAAGTGTTTTCAATCGGGGCAGGTTCATTCTGCTTAGAAGGAGGCGTGTCAGGACTAATACTAGCCACTCCCATCATAGGTCTGACAGAAGCACTGATAGAGTTAGCGTCTTGAAAAGGTGCTCTCTCTTCTCTTGGTATGATACACTGGATCAAGTCATCACCTAACATTACTTGTTTGTCAGCCTTGTCTGGATTAACTTCCTGTTTAACTAAATTAACTTCCTGTTTAAATCCACTCTTGGGCACTTCAGGTTTTAACTAAAGTAATATGTACCGTCAGTAACGATTATTGATTATGTTGTCGGATATGCCCCTACCTTAGTAAAATAGGAGTTAAGCGTATTCTGAACATTTCTGGATTTCTGGAAAGTTTAGAAACATACTAAATTAGTAAATTATTCAAGTCGAAAGTCCATTGTTTCTTACGTTCTTTAGTTTAGCGGATTTCGCTTTCATCGCCTTGGGCATTGCTGGAGTATATTGTGTGCCGCCAAATGATTGAGATTATGCAATGTAAACAAAATGGCCGCGAGTTGCGATAGTATTTCTTTCGTAAACAAAATGGCTGCGAGTTGCGATAAAATTTCTTTCCTGATTGACACTCCTTTCTTTGGTTGTCTTGTTAATTTGCGAAATTATTCGAATGGCAATACTGTTGCTAGGCATGCGACTCCATATTTGTCATCTCCTCGCTTGAGTCAAACTTTGCACCAATCGGGTGCGCCCGTTTGAATCGAATGGTCTTTGATCAGAAACAAGATTTTCTCTTTGGGCTGTACATATTCAATATATTAACGGTGGTTTTTCATAAAATTCTGATCGCCGTTTCAAGTGCAATGGAGGAATGTAACGTTTCAAGTATTCATAACATTGTCCTAGACCTCTCTCTGCTTAGTACAACGGTACGATCTCCGAAATCTAAGGAAAAGCGGCGAAATAACACGGAAACTGACAGCTACACTTTTGACAACAAATTCACTAGATCAAAGGCAACAGTAGGTCTACCAGCATCTTTTGCCGGGCAACTAAAAGGTACCTCTACTGGTCAGCTTCTGAAAATTAATATTTTCATGTATAATTTTAAGATTTGTAATGAACTGCATGTTCCTTGAGATGAAAATAGTCTTGAGGTCGAATGAATTATCATTAGCCAGCTATGTAAGTCTTCAGGTTCTAGTTCATTAAACATTACAGATATTGTATTCATGTGTTATTGCTTTCAGTGCATGGCTTGAATCCACATTTGATGGTAATGACTTATGTTATTTTGATACACACACTTACAGGTAAATGTATGGCAAGAATGTCCACCTCTGTGAACAGTATACCAGCCATGAAGTTGTTCACTGAGCCTATCAGGTAAGCAGAGATACATTTGAATACATGGTCGTGGAGGAACCTGTATGAATGAATGGTCACCCTCTATAGAGGATTACTCACCTAAAATATTTTTGAATCTCACAATATCCTTATAATCCATGGCCAGATAATCCAATGAATACTTAAAAATTACATATGTTATTTTTAATTACGTATATATTGATTCATATATGTTTCTTTATAACACATGCATTCATGAATTTTAGGTCAAGTATTATTTTCTAACACATAATCAGTTGATATTGTAGATATATATAATTGAATAGTGTGTATATACAAAGTATATACATATGTGGTAACAATAATGTGATCGTTGTGTTTGTATTTAGCCCAGGTCCTTCATTGGACTTGCTAACACCAGACAGATTGTCTGCAATAAAGGTCTCACGAAGTGGTCCCTTTAATTTAACAAAATCCAAATCCCCAAAATGGTTGCCAAGAGGAGCTACCTCAAGTCAAAGTGACTCACCAATGGCCTGCTCTCTGGCAACTTTATTGACAGAGATTAAGAAGACAACTTCAGGAGGAGGACAGTCACATGCATGCTTTCAGAAAGGGAGGGATACTCACCAGCTCTCAATTGCTGAAGGATGCACTCTTGGGGAACTAGTACTTAAGGAGAGGGCATTACTTGAGACAGGGGTAATTCAAGGAAGTCCTCAAGGAAACAAAAAACTAGATCATCCTAGCAATCTGTCTCAAACTAGCAGCACTGTGATTGAACACCTAACACCCTCCGATAATGTCCTCCCTCACTTGAACAAGAATATCACTAAACAGAAGAATCACAAATATCTTAGACCCCAGTTTGGTACCTTTACACAGAGAAAGAGCCATCTTGTTGATGGCTTTGATAAAGAAGATGAAGATGTCTCATTTGTGCAAGAGGGCAGTGTTCCAGGAGTGCATTACCAGAAGGAATCACCTCACTGCCTGCCAAAACACACGATAGGAACTGTCTTCAGGAACAAACAGCAAAGGAAACTGGATCACTGTACTGAAATGAAGGAATTTGTTGATGATCGCATAGTCACAGGACAATCCTCTGTTATTCATGCATTCATGGAGAGGAATAGCAGGAGTGTTGGAGAAGTAGTCTGTGATACTGTAGACAGACAACCAGAGAATTTGAGCAAGATAACTAAAGAGAATAATTTCTATCCAAGGTACGTATACATCTGCATGAGTAATTATAGATCTAGAGAATGTCTTGCATGATAAAATGCTCTTGAATAATATACGTATCAATATTCATATGTTACAGTATTTACATACTTATGTCTATTTCAGGTCCAATTACAAAAGTAAAACAAAGCCGACAAGGAAGAAACAAAAGAGATTTCCTTATTTGGATCCTTTTGAAAATGCTAGTCCTCCTGATCAGCTTTGTAAGCGTATTTCAGAACTTGCAAACTTGCAGGCTCAGACTGTTCGAGTTGAACATTCAAAAAAATTATTAAAACACTCAATAATGACCAAATGAACTAATTATTGATAAATTTAAATTTTGGAAATATCTCTAATTTAAGATTATACGTACAATAAACGTGAACGTTAATGAGTTAAATGCCAGAGTGCAGCTAGCCTATACATAAGAAGGTATACGTGTGCATATACTTTATTATTTAGTTAGTCTTTTCAACTGTAACTGTAATCTTGCAGTAAACATGTTATATATACGATTTCAGTTTTCTGTTTTCTTCTTTCAAATAATCTACTTCTTCCTCAAGTCCAGAAAGTCGTGACATCAGTCTGGCATGATCTGTTAGCAGGAGGGAGAGATGATTTGAGACATTATTGTCCAAATGTTGGCTCATATCGCTCCTCTTGGCATTCTCTTGCTTGCATCCAAGTGAACTAAATTGACAGGATATCTCTTGCTCTGGACAAACACTCTCAAGATGGTGTTCTATTTCTTCTCTTGGTAATGTTAATTGTGGGTTGCATTTGTTTGGACAGCGCATTGGCCAGTTAGGGCAACTCTTATAATGGTTTTTGTTTAGGTCAGAACGTGTATATAAGAGAAAGAAACACTGATATGAAGCTGCAGCAGTGTGACATCTTGGGCAATGTACCCTTCTTGATTGACAATCATTCTCTATGTGTTCCTCAAGCCTATATCTTAGAACTGTCACATTCTCACATAAATCACACAACACACCCTGAAACTGACACTGATCTCTGAGGTGAAGGTTCACATCTTTAAGGTATCCCTTCCATGTACACCTCATGTTTGGGCAGTGTGTCATCAGTGTAAGAATTCGCTGTCTTGCTCTGATGTCTGCATGAACCTGGAATCCTTTCTGTCTACAACATGGACAGCTACGATTTTGCTTTTTACACTTCTGAATGCACGTAAGACACATCGTCTTTACACAGCATTCAGTGAGTTTGGGCTCTTCGGATAACGTGGCACATATAACGCACTCCAACCAATCTTCAACTGACTTCTCAGCAAGATGGTATACCTTCTCTTGGAATGTTATCTCTACTGATCCCTTTTCTTGAATGGGTGGAAGTGATATTGGTATTTTTGGTTGTATTTCTTCAGTGAATGCTTTAAAGAAGTACATGTTTTTCTTTTTTGCTGAAACTCTTTTTGCTGGAGCTCTTTTAGCAGAAACTTTACTCCCTCTGATCCACTTTTGATCAGATTTCCATTCTTCTGCGCTAACTTCAATTTCATCTCCAGGCTGAACACTTAGTTCATCATCAAGTTGTGCATCATAGGGAAATAGAACTTTAACTTTGAGCCATACTTCAGCATTAAAAGCCATAGTAAATCTATAGAAACAAATTAACATTTAATACAAGATATTTCTATATAAACCCCAGCTACAGAAACATACATTATAATATTATAGCCTTTTCAAAATACTGATTAAAGGATAAGCTCTTTCACTGTCTGAATCACGTCCCAAAAACCCAAGGCTAAAAATAGCAGGGGCTTTCCCACTGTCCAAATAAGGATCTATCACATGATCTTATATAGCCAATCCGCACTCTTTAGTTGAACATTCAAAGAACACTCAAAAATGACCAAATGAATTAATTTTGAAATACAGGTATATATCTCTGATGTAACATTACAATTAACTTCAAGTTGCAAACAGCAAGCATTACATTTACGTTTGCATGTATGTGTATGCATGTAAAACCCAAGTTACAATAAGATGATAATTACTATTAAGTTAAATATCAGAGGTTACAGACACAGTTGAAAAATAACAATTTTGACTGTTAAAAGTACAAGAAATACATATCTCCTAGTGCTCCATTGGTTGTGGGTCATCCAACTGAGCTGGTTTCCTGCGGTTACCAAAAGTAAAGATTCATAATAGAACAAGGAATTCTTTTAACTGCATCAAACTATCTTTTGGATGGTTCATCTTTCAACTTTTTGAGCATCTAAAGAAGCAGTTTAGTAATTCCTTTGTCATACACTTTGACTCCAAGGCTCTTCTTCAGTGATTCATGCTCAAAAAGTCGAACAATGAAACATCCAATAGATGCACAATAATCACAAATCTAGTACAGCATGTATTAAGGTGTATACATACGTACATACGTATGTACTAAATGTATTCATGTACGTACATATATTACATGTGTACTACCACTATACTAGCTATAGTATCTGTACAGGTTCTCAAATGATTAAGATACACGTATGTAGGTAAAACATATGTAATTATGGTACATATACATAGGACGCCATTTTCTTGTGGTTGTAATCAATATGAGGCTATATTTAGAACAGACTGTTTTCCTAGAAAATAGGGGATCACAAAATTACTAACTCCATCTTCTCTGGCTCCTCCTCCTCCTGAGTAGTGGTAGCTGGTGGCTCGGGTGATGGAGTGTCTGTTGCCTTGGTAACTGCAGGTGCCGCATCCTCTGGAGGGTTGGCTGGAGGAACTGTGTTCAGGCCCACCGCTGGAGTCAGAGGGCTGGGCTCCGGAGGCGGAGGGGAAGAGGCTTCAGTGGCTGGTGGAGGTGTGGCTTGGTTGGGTATGGGTGAGACTGTACGCGGCTTCTTTTTGGCAGGTGCAATGTCCTTGTGAGACTTTTCGTCTTTCCTTCCTCCCTCTCCCTCATCCTCAGAGTCTGAGAATTCATTATCTCTTTGAATATTCTTATCCTTTGCATGTTCTAGGACCAACGGGAAGAAAGAGATTGGTAAATGGAAGAAGGATTAACAGAGAGGAGAGAGAGATCTTACGAGTGATCCTCTCATCTGGATCATCCTTGTCTTCGTCATGATCTTCCTCGGGGATGCCATCCTCGGGAATAGCTGTAGAGGATGGTAAAGAGAGACAACTGGAATGTAGTTAATCAGACATGTACATACCACTTACGTGTACTCATTGTGTGTGGTAGGCGGAAGCTATTATCCATGAAATAAGAGAACTAACCTTTCATTTGCACACCTGGAGCACTGGGAATCATTCTGAGGTTCTCCATGACTTTCACTCTAAAGACACAAATTACATTTGAACAAAGTTTACATAATTTATCAAATGAAGGCCAAATGGGGCCATCTTATGCATATATGTATGTATGTATGTATGTAAGAAGGTTTCTGTTTGGGGAGACAAGGGGGCTGTCCCCTTGAAGAATATCATAATAGCTGACAAAGATCAAACTACATAGGATGCCCTTTCAAAGTTTTCCATATTGGATCCACCCATGTGATATTTTCTAAAAGAAGCCCCAACAAATAAGTACTTACGTATACAGGGTATGTAGGAAAATCCATTTATACAGGTATAAGTGGATTTGAGGTGGAATTGGGTGACTCACTTTATCTGGTCCAGGTACTCAGTCAAGTTCTGATTTCCCATGTTTGAGGGACTGATGTGCAGCTTAAAGTCGGGAGCAAAGTATTCAAAGTAATCATTGTAGGGCAGATCTAAGGGAAGATGGATGACATTAGTAACTGCCAACTCCTCCTGTCAACAGTCATTACTCTACTCACCATTGGTAATCTCACAGTCTAGAGCAACTGCTGTTTCATAAGTCCAGCACCTCGCTACGTTCCTGATGGTATATCCACCTCCTCCTAACAACAGAAGGGGAAGTCCCAACTTTCTGATAAAGCTGACACATTCAGCATGACCTGTAGCAGATACAAATTATTACGTTACTTAAACACATACAGAAATAAATTACAACATAAGCACAACAACAATGCAACAGTTGATCTTGTTTGTACATTCATATCAATAGCGTACAGGTTCTCCATACAAGTACAACTGTACCTCTGAGAGAAAGGTTGAAGCACCCCAGTCTGTCCCCGGCTAAGGAATCAGCTCCACACTGTAGTACTATAGCATTGGGTCTGTATGTCTCTATTACCTGTGTCATCACCTAAGTACATACATATGAATGTAGAATCACACGACATCAAAGAAAGGATTGTCCTTAAATACTCAATAAGACATATCATTAATTACGAATTGAATGAGTGTCAAACATGCATCAACAGTTTACAGATGCGGGCAAAACTCATTATCTTGCATTCTTTAGACGAAAATATTTAATTCCCAATATACGTACGTACATACATTATGTATACCATAGTAGAGATACGTACAAGTTCGAAGACGCAGATAGAAGAAATCTTTGTTCTATACCAAACAGAAGTACGTTTTGAGAAGCAGAAGGATACTGGGGAAGATGGTTTTTTAATACGTATATAGTTCCAGTCAAACTCACTGGTTTGAAGATGCTATCGTAGGACTGGTCATCGATGCCATCCTTTAGGGGAAAGTTGATTGCATAGTACTTCCCCTTGGCATGGCCCACGTCCTTGATGTCACCAGTCCCTGGGAAGTATTCTCCATATTTGTGAAATGACACTGTCATCACTCTGTCAGTCGTGTAGAAGGCTTCCTCCACTCCGTCTCCATGGTGAACATCAATATCTATGTACAGGACCCGCTGGTGGTACCTTCCGATGGAAATGGAAAGAATAATGACGCCCTGGTCTACATAGACATGCGACAGGTACAGTATACGAGTTGGGCCTACTTGAGTAGTTCCAGAATAGCCAGTACAATATCGTTGACATAACAGAAGCCCGAGGCTTCACTCTTCTTTGCATGATGGAGACCTCCAGACCAGTTGACGGCAATGTCTGTCTGCTTCTTGTTCAACTTGACTGCTGCAGCTAAAAGGTGATAATAAATGGTATTGCAGGTGAAGTAAATTGTTCTAGAGTCACCATGGCAACCTTACCTAGGGAGCCGCCAGCAGACACTTGACAGAACTCAAACATGCCATCAAAAACTGGACAATCCTCCCCCACATTAACTAAATATCGGAAAGAACACATTTCCAATTATAAATGTTTCAACTAATGACATGCTATGTCTACTTTACACCTTGTAATTCTGGCTACATACATGGCTACATACACAAGTGTAGTACTATACATAATTTTGAGATGGTTCATCTTCAGTCTTTGAACATCTACTCAAAGGTAGGTTTGGCACAGTTAGAAGAAATCCCTATCATCTACGTTACATATGTACATACGTACACTTGCATATCACCTCAAAATGGTTGATTTTAGGTTCAATAAATGACCAATCTTATGTATTGTAGTGTCCTATCTAACAAATGTCAGTTAAGATATGTAAAATGTATGTATACATAAACCTATGTATATATATTATACCATATAAAGGTAGCAATGATGTCATCGTCTTTTAAATATTGTAGAGCACTAATTATTTCCATCTAAAATTATTTCTAATAACTAAGTAATTGAATACGTCCATATCACTATTGAAGCAGTGCTCAGTCAAATGTGGCCACTCTTCAGGGCTGCAATGAGGCTAAATTCCTCTTCTCCTCACATCTCATCATCTCCTTCTGGTAATCCTGCTGGTTGTCTGGTCTGATGTTCTCCAAAAAGTTGATGTAGTCATCAGAGTGATATCTTGTCATCTCCGAGCTGATGGCTTTATGAGGTCTCTATGGCAACAACAGGAAGGAGATCAGTAACTATTTATAGAAGATCAAGACAATTGTATCCTTTACAAAGGCTTCAATGAATCAAAGGAAAATATGTTCAGAAATTGAAACTAAAGTAACGTAATTATGTTTCAGAGCATACAAATGTCTTCATGCTGTTATACAAACATGCACACTTCTTGCGCAATCAGTTCCAAACCCTTGCAAAACATTCCAGCACAGAAGAGGAACACCCTATAATTATTTGTTCTTAGATACCATCCAATATCTTATATGTACATAACCCAGACTTTACATTACTAACTTGTATTAGCTACCTCAAATCTTAACAACTTTGTACATATACGTACGTATATTACACCTTTCACTCCAACACTAAAGTTTTACAGACATTCACTTCTAGTTTATTAAAGTTAAGACGTATGGAAACACAAATATCATTAACTAGAAGCAGCTAACAGTTGCAACAGATAGTGTGTTATGTTTCCACACATCATTTCTCAATTTCACCAGTACTCACATAAATCTCCATCTTGCGATACAGACCATAGTTTAACAGAAGGTTGTGAGTCATCTTGATCCGGTGGGGCTTCATGGGATGGCCTTGCCCGTAGTAGTAGTTACCAACATCACCTAGTGGGTGTACAATACGCATTCGGCATTTCAAAAACAAGCCAAGAGCTCACATTATAAAGCTTCAAATTTAAGAACGCTAAATTACACTAAATTTTTATTCAAAATGCATCGCAAGAGAATAAAGCACACGCAAGGAATTTAAATTGATTTACATATGCTCAGATGAATTGCGCCATTTTTTACACCTCGAATAATTTACTTTTGAAAATTATTTCTCCTCCGAAGGTACTTACCATCGTAGTAATACGCTACACGAGGCTTTCCTCCAGGATAAAGAGTTGACATCTTCTGTCTGATTCTCCTAGATGTTTAGCTCGGATGGAACCACCTTCGAGAAACCGCGATGACGTCACAATTCATTACGATGTTTATTGGGAATTCCCTCCAAAATGGCCGCCAAATATGTAGAATTGACACAAAAATTACAGTGCTTAGTCGCATTGCAAGAATTATATGCTTTGTTGTTTGCAAATGTGTAATGCCAAGCTAATTATGAAATTTAAAAGTTGAATGTTACATCACTGTTCCATTGGCTGGGGACTGTCATCTGGAGCTCGAGGTGACTGCCTAGAAATAGTAAAATATTCCATATTATTTACATTATATTATCTCTCAATTCAACACAGATTAGGTACTAGATAAGTCTTATAAACTCCTGCATCATCTCAGCCAGATATCGTACTATCCCATTGTTATGACCTATATACAATAGGATTCTTACATTGCCTTTGTTGCTTCTGAAGGGTTTGTTGGTGGGACTGTCTCCATAGTAACAGCTGGAGTCAGAAGTCTGGATTTAGGAGGAGGTGGGGAAGACCCTTTCTTTATATATGGAGGCATGGCTTGGTCAGGTATGGGTGAGACTGTACGCGGCTTCTTTTTGGCAGGTGTAATGTCCTTGTGAGACTTTTCGTCTTTCCTTCCTCCCTCTCCCTCATCTTCAGAGTCTGAGAATTCATTATCTCTTTGAATATTCTTATCCTTTGCATGTTCTAGGAGCAACGGGAAGAGAGAGATTGGTAAATGGAAGAAGGATTAACAGAGAGGAGAGAGAGATCTTACGAGTGATTCTCTCATCTGGGTCATCCTTGTCTTTGTCATGATCTTCCTCAGGGATGCTGTCCTCGGGAATAGCTGGAAGAAGAAGACATGACTTTACTTACTTAATGATACCTTCTTTCCTTTGCTAACCTCTCATTTGAACACCAGGGGCACAGGGAATCATTCTTAAGTTTTCCATTATTTTCAATCTAAAAATATACAACTATTACTGAGACAAAATCTATAAGGTGCTGGGGATAGAGGATTGAGGTGCTGGGGATAGAGGATTGAGGTGCTGGGGATAGAGGATTGAGGTGCTGGGGATAGAGGATTGAGGTGCTGGGGATAGAGGATTGAGGTGCTGGGGATAGAGGATTGAGGTGCTGGGGATAGAGGATTGAGGTGCTGGGGATAGAGGATTGAGGTGCTGGGGATAGAGGATTGAGGTGCTGGGGATAGAGGATTGAGGTGCTGGGGATAGAGAATTGAGGTGCTGGGGATTAAAAATCTATAAACATTATATAAAAGCAACATTGCTGTTGATACTAACTTGATTTGGTCCAAATATTTGGTATCGTTCTGATTGCCCATGTTTGAGGGGCTAATGTGGAGCTTGTAATCGGGACCATAATATTCAAAGTAATCATTGTAAGGTAAATCTAGTACAAAGAATAACAAGTTACGTAAACACAAAGTGCTAATATTGAATGTTTACCATTAGTGACATCACAGTCTAGAGCGACTGCTGTTTCATAAGTCCAGCACCTTGCTACGTTCCTGATGGTATATCCACCTCCTCCTAGCAACAGAAGGGGAAGTCCCATCTTTCTGATAAAGCTGACACATTCAGCATGACCTGTAGCAGATACAAATTAATAGTTACACACTACAGAAATAAATAGGGAAAAGAATTCTACAAAAACAGAGGTGTATTAAGGAGGAAACAATTATATTATAAGACATTACTTAACATTTTATATACATATGTGTATGCGTCAGTAGAGTAACAACAATGCAACAGTTGATCTTGTTTGTACATTCATATCAGTAGCGTACAGGTTCTCCATACAAGTACAACTGTACCTCTGAGAGAGAGGTTGAAGCACCCCAGTCTGTCCCCGGCTAAGGAATCAGCTCCACACTGTAGTACTATAGCATTGGGTCTGTATGTCTCTATTACCTGTGTCATCACCTAAGTACATACAGAATAAGTGCAAAGGTTCTGTTCAAAGAAACTGGTTCACTTGGCTCAACTCACTGGTTTGAAGATGCTATCGTAGGACTGGTCATCGATGCCATCCTTTAGGGGAAAGTTGATTGCATAGTACTTCCCCTTGGCATGGCCCACGTCCTTGATGTCACCAGTCCCCGGGAAGTATTCTCCATATTTGTGAAATGACACTGTCATCACTCTGTCGGTCGTGTAGAAGGCTTCCTCCACTCCGTCTCCATGGTGAACATCAATATCTATGTACAGGACCCGCTGGTGGTACCTTCCGATGGGAATGGAATGAATAATGACGTCCTGATCTACATATACATATATATGACAGGTACAGTATATGAGTTGGGCCTACTTGAGTAGTTCCAGAATAGCCAGTACAATATCGTTGACATAACAGAAGCCCGAGGCTTCACTCTTCTTTGCATGATGGAGACCTCCAGACCAGTTGACGGCAATGTCTGTCTGCTTCTTATTAAGTTTCACTGCAGCAGCTAAAAGGTGTACAAAAGGCACTTATTAAGGGCCCTAGTCACTAAATAAGAGGCAACTTTTAATATTAAATGACCACAATGGAAGGTTCCAAAAGGGGGGACCGAAAGGGGGACCGAAAGGGGGACCGAAAGGGGGACCAAAAGGGGGGACCAAAAGGGGGGACCAATACTAATCTTGTTAAAGGAGAGAAATGTCAGTATCACTTTGGCAAAGTTGAGAGAACATGCATATTAAGAGGAATCTCAAACAGAAGCCATATTTGTCAGAATTGAAGAAAAAAATCTTTAAATTGAGCCACGCCCCTTTCTCAAGTACTCTACAGCTGTCACACGACCTACTCACCTAGTGATCCTCCAGCAGACACTTGACTAAATTCAAAAATCCCATCAAACAATGGAGTATCTTCTCCAACATTATCTAATGAACATACAGTGCTTTGCTGAAGTATACAATTAATACACAATGCTACACAGTGTTTCAGAATGCATACATAGTGTAGACTATGATTGTATGGAACACATATAGAAAGGAGCTATTAATTACTACTTCTACACATAAACAATCTTTGAGATGTGAAAAGAAGAGGAATTTAGCTTCAATGGAGACATGAAAAGTGGGCATTTGGCTGAGCACTGATTTAATAGTATATAAAAGTCTTTTCTCACATCTCATCATCTCCTTCTGGTAATCCTGCTGGTTGTCTGGTCTGATGTTCTCCAAAAAGTTGATGTAGTCATCAGAGTGAAAACGAGTCATCTCCGAACTGATGGCTTTATGAGGTCTCTATGGCAACCGAGGATGGCAATAACAGTAAGAGATTATGCAGAACATTCAATAGGTAGAAGAGTATTATTAGAGTGACAATCAGTACACACAGAACTGACCAGATCAACTTATTATTGGTTACATATCAGAAAAATGGAAGGACATTACAGTATGATGGAATCGCATTTCAATAAAACCATTTAAGCTATTTAGTACAATATTGTAACTTCACCACTAGTAATTTATTATTTTAGTGAATTATCAATTTAATGTTTCATGTCATCCCAATATGATGAGATTCTGTTGTCAATTTCACCAGTACTCACATAAATCTCCATCTTGCGATACAGACCATAGTTTAACAGAAGGTTGTGAGTCATCTTGATCCGGTGGGGCTTCATGGGATGGCCTTGCCCGTAGTAGTAGTTACCGACATCACCTAGTGGAAAGCCACTGCTTAAGTTATGCAAAGAAACTAGATTATTCCATTCTACTGATTGATTGGACAACAAAACATGCAATATCATAACACTACTATTGTACATTATTTAAATATAATAAGTATACACAGCTGTACAATATGCCATGTAACCATTACGATTACTTGGCAAGTAGCAAAAAATCTCAGGTTTGTCCAATATCTTAGCAGGATATCCGTACAGTAAACAGACTGATGAAAAGCTCACCATCATAATAATAGGCTACACGTTTCTTTCCTCCAGGATGAAGAGTTGACATTCTTTCTATATTTCTTTATGCTACGTCCAGTCCTGTCACTGCTACCTGGCGGATAAGCTAATTGAACTAAATCATTCCGTCTCCGTTTTTATATAGGACTTCCGGTAGCCATCTTCTTTTATGGAAGGAAGTGTTCAATTGCGCAACCAACCGCAAGTCCCGACACTAATGTAGTAAAAATGGCTGACCAGAGGAGTTTTGTCAATACAAACTATCCGATATACACTGTAGAGCCCATAGACGATCAAGGTCATGTAGTAATAGGAGGAGGTGGTGGTACCTCAAAAACAGGAGTTCCGAATACCTTGGTTAGTAACTAACGAATGAAAATGATGAACACCTTTGCATTATATTAGCAAGATTACAAAATAAATAAGGAAACAATCACCTCACTGCCTCAAGCTAACAATAAGAACATGGGCTTGGCATGGGTCAATGTGATGTGATATATAAAGAACTGACAAATAATTTAGGGCTAATTTATGGAGTTGAAGTTAAACCACATAGATCTATCCCTTTCCTATTCACTGCTTTGTCTTCCTCTAAATAAATAGTAAGAGCAGCCAACAGCAATTTTGGTTTCCTTTGTTAAGATGTTGATTTCGATATTTCATTTTTCATTCTTGTCATTACTCTCCTTTTTACTATCTGCTTGTTTTGTATACTGAAGGAAATTTACAAGATGGATCTGCTCAAAGGAATCACCTCAGCCCAGCTTCAGCATCACAAGGACATGGATGACAAGCTGGTCATGCAAATGTCGCCATCTCACTCCATCCCAAAGGAGCTCTATGTGACTAGTGTAGATGAACTCTGCTGTGTCATGAAAATAAAGCAGAAGAATGGCAAGGATGAGCAGAAGGCTGTTGATAAAGAAGAAGAAAAAGAAAAAGAGGACAAGAATACCTCTTCTGAAGTAAGAAACAGAAAGAAAAGGGCAGCTCCCAAGTCTAGCCAAGAAGAAGAAGATGATGATGGGAAGACTGTGTCAGAATGTAATATTCAAGAGGAGAAGGATATCTTTTCAGTTGATATTGTGTCCCATTACCAGACAGACTTTGCAGATGGGGAAGACATTTTGCAAAAAGTTGCCAAGTTTACTTTTAATGATGAGTATGTAGTAACTGGTGGCACTGATGGGTGTGTCAGGGTGTGGCAGGTGAGCACCTACATCAGTAATTATAATGGTCTTAGGTACTATTGAGCAACTTATCATGTCTATATTGCATTAAGTCCATCTTAATATGAAGATTAATGGTAGTGCTTTTGTAATTGTCAGTTGCCTGCTAATTCTGTAGTTTCCAGATTTTAACAAAGTTTTTGAACTGGTGGGACACAAGAAGGAGATTTGTGATCTCGATGTGCATCCATCAGAGATGATAGCTCTATCAGTATCCAGGGACCAGACGGTTAGTGAGGCAGGTTGCTAGGATACTATTTCTATTTCCAACTTCCTTTATTTAGCTTCGATTAACAATCCAATAGAGTACATACACTATTAAACCATTTTAGTTTTAATGTATTAATTTAATACTTTCACATAATAAACACTAATTTGATTTTGAATGCATGGTTTGATTTGGTATGAAGTTGTATGTCAATTATATTTGTAATTATTTGTGCAGTTAGCAAATTTGCTAAATAAATTAAACCTGTTAAATGGTGAATATATTGATACTCATATCTACAGGTTTAATCCAGAGGTATTATTGAGCAACAGCAACATAAATTATTGATAATAGGACATTTCAACCCGTAGGTCTTCATCAGCAAACATGTTATCAATAATTTATGTTGCTGTTTCTCAATAATACCTCTGGATTAAATCATGATCGCAACAAACAACCCTTATCACTTCATATCTACAGGGTATAGTGTGGGATTTAAAGGAAGGAAAAGAGATTTCAAATTTTAGCTGTGTCTCTCGTCATGATATTAAATATTGGACCAAGAATTGTGCATTCTCCCTTGATCCTGAAGATTCCAGCATTGTGTTACATACAACTGTTGTACCTGTAACTTGGAAGAAGATGTCTCAGTGCTACCTTGTTAGGAGGAGCACTGCAGACTGGGGAGTGGAGAAGAGAGTCATGATCAAAGACCGGCTGTCGGCTATGAGTGTTAGGTTTGTGGGTTGCTATAGTTACATGCCTTCTTCATGTTCACTGTGTGAATGTTTGTGTTTGTAGTAAGAATTGTAATTTTATTGGTATTGGCACTGGTAATGGAGATGTCCTTGTTTTTGACTACAATTATCAGGTATGTTCTGTTCTTGTGTCCTCTATCATCCCTCTATTCAACCATTCGTCCCTCTATCCAGTCATCCATCATCGCTCTATTCAACCATTCGTCCCTCTATCCAGTCATCCATCATCGCTCTATTCAACCATTAGTCCCTCTATCCAGTCATCCATCATCGCTCTATTCAACCATTAGTCCCTCTATCCAGTCATCCATCCATCCCTCTATCCAACTGTACGTCCACTCTGTCTTCTGGTATATATGTAGTTAATAAGTACCTTTTCCAGAGTGCACACATTTTCAGTGACAGACTTAACCTTCATTTCCCTGAGAGACAGCTCCGTGGCCAAAGCTACCAGCAGACCAGTGGTCATCAGTGTATCAGCTGATAAGTCCATGTACTCGGCTGTTCTCAAAAGAAAAAGAAGTTAGTCCATTTGGAGAATTTATTTATATATTTATATAATTATCTTCTGTTTATATCAGGAGTAAACAACACAGCAATGTTTGTTTTGGTAACTGTTATAATGTTATTACTTTCTATTTATATTCAATTTTTGTTTTTGTGAAGAACTTTCCTAATTTTGAGTTTTGATAAAAAATGATTAAGATTGAAATATTTTCATGATATTTGACAAGTGCTACCATATATGGTTTAAGTTGCAAAAGTCAACCATGATTTATGGACTATAGTTGCTGCATGTACATTTTGTATGCCATTCTCTCTCTCCCTACAAAGAATACAAAAACCTTAACTTTTGTAGGGAAACTTCTTTATCATATACACAACAAAATAAAACACAATAATGTATAGCAACTTAACTTCATAAAAGTTCTTTTCGCTACTGCTGTACTTCTCTCAGCACAACTCAAGTAGAGTTGCCCCAGGGCACATCACGAGGAGGTGAAAGTACATCGTGCCCCACCCCACAGCGTTGACACTAACTATTGTGTAACAGAAGCTGTAACTGCGCAGTAATCTGCACTCATGGAGTTACTAGCCATGACATAGGAATCGATCAGCGTTAGCCTCACTTTCAGCCTATGCCAAGTCCGACCCTCCCGAACTGCAAACTGCCCCGATGAGAATCAGTGTGTTGCCACACCTTTAACTCCTCAGGATCGGATGACGTCCTTGAAGTGGGGACTGGCGAAACAACTGCCCAAATCAGGTGTCGACAACCGACTTCAACTTACATAGTTACGTGATCACCTCAATCTCCGTGCCGTCAGACCCCAGCCGAAGCCAGAGCTAGTGAGGACCAATCCCAAGCACCAACCCTCCCACTGAGTTCCTGATCAAATTGCATATCCAACATGACACCAGGCCGCATTCTCAGCTCGCTGGCGGAGCCGAGGGGAATCCTGGGTCTACTTGTCTAGCGCTTCGAACAGGACTACTCGGGATAAGGAAAGACCACCGTCAGGCACAGAAACTTTAGCAATCTCACGCGTCAAGTAAGCCACTGGGGGTAAACTGAGATTTTTCACACCTCGCGCCTTTTATAACCAATGCATCACGTGAGTCATGACGTAATAATTCAAATAGGCGTGTTTGAGGTGTGAATTATGACGTCATGGATCACGTGAGGAATTCCTAATTTGGTAATGGTTGTGGGCGAAATGGAATGTTACAGGCGCGAGGTGTGAAAAATTGGTAAGCTTAAAAAAGTTAGCTTCCTTTTTTGCCGTTCTTTATACTCTTGAGGATATTTAAGGGTCAGAAACGGTAGGATTACAATAAACAAGCCAACAAAGCGGCCAGGCGATTCGAGTGCGGCATCCTAACTAGTTTTTTTTAACCAAATCTCTTCACGAATTATTTTTTAGCTATATTGCAAATTACCGATGTATACATCTTTAGCTATGCTGCCGAATTGAATTGCTGACATTTTGGTATTTACTAAATGTAGTATTTACTTCAACCAGTTGCTATACAAAATCAAAATCTTGGATTTTAAAGTTTAAAAGGTCCTCCAGTTGACTAGTGGAAGATTGTAGAATGTAATGCTTAAATTCATTCAGTGACACTCCACCAATGGGACCTTCTGTATTGCCAGATGTGGAGTCCTCTTTCATATACATCACTGATCTTGTAGACAAATCCCTAATTTCCTCCTAAATGAATGGATGGATGGATGAAAAGATGAGAGGTAGAGATATACAGTGTGCATACTTGTGAAATGTCATCCTTTGCATGTCTGAAAACTTTGCATAAGATCTCCTCTCTAATAGTGCCATCACGAGACATAAAGTTAAATATGACTGCAGGGTAAAAAGAGCACAATTATAATTTCTTTATGTGTGAGTGGACATTATACAGCAGCAAAATGATGTAGAGTGGATGTTTCTCACCATCCAACTTTTTTTCTAATGACTCTGTCTGCCACCAAGACATTGTTTCTAAAAAGGCATCAAACCCAATCTTATTTCTATCCCCAAACTGACCGGGTATACGAGCCCAAATCTATGTGCGTATGTACAAAGACGTTTAAGCATGTGAAATAGAGGAATTAGGAAAACTTCAAAATCAGTGGACATAAAAATGCACGAGTAATTAGTAATTATAATATAATGCACAGACTAACTCCAAGTTGATAGAAAAAGTATTGCGAGTGACACTACATTAGTTCTGATAAACTAATTTTGATGTACCTGTTTCGAGAAGGCATTCGTACTGTATGGTGGCTTCCTAAAGGCATCGCGGGAGATAAATCCCTCATCATCCGGCTCTAGTAATTTGAATCTGTGCCAAAGGATTCGCGCATCTTCCTCTGATACTAAACAACAGAATGAACAGTCTTTGACACACAAATTCAGATCTGTGGGAAGTATCTCCTTGCCTTCACAATTCTTGTAAACAAGTATCACGAAGTTGGTTTAGCCATATAATTTAACGTACTTCCATGACGTCTTGACCAGAAGTGCAGTGCTTCAGGTGCCACTGTAATTTGACTAAAGTCGTTCCACTCCGGATCTTCCTCCTGCTGCCAAACACTCGATCCACTTCTGCTTACACTTGCACCATGACCCATCACTAGGCGGACCTTTTAAATTAAACGCCTAAGGCTTCTAGTGGCCTTGTGGGCAATTAATGGCGGTTGCCCCTAAACTTAAATTTGTATAACAAATTCTGTTTTGTTAACAATCGCCAACGACTGCCAATGGCGCGGCATAGGGGAGTCAGAAAGATGGACCTAGACAATGGTACATGATGCTGAAGGCGCCATGTAGCTATTAGCTAAGTTTTTTCTTAATTTATAACTCGTTAGAAATGTCTGAGGATGTGTATGGCCGCTCTTATGAGGACGATTTTGCAGTCTCCCCTGGCACAAAGCAGCAGTACAGTTTCAAGAGGAACGACAGAGAAGACCCGACTGTGTTCTCCTTCCTGACCCCGAACTCCGGTAAGACAGGCAAGAAGCAACGACATAGAAGTGGGCAAGGAACTAAGCAAGGAGACGACACAGCTACAAAGCAGTCAAACACCCATGGGACTATTGATCCATTGAGGTTCAACGACCCTGAAGACGATTCCTTAGGTAGGATTCTCCAGTAGTGATGTGTTTGTAGTACTGCACGAGTAGCATGCTCTAACTTGGTGGCAGACATTTTGATAAGGTCTGGCTTACCGTATTGATATTGTCTCATTATTTGTCCCTGCATCATGAGACAGTTAGTTCAGTGACGAAGGTATCAAGGTTTTATTATGATTGTCCAGAAATAAGTGTGTTCTCAGTTATTATTTGTTTGAGGTGAAATATTATCTAATAATCATTATCTGATACCTAATACATACAATGTGGAAAAAGATGGTCATGTGACAGTCACATGACTGAAAGTTTAGTCAAGGTGCTTATTTACAGGGTTAAGTAAAGTATCTTTCCTTCCTTCAGTGCAATTGGAGAGCGGCAAAGAGTACATTGTGTCCGTAGTGGGGGACCAGTTTGGTGAGGAGGAGATTGTGGAGGCCCTTCAGAGATGTGACTTGAATGCACAGATAGCCTTGAATGAGCTACTTATGCAGAAGACACTAAAGTCTCCCACTGCTCCCCCTCCAACCTCCACTAGGGGATTCCCCTCATTTGCCCCACATGCAAGTCAGATCACTGACCAAGGTGAGTCAATTTTATGTACCTACAACTCATGCAATGTACATCCGATCATAAACTTCCCTACATTTTCTAATCAAATATGATAACACACTGCATATGGTAGAAATTACATATGTAGAAGGACCTTGTAGATTTGAACAATGGATTTAGTTGTTTCTTTTTCTTTTCTCTCCTCTTTCCCTCCCTCCTATTCTCCTTTTGGGAAGGTAAGGTTCAAGTAATGAATTGCATCCTCACACACAGCATGCACAAAGTGATAGTGGCAATCCCATTCTAAATTCAAATTCACCAACTTTAAAATCAAATCCATTAAAAGGAGACATTTCTGTTTCTACTGGCAAAGAATTTAATTCGGAAATCAGAAGCAGTGGGAGTTCCCCCTTTGAATCGCCAAAAGAACCTTTAAAGGAAAGAAGTCATCCTCCAAGCTTGTCAGAACTGATTTCTGGAGGCCCTGGGGCAGATACATCAAAGGGACGTCCTAATAGGAAGCCATTACAAGATGGCCGCCCTTCACTGCAGGAACTAGCCAAAGGAGGATCAGACTCTCGAAGCTCAAAGCAGCCTACTCTTAGTCAGTTAATGTCTGCCTCAGCAAAAGAATTTAGTGGAAGCCCACAGCCTTCTCTCTCTGATCTGATGAAATCAGGTGGGTGTCACCCTCAGACTACCCCGCCTCCTACCCCACCCACCCTAAGTGAGTTGATGTCCAAAAAAGATTCCACCACAACTGAACTGTGTAAGGTGAAAGGAGATACTGGAAAATCTCCCACCTCAGGTGCATCCCTCACAGAACTAATGAAGTCATCTCTCCCTTCTCCTCAGAGGACACCAAATAAGGAGAAGGAGGCACCATCTACTCTGTTTGCCCTGCTGAGAGAAAAACCAGAAAGTGCAAGAAGGCCTCCGTCTAGTCAATCCCTTCGGCTGTTTAACATACCATATGGATGGCCATCTACAACAAAGGTTGGGGCTAAGGAAGTTACTCTATCGAGCTTAATGGCTTCACAGAAAGAGAAGAAGAAAAAGGAGGATGGCATTGTGCCTAGTGATCACGTAACACCACCCAATATAGCACCCAAAATTAGAACCATGCCAAGTGGGATTGCACAAGAATCAGGTCTGATTGCATCATCATTCAAAGAGTCATCAGATGTAGTTAGAACTGTAGGCCACCATATTCCCATCCATTCTACCATCAAGATACAGTTTGATCTCCCATCCATCAAGCCATCACCGACTGGCATTGCAGTGTGCAAAACCTGTATCAGTTTTGGTTCCAAATACAGCTCTATCCAGTCTGCCATTTTCCAGTCGTTTGTTGAGGATTGGTATTGTATGGAGACACGCCCCTTTACTTTTGCCACACCCTCTCCTGATGACTACATCTTAGATAAGCAAGCAAGATTTATTAATAAAAATATCTAAAAGTAGTTAACTTTTTGACTGTTATGTACATTGTACATTATACTGTATCTAACTAGTAAGTTCAAGAAGAGTGTAGTTTCTTTATTGTATTCTTATTTAGATATCAAAAAGCATAATATTGCGCTTATATATTTGAATTTCTTATTTTAACGTTTTTGCTAGTCAAATTTTGTAGCTCTTCAGTTACAAGTTAATTTTGTATGTATTCATGTGATATTCATGTACATGTGATATTCATGTGATATACATGTGACATATATATCTGGTTACTTTTCCTGCTGTTTTGAATTGCCTTAATTGACAGACAAAAGTGTGTTATCAAAGAAAGTTGGCACTGCAGCCATTTTAATATCAAGCTCCAGCGAACCAACTCCATCTTCAAGTTTACAAGCAAGGTATGAAGATGACTGGAATGAAGAAAATCACTGAAGAGAAGGAGCAATGTGTTCATTTGGTCTTTTGTTTCAATTCCTTCCAGTCCCACTCCTGACAGAAGCCCCTCTCCCCAAAGCACTGGACAAGTGTTGGAAGCTGTGAGTATAGCACCGTCTTCTTCACCAAAACTGAAGCTTCCAAATATTAGATCTCTCTCAAAGAGCAAGAACCAGGTGATGAGTGTATACATGCAGTGACACTACATCAAATTGCAAAAGAAAACGTGAAACTGTATATCTATGCTGTAATGCATGAATAGTGTTCACCAGCAGACTATTAGCACTCCATTTCATTCTACTGTTAGACTGATGTGTTGTCAGAGTACACGAAGCTTTCATCTTCAAGCAAGTCACTAATCAATTTAGTTGTCATTGGTAAGTTAGCATGTCGGGATAGACTTGTAATCATATATTATTGGTGCCAACCAGTGTATTGCCCCAGCCACCCCTACAGTGTATTGCCCCAGCCACCCCTACAGTGTATTGCCCCAGCCACCCCTACAGTGTATTGCCCCAGCCACCCCTACAGTGTATTGCCCCAGCCACCCCTACAGTGTATTCCCCAGCCACCCCTACAGTGTATTGCCCCAGCCACCCCTACAGTGTATTCCCCCAGCCACCCCTACAGTGTATTGCCCCAGCCACCCCTACAGTGTATTGCCCCAGCCACCCCTACAGTGTATTCCCCAGCCACCCCTACAGTGTATTCTCCCAGCCACCCCTACAGTGTATTGCCCCAGCCACCCCTACAGTGTATTACGCCAGCCACCCCTACAGTGTATTCCCCCAGCCACCCCTACAGTGTATTCCCCCAGCCACCCCTACAGTGTATTCCCCCAGCCACCCCTACAGTGTATTACCCCAGCCACCCCTACAGTGTATTGCCCCAGCCACCCCTACAGTGTATTGCCCCAGCCACCCCTACAGTGTATTGCCCCAGCCACCCCTACAGTGTATTACCCCAGCCACCCCTACAGTGTATTGCCCCAGCCACCCCTACAGTGTATTGCCCCAGCCACCCCTACAGTGTATTGCCCCAGCCACCCCTACAGTGTATTCCCCCAGCCACCCCTACAGTGTATTGCCCCAGCCACCCCTACAGTGTATTGCCCCAGCCACCCCTACAGTGTATTGCCCCAGCCACCCCTACAGTGTATTGCCCCAGCCACCCCTACAGTGTATTGCCCCAGCCACCCCTACAGTGTATTGCCCCAGCCACCCCTACAGTGTATTCCCCCAGCCACCCCTACAGTGTATTCCCCCAGCCACCCCTACAGTGTATTACCCCAGCCACCCCTACAGTGTATTGCCCCAGCCACCCCTACAGTGTATTGCTTGTTCTCTGGTGTAGGTCACGTGGATGCTGGTAAGAGCACTTTAATGGGACATCTCCTGTACCTTCTGGGAGAGGTCACTAAGAAGGCAATGCACAAGTTAGTTCATTTCAATACATCTAATAGGTCGCAGAGTGTATAGGTTTAGTGATCTCCATCATGTCAGAGATTTTAGAGATTTCATCTTTCTCCTTTTTCTCCTTATTTTTAGGTTTAGGACAGAATCTGAGAAGCTTGGCAAATCTTCTTTTGTGTATGCTTGGGTGCTGGATGAGACTGGAGAGGAGAGACACAGGTGGGTGTGGCACCATGTATGTGGGAGGGGCACCATGCATGTGGGAGGGGCACCATGCATGTGGGAGGGGCACCATACCATGCATGTCCTATTATCTCTAATGTGGTATACGTCTTTGAATGTTGTTCATATATTATCACATTCCTTACAAGTTCCTGCATCCCATTCCACCAATCATGTTACCTGTCAATATACATGTAGGGGTATCACTATGGATATCGCTAGTCGGAGGTTTGAGACATCAAAGAGGATAGTCAACCTGCTCGATGCACCCGGACACAGAGACTTCATACCAAACATGATCACTGGAACAGCTCAGGTTGAGTGCATTTCTAGTACAATTATAAGGATCATGTATATCATCATTGAACTCTGGATATTACCTCTGCCCATTCATATCTTTTGAGGAGTGCAATGAGTTGATGGGTGGAACTTAAGTTCACTTAATGGGAACCAGAGTCTCCCCCTAGCCACTAAAAAAGATGGTCAAACCATATTATCGATCCTTTAAGATCACTTTAGATCTTAATGTTCCCCTATTTTTTCCAAATAATGATGAGCATTCCTTATATTGTGTAGGCTGATGTAGCAGTTATGGTTGTCGGGGCAACCATGGGTGAATTTGAATCTGGATTTGAATCGGGAGGACAGACTAGAGAACATGCAATGTTGGCTCGCTCCTTGGGAGTGAAACAGATGGTGGTAACCATCAACAAGATGGATATGGTGAGCATTGCAACTGAGAACAGTTCATGACAGGACTTTCAAGCAACCAGACAAAGACTCCCGGGGTCACTGTGATGAAAGGGAGAGTCCCCAGAAGCTGCTGTCTGGTCCAGTGGAGAAGGATAAAGTAAAGGAGAACTGTATCCTTGTCAAAAGCTCTAAATATGATTGTATCTATGCACAAGTATGAAGTTGGAGAATCGAACTGTGGATATGTTGTGTGGCTATATACCTTTTGTACGTTTACACTTGTGTTGCTCCCAATATAAAATTAGGTAAACTGGTCAAAGGAGAGATTTGATGCTATAGTTGGTAAATTGGGGGCATTTCTGAAGCAGACTGGATTTAAAGTAAGTTCTTTCTGAACCAAGAGAGTTAATTGCACTGAGCCATGCAAAGGCTATAACATAATAAAAAAGTTTTTTCTGTACTAACGTCATAGCCATTGAACTGTAGTTGATGTACTATTACCCTACTTATCTATCTTAATAGGACTCTGATGTCTCCTATGTACCTTGCAGTGGATTAAATGGGGAAAACCTCATTACCAAGGCAACCATTCCAGAATTAATTAAATGGTACAATGGTCCTTCACTTATTGAGGAAATTGATAAAATGGAACCTCCACTAAGACCAGTGGACAAGCCATTTAGATGTTGTGTATCTGATATCTTCAAAGGTAATCCTTAATCATCCTTTCACACCCACTGCAGCCCCGCCCATCTAACCACACCCACTCCAGCCTACATCTATTCAAACCACACCCATCTAACCACACCCACTCAGCCCCACACCTATTCCAACATATCCACTCTGGACATAACTACTCCAACCACACCCACTCCAGTCTGCCCTAAGCCATCCCCTTCATCCAAATATAATTTGATCCCCTTCATCCAAATATAATTTAATCCAGCCACGCCCACTGTTTTTCCATCCCACCCCCACTATAGGTCAGGGTGTTGGAGTCAGTATAGCTGGTAGAATAGAACAGGGACATACTCAAAATGGCAACTTTGTTCTAGTAGCTCCAGCAATGGAGTTTGCAATTATTAAATGTAAGCAAATAAAACTACTCTCCTGGTTACCATAGTAACTGCCTCCTGTTTGATTAATCACTTATATTGTTGTTACAACTGCAGCTGTTACCATATCTAACGAGGATCGTACCTGGGGAGTAGCTGGAGATCATGTGATCATCAGCCTAGTGAACATTGATCCCAACAAATTGACGTAAGTAACAAGTGACTATCACATGATTATCACATGGAATAATTAATATCCACATGCATCTCTTCTTTGTTCAGTATTGGTAGTGTATTATGTGATCCTGAGAAGCCAGTCAAGGTCTGTACCAGGTTTAGGGCCAGAGTGATTGTGTTTAGCCCCGAGTACCCAATTACACCTGGCTTTCCTGTTGTGTTACATTATCTGTCAGTGGAAGAGGTTGGCACGGTAACCAAATTAGTCAGCCAACTGAACAAGAGCACTGGGGAGGTTATAAAGAAGAGACCAAAGTAAGAGCCAGTGTGAACTAACATGTCACATGGTACACGTTTAGGGGTAGACCAAGGAAGCCACCAATGAATACTCTATGGAAAGGGGCAGCGTAGGGGAGTTTGGAGGTGTGGTGTATGCGTACATGATATAGTAATACCTTTTTAAGGGCATGTGCAGTAGCAGTCTACCCAGTTGCCTAAGAGACCTTTGGGACCAGGTTTTGGTTGAGGGTTTAGTCACTAATTGTTGCTTGAATGTATAGTAACAATTCATTTAAATGGCTATTCAGTTATTTCATTGGTGGTAGGTCATTGTTGTGCAGGATTGTGCTATGTGTATGCATGTACGTATGTTTCTAATACACTCACTCAATACATTGGCTACCAGTACAATGTTCGAATTTACAACTAATAGTTACTCCCTACTCTATTTATATATTTTTTGCATGTATGTATGTATGTATGTATGTATGTATGTATGTATGTATGTATGTATGTATGTATGTATGTATGTATGTATGTATGTATGTATGTATGTATGTATGTATGTATGTATGTATGTAGGTGCCTGACAAAGCAGATGACAGCGATATTAGAAATAGAAGCATCTCGTCCAGTTTGTTTAGAGTTGTACTCGGATTGTAGAGAACTTGGTAGATTTATGTTGAGGAACTCTGGAAGCACTATAGCAGCTGGGGTAGTAACATTAATATATGCTTCATAAATCTGTATTAATTCATTTGTAGATGAAATATATTCCCAGTGAATTGCCCTGAGGAGATATATTATTATTATTAAAGTGTCCATGCATATACATACATTAAGGTGTAGATAAATGCCAACCAGTTCTGGTTAAGGGGCACAGGGCTATACCTGGACACATATAAACCATCACCACTTAAGGCTACCAGGCCGTCCACCCTGGTACATAGCCCGATATATAGTTGTGTTGGTTAAGTTTTATGTTTAATTAAACATTAGTAAAAAATGAATGATATAGAACATCCCAGTAAAGTTAAAATGTACATACAATGGAGTACAAATGATATGTAGGTTTCAGTATAGTATACAATCTACCCGATTCAAAGTTTAGCTGTATGGAGGATGCACTTACAATTGAGATTATGTGCCTGTTTGGCACATGCATGATTGGTTATGAAGTAGAAGAAGGTGTATATACTTTACCTCCCTGTATAGCTGTTGCATATAGTTAACTAACTGTCAGAGGTGTAGCAGTGCATTTTCCCTTGGTCCAGCTGAGGATGCAATGAATCATTATGAATGGCAAAAAGTGACACACATCCAATAACTATTAAGTACAAAGTGCAGGTTTATATTAGACTCTGGTCAACCATTTATTGATTACATCACAACAAATAACACCATTATGGCATGTAGAATACAGTCAAAACACAGGGAACTTTGATTTTCGATAGTCCTAAGTAGGGGTTATGGGTTTAGTATCGTTTTTCAGCGATTTAGGCTATCTCACAGATAATAGTTTAATGTTTCTGTGCATGTGTTACTATTATTAGAAAAAAATCGTGTGTCCCAGTTATTATGCATGCAAGATATAAAAATTTCGGTGTGTTTGTTTATGTAGGTAAATTCTAAGAAGTATGGGTGGCACTTTAGGAACAGTGAAGGATTATAAACTTACTAAAGAATTGGGTCGCGGAGGATTTGGAGAGGTTTATGCGGCATACCATCCTCTTGCTCATGATGGAAATACTGTTGCTGTGAAAATAATGAAAGGGAGCGGGATGAGTGACCTTCTTCCTGCAAGTGACTCTAGAAGACAAATAGCCAGAAAAGAATTAGATATTCTTATTGGTCTAAAGCACCAAGGAATAATAAAATTTCTTAACTCATTTGAAGACAAATTTGAAGGGATACCAGCTGTTTTCATAGTTATTGACTATTGTTATTATGGTAGTCTTGGACAGTACTTAAGAAGCTTTTGGTTTTGGCCGAAAGTAGAGAAGCGCATTCAATGGTGCATCTGGCTGGCCGAGGCTTTGCAATACCTTCACTTAAAAGGGATTGTTCATCGCGACATCAAACCTGCAAATATACTAGTTGATGGAAATCAACGGTTGAAGCTGGGTGATTTTGGCTTAGCTAAAGCCATTCAGGAGGTGATGGGGTTTGAGTACTATATGAACACATGCGCAGGAACTCCTTTCTATATGGCACCAGAAGTGTTTGATCAACACTACACTAAGGCATGTGATATATTTTCACTGGGCCTTGTGTTTTTGGCAATTATCGAACTGCCTCCCAACCATGCAGCATACCTCCGTCCACACGTCCAAACTATCATTGGGAATATCAGTTTGGGACGGCATTATAGGAATTCTATTGAAAGTAGAGATAAAGATCCACTTAAACTGTTATCCAATCATCAACCCTTCATTCTGAATAAGTGGCATTTCCTTCTTAAAAAAATGATCCAGTATAACAAGAAATTGCGACCAAAAATTGAAAAAGTGCTTGAAGATCTTAATAATAATGTTTGAACACAACTAGTTCTATATAACCTAACCTGTAATATAGCTATATGTATATGTGTGTATGCTACCTTCTATTATTATGAAAGTATACAAAACTGACCAGCCAGGCACAAAAATTGGAAACAAAATTAACTTTAATTTTGCGTCAAAATAATATGGAAGCGAGATAGCGGTCTGGCTGCGCGAGACTATTGCTTTATCATATGACCAAGGCGAGGTGAGTGATCATGATTGTAGCACTGTAAAAAAAAACGATTATTCGACCAAAAATGTGTTTACAAAGCTCACTAAATTGGATGTTTAGGTATCAAAAGTATGGGAACAACTGCTAGCACTTCAGGATCATTGAAGGATTATAAACTTACTGAAGAATTGGGTCGAGGAGGATTTGGAGTGGTTTATGCGGCCGACCATCCTACTGATGATGATGGAAGGAAAGTGGCTGTGAAAATCATAAAAAGTAACGAGCAGAGCTATTTCATTTTCTTTACAAAAGACTCTAATAGAGAAATGGCAAGAAAAGAATTGAAAATTCTAGCTGGTCTAAAACATCCAGGAATAATAAGATTTCTTAACTCGTTTGAAGATCAGTTTGAGGGAACGAAAGCCGTTTTCATTGTCACCGAGTTTTGCCGCTACGGCAGTCTCAACCATTACTTGGCCACTTTTTGGTTTTGGCCAAACGAAAGGAAGCGCATTCAGTGGTGCATTTGGTTGGCCGAGGCTTTGGAATACCTTCATTCAGAGGAATTCGCCCATCGCGACATCAAACCTGCCAATATACTAGTTGATGGAAATCGACGGTTGAAGCTTGGTGATTTTGGCTTAGCTAAAAGCATTCAGAGTGCGTTGGGGTATGAGCACTATATGGAAATGTATATGAAAACATGCGCAGGAACCCCTTTCTATTTGGCACCAGAAGTGTTTGATCAACACTACACTAAGGCATGTGATATATTTTCACTGGGCCTTGTGTTTTTGGCAATTATTGAACTGCCTCCCAACCATGCTGCATACCTCAGTCCACTAGTTATGACCTCCAGCGACAAGGTAGCTACCTTGGGGCTGCACTATAAGGCTTCAAAAGAAAGTAGAGGAAAAGAGGCACTTTCACTTTTGTCTAACCATCAGCCCTTCATAAGGAGAAAGTGGCACTCTCTCCTGAATAGTATGATGCAGTATGATTACAAAAAACGTCCAAACATTAAGCAAGTGCTTGCAGATCTACGGGCTTGAACACAATGGCATTAAACACAGTTAACATTACTAGAGAACAAAGCTCTAAAAAACCTAGTTACTTAAAATAAGTATGACATCATACTCTAAATTCACTGTCAAATATGATACATGCAACATGTAATTATATAAACTGACTTTTTCCAACATAGTGTAATCACTATTCTACATTGTATTTAGTAATATGGAATAATATAATTGACCTAAGAAACATTCTAATTAGATGGTCCATAAATTGGTTGAAAGACAACACAGATACAAAAATGAGGTTACTATGGCAACCAGTTCAGCCAAAACAGATGCTCCATGTAACATTCCATGTCGTCTCTTTAGAGCGGCATATTCAGGATTATTGGATAGCCTCTTGTCCACCTCTGCATCTACACTACCTGGAACTGCACCCGCCCCCTCCTGTTTCTCAAACCTGAGCTTCTTAAACCGTGTATCAATGATGGCACCACTGATGTAGAGCTGGTTAGCCAACATGAGCAGGAAGGTGATGACCAGAAATACAGCCTACGTATAGGTCAACACTATCAGTTACAGTATATAACAATTACCTTACAGCACCTACCTGCCACTTAATCATGCCCCTCCACTGACTGTATGGATGATCCACATAGAAGGTAACCATGGCAACAGACAAGAGTAATGTTGACAGACGAAAGTAAATGGGAAACAGTTTGCTCTGAAGGGATCCGAAGGTGTGACGAGTAAGATTCTTAAACATCACTGGTCCTGGAAAAGAACAAGATCATCACAGCATTTTAACCGGTGTTTAGTTTCACAACACTTACAACATAATAGCACTGTATAGCTTAGCCGTTGGCTACTTAACTGGATGTCCTACCTTCACCACATTTACTAGAAATAGCACATTTGAGCCACTAGAGAGGTACTGGTATATGAGACAGAGTGAGACAGACCATTTTGAAAGAGGTTATCAACACTACTAACAAATATTTCACTGAACGTGCATGCTTATAATCATCTCTTCTACCTGATATTAGCCCAACCCAAATGCTCATTCCAAAGAAAGCGGCAAAACTAACTATGTGAACCATTCGCAGCAGACCAAAGATATCGGCCATTTTCATAGAGAACGTCACATGTTCGATGGTGTGTATTTTTTTTCTTTTTTACCCCGCAACTGCTCAGACACACATGAACCATTTACACTTCCTCCTCCATTTACACTGAGTTTTACTCTACTGAAATGATGACCTGCTCAGGAGCTAAAAATATGTTAAGCTTCTCGCATATAACGCTTTCAATGCATGTTTGTGGACTGCATGTACTAGCTTCTCAATAAAGTATTATAATACAATCATTGGTTACGTACAAAGAGCAAAAAAATCTTTTAGGATCAAAATAAACATAAGTTTCCACTACAGCGGTGGTCCAGAGTGGCCATTAGCTACTACAGCAACTTGACCGTTCACCTCCATCAGGACTTTCTTCAGATTTTCTTATTCTTAATATACTCTTAGATTTCTTCCTAGCAATTTCAAGCGGAACCTACATAAAGGTGGATTATTAAAATACATACCTCATGATATGTTGAACACTAATAATATTTAAGTGACACATGTCTGGCCTAGTGGAGGAAGAAAGAGAGGAAGCCCAATGATATCCAAGGATCTTTAGGTTTACCCCAAATAACTAGTCAAAGAAAGTGCTGGTTTTAAATCTATCCTCTTTATGCTCCTTAGCTTCATAGGCATGATAATGTGATGTTCTAGATTGTACACAAGTGAAGACTCATATGTTTGTACACAAGTTATATTTACTATGTATGTCATTTCAGACATTGATTCACACAAACCTTCTCCATAATCACTCCCACAAGATTGTAAAAAGCTTCTCTAACATTTAGTCCACTCTTGGCACTCGTCTCTATGAAAGGAATGTTGTGTTCTGCTGCCAAATTCTCTCCCATTTCTGTGCTCACTGCTCTCTTTTCTTCCAAGTCACACTTGTTGCCAACCAGTATAGTTTGAACACCAGAAGGAGCATTCTATTCAAGAGATTCAGTCATCATTCTAAGTCAGCCTAACTAATACACAGTGTAACAGTAGGCCCAGTGGAGAAGAAGAGAAGTAGAAGGAAAAAACTCTTTTCATCCAAAGCTCTCACTAGGTTTAGTTCCATATAGGCCTTTACTCTAAAGTAGATGTAGCATGCAAGAAAATGGTGTATTGTATTTGATTACTGTAATAGTAAGGAGGCACTTCTATATATTAAACCCTTTCATCTCAGGAGGTACCAACTCTCTGTCATTTAGTTACAAAATGTACAACACCTAACAAGACTCACTTGTTCAATGTTGCCAACCCATTTTGTTATATGACTAAAGGTCACTCTTTCTGTGATGTCATACACCAGTAGCACTCCTTGCGCCCTGCGGTAGTACTGCGCCTGTAATTCGTGGAAGCGCTCCTGTCCTGCCGTATCCCTGTAGGCCCATACAAGTAGATATACGTATCTTAAAGCTCTCACATACCAATGTAAGTGAAGCGAATTCTCACCAAAGCTGTAATTTCACTTTCTTCCCATTTATCTCAACATTTTCAATTTTAAAGTCTGTTCCTACATTTCAAGAGAAATAAACATTAACACTTGTGTGTTCTGGGTAAGTGCCTTTAAAGGAGTTATGTCTATAGGCGATAAGTTATCGTCACAATTCAAAATACATTTAACTCACCAATCATATTCATGTAGTCAGGTGTAAAAGTGTTGTTACTAAATCTGTTCAGAATACACGTTTTACCGACACCTGAGTCACCAAGTAAGAGCAGATCTAATTTGTGATCGCTTTCAGCCATTTTTGCTGTCGTTTGGAATGGGGGTGTGGCGGTGTATATGGTATTACTTGGTCACACCTCCCGAATTACATTATACACGCATTAGCGGAGGGCTCTATCAGGGTTATGCAGTATTAGATTTTTCATTTATCATAGGCTCTGTAAACACATAATTCCATACATTTTTCCACCATACACTTATCGCGGTCACTTTCCCAAACTTGTCTACAATGGAATCCTTAAGCTTGTAGAGTTCAACATAATCATTTTCCACATATACTCATACAAATACCAATCTCCAATAATTTATACTACATACATAGACATAGCTCTGACTGTAATAATGCATACATAGCGCCTCCCAAGGACCAATGAATAGATTAGATTAACCACTAGCCCTGGATTCTAATAAAATAATGTGAAACTGTCATGACCGCTGTAGATACAAAAGTAATGTCAAGTTTTTCAGTCTGTCAGCCAAGAATGAAAAGCAACTTTGCAAGATGGATGACTCCACAGAGCCTCTTTCAGCTTTCATACATAATCTGTCTCTTTTCAATATTCTTCTTGCAAATGGGGCACGATGACAAACGATCAGCACACATCTGACAGTACGTGTGACCACATTGCAGAACACAGTTCTTTCGCCTTTCACAACATATGGAGCACAGCAGCTGGACAGATGAAAGATATTACAACACTTGAACCATAAGCACCAATGGGAAAATGGTTGCTATGGTAACATATGACAGAGAATATAACATGGACAACCTAAGGAATACTTCTAGTACACTTTACCTGGTCTTTGAGTGATTCAATTTCCCTTAAAAGGTTCTTAGTCTGACCGTCAGAGAGACTGCCAACAGATCCATTAGAGGCACCGAGTATGAAAGACTTTACAACGCGCATCTTCTCCTGAACAACCTCACGACATGACAGACACTTTTTAATCTTCTCTCCGCACTCTACAAAGCATAGTAGTAACCAATCCTTAGATGTATTGGACATACATATACTTGGGACAGTATTATACAGTATTATATGTACACTATAAGGTATATTATAAGCTACATATATGCACCTCTGCAGACAACCACGTGAAGACAGGGCTTGAAGATGAGGTCTGATTGCTTCTCTGAGCACACCAAACACTCCTCAACCTATCAGATGAGAAGGAAGAGATGGTAACCAGTAGCAACAACAAAATGGCTACCAACACATGGCATAGACTAATAATGTTCTCATTAAACACTTTCATGCAGAGAAAAGTCAACTACTGTCAGGGACCAGCAACTTGGAGAGTCAATTAGTTTGTAGCAACCTCCAAATGTACAATCCGAAATGGGGAAATATGTACGCTAGCCAGTGTAACACAAAGATTAATATTCTAATCTCCTTTCCTCACCTTTTCCTTCCTTTCTATACTTGCTTTACAGACCAGACATTTTTTCACCTTCTCTGCACATGACCAGCACATAGCCATGTGACCACAGGGAAGGAACACAGCATTGCGTGTGGTATCACTGCACACCATACATTCGCTGTTCTCCGGTGGCACCTCATCCCTGTCCCCTGACACACCAGGGGGAGTGGCCTCCCTCTCAGAGTCCCTAGCAGAGGTACTAAAGGAGAGACAACTATTTGTAGGATGTATACATGCTAATGAAGGGGAGAATTCCCCATGCAGAAACAGCTGTCTAGCCCAATGGTGAAGCAGAGAAAAGGAAGAAGGTATGTCTAACTGTATAGGTCCCCCATTTATATCAGCCTTGGGTTGAAAGGGTTATCTTTATGACATAATGATATTCACATCCAAACTCTATATAGCCTTGCCCTAAGTGTTATAAGTCTTGTGTTTCAGTTACTGTATCTGTTATAATACCATGCCTTTGAAGAAAGCAGTTACTACTAAATTAAAAGTCTGTTTAAATTTCAGCATCAAAGGACTTCACTTATGTCACACACAATTCACATTTCCTTGTGAAAGGTTATATACATATCTGTGTTTGATAACTGTGAAATCATTTTGAGATGACTACATCAGAATCACATCTCTTAGGAAAAGTTCTGGTTTGTCCCATTCCATTTGACTAATTCCTATTATCAGTAGCATGCAAGATGTAGTGAACTTACATTTTGTTTTCTTCATGAAGTTTGAGTAATATTCGGTGAAGATTTGGATCAGAACAAAGGTCAAGTGGAGTCATCCCATTTGTGTTTTTAATGAAAGGGTCTGCCCCTCTTGAGACCAGCAATGAAGATATGGATGCTGAACTCTTTTCAGTAGGAGTACTTACACGAGTAATAGCCTAAAATAAATACACTCATTCATACATATATATACGTACGTATACAGATATAGAAAACATTTATGTATAAATGTACATGTACATACGTATATAAATACATATATCAGTCAGTGTATAAATAGATTTTCACACACATATATACACAAATTCATTGTCAGCTGTATAATTCAGATAATAATCAGTTTCTATGACCTATGAATCTCATTAAATTATTGAGTAATAATACTCATCATTGAGTATGTTTGTCCGTGTGTAGGTGAATGTTTTGATGAGTGTGAGTCAGGTCTCTTCCTACTCACCGAACTGAGGTCTTGTCCACTACCTGCCAGTTTCCTCAGCTGCACCATTGTGTGCCCTTGTATGGCTTCATGTAGGGCAGTGTTCCCCAGCTTGTCTGGAATGTTGGCACTAGCTTCATTATCCACGAGCAACTAACAAGTTAACATGTCATTTAAACACAGCTCTCACACGTGATAAGCATAATTCTGGATTTGCCTATTTAAGTTTCCTGGGACACGCCCACTTGATGGGAACCAGATTAGGCTAAGTTATGTGATGATGTCATTACTATTTTAAGATTTATACCAGCCAATCAAGACACTCACCCGCACTAGCTCAACTCTTTCTCGCTCCACAGCTAGATGTAGAGGAGTTTTCTTCTCCTCATTTTGGAGGTCTTTTGAAGCTCCCTAATAACAATGCAATAATCACACAAAGTAAATATGGACCACATGTCTACTCCAGTCCCCTAGTGAGGAGCTGCCCCACTACCCCACCCTCAGTCAAGGACTACTCCAGTCCCCTAGTGAGGAGCTGCCCCACTACCCCACCCTCAGTCAAGGACTACTCCAGTCCCCTAGACAGGGGCTGCCCCACTACCCCACCCTCAGTCAAAGACTACTTACAGCTGCTATTAATAGTTCTGCTACAGCTCTGTGATTGTTTAGTGCAGCAAGATGGAGTGCAGTAAAACCGTCAGTCTTAGCCTCATCCAGTGAAAGTGTTGGAGGAAGTTTGCTCAGAATGACTTTCATAGCTCTAAATAAAATGTTTGTTAAAAGAAAGGTAAACTGCCTTCATATGTACGTATGCATACATTGGTTGCTGAGTAACAGACTACAGTCCAACAGCTATACAGGTACTTTCACTAAACAATCTGATATGTAGTTCAGAGCGAGAGACACACTTGACCACAAGTTGGTATTCTCACCCAGCCAGACCCTTTCGGGCTGCAAGATGGACTGAACTAAATCCCAGTTTGTTGACAAGTGAGATATCTGCTTTGTGCTCCACCAAAATCTCAACAATGTCCTCCCTCTTCTTCTCCAGAGCATCGTGAAGAGGGGTATCCCCCTGAGCATCCTGTAGACTGGGATGGCCATGGTGCTTCAGGATTGCCCGTATGACACTTATGTGACCCTTGATGGTTGCTAGGTGAAGCGGTGTTTGTTTCTTGTTGTTTCTGACGTTCAAATCAATGTCTTCTTTAGCAAGGAGCTCAACCACTTCAGGCTCATCTCCAAGAGCAGCATAATGAATAGGAAAATCCCCTTTGGAGTCCTTTAATAGTAGACAACTTAAAATAAAAGAAGGCAAAGAGTCTTACAATGCTAGGCATGTGCTCTCTTACTTCAATATCCACTCGAGCTCCATGGGATAGCAAGCACTTAATGGCAGCTAGGTGGCCATTTTGACATGCCAAGTGAAGGGCTGTCTGCCCATTTAGCTTTTCATTGACATTACAATTCTTAGATTCCAGTATTTCCATTATTGAAGTGACATCTCCAGATGAACCAGAGCCGATCAGTCTCTCCACCATGCTGGTAGGAACATGAGATTCAAAGGCAGCTCTTAACATCTCTGAAACGTGTTCTAACAGAGGATATATATAAGATTATCCACTATATACATGTAAGCTTAGCTACATCTACGTACTTTAGAGTAAAGGCCTATAGGGAACTAAACCTAGTAAGAACTTTGTGGCCTACCAGAAGTACGTAAGAGGTGTGGTCTATTGAAGGTTGAAGGCGTGGCCTACCTGTGGTTGAAGGTGTGAGGGGAGCGCCATCTGCATCTACTCTTGTAGCACATTCTGGATTGAAAGTCCACGTTCTGTCACTGCCATGAAACTTTAGCTTCAGGTCACCGTCGGGGCACTTCCCTACCACTTGGGCCACGTTGCCTAGAAACTAAACACACACATACACAGAACACAAATGAAATTTTAAAAGCTTTCTCATATCATTTGTTTAACATTTCAAATCTGCATCCACAAACCAAAATATGAGGTGAAAGCATAGATTATCTATGCTGGTGAAAGGTCTTGTCATCCATGACAAGGTGAGGATGCGTAGAGAATATCAAAGATTTTAAAGGAAATGAAACAGATTCTAGAACCACTTAATTAAGTTAATGCAGATGGTAGACAAAATTAAATATCTTCAAACTGGGAAAGTATGAGCAATGGTAGCTACTCTACAACACCACTCCCTAGAAAAGGAGTGCTTAATCTAGCTAGGGAAATCCCCTCACCGGCTGCATGGAGTCCACCCACCCCCCATGCCCTATCTGTAGTCTCTTCACAAGACGGATATCGCTGGATACCTTGATGAAGTCTCCCACCTGGTACGGGCTCACACTATGATGGGAATCCAATATCGGCGTCTCCACAATGACCTTCTCTAGTATGGCCGGGTTGATGGTCCATTTGTAGGTACTTGGGTACGTCACAACCATATCGCCATCCATATCAATACTTGTCACTCGACCAACATTCATCATAATCTGCACATACCAAGAATTAACATAATATCAATATTTTTGGAGATGGCTCTGAATCAAACTATATATAAAATTTTTATGACATAATTGATGATAATTGCTTTGATAGCAATATCTGTTTCTGAAATCAAGAAATCATAAATATTATTACCATATTATCTCTAATATAAGCCCGGGGCTTGTATTTTTTCAAATTCCTCTGAACCTGGGCTTTTATTGGAGACTGGGTTTGTATTTTTTCAATGACTCGTAAAGGTGGGCTTCTATTGGAGACGGGCTTGCATTAGAGATAATACAGTATATTATTAAATTAAATGTTTACAATACCTCCATCATCTTATCACTCCAGCCTCCGTGACCAATTTGAAGGCGTCGTGCTGCGTCCAAAGTTTTGCAACATTTCACAAAATCCCCCACACCGAAAGACCCATGCCTTTCAACTTTGGTTTCCCCTAGCAACGGGAGGTGGTCCCGATAATATGCAAAACCTCTTCCTTCTCTCCCCTCTCTGACCACCCTCACATCAACCTACAGGAGCAGAGAGAACAATACTATTCACACTTACAAGGCACTAGCTGACTTCTACGTACGTATGGTGAGGATGACAGTCAAGTATCTCAACGGGGAGCCCAGTTTCAGCAATACTCTACTACTAAGCTACAGTGGTCATAGCAACACCTCAATTATGTCTCTCTATAAACTCTCATTCTAACAAGGAGGACTCATCTTGTCAAAAAAACAGACATGTCAATCCTGTTGCTAGGAAACTGTTGCTATGCAGACAGGGGACAGCAGGTGTATCTCCCTATAAGTACAGCTGTGACATCACTAAGTGTACAGTCAACTAGTGAAGTCAAGGTCCTAACAAGGACACATTTACTGATATGGGTTAGCAATGTCTCCTTATCTCTTCTTGTCGGCAGCTATTGGCCATTTGGTCTTGTCAAATTCCATCAAAGGGCATTATTATGATGATAAAATACTTTAAATTTCTTATATTTCAACACTAGTATATGAGTAACTATTCACTCATTCTCCAGACAGACAGAATGCCAGAGGCTCTCACCTTTCCCTGGTAGCCTAATCGGTACATGTTCTTGTAGCCCTTGTCCCACTCCACCATCACTCCACTGCCCGGCTGACTTGCATTCCAGTCCTGGACCTCAATCACTCTTCCCTTCCTCCCATCTCCACCTGTAACACAGAACCAAACCAGTACTATTTGATGGTAGAGGTTAAAAAGTATCTCCAAAATTTCACTCGTTTAAGATTTCAAACTGCTCTGTAAAGTGTAAGCATCTATTGTATATATGCATATACGTATATGTGTGTGTGTGTAATTATAGGGGAATCCCCCAAAGCATACTTCCCGACTGACCCTCTAATCACTCTCAACAATTTGTTTATTAATTGTCAAAGTCAGAACAGACACTCACCATCCTGGTTCTCCCAGCACCAGTGCATGCCCCTGACCACCCTGGCTCCACTGTAGAGACCTTTAGACAGGACCTTCTTTCCTCTCACTCGAGGCTGACTCACAGGTATTCTAAAAACAACAAATCACATGACTAACAGCTTGTTACTACGGATACACTACAGCTTGTTACCATGGAAACTCTACAGCTTGTTACCATGGAAACTGGATACAATCAACACAGGTACCACTACAGGGATACAGTGCCCAAGTGTGTACACTTAAACTGATAAATAGGGGATGCTCTATTATTAGTAAGCCATTATATGCCGACTAATTCTCTTGAGAATTTGAATGAGATGTCTGGAATTCTTTAATGGATACTTTGAAGCAGATAGTAAAACACAGCGTAGGATAGGTTGGCAGTAAGGAGGGAAACATACCAGAGATGCATGAGATGGTTTACAGAAGTGGCTGGACCAGAAGTGTCAATAAAACCTTCATGAATGCATACAATGCAGCCATCTCCCAAAGCACAGAATGTAAAGCACACAGTCTGGCAGCTGAAGAGCATTCCTGGTACACTTGCAAGGCTTCACAGCAGCTGGGTGCTGCCAGATACTATTTCAGCACACTCTACCTACACTTACTCCTCCATGCAACATCATCAATATGAATATGGTACATTCTCCACATGTACGAAACCTATTACTAAGATTACCCAAAAACTCTAAGAGAATACCTCAGAATATACGGTATGGAGGACATCACCTCAGAACATACGTAGAACATTTCATTGTGACAAAATGGTTGTGAAGTGTATCACTGAATGGCACAGAACTGTAGAGGAGATCCCTCTAATTAAAAGATCTTGTGGGTTTACATAAACACCTTAGGATAGTAACCTTTAACATTTCCACAGTGACATCACAGGCAGTGTTTGGAGGGAGGGTGTCTAGGCAATTAGTTAATCATTACATAAATAAACCACATCAGGTGGGACCTCACCTTTGATATGCCAATGATATATAATTATCCTTTTTTTTAGCAAGGAAATGTTCAATACATTTTTATCATATCTCCATGTCTATGTTTAGAGGTTTTGACAGCTTTTATTATCGACACAGTAGGTGCAATACTACTAGATATGGTATATAGGTGTAGTACTAGATATGGTATATAGGTGCAGTACTAGATATGGTATATAGGTGCAGTACTAGATATGGTATATAGGTGCAGTACTAGATATGGTATATAGGTGTAGTACTAGATATGGTATATAGGTGCAGTACTAGATATGGTATATAGGTGTAGTACTAGATATGGTATATAGGTGTAGTACTAGATATGGTATATAGGTGTAGTACTAGATATGGTATATAGGTGTAGTACTAGATATGGTATATAGGTGTAGTACTAGATATGGCATATAGGTGTAGTACTAGATATGGCATATAGGTGTAGTACTAGATGTGGTATATAGGTGTAGTACTAGATATGGTATATAGGTGTAGTACTAGATATGGTATATAGGTGTAGTACTAGATGTGGTATATAGGTGTAGTACTAGATATGGTATATAGGTGTAGTACTAGATATGGTATATAGGTGCAGTACTAGATATGGTATATAGGCGCAGTACTAGATATGGTATATAGGTGCAGTACTAGATATGGTATATAGGTGCAGTACTAGATATGGTATATAGATGTAGTACTAGATATGGTATATAGGTGCAGTACTAGATATGGTATATAGATGTAGTACTAGATATGGTATATAGGTGTAGTACTAGATGTGGTATATAGGTGTAGTACTAGATATGGTATATAGGCGCAGTACTAGATATGGTATATAGGTGCAGTACTAGATATGGTATATAGGTGCAGTACTAGATATGGTATATAGATGTAGTACTAGATATGGTATATAGGTGCAGTACTAGATATGGTATATAGATGTAGTACTAGATATGGTATATAGGTGCAGTACTAGATATGGTATATAGGTGTAGTACTAGATATGGTATATAGGTGTAGTACTAGATATGGCATATAGGTGCAGTACTAGATATGGTATATAGGTGCAGTACTAGATATGGTATATAGGTGTAGTACTAGATATGGTATATAGGTGCAGTACTAGATATGGTATATAGGTGTAGTACTAGATATGGTATATAGGTGTAGTACTAGATATGGCATATAGGTGCAGTACTAGATATGGTATATAGGTGCAGTACTAGATATGGTATATAGGTGTAGTACTAGATATGGTATATAGGTGCAGTACTAGATATGGTATATAGGTGTAGTACTAGATATGGTATATAGGTGCAGTACTAGATGTGGTATATAGATGTAGTACTAGATATGGTATATAGGTGCAGTACTAGATATGGTATATAGATGTAGTACTAGATATGGTATATAGGTGCAGTACTAGATATGGTATATAGGTGTAGTACTAGATATGGTATATAGGTGTAGTACTAGATATGGTATATAGGTGCAGTACTAGATATGGTATATAGGTGCAGTACTAGATATGGTATATAGGTGCAGTACTAGATATGGTATATAGGTGCAGTACTAGATGTGGTATATACTTACTGAGGTCCTTCAGGAATAGGCATCCTTGAAAACCCATGTCGGTCATTGTGCTTATCGTCATGGTAACACTTGGAGCAGAGACTGACTCCACTGCAGGTAGTACACACCCATCTGGTTCCAAATATGGGCGAACAGCCACATTCATGACACACAACATTGCCATGAAAAATCCCTGAGTGGAAAGAAATGAATCAGCTTTTGGGAGAATTGAGAAGTACTTTAAGTGTTCTACCTTTACAAGTGACCATACAGAAACACAAACAACAACCAATTAGCAGTAAACTCTCTAATATTATTTACATGTTTGCATAAATATCAAATCTCAACTTATACAAATATACCATATGAAACCTTCTAAGCTATTCATTAAATGGGAAGCTGTACTACTACCGCCTAAATAAAGCATGCATACAATAAATCTAACAATGTATATATGAACCACATTCAATATATAAATGAAAGAAAAATTCCTTGAGAATTAGCTTGTATTGCCTTTAATTACTTTCACAATGACTAAACTATTAAACTGATTTCAAACTCTCTTTATTTAACCATGGGAATCCCTTTAATGGTGTAATACGTACCTTACAATCAGGAAATATCTACCCACCCTACTATACCAAGGAACACACACAGTATCAATAGCGAAGAGAAAGAGTAGAGAAAGGAGGAGTCACCCTCCTTCTATCACCCATACTCACCAGCAGGAGCACCATCCAGGATCCTTATATCGTAAGGGTCACAGCACCGGTAGTTGGCCATGGTACCATTGTCCCACAGGATAACGACCTCCTTCTGGTTCTCAAACTTTTGGACGGTCCCTACATGACCCTCACCGCCATCTTGTTTGGACCACTGCCAATCGGGCCCGCGCACCACCCTGATCCCCGGGCGCATTTCACCACTCCCCGATGCCATACCTGTAAAGGGAAGGAGAACCAGGAGTCCTCTTACAAGAGCGAGAGAAGGTGAAATCGGGAGTTTAGTCGGTTGGAATTTGTCTTGGAGAACTGAAATTACTTTTTAACCTGAACGGCACTATCTTCCCCACCAGTGACCTTCTAACAATCAATTCTATACTTAAGCACAGCAGAATGTCGACCTTACACCACCCTGCAGACACATTTACAGTCCACGACCGTCATAGCTTATTGCCATGAACACCTCAAGTAAAGTTTCCTCAGCTGGGACACTCTAAGCAGTACCTCTACGGGTGATTGGTAGCTATTATGGTTTGGTTTCGCTTCTGTGACTTAAATCTTACACTCACTCGTTCAGATTGACGTACTAGACTCGCTCTTCAAACTACTTTAACAGCGAATATGATCCTTAACTGCTAGAATACTCCTACTGACTAACACCACTCCTAATAACTCTATGAAATCCACGTTTTATATTGAAATCTTACAAACGGCAACAAACGCAGTTGCAGTTGTAGCAAACGCAAAGTCCAAAGTTTAGGTAATCAGAGGCGGCCATATTGGGGACATCTTTTTTTGGTAACATCCCAATTTACCTACACCCCATTCTTTAAACAATATACGAAAATATCCGATGTGTTCACTGTAGTATCCAAGGTTTAAGCATTGCTGAACTGGATTTTTTAACGATGAAAAAGTGAAGAGCTTGACCTTGGGAGCATTAGAAGATTCGTGACAACTTTGCGCGCCTACCTTCACAGAGGAAAGGATGTCAAGCGGTTTCGCCAACCTAATTGCGTCTTCACTAGGCGCCAGATCTCTTCAGAACAAAACTGTCTTGTTTTGGAAAAAGAGTGGGAAGGACCGCGTTACTACTTTGTGGGAGTTTTGTAGTGCTGTATTTAGCAGAAATCCTTTGGGAATATGTCTCATTTCTATTGTCAGTCGTTTAAAACATTTAAGATTTAAGAGTCGTCTCTATCTTGCGATTGCCTTAGTAGTGTTGCTTCTCCTGGTTTTGTCCATTCTCGTTACGCCCTATACATACTGTCTGAATAATGCTTCCCTCTACGCGCGACATGTTCTGAACAGGCAATCTCGCTACCTGTTCCCTAGAGAGGAACACGTCTCAAATTCCTGCCCGTTTTGTCAAGATGTAAAGCTACATTTAAGCTGCTATCAGGCGGACCTGACCTGCAAAGTCGACAAAGGTTTCCTGGATAAAAGGGAGACACTCTGCGATTGCAACTGTGGCGCCTTTGGACACGCAAGCTCTTCAGTAGACGCAAAACAGAGACTCGGCATCTTGTTCTTCACGACCTACAGCTATATGACTTCAAAAAAAGGTAGCAGTCTATTTCATTACTACCAAGCCATCAAGTCATTACCTAACATGGAGGCTCATCTTTTTGGACCTGGGTTTGAGGAATACGATAACATGATTTCTTTGGAGGAAAATTTGGCTAAAAGTTTTCCTGACACAAATTTCAATGTCATCTTTGTACAAGTGCCTTCGGCATTTCGGTTCCCCAGTCTGATCTATGACAGTTTGAAGCGACTGTCTAAAGATTTAACGGTAGTGTTCAGGTTTCATGAGTGCAGGTACGGCATCTGTGACGAGCACATCAGTAGAAGTGGAACCAGTTTAGTTCTCTTCTCTTATGCAAGAGATATTGCCCAATATCAGCACCACTCGGATAAAGTCTTGCTTGTCCATCAACCTCATGTAGTCCACCCTCCCTTATTCAGAAATAATTCGGTGGAGAGCAAACTGAGGAAGATTAATGTTCTCTTTGTAGGAGGGTCTGGAATAGAGTATCCTTTTGGAAGGCGACTGTACCACTTGATCAAGGAGAAGAAGATTGAAGGTGCTCAGATATATGAATCTCCTCCACCCCTAGCTGATGCTAAGGACCTCAGCACTTCTGGGTCACAGTACAACAGCTATTTACGCACCTTAGAGTCCAGTAAGGTTGTCATAGTAACCTCATCATTTGACAACCTGTTATTGATGAAGCATGGGGAGATTGCTTTGTCTGGTGCATTAATTGCTGGGGACATCCCCCTTGGTTACGAGGCAGAGTTAAGAGGGAAAATGTTGGAACTACGTCCGCAGATGTCAGACAGTGAGATAATTGCTTTGTTAGGCAAGTATGTCCAGGAAACTCAAAGTAGAAAAACGGCCATTTTATTAGCTAGACAGCTCTTTCTTTCAAAATACACAACTTGGAATCAGTTTGACATTCTTCGGCAACTCTTAGAATTGACCAATCGAGGTGTTACAGGTTTAATCTATCCTCATTATTACGTCAAGGAGGACCTTCTGGACAGACCCAGTTGTACGGCCTTCTACTTCAGTGATATTATGTATATTTTACATAGTGCCACACGGTGGTTAGCAAAGTTTTTTGTATAGTGTGTGTATGTATTTCTGTGAATTCTGATTGCAGATTTCTTGACTGTTATTATGTTTGTTTCATTAGTCATTTGATTTTATTCTGTATATTTATAGTAGTACAAATAGGTTGATATTTTATTGATGTGTTATTTCAGTGATTTCATTTCATGAATGTGTTTGTGAAGTGCTATAGTTCCGAATGTTGTTTGGCGTTGCTGCGGAGATGGCAAGTGAAAAACATCCATATTTGGCGCAGGGATTTCAATTTGAGACGTAAACGTGTAATGTCACGTGAATCTATATTTAGTTACATCGCTTTCCAAACAAGGAGAGTATCTCCGGTCATATGATTTTTGACCCCTGTAGAGAATCCTGAGTTTCTCAATAAAAAAGAGTGTCGTCTTTATCGCTTAAGCTTTATTGTAAACGAGAAATAGCACAATGTCCCTTTATCCGTCACTGGAAGATATGACCGTTGATAAGATGCAGAAGGTTTGCTGAGACACTTGTTGCGTCTATTGTGCCGCGATTAATACTCTTTTCTTTCATCTTAGGCCCAAGTGGTCGCGACGCAGCAGCAACATGCAGCCATCACATCTGGACAGCCCATCGCCACGGTACGTCCACCTCCCAAGTGGCCGCGATTTGTATGGCTTGGAGGGTTGTTAAGCCTCAACAGTTGTTTTTGAATTGTATACTGGCCATTGCTTCCCAGGCGTACTACATGTGCTGTAGATTAACGTTAGTAATGGTCTGCTCTGTATCCCTCTCTACACGAGGTGCCTAATTAGCTACTTATATCCACTGCTACGAACTAATTGAACAAAATTGCCATAGAAATCATAGACTAACCACTACTTTGGTTAGTCTATGTAGAAAGTAACTGGAAGTTGATTAGAATTTGTTTTTTTCTTTCGTTTTGTAGCCTCCAGCTCCATCCCAAAGTGGCGGGGTCTCCTCTCTGTATCCCTCCCTACATGAGGAGTACATGGGGCTGCAACTGGCCCATTACCAGCCTCCAGGCGCAGTTGTGCCAGCCAAAGGCACGTCTCCCTCTACCCACATGGTTGCTCCTGTGTCTGGCCAGGCCAATGTTGGTCTGAGGAGGGCAGAGGTCAAGCAAGGTAGGCAGTCTATTTAAGACCAGTCACATTTTAGTTGTCACCTAATTCTCAAGTTAACTCCATCATTAATGGTGGTAGTGTTGTTAAGTATAGTTTAGTGAATTTCATGTGTTTCAAAGCCCAATAAGTTATTGTACTTTTATGAAAATGGTATTATAAGCATTGGGACCAAAGCTGTGAGTGAAACACGTTTTCTTTCTGTTTCAGGTATTCGTGAGGTGACACTGTGCAAGGACAAGAAGGGAATCATTGGAATGTGCGTCAACAGCGAGAGCAAGGGAGTGTTTGTTGTCATGGTGAAGAAGGAGAGCCCAGCAGCTATGGCTGGACTTCGATTTGGAGACCAGATCCTGACTGTAAGTCCTTTAGTATCATCTCTGTAAGGATGGTCAGTGGACAACTGATTCATAGTGTTGTTGAATTCCCCCCTTATCAAGGGAAGCAGATACTTCAGTTATTTATGCTTTTTAGGTTGAGGAATTTATTGAATTACATGTGTACATAGTGTAAGCACATCCTACAATTCATAGACTAATATACCTATGGTGCAATAGGAGTTGCATGGAAAAAATGTGATTTTTACTTCAACAGGAAATGATGTCATTCACGTGATGTAGTACACGTGATGTCATACACGTGATGCTTTTTCTAGACTTGTTATTATAGGAGAGGTTAATGTAGTGAATATCTGCCTTCTTATATTGTACAGAAGAGAGAGACATTCCACTTACTGTCTGAGTGTTGGCAAATGGATCTATTCCATAGCACTCTTACAGATGTCAATAATAATACTTTCCACTTCTTCTAGATAAATGGAGAAATTGTGGCTGGTTTCAGCAAAGACAAAGCAACTAAGGCCTTGCAGAAGGCTTCCGCTGACAAGGTTGTGCTGGCCATCAGAGACCGTCCATTTGAGAGGACCATTACCATGCAGAAGGACAGTGCCGACCATGTTGGCTTCCTCTTTAGGCAAAACGAGATCTACCAGATTGTAAAGGACTCCTCAGCTGCAAGGAATGGAATACTTATTGACCACTGCATCACAGAGGTGAATGGACAGAACTGTATCGGCCTGAAGGACAAGGAGATTGCAGACATCTTCCACAAGAGCCCTAGAGCCATCACTATCACGATAATGCCTACGTTTGTGTACAAGCACATGATCGGACGGTGAGCAATGGTGTTAAATGTCACTGCACACATATATTCATCCATCTAACACCACCAGTACCGTCGTTTAGTGTACTCAGCTTATGTGCTATCATTGTATTTTAAAAGACCTTGATCTCTATAATTTGTTTACCTCTGTTACAGAGAAGACTGAATTATTATTCACTTTGACCTGTTTTTTCTTTCTTTATGTAGTCTGTCTTCAAGTCTGAAGAAGATGATGGATCATTCCATTCCAGATGTTTAAGTTGTTGCTCTAGCTTATTCCCTTCTGAATGTAAGGGCTAAAATGAACAACAAACCTTTTATGCAATATCTCACGATATATTTACCTAACTGCTTTACGTAAGATTAAGTACGCATTGTATTATTGCCACTTTGACTATTTTGAATGTTATATTAAATATTATGTTAGAACATTAATTAATAAATTATTAATTAATAAACGACATGTTTAATTGTGACTTACATCAACTACGTAACAGTATGTGTTTCTAAAGTACGTTGTTGTTCTGAGTATCGTTAATAGGTATACTACAACAACATGGTTGCCATCTTTAGAACAAGAGTGTATGGTTAATATTCATGTCAGAGTTAGGAAACATACAATAGAATAGACTAAAACACTAATTTCCTAGTCTATTGCCTCGGGAAATTCTATAGAACTGTGGAAGGGACTTTTCTTCCTTTCTCAACCTGGAACTTGTATTTATTTAGCTAAAGCCATTGAGAGTAGGTTAAGGACACCATTTTTATGAACTATGAAATTATACAAATAAATAGGAGTTAATTGCACTGAGTCGTGCAAAGGCTATGATGATAATTATGAAGTTACACAGTGGCCCAGTTAGGCAGCTGCTTTGTATATAGAGGCAACATGTCAAGACTCATCATCATTGAATCTGGATATTACCTCTGCCCACTCATGTCTCCTGAGGAGTGCAATGAGCTAATGGGCGGAACCAAAGTTCGCTTGATGGGAACCAGAGTCTCCCCCTAGCCACTCAAAAAGACTAGTCGAGCCATAGACAGACAGGTAATACCCAGAGTTCAATAATGATGATATAATGCTTTAAGGTCAGTTTTAGATCTTAAAAGTTTGCATGTACATGTATATCAAAATCATACAGTACCTATGCAGCACATGAAATATCAATACCATTATTATACTGGCGACTCCACTTAGCCAAATGGCTACTTTCCAGGGAGCCCAGTGAAGTGACAAATGAATGGTACATTGTAATATGAAAAAGAGTAAGACAAGTTAATGAAAACAAAAAAGAGAAATGAAGCCTATATAGTGTGTGATCAACCAAAGATCATGTATAGATAGTTGCCTAGCATATAGAGAGGTAAGTTGTTCGCATGTGTTACGGAAGTAATGGTTCACATACAGATGATGCAATCTTCAACACTAATGTAAGGGTTTTCCTATTTTTGTCCTCCAAAGGTAGAGGGGACGATACACAATGGATGTAGCGTTCGTTATACCTGCCGTGTTTGTCGGCGTTGTAATCTTCTTTATGTTGACCTTATGGGCCTCTTTCCGTCCTAGTACAACGCCACTTTCCGTTATCATCCAGGCCCTGGAGGGAAAACTGGACGTTTCGCCTAAAAGTACACCTAGAAAGAAACTTTCATCTAGAAAGAAAGAAGAAGATTCAAAATTTGACAAAAATGGAAACACGACTACCAACCCAGTTAGCCACATGTTTATATGCCAACTTTTGCCGAATATATAGCGACAAGCCAGAGATATAGTGTTATTAGATAAATTGACATTTAACTTACAAATTAGCAACAGTCATGTAGTTTATATAGTGTACGCGAATGTAAGATCGTATTCCCTCCGAAGATTTGGACCTACCTTTAGACCATGCATGTACTACTGATGTAGTTTACGAAGGTCTGGTTAGTTTGATTCTATGTTGTATAAATATTTTGGTTTCAAATATTTTGTCCTAGCATGCGAAAATATTCTGTAATCACTGAATACATAGTGATGTCATAAAGTTTCATAATCTATTATGAAGAAAGAGGTTAAACAGTGAAATCAATTTAGAAACTATTCTCCATCTTACCAATTACCCATAATAATTGTACTACGACTAGAACAAATACCATGCTACTATTGCTTCTCATTAACTTTCTGTTAAATTAGTAATTTATGACAAGATATGTGCAGCTTAAAATTATAATACAGCAGTAATAGATTTCAAATAATAGAATAAGCACTTCTTTTAACTGCATTGTCCAATTTATCTTTTGTGATGGCATATATGTCTTTAGAGGGTCAAAACTTTGGAAAATGTACTATCTCAAAACTAACCAGACGCCATTTTTTTAAATGGCTGCTCTCAAAAACAATTTTAATCTGTTTACAGATACAACTGGGACTAGTAAATATAGTTAAGGTGAAATTTTAAAAGTTTCTGTATTTGTTGTAGGAAATGCAATCTGCAGAATTGCCATCTGATCATGGAAGAGATACTGAACCTGCTAAGAAGAGACCATCAAGAAAGCAAAAAGGCGCAAAGGACCAACAAGAGTCGGACATATCAACCTCGGTGTTACTGAAGAGTGCAATTGAAGATGAAGCTACTGGTGTGAAGGAGAGTGAAGAGTGGACTAGTGTGAAAAAGAGAACTAGCAAGAGTAAGTCACAAAAGGAAGGAGAAACGGGCAAGAATGGAAGTGGCAGCAGCAATGATGAATGGGTTGTCATAGAATCATAATTACTGGTGTACCTTATTGGACAATTGGAGTGAATGTAGGATCTCAATAATTCCATTTACAAGTAGTATCCAGGAGTATCATTCATTAATTTTTTTAATATTTAAAAAACCATTGCTGTTAGTTTTCGGTTGTGTTTATGTAGAATATGTAGTTTATACATTTAAAATATATTTCACTTAATTGTTGAATGCGTTTAACTGTCAATAAGTTCAAGGAAGAATCAGGAAGATCATTTGTTGGACCGGGCACAGGATCATCATATTCTCAACCTCTGCACCCCTCGACTGTAGAGTATCTTAGCCAGTCAACCTACCTAGCTTTTGTTTCATGTTGGCAGATTAAGTTGGGAATAGTCAATAAAAATATTTATCCAGATAATCCAGCTATGGCCAAAAATCTTCTTGAAACTTCTTTCTTCTAATGAAGTCTAGTATCTTTGGGCTAGTGCTGATAGATAACAGCATATGGCAGATAAATTGAATGGATAGGACAAGGTGTCTGCATGTGTACAACAGAGACCTGTTTCCATGTGTGTGTGTGTGTGTATGTGTGCAGGTGTGGTGATGTATACACTACCCATAATATCTGCATGTACATAGCCAAGGATTCACAGAAGATCAAGATTAAGAAAAAGACAAAGACTCCCAGGAACACTGATGAAGGGTGGAATTCCCAGAAACGGCTGTCTGACCCAGTGGAGAAGAAGATGAAAGAAGGGAAAAGAAGGAAGAAAAGACTCCTGTATCTTCATCCAAAGCTCTCTTCAGGTTTAGTTCCCCTATAGGCTCTTTTTACAGAATAGGCATGTAGCATGTAGGAAAATGGTATCTTAGATTTTTCATATAGTGCTAATACAGTATTAATTTCATCATATTCTTTTTTTCTAACCATTATTGTTAATTTAATTGTACTAAAGTGCAAACATTAACAACACGTTTAATCACAGTACATATTTATAATTGTATACTGGTGTTGCTATTTCCTGTAACCAGCTATCTCTGTTGCTTGCGAGTTCTTGGCTTTAAGTCCTCTTGAGCCTGCTTGAAGAAAATGTGGTTCTTTTTCTGTGGATCATAATGCTGGTGACCCTAAACATTAATACACATAAAATAAGGTCTTAGAATATATATAATCCTGTATATAATATATAATTTTGTATAGAATATATATAATATTGTAGGGCATATAACATATATAATATCAAGTGATGTACATATGTGTTGACTCGACTTACCTTTGACCAATCATAACTAACTGAGTAAGCAAAAAGGTTCCCATTGTAGTTGAAGTCACATGACGTTATGGGCTGAGGGAGGGCGTCTGAGGTCTGCATAGGATGGTAGGATGGATGAGCGGGTGGATGGATGGATGGATGAGCGGGTGGATGGATGAATGGATGGATGGGTGAATGGATGAGCGGGTAGATGGGTGGATGGATGGGTGAATGGATGTATTGATGGATGGGTGGATGGATGGATGGGTGGGTGGATGGATGGGTGGGTGAATGGATGGGTGGATGGGTGGATGGGTGGGTGGATGGATGGGTGGATGGATGGGTGGATTTGTGGGTGGGTGGATGGGTGGATGGGTGGATGGGTGGATGGGTGGATGGGTGGATGGGTGGATGGGTGGTTGGATTGATGGGTGAATAGATGGAGGGATGGGTGGATGGATGTCCAAGAAATTCTTGCCTTCAGTTTAGTTCGTGCATCCTTGTCCCAGAAACTGTATCGTCCATCAGCTCCGACGGTGGCTAAAGTGTTGTGTACTGGATGGAAAGCAATGTCATTGACCTAGAAATTCAATGGAAGTAAAAATGTAAATTTATTACTGACTGAATATTCTCAGTAAATAGATCAAAATAGGTGAAAAGGGGAATAGGGAGGTGAGGAGAGGTGGTAATGACTCACTGGAAAAACTTCCTGTGTATCTCCCTGTCTTTGGACCATAGATCTGTGGCACTTGAAGGTAAAGTTGTCTTTTTCTCTTCATTAAGGGAAAACAATATAACATACAATTCAGTAAGCATAGCCCCGTAATAGTAAAAATGGCCCAATCAGATTTGGCTTACAAGTCACATGCATGTCAACCATATATCTAAAGGAAACTGATGTCTTACACGTAGAAGAATAAGGAAATGATTAAAACATTAACAAACTAAAATGAAAAATAATATACTTACGGATTTGGAGGATTAATATACTGAATAGCCACTCTTCCTTCAATCGATCCTAAGGCATACCCTGTTGGCTGGTTTCTGTTCTTGTCCTTGAAGATGGATAAGCACCTATACTGGTATTTGAGTTGTGGTTCATCCTTTTTAGCCAACTGCGGCTGTCCCTCCAAATTTAAACAGAGGGCACTTCGGTCAGCACAGCCCACAACTGCTAGGGGATAGTCCACATCTGCACAGTACAGGCGCTCTGGTATATCCAGTGACAGCACAGCATTTGGCTGGCGAGTGTCCCAAAACTAAGAAAAATAAAAGAAACCATCAAATGTGAAAGGCCAAATAGTTAATCTTCACTTGATTTTTCAAAAAGCATATAATTTAATAGTTAATCTTGGCTTAATTGCGTATAGTAAATTAATTGTGCTTTTAGAAATCCGGGACATGACTGCGTTTAAATAATTGCACAGCCTTTAGGCGCTAAGTAGACCTTGTATAAACACTGTTCTGTTAGCACTTCCTACACAGCATTATTGGCTTCTTTGATTGTGTGAGCAGACAAATCCAATCTCTTCTGCCGTTCACTTGATTTATTCAAAAGTTTCAACAAAAATGTAATTAATATTTGATACATGAGAAATATGTAAATATGAGGATATCTTCTAAGTTAATTCTCTGAGGTACAGGAAAGGAATGATTTTGACAGTCAACAATGGATTAACCCTCTGAGCGATGTCCTTTTATGATGAAACATATACTTGTGAATGAGTACATTTTCAACAAAATATGTAGTACTCCTTTTAGTTCGTGCTACACAATATTGTAAACATCCTATCAATTTGAACTTCTTCTCAATGTTAAGCATTCACCTTCAGTTTCCTATCCCAGCCTCCAGTCATGAGGCACTGGTAGTTCGGAGCATGGATCCAGTGAACAGACTTGATAGGAGCTTCATGCTAAAGTGACAGATGAGATGATAGAGGGTCACCTTTAAGCGACCAGACAGTTATTTGGCCATTTCCTTAAAACTATACTCAACAAACATTAATGTGTATTAGTGAAAACACTGAATGAATAAAGGATTTTGTATCCATCTTTAGAGCTAGGACATTTTGTGAGACATTGTTAAGTTTTTTTTGAAATGATTAATCTTTAGTCTCTAGGCACTAGACAGTTAGAAGAAATCCCTATTATATACATTTCTTTGTTCTAATTAACTCTAAAAATAGAAGAAGGTTCACCTGCAGCTTTTGTATTACATCACTTTTAATTACTTGAGTTGAATACTTGTTTAGACATAATTTTGAAGACATATTCTAAAGATCTCTACTGGCAGTAATCTGTCATGTGATCTGCATGGGTTGGTCATGTGACACTGTGCAGCTGCTACGATCACGATATCAGCACTACGGTATTCAAAATCTGAGAGATGATGCAAAACTACTTCTGAGCCAATTACCTCAGTAGGGGATACACATAATAGTCAATTTGGTGGGCCAATATAGGCAGGCTATGGACATGTATGATAAGGGGATTCCCCACCTGAGCTACAGGCATAGATTGGTTGGACTGCAGATCCCATATCTTGCTAGTCTTGTCGCAGGAGCAAGTAAACACCTTGGTACCATCAGGGTGCCAACAACAGCCTAGGATGGGCCCGCCATGGGACTGCTGAGCCTTTGCCTGACTCTGGCCGCTCTCATTTAACTCCCAACAACGAATCTACAGAAGAAAATATTATCTTTACTAGCAACAGTCCAGACATTCAGACCTTTAGAATAGATCCAAGCAGTTAACTACAGATATATAGCTCCTTCAGGTTCTACATGAATAATCAAACACACCATTTTCCACATGCTACATTTAGAGTAAAAGGCTTAAAGGGAACTAAGTTCTAAAACTCACTATATTATCCCATGAGCAGGCAACCAAGTAGTTGGATGAAGGGCTAAACTTTATTTTACTAATGCTATCGTCTTGAACATCAGTGAGTTCAAAGTCTTTGTTTGGATTATTGGCGTAGCTAGCAAACATTGCAAAGGTTTAAGGAAACGTTCCACTATACCTGCACAGAAGAAAAAGGGGATAGGATGGATCGTAGTTATTATTCAACTACAAGCAGATTCGTACCTTTTGATTTAGGGAGTGACTCTAATGAAGATTGTCAGCCATTTAAAGAAAGACTATGAATCTCATTAAATCTCGTGACCTTACAAAAAATGGGGTGCACTTCTTAACATTTACATAACGAAAAATATTGTACAATTTTCAACAAGAAATCTACAACAACAGCAGCATCTTTCTTGTTCAATAATGGTTCCTTCTTCAAGTCCATTAAAGTACAAATTGACAAATACATGTAAACAGAAGCATCATCTTGAGGTGATCCCTTGATATCAGGCCTTCTCTTAGCAGCACAGTTGTAAAAGGAAGAAGCTGCACGGCTGCTGTCATTCAAAGGAACATCTCTTGTGCCCACAAAATGTAGAGTAGGCATTTCAAGACGGCAAGCCTTCACTGGCACAGTTAGCAGAGGAGAAACATTTTCGTCATTCTTTTCCAATTTGATTGTCTCAAGATTTTGTGCTAACAGTCTCATTATCCCACGAGTAGAACCCTCTTCGTTAGATCCTAAATATGTATTTTCGGAAGAAGGTTGGCATTTTTGTCTCCATTTTAACAGATTCCACAATTTCAATTCATTTATCCTCTCATGAGCCTTCAAGTCATCCCCAGGAGTATCAGTCTCTATGGACTGGTACAACAAAACACTCCCGCTTCTGATAAACTCTCCAGTTGGCAGCAAAACAGGTTCTTTTAGAGCCGTTGAGGAGCATAGTATGGAGACATGCGATGTATACTCGTTCAACAGCTTATCCATATATTCAACACTCCATATATTGACTAATGCTAGAGATTTTGTCGCATTACGTGAAATTTTAATTTCCTGTAAGAATAAAGTAACTTGTAAAAACATAGTTTAGCAAAACTATTACAAAGAAGTTGTTATTCGATAGTGTTCTAAAACATATGGATACAGAAATAGCTATCCATTTAAATGACATACAACGTATATGCACCTAAAGTGAACAATTGGTTTCACTTTATTACAACGGATATTGATTTGCATAACAAAGCCATATTAATTTCCAGATAGAAACTTTTCAAACATTACAGAAATCATTCACCACAATTAGACCCATTCAGAATCATTGTAGACTGTACAATCAGAGAATATTCATAAAGTGGAGCCAGCATGATCAATTTATTGTGTCAAACGTTAGCACTCACATATATCTCCATATCTCCCCAGAGGCAGTCACCGTCACCTGGCGAGTGGAAGTCTGTCAACCTCTGCTTCTTCAACAGACAAGTCTTGTGCAGGGCACAGCCAAGAGATTCAAAATCAACCAAAGTTGTCACTAAAACCAGCACGTCCACTGGCTGTCTCCTTCTCTTCTTACTTCTAGCCTCATAGATCTCGTAGGTGGGGTGGATGGCGGTAGGTAGGTCCTTTAAAAAGGGGAAAAACCTGAAAGCTTCTTCTCGCGAAAACCTAATAAATGAGGCAGAGAATTTTCTGTAGACGTCAAGGTTATCTGTGTCTTTGACAAATCGGATACACTCCTGGAACCTAAATTTAAATGGTTTATTCGGGGCTATCAGCTCCTCAAATTTACGATCGGATATGCCTCCGGTTAATTTAAAGTATCCCAGAAGACTCGTTTGCATAGATTTTGCCATCTCCATCGAATGATGAGAAAATACTTGACGATACTGTTCTAACAGATCTCCTGTCTGTTTGGTAGCCATTTTGTGCTTATTCAGTATATACGTTTATGAACGATCTTACCGTCTTCGTTACTAACTCGATTTCTTCGGAAATTTATATGTTTCCAAAGGAGGTGTAAACAGCTTGTTTCTATAAAAGCGCCGACGGAGCATAAAGCGAAAATCCTGTGAGAATTTTAGGAATTTGCTGGTGTTCTTCAGTAGCTGCTGTAACCGCACAAAGGAGAAGACGTAAGTAGTTTAGCTATTCAGATACACATTACGCTTCAACTAAAGAGAAGGTTTCAATGATACACTTGGAGTGGGGCAATACGAGCAAGTACTTTAAGATACAAGATACAAGGATATATAGTATAGCAAATTCAAAGATTCTAGCATACTACTCGTACGTTAGTATTGTATTAAGTGTTTCAACAAAGTAGAAAGTATTCTAGAAATATTAGCATTTGCTGTAAGGTGTAGAAAAGGTTTGCATTGACTTTTGAAGTCTCTGTTTTCTAAAATGTTCATCTTGGGGCGTCATTCACGAACCAGCTCTGAAGAGAAGACATCTCTTTTTTGTAACTGTTTGTCTGGAAAATTTGATCTTTCAAGTGTCATAAATTAGTCTCTTTAGAACCATTTAAAAATGTGTGCAATTTCCTTAGCGCCCTTGCTCTTAGTTGTCAAACTAGGACGCTTTTCTGCTGAAGATGTCAGATAATAGATAGGTGTCCATGTGCTGTTTTCCTCTAGTTATGTGAATTATGGTATGCTTCACAGGAGATGATTTCAGACTAAAAGTGCAGTGTTTTAATTGGTGTTGTTTCTTCTGAAGTAGCTATAACACTTACTACACATAAGGAATTGCCACACTAGAGATACATTAAAAATTCGAGAGTTCAGCACTTTTATTTGTAAATTAAGGAAGGGATAACCAGGGGAGATACTCCCTCTTAGGCATTTGGTTGAGTTTGTGTGACATGGCTCTAAGTTGTTATGTCGCGTACAGTCTTTGTAGTGCATCAAGCTATAGCATGCCCTCTCTCTGTTACGATGTAGGCAGTTGTTTGAAGAGGCTTTGGAATAGCTTGTTTATCCCTGTGTGTGTTATTGCATCCTTTATTCTGTTCACTAAAATGGCCATATCCTTTAGTTCTCACTTACAAAATGTTTTATTAATGATGTTTGACTAATTACTTGTGGTTTGATTTTCAATTTGTATTCACACATGTATGTAGTATATAACAGTCTATATGTTGATATATAATATATGTAGTATATTATTGTCTGTATGTATGTATATGTATATGTAGATATGAAAGTATATATATGATCTCTATGTATATATGTAGTTATATGTACGTATGTATGTATGCATGTACGTATGTATGTGTGTATGCATGTACGTATGTATGTGTGTAGTTGTAGTATAGTAAAAGGAATACAATCTGTATTACAAAATTTGTTACTTCTTTTTATGTAAAACAATTCACATGTTTAGAATGATGGCGGGAGCTGGACAAAGGGATTTTGAGACAGTTTTACAACAAAACTTACTATAGTACATAAAGCCACTGTAGATTGATGATACTCCCCTTTGTAGATTGATAATTAGCTCTCTTGTTATGTCAAATACTTTTAAAGGTCAGCCTGTTAACCAACCTTTGCACCATACACATCATTAAAACGATTTAATGATGTGATCTAAGATAGCTTCATGCATAATGTAATGGAATTTGGAGATTACCCAGACCTCTTCTTTGTAAAGTGATTGGCAAAAACACCAGTGAATATATATGGGATAAGATGAGAGTTTAATGTATTTAAAACCTGGTGTGTCTTCGTGGACTTGCCAAAGTGCGCACCATCCATTAGTCGCCCATTTCTGTGTTTATCTAATCAGGGCAGTTTAGACAGTCATTTCCTGTGTGGTTTCCTGTTGGAGCTAATGACCAATCAGCAGTGAGCTGGGATGTTTTTCAATTGTTTTGAACTGGACCTGAACTTTATTGTCCTTCTTGACCTCAAACGCCTGATTTATAATCACAGTTCTCATCACTGAATATTCTATTACACTGTGCGTATCGAACGAGTATAGGTTATTTGTAGATGTGTTTTGTGTAAGTTAATTTATACATTCAATCACACAGTACTTTCCCTAATTTGGTAGTGCACTACATCATAGATAGTATGTGGATATATCATTGTGGAAATAGTACACTTTAGTTGTGATGTGCCTGCCAAATATTACATTGCAAGTTTGTGCCAAAGGTTACAGCTCTATATGTAAATAGTCTGGCTTGCTATCGGCTGCCCCTAAATAAGCGCCCAGAACACCGAAGTGTAGGGATGGTCTAGCAAGCCAGACTAGCGGATGGCTGTTCACTTTGTGCTTATTAGAGGAGGGATTTACTAGTGCTTTAACCTGTAGTTTTTAACAGACTGTTTGCTCACCAAGTTCTACAGAAAGATGACACCTCCTTTAAGCAGATAGATCCACAAAATGTGTAAAATGTTACTGGCCATTGTGTGCTTGTGCTGTGTGCTTCCTTAATATGCACTTACTCAGCACCTCTGTGACTGACTGCCTCCTCAAGGCTGCGCTACAAATGTGTACAAGTTCCTACATAACTGTATTTTTAACGTTTAAGTAGGCTATTGTAAATATTGTAAATATTGGATCAAATAGTGGGAATATACATATACTAGTTGCCTATTTCTTCCAATACTGTGAGACTAGTACGTATATTGTCATCTATGGCTATGATAGAGATTTATAAAAAATATTACTTCAGTCAAGCAAATAATGTGATCAGTAAAAGACTTATTTAGACCTTTTTATTATGACAATCCTCTGTAAACATATTCTCCCTCAGTCAGTGCTTCCAAATACTACTGTTGATTGAATTTATGAACAGTGTTAGGCTTCAAGGATTTGCTGAAAATAGTTACTATCAGTATATTGTTTGTAACAACTTGCTAATTCAGTTGTATTCACTAGATAACATCACTGATTCATCCTGTAGTGTCAATTAAGGAAGACTTGCAGCACTCGTACATATAACAGTTTCCTACTACAATAAAGAAGGTCATGGGCAAGCAGGGATCAAAGTTAAAACCCGAGGTGATTGCTGATCTGAGGGAGCACACGGAATTCACAGAGCATGAACTCCAGGAGTGGTACATTGGGTTTATCAAGGACTGCCCTTCCGGACATCTCACCATGGAAGAGTTTAAAACTATCTACAATAACTTTTTTCCTTACGGAGATGCTTCAAAATTTGCAGAACACGTCTTTCGTACATTTGACTCTAATAAGGACGGATCCATAGATTTTAGAGAATTTATCTGTGCCTTGTCTATAACCTCAAGAGGTAGGCTAGATGATAAGCTGAGATGGGCCTTTAACATGTATGACCTAGATGGAAATGGATACATCACCAAATCAGAAATGTTAGAAATCGTAGGTGCCATCTACAAAATGGTTGGAAAGGTCGTCAAACTGCCAGAAGATGAAAGCACACCGGAAAAGCGCACAGAAAAGTTTTTCCGACAGATGGATACAAATCAGGATGGAAAGATATCCTTAAGGGAGTTTATTGAAGGATCAAAGAATGATCAGTCCATTTTGAAACTGCTTCAGTGTGAAGTCCAGCCTCAAGCCAAAACTGGGATGTGACTGAAGAACTACATCATTTTGAACATCAACTGCATGTGAAACTTAGTCAAACCACTTTTCCTTTACTTTCAGTCACTTAGTGTAAAGAAGCCCAACCTTGATGTAAAATTGTAACGTCTTGCCTTTTTGTAGTACCTAACTCTATTTTAATTGTTTATGTAATATCGAAGTTTTCATTATCGATATATATATCGTAAATAATTCGTTACGCCCAAAACAACGGAGATGGGCGAAGCCAATACGAAGCTCAAGGATTCAGCCGTAAAGCAGCTAGCTTTGAGCACGCAAGGAACCTTCACCGAACAAGAAATACAAGATTGGTTCAAAGGATTTGTTAAAAATTGTCCTTCGGGACATTTGACCATTGAAGAACTAGTCAAGGTATACAGCGATTTTTTTCCGGATGGAGAAGCGAAAGAGTTTGCCGAATATGTGTACAGAGGTTTTGAGAAGAATGAGTTTGGGGCGATTGGATTTTCCGAATTTCTAAAAGCATTAGCAGTACTAGGTAAGGAAGCCATCTGTAGATCAGTAGTATCTAGTCCCTTGAAATTTGCCAGTAATCTAAATATATATCTGAAATAGACATGAATGATATACATCTCCACTCTCCTATATACGTACATGATGACCAGTATAAGAGACTAAGGAAGCAAGCAATATAATAAACTGAAACATAAGACTTATAACACTTACGGCAAGGCTATATAGAGCTTTGGATGTGAATATCATTATATCATAAAGGTAACCCTGTCAATCCAAGGCTGATATAAATGGGGGACCTATACAGTCAGACTTACCTTCTTCCTTTTCTCTGCTTTACCATTGGGCTAGACAGCTGTTTCTGGGGAATTCCACCATTAATTCAATCCTGGAGGTTTGTTCTTTGGTCTTTCGCAGGTCCCTAGCATATATATGCCTGTATATACAAGAATTTTGTTTCCATTTAGGGCGTGGAAGCAGAGAAGAAAAGCTAGAATGGGCATTTTTCATTTTTGATCTAGAGGGCACTGGGGAGATAGGCAGGAAAAATATGTTGAAAGTTGTATCTGCCATGTATAAGATGGTAGGCCCTTATGTCAATTGGAATGAGGATGTCAACACCCCTCAAAAGAGAGTTGACAAGCTCTTTAAAGCAACTGGTAAAGGGAGGAAAGATAATCTAACATTTGATGACTTCTGTGAGGTAGTGAAGCAGGATCCTGGTATCTGGAATCTTCTTCGTTGTGACATGTCTGATTCAGACATTCATCCAGCCCCTGAATCCCCTCCAAATTCAGAACAAGAAGAATCAATCGTACAATAATTCACCCATGTCACCTTATTGCCCTAATTACATCTTGTAGCAAGACTCACTTTGCATGTATGCACCAATAAATCAGCACTTGTGCCATCCATTTACTGAACTCACTAAAACATCATCTCACTACTTTGTATAGAAAACTGCAATCTCTCATTTTTGCAGGAAAACATAAAGTTATTGAACTATCGTTTGTAAATACATATATTAATCCAATAAATCTGACTACATGCATATACTACAGCTTTTAGCTTTCTTCATAACATTCAATAGAAAAATTTCATATATATCCTTATACGTACTTCATCAAATATATATAAATGGCAGTTGATTGCGTTAAAGTTTTGGAGTGCACTCTCCTTCAGCAATTGCTCTGATGATGATTTCACAGGTTCCACCAGTAGAGTCTTCAGATTGAAGAAATTCTGACACAGCAACAGCCATTAGATCACCATTATAATTAAAAGCTAGAGACGAAATCTCTGAGGAAAAGCGCCGAAACTGACATAGTCTTTTTTTGTTAAAAGGATCCCAAATGTTGACAAACCCGTCTCTTCCACCAGTAGCAAATGTATTGTGAGCTTGATGAAAAGATACTGCAGTCACGGGATATGTCTTCTCTATTCCATCTTCTCCCTTAATGCGATGGCACTTGAAGGCATACTTCTTTTTTTGAATTTCTGTATCTGGTTGAATATACTCTACTGCTACGCGTCCCTCTATTGAGCCAAGTACGTAGCCTTGTTGATTTGGGAAGCATTCAATGACTCTGGTTTGGTACTTCAAGCTTGAGGTTCTTCTCTGTTCAGCAAACTGCATGTTCCTCAGATTCCAAATGAACACTTTTCTAGAAGAAGTGCCGACAACCACCCGCTCTCCACACATTGACATGGTGTACACAGTCTCGTTGTTTTGATCGTATGAGCCCATTGCACCTTTTTGCCTCAAATCCCAGAGTTTAATAGATTTATCCCAGGAACCAGACACAAGGAGGTGCATCTCTGGATTATAAACAACGCAGCGCACAGCGTTGTCGTGATTCCCTAAAATCATCTCCTGCTGACTTGCAAAATCGTGAACTTTGACAATTCGATCCAGCCCTCCGCTAGCAACTCGAGTTTGGTCGAGAAAACAACAATCTAAAACAGCTCCTTTGTGTAAGTAAGAGCTGCGAAGAATATTGGTTTTGACATCATAAAGTCTGACGTTCTTGTCCCACGAAGAGCAAATCATGAGACTGGAGTCAGCAGATGGCTGAAAGGCAACGTGACTGATGCCATCTGTAGGACAATTCGTCAGGCCGTATTCAACAGTTTTCGCCATTTTCTTTCCCTCCTAATGGGTGATATCCTTAATCTTCGTGAGGGCGTTTACCGTTTAACTGGTAACTCGTTTTCCAAGTTCTTTGGGCAAGATTCCAATCCAAATTTTAATTTCTCTACAGTTTGAGTAAAACTAGCTCCAAAATGTCAGAGGTACAGGAATCAGCGAATGAAACGAGTCAGCCTAAGAAGGAAACCGCGGACGCGGGAAAGGAGGAAGAAAACCCCCAAGATAAAGAAACTGAACCGCAAGTACGTATGTTGACTGCGAAATTAAAAGTCAGCAATTTTTTGAGGCTGTAAGCGTTTAATATGCTTTAAAAATCAATACACAGCCTTCTGGCTACTAAGTATGGCACAGCGTGTACCGTTTAGTTCTGTAGTGTCTTCATTTCGGCATAGGCTTTTAAAGGCTTTTGAGTCGTTATTTCTTTCTTTGATTAACCGCTTTCGATGACGCTTTAGTTTAAATTCAAATAAGAATGATAGAAAAGCTTATTAGCCTCTCCGTTATAGACTTATAGCTTGCCCTTTCCAGTGTTGTTAGCGCTCGCTTCGTTCACACGTCATCACGTACGCATGTACAAGACGTAGCTTGGATACCCTACAATATGACAGTACTCTACTGGTCACTGTCAATAATGCGACTTACTGTCTGATTAAACGTACAGCTACATTCGATGTTAGAAGCGAAGTAGTTCAAAGTTCTTTTAACTGGAAATGTCATACTGTACAGATATATATAAACATAAAGTTTAAATAAGCTTCTTTGAAAGGCCAAATGTTGTGTCCAGAATGTCTACATCCTTAATAAGACATTGGTTTTAGTTGTGTTAAGACACATTTTGACAGGCAGTTGACAGAATTCCTATCATTCAGAGCTTTCATTACAGTATAAAGAAATAGTTGCCTGATTAGAACAATTTACATTCTTGAAGATACAAAACGGTGCATTTTGGTAATCAATACAATTCTAGGAATTCTTTACTCTGTTTGTATGTAGGAGAAAGATGGAGACCAAGAAGACGAGCAGCTTGGACTCCTTGACCAACCACTCATTATTGAAGGGAAAAGGAAAAGAAAATCTGTGGAATCCTTTCAATCCCCTAGCACTAGCAGTAAGAAGAGACGTCCTACCTTTGAAGAAGGGAGTGGACAAAGACTAGGCGACATTGCGAGCATATATGTTATTCTTGAGAAAAGGAAATCTGAAGACTTGAGACAGCTGCATCGATTCCTATTTGGTAGAGTCGGACAGGTGGGCATTTAATAGAGATATCCATGCATACCTTTAATTATAGGAATGTGTATATTCTATGTATATTTTGATTGTTTTTTTTCTTTTAAAACAGAAAAATGAAACAAAAAAGAATATCAAGGCCTTTGCTGGATTCCAGTTTACTGAGGACAGTAAAGAGTATGAAAAGCACGTGGCACAGTTACAAAAGTAAATTTCATACAACTCAAGATGTGTTCATAAACTGAATTGTGACCCTGTGGTGGTTCCCATGCAGGATGCAGAAGCAAGGACTGTCAAGCAACTTTTGCTCCATCCTGGGTCTGCATGTCTCAGGTAGTAAGGAGGAACTGGTGAAGAGAATCATGTCTTTCTTGATGAAGCCTGAAGGAAAAGAGAAGGCCAATGATGGTAAGGTATAGTCATTAAAGGCTTGTCAGAGCATTTGCAGTTTGATTGTTCATCGTATTAATCGTAAGGGAGTTGTAGCTAAAATAGTTATGTCTGGCTGGTCCATCCTGACTCTCACAAGGCAATAGGTTTTTACTAAACTGTTTCCTATTTATGAGACTAGCTTGAGTTAAACCTTCAGCACTGCAAAGGTTTTACCAGAAATTTTATCACCTCCACATTAAACTAAATGATAGTATGTTTACAACTTCTGGTGAGAAGTAAGGCTAACTTGATGTTTGGTACCTTTAAGACACTGTTGCTGATTCTGGTCTCTAATACCCTCATAGTGACTGGTCTTAATATGGGAAAGGGTTTTGACAAATTATGTGACCTTTACTAGTAGTTCCAAAAGTCCTTCCATGAGATATGATTAAGTACTCACTCTTTGATATAGGTTTTACAATACATATTCTTTTAGGAATCGGTAGCTAATTGCTTTAATGCTCTAATTATGTGTGTATGTAGCTCCCAAAACTAGGAGGAAAAGTAGATCTTCAAAGGGACAAGCAGAAGACAGTGAAGATAAGGCAGGTGAAGACCAGGAGATGGAGGAGAACACGGAAGAAAAAGAAGACAATCAAAAGGAGAATGAACCAGATGAACAGCAAATGAAAGATGAAAAAGAGAATTCTGATCAAAGTTTTGAAGAAGAAAAGGAAGAAGAGCAATTAAGCAAAGTAGGAAATGCTGATGACAATGCAATGGAAGTTGCTTCTAAAACACAACAGGAGGCAAATGATCAAATGGAAGTTAAGGTACAAAATACTGTAAAAACGTCCATTATATTTTTACCGTATATGACTTATTAGCGTCCATTAAATTTAGCGTTTTGTTGTAAATACTTGCTCCACACTACTGCGCATGCATTCCAAACATTTTAGGGACCATAAATGTTAGCGATTGATATTGCATCACTAATTTCGCTAACATTAATGGCATGCTAATATTAAGGGTTTTACAGTATTGAAATGTCATAGTAGATTATTTGCTGTCGGCTATATATATTCCAATTAAGTGTGCCAACCTTACTTATTAACATGTACATTTTAAATTCACACTTTGTTTTGTGCTAACCTAAAGTCACAACCTTCGTTCTATTTCCTCTCTTTCTTTGTGCATGAATGTTTACCAGAAAACAGTTGAACCAGGTACAGAGGCTGAACCAGTGAAAGTTGAAGATTGACACTGATGCTTTTCAACCACTTAACCCTCATCTAATGTTGAATAGTCACATCTACTAGAGTTGCACGCTTTTCATTACATTGCTTTCGTAAACAAGCTGGCCATCAGAACGATTACGTTCAGCTGGACTATTTAAATACGCCGCCATTTATTACCACACATGTCATTGCGCATGCTCAAAAAAACTTTATTAAAGGTTATGGAGTCCATTTTTAAGGCGTGGTCGCACTATAAATAGATGTGGGTGTTTCGCTCCTAGGGCTTGTAGTAGGAAGACGGCTTAATTGAAGACAGTTCACTGGTGAGATTTTAACCTTAGATGCACGGCGCGGCATACCTTTTATAGTACATCCACTAAATGCTCAATGCAATCCTTAGATTGCAAGTTCAAATGCCTTCTTTTGTTTTAAGTGGTCGGTATTTTTATTGAATTCATTGCACAGAGCGGAGAAATCGTATATTGCGGTATAGTTCTTGAGACTGCACGCCTTCTAAGTAAAGCTGATTCTGTCTTATTGCCGTATTTGATCCGCTAAATTAGTCGTTGATGGTTCTGAAATTATGAATAATTATTTAAAATTCCTTACCGCAGAGGAGGGTGCCTGTAGGGCAATATCTTCCTTTCATGTCAGTAAATATAGTGCAATACTAGAAGCATATTTGTGGCTTATCTTATTAACACAATTGTGCCGGGCTAACTCGCTTTTATTCGCACAGCAAGACTTTATACCTTGATTTCCCTGCACGTAACTAAGAAAGCTACAGCCTAACTATATATAGTTTTTGATAAGCATATATTCACTAGAAAATATTACGCCAAGCCAGCCAAGAGTCTAGTCTTGGTTGGGGGACCGAAGTACTATTGAATTGGCGTTATACGTATCTAGCTTTTCTCATCTCTTTTCTCATGATCCAATCGTGATACCATAGGTGGCGATGCTGTGTTTGAAAACAGATATTTACTTTGCTTTAGTTGCGCAAGATTTAAGACAGGTTAACGATTATGTGTTTTCTCTCCACCTTTGAGATTCCCTCCGCTCCAAGCCTTGCTTGAAGTGTGCGTGTGTGACACTTGGCATGGCTTCAACTTAGCTGTTAACAATGGAACTTCCTTATATAGTCATGGAAGGTTTCTATATGTAAATACTGTTTGTACTAAGTGAAGCCATCTTTTAAGTCTAAAAGCTGCTTAAAAAGTTGAAGATGACTTGTAATTTAATTTAACATTGAAACAGTGTTTGTTGCAGTTGAAGACACTGTGTGAATAAATAAATGTATAATACAGTGGATTTGTGTTCATACATATATGCTGTCCCCCTTATTAGCTGAATGACGTACCAAGAATAATTAGCTACTTTTGAGGAGAATCCATATTGTTGTGTATCCTATAGTATGGTTATATTGAAAAGAGGTTAATGGATGTTAATGGCCTGACTAGGGGTGCTTCAAAGTATTTTCCACTTAGCTTGACCTTGTTTATAGCTGAATGTTGTAGTGTTTCCTTGTGTATTTGTAACACTTTTCTCATTTTTCAAGGTACACAGATTCAATTTCAGTGTACACTGGCTGGCGTTGGTCAAATTGTGCTGTATTCTTCCAGTTTTACTATGTGTAAACCATAGCATTCGGCCATTTTAATATGCAATAAACCTTGAGGTCCACAACATGTGATAGGGTCCTATAGGATGCTGGTACTGGTTGCTAGGTGTACATATGAGTGGGCTTTGTGTATACGTAATAGAAGAGTGTAAACACATACTTTAATTTATCAATTGAACTACAAGAAAATATGTACTTTTTCTATACTGAAAATCCCAACTCTATGGCCATTAAATACAATATTATGTGGATGGATAATTCTATATTCTGTATCACTAGTATAGGATTACTATAGAATAGGCCTAATGACATTAGAGAAGGCTCATTTACCATCTATTTTTCCTAAACCTGCAATGACACATGTGTGACTGTACAGTAAAGTGTACTTTTTCACTGAAAATTGTTATTGGTGTACAAAGTATTATACATATGTGTCGAGCTAAACACCACACCTCAGCACACTACTGCAACCTGATTACCCTTGAAGAATGTATCAATTGCTTGTTTTCCCATGGGTATAAACTCCAACCATTAGGATTGACTGATTGTTAACTTCATGTCCATCATTCAGCAAACCTTGCATCTTGTTCACTCATCATGACTAATATTAATTATTAAATAATTACTTTCCTTCCATACAGTACTTGCATTAATTAGAAGATATGCATACGTAGCTTCAGAAGGTACGTATTTAAAACCCCAAGATTGGTGCCTTAGGATGCTTCCATTGTTAAACCTGCGATATGTGATATCTATTCATTCAGCTATGTGAACTAGCAGCTGGAATGTGTATGAATCATGGTTACTATGAAGACTGAATCTGTGGCAGTTGTCTGTTACCTAGGCAACTGTGTTTAAGAATATGTTACCTTGTAAGGTAATGGAAGCCAAACTGCTACTCTAGGAAATGGTTTGTACATTTTTGTGAAAAGTGCCATTAAAGTTTTAGTTTCAAATACGTAAGACTGAAACAGAGACCTTGAAACTACACAAAAGAGCTCCACTAGACTCTTCAGCCATTGCAGGTTAAATAAACAATGATTGAATTGTGTGTATACTAACATTTGCTGCTTAAAACAGTTGAAAGTGTAATATTGTGTTGTGTATTCATAATTGTATTGCTTTAAGGGAAATTGCTATTATTTAAAATCAGATATATCAACCTTAGCAATTATTCAGATGGTGTATGTGCATACGTACGTAGGTATGCCTACTTGTATATATACATGTATATATGTATATACGTATGTACAACACACTATTGAATATGACATATGTTCGTACGTACATACATGATGTGTATAAGGCATGTATGTACGTATGTATGGTTATATCTGTACGTATCTAGTATTTTACAAGAGGATAGAATTAATCCAATGAGCCAGAAGGTTGTAGCTGGGTATTCCCCTTTAGCAATGACCCTGAGGTTACGTTTGGTCAGGTTCTCCGTTAATCTAGTTCATTTCTGTTTCCGTTGCAGAGGTGTCAAGGTAGTGGATTGAGAATATGGGAAACTTACTCAGAGTGTTAGCCGAAAAACCTGTTGGACCCAAAGTGGACTTCTTTGTAGACTTTGAGAAGGCGGAGCCGACGGATGGAGAAAAGGAGGTTCATAGCCAAGTGGCGGCCTGTCTAAGCCAGTCTGCAGAGCTGTTACAACAAATGAAGAACTACAAAGGGGCTGGAGAGGAGATTAAAAATGTTTGTAACCTGATAATTCTGTTTCACCAATCTGTCCATTTATCCATCCATCCACCCTTCCATTAGGCCATATCAAATGCCAGTAATGAAGAATTCCAATCAATGGCATGGGCAGCAGTTTCACCACTGGTCCAAAAGCTAAAAGTTTTCTATGACTTTTCAGAAACACTAGATAGTTGTATAATTATGTTACTGCGAGCGTTAACCAGCACAGATCGCACACCAAGTGAACATTTGGAAACTCAACAGGCCTTATCTAAACAGTTTGCAGAGATTCTTGATTTCACACTAAGCTTTGATGACCTAAAGGTACTGCAGGATGTCATAAAACCATACATATACCCTATAGCCAGAAATATTGGCAGGAAGAATATTTGACATTTTGGACAGATTTAAATATTGGCAGCTTTAATTTTAGTGGTTACCTATGTTACAATGCATTACGTACGTCACTATGATGCAATAATATTGGTGAATTATAATTTGGTGATTTGTGTGAAAATTGCCAATTTGCCAAAATAAATAAATTCCCCGCCGATATTTCTGGCTATACGGTAAATGCCCTTTATAATCATGTAAGTCTGACATATAAGTATGTACATATACATACTTATTAAGAGTATCCTAATTTATTGAGACTCAGCAACAATTGTATTTAAAACTTATAACTTATTTAAAACTATAATTATTAAATATGTGTATGCTGACCGGTGGAGAAAGGGAGAAAGTAAGGAAAACTGTATCCTTATCCAAAGCTATAATATAGGTTTTCCTTAACTAATAAGATTAGGAAAATAGTGTGTAGTAGTCTATTCATATACGTACATACAAATATATACATATATAAATGTATGCAGGTTATGGTAATCAGACCATAAGTACAAATGTTCTTACATGTGTACATGCAATGATTACGCAATCTAGAGGTCTGTTTTAACAGATTAGGCAATGCTAGTGTGAAATGGGTTGATTATGAGCACTATGAATATGTGGTTACTACGTACTCTAGTGACAACTTATTGAGTATTTCAAGTATATACAAATGCAGGATAATTTTTCAAGTCAGAATACTTTTGAACCACTTGCCATGGGTTACATCACTTTATGATGCTAGCTTGGCGTACACCAATTATTAGCTAATTGCATCACTAGTATCGCCTACCACATTTTAAAAGGAATCCATTGAATCTAAGTAATATCAGCTTTCTCCTTAGACTTCCTGAAGAATAATAAGGTCTTTGGTGGTTTCTCTGTTCACATGAATTTGTTGCCATGGTGATACCAGTATGGGCTGAATTCTTCATGTGCCTGTGTGTGTGATGTTGAAAATGTTTCATGTAAACCCTGTTATATTTCTATTTGACACAGATGAACAACCCAGCCATTCAAAATGATTTTAGCTACTACAGAAGAACCAAAAACCGAAAGAGGTTAGATGATATACAGAACGTAACACCTCAGCTAAACGGAGAAGAGTTTGAAATACCAGATGATATCGCTAACAGGATGTCATTATTCTATGCCAACCCAACGCCAATGCTGAATGCTATCGCCACCGCAACCACCAAATTCACAAAAGAGGTAAACGGGTACACAGGCATACGTATATATTTGAAATGATAGGCAGTAAGGCCATATGTGTCGGTACCAGCTATGGCTGTACAGTGTAATAACAATCTTTACACTATTTGGAAGGTACATGCTTAATACACACACATTTAGGAATAAGATCTAGTAATCAATACCTACACTGCTACCTTCCTTCAAATATCACTGCTACCTTCTTGTGGTCCTTAGAATCCGGACATTCCTCTGGAGAACACAACAGATGTCATATGTACAATGGCGGCTGTTTGTAGAGTTATGACAGAGAATCCGTGAGTCCCCTCCTCCTCCTCCCCCACCCCTCTCACTTCCCTCCCCCTCCTCCTTCCCCACCCCTCTCACTTCCCTCCCCCTACTCCTTCCCCACCCCTCTCACTTCCCTCCCCACTCCTCCTTCCCCACCCCTCTCACTTCCCTCCCCACTCCTCACACTTCCTTCCCCACCCCTCTCACTTCCCTCCCCCTCCTCCTTCCCCACCCCTCTCACTTCCCTCCCCACTCCTCCTTCCCCACCCCTCTCACTTCCCTCCCCCTCCTCCTTCCCCACCCCTCTCACTTCCCTCCCCCTCCTCCTTCCCCACCCCTCTCACTTCCCTCCCCCTCCTCCTTCCCCACCCCTCTCACTTCCCTCCCCCTCCTCCTTCCCCACCCCTCTCACTTCCCTCCCCACTCCTCACACTTCCTTCCCCACTCCTCCCCACTCCTCACACTTCCTTCCCTTCCCACTCCTGCCCGATAGCCCTCTTTATCTTACCCATCCTCTTGTACAGGGGCTATTCTAGTCGTTTTCAGAGAGAAGACACAGCTCTCTTCTGTCTAAGGGTTATGGTGGGTGTAATTATTTTATATGACCACGTCCATCCAATTGGGGCCTTTGCTAAGAATGCTAAGATTGATGTGAGTTTCACCTACACACCCATCAGCCTCAACTTGTCACACCCTGTGACACCTTTGGCTTATCTTTGTAGGTACGTGCTACCGTTAAACTGTTGAAAGAGCATCCTAGGAGTTCGGAGACACTTCTAAATGCTTTAAAGTGAGACACAAGCTGTGGTATCTCTACATCCATAGTCTATGTACATATAATACCTGGGGACAGGAATTACAGATATAAGATTACATTTGGCGAGTGGGAATTGTTATAAATACGTAGACTTCAATGAAACATTTCACTATAATAGGGGAACTAAACCTAAAGAGAGCTTTGGATGAAGATACAGGAGTCTTTTCTTCCTTCTTTCCCCTTCTTTCATCTTCTTCTCCACTGTGTTTCTGGGAATTCCACCCTTTATCAGTTATCCTGGGAGTCTTTGTCTTTTTTTTTAGCTTTACGTATGTGAATCCTTGGCTATGTACAATTTGTATTCTATATGTGCACAGGTATAATACAAAGCACTTCAATGATGAAGATACCCCTAAAGCAATACAACAGATTCTATCTTAAGGAGCAGTGTGTCATATAATCAATCCTCCCTACACACAAGTAATTTTTATGCTGGACACTTTTGATGATGTACAAAATATAACTAGTGGGACTTCTAGATAAATATTATTATAGTATAATTATGGTAATTAATTATTCATGTGTTTGTTTGTTTGTTTTGAGTGTAAGTAGTTCTTATATTTAATATTGTGGTATGAAATGATTCATGTACGCACAGTGATTAAATATGTGACAATCGAGTACAGTTGTCTTTGTAAAGGTTTATCTTTCGACTTTGGGAGCGTCTAGAGACGCAGTTTTTTTCTTCTCTATTCTTCTATCTGCCAAAGTACAGTATTTATCTAGTTGTCTTTCGTACACTTGACTGCAATGTTGCTACATATATTGGAGAATACGTATACGTATATGATGAACATTGCTGCCCTATTCCATGAATAATAATCTAGCACACCATTTTACAACATGCTACATATACTTGAGAGTAATATGCCTATTGAGCTAGTGAGGGCTTTGGATGAGGATACAAGAGTTTTCTCCTCCACTGGATCTGTTTCTGAAATTCCACCCTTTTTCATCAGTGATCTTGGGAATCTTGGTAATATAATATTATTATGAACTGAATATGGGATGCCATTTGAGTATATATACATACGTAAAGGGAAATATTAATAAGTAAAATGTGATATTTACGTATGTATGTACACCTAATATAATATTAGCTGATGCGTATTAATTAAACATTATACTGTACATACATACAAATATCAATGTAGATATAGATCATATGATGATCATATGATTAGCTGATATGTATTGCACTTGATCACGTGCACCTTTTATTTTTCATCCTTTTTTTATTTATTTCATATACACATACAAACATTCACTACTTTTTTCACTTTCAAATATATAATTTCATATTGTTACGATATCAGTAATGATTTATTGCAAATTAAGCATTTTGAAAATGAAATAAAAAATGATAAAAGTATCTAGTCTTGATTAAACTGATGCAGCCACGACTTTGGATGATCTCCAGGAAATAATTCTCTTTGGTATTGCTTGTACTGCATTAACAAATCTCTTGCTAGACATAGAATATGCTCAAGTGAATGTGTTCCCTCCTTCTCCTTCAGTAGAATGGAAAATGCCACAAAGTCAGGGCTCCTTAAAATGGCGTCCCTCAAATAAATCAGCACACCAAGGCATATAAATACCACATAGGACTGCTTGACAGTTATGTCAATGTCTCCAATTGCTTGAAGTTCCACAGATACGTCAGACCTCACGCTCACAGTGAACTGTTCCTCTTGGGTGAGGGGTCCTTGATGATGATTGAGAGATCTACCTAAATCATCGTCAAAAGGCCTAAACGGACTCACCCTCTCTGCTTCTAAGAGGGATAAATTATCTTCTTCATCGCTCTGAATATCAGGGTCTTCGCTGGGCAGCTGGGTAACAGAGTAGCCATGGGCAGACCTCTTGCTGTAGCACCTCTGTTTTTGAGCAGGATGGTGGTCACCTAGTGATCTGGTGATGCTCAAGGGGACATCCCCATTAATTACATGATGCAATACATCAGGTGACTCTGTAGTGATAGATTCTGCCCACTGAACATGTGACTCATCCATAGGTACTTTGGGATCAAAATGGCTGCATATAACTACCTCCATTAGGTGGAGACTGTCAGCAAAGGGGAACTCCCTGTGGCAATCAATAAGAACCATTCCAAAACACAATCCAAATGCATCATCTGGGAATGAGGACAGATGTTGATACAAATCTGGATCAAAAACCTCACAAAGATGTCGCAATGCCTCCACCCTCTCCAGTGCACCACGGCAGTGTCTAGTGAAGTTGCTTCTGAGGTACCTACAAGATGTACGTATACGCAAGTTGAGATTTTAAGATGTACACAATTATTATATACCATTGCCCCACCCCTCCCCTCCCAAATTTTGAAACTTTTCATTTTGCCTCCCCTGGCCCTAAGCTCTGCATACAGCCTTGACTCAATATATCAACACTTCCTCAAGACGTGTAACAGTTAGCACGTGAGTGCTTGCTCTAACCTCATGAACGCTGAATACAATACATAGACCTCTTCTTCCAATGAGTAGACCGTGTTGTCTTGTCTCTGTTGAATGAGCACAAACAGGATGGGAGCCGCAAGGTCTGTCATTCCTTGAGTGTAAGCTACCTTCCGATGTTCCTCACAATAGGTCATTACCACGTTGGTGAGGCAGCTGATATTGTTAGTGTGGTGAGGGGAAATCCCTTCATTACCAGACGACTGCCTTAGGAATGCTTCTCTTGGATCTGTCCTCTGTGAGTCTCTCTTAATTGCATTGTACAACATAATAGTCTCTTGGTCTTGTTTATCGTATTTGGTCAGCCATTTTAATTTCAGTTCCCTGGCAACTTGACATAGTAATGTATAAAAATTACTCCTTTCTTTTCTGGTAGTCATTGATGGAGGGAAAATCCCTAAAGGGAACACCATTACCTACTATTACAGAATATCTACATATACAGACATTAAACAAAGGAATGGAGATCCACATTTCTGGTTACAAATAGGAAAAATTAGAAGCTCTTAGATTAAAAGCTGATCTTAAAAGCAGCTTATTCAAAATAAAGTTACACAATATAGCAAGACTATAGGACTATAGTACTAATGTAACTGAATACATCTTTAGATCTTAGAGAGGTGGTTGAAAGAGGAATAAAAACTAGTTAGGAAGATTAAAATCCTAGCGACTGTCATCAACTGCAACTGAGGCCAACTAACCAAGGAGATGTTTCCAGAGCTTACTCCTCAGGTCTGCTTGAAGTGGGTTGCTACTGGCAACCAAGGTATTGGCAATTTCTGTTAATTTCTTCCAGTCCAGCTGATTCTTGGGATAACCAAAAAAGGGCGGAACCACATCAATTAGAGCCAAAGGGGTGGACCCCCTTCGTTTATCTACATGTGAAGAGGAAATACAGATTTATTAAACTAGAATAATAAATCTCTGACATTAAAAGATTGCAAAACTTAATAGCTAAAGTCAATATTATAGTAAAATCACTTGATCTGTATTCAATTCAACTACTAGCTACCATGGAAACGAGACATACTTTGAAAGTTCAGTGCATCCATTCCCTTTGAGAGGTAGTTTCGTGGATTAACGAGCAACCTGTGAGGTCTGGCAACTCCAAATGTTGTTATGGTAGACAGGTAGTATGACCAAATTGCTTCACACACGAGGGGGAGTGGTCCAAAACCATTTGGTGTGGCCGAAGGGGCTTCCGATGTCAGATAGAATCCATGCTGGAACCCTCTACATTCAAATAGAGTATAAATAGGTCGACAAATGAACAAGTGTTCGGAGCACGTTTTGCTGCAACATCTTACTTTAAGCGGAGTTGCTGAGAAACAAAGCGCTGGATCTCGTATAGCTTTGGCGCTTCTCTGCCGTGGATATTGAAGTCTTCAATGTGCCCTTTAAAACCATTTAGGCCAAACGTAAAGACTAGTTCTCCAAAGTTGGTACCGTTCGCCATTTCTTGGGTCATGGTCACATGATCTCTGGCTCGTTGCTGTGAAAAAATGGCTACTATTCTAGTGAATTATGCATAAAAAACAAAAAAAGCAAATATACGTAATAATATAGTTAGCAGTTATATTTAAGTGGTTAAAAATAATTTAGAAGAAACATATACTCCAGAACTATACTGTTTGACGATATGCACTACATATATATAGTCAATCAATTATACTAGTCTTCACCAATTCCCACTAGTCGACGTGTATCTGGTCCAACTCAATCTGACTGATATTAGAACCAAAATGAGCACTGACTTCAAAAGATGAGTTCTACAGGAAAGTACCAGATATATAGTCGTGATCATCAGGAAGGTCAAACAAAATTCTTTTCAAACGTAATACCTTTAAATCACTTTCACTTTAATTTCTATAGTATGCCTCCATCTAGAGAATTTCTGTATATAGAGAATTTATTAGCCAATTCAACCTGTTCATTTAGAGCCTATAGATGTAGATAGAATATAACAAGTAGAGATATATATATACACAAATATAGTACCCATCATTTTAATATACATTTACCTTTAAAAGTGACGATCCTTGCCAAATAGGAACATGTTGCAGGGCTGTGCCAAAGAGGAGTATTCTGCAGAGTTGTGCCAAAGGAGAACATGCTGCAGGGCTGTGCCAAGAGGACCAGGCTGCAGAGCTGTGCCAAGAGGACAAGGCTGCAGAGCTGTGCCAAAGAGGAGCATGCTGCAGAGCTGTGCCAAAGAGGAGCATGCTGCGGGGCTGCGCCAAAGAGGAGCATGTTGCGGGGCTGTGCCAAAGAGGAACATGTTGCGGAGCTGTACCAGAGAGGAACATGCTGCGGGGCTGTGCCAAAGGAGAACATGCTGCAGGGCTGTGCCAAAGAGGAACATGCTGCGGGGCTGCGCCAAAGAGGAGCATGCTGCGGGGTTGTGCCAGAGAGGAACATGCTGATGGGCTGTGCCAAAGAGGAGCATGCTGCGGGTCTGTGCCAGAGAGGAACATGCTGATGGGCTGTGCCAAAGAGGAGCATGCTGCGGGGCTGTGCCAGAGAGGAACATGCTGATGGGCTGTGCCAAAGAGGAGCATGCTGTGGGGCTGTGCCAAAGAGGAGCATGCTGCGGGGCTGTGCCAGAGAGGAACATGCTGATGGGCTGTGCCAAAGAGGAGCATGCTACGGGGCTGTGCCAGAGGTGAACATGCTGATGGGCTGTGCCAAAGAGGAACATACTGCAGGGCTGTGCCAGAGAGGAACATGCTTGGGGGCTGTGCAGAAGAGGAGCATGCTTGGGGGCTGTGCCAAAGAGGAGCATGCTTGGGGGCTGTGCCAAAGAGGAGCATGCTGATGGGCTGTGCCAGAGAGGAGCATGCTGATTGGCTGTGCCAAGAGGAGCATCATGTGGGGCTGTGCCAAAGAGGAGCATGCTGCGGAGCTGTGCCAGAGAGGAACATGCTGCGGGGCTGTACCAAAGAGGAGCATGCTGCGGGGCTGTGCCAAAGAGGAGCATGCTGATTGACTGTGCCAAGAGGAGCATCATGCGGGGCTGTGCCAAAGAGGAGCATGCTGCGGAGCTGTGCCAGAGAGGAACATGCTGCGGGGCTGTACCAAAGAGGAGCATGCTGCGGGGCTGTGCCAAAGAGGAGCATGTTGCGGGGCTGTGCCAGAGAGGAACATGCTGCAGGGCTGTGCCAAGAGGACCAGGCTGCAGAGCTGTGCCAAAGAGGAGCATGCTGCAGAGCTGTGCCAAAGAGGAGCATGCTGCGGGGCTGCGCCAAAGAGGAGCATGTTGCGGGGCTGTGCCAAAGAGGAACATGTTGCGGAGCTGTACCAGAGAGGAACATGCTGCGGGGCTGTGCCAAAGGAGAACATGCTGCAGGGCTGTGCCAAAGAGGAACATGCTGCGGGGCTGCGCCAAAGAGGAGCATGCTGCGGGGTTGTGCCAGAGAGGAACATGCTGATGGGCTGTGCCAAAGAGGAGCATGCTGCGGGTCTGTGCCAGAGAGGAACATGCTGATGGGCTGTGCCAAAGAGGAGCATGCTGCGGGGCTGTGCCAGAGAGGAACATGCTGATGGGCTGTGCCAAAGAGGAGCATACTGCGGGGCTGTGCCAGAGAGGAACATGCTTGGGGGCTGTGCAGAAGAGGAGCATGCTTGGGGGCTGTGCCAAAGAGGAGCATGCTTGGGGGCTGTGCCAAAGAGGAGCATGCTGATGGGCTGTGCCAGAGAGGAGCATGCTGATTGGCTGTGCCAAGAGGAGCATCATGCGGGGCTGTGCCAAAGAGGAGCATGCTGCGGAGCTGTGCCAGAGAGGAACATTCTGCGGGGCTGTACCAAAGAGGAGCATGCTGCGGGGCTGTGCCAAAGAGGAGCATGCTGATTGGCTGTGCCAAGAGGAGCATCATGCGGGGCTGTGCCAAAGAGGAGCATGCTGCGGAGCTGTGCCAGAGAGGAACATGCTGCGGGGCTGTACCAAAGAGGAGCATGCTGTGGGGCTGTGCCAAACAGGAGCATGTTGCGGGGCTGTGCCAGAGAGGAACATGTTGCGGGGGTGTGCCAAAGAGGAGCATGTTGCGGGGCTGTGCCAGAGAGGAGCACCATGCGGGGCTGTGCCAAGAGGAGCATCATGCAGGGCTGTGCCAAGAGGAGCATCATGCAGGGCTGTGCCAAGAGGAGCATGCTGCGGGGCTGTGCCAGAGAGGAACATGTTGATGGGCTGTGCCAAAAAGGAGCATGCTGCGGGGCTGTGCCAGAGAGGAGCATGCTGATGGGCTGTGCCAAGAGGAGCATCATGCGGGGCTGTGCCAAAGAGGAGCATGCTGCGGGGCTGTGCCAAAGAGGAGCATGCTGCGGAGCTATGCCAGAGAGGAACATGCTGCGGGGCTGTGCCGAAGAGGAACATACTGCAGGGCTGTGCCAGACAGGAACATGCTGCGGGGCTGTGCCAAAGAGGAGCATGCTGCGGAGCTATGCCAGCTAGAGGAACATGCTGCGGGGCTGTCCCGAAGAGGAACATGCTGCAGGGCTGTGCCAGACAGGAACATGCTGCGGGGCTGTGCCAAAGAGGAACATGCTGCGGGCTGTACCAAAGAGGAACATGCTGTGGGGCTGTGCCAAAGAGGAACATGCTGTGGGGCTGTGCCAAAGAGGAGCATGCTGCGGGGCTGTGCCAGAGAGGAGCATGCTGCGGGGCTGTGCCAGAGAGGAACATGCTGATGGGCTGTGCCAAAAAGGAGCATGCTGCGGGGCTGTGCCAGAGAGGAGCATGCTGATGGGCTGTGCCAAAGAGGAGCATGCTGCGGAGCTATGCCAGAGAGGAACATGCTGCGGGGCTGTGCCGAAGAGGAACATGCTGCAGGGCTGTGCCAGACAGGAACATGCTGCGGGGCTGTGCCAGACAGGAACATGCTGCGGGGCTGTGCCAAAGAGGAGCATGCTGCGGAGCTATGCCAGAGAGGAACATGCTGCGGGGCTGTGCTGAAGAGGAACATGCTGCAGGGCTGTGCCAGACAGGAACATGCTGCGGGGCTGTGCCAAAGAGGAACATGCTGCGGGCTGTACCAAAGAGGAACATGCTGTGGGGCTGTGCCGAAGAGGAACATGCTGCAGGGCTGTGCCAGACAGGAACATGCTGCGGGGCTGTGCCAAAGAGGAGCATCATGCGGGGCTGTGCCAAGAGGAGCATCATGCAGGGCTGTGCCAAGAGGAGCATCATGCAGGGCTGTGCCAAGAGGAGCATGCTGCGGGGCTGTGCCAGAGAGGAACATGCTGATGGGCTGTGCCAAAAAGGAGCATGCTGCAGGGCTGTGCCAGAGAGGAGCATGCTGATGGGCTGTGCCAAGAGGAGCATCATGCGGGGCTGTGCCAAAGAGGAGCATGCTGCGGGGCTGTGCCAAAGAGGAGCATGCTGCGGAGCTATGCCAGAGAGGAACATGCTGCGGGGCTGTGCCGAAGAGGAACATACTGCAGGGCTGTGCATGCCAGACAGGAACATGCTGCGGGGCTGTGCCAAAGAGGAGCATGCTGCGGAGCTATGCCAGAGAGGAACATGCTGCGGGGCTGTCCCGAAGAGGAACATGCTGCAGGGCTGTGCCAGACAGGAACATGCTGCGGGGCTGTGCCAAAGAGGAACATGCTGCGGGCTGTACCAAAGAGGAACATGCTGTGGGGCTGTGCCAAAGAGGAACATGCTGTGGGGCTGTGCCAAAGAGGAGCATGCTGCGGGGCTGTGCCAGAGAGGAGCATGCTGCGGGGCTGTGCCAGAGAGGAACATGCTGATGGGCTGTGCCAAAAAGGAGCATGCTGCGGGGCTGTGCCAGAGAGGAGCATGCTGATGGGCTGTGCCAAGAAGAGCATCATGCGGGGTTGTGCCAAGAAGAGCATCATGCGGGGCTGTGCCAAAGAGGAGCATGCTCTGGGGCTGTGCCAAAGAGGAGCATGCTGCGGAGCTATGCCAGAGAGGAACATGCTGCGGGGCTGTGCCGAAGAGGAACATGCTGCAGGGCTGTGCCAGACAGGAACATGCTGCGGGGCTGTGCCAGACAGGAACATGCTGCGGGGCTGTGCCAAAGAGGAGCATGCTGCGGAGCTATGCCAGAGAGGAATATGCTGCGGGGCTGTGCTGAAGAGGAACATGCTGCAGGGCTGTGCCAGACAGGAACATGCTGCGGGGCTGTGCCAAAGAGGAACATGCTGCGGGCTGTACCAAAGAGGAACATGCTGTGGGGCTGTGCCGAAGAGGAACATGCTGCCGGGCTGTGCCAGACAGGAACATGCTGCGGGGCTGTGCTAAAGAGGAGCATCATGCGGGGCTGTGCCAAGAGGAGCATCATACAGGGCTGTGCCAAGAGGAGCATCATGCAGGGCTGTGCCAAGAGGAGCATGCTGCGGGGCTGTGCCAGAGAGGAACATGCTGATGGGCTGTGCCAAAAAGGAGCATGCTGCAGGGCTGTGCCAGAGAGGAGCATGCTGATGGGCTGTGCCAAGAGGAGCATCATGCGGGGCTGTGCCAAAGAGGAGCATGCTGCGGGGCTGTGCCAAAGAGGAGCATGCTGCGGAGCTATGCCAGAGAGGAACATGCTGCGGGGCTGTGCCGAAGAGGAACATGCTGCAGGGCTGTACCAGACAGGAACATGCTGCGGGGCTGTGCCAAAGAGGAGCATGCTGCGGAGCTATGCCAGAGAGGAACATGCTGCGGGGCTGTCCCGAAGAGGAACATGCTGCAGGGCTGTGCCAGACAGGAACATGCTGCGGGGCTGTGCCAAAGAGGAACATGCTGCGGGCTGTACCAAAGAGGAACATGCTGTGGGCTGTGCCAAAGAGGAACATGCTGTGGGGCTGTGCCAAAAAGGAGCATGCTGCGGGGCTGTGCCAGAGAGGAGCATGCTGATGGGCTGTGCCAAGAAGAGCATCATGCGGGGTTGTGCCAAGAAGAGCATCATGCGGGGCTGTGCCAAAGAGGAGCATGCTCTGGGGCTGTGCCAAAGAGGAGCATGCTGCGGAGCTATGCCAGAGAGGAACATGCTGCGGGGCTGTGCCGAAGAGGAACATGCTGCAGGGCTGTGCCAGACAGGAACATGCTGCGGGGCTGTGCCAGACAGGAACATGCTGCGGGGCTGTGCCAAAAAGGAGCATGCTGCGGGGCTGTGCCAGAGAGGAGCATGCTGATGGGCTGTGCCAAGAAGAGCATCATGCGGGGTTGTGCCAAGAAGAGCATCATGCGGGGCTGTGCCAAAGAGGAGCATGCTCTGGGGCTGTGCCAAAGAGGAGCATGCTGCGGAGCTATGCCAGAGAGGAACATGCTGCGGGGCTGTGCCGAAGAGGAACATGCTGCAGGGCTGTGCCAGACAGGAACATGCTGCGGGGCTGTGCCAGACAGGAACATGCTGCGGGGCTGTGCCAAAGAGGAGCATGCTGCGGAGCTATGCCAGAGAGGAATATGCTGCGGGGCTGTGCTGAAGAGGAACATGCTGCAGGGCTGTGCCAGACAGGAACATGCTGCGGGGCTGTGCCAAAGAGGAACATGCTGCGGGCTGTACCAAAGAGGAACATGCTGTGGGGCTGTGCCGAAGAGGAACATGCTGCCGGGCTGTGCCAGACAGGAACATGCTGCGGGGCTGTGCTAAAGAGGAGCATCATGCGGGGCTGTGCCAAGAGGAGCATCATACAGGGCTGTGCCAAGAGGAGCATCATGCAGGGCTGTGCCAAGAGGAGCATGCTGCGGGGCTGTGCCAGAGAGGAACATGCTGATGGGCTGTGCCAAAAAGGAGCATGCTGCAGGGCTGTGCCAGAGAGGAGCATGCTGATGGGCTGTGCCAAGAGGAGCATCATGCGGGGCTGTGCCAAAGAGGAGCATGCTGCGGGGCTGTGCCAAAGAGGAGCATGCTGCGGAGCTATGCCAGAGAGGAACATGCTGCGGGGCTGTGCCGAAGAGGAACATGCTGCAGGGCTGTACCAGACAGGAACATGCTGCGGGGCTGTGCCAAAGAGGAGCATGCTGCGGAGCTATGCCAGAGAGGAACATGCTGCGGGGCTGTCCCGAAGAGGAACATGCTGCAGGGCTGTGCCAGACAGGAACATGCTGCGGGGCTGTGCCAAAGAGGAACATGCTGCGGGCTGTACCAAAGAGGAACATGCTGTGGGCTGTGCCAAAGAGGAACATGCTGTGGGGCTGTGCCAAAGAGGAGCATGCTGCGGGGCTGTGCCAGAGAGGAGCATGCTGCGGGGCTGTGCCAGAGAGGAACATGCTGATGGGCTGTGCCAAAAAGGAGCATGCTGCGGGGCTGTGCCAGAGAGGAGCATGCTGATGGGCTGTGCCAAGAAGAGCATCATGCGGGGCTGTGCCAAGAAGAGCATCATGCGGGGCTGTGCCAAAGAGGAGCATGCTCTGGGGCTGTGCCAAAGAGGAGCATGCTGCGGAGCTATGCCAGAGAGGAACATGCTGCGGGGCTGTGCCAAAGAGGAACATGCTACGGGGCTGTGCCAAAGAGGAGCATGCTGCGGAGCTATGCCAGAGAGGAACATGCTGCGGGGCTGTGCTGAAGAGGAACATGCTGCAGGGCTGTGCCAGACAGGAACATGCTCCGGGGCTGTGCCAAAGAGGAACATGCTGCGGGCTGTACCAAAGAGGAACATGCTGTGGGGCTGTGCCGAAGAGGAACATGCTGCAGGGCTGTGCCAGACAGGAACATGCTGCGGGGCTGTGCCAAAGAGGAGCATCATGCGGGGCTGTGCCAAGAGGAGCATCATGCAGGGCTGTGCCAAGAGGAGCATCATGCAGGGCTGTGCCAAGAGGAGCATGCTGCGGGGCTGTGCCAAGAGGAGCATGCTGCGGGGCTGTGCCAGAGAGGAACATGCTGATGGGCTGTGCCAAAAAGGAGCATGCTGCAGGGCCGTGCCAGAGAGGAGCATGCTGATGGGCTGTGCCAAGAGGAGCATCATGCGGGGCTGTGCCAAAGAGGAGCATGCTGCGGGGCTGTGCCAAAGAGGAGCATGCTGCGGAGCTATGCCAGAGAGGAACATGCTGCGGGGCTGTGCCGAAGAGGAACATGCTGCAGGGCTGTGCCAGACAGGAACATGCTGCGGGGCTGTGCCAAAGAGGAGCATGCTGCGGAGCTATGCCAGAGAGGAACATGCTGCGGGGCTGTGCCGAAGAGGAACATGCTGCAGGGCTGTGCCAGACAGGAACATGCTGCGGGGCTGTGCCAAAGAGGAGCATGCTGCGGAGCTATGCCAGAGAGGAACATGCTGCGGGGCTGTGCCGAAGAGGAACATGCTGCAGGGCTGTGCCAGACAGGAACATGCTGCGGGGCTGTGCCAAAGAGGAACATGCTGCGGGCTGTACCAAAGAGGAACATGCTGTGGGGCTGTGCCAAAGAGGAACATGGTGTGGGGCTGTGCCAAAGAGGAGCATGCTGCGGGGCTGTGCCAGAGAGGAGCATGCTGCGGGGCTGTGCCAGAGAAGAACATGCTGATGGGCTGTGCCAAAAAGGAGCATGCTGCAGGGCTGTGCCAGAGAGGAGCATGCTGATGGGCTGTGCCAAGAGGAGCATCATGCAGGGCTGTGCCAAAGAGGAGCATGCTCTGGGGCAGTGCCAAAGAGGAGCATGCTGCGGAGCTATGCCAGAGAGGAACATGCTGCGGGGCTGTGCCGAAGAGGAACATGCTGCAGGGCTGCAGCCAGACAGGAACATGCTGCGGGGCTGTGCCAAAGAGGAACATGCTGCGGGCTGTACCAAAGAGGAACATGCTGTGGGGCTGTGCCGAAGAGGAACATTCTGCAGGGCTGTGCCAGACAGGAACATGCTGCGGGGCTGTGCCAAAGAGGAACATGCTGCGGGCTGTACCAAAGAGGAACATGCTGTGGGGCTGTGCCAAAGAGGAACATGCTGCGGAGCTGTGCCAGAGAGGAGCATGCTGATGGGCTGTGCCAAAAGGAGCATCATGAGGGGCTGTGCCAAAGAGGAGCATGCTGCAGAGCTGTGCCAAAGAGGAACATGCTGCGGGGCTGTGCCGAAGAGGAACATGCTGATTGGCTGTGCCAAGAGGAGCATCATGTGGGGCTGTGCCAGAGAGGAGCATGCTGATGGGCTGTGCCAAGAGGAACATCATGCGGGGCTGTGCCAGAGAGGAGCATGCTGATGGGCTGTGCCAAGAGGAACATCATGCGGGGCTGTGCCAGAGAGGAGCATGCTGCGGAGCTGTGCCAGAGAGGAACATGCTGTGGGGCTGTGCCAAAGAGGAGCATGCTGCGGGGCTGTGCCAGAGAGGAGCATGCTGCGGGGCTGTGCCAGAGAGGAGCATGCTGCGGAGCTGTGCCAGAGAGGAGCATCATGCGGGGCTGTGCCAGAGAGGAGCATCATGCAGGGCTGTGCCAAGAGGAGCATGCTGCAGGGCTGTGCCAAAGAGGAACATTTTGCGGGGCTGTGCCAAAAAGGAGCATGCTGATGGGCTGTGCCAAGAGGAGCATCATGTGGGGCTGTGCCAAGAGGAGCATGCTGCGGGCTGTACCAAAGAGGAACATGCTGTGGGGCTGTGCCAAAGAGGAACATGCTGCGGAGCTGTGCCAGAGAGGAGCATGCTGATGGGCTGTGCCAAAAGGAGCATCATGAGGGGCTGTGCCAAAGAGGAGCATGCTGCAGAGCTGTGCCAAAGAGGAACATGCTGCGGGGCTGTGCCGAAGAGGAACATGCTGATTGGCTGTGCCAAGAGGAGCATCATGTGGGGCTGTGCCAGAGAGGAGCATGCTGATGGGCTGTGCCAAGAGGAACATCATGCGGGGCTGTGCCAGAGAGGAGCATGCTGATGGGCTGTGCCAAGAGGAACATCATGCGGGGCTGTGCCAGAGAGGAGCATGCTGCGGAGCTGTGCCAGAGAGGAACATGCTGTGGGGCTGTGCCAAAGAGGAGCATGCTGCGGGGCTGTGCCAGAGAGGAGCATGCTGCGGGGCTGTGCCAGAGAGGAGCATGCTGCGGAGCTGTGCCAGAGAGGAGCATCATGCGGGGCTGTGCCAAGAGGAGCATCATGCAGGGCTGTGCCAAGAGGAGCATGCTGCAGGGCTGTGCCAAAGAGGAACATTTTGCGGGGCTGTGCCAAAAAGGAGCATGCTGATGGGCTGTGCCAAGAGGAGCATCATGTGGGGCTGTGCCAAGAGGAGCATGCTGCGGAGCTGTGCCAAAGAGGAGCATCATGCGGGGCTGTGCCAAAGAGGAGCATCATGCGGGGCTGTGCCAAAGAGGAGCATGCTGCGGGGCTGTGCCAAAGAGGAACATGCTGATGGGCTGTGCCAAGAGGAGCATCATGCGGGGCTGTGCCAAAGAGGAGCATGCTGATGGGCTGTGCCAAGAGGAGCATCATGCGGGGCTGTACCAAAGAGGAGCATGCTTGGGGAACTGTGTCAAAGAGGAACATGCTGCGAGGCTATACCAAGAGGAGCATGTTGCGGGGCTATACCAAGAGGCGCATGTTGCAGGGCTGTGTCTATGTTTACGTAACTGAAGCCTGGCAGTCATGCACATATAGCTACATATATCTAGTAATGATTCTTGAATCCCAGTTGCCAGTAGTCATTATATACATAAACCAAGTCATGTTAGACCTACCATATTAATGAAAATACACACCCACACACACAAACATATATCTAACTCAGTAATTGCTAAGAATATCTTCAATATCAGTGGCAAGATGATCATATGCACATTTCTTAAGAGCTTTCAAGACAAATTTCCATGTTCTGGGATAATCCCCAGTACCCCTCTCCTTTGCCAACCATTTCAAAATAAGTTTACGGAAACATTCCTTCGGTTTACTGTCAGCATCAGAGGAGATCTCAGTAACATCATTTTCTATTTTCTTTAGAAGGGTTACTTCAACATCAAGCTGTGTACCAAACTCCATCCAACTGAAACATACCATGTTGCCAACAAGTGTAATAAGTTCATCTGAAGTTGGTGTTTTCAGAAAACCTTTGAAGAAAAAGAAAATATTAAAATAATTTGGAATCCCTATAATTATATATAATATGTGTGTGATATAGATAAGGAAGCCAATGGGGTTTTTAATGTATCTAGTCATTGTAGGGTCAAAGGATTTTTCTGTATACCAGTACTGCTAATGTTCAACCTATAACACAATCTGGTATAAACCCTTAAAATCTTAAATAGGAGCTATTCAGAATTTGCAGCTGTTTCTTGTACAAGTGTATACAGTTTTATATTGAAAGGGTTTAAATTTGTACACTTTGTACAAGAAACAGCTGAAAATGACCCAATTTCTGAATAGCTTTTATGTAAGATTTTAAGATTTTATACCAGATTGTGTTCTATACAGTCACTCTGTAATTATCAAGACAATTGATTACTACAACCTTGTCTATGATATATAAATACCTTCATCTCCCTCATCACCAGGCTTGGCTATATTGCTTCTCAAAGATTTCCCTTGACCATTTAGTACTAATGTAAAGGGGAAATGGTTGTTAAACAAATATATAACTTTAAGGACAATAAAGTAATTAAAACCAAATTTATTTGTGCAATCAATACATAATCCACACTCTCTCAGGTACTAAAGGGTGCACACAAGTTGAAACTTATGGGAAAATGAGTCTTGCATTAATTGCTAACCTGACAGACTATGTATAGGGTGAGGGTGTGTCCCCGATGGACTACCCATTGGTTGAGGGTGTGCCCATGGACTACCCATTGGTTGAGGGTGTGTCCCCGATGGACTACCCATTGGTTGAGGGTGTGTCCCCGATGGACTACCCATTGGTTGAGGGTGTGTCCCCGATAGACTACCCATTGGTTGAGGGTGTGTCCCCGATGGACTACCCATTGGTTGAGGGTGTGTTCCTGATGGACTACCCATTGGTTGAGGGTGTGTCCCTGATGGACTACCCATTGGTTGAGGGTGTGTCCCTGATGGACTACCCATTGGTTGAGGGTGTGTCCCCAATGGACTACCCATTGGTAGAGGGTGTGTCCCTGATGAATCGTGCATTGAGAGAAGATGTGTCCCAGATACTGAGGAATGACCTGAAAGTGGAGAAGATGAAATGCCTCCTATAATGTATGGATAATCATGAAAAGTATGGGAATGAAGTCGTATTGGAAGTCTTTTAGTTCTATAGACATTACTTCCTTCATACATAACAGTCTATCCACTCACCTTCTAATGTCTGAGTGGTATCAATTCTCAGGAATTCTTCAATGGCCTTGGCACAACTCTTGTTCATGTTAGTAGTCCCAGGAGCACTTTTAAGTATATTAGCAGCTCCTTCAAGTGTTTTTGGTGCTGGATCATTACAAAGAAACTGATAAAGCAAGTTATTAGCTTCATAATCACTTTTGCACTTGTCCAGTTCTTGTCTCTGACCTTTATTTATAACATTCATTCTTTCCATTATAAAACGTACTTCCCTCACATTGCAATGTTCCAAATGACTCTCCTTGAGCTCATCTAAAAACTCAATGATCTCTTCTGGCCTTCTTTCTATTGCTATATATGCATATACATATATACAGTAAACATAGAGTCAGTTTGAAAAAATATTGATGCAGTAACATGGCAACCATTGCAGTTGTAGGAATTTAGACATGGAACCACCACACATTAACAAGATATTTTAATAATAAGTTTCTCACACACATACATATACGTTAAATTGTGAACTTAATATTACCATGTAACATAAAGTAAATGCTGAATACTATATAGTACCTATATATAGTCTAAAATCAGTAAGAACAATTAACACGAAAAGATATTACATCGTTGTCTAATAGAATCAGATGCTTCACAAAAGTCATCACATATTTACCTTTATTTGAGCTTGTCCTCTCCACTTTATCTGATTCAAATGATATAGAGGGGTTGGAATTTGCTGTTGCATTTTCAAGCACACTTCGTTTATGATCCTGTCTTATGCATATTGTGTGAGGATTCATGGAGTGCAAGACTTCAGGAGACGGTCTAAATCCTTTAAACAATTCTGTCACTTCCCGTTTCTTGCTATAACCACTTTCCTCCTTTAGTGATAAACAAAATTGTTTGTTGTCGATCACCGAGGTTATTATACTAGAAAGCAGAAATTTGTCACTTGGACTTGCACTTTTTGGATCATCACATAACTTCTTGCAATCCATCGTATGAATAATGAAAGCTTCCAAATAAGGGACTAACTTGGGATACAGCTGATGAACAGTATAAAGTATTTCAGTAGTTACTGATGACATATATCGTACTAAAACTGATGGATCTACTTTGCGTGGAATTACTGCAATCACTTGGGCAACAGTATTTTCAAATATGTGTACCATCACATCAACACCATCTGTGGTTTGCCAGGTAATTCCATTATACCAGAAGTTACAGCAGTGGTCCTGAATTGATTGTGTCCTTTCATGCTTAAAGACGTGATTAGCTGCAAGTCTAAGAAGAACTGTTTGCAGAAGTTGAGGAGAAAAGAACTGTTTCTCAGATGTGCTGACTTGCCAACAAAGACTGCACGAATCCTGGTTTGCCCTCCAAAACATCTCCAAGTCAGGTTTAGCTGTTATAAAAGATGGAAAAAAGAGCCATCCGCTCTCATCTCTGGTAGAAGTAAGATGATAGATCTCATCTTTCAGAGTTCTAGGATCAACCAAGTGACAGAAGTCAAGACTGATCAACAAATTGACAATTGCATCAATGTCGAGATCACTCTTGTGAAGCAGTTCCTCCAGCTGTTTAATGTGGAGAAGACCAAACTTGTTATTAGCAATCGCCTGAAACCTTGAATACAGCTGGCCATAAATGTCATGCAATACGTGACTGAGCTTAATAACCAACCAGGATTTGTCTTTCTGGCCAGAGATATAAAGAACGTTTCCTGTAGCTGATAATTCCTGGCTAAGAATATCTACTTTTGGCAGATTTATTGGAAGATCAACACTGTAATCATTTAGCCATTTTTCAAATTCTTGCATTGAAATGATTGGTAGGTTTATTGTAGTGGATAATAAACTGAGAACCCAGTGGATGTTGTATGGTCTTTTAGGCAGAATAGGCGGTGGAGTATTATCTCTAAGAGAATTTCTAAGTGTTTCAATGTCACTGGACACAGGTTTACGACAATCTAAACATACAAAGTTGTCAAATTTTAAGTTACTATACTGATTATCATTTTGCAGAGTCTGGCAGCATCTTTCCAACTTAGGTAGGGCTTCTGAGCGTTCTACCTTGTCAGCAAAACTACCAACAACATTGACATGCACAACATCAGAAGATACTATCCACGAGAGTGGTTGAAGCCAACGGGTCATCTGCACCAACATGGCATCTTCCTTGTCTGTTAATTTAACTATTATAATGATGGACAAAGAGACACCGGGTCGGGTTAGCAAGGATTTCAGTATTGCTTGGTGAGCACCATGATACTCGTGTTGACCTGCAAAGTCAAAGAATAAAGTTTCTCCAAAAATTATGCTTTCAAAGTTAGCCATTTCAATTCCTGCTGTTCTGTCAGTAATTGTTTCAACTGAATACATTCGACCAGTAATTCTTTCAAAAATATTTTTTGGTTCATTTTGCAAAGCTGAAACTAATGTACTCTTTCCACTCTTTGAATTACCAATCAGACAAACAACCTTTCTCAGTGATTCAGTATAAACTATTGTTTTCTCTATTGTTTTTTTCTTCAATAAAGGCAATTGTGAAATTGTTTTCTGCTCAAGACTTTCCAATTTTAGGCCACAACTGTACATTATTAGCTTTTTGACAATATTAATGTGATTAGACCTAAAAGCAAGATGAAAAGGAGTTAAACCCTGCTTGTCAGTAAGTACCAGAAAATTACTGAAGTGTGTGGTTTGGTGGCAAACAGTTCCAAGCCTATTTCCTATGACGGCTGGTTTAAAAATAATTAAAACCACTAAAAAGGCCTCTACACAATCCAGCTTTCCCTCTTGACAAGCCCAGTGAAGAGCAGTACGTCCATGACTTTTACTCTTGGCCCCAAAATTAGCTCCCCTTTTTAGAAGCAGAGATAAAACCTCTATTTGGCCACAGACTGCAGCAAGGATTAATGGGGTCCAATCATCATCATCATCACATACATTTATAGCACTACCAGCATCCAATAACATTTCTACACAATCCAGCTTTCCCTCTTGACAAGCAAAGTGAAGAGCAGTACGTCCATGACTTTTACTCTTGGCCCCAAAATTAGCTCCCCTTTTTAGAAGCAGAGATAAAACCTCTTTATGACCACAGACTGCAGCAAGGATTAATGGGGTACAATCTTCATCATCATCACATACATTTATAGCACTACCAGCATCCAATAACATTCCTACATAATCCAGCTTTCCCTCTTGACAAGCCAAGTGAAGAGCAGTACGTCCATGATTTTTACTTTTGGCATCAACTATAGCTCCCCTTTTTAGAAGCAGAGATAAAACCTCTTTTTGACCATAGAATACAGCAAGGATTAATGGGGTCAAATCATCTTCATCATCACATACATTTATAGCACTACCAGCATCCAATAACATTTCTACACAATCCAGCTTTTCCCCTTGACAAGCCCAGTGAAGAGCAGTACGTCCATGACTTTTACTCTTGGCATCAACTATAGCTCCCCTTTTTAGAAGCAGAGATAAAACCTCTATTTGACCATAGAATGCAGCAAGGATTAATGGGGTCAAATCATCTTCATCATCACATACATTTATAGCACTACCAGCATCCAATAACATTTCTACACAATCCAGCTTTCCCCCTTGACAAGCCAAGTGAAGAGCAGTACGTCCATGACTTTTACTTTTGGCATCAACTATAGCTCCCCTTTTTAGAAGCAGAGATAAAACCTCTTTTTGACCATAGAATGCAGCAAGGATTAATGGGGTCAAATCATCTTCATCATCACATACATTTATAGCACTACCAGCATCCAATAACATTTCTACACAATCCAGCTTTCCCCCTTGACAAGCCCAGTGAAGAGCAGTACGTCCATGACTTTTACTCTTGGCATCAACTATAGCTCCCCTTTTTAGAAGCAGAGATAAAACCTCTTTTTGACCATAGAATGCAGCAAGGATTAATGGGGTCAAATCATCTTCATCATCACATACATTTATAGCACTACCAGCATCCAATAACATTTCTACACAATCCAGCTTTCCCCCTCGACAAGCCCAGTGAAGAGCAGTACGTCCAAGCTTCTTACTCTTGGCATCAACATTAGCTCCCCTTTTTAGAAGCAGAGATAAAACCTCTTTTTGACCATAGAATGCAGCAAGGATTAATGGGGTCAAATCATCTTCATCATCACATACATTTATAGCACTACCAGCATCCAATAACATTCCTACATAATCCAGCTTTCCCTCTTGACAAGCAAAGTGAAGAGCAGTACGTCCATGAATTTTACTTTTGGCATCAACTATAGCTCCCCTTTTTAGAAGCAGAGATAAAACCTCTTTTTGGCCACAGAGTGCAGCAAGGATTAATGGGGTCCAATCATCTTCATCATCACATACATTTATAGCACTACCAGCATCCAATAACATTCCTACATAATCCAGCTTTCCCTCTTGACAAGCAAAGTGAAGAGCAGTACGTCCATGACTTTTACTTTTGGCATCAACTATAGCTCCCCTTTTTAGAAGCAGAGATAAAACCTCTTTTTGGCCACAGACTGCAGCAAGGATTAATGGGGTCCAATCATCATCATCATCACATACATTTATAGCACTACCAGCATCCAATAACATTTCTACACAATCCAGCTTTCCCCCTTGACAAGCCCAGTGAAGAGCAGTACGTCCAAGCTTCTTACTCTTGGCATCAACATTAGCTCCCCTTTTTAGAAGCAGAGATAAAACCTCTTTTTGACCATAGAATGCAGCAAGGATTAATGGGGTCAAATCATCTTCATCATCACATACATTTATAGCACTACCAGCATCCAATAACATTTCTACACAATCCAGCTTTACCTCTTGACAAGCCCAGTGAAGAGCAGTACGTCCATGACTTTTACTCTTGGCCCCAAAATTAGCTCCCCTTTTTAGAAGCAGAGATAAAACCTCTTTATGACCACAGACTGCAGCAAGGATTAATGGGGTACAATCTTCATCATCATCACATACATTTATAGCACTACCAGCATCCAATAACATTCCTACATAATCCAGCTTTCCCTCTTGACAAGCAAAGTGAAGAGCAGTACGTCCAAGCTTCTTACTCTTGGCATCAACATTAGCTCCCCTTTTTAGAAGTAGAGATAAAACCTCTTTATGGCCACAGACTGCAGCAAGGATTAATGGGGTCCAATCATCATCATCATCACATACATTTATAGCACTACCAGCATCCAATAACATTCCTATACAATCCAGCTTTCCATTATGACAAGCCCAGTGAAGAGCAGTACGTCCATGACTTTTACTCTTGGCCCCAAAATTAGCTCCCCTTTTTAGAAGCAGAGATAAAACCTCTATTTGGCCAAAATATGCAGCTAAATGTAATGGGGTTATAGAATCACATATATCAGGCACATCTATTAAGACATTGTTTGCTAGGAGGAGATGAACTATCCCCAAGCTACCATTTATACAAGCACAATGTAAAGCTGTCTGTCCATAGCGTGAATCTTGAGCCTCTAACAAGGCTCCAGCAGAAACAAGCATTTCAGCTATATCTAAGTGACCTTCAAAGGAGGCAATCATTAAAGGTGGATATTTAGAAAGCAATTTATAATCATCCTGTTGGTACCAATCATTATGCACATATTCTATTCTTTCTTCAAGTGTATATCCTTCTCTTATGAGCTCTTTTACAGTATTCACATTTCCCGCTCTGCAAGCCCTACAAAGCTGCTTCTCTTCGAAATCTTTTAGCCACATTTCAGCCTCACCTACACTCGCCATAAGAGCATCGACAGATAGGTCGCTTTTAACAGCTTCAGCTTCTGGTCTTTCGACAGATACAAGAGATACGTGCGGTAAAAGTATTTCAACGCAATTTACTTGCGTTCTACTGTAGGCCCAGTGGAGGGCAGATAGTAAATCCTTTTCTAGTATTTTATAACTCTCGAGAATTTCAGAAATGACATGACTGTGACCGAAGAACGCAGCTAAAACTAACGGAATCATCTTCTGGTCGTTCCCTTCCTCCAAACGACAGCCATTATCTAAGAGTAACCTAACGATTTCAAGAGAACCAGAACTGCAAGCAAAGTGCAACGCTACCCAATCGTCTCGATCCTTAACGTGTACGTTCGCTTCAGCTCTGATGAGCTCTCGTACTATGTCGAGATGTCCTTCGGAGGACGCGATCATGAGAGGAGTGCATTTCGATTTCCGATTAGTTTTTACGCCGTTGTACTTCCACTTACGATGCTCATAATCTGACCTCTCTTCGAGGTCGCATCCATCTCTTACGAGCTGGCTCGCTCTTGATAAATCTCCTTCCTTGCAAGCCTCACACAGATACATCTCTGCAAGTGGCTAGTATTGATTCAGAGTGGGGCAAATAGAAATCATAAATAATTATTAATAACTTCCTTGTTTTCTTAGACTCCTTTCTCGAGCTCAATGTTTAGTCATCTCCCCTTCAACCATGATAGCTAGTTGACTGTATCTTGTCAGTACTGAAGTATATATATCAGAGAATTTCAGTTATTCTACAACATGTTTTATAAACAGTCATATTTCCTTGGCTTCCAGTCCAGTCCAGTACAGCTAAGTTTGGAGTATCTAAATCTAGGGATCATAGAGCCAACACACGATTGGATACCTTGCACAGTGTTTAAAGCATGCATAGTTTTATTTAAGACAGGATGGTCCCATATCAACACATACGTAAGGCTGGTCCACCTGGGACTCCTTCCTGGGAACCTCAGAATGATACATTCAATGCAGAAAATCATGTGTTTGGTCACTTCATATAATGGATATATCGTTCTGAGGTTTCCAGGATTCCCAGGTGGACCAGCCAGGAGCTAGTAATTAATCTTGACATTAATAAACATCGCTTACAGGTAAAAAATTAGCCAACCTTCCACCCCAGAGGAAGGATCAGGCCCGCGTCACTATAATAACTTGTCGCTCTGGAATGCAATTATTGCCGCTGGAATCCAATTATTGCAGAGTGTTTACATAATATCTAACCACAGACATCATACACAGAAATGGCGCCAGACACAACCTGCAACTGTTCAGGCTTCATAACTGCATACCCCTTCCTAATTCCTATGGGGTGGAAGGTCGGCTACGCCTGACTAGTAAAAATATGTTCATTAAAAGGACAAGCGTGAAGACAAACGGACTTGTAGAGTACAGTCTAGCGAACCAGATCTTGCATACATTCGTCATTTCACACGACCACCTCAAATCGTCACCATGGTAGAAACAAAATGGCTGTCACAGCAGGTGAGAAATTTTAAAATGATTCTAAGTTAAATGATCGTTTAGTAAATGAAACTTAGAATCATTAATACGGTGTCAGAGGCGTAAATGACTCCCCGTCGGGAGTGACTCCCCCGTCATTAGCGCCTTAGGCGGAAATGACGTCCCTTGGGTGGGAGTGACTCCCCACCCATTTTGGCGGTGAACTGAAATGCTGTGACGGTCGGAAAGGGTGCCATGGAGGAGTTTGCTACTGTTGAGATGTACATTTGCTCCGCTGCATAGAGCAACAATCCTTGGAGCCATTTCCACTCTCCAACCAGTCACAGCCAGGAAAAAGGAAGCGGATGAAACACATCTTCATCTCTGTTCACACTGCACATGTGCACTGCCTGAATCATATGATCTTCACATGATTCAGTGCAACTCATGCCAATTGTGGTTTCTCTTTAAGTGTGTTAACATCAAGGTGAACCAATCACCTGACACATGGTTGTGCTTTGCTTGCAGGTAGTTCTTGTCTTGTAACAGTTTATACATCTTACTGTGTTCATCTTGTAACCATGTTTTAACATGCACCTTTGCTTGCTGCTGCTTTCGAAAATTCCTGTTCAACGTGTCGTCCTCAAATGAGCAACGAATGTGCAAGGAGTCAGTAACACCTCTAGGCAGGAATGACTCCCAGGGAGTCATTTCATCTAGAAGGGGTTCATTCATGCCTAGGTGAATGTGAGTGGGGAGTCATTCACACCTAGGCAATAGTGACTTGGGAGTCATTCACACCTAGGCCTCACAGACTGGGGAGTCCCTCAGTGGGGGAGTCATTAATGACTATGACAACGGTACTAAATTTTAACAGTTAACAAAAGTGAATGGTTAGAAATAGTTCCAGAAGACAAAAGGAAACAATTTACAGAAGCAAGTACTGATATCTTTCTGTCTTTGGATGGCTTGCTAAATCTGAAAGAGAAGTTACAGGGAAATAGTCCATTATGTAAGTTTCTACAATTTTATTAGCTAACAATCATGTGATATTCATGTGACCTTATTTATGAACATACCATTTATCAACAATAGCACCTTCAGTCAATATGGACCCGAAGGAGGACAAGGATATGACCATATATGGCATTGGAATTTTCTGTGACATGGAGTTTGAAGTTGTACTCAAATTAATTGCTGAAACTATGAATCTAATTATAGTTTTGGAGTTAGAGAGGTCAGAAGATTCTAAGTCAACAGAATAGCTCGATATAATACTGTCCTACCAACAATAATGATCCTTACCCACATATAAGTTTGAGTAGGTAAAAAATATTCTATTGTATATGTACGTATGTAACTCTGTTGCCATGGGAACTCACCTAAAGAACCATTGTTTGCAATGACAACAAGGGGTTTAACTGCACTTGTGTATGTATCATTCTGTTTCAAGTAAAAGTGATTGACTGTGGATGTGTGTAGGTTGGAGACGCTGGAGCTGAGCAGTTTAGAGGAGAAGGCGGCTACGTCTCTGTTGGGGCTGTTAAACAAGGAGGAGCAACTCACGCTGACTCTTCTTCCTCAAGTGGTTCAGGAGGAACACGAGAAGACTAACAAAGACATTGCTGAACTAAAGGGAAGCATTAGCTACAACCAGAGACACCTCTACAAAGCAAAAAGCAGATTATCAGATGTTGGTATGTACTACATATGTAGTGCAGACATTGAGTAGCCTTACTGGCTAATGTATTACATATTACACTCGCTGCTACTTCTCTGCTTGAGTTGTTTAACAAGGAAAGGGGTCGCTGAAGAAGACCCTCAGGGTCGAAATGTACAACAATCTCTCTAAAACTGAACTACGTACATACATCTTTAGACACTCAAAAGATGAAAGATGAACCATTTAAAAGATTAAACTTATTCCTATTCGTATATTTATATTAAGCAATACTAAATAAAAGTGTCTTGAAATGGGCACAAATTGGTCAATATGCACTACGTACATGTAATCTTCAGTTTGCAGTTGCACTGAGTGTAGACACAAGTGCATTTCTGCTCTCCACTGACCTTATGCTAATTAGCAGAAGAGCGAAGTGAGTGTTTGCTAAGCCTGTGAATTCTACATCTCCTGTTCCTCTAGCTCAGAGGAACAAAGTTCTGAGTGAGAGGTGTGTCCACCTTAAGAATGGTATACCTGCAATGGAGGAGAGAGCTGCCAAAGCGGAAGAGGAGATTGGTGACATCGAGAAACAGCAAAAAGAGGTCACTAAAGCATTTAGATAATGTGATTTGGTTTTCTACTAATTGATTGATTTGATTGTTACTTGTGGTTTGAAAATCACTTTACATGCATGTACACGTTCATACATTGTGACTTTACGATGTAGCAATGCATGTATGTACATACGTATGTCACACTATATACAATAATGTCACGCCCCACCCAGCCCCTCCCCCTTGCCACACCCACGTGCAATACAGATGTACAATGTGTTATTATCCTTTCTTATGTACACATATGTAGATGACCAGGCAGTTAAACCTTGCCGAGGAGGCCTTGAGGGAGAAGGAGGCCACTTATAGTGCCACTCAAAGGCAGGTCAATCTCAGTCTTAAGCAAATTGAGGAGACAAAGAAGGAGTTGTACCAAGCTAGAGATGACACAGAGTGAGTCATATAGATATGTACAGTATGTACATTTGAAGTGTGGCCCCTGTATCTTGTCCATACATTTGAACCCTTTAGCAAGTATATTTTGCATATTCCTATTTGTACATCCTTAAAATGGTGGGTTTATTTAAAGGGTACATGAATACGTACTGTACCGGCTGGCTTATAGTGTACTGACTCTTGATATTTGATCAGCTACGTATCTCATTTGGATACTTAAGGGACTAGAAACACTCCTTCAAAATGGATGGAAATTCACTTCTGAATGCTCTCCCTCTGGACTATACTAATAGTTTGGAGTACTTTTCTGATTGAGTGCTGCAATTATACTATATAAGTGTCTGTCAGAATACTTCCTGTGTCTGTGTTTCAGGAAGTGGTTACAGAGACAGGAAGCAGACTTGTCCAAAACAGAAAAGTGCATACAGAGTACCAAGAGTTCTATACAAGAACAACTTAAGCAGCTAGACCTCCTCAGTTAGTCCTCATAGTCTCATCACATCAGCACTAGTATCCGTATATGTAGTCACACTCTCTGTATGTACATATAATATTATGCCGATTACTATAGGGAGGTCGGAAATCGCACTAGGAAGTTTAGCTGCATTCCTTATTAGCTGTCTGTCATCAATTTCCCAAGGAAAAAAATATATCTACTACCTTTTATCTCATGGGATTTTCCCTCAACTTTTACCATGATAGTGTATGATTTTCAAGATTATATAACAATTGCTGCATGGATCTTAGCTTAATTTAGCAATGCATATTTGGGTCCCTACATCCAAACCTTTAGCCAATTCTTGTGTCTGCAGAGAAGAGGGTGAAAGCGGCTGAAATAAGAGTTGCTACTTGTGAGAAGGAGAAGGTGGCGACACAGGAGAAGAAGACCAAATTAGAAGAAGAGTTTCAGGAAGCCAAAGAGCATCACCAAACCATAGCCGAGGACACTAAACACCAGGTAATATCAATCCTACAGCTAGGGACTGTCACACACTCTTGAACCTTCATATATAACTGATCTGATGAGTGGGGTGGACTGCCTGATATCTGCAAATGTAGTATGGTTGCATTTATGTATATATCATAAATCTCTTTTTTAAAAATTAAAAAAAAAACAAATATGGAATACATTACTGGGCATAGGGTAAGAATTTTTAAATTGGAAGTCTAACACTTACAAAGATACACCTCCTATTCCATGTACATACATATGTAATACGTACGTACATACTGTTTATTTTGCTGATGAAGACCCTTAGGGTAAAATGTTCAACCTGTGGAATGTGATGTGACTGGGTCTCACTAAGCTTACGTATACGTATATAATAATATGTAGAAACTGAAATTAGAGGGAGATCTGGCTGCAGAGCGAGGTCAGCTAAAGTCTTGTTCCAGGAGACTCAGAGATTTACTGCAGTTCAACCAGGAGTTGCATCACGAGGGCTCGGAGCTGAGGGAACAGGTTGCCTCAGTCATTGCACAGACCAAGGAGACGATACGTGATATTCAGAGAATCTCAGAGGAGATGAAGAAGGTGGATATGCAGCTTGAAGTATCGAGTGAGGTGTTCATAACCACAACCAACAGGTAAATATACGTACATGTATGTGTAGGCATGCATAACAACTTAATATATACATATGTACGTACATGTATACAAATCTATCAGTTTAATATCAATGAATAATCAAAGTGATAATCAAACCACAAGTAATCATTTTTTAAACATCATGAAGAGGGAAAACACAAATGAAACCCAGGAGACAGCTGGTTATAATCACCAGTGCTCTGTCACTGAACTAAAATTGCCACAGTAATGCTCCATTCATGTTTCCCTGTTATACAAACTACGAAGTACGTAGGTAATATTAATTACAGTTAATACTGTAATTAGTGGTGATTTTACGTATTTATCAGTACAAGCTGACAAACAGGGATATATTTATATTTTCATTTGTTTATATGTATGTATATATATGGACTGATGTGCTAACTGACTATGTAGTGCATACGTAGGTATATGTGTATTCAATACATGTTCATACAGACATGGAGTTTTGAAGGAGAAGGCAAGTGAGGAAGAGACTAGAGTGATGGAGACAGAACTGAATCTGAAGGCAAATCTTGAGGCTCTTGAGTTTCAGATGAAGGATGAGGCAAAAATCAAGACAATTTATGAATCTAAGTTGCAAGTAGATGGAGAGGATTTAGACAAAGTCATCAACAGCTGCAAGACTAAAATCCATAAGGTACATACATCAGGTTTAGTTCCCCTATAGGCTCTTTTACAGAATAGGCATATAGCATGTAGGAAAATGGTATCTTAGATTTTTCATACATGTACATACATATGAGCTTGTATGTACATATATGTGTACATACGTATGTATGTAAAGCATGTGAGTGTGTGTTTATTGAACTCTGTAGGCTGCCAAGTCTTATGGTGACTGGGAAGAGAAGGTAGAAGTCCAGACAGTAAAGGTACGTACATACTTTAATATTTACACATATACGTATATATACTTAAGATCCAAAGGTTATTAAACAATCTTTTTCATAAATTATAATACGTACGTACGTATAGGGATAAACACTTAGAGTACGCAGATATACGTACTTACAGTATGTACGTATATAATGTACCTATATGAACGTACATATGTGTTTTGTGTATTAAATATCCATCCATCTACCTTTGTGTCCATCTCCACAGTCTGTGTACACCTGCCATCTCATTCTTCTCTATTTAGACTAATATGACTACTGAAGAGCATGACAAGTGGATGGAGCTTGTAAGAGGCAAAGAAAATCAGTTACATAAGTTGAGGGAGGTTGAAAGGAAGTGTAATGAAGATTCTGAACATTTTAAAAAGGGAATGCTTCCACAACTTGGTGATGCAAAGGTAGGTCTTATACATACAGTACGTACATGAGATGTACACAAACAAACATGCACTTACATGGCTGGGTCTAATTCACATTGTCTGCTTCTTCAATCAATCAATCAATCAACCATTTTTAAGATGGGGAGCCTATTAACCATTTCAGTACTACTTTACAATTCTTAATCACTTTATGTACATACATATATGTATGGTCTGCATGGGTTAGATACACATTCAATGTCATATATCACCTCTGCCATCCTTACCCCTTGTATATGTATGAGATTTAAGTTTTAACAATTGTGGCTTGATTGTATCCTCCTCCAATAGGGTCCTAATTAACTGTATTGTTGGCATACATTGTGAATGCCTCTTTTCCTGTTGTAGCAATTATGTTTTCAGAAGCAACTACGGATCCAAAAGCTTGAAAAGGAGATTCCTGAAATGGAGGCATCCATTGAAGTGAGCTCTGATTAACACTGAGTATATAGTCCCGATGTGATGGTTCTGTATATCTAATATATAATCACATATTCCTTGCCCCTCTTACGGCAGCATTTCAAGAAGGTCACAGCTGCATTGAATGATCGACTGCTCTCCCTCGAGGAATGTATCTCTACACTGAAGGAGAAGCTTAAAGAGATGGAACACAAGATCCAAGTGGCGAGAGAAGAGGAGAGGAACCTCAGTGCATTATTTAGGCAAAGAAAAGGTACTAACACAAACACAACAAGCCATAGCTACAGTTGTTTCATCAGTTAATTATGTACATATGTATATACGTACTTGTGTACATATTATTATATGTAGTTTTAGCCAATTTATAATATATTCTGTTGATGTCATAAGTATGTACATGGAATGGTACACACTCGTGCTTAAGAACATGTACATGGAATGGTACACACTCGTGCTTAAGAACATGTACATGGAATGGTACACACTCATGCTTAAGAACATGTACATGGAATGGTACACACTCGTGCTTAAGAACATGTACATGGAATGGTACACACTCATGCTTAAGAACATGTACATGGAATGGTACACACTCATGCTTAAGAACATGTACATGGAATGGTACACACTCATGCTTAAGAACATGTACATGGAATGGTACACACTCATGCTTAAGAACATGTACATGGAATGGTACACACTCATGCTTAAGAACATGTACATGGAATGGTACACACTCGTGCTTAAGAACATGTACATGGAATGGTACACACTCATGCTTAAGAACATGTACATGGAATGGTACACACTCATGCTTAAGAACATGTACATGGAATGGTACACACTCATGCTTAAGAACATGTATATGGAATGGTACACACTCATGCTTAAGAACATGTACATGGAATGGTACACACTCATGCTTAAGAACATGTACATGGAATGGTACACACTCATGCTTAAGAACACGTACATGGAATGGTACACACTCATGCTTAAGAACATGTACATGGAATGGCACACACTCATGCTTAAGAACATGGAAGCACTATATATTTGTTGCCACAACAGTCTGCCTTTCCTATCATGATTGTAATCAAGGAAATAGTTGTGGTTTTTATCATGATTGTAATCAAGGAAATAGTTGTGGTTTATTATCATGATTGTAATCAAGGAAATAGTTGTGGTTTATTATTACCATTTAGCTAAATATATTAGCAATTGATTCATAATGTGATTGTAGTTTGAATAGTCGTCTCAGTGAAATTACTACTTGAACACAAATGTATATACATGTACATACATGTACGTACATAATTGTATTACATACGTATATTAGGTCCTTAAATGAAATATCTAGACCTCGTATGTAGTTTCATTCCTTATAATAATATTCTGTAGAATTTCAAAGTGCTTGTGCAGATAGTTACAGCTCATACATCTCCAAGAAGCAGTCTGAGATCCATCAAATGAAGGTATGCATTTAGATGAAGACATACTATATACTTACATACGTATATAGTAGTTATCTGAATATGAATCATGAATGTAATACAGACATTAAGAGTACGTATGTTGTATGAGTTACGTACATACACAAAAGGAATGGTAGAAACTCATTATGAAAGGTCACCTCTCTAGGATGGTCGCTTGACCAAGTCCCAAAAATTAACCTCTTAATCTCGATAATCCAGTCACCCATCTAATACAGCCTGACAAACTAGGTTCCCAAGTGACAGTATTAGACTGATTCAAATTTCGAATCAAATTGTGAAATGTAACCAAGAACTACCAGATGAACTGGATTTCATAAATTTTAAATTATATTCAATTGTACGTGAAACTGTTTGTCATTTGTTACAAATATATCGTATTAGACTGAATAAACATGAATACCTGACACACCATTTTTCTTACATGCTACATCTACCTTAGAGTAAAGACCTATATAGAGAATTAAACCTAGTGAAAGCTTCGGATGAGGATACAAGGGTTTCTCCTTCTCCTTCTATTCTCCACTGGGCCAGACAGCTGTTTCTGGGAATTCCACTCTTCATCAGTGACCCTGGGAATCTTTGTCTTCTTCTTGATCTTTTGTGAGCCCTTGACTTGGCATGTACTGTACCAGCTCTGGGAAGTTACATCAGTGGTAAAATGTACTCTCAACTAATGACATAATGCAGAGCTTCTAAATAGTATCATTTGGTCAGTCATTGTCAGTTTGCCTTGACACCCACTTTATTCTGCTCCACTTCCAAGTCCTAATTCAACTAAAGATTACTTATAAGGTAATCAGGGACGCAGACATTCATACACCTGAAATATGGGTTCACAGTCCATGTACTTATATAGCACCAGACTTGCATCACACCCAGTCTCTACTGGTATAACAGATTGCTGATTAGAGCAGATATGAATTCCTGGTTTGTTTAGCAACCCTTCAAGTCAATGGAAGTTTAAAGTTGTAGAGTTTTCTATTAAATTGAGTCTTCTCAATCATTTCTACTTGGCTGAGTTCCTTCTAAAGAAATGGAATAACTGTGTCTCTTAAAGTAAATTTGTGATCAGCAGGGACATGAGAGATGGGTCGGTTTTTGACATTGAGGATTAAATCACACTTTAATTAATATGGTAATGTTAAGAATATGAGGTGAACTGTATTTCAACTTGGAAATGACCTTGAAATGGCTTTGAAACACTCCAAGAAAAACATCTCATTATGAGAGATGTATCATTGTGATAATAATGTCACAAACTTCATATTTGAACCAACCAACCACTCACAAGTACATTTGTATGTTTGTCTGGTCTGTATCCATGGATACCGTGTATGTGTTTTCTGTCATGCTACAGGAAGCTCTGGTAAATTACATGTCAGCAAATCAGGACTTGGCCAAGGAATACAAATATCTACAGGAGGATCAGCTCAAGTGGAAATCTCTTGCACTGAGAGAACTAGACAAGAGAGTTGATATGGAAGTATCCATTAGAGATCAAAAACAGGTCTATATACTGTATTATTCTGTATATCTACCTCCCATACATATACACATACAGTATAGCTAGTGCTACGGTTCAAAGGTCATGGGTCATGACCTCTGCCCCGTTTGGGATTTCACCATCTAATGATGTCATATATAGTGTTAGTAGTTATTTAATAATAGCAAACACACCTCAACATGCCCTCGACTGACCTTTACAGTCATAAACCATGATATAATAGTCTTTGTTGTCTTATGTATGCATTTTAATGTTTTGTATGTGCAAATCATTACTGAGTTACCATGGCAATATAGTCTGTGATATATACCATATTCATACCAATATAGGCGATCACCTTGGATCTGTTTAATGTATCCAAATCTCAACTTAAAAACGTCTATCTACTACACCACAATATCATGGGGTTAAACTGCTTTGAAAATGTAGTTAAAAAGATTCCTTTGTGATTTGTGATAACACAACTGTGAATGACTAAGCTGCCTAACTAATGTGTCTGTCCTGTAATGAACACTTTCACTACTTCTAGCTAATGCTATCAGAAGGAGAGCTGACACTAGCCACAAGTGACTACCACACCACTTGGATGAACTGGGCCAGGTCGGTGATGGAAAGCTATGTTAACTCTACCAGATCATCAAGAAAAAGAGTGTTTGATGTCAAGAGAACAATGGAAGCAAAGGTCCATTATGTACAACAATTTATATCCAAGGAACTCTATGATAATTCTTTATTATACCCAGTGGCTAATAATTGAATCGAACATATATATTTGGCTAATTATCGCCCTTTTTAACTTCATTTGGCAGTTTTATAAACTGTTCGTGTCATTTTAATTTCCTGACCTCATTTATTTTATGTGTATATTCGTGAAAAGAACGTGTCGACGGGGTTCGCTATTCATGCGCGACATATAAGGTCATCTGTTTGGGGGTGTGCGCTGGGTTGTCCCGCGAGCATGTGATTTCTATACAAGCTAGCATGTGAACATTTCGTGATTTGGGGTTCAAATTTACCTGATCCCAATATTCACGATACACAAAAGTGCATAACATCATTTCTAAAGTAGATAATCACTTCGCCGTGTGCTCTGAACCAAGCTAAAGGCCATTTAGTCAATATCCCTGTTATTGACATCGCAGACAACAGCAGCTGGCTTTCGAAATATCCTTTCCTACCCGCCAGTTGATTTGAAGAAGTCTTGAATATCGATAAACTCCCGTCATTGTCCTATCAAACGTGTTACAGGTATGCCCTAAGTTTACAAGTACAATGTGTCACTTAAGATTCATTCTTGTTTTTTGGAGCTTTTGTTTATAAGCCGCCCAGAGGTCATTCACCCAATGACCTTTCGGAAAATGACCTTTTTGAGGTTGATAATTGAGTTGATTTAAAACGTTTTAGCCCAAACAACCAAGTGTCTTGAATCCCTTTCAGCCTGAATAATTACAGTGTTGTGATAATTGGAGAACTTTTAATTATTTACACCTAGTTGCTAAATTGAAATACGACCTTTCATCTTTTGCTCACAGATGGACAAGGATACAAGTGTTGCCGTGGAGTCACTACTAAAGATGGGGAGTGTAAGTCCATCATCACCTGATACCTCAAATGCCTCTTCTCCTGGGTGTGTCAACTCTCCCCCACCCTCCCCCACTGAGTCTATCAACACTGACTGTTTGGATGAAAGGTTGCTTACCACACCGACCAATCCCTACCTCCTGACCAACACTTCAAAGACTCAAATAGTGGACATGTCATCACTTTTCCTACAACAAATGATGATAAATAATTTATCAGGAAACTGTCTCTTCCCTACAACAGTTGCCGCTTCCCTGCTCTACCCTTCTGTCTATGGACCCACACTCTCTTCAGCTCCTCTTCTTTGTAGGAACATGCTCTCCAGTCAAATGTCCTCTCTCTCCTCTGTCACACTCCCAAGCAGTGCACTGTCACCATCTAAGACCACAGTCCCAATACTGCCCAAGGTGGCATCAAGCCCTCAAGAGGAGGAGTGCACAGATCGACCCAAACCCTTTGTTTGTCCTCATGAAAAATGTGGAAAGACTTATTACAAGAATTCCCACTTGAAAGCACACATCAGAATTCATACTGGTAAGCATTGGACATATACTGTTAAGGATATTCAATCTCCTAATGTATCCAAACACTCCATATCCGTGTCATCAAACTAGTTCTAGATGATGCAATCAGGATGTCATGTGACAATATATCTCTACTATAGGAGAGAAGCCATATGTGTGCACCTGGGAAGGTTGTAACAGACAGTTTGCAAGATCAGACGAGTTGGCAAGGCACAAGAGGTCACATACGGGAGAGAAGAAATATGAGTGCCCTCTGTGTGGAAGGAAGTTTATTCGAAGTGATCACTTGTCCAAGCATGCAAAACGACACTTGCAGAGAAAGAAGGTTCCTATTTGGCAACAAGAAGTGGAAAAGTTGAAGAAATTACGTGATTCAGAAAACAGCAATAATCCATTTTCTGTGTCCATTTCATCATAATTTCCTGATTCATTGTCTCTTGATTGCACAAATTTTATTTTTATATTCATTGTATGTACTCTTTGTAACTTCCTGTTTCCTGTTTCTTATTAGCTGAGCTGATTGGTCCATGTCTGATTTTTTCAAAATTGCACATAATTTAATGGTTTCAAAAAGGGTATTATCATTGCTTAATGTGATGGCTACTAGATGTGTGCATACATGTAACATTGAAAGCCTTTCTCAATACTGGTTCCTGTTGAATAGCAGTTCTTGCTTCATCCAGGGAAAATCTACCATTTGCCAGTAAAATAGCCACAGGAACAATCTATATAAAATAAAGGGAGATCAGATCTCCCCATTCTCAATGTTGGCATTGAGTATATATAACTTGAAGCAGTTACCTTCTCCTGCCCGGTTGCCATTTTTAAGTGTTGTGCAACCTCACAGCTGAAGAGTGCATCAGATGGCTGATCTGTACTGTATATGGAGGACAGAAGACATCTTTCAGCCGCAGGTCTACCCACTCCAGTACAGTCCTGTAGGGTTGGAATACACATCCAAAACAAATAACATACAGTAATTTAAAAACTGCCCCTCCCTTGCCCCTCCTAGATATATATTTTTAATGCAATCTTCACTACTTAGTAACTGTAATGTATTTAAACATTTTTCTAATCATATACGTACAATATGAAGTGGCAGGGTATTTGCTGCTAAACATTACCAGCCATGTCTACTGACATGCAAATACTGTTGAAAATATTATGTTAAACCATTCAAGTAACAGAGGTCTTGGCTCGGGGATCAAAATCCTCACAACTAGTCACCCTTAATATTTTCATTATGTACATACATCTTGCTAGGGATCCCAATTATCCACTATAGAGAGGAATGCTGCAATGTTCACTACCTCCATCCAACCCTACCCATCACACACAGTAGTCATCCTTTATAATGCCCCCCTCCCTACCTGGATGATCCGTATTGATCTGTGATACAGCTTTGTGTTGCTAACTTGTAGGTCAACCATTTTGTTGCCGAGCACTTTGCCTTTCATAATATGAGCGCCAGTTGTGACTGCATTCAGTAACCACTTCAAAGCTAGTTCTGTGAGCAGGATCCTTTGATCTGCCACATCAAAGGGCCACAGCCGTTCCACCACCTCCCAGTCCAACTGTAGGACTACTTCAATGTCAACTGTCAGCTTCAGATTCATCTGTAGAAAAAGACATTATTAATGAAGTTGGTTGACAGTCCTAAGTAGACTGCATGCAACTAGACTATACACCAACTAAAGAAGTCATTTTAACCTACCTAATGCTGATATATGTGTAACATAAATAGCAGTTAATTGAAGGTTACAATGGGTATAGTAAATATGTTATATGAACTAACTGTTTTACTGTTGCCTGGTAATAATAGGACTGTCTTAGATCCCTTCTCTCTCACTTGTTGAGATAAAAGCATCATTTCTTCATACATCTCTTCCTCTAAATAGTCACATATATACAATAGAAAGCAAGATATTAATTGGTCACTGATTTATTGGCCAATGACAATGTACATACTTGAAGTTTCAGTGAATATGAATATCACCAAATCATTTGGTTGCAACTTTGGGATATTTCTCTCTTTAAAGTCTCTCCATCCAATAAAATAACAGTCATCAGCATCCTGCAACCAGTAAAGATACATCTTATTATAGTAATTAATGAGTATACGAATCATAATGGAAGCCATAAGGAATAGCAATTAGCAAGTAAGTTTCAGAGAAATATGAGAATTTCATACGTCTTCTTTGGAAGGTACATTTTTTGACTCTTTTAGTGTCTACAAATGCAGTTTTGGTTTTAATTTTTTGGTCAAATGCTTCGACCCTGAGGGTCTTCATCAGTATCTCATGGATTGGGTCTTCACTAGCCTATTTATAGACACATTGTCTCATTTCCTGTCATGTGATCCTCAAGGGGAAGGTTTTTTTGGTCAGTAAGAAGAGGTTTTTCATAAAAAAAACTACACCTATCTCCTAACCTTGCTGTTGATAACTCCATCCTTATTTCCCAAAGATGTGTATCCATTATAAAGGAAAGCTTTAATATCTGTAAATGCTAGAGAGTGAGTGCAAAGTAGTGGATCACATGTTGAAGGGTGACTATACCATTGCTCTTACCAGCTCCATAGGTGGGTGGACATTCTGAGGCATCAATTAGTGCTACTATGCCCAGAGATCCACCACTGATGTAGTACACATGACCGCCTGTCGAGAGGCTAACATGTGCAGCCTTTATGAGTATCTCCATGACGTTACCATGGAGATACGTTTGACGGTAAACAGTCTCATAGGTCTGCAAACACCTCCAAATGATTCTGAAAATATTTGAGCAAACATGTATGACAGATGAGAGGGGAGGGGCAGTGATAGGTGAGACATGAGGGGGAGGGGCAGTGATAGGTGAGAGATGAGAAGGGAGGGGCAGCGACAGGTAAGAGGGGAGGGGGGAGGGGCAGCGACAGGTAAGAGGGGAGGGGGGAGAGGAGGGGCAGCGACAGGTAAGAGGGGAGGGGGAGGGGCAGTGATAGGTAAGAGGGGAGGGGGGAGAGGAGGGGCAGCGACAGGTAAGAGGGGAGGGGGAGAGGAGGGGCAGCGACAGGTAAGAGGGGAGGGGGAGGGGGAGTGATAGGTGAGAGATAAGTGGGAGGGGCAGTGATAGGTGAGAGAATAGGGAGGAGGGGCAGTGATGGGTGAGAGATGAGGGGGGAGGGGCAGTGATGGGTGAGAGATGAGGGGGGAGGGGCAGTGATGGGTGAGAGATGAGGGGGGAGGGGCAGTGATGGGTGAGAGATGAGGGGGGAGGGGCAGTGATGGGTGAGAGATAAGTGGGAGGGGCAGTGATAGGTGAGAGATGAGGGGGAGGGGCAGTGATAGGTGAATACACCAACTCTTTTGAAATCAATGATTTTTCTTCTTTTCTCTTCTCTCTCAGCAAATGATGTCCGCATGAGAATATAACCTCTAAAAGCAATTTAGTGGCAGATCCACTTTTCATTCTAGTGGATCCAGTGACAGCTTCCGGCTACAGAGGAGATAAAGGTACCTAGTTGACAGTTAGTGAAATTTGGTCAAGCTATGAAAGATGCATGTCTAAATGCATGTACTGACTCCTACAATAGGATTCAGTATAAAACCTTTCCCTTCTCTAACTGCATCTTCCAGCTGTTTTGCAACATCAGAAAAGGTCAGTTCAGTTCCTCTGATTGAAATCTTTCTATATATGGAAGAAGCATCACATTCATAGATATAATACTTCATGAAGACTTGATTATACCCCACATCTAAATGGACTGCTAGTAGTATTACATTTACACTGTCACATTACATGTCTCACTGGGCCAGAGATGTGGGATTAAATCCTAGTAATACTGGAACAAATACATCACTATGCTGTAGACAGTGATACAGTTGCCCGGCAACAAAAGAAGCTGAAAATCCACAAGTTATTCCAATAAACAAGACCCTTCTCTTCCCTTTTGTACACTATGAAAGAACAGAGAGAGAAACACACAACCAATGGTCACAAAGATTAGTTATCATAATATTGCACAACTGTCCTCCATTCTGTTACATGCAAATAGTTTGGTGTTGCATAACTCTCATCTGATGTTGCATAACCTTCACATTATGTAGTCAGGTACACAAGTAGCATACTATGATAGTAAAGCATTGCAAACCTGAGCTAAAGAATCCACTCCTGTTTGAAAACTGTCTTCATATGCTTCCTGGGACTTCAGAAGGGCACTGAAGTCAGGAGAAATATATAGTTGCATTAGAAAAGCAATTCTAAATACTGTAAATCCCTTATTATTAGCATGCTTTTAAATTTAGCTATATTAGTGATTTGACAATTACCGCTAAAATTAGAGTTCGCTAAATATAGTATTACTACTAAATAGAGTGCTACTGTAATTATTTATTACAGTAATTAACTAACAAAACTTACATGCATTTTGTAAGTCACTAATATTAAATTCTGCTATGTAGGGGTAAAATCCAGTTTCGCTAACTTTTTGGTTCCGCTTAAATAAAGGGATTTACAGTAATTCAGTCTTTACCTATCTCCTCCAGCTATTATGTATTCATATACAGAAGGCTCCACGTTATCTTTGCTGCACATTTTGTTGAAATATCTCTGTTAGGAAGAAATAAAAGCATATTCAGTAAATATGCCAGAATAAGTTGCTATTCAATCCCTTCTGGTTCCTATGGTAGCACAAGAGTGTGATACACAACTTTTGCTATGACAACAAAACTCACAGAGGTTATAAATGCTAGACGACCCGACGTTCCGCAACCACTCAACACTACCAACCCCTCGCCAGGTGCCTGAAGTACAGAGATAATAAATTGTATCCTTAAGAGTTTCAAAAGTTATCATGTAATTATTATAGGATATTACTTGTAATATTTCATATGAAATCTGGGACAGCCTTGAGATTACCATGGCAACATCATCACTATATATGGTCTATAGAACAATAGAAATCAAAACATGTTATGAGTAATGGAATACGTTAATGCAATAAGAGTGTGGGCTGGGCAGGTATGCATTCTGAAAAAGTTAGTCTCGTTTCTAAAGGGCTACACGAGACTACAATCATCCATAGAGTACTGACGACATTTCGTATTACCTTACAAGTATCCCATCCTGTGAAGATTTGAGAATCACACTGATTCAAAAGACCCACAATGCCTACAAGGTAGATATACAAATGCATCATATATATGTCAATTACACTGCAAAATGCAGTGGCTTAGAATATGAAGTATTGGGAATTCAGCGCCACTATAGTTTGCAATACCTTATACCCTATCATTGATTTAACCTTTTGGAGTAGCAAGGTCGATGTCCTGGGTTACTGAATTAGGCCTCTCCGTTACGGGAACGCTAGCGGACATTTTTAACAGTTAATTATTTCCGGTTTAAAAAAATGGCGCAATTCTGGCCTTGCATTAACTTTCCAGATTGAGGGCTGTAACTCTATCAAACTCAAACTTAAAGATATGAAGCTGTGACTTTGTGTCAGCATTCACAGACACATATGGAGTTTGTCCAATGAGGTTTTGAAATTTTGATGGAACTTAAAATTTGCTCAGTCTCTCGATGGTGAGATATAGGGCAATTTATAAGTATCCATCAAAATTTCAAAAACTCATTGAACATGTTTTGTTGGAGGTCTGTGAATGCTGACACCAACTATTAGCTTCATATATATCTTCCTATTTTATAGAGTTACAGCCCTAAATGTTCATAAAATTCTAGTATACAAAGTTAATGTATGTAGCTATTTACGTATAGACAAAAAACATTTTTGGAGGTTTCTTTAAAAAACAGTATTTAGCATATATATAGAAATTTGAACTATTCAGATTCAGAGTAATTCATACAATTCATAAATTTTTAATGAAACTTAACATTTGCCCTATCTCTCACCATATATTAACTTTGTATACCAGAATTTAATGTACATTGAGGGCTGCCACTCTATCAAATGGAGAAATATGAAGCTAAATCTTTGTGTCAGCATTCACAGACATCTAATAAAACCGGCCTAGTTGAAATATCGATCATAGACGTTAATATCGTATAGGCGATAAATATCGGACCTCTCACTATATCTAGTTTTCTGTATCATGAAAAGTCGCTCTCCTCCCTCCACCAAGACACAAACAGGCTTTTATCCATTTGCCACAGTTTTGAGATGTATTGGAAATACTGCGTATGTGTGTAAAATTGCTTTGAACGATTCCCTGGTCTGGAATTAAAGTGGAATAAATTGACGATTTCTCGAAAATAATTGGGATGAGAAAAGTCGTTCTCCTCGGCCCATCAAGACACTTACAGGATTTTTTTCGCTTTTCCCAGTTTTCAGGTGAACCACAAATACTGCCTATGTCTTTAAACTTGCTTGAAAGAATTCACTGATCTGGAAATAACGAGAAATATATTAAAAAAGGTCCCAACCACAACCGTTTTCTTTGGACAAAACTTCATATAAATAGAAGCGAAAAACCTTATATAGTAGGCCTACCTGGACACATCTCTATGGTGGTTGCGGTTCCCATAGAGGTTGGTAGCGCTTAGACTCTGAAGCTGTCTCCTAATCGGTTGGTGCCATAGAGACGTGCTCACCAATAATCCGGATTTCGGGGGGGTTCCACGTAATGTGGGATTGGCATCTGATATCTTAGGATTCATATGAGTCGGCCATATCGAGAAGAACTGGTTCTTCTCACGCAAGTGACACCCAAAGCTCAACTCGGCAGAGCGTTACCACCGATCCCGGCCTATGAGCGTCGTGGATGGTAGCGTTCGGTATGGTCCAACTTTTTTTCTTTGGAGTTTCGTTGGCTGTCGATTGACGAAATTTCACTTCAACGAGATCCATATAAAATATATGGATAGATAGTACTTCAATAACAATCAAGTACTACACAGTGCATATCCCTATGTATAAAAAATTGGAAAGTATTCTAGATTTTCAAATATAGTATGGAATTTTGTCTTTCTTATAATATTAGACCTTCTAACGGTCGGCCATATATAGTATTACGCAATTTTCTCTAACAAAATATTACATTAACTGTAGTTCTGTAACTCTATCAAATGGAGAGATATGAAGCTACATCCTTGTGTCAGCGTTCACAGACATCTATAGAACATGTCCAATGGGTTTGTGAAATTTTGACGAAACTTAAAATTTGCCCTATCTCTCACCATACATTAACTTTGTATACCAGATTTTAATTTACATTGAGGGCTGTCACTCTATCAAATGGAGAGATATGAAGCTAATTCTTTGTGTCAGCATTCACAAACATCTATAGAACATGTCCATTGGGTTTGTGAAATTTTGATGATATTTAAAATTTGCACTATCTCACACAATACATTAACTGTGTATACCAGATTTTAATGTATACATATTGAGGGCTGTCACTCTATCAAATGGAGAGATATAAAGCTAACTCTTGGTGTCAGCGTTCACAAACATCTATAGAACATGTCCATTGGGTTTTTGAAATTTTGATGAAACTTAAAATTTGCCCTATCTCTCACCATACATTAACTTTGTATACCAGAATTTAATGTACATTGAGGGCTATCACTCCATTAAATGAAGAGATATGAAGCTAACTCTTTGTGTCAGCATTCACAAACATCTATAGAACATGTCCATTGGGTTTTTGAAATTTTGATGAAACTTAAAATTTGCCCTATCTCTCATCATACATTAACTTTGAATACCAGAATTTAATGTACATTGAGAGCTGTCACTCGATCAGATGGAGAGATATGAAGCTACATCCTTGTGTCAGCGTTCACAGACATCTATAGAACATGTCCAATGGGTTTGTGAAATTTTGACGAAACTTAAAATTTGCCCTATCTCTCACCATACATTAACTTTGTATACCAGATTTTAATTTACATTGAGGGCTGTCACTCTATCAAATGGAGAGATATGAAGCTAATTCTTTGTGTCAGCATTCACAAACATCTATAGAACATGTCCATTGGGTTTGTGAAATTTTGATGATATTTAAAATTTGCACTATCTCAAACAATACATTAACTGTGTATACCAGATTTTAATGTATACATATTGAGGGCTGTCACTCTATCAAATGGAGAGATATAAAGCTAACTCTTGGTGTCAGCGTTCACAAACATCTATAGAACATGTCCATTGGGTTTTTGAAATTTTGATGAAACTTAAAATTTGCCCTATCTCTCACCATACATTAACTGTGTATACCAGATTTTAATGTATACATATTGAGGGCTGTCACTCTATCATATCAAATGAAGAGATATAAAGCTAACTCTTGGTGTCAGCGTTCACAAACATCTATAGAACATGTCCATTGGGTTTGTGAAATTTTGATGAAACTTAAAATTTGCCCTATCTCTCACCATACATTAACTTTGTATACCAGAATTTAATGTACATTGAGGGCTATCACTCCATTAAATGAAGAGATATGAAGCTAACTCTTTGTGTCAGCGTTCACAAACATCTATAGAACATGTCCATTGGGTTTTTGAAATTTTGATGAAACTTAAAATTTGCCCTATCTCTCATCATACATTAACTTTGTATACCAGAATTTAATGTACATTGAGGGCTATCACTCCATTAAATGAAGAGATATGAAGCTAACTCTTTGTGTCAGCGTTCACAAACATCTATAGAACATGTCCATTGGGTTTTTGAAATTTTGATGAAACTTAAAATTTGCCCTATCTCTCATCATACATTAACTTTGTATACCAGAATTTAATGTACATAGAGGGCTGTCACTCCATCAAATGGAGAGATATGAAGCTAACTCTTTGTGTCAGCATTCACAAACATCTATAGAACATGTCCATTGGGTTTTTGAATTTTGATGAAACTTAAAATTTGCCCTATCTCTCACTATACATTAACTTTGTATACAAGAATTTAATGTACATTGAGGGCTGTCACTCTATTAAATGGAGAGATGTGAAGCTAACTCTTTGTGTCAGCATTCACAAACATCTATAGAACATGTCCATTGGGTTTTTGAAATTTTGATGAAACTTAAAATTTGCCCTATCTCTCACCATACATTAACTTTGTATACAAGAATTTAATGTACATTGAGGGCTGTCACTCTATCAAATGGAGAGATATGAAGCTAACTCTTTGTGTCAGCATTCACAAACATCTATAGAACATGTCCATTAGGTTTTTGAAATTTTGACGAAACTTAAAATTTGCACTATCTCTCTCCATACATTAACTTTGTATAACAGAATTTAATGTACATTGACGGCTGTCACTCCATTAAATGGAGAGATATGAAGCTAAATCTTTGTGTCAGCATTCACAGACATCTAATAAAACCGGCCTAGTTGAAATATCGATCATAGACGTTAATATCGTATAGGCGATAAATATCGGACTTCTCACTATATCTAGTTTTCTGTATCATGAAAAGTCGCTCTCCTCCCTCCACCAAGACACAAACAGGCTTTTATCCATTTGCCACAGTTTTGAGATGTATTGGAAATACTGCGTATGTGTGTAAAATTGCTTTGAACGATTCCCTGGTCTGGAATTAAAGTGGAATAAATTGACGATTTCTCGAAAATAATTGGGATGAGAAAAGTCGTTCTCCTCGGCCCATCAAGACACTTACAGGATTTTTTTCGCTTTTCCCAGTTTTCAGGTGAACCACAAATACTGCCTATGTCTTTAAACTTGCTTGAAAGAATTCACTGATCTGGAAATAACGAGAAATATATTAAAAAAGGTCCCAACCACAACCGTTTTCTTTGGACAAAACTTCATATAAATAGAAGCGAAAAACCTTATATAGTAGGCCTACCTGGACACATCTCTATGGTGGTTGCGGTTCCCATAGAGGTTGGTAGCGCTTAGACTCTGAAGCTGTCTCCTAATCGGTTGGTGCCATAGAGACGTGCTCACCAATAATCCGGATTTCGGGGGGGTTCCACGTAATGTGGGATTGGCATCTGATATCTTAGGATTCATATGAGTCGGCCATATCGAGAAGAACTGGTTCTTCTCACGCAAGTGACACCCAAAGCTCAACTCGGCAGAGCGTTACCACCGATCCCGGCCTATGAGCGTCGTGGATGGTAGCGTTCGGTATGGTCCAACTTTTTTTCTTTGGAGTTTCGTTGGCTGTCGATTGACGAAATTTCACTTCAACGAGATCCATATAAAATATATGGATAGATAGTACTTCAATAACAATCAAGTACTACACAGTGCATATCCCTATGTATAAAAAATTGGAAAGCATTCTAGATTTTCATATATAATATGGAATTTTGTCTTTCTTATAATATTAGACCTTCTAACGGTCGGCCATATATAGTATTACGCAATTTTCTCTAACAAAACATTACATTAACTGTAGTTCTGTAACTCTATCAAATGGAGAGATATGAAGCTAAATCTTTCTGTCAGCATTCACAGACATCCTATAGAGCATATCCAATGGGTTTGTGAAATTTTGATGAAACTTAAAATTTGCCCTATCTCTCACCATACATTAATTTTGTATACCAGAATTTAATGTTCATTGAGGGCTGTCACTCTATCAAACGGAAAGATATGAAGCTGTGACTTTATGTCAGCATTCACAGACACCTATGAAGTATGTTCAATGAGTTGGTGAAATTTTGATGAAACTTAAAATTTGCCCTATCTCTCACCATACATTAACTTTGTATACCAGAATTTAATGTACATGGAGAGCTATCACTCGATCAGATGGAGAGATATGAAGCTACATATTTGTGTCAGCGTTCACAGACATCTATAGAACATGTCCAATGGGTTTGTGAAATTTTGACGAAACTTAAAATTTGCCCTATCTCTCACCATACATTAACTTTGTATACCAGATTTTAATGTACATTGAGGGCTGTCACTCTATCAAATGGAGAGATATGAAGCTAACTCTTTGTGTCAGCATTCACAAACATCTATAGAGCATGTCCAATGAGTTTTTCAAATTTTGATGAAACTTAAAATTTGCCCTATCTCTCATCATACATTAACTTTGTATAACAGAATTTAATGTTCATTGAGGGCTATCACTCTATCAAATGAAGAGATATGAAGCTAACTCTTTGTGTCAGCATTCACAAACATCTATAGAACATGTCCATTGGGTTTTTAAAATTTTGACGAAACTTAAAATTTGCCCTATCTCTCACCATACATTAACTTTGTATACCAGAATTTAATATTCATTGAGGGCTATCACTCTATCAAATGAAGAGATATGAAGCTAACTCTTGGTGTCAGCATTCACAAACATCTATAGAACATGTCCATTGGGTTTTTGAAATTTTGATGAAACTTAAAATTTGCCCTATCTCTCACCATACATTAACTTTGTATACCATAATTTAATGTACATGGAGAGCTATCACTCGATCAGATGGAGAGATATGAAGCTACATCTTTGTGTCAGCGTTTACAGACATCTATAGAACATGTCCAATGGGTTTGTGAAATTTTCACGAAACTTAAAATTTGCACTATCTCTCTCCATACATTAACTTTGTATAACAGAATTTAATGTACATTGAGGGCTATCACTCCATCAAATGGAGAGATATGAAGCTAACTCTTTGTGTCAGCATTCACAAACATCTATAGAACATGTCCATTGGGTTTGTGAAATTTTGATGATATTTAAAATTTGCACTATTTCACACAATACATTAACTTTGTATACCAGATTTTAATGTATATTGAGGGCTGTCACTCTATCAAATGGAGAGATATAAAGCTAACTCTTTGTGTCAGCATTCACAAACATCTATAGAACATGTCCATTGGGTTTTTGAAATTTTGATGAAACTTAAAATTTGCCCTATCTCTCATCATACATTAACTTTGTATACCAGAATTTAATGTACATTGAGGGCTGTCACTCTATCAAATGGAGAGATATGAAGCTAACTCTTTGTGTCAGCATTCACAAACATCTATAGAACATGTCCATTGGGTTTTTGAATTTTGATGAAACTTAAAATTTGCCCTATCTCTCACCATACATTAACTTTGTCTACAAGAATTTAATGTACATTGAGGGCCGTCACTCTATTAAATGGAGAGATGTGAAGCTAACTCTTTGTGTCAGCATTCACAAACATCTATAAAACATGTCCATTGGGTTTTTGAAATTTTGATGATATTTAAAATTTGCCCTATCTCTCACCATACATTAACTTTGTATACCAGATTTTAATGTACATTGAGGGCTGTCACTCTATCAAATGGAGAGATATAAAGCTAACTCTTTGTGTCAGCATTCACAAACATCTATAGAGCATGTCCAATGAGTTTTTCAAATTTTGATGAAACTTAAAATTTGCCCTATCTCTCATCATACATTAACTTTGTATACCAGAATTTAATGTACATTGAGGGCTATCACTCCATTAAATGAAGAGATATGAAGCTAACTCTTTGTGTCAGCGTTCACAAACATCTATAGAACATGTCCATTGGGTTTTTGAAATTTTGATGAAACTTAAAATTTGCCCTATCTCTCACCATACATTAACTTTGTATACCAGATTTTAATTTACATTGAGGGCTGTCACTCTATCAAATGGAGAGATATGAAGCTAATTCTTTGTGTCAGCATTCACAAACATCTATAGAACATGTCCATTGGGTTTTTGAAATTTTGATGATATTTAAAATTTGCCCTATCTCTCACCATACATTAACTTTGTATACCAGATTTTAATGTACATTGAGGGCTGTCACTCTATCAAATGGAGAGATATAAAGCTAACTCTTTGTGTCAGCATTCACAAACATCTATAGAACATGTCCATTGGGTTTTTGAAATTTTGATGAAACTTAAAATTTGCCCTATCTCTCACCATACATTAACTTTGTATACAAGAATTTAATGTACATTGAGGGCTGTCACTCTATCAAATGGAGAGATATGAAGCTACATCTTTGTGTCAGCATTTACAGACATCTATAGAGCATGTCCAATGAGTTTTTCAAATTTTGATGAAACTTAAAATTTCCCTTATTTCTCAACATGCATTACCAGACTTTAATATTCATTGAGGGCTGTCACTCCATTAAATGGAGAGATATGAAGCTAAATCTTTGTGTCAGCATTCACAGACATCTAATAAAACCGGCCTAGTTGAAATATCGATCATAGACGTTAATATCGTATAGGCGATAAATATCGGACCTCTCACTATATCTAGTTTTCTGTATCATGAAAAGTCGCTCTCCTCCCTCCACCAAGACACAAACAGGCTTTTATCCATTTGCCACAGTTTTGAGATGTATTGGAAATACTGCGTATGTGTGTAAAATTGCTTTGAACGATTCCCTGGTCTGGAATTAAAGTGGAATAAATTGACGATTTCTCGAAAATAATTGGGATGAGAAAAGTCGTTCTCCTCGGCCCATCAAGACACTTACAGGATTTTTTTCGCTTTTCCCAGTTTTCAGGTGAACCACAAATACTGCCTATGTCTATAAACTTGCTTGAAAGAATTTACTGATCTGGAAATAACGAGAAATATATTAAAAAAGGTCCCAACCACAACCGTTTTCTTTGGACAAAACTTCATATAAATAGAAGCGAAAAACCTTATATAGTAGGCCTACCTGGACACATCTCTATGGTGGTTGCGGTTCCCATAGAGGTTGGTAGCGCTTAGACTCTGAAGCTGTCTCCTAATCGGTTGGTGCCATAGAGACGTGCTCACCAATAATCCGGATTTCGGGGGGGTTCCACGTAATGTGGGATTGGCATCTGATATCTTAGGATTCATATGAGTCGGCCATATCGAGAAGAACTGGTTCTTCTCACGCAAGTGACACCCAAAGCTCAACTCGGCAGAGCGTTACCACCGATCCCGGCCTGTGAGCGTCGTGGATGGTAGCGTTCGGTATGGTCCAACTTTTTTTCTTTGGAATTTCGTTGGCTGTCGATTGACGAAATTTCACTTCAACGAGATCCATATAAAATATATGGATAGATAGTACTTCAATAACAATCAAGTACTACAGAGTGCATATCCCTATGTATAAAAAATTGGAAAGTATTCTAGATTTTCAGATATAGTATGGAATTTTGTCTTTCTTATAATATTAGACCTTCTAACGGTCGGCCATATATAGTATTACGCAATTTTCTCTAACAAAACATTACATTAACTGTAGTTCTGTAACTCTATCAAATGGAGAGATATGAAGCTAAATCTTTCTGTCAGCATTCACAGACATCCTATAGAGCATATCCAATGAGTTTCTGAAATTTTGATGAAACTTAAAATTTGCCCTATCTCTCACCATACATTAATTTTGTATACCAGAATTTAATGTTCATTGAGGGCTGTCACTCTATCAAACGGAAAGATATGAAGCTGTGACTTTATGTCAGCATTCACAGACACCTATGAAGTATGTTCAATGAGTTGGTGAAATTTTGATGAAACTTAAAATTTGCCCTATCTCTCACCATACATTAACTTTGTATACCAGAATTTAATGTACATGGAGAGCTATCACTAGATCAGATGGAGAGATATGAAGCTACATCTTTGTGTCAGCGTTCACAGACATCTATAGAACATGTCCAATGGGTTTGTGAAATTTTGACGAAACTTAAAATTTGCCCTATCTCTCACCATACATTAACTTTATATACCAGAATTTAATGTTCATTGAGGGCTATCACTCTATCAAATGGAGAGATATGAAGCTAACTGTTTGTGTCAGCATTCACAAACATTTATAGAGCATGTCCAATGAGTTTTTCAAATTTTGATGAAACTTAAAATTTGCCCTATCTCTCACCATACATTAACTTTGTATAACAGAATTTAATGTTCATTGAGGGCTATCACTCCATCAAATGAAGAGATATGAAGCTAACTCTTTGTGTCAGCATTCACAGACATCTATAGAACATGTCCATTGGGTTTTTGAAATTTTGATGAAACTTAAAATTTGCCCTATCTCTCACCATACATTAACTTTGTATACCAGAATTTAATGTACATGGAGAGCTATCACTCGATCAGATGGAGAGATATGAAGCTACATCTTTGTGTCAGGGTTTACAGACATCTATAGAACATGTCCAATGGGTTTGTGAAATTTTCACGAAACTTAAAATTTGCACTATCTCTCACCATACATTAACTTTGTATAACAGAATTTAATGTACATTGAGGGCTATCACTCCATCAAATGGAGAGATATGAAGCTAATTCTTTGTGTCAGCATTCACAAACATCTATAGAACATGTCCATTGGGTTTTTGAAATTTGGATGAAACTTAAAATTTGCCCTATCTCTCACAATACATTAACTTTGTATACCAGATTTTAATGTACATTGAGGGCTGTCACTCTATCAAATGGAGAGATATGAAGCTAACTCTTTGTGTCAGCATTCACAAACATCTATAGAGCATGTCCAATGAGTTTTTCAAATTTTGACGAAACTTAAAATTTGCCCTATCTCTCACCATACATTAACTTTGTATAACAGAATTTAATGTTCATTGAGGGCTATCACTCCATCAAATGAAGAGATATGAAGCTAACTCTTTGTGTCAGCATTCACAAACATCTATAGAACATGTCCATTGGGTTTTTGAAATTTTGATGAAACTTAAAATTTGCCTTATCTCTCACAATACATTAACTTTGTATAACAGAATTTAATGTTCATTGAGGGCTATCACTCCATCAAATGAAGAGATATGAAGCTAACTCTTTGTGTCAGCATTCACAGACATCTATAGAACATGTCCATTGGGTTTTTGAAATTTTGATGAAACTTAAAATTTGCCCTATCTCTCACCATACATTAACTTTATATACCAGAATTTAATGTTCATTGAGGGCTATCACTCCATCAAATGGAGAGATATGAAGCTAACTCTTTGTGTCAGCATTCACAAACATCTATAGAACATGTCCATTGGGTTTTTGAAATTTGATGAAACTTAAAATTTGCCCTATCTCTCACAATACATTAACTTTGTATACCAGATTTTAATGTACATTGAGGGCTGTCACTCTATCAAATGGAGAGATATGAAGCTAACTGTTTGTGTCAGCATTCACAAACATCTATAGAGCATGTCCAATGAGTTTTTCAAATTTTGACGAAACTTAAAATTTGCCCTATCTCTCACCATACATTAACTTTGTATAACAGAATTTAATGTTCATTGAGGGCTATCACTCCATCAAATGAAGAGATATGAAGCTAACTCTTTGTGTCAGCGTTCACAAACATCTATAGAACATGTCCATTGGGTTTTTGAAATTTTGATGAAACTTAAAATTTGCCTTATCTCTCACAATACATTAACTTTGTATAACAGAATTTAATGTTCATTGAGGGCTATCACTCCATCAAATGAAGAGATATGAAGCTAACTCTTTGTGTCAGCATTCACAGACATCTATAGAACATGTCCATTGGGTTTTTGAAATTTTGACGAAACTTAAAATTTCCCCTATCTCTCACCATACATTAACTTTATATACCAGAATTTAATGTTCATTGAGGGCTATCACTCCATCAAATGGAGAGATATGAAGCTAACTCTTTGTGTCAGCATTCACAAACATCTATAGAACATGTCCATTGGGTTTTTGAAATTTGATGAAACTTAAAATTTACCCTATCTCTCTCAATACATTAATTTTGTATACCAGAATTTAATGTTCATTGAGGGCTGTCACTCTATCAAACGGAAAGATATGAAGCTGTGACTTTATGTCAGCATTCACAGACACCTATGAAGTATGTTCAATGAGTTGGTGAAATTTTGATGAAACTTAAAATTTGCCCTATCTCTCACCATACATTAACTTTTTATACCAGAAATTAATGTACATTGAGGGCTGTCACTCTATCAAATGGAGAGATATGAAGCTAACTCTTTGTGTCAGCATTCACAAACATCTATAGAACATGTCCATTGGGTTTTTGAAATTTTGATGAAACTTAAAATTTGCCCTATCTCTTACTATACATTAACTTTGTATACCAGAATTTAATGTACATGGAGAGCTATCACTCGATCAGATGGAGAGATATGAAGCTACATCTTTGTGTCAGCGTTCACAGACATCTATAGAACATGTCCAATGGGTTTGTGAAATTTTGACGAAACTTAAAATTTTCCCCAATCTCTCACCATACATTAACTTTGTATACCAGATTTTAATGTACATTGAGGGCTGTCACTCTATCAAATGGAGAGATATGAAGCTAACTGTTTGTGTCAGCATTCACAAACATTTATAGAGCATGTCCAATGAGTTTTTCAAATTTTGATGAAATTTAAAATTTGCCCTATCTCTCACCATACATTAACTTTGTATAACAGAATTTAATGTTCATTGAGGGCTATCACTCTATCAAATGAAGAGATATGAAGCTAACTCTTTGTGTCAGCATTCACAAACATCTATAGAACATGTCCATTGGGTTTTTGAAATTTTGATGAAACTTAAAATTTGCCCTATCTCTCACAATACATTAACTTTGTATACCATAATTTAATGTACATGGAGAGCTATCACTCGATCAGATGGAGAGATATGAAGCTACATCTTTGTGTCAGCGTTTACAGACATCTATAGAACATGTCCAATGGGTTTGTGAAATTTAGACGAAACTTAAAATTTGCACTATCTCTCACCATACATTAACTTTGTATAACAGAATTTAATGTACATTGAGGGCTATCACTCCATCAAATGGAGAGATATGAAGCTAACTCTTTGTGTCAGCATTCACAAACATCTATAGAACATGTCCATTGGGTTTTTCAAATTTTGATGAAACTTAAAATTTGCCCTATCTCTCACCATACATTAACTTTGTATACCAGAATTTAATGTACATGGAGAGCTATCACTCGATCAGATGGAGAGATATGAAGCTACATCTTTGTGTCAGCGTTTACAGACATCTATAGAACATGTCCAATGGGTTTGTGAAATTTTCACGAAACTTAAAATTTGCCCTATCTCTCACCATACATTAACTTTGTATACCAGAATTTAATATTCATTGAGGGCTATCACTCCATCAAATGAAGAGATATGAAGCTAACTCTTTGTGTCAGCATTCACAAACATCTATAGAACATGTCCATTGGGTTTTTGAAATTTTGATGAAACTTAAAATTTGCCCTATCTCTCACCATACATTAACTTTGTATACCAGAATTTAATGTACATGGAGAGCTATCACTCGATCAGATGGAGAGATATGAAGCTACATCTTTGTGTCAGCGTTTACAGACATCTATAGAACATGTCCAATGGGTTTGTGAAATTTTCACGAAACTTAAAATTTGCCCTATCTCTCACCATACATTAACTTTGTATACCAGAATTTAATATTCATTGAGGGCTATCACTCCATCAAATGAAGAGATATGAAGCTAACTCTTTGTGTCAGCGTTCACAAACATCTATAGAACATGTCCATTGGGTTTTTGAAATTTTGATGAAACTTAAAATTTGCCCTATCTCTCACCATACATTAACTTTGTATACCAGAATTTAATGTACATGGAGAGCTATCACTCGATCAGATGGAGAGATATATATGAAGCTACATCTTTGTGTCAGCGTTCACAGACATCTATAGAACATGTCCAATGGGTTTGTGAAATTTTGACGAAACTTAAAATTTGCCCTATCTCTCACCATACATTAACTTTGTATAACAGAATTTAATGTTCATTGAGGGCTATTACTCCATCAAATGGAGAGATATGAAGCTAACTCTTTGTGTCAGCGTTCACAAACATCTATAGAACATGTCCATTGGGTTTGTGAAATTTTGATGAAACTTAAAATTTGCCCTATCTCTCACAATACATTAACTTTGTATACCAGAATTTAATGTATATTGAGGGCTGTCACTCTATCAAATGGAGAGATATAAAGCTAACTCTTTGTGTCAGCATTCACAAACATCAATAGAACATGTCCATTGGGTTTTTGAAATTTGGATGAAACTTAAAATTTCCTTATCTCTCACCATACATTAACTTTGTATACAAGAATTTAATGTACATTGAGGGCTGTCACTCTATCAAATGGAGAGATATGAAGCTAACTCTTTGTGTCAGCATTCACAGACATCTATAGAACATGTCCATTGGGTTTTTGAAATTTTGACGAAACTTAAAATTTGCCTTATCTCTCACTATACATTAACTTTGTATACCAGAATTTAATGTTCATTGAGGGCTATCACTCCATCAAATGAAGAGATATGAAGCTAACTCTTTGTGTCAGCGTTCACAAACATCTATAGAACATGTCCATTGGGTTTTTGAAATTTTGATGAAACTTAAAATTTGCCCTATCTCTCACCAAACATTAACTTTGTATACAAGAATTTAATGTACATTGAGGGCTGTCACTCTATCAAATGGAGAGATATGAAGCTAACTCTTTGTGTCAGCATTCACAAACATCTATAGAACATGTCCATTAGGTTTTTGAAATTTTGACGAAACTTAAAATTTGCCCTATCTCTCACCATACATTAACTTTGTATAACAGAATTTAATGTTCATTGAGGGCTATCACTCCATCAAATGGAGAGATATGAAGCTAACTCTTTGTGTCAGCATTCACAAACATCTATAGAACATGTCCATTGGGTTTTTGAAATTTTGACGAAACTTAAAATTTGCCCTATCTCTCACAATACATTAACTTTGTATACCAGAATTTAATGTTCATTAAGGGCTATCACTCCATCAAATGAAGAGATATGAAGCTAACTCTTTGTGTCAGCATTCACAAACATCTATAGAACATGTCCATTGGGTTTTTGAAATTTTGATGAAACTTAAAATTTGCCCTATCTCTCACCAAACATTAATTTTGTATACAAGAATTTAATGTACATTGAGGGCTGTCACTCTATCAAATGGAGAGATATGAAGCTAACTCTTTGTGTCAGCATTCACAAACATCTATAGAACATGTCCATTGGGTTTTTGAAATTTTGATGAAACTTAAAATTTACCCTATCTCTCACCATACATTAACTTTGTATACCAGAATTTAATGTACATTGAAGGCTGTCACTCTATCAAATGGAGAGATATGAAGCTAAATCTTTGTGTCAGCATTCACAGACATCTAATAAAACCGGCCTAGTTGAAATATCGATCATAGACGTTAATATCGTATAGGCGATAAATATCGGACCTCTCACTATATCTAGTTTTCTATATCATGAAAAGTCGCTCTCCTCCCTCCACCAAGACACATACAGGCTTTTATCCATTTGCCACAGTTTTGAGATGTATTGGAAATACTGCGTATGTGTGTAAAATTGCTTTGAACGATTCCCTGGTCTGGAATTAAAGTGGAATAAATTGACGATTTCTCGAAAATAATTGGGATGAGAAAAGTCGTTCTCCTCGGCCCATCAAGACACTTACAGGATTTTTTTCGCTTTTCCCAGTTTTCAGGTGAACCACAAATACTGCCTATGTCTTTAAACTTGCTTGAAAGAATTCACTGATCTGGAAATAACGAGAAATATATTAAAAAAGGTCCCAACCACAACCGTTTTCTTTGGACAAAACTTCATATAAATAGAAGCGAAAAACCTTATATAGTAGGCCTACCTGGACACATCTCTATGGTGGTTGCGGTTCCCATAGAGGTTGGTAGCGCTTAGACTCTGAAGCTGTCTCCTAATCGGTTGGTGCCATAGAGACGTGCTCACCAATAATCCGGATTTCGGGGGGGTTCCACGTAATGTGGGATTGGCATCTGATATCTTAGGATTCATATGAGTCGGCCATATCGAGAAGAACTGGTTCTTCTCACGCAAGTGACACCCAAAGCTCAACTCGGCAGAGCGTTACCACCGATCCCGGCCTATGAGCGTCGTGGATGGTAGCGTTCGGTATGGTCCAACTTTTTTTCTTTGGAGTTTCGTTGGCTGTCGATTGACGAAATTTCACTTCAACGAGATCCATATAAAATATATGGATAGATAGTACTTCAATAACAATCAAGTACTACACAGTGCATATCCCTATGTATAAAAAATTGGAAAGTATTCTAGATTTTCATATATAGTATGGAATTTTGTCTTTCTTATAATATTAGACCTTCTAACGGTCGGCCATATATAGTATTACGCAATTTTCTCTAACAAAACATTACATTAACTGTAGTTCTGTAACTCTATCAAATGGAGAGATATGAAGCTAAATCTTTCTGTCAGCATTCACAGACATCTATAGAGCATGTCCAATGAGTTTTTCAAATTTTGATGAAACTTAAAATTTGCCCTATCTCTCACCATAAATTAACTTTTTATACCAGAATTTAATGTACATTGAGGGCTGTCACTCTATCAAATGGAGAGATATGAAGCTAACTCTTTGTGTCAGCATTCACAAACATCTATAGAACATGTCCATTGGGTTTTTGAAATTTTGACGAAACTTAAAATTTGCCCTATCTCTCACCATACATTAACTTTGTATACCAGATTTTAATGTACATTGAGGGCTGTCACTCTATCAAATGGAGAGATATGAAGCTAACTGTTTGTGTCAGCATTCACAAACATCTATAGAGCATGTCCAATGAGTTTTTCAAATTTTGATGAAACTTAAAATTTGCCCTATCTCTCACCATACATTAACTTTGTATAACAGAATTTAATGTTCATTGAGGGCTATCACTCCATCAAATGAAGAGATATGAAGCTAACTCTTTGTGTCAGCATTCACAAACATCTATAGAACATGTCCATTGGGTTTGTGAAATTTTGATGAAACTTAAAATTTGCCCTATCTCTCACCATACATTAACTTTGTATAACAGAATTTAATGTACATGGAGAGCTATCACTCGATCAGATGGAGAGATATGAAGCTACATCTTTGTGTCAGCGTTCACAGACATCTATAGAACATGTCCAATGGGTTTGTGAAATTTTGACGAAACTTAAAATTTGCCCTATCTCTCACCATACATTAACTTTGTATAACAGAATTTAATGTTCATTGAGGGCTATCACTCCATCAAAAGAAGAGATATGAAGCTAACTCTTTGTGTCAGCATTCACAGACATCTATAGAACATGTCCATTGGGTTTTTGAAATTTTGACGAAACTTAAAATTTGCCCTATCTCTCACCATACATTAACTTTATATAACAGAATTTAATGTTCATTTAGGGCTATCACTCCATCAAATGAAGAGATATGAAGCTAACTCTTTGTGTCAGTGTTCACAAACATCTATAGAACATGTCCATTGGGTTTTTGAAATTTTGACGAAACTTAAAATTTGCCCTATCTCTCACCATACATTAACTTTGTATACAAGAATTTAATGTACATTGAGGGCTGTCACTCTATCAAATGGAGAGATATGAAGCTAACTCTTTGTGTCAGCATTCACAAACATCTATAGAACATGTCCATTGGGTTTTTGAAATTTTGATGAAACTTAAAATTTACCCTATCTCTCACCATACATTAACTTTGTATACCAGAATTTAATGTACATTGAAGGCTGTCACTCTATCAAATGGAGAGATATGAAGCTAAATCTTTGTGTCAGCATTCACAGACATCTAATAAAACCGGCCTAGTTGAAATATCGATCATAGACGTTAATATCGTATAGGCGATAAATATCGGACCTCTCACTATATCTAGTTTTCTATATCATGAAAAGTCGCTCTCCTCCCTCCACCAAGACACATACAGGCTTTTATCCATTTGCCACAGTTTTGAGATGTATTGGAAATACTGCGTATGTGTGTAAAATTGCTTTGAACGATTCCCTGGTCTGGAATTAAAGTGGAATAAATTGACGATTTCTCGAAAATAATTGGGATGAGAAAAGTCGTTCTCCTCGGCCCATCAAGACACTTACAGGATTTTTTTCGCTTTTCCCAGTTTTCAGGTGAACCACAAATACTGCCTATGTCTTTAAACTTGCTTGAAAGAATTCACTGATCTGGAAATAACGAGAAATATATTAAAAAAGGTCCCAACCACAACCGTTTTCTTTGGACAAAACTTCATATAAATAGAAGCGAAAAACCTTATATAGTAGGCCTACCTGGACACATCTCTATGGTGGTTGCGGTTCCCATAGAGGTTGGTAGCGCTTAGACTCTGAAGCTGTCTCCTAATCGGTTGGTGCCATAGAGACGTGCTCACCAATAATCCGGATTTCGGGGGGGTTCCACGTAATGTGGGATTGGCATCTGATATCTTAGGATTCATATGAGTCGGCCATATCGAGAAGAACTGGTTCTTCTCACGCAAGTGACACCCAAAGCTCAACTCGGCAGAGCGTTACCACCGATCCCGGCCTATGAGCGTCGTGGATGGTAGCGTTCGGTATGGTCCAACTTTTTTTCTTTGGAGTTTCGTTGGCTGTCGATTGACGAAATTTCACTTCAACGAGATCCATATAAAATATATGGATAGATAGTACTTCAATAACAATCAAGTACTACACAGTGCATATCCCTATGTATAAAAAATTGGAAAGTATTCTAGATTTTCATATATAGTATGGAATTTTGTCTTTCTTATAATATTAGACCTTCTAACGGTCGGCCATATATAGTATTACGCAATTTTCTCTAACAAAACATTACATTAACTGTAGTTCTGTAACTCTATCAAATGGAGAGATATGAAGCTAAATCTTTCTGTCAGCATTCACAGACATCTATAGAGCATGTCCAATGAGTTTTTCAAATTTTGATGAAACTTAAAATTTGCCCTATCTCTCACCATAAATTAACTTTTTATACCTGAATTTAATGTACATTGAGGGCTGTCACTCTATCAAATGGAGAGATATGAAGCTAACTCTTTGTGTCAGCATTCACAAACATCTATAGAACATGTCCATTGGGTTTTTGAAATTTTGACGAAACTTAAAATTTGCCCTATCTCTCACCATACATTAACTTTGTATACCAGATTTTAATGTACATTGAGGGCTGTCACTCTATCAAATGGAGAGATATGAAGCTAACTGTTTGTGTCAGCATTCACAAACATCTATAGAGCATGTCTAATGAGTTTTTCAAATTTTGATGAAACTTAAAATTTGCCCTATCTCTCACCATACATTAACTTTGTATAACAGAATTTAATGTTCATTGAGGGCTATCACTCCATCAAATGAAGAGATATGAAGCTAACTCTTTGTGTCAGCATTCACAAACATCTATAGAACATGTCCATTGGGTTTGTGAAATTTTGATGAAACTTAAAATTTGCCCTATCTCTCACCATACATTAACTTTGTATAACAGAATTTAATGTACATGGAGAGCTATCACTCGATCAGATGGAGAGATATGAAGCTACATCTTTGTGTCAGCGTTCACAGACATCTATAGAACATGTCCAATGGGTTTGTGAAATTTTGACGAAACTTAAAATTTGCCCTATCTCTCACCATACATTAACTTTGTATAACAGAATTTAATGTTCATTGAGGGCTATCACTCCATCAAAAGAAGAGATATGAAGCTAACTCTTTGTGTCAGCATTCACAGACATCTATAGAACATGTCCATTGGGTTTTTGAAATTTTGACGAAACTTAAAATTTGCCCTATCTCTCACCATACATTAACTTTATATAACAGAATTTAATGTTCATTTAGGGCTATCACTCCATCAAATGAAGAGATATGAAGCTAACTCTTTGTGTCAGTGTTCACAAACATCTATAGAACATGTCCATTGGGTTTTTGAAATTTTGACGAAACTTAAAATTTGCCCTATCTCTCACCATACATTAACTTTGTATACAAGAATTTAATGTACATTGAGGGCTGTCACTCTATCAAATGGAGAGATATGAAGCTAACTCTTTGTGTCAGCATTCACAAACATCTATAGAACATGTCCATTAGGTTTTTGAAATTTTGACGAAACTTAAAATTTGCCTTATCTCTCACAATACATTAACTTTGTATTACAGAATTTAATGTTCATTGAGGGCTATCACTCCATGAAATGAAGAGATATGAAGCTAACTCTTTGTGTCAGCGTTCACAAACATCTATAGAACATGTCCATTGGGTTTTTGAAATTTGGATGAAACTTAAAATTTCCTTATATCTCACCATACATTAACTTTGTATACAAGAATTTAATGTACATTGAGGGCTGTCACTCTATCAAATGGAGAGATATGAAGCTAACTCTTTGTGTCAGCATTCACAGACATCTATAGAACATGTCCATTGGGTTTTTGAAATTTTGACGAAACTTAAAATTTGCCTTATCTCTCACCATACATTAACTTTGTATTACAGAATTTAATGTTCATTGAGGGCTATCACTCCATCAAATGAAGAGATATGAAGCTAACTCTTTGTGTCAGCGTTCACAAACATCTATAGAACATGTCCATTGGGTTTTTGAAATTTTGATGAAACTTAAAATTTGCCCTATCTCTCACCATACATTAACTTTGTATACAAGAATTTAATGTACATTGAGGGCTGTCACTCTATCAAATGGAGAGATATGAAGCTAACTGTTTGTGTCAGCATTCACAAACATCTATAGAACATGTCCATTAGGTTTTTGAAATTTTGACGAAACTTAAAATTTGCACTATCTCTCACCATACATTAACTTTGTATTACAGAATTTAATGTTCATTGAGGGCTATCACTCCATCAAATGAAGAGATATGAAGCTAACTCTTTGTGTCAGCGTTCACAAACATCTATAGAACATGTCCATTGGGTTTTTGAAATTTTGATGAAACTTAAAATTTGCCCTATCTCTCACCATACATTAACTTTGTATACAAGAATTTAATGTACATTGAGGGCTGTCACTCTATCAAATGGAGAGATATGAAGCTAACTGTTTGTGTCAGCATTCACAAACATCTATAGAACATGTCCATTAGGTTTTTGAAATTTTGACGAAACTTAAAATTTGCACTATCTCTCACCATACATTAACTTTATATGGAGAGATATGAAGCTAAATCTTTGTGTCAGCATTCACAGACATCTAATAAAACCGGCCTAGTTGAAATATCGATCATAGACGTTAATATCGTATAGGCGATAAATATCGGACCTCTCACTATATCTAGTTTTCTGTATCATGAAAAGTCGCTCTCCTCCCTCCACCAAGACACATACAGGCTTTTATCCATTTGCCACAGTTTTGAGATGTATTGGAAATACTGCATATGTGTGTAAAATTGCTTTGAACGATTCCCTGGTCTGGAATTAAAGTGACGATTTTTCGAAAATAATTGGGATGAGAAAAGTCGTTCTCCTCGGCCCATCAAGACACTTACAGGATTTTTTTCGCTTTTCCCAGTTTTCAGGTGAACCACAAATACTGCCTATGTCTTTAAACTTGCTTGAAAGAATTCACTGATCTGGAAATAACGAGAAATATATTAAAAAAGGTCCCAACCACAACCGTTTTCTTTGGACAAAACTTCATATAAATAGAAGCGAAAAACCTTATATAGTAGGCCTACCTGGACACATCTCTATGGTGGTTGCGGTTCCCATAGAGGTTGGTAGCGCTTAGACTCTGAAGCTGTCTCCTAATCGGTTGGTGCCATAGAGACGTGCTCACCAATAATCCGGATTTCGGGGGGGTTCCACGTAATGTGGGATTGGCATCTGATATCTTAGGATTCATATGAGTCGGCCATATCGAGAAGAACTGGTTCTTCTCACGCAAGTGACACCCAAAGCTCAACTCGGCAGAGCGTTACCACCGATCCCGGCCTATGAGCGTCGTGGATGGTAGCGTTCGGTATGGTCCAACTTTTTTTCTTTGGAGTTTCGTTGGCTGTCGATTGACGAAATTTCACTTCAACGAGATCCATATAAAATATATGGATAGATAGTACTTCAATAACAATCAAGTACTACACAGTGCATATCCCTATGTATAAAAAATTGGAAAGTATTCTAGATTTTCATATATAGTATGGAATTTTGTCTTTCTTATAATATTAGACCTTCTAACGGTCGGCCATATATAGTATTACGCAATTTTCTCTAACAAAACATTACATTAACTGTAGTTCTGTAACTCTATCAAATGGAGAGATATGAAGCTAAATCTTTCTGTCAGCATTCACAGACATCTATAGAGCATGTCCAATGAGTTTTTCAAATTTTGATGAAACTTAAAATTTGCCCTATCTCTCACCATAAATTAACTTTTTATACCAGAATTTAATGTACATTGAGGGCTGTCACTCTATCAAATGGAGAGATATGAAGCTAACTCTTTGTGTCAGCATTCACAAACATCTATAGAACATGTCCATTGGGTTTTTGAAATTTTGACGAAACTTAAAATTTGCCCTATCTCTCACCATACATTAACTTTGTATACCAGATTTTAATGTACATTGAGGGCTGTCACTCTATCAAATGGAGAGATATGAAGCTAACTGTTTGTGTCAGCATTCACAAACATCTATAGAGCATGTCCAATGAGTTTTTCAAATTTTGATGAAACTTAAAATTTGCCCTATCTCTCACCATACATTAACTTTGTATAACAGAATTTAATGTTCATTGAGGGCTATCACTCCATCAAATGAAGAGATATGAAGCTAACTCTTTGTGTCAGCATTCACAAACATCTATAGAACATGTCCATTGGGTTTGTGAAATTTTGATGAAACTTAAAATTTGCCCTATCTCTCACCATACATTAACTTTGTATAACAGAATTTAATGTACATGGAGAGCTATCACTCGATCAGATGGAGAGATATGAAGCTACATCTTTGTGTCAGCGTTCACAGACATCTATAGAACATGTCCAATGGGTTTGTGAAATTTTGACGAAACTTAAAATTTGCCCTATCTCTCACCATACATTAACTTTGTATAACAGAATTTAATGTTCATTGAGGGCTATCACTCCATCAAAAGAAGAGATATGAAGCTAACTCTTTGTGTCAGCATTCACAGACATCTATAGAACATGTCCATTGGGTTTTTGAAATTTTGACGAAACTTAAAATTTGCCCTATCTCTCACCATACATTAACTTTATATAACAGAATTTAATGTTCATTTAGGGCTATCACTCCATCAAATGAAGAGATATGAAGCTAACTCTTTGTGTCAGTGTTCACAAACATCTATAGAACATGTCCATTGGGTTTTTGAAATTTTGACGAAACTTAAAATTTGCCCTATCTCTCACCATACATTAACTTTGTATACAAGAATTTAATGTACATTGAGGGCTGTCACTCTATCAAATGGAGAGATATGAAGCTAACTCTTTGTGTCAGCATTCACAAACATCTATAGAACATGTCCATTGGGTTTTTGAAATTTTGATGAAACTTAAAATTTACCCTATCTCTCACCATACATTAACTTTGTATACCAGAATTTAATGTACATTGAAGGCTGTCACTCTATCAAATGGAGAGATATGAAGCTAAATCTTTGTGTCAGCATTCACAGACATCTAATAAAACCGGCCTAGTTGAAATATCGATCATAGACGTTAATATCGTATAGGCGATAAATATCGGACCTCTCACTATATCTAGTTTTCTATATCATGAAAAGTCGCTCTCCTCCCTCCACCAAGACACATACAGGCTTTTATCCATTTGCCACAGTTTTGAGATGTATTGGAAATACTGCGTATGTGTGTAAAATTGCTTTGAACGATTCCCTGGTCTGGAATTAAAGTGGAATAAATTGACGATTTCTCGAAAATAATTGGGATGAGAAAAGTCGTTCTCCTCGGCCCATCAAGACACTTACAGGATTTTTTTCGCTTTTCCCAGTTTTCAGGTGAACCACAAATACTGCCTATGTCTTTAAACTTGCTTGAAAGAATTCACTGATCTGGAAATAACGAGAAATATATTAAAAAAGGTCCCAACCACAACCGTTTTCTTTGGACAAAACTTCATATAAATAGAAGCGAAAAACCTTATATAGTAGGCCTACCTGGACACATCTCTATGGTGGTTGCGGTTCCCATAGAGGTTGGTAGCGCTTAGACTCTGAAGCTGTCTCCTAATCGGTTGGTGCCATAGAGACGTGCTCACCAATAATCCGGATTTCGGGGGGGTTCCACGTAATGTGGGATTGGCATCTGATATCTTAGGATTCATATGAGTCGGCCATATCGAGAAGAACTGGTTCTTCTCACGCAAGTGACACCCAAAGCTCAACTCGGCAGAGCGTTACCACCGATCCCGGCCTATGAGCGTCGTGGATGGTAGCGTTCGGTATGGTCCAACTTTTTTTCTTTGGAGTTTCGTTGGCTGTCGATTGACGAAATTTCACTTCAACGAGATCCATATAAAATATATGGATAGATAGTACTTCAATAACAATCAAGTACTACACAGTGCATATCCCTATGTATAAAAAATTGGAAAGTATTCTAGATTTTCATATATAGTATGGAATTTTGTCTTTCTTATAATATTAGACCTTCTAACGGTCGGCCATATATAGTATTACGCAATTTTCTCTAACAAAACATTACATTAACTGTAGTTCTGTAACTCTATCAAATGGAGAGATATGAAGCTAAATCTTTCTGTCAGCATTCACAGACATCTATAGAGCATGTCCAATGAGTTTTTCAAATTTTGATGAAACTTAAAATTTGCCCTATCTCTCACCATAAATTAACTTTTTATACCTGAATTTAATGTACATTGAGGGCTGTCACTCTATCAAATGGAGAGATATGAAGCTAACTCTTTGTGTCAGCATTCACAAACATCTATAGAACATGTCCATTGGGTTTTTGAAATTTTGACGAAACTTAAAATTTGCCCTATCTCTCACCATACATTAACTTTGTATACCAGATTTTAATGTACATTGAGGGCTGTCACTCTATCAAATGGAGAGATATGAAGCTAACTGTTTGTGTCAGCATTCACAAACATCTATAGAGCATGTCTAATGAGTTTTTCAAATTTTGATGAAACTTAAAATTTGCCCTATCTCTCACCATACATTAACTTTGTATAACAGAATTTAATGTTCATTGAGGGCTATCACTCCATCAAATGAAGAGATATGAAGCTAACTCTTTGTGTCAGCATTCACAAACATCTATAGAACATGTCCATTGGGTTTGTGAAATTTTGATGAAACTTAAAATTTGCCCTATCTCTCACCATACATTAACTTTGTATAACAGAATTTAATGTACATGGAGAGCTATCACTCGATCAGATGGAGAGATATGAAGCTACATCTTTGTGTCAGCGTTCACAGACATCTATAGAACATGTCCAATGGGTTTGTGAAATTTTGACGAAACTTAAAATTTGCCCTATCTCTCACCATACATTAACTTTGTATAACAGAATTTAATGTTCATTGAGGGCTATCACTCCATCAAAAGAAGAGATATGAAGCTAACTCTTTGTGTCAGCATTCACAGACATCTATAGAACATGTCCATTGGGTTTTTGAAATTTTGACGAAACTTAAAATTTGCCCTATCTCTCACCATACATTAACTTTATATAACAGAATTTAATGTTCATTTAGGGCTATCACTCCATCAAATGAAGAGATATGAAGCTAACTCTTTGTGTCAGTGTTCACAAACATCTATAGAACATGTCCATTGGGTTTTTGAAATTTTGACGAAACTTAAAATTTGCCCTATCTCTCACCATACATTAACTTTGTATACAAGAATTTAATGTACATTGAGGGCTGTCACTCTATCAAATGGAGAGATATGAAGCTAACTCTTTGTGTCAGCATTCACAAACATCTATAGAACATGTCCATTAGGTTTTTGAAATTTTGACGAAACTTAAAATTTGCCTTATCTCTCACAATACATTAACTTTGTATTACAGAATTTAATGTTCATTGAGGGCTATCACTCCATGAAATGAAGAGATATGAAGCTAACTCTTTGTGTCAGCGTTCACAAACATCTATAGAACATGTCCATTGGGTTTTTGAAATTTGGATGAAACTTAAAATTTCCTTATATCTCACCATACATTAACTTTGTATACAAGAATTTAATGTACATTGAGGGCTGTCACTCTATCAAATGGAGAGATATGAAGCTAACTCTTTGTGTCAGCATTCACAGACATCTATAGAACATGTCCATTGGGTTTTTGAAATTTTGACGAAACTTAAAATTTGCCTTATCTCTCACCATACATTAACTTTGTATTACAGAATTTAATGTTCATTGAGGGCTATCACTCCATCAAATGAAGAGATATGAAGCTAACTCTTTGTGTCAGCGTTCACAAACATCTATAGAACATGTCCATTGGGTTTTTGAAATTTTGATGAAACTTAAAATTTGCCCTATCTCTCACCATACATTAACTTTGTATACAAGAATTTAATGTACATTGAGGGCTGTCACTCTATCAAATGGAGAGATATGAAGCTAACTGTTTGTGTCAGCATTCACAAACATCTATAGAACATGTCCATTAGGTTTTTGAAATTTTGACGAAACTTAAAATTTGCACTATCTCTCACCATACATTAACTTTGTATTACAGAATTTAATGTTCATTGAGGGCTATCACTCCATCAAATGAAGAGATATGAAGCTAACTCTTTGTGTCAGCGTTCACAAACATCTATAGAACATGTCCATTGGGTTTTTGAAATTTTGATGAAACTTAAAATTTGCCCTATCTCTCACCATACATTAACTTTGTATACAAGAATTTAATGTACATTGAGGGCTGTCACTCTATCAAATGGAGAGATATGAAGCTAACTGTTTGTGTCAGCATTCACAAACATCTATAGAACATGTCCATTAGGTTTTTGAAATTTTGACGAAACTTAAAATTTGCACTATCTCTCACCATACATTAACTTTATATGGAGAGATATGAAGCTAAATCTTTGTGTCAGCATTCACAGACATCTAATAAAACCGGCCTAGTTGAAATATCGATCATAGACGTTAATATCGTATAGGCGATAAATATCGGACCTCTCACTATATCTAGTTTTCTGTATCATGAAAAGTCGCTCTCCTCCCTCCACCAAGACACATACAGGCTTTTATCCATTTGCCACAGTTTTGAGATGTATTGGAAATACTGCATATGTGTGTAAAATTGCTTTGAACGATTCCCTGGTCTGGAATTAAAGTGACGATTTTTCGAAAATAATTGGGATGAGAAAAGTCGTTCTCCTCGGCCCATCAAGACACTTACAGGATTTTTTTCGCTTTTCCCAGTTTTCAGGTGAACCACAAATACTGCCTATGTCTTTAAACTTGCTTGAAAGAATTCACTGATCTGGAAATAACGAGAAATATATTAAAAAAGGTCCCAACCACAACCGTTTTCTTTGGACAAAACTTCATATAAATAGAAGCGAAAAACCTTATATAGTAGGCCTACCTGGACACATCTCTATGGTGGTTGCGGTTCCCATAGAGGTTGGTAGCGCTTAGACTCTGAAGCTGTCTCCTAATCGGTTGGTGCCATAGAGACGTGCTCACCAATAATCCGGATTTCGGGGGGGTTCCACGTAATGTGGGATTGGCATCTGATATCTTAGGATTCATATGAGTCGGCCATATCGAGAAGAACTGGTTCTTCTCACGCAAGTGACACCCAAAGCTCAACTCGGCAGAGCGTTACCACCGATCCCGGCCTATGAGCGTCGTGGATGGTAGCGTTCGGTATGGTCCAACTTTTTTTCTTTGGAGTTTCGTTGGCTGTCGATTGACGAAATTTCACTTCAACGAGATCCATATAAAATATATGGATAGATAGTACTTCAATAACAATCAAGTACTACACAGTGCATATCCCTATGTATAAAAAATTGGAAAGCATTCTAGATTTTCATATATAATATGGAATTTTGTCTTTCTTATAATATTAGACCTTCTAACGGTCGGCCATATATAGTATTACGCAATTTTCTCTAACAAAACATTACATTAACTGTAGTTCTGTAACTCTATCAAATGGAGAGATATGAAGCTAAATCTTTCTGTCAGCATTCACAGACATCCTATAGAGCATATCCAATGGGTTTGTGAAATTTTGATGAAACTTAAAATTTGCCCTATCTCTCACCATACATTAATTTTGTATACCAGAATTTAATGTTCATTGAGGGCTGTCACTCTATCAAACGGAAAGATATGAAGCTGTGACTTTATGTCAGCATTCACAGACACCTATGAAGTATGTTCAATGAGTTGGTGAAATTTTGATGAAACTTAAAATTTGCCCTATCTCTCACCATACATTAACTTTGTATACCAGAATTTAATGTACATTGAGGGCTGTCACTCTATCAAATGGAGAGATATGAAGCTAAATCTTTGTGTCAGCATTCACAGACATCTATAGAGCATGTCCAATGAGTTTTTGAAATTTTGATGAAACTTAAAATTTGCCCTATCTCTCACCATACATTAACTTTGTATACCAGAATTTAATGTACATGAGTGCTGTAACTCTATCAAATTTAAAGATATGAAGCTGTGACTTTGTGTCAGCATTCACAGAAACCAATGAAGTATGTCCAATGAGTTTTTGAAATTTTAAAATTTGCCTATAGTTGCACAATAAATTAGTTGATTTAATAATGAACGTACAAGTAATACTATATACCATGGATACAAGAATAGTGTGTATGATCTTATAAGTTACAAATAAACGATAAAAGTGATATACATGTATTCATACAAGTTCATTAGTAGTCAGACATTCCCATTGAAAAGACTTTGATATAATCTACTTCCTGCCAGCTCTTCGTCTTGCCTGTTTGATGGGCCTTCCTGCTGTTGATGGAGTGCCAATTCCACTTTGCAAGCCTCCCCCAGGAGAAAACATGTTTAAGGCGTTGTTAGTGTTAGCAAAGTTGATCACTGGCGGCGAGCTGGCATTAAACATGGGAGGTTTGCTAACTTGAAATGGATTCTGGGCCCCGCTTGGAGCAGTGCCTCCTTGTCCACCGAATTGCAACATTTCGCTACTTCTGTTCATTGGGTTAATTCCAAAGGTTAGTGAGTTCTGAGTACTAAAGCTCCCTTGTCCTTGCACTCCTAAAAGAGATGGAATGTACTTAAATATAACATTCATTTGAATTTAGTTTTGTGGAAAAATATATAATGCATGAAAGTGACTAAAACTGTTCTAACAAGTTCCAATTCTGGTTTAGTCAAAATGAAGGATATTATACAATTTGACGAAATGAATAACCACTGAAAGATACGTATTACGTCAAGCACCCAATTGACCAAAGTCATATCTTGCTTGGGAGACCAAAGTCATATCTTGCTTGGGAGACCAAAGTCCTATTGAATGGCAACTAGTGATCGCCTCCCAGTCATACAAGATGACAAAAATTATCAGAGAACCCACTGACAGCTGTTTTGGCCTCTGATGGGCTGATCTGGTAGTTGGTGTAATATCTACCAGTGATTATTCATTTCTTTATCAAAGCCTTTGGATTGACTTTAATGTTACTAACTCCCGCACTTCACTTTAAATTTAGTAATTTAAATATAAATAATTAGAAAAGGCTCTATTTCATCCAATTTCTACCGGAAATCACATAACTTGAGGACCTTTGACAAGACATCTAAAAATATCAAAACAAACTGTAGAAATGCTCAACACCATGTGATGAATATGTACGCCAGGGTGACAGTGCTACAACCTTTACAGAGTGGACATAGCGTAGTAGCAGTCGGTCACACATGGAGGTACTAAGTTAGTATTGTCCACAAGCGAAACTGATCTATATGCATAAAATTACACAGATCAGTATTAAAATGGACTTTTTTTAGTTACGTACATCATAATCCATTGGCAATCTGTCCACCCATAGTCTGATATCCTTAACCACAAGTATTTATATTATATTATATTTAAATACAAGAATAAATACTTATATTATATTTAAATACTTAAATACTAAATACTATTTATTTATATTTAAATAAATTTGAAATCCAACACATAAGAATGACCTACGTACCTATGGCCTGAAACAGTCATCTGGCCCAACAGAGAAACCCAACTGGCCCAGTGGAGAGGGAAGAAAAGAAGCCTAACTGTATCCTCATCCAAAGCTCTATAGGTTTGCCCTAAGTCATTAGTCTAACAAAATTGTGTTTTAGTCTATTTTATTCATGTTCCTTAGTGTCATACATAGGTTTGGAATATGGCATTATAGACAAGTCATATGTATGTATGTATGTATGTATGTATATATGTGTGTACCTGCTTGGAAAGGATTGGCATTTGAGGGAGAAGCTGTAGCAGATAACCCTCCACTGAAGAAGGGATTGATGGAAGGTGTTTGGTTGGGTGGGGCACTCTGCTGCCCAGACAAGCTTAAAGGTGCCAAAGGCTCCTTAAACAATCCCCCACTTGCAAACAGAGACGGACCTAACAAATGAAGTTGTACATACATATAAAGACAAGAGCAATGCAAACTGACTGCAAATAGAGGTACGTATGTATCAAAAAAATATCTTCTGGCAACAATGGAGCTAAATTTTTCTAATTTAACCATGCTTAATGGTTCATCTTTAGTCTTTTGAGCATCTAGAGATGCAGTTTATTTCTTGAGAATCGAACATTTCAACCCCGGGATCCCAAGAAGACCACCAGGGACGAAACATCCAATTCTTAAGAAACAAACTGTGTCTCTGGATGATGAACCATCTCAAAGATTCTGACTGGGTGAATTGAATTGCATACCTGATCCTCCTGAGGACTGATTCAATTGTAAAGTAACACCCCCAGACTGCGAGGTACTGGAATGTCCCAGCTGAAGACTGCCAGACTGCGAGGTGCTGGGGAGTCCCAACTGGAGACTGCCAGACTGTGAGGTACTGGGGTGTCCCAACTGAAGACTGCCAGACTGCGAGGTGCTGGGGAGTCCCAACTGAAGACTGCCAGACTGTGGGGTACTGGGGAGTCCCAACTGGAGACTGCCAGACTGTGAGGTACTGGGGAGTCCTAATTGGAGACTGCCAGACTGTGAGGTACTGGGGTGTCCCAATTGGAGACTGCCAGACTGTGAGGTACTGGGGTGTCCCAATTGGAGACTGCCAGACTGTGAGGTGCTGGGGAGTCCCAACTGGAGACTGCCAGACTGTGAGGTGCTGGGGAGTCCTAACTGAAGACTGCCAGACTGCGAGGTGCTGGGGAGTCCCAACTGGAGACTGCCAGACTGTGAGGTGCTGGGGAGTCCTAACTGAAGACTGCCAGACTGCGAGGTGCTGGGGAGTCCCAACTGGAGACTGCCAGACTGTGAGGTGCTGGGGAGTCCTAACTGAAGATTGTTCCCTATAATAGAGACAGAACTTCCTACTGGTCCCTTTTCAGACTTAGTCTGTTGAGAGTTAAAGAGATTTCCTCCTGTTAAACTGGATCCATTAGAAACTGACGAGCCTCCTAAATATACGCATATAAATGTAATAAATAAAATCTTTTTAGTTTGAAATCAAAAATGTGTATTGTGGCTGTCATGTTATTTACCTTGCTGTGACTGGGAAGAAAATATACTGCCACCACCTTCCTTTTTAAAGGCACTGAGAAAGGATGGAGTATCATTTATTGAGGGAGTTGAAGTATTAGCTGACTGGGGCACTGTACCAAATAAAGGCCCACTGGGGGCTACAGTGGGAGAACATATCAATTTTGAATGAAAACCTAAATTTAAACAGCATCATTATTACATTAATCAGGTAACCTTTTAATACATACCAGTAGATTGTTTGGACAGATTTTGTTCAAACTGGTTTCCTGAGGATGAAGACAGTAAAGTAGACTTGGATGTAGTTGATGAATCTTGCTTGCTCAAAGCTCCTAGCTTGAGAATACCGCCCTTAAATGAAGCATTACCTGACAACTTCAAGTTACCTTGATCCAAATTCAATCCTGCAGATCCACCCAACTTCAATCCTTCGGATCCACCCAACTTCAATCCTTCAGATCCACCCAACTTCAATCCTTCGGATCCACCCAACTTCAATCCTTCAGATCCACCCAACTTCAATCCTTCGGATCCACCCAACTTCAATCCTTCGGATCCACCCAACTTCAATCCTTCGGATCCACCCAACTTCAATCCTTCGGATCCACCCAATTTCAATCCTGCAGATCCACCCAATTTCAATCCTTCGGATCCACCCAATTTCAATCCTTCGGATCCACCTAATTTCAATCCTGCAGATCCACCCAATTTCAATCCTTCAGATCCACCCAATTTCAATCCTTCGGATCCACCCAACTTCAATCCTCCGGATCCACCCAACTTCAACCCTTGACCAGTAGGGACAGTTATCTTTTCTGAAGACTGTGTAGTTTGACTCTTGGTTGCTTCTCCTAAAGCAAAGGTTACAGTTTTCTGCAAGTTCTTCTCAGGTTCGGCAGGTTTGCTCTCACTTGGAATAGTTGATGTTTGGAATGCAGGAAGCTTAAATCCACCTTCTGGTACATTCAACCCACCAGATAGGTTCTTCTCATTGGAGTTGAATTTAGGCAATGAAACATTTATCTTAAATCCGCTAGCTGAGGAGGCCGATTGACTTGAAGGGGGAGGAGCCTGTAGAGAAATACGTAGGTACACCACCATTCTAGCAGTTTCTAGAATATTTTGGTACGTAGATCTAGGAATATTAAAAATCTGTGCAGTCCTACAGCATACTTGAGCATGTTTACTGCATGTAAGGAGCCATTTTTGTAAGTATAGCAGTACATACATACATACATGAATGTTCTCAACTCGGCAATACTTCAGTACAAATATACAGTATTTCACACAATTTACATAAAAACAATGCACATACGTAGTAACATATGTCTATACCTCCAAAGCATTTTTAGAGCCCGGTTTACTAGCAGAGCAGCAGACACACTGTTCTGCCTCCTTCTCGTTTGGTACCATACAAGTGTCACAGGTCCAACCTCCTTCAGCAGCCGCTGTCACTGGTAGCTTCATCAGAGTGCTCGTCACAGAAGAGGTCTAATGATGGGTGGATAACCACAGAAATAATAAGTTACTCATAAAACTGAAGTGGTACAAATTCACACAATTGGGAATAGGAATTGATACCAGCCAGGAAATCTATTATATTAGTCACCTAGCAACAACTGAGCCTAAACAAAAGCAATTTTGTGCTCAGACAAAATGGCCGATTGTAACATAGAATTTCTGCACCAAGGAATGTTTGCTTGGAAATTGGCCAATGACCAACTACTACCTATTTTCAGTACTGTATGTACGTACATGTACGTATATAGATAAATATACATATACGTATGTATGTACATATTAACCTTTGGTGCAGTGTTTTTAGAGCCTGGTTTACTAGCAGAGCAGCAGACACACTGTTCTGCCTCCTTCCCGTTTGGTACCATACAAGTGTCACAGGTCCAGCCTCCTTCAGCAGCTGTTTGGGACTGCCTAAGAGGTGCCTACAGTAATATTAAACAGCCATTTATACATTGCCATGGAGATTAGGGTTGCAACAGAAAGGTAAGAGTGTAATGACCGAGAGTTAGTGTTCATAATGACCAGGTGTCCCAACCTGTACCTTCTCTGAGCCTGGCCTTTTGGCTTTACAAGCCATACACTCAGTGTCCCCTTCCTTGTTTTGAAGAAGACAACTGTCACAGCTCCACATATTACCAGAAGCAAAATTCGTAAGCTACACATAAAAGTAAATTGTGTATAAATATCTATTATAAATACATGTATGTATGTAACTGCTAATACTGGGAGTGGGTATCTGGAGGTGATCTGAAATCAAAATGGTAGAATGTACACCTAAAGATAGCGAATTCGCTAATTTCCCATCATCCAACATGCATATATAATCTATGCAAGATTCACTCTCTAAATAGATCTACCGAAGATATGTCAGAATAAAGATCCTGATACGTATAAAGTTTACATTTCAGTTAATTCCTTTCATAGACTAGGACCTAACACACCTTATACCCTAGGTGTAAAAAATGGCGCTAGGACCTAACAAGGACGTGAGTACACACATATCCACATGCGCACAATACCACTAGTTTTGGCTTGATTGGCTGCCTTTCAAGTGGCTCTGAAGGTTTTCCCGGTTTGGAGGCAGCACCACTGTCATTATCACTCTCATCTAGATCTATTACACTGGATGGCTCAGTTGGCTTCCCTGAGGAACACAAAGGAAAGGAAACGTTGGCAAGATGAAATGTTGCTCTGCCACACTCACTCCTCACCATATTTTAGATCTGATTTCAGAGTTTCTTTCTTAGTACTCTCCTGAGAGATAAGTGACTTTCCGTCTGACATGACCTTGACAGAAAAATCAGCAGAACTGAGTGACGGCATTGAAGGAGGAGAAGAGGAGATGGCGGTGGGCATGGATGATCGCACCATGCCTACCGCCGTGCCTGGAGGGCTGAACATAAACTGCTGAAATGAGAGACAGGAAAGTGAACGTTAAATCCTCTTTAATAAATATACGTAAGTACGCACGTACGTAGATGCACATACGTATATGCAAATATGTTACCAAGATGCGTCTTTAGAAACTTAACAGGTATTTGTTTCAAAAAAACATGGATGCAGGACTGTTGCTAGGCACTTCAGATGATATGTACCTTGTTGTCATTTTGTACATTTATTTTTGGTGAGGACTTCTGAGTTGGTGTCGCAAAAATAAAGTCGTTACTGTTGCTAGGTGATACAGTTCCCTTAGTTACCATGTTGGGAATTTTGAAATCAGGAGAAATATTTAGTATCACTGGACTGGATACTGTTGGAGAGAACTGCACTTTGGGAGAGCTCATAGTCACAGCTGTTGACTGGGTCATGTGATCGACATGTGACGTGGTTGGCTTGGAAACAATACCAATAGAAAATGGAGCCATGTTCTTCAGTGCAGGAAGAGAGATAGGTGGGGGAAGATCAAAGGGGTTCTAGGGAGGAAATGGAAGTAAAACTACATATGACTCTCAAGTAAATACATATTATGTACGTATATACGTACATAAAAATGGGCCAATGGAGCGAAGTACATACATATTTACATAAGTATGTACGTATTTAGATCTTAAACTAGACATGTATAATACTAGATGTGCAAACCTCTTGGTGTTGGACCTGGTGAGGTCCCCTCTTTGGGGAGGGCCCCTTTGACCTTTGACCTTCATGACCTTTGGAAATAGATTGGTCTGCTGAGGCATGCCGCACCATGTGGGACTGTGACAGAAGAGAGGTAGATTGGTTGTGACCAGGACCTTCAGGAGCAGAATCTCTACTGCCAGCTAATAGAGACTATGGTAAAGAAAGATAATAAAGTTTATAATTAAGAACTACGTATGTAACGCACTGTAGTACGTACATAGGTGAATGTATCTTAACACATACGTAGATACAATATCTCACTTGTTCAGTGGATGAATTCCTAAGAGTAACAGAGGCTATGCTGGGCGTAACCAAGGAGGCCACTGGAGGGGCTCTGGCATCAAGGTTACCCCGCCGTCTCTTAGCAACAGGCTGGAGCGGTGGCTTTGGTGGCAGCACATATGAAAGCTAATAGAATGAGGAGAGATTAAGTGAAGAATTTTGGAGGAGGTTCTCCCTCACACGCACACACACACACACAAACATACATATATAACCTCTTTAATACGTATGTATGTTGTATGTATACATAAAGTGAAATCTCATTAACTGGGGACATCACGGAAAGTTCCAGTTATTGAAAGTAATGAAATTCAATAAGAATTTAGTGGAGCATGTATATCAATACAATCAAAAGGTTATAACAGTGATAGTGAATGTGTTAATAGAAAAATAATCTGCACGTTGCACGAAAAATGGCCGCATGCAAGTTCCCTGTAACTTGCATGTGTTTTAGTGGTGCCTGTCCTTTCCTTGAAAGGCTATGAAGGGAGTCAGAAACGATGGAGCTATGATTTATTGAGTCTCCATTACGTTAAATGTACATTTTATGTTCTTCTAAATATTTCCAGTTAATGCGATTCGCTGATTGACATTCAAACTAATGAGAGACTTTTCTATACATTTGTACAGCACTTGTCCAAGGACTTCGAACTTTGTTCGATTTAGCATGAAGTTTGAGTTAAACCGTAGCCAAATTAATGCGATTCCACTGTAATTATCTACATATATGCAATACCTAGGTGTATAGAGGTCATATATACTATCCTATGATGTCACCCATATATGGTCAAAAGGTCATGTGACCTCACCTGGACTGGTGATGTAACTGTTTGAAGAGTCTGCAGTATCCTCTTTGCAGTTTGTGTGGTGGAGGAGGTGCTACCAGCGGGCGTGGCAGTGACAGTCTGACGTATCGGCGGTAACTACACATCCACAAGAGAGATCGAGGGAGAGGATCATAAAACTTAAGCTCAGGAGAACCATAGCATTCATAAAACAACTCACTTCAGGAGAAGAGGGAGATTCAGGCCTTGACCTTTTAAAAGGGGATTTCTACAGTGAGATAAATCAGAATTGACATACAATTAAAATACTAATAAACTACTATCACAGCTTCTAACTTGCTACATACGTATATTCTTACATACGTACGTATATTTGTACTGGAACTTACTGTAGTAGAAGAAAAATAAGATGACTTTCCTGATTGATAATAGGGGGAATTAAAGGAACTTCGACTCATGGTACTCCGTTGCTATAGTAACAAAATATGAAGCAGGATAAGACACACCCTTTATATAACTGGTAGTGTTTAACTCTTTGGACCACATTATAAATCTGTATAACTTACTCTCACTGGGGTTATATATGCCGGCAGTGAAAACGATGGTGAAGCTTTGTGTCCTCTGTTTACAAGAGAGACTGGAGAAGCATTCCTTGATGATCTATCTAAGGCTGGGAGGGGTGTGGCAACTTGATGGTCACGCCTCTCATCAGTGAACCTCTCTGAGGATGAAAACAAACTCTTAGATAAAAGGGGGTCTCCCCTTATCATTGATTGATGGATATTCAGAGACTGAGGTGAAGACTGCAAACCCAGTCTTGAACTGCCACTGAGAGGGGATTTCCCTTTAGGTGACACCTTTGTACTTGGAGCAAGTACTTCTTTGAGCACCAATTTTCCAGTGTTACCATCAGAAGGAGGAAATGTCTCTTCAACGGAAGACGACATACTTTCGTTATCTGCTTTTTCTTCCTCTCCGATGCTTTGTGAACTAACATCAGATCCACAGGTAGACTTGGTGCTCATGACGTCAACCATGTCGTCAGGTTGCAGCGGTTCCCCAAATATGTTTCGAATCTTGTCATCTTTGAAGACATCGGTTGAGAGAGTACCAATGGTAGCTTTACTCCTGAAGGAGAGATTCCTGGGGTCGTTTAAAGGGTTATAGTCCTTAACAGAGGGTGTGTAATCTACTCTACTGGGCCCTCCAATTGTTGTTCGTGGGCTTCTAAATGCTGATGGCTGTCGTTCACCTTGTTGGCTGCTTGTAGGACTCTCTGAATCAACCTCTACTTCATCTTTCGCTTCTTCTGATCTTGAGCTTCTTGTCCAGGACCATGGGTTGAAAATATCCTTCACTTTCGAAATAAAGCTCTACACAAAGTATTGTATACTCAAAATAGCGGGGATGTCACAAACATCACGTGTCCTTAACAATTAACCTAACCGTACAGTTTCTTGAAATTTGCATGCTTGTCCGAATGTTACACAAATACGCGCATACTCACTTCCTCGTTTGACCTAAGATTTATGTGAAAATGCTAACCTTTGGACGATCATATGGTTTGGATGGCTTTCTTTTCTGTAAGGATTTCATCTTCCATCCATGGTTCGCCATGACGATATAAAAAAGGAATAAATTAAGCTACAAAGAAGTTCAATTTGAACTATGAAATAGTTCGTCAAGAATCAACTTTAAACAAATAAACTACACTTCTTCAGACACACGGCACTGTATTCACGAGCTACGTTTCTTTTGAAATGTCTTTAATAGCCTAAATCACTAAACTGGCAGCATTTCATTACGAGCACACCAATTTTAGCTCTTGCGCCATTTTATCTTGCGCCAATGTGCGCTTACTGATGGTGACGTCATGAGGTGAAACGAATTCTAACGGAAACGACTAGATTTTACGATTTCTTGTTTTCTTCCAACTTTCTCGCAACTTAATGGAAGAACCGTACAAAATTCCAAGCTGGTAAGAATTACAATCAATCAATTCCTCACTCTCAGGATATTTTTGTAAATGCGTCTACTAGGGCGGGGAAACCCCCAGCTGGAATGCATTTAGATGTCTTGAAGAATGGTAGTCTTTTACAGGTGAGCCGACGTAACCTATCAACTGCTATTGGACAGGAATAGTACTAACTGCTCCTAACTGTAGTATCTTTTGTTGTGTATGTATTTTGTGGCTGTACGTACATGTATATATCTCAAGCCACTGGTACATACGTATACATACTGACCTGTGTTGCAATCCATATGTCCTATGAAGCAATACTTATTGATTTCCTTACATGCACTGTTATTGATTCACATAGGGTGGAAAATTGTTTCTGATTCTTTTAGAAATTACTGATAGATGACAAGAAGTGTTACATTTTTGGCCGCAATAAGGATAAGTGTGACTTTCCACTGGACCACTCCTCCTGCTCTCGCTTCCATGCAGCCCTGGTCTACCACAAACACCTTGAAAGGTTCTTTATTGTTGACCTTAAAAGTGGTAAGTCATCTTGTTGGGCCTTTGGAAACTGGCAGTAATTTAGGCAATGAAAAATGTTTATGTATTATATTTTGATGGACAAATCACTTACTTTCACTTTGCTTGTACATTCATTACATTATTTCACACTGACAGAAGCATTATAACTATGGAAAGTATAGGACTGCAATGAAATGTTATCTTAACTGAAATTTCATCTTAAGCAAGTTCATCTTAAGCGGGTGTATCTTTCTTAAGTGGGTTTATCTCCCACTACTATTATTTATCAATGGTCTTTTAAGTGAGGATGATGACGGCAATTTTTCTTCCCCAGTACATGGTACCCTCTTGGGAAGGACTCGCTTAGAGCCCTTGAAGCCCCAGGAGCTCCCAGTGGACAGTACTATATCGTTTGGTGCCAGCACCAGGACCTATATACTAAGGGAAAAACCCAAACCAGTTCAAGTATTTGTAGATACTGATGGAGATCAGAGCGGGTCTGGCTTGTTGGGACTGCCCGAGGATGAAACTGAAATGGATGTATGTGAAGCAGTACAAGACAATGTTTTTGTGTACATGTGTAATTTATAATTCTGGAATATTCCCAAAAATCAGCAATTGTCCTGCTTAACACCTTTTGCTTGAGCATTTCTCAATAATCTATAATTTATTTCTTCTTCATTGGACTCAATATTGCACCAGAGAGTACAGCTGTGGCCTTAGTGAAGTCCTTTTCAACCTTAAACCATGTTTAGCTTGTATATTAATTCACCTACTATCAAATGTATAGAATAAGGATTTCTTCTAACTGCATCGAACTTATCTTTGGAAAGGGTCATCTTTCAACTTTGGAAGCATCTAGATACACAGTTTTTTTGGTTGGTTGGTTGGTTTGGTTCTTCTTTCTGCCAAACGTTTCGACCCTGAGGGTCTGCTCCACTGCTCCAGTCACTGAAGAAGACCCCCAGGGTTGAAACGTTTGGCAGAAAGAAGAACCAAAAAACTGCGTCTCTAGACGCTCCCAAAGTCAAAAGATGACCCTTTCCAAAGATATCAAATGTATGTCAAATTTTCTGAGATGATTTTGTTGTGTTCCATATGTGATATGTACAGTAGTAATGTGTTTAATGTGTATTGTAATTGTTTGATAACGAACAGGATCTTACTCAATTCAACACTGCTCATAATAAGCAGATATCAATGTTGGGAATCACAGAAGAGGATGCACCAATCAGGAGAAAGAGAAGATCACAAACAGTTAACTTTTCAGATACTGAAGAAATTATCAACCCAGGTTTGTTAAAGAGAATTTCATATGTAATTTTCCTATATATATATATATATGGTATATATATATATGTGTAGATATAGTTGATATACGTACATGGAATAGGTTGTTTTCCTAGAAATTATTAATGCCTATAGGCTATAGAGTTTTTGATACAGTTTCATACCAACTTTGTCCCCTTGACTGGATAGCATATTTAAGCCAACTGCTTATTTTTCAACTCAATTCAATTCAATAAGCATTATTCAGCCTCTTAGCCATTGGCTACTTTACAATGGTCCTAGTTTAGATTACAACACAATTGAGAAGGGGGTGTGAGGGGAAAGGGAAATAATGAATAACTTGATAAATTAGTACAGTGAAAGTATAAGTGTATGTCTTAAGATACAAAAATTAATAAAAATTAGTTAACATGAATTAATATATTTAAATCCTAGAAATTTTTACATAGTGAATGCCTATAGGCTCTAGTATAGGAGATCTATAGTCGTGTCTAGTATAGTAACGGTACTTTTATATAACTTCCTTTGGATTCTCATTAGTAAATTATATTTATCTCTTTCTCCTTTAGAGGACATTGATCCATCTATAGGAAGGTTTCGCAATATGGTTCAGACTACTGTCATCCCTTCAAAGGTTCCTCATGCAATCTTTATTACTTTTTCCTTAAAACACAAATTCTATTTGACTGAGTCAATGACAAGTATCAGAATTTAATTTATCAACCTAGAAACATCTACAAATAATTGACCTCTTTTCAGACTTTTTAAATGCCCCCTGCATGTAGCTGATAAAATCCCTCCTAAACTTTGAAATAGAATGCTTTCATCCTATTTTATGTATTTAAGAAATAATGTTAGAGATTTCATGCTCACCCCGCTCAGAGATCTTACTGTGTTAGACTGTTCTATTTCTTTAACAGAGAATGAAATTAGACAGATCTGATCCTTTCCCTGAAGTCAGTCCCACCGGGACCACACCCACTAAACCATTTACACGCCCATCTACATCATCCCTGTATTCTGATACTGGACTGGATCCGTCTGAAATACACAGCAACCAAATGGGAGAGTCCGTGTTCACATTTTCTACAAGCAGTTTGGGAATCAAACCTGTGTCTGCAGCTCCACCGGTAGATCAGCCTGAACAGAAAGGTAACTTTCATTGACTTCATCCAAAAAAGACTGTGGTCAAAAGAAGACATCTTAAAGCCATTTCTATAGTACTGTCACCATAGCAACTGTAGAGGTGTTGCTTAGAATGATATATATAGACAAGTTTCTTATAGTCTTTGATCATTGACCACAAAGCCAAATATGTGTTTTTGGGAATCTATCCTTTATATCAGTATGCACTTCTAGAATCTGACAATGTGGGAGGAGTATCTGTAAGGTTTTATGATATCAAAAGCTTTGATATAAGTGCAGCAGTACATGAAAGTCGGTCTTCTTCCTTTGTTAATTGAATCATTTATATACATAGTTGAACCAATGTAGTTTATATGAACTGATTTATCAAAGACAATATTTAATTATATATTAACACAATCTGGTATAAACCCTTAAAATCTCACATAAAAGCTATTCAGAATTTGGATTATTTTCAGCTGTTTCTTGTACTAAGTGTACAAATTTGGACAAAACTGTATACACTTGTACAAGAAACAGCTGCAAATTCTGAATAGCTGCTATTTAAGATTTTAAGGATTTATACCAGATTGTAGAGAGAGAGAGAGAGAGTTAGGTTGTATACAGCTATAATTTGAATAGTATATAATTAGTTCAGCTGCTTACTTGAGATGCATGTTAAAGGTAATACCATGTGTATACCTATACCCATATATAGGATTTCATTTCATCTCTACTTCTCACAGAAATGTCTTCTGTCATCCTTCCTCTTCCTCGAGCTGTTCCCTTGTCTCCCACTGGAGAACCTCTTCAGCTGTCACCAACAGAACCACACAGAAAGAAATATGCCAAGGAGGCGTGGCCAGGCCGAAAACCCTCACACCTACTAGTATAGAACAATTTATATATCTTCACTTTTTTATTTGATTGTAGTATGTTAACAAATTGGGTTATAGTGGAGGTCAATTGAGGTTATATTTTTGAATTTTTATAATGGTAAATTTAGAGCTATATACATGACACACACAAATACCTGGGTGTCTCCATCTCATGCATATATATTTCCGATTGGGAACCATATGAATTTGATGTACTTTAGATTGATATTTAAATCACAAATAATTATAATCATCCTAAAATAAAGAGAAACACATGTGCAGTTGCATGCTGGAAATTGAACCCAGGACATGTACAGCTGCATGGTTATGGCCACCAGTGCTCTAGCTGAGCTACAATTGCCACAAGGCTATTTCATGACTCCCTAGCTAATCAGTGTAGGAATGCTCATCCATAGATTATCTAACCTACGCTATGGTAGTGTATAGGTTAGATAATCTATGGTTCATCTAATGTGTTGTTCGGGAGTTCAATTAGGAAGTACAGCATGACCTGCTAATTGAATACTGCCAGTAATATTTTATTTTTTTGATAACCTTGAGGTTCAATTGTTAACATGCTTTCCCTAGCTAATCAGTGTAGAAATGCTCATGTAATGTACTGTTTGGGACTTTCAATCTGGAAGTAAGTATACAACACAGCCATACATGGAATGTGAATAAAAATGATTTTTTGGAGTGCAAGGGAAAGATAATTGTGGGTTACAGGGAGTGCATAGGAAGGTGCATGTGGGTTCCTACAGGAAGTACAGGATCGAAGGTGTGGGCTATATAAGTAAGCAGGATGAATATATTTTTTAAAACACTTGTTCACAATTGTGAGAGTTGGAGCTTGATAAACTCATAGAGATGCAGGCTTCACTGTTAGTTATCCTTTTCCTCAGTTGTGGAGTCACTTTGGTAGAGGCAGAAAGTGCAACGTCAGTTTGTATACATGTTGTATGATCTGATTCACTTTTATTGTTATGCATTAACTGTGTATGTATATAAATAAGTCAAGGACTCACAAAAGATCAAGAAGAAGACAAAGATTCCCAGGTCACTGATGAAGGGTGAAATTCCCTGTCTAAGAAGAAGAAGAAAGAGAAAACTCTTGTATCCTCATCCAAAGCTCTCACTAAGTTTAGTTCCCTATTTGTATAGCCTTATACTCTAAAGTATGTAGATAACATGTTGAAAAATGGTGTGCAATTGGATTATTCATGCATATTGTAGTGTAGTATATAATTTATAGAATTAAGGCTTAAAGAATTTGAATGAATATAACAAATATATAATAATTACGTTTGTTATTATTTCATTATTTGCCATTGCTAGGTGATTGCTATATATGTTTATTGAGTGACTATAAAATTGCTATTTGTTGTGAGAGGTGACACTTTTGTTTCAGACAGCGATTATGTCTTATTAGATAGCGCTTATATATATCTTAAGATTTAATCACTCTCCAATAAATAAATCACTTAAAACACCCCCATTACGGGATGTCGCTAATTGATAAGCACTGCCCACTCGGGCCCTCAATCTTGCCTCTGCTTATAAATCAGTGACATCCCTCATGGAGGTGTTATAACTAATACATATACATGCAAATGCATGTTATATATATATATACTTGCACTGTATATATATAATACTACTTTATACACTGTATAAACATGGTCATATAATTGAAAATGAAATGTATATAGCTGTACGTGTGCATGCTATGTATTTAGGATACCAAGATGGCCGCCTTCACTGATTGATGTTCAGTATGGAATAACATATAATGCTTCATGCAGTGATAAAATTTCTCCAGGCTTTCTAAATCTTAAAATTCCTCGTAAACTAAATGGACAAAGTGTTATGGAAATTGCAGCAAACATCAATTCCAGATACAGATTTCAAGTAAGGGTGCATCATATATATACAACAAGATTATACTTATATGTCCAATTATATTGATCTCTTGATAGAATTATACAATTTAAGGATCACTTTTGTGTTTTTCTTCTTACTAGAGTACCTATTTCAATGATGGTTTAGGCTACTTTATTGATAAGATTGATGATGTTGCCAGTGATTCTGTGAACAACTGCTATTGGATTCTGAAAGTGGGAACTCAGTTTGGTCTCTCCAATAGCCCAGTTGGAATATCAAACTGGTTCCCATTCCCAGACTCAATAATACAATGGACTTACGAGACCCCGGGACCACACAATTAGTTTATGATTGACTTCAATGAATTTGGTTCCAGCTATATATTATACTCATGATTATGTACCTTTGATAGCTGTGATAATAATGTACCTTTAATTTACTGTAATAATGTAAAATGGATGTGGTTAAAGTGAAATTTTGCCAATCGTCAGCCAAAGAAAATTCTTCTGATCCCAAAATATTTTCAAACACATATATGCAGTATTTCCAATACATCTCAAAACTGGAAAATTGTACGTATGTGTCTTGATAGAAAAAATTGGGCATTTTAAGATCTGATATATATATATATACACTACATTAACCTAAAGCTTTGATGATGCATTATTTTGGTATACCAGTATATAAATGTACATTTGGTGCTCTAACTCTGTCAAATGGAAAGATATGAAGCTCAAACTTGGTGTCAGCATTCACAGACATGTATGAAACATTTCCAATGAGAATTTGAAATTTTCATAAATCTTTACATTTGCCCTATCTCTCACCATACGTAGGGCAAATATGAGTGAACATCAAAATTTGTAAAACTCTTTGGATATGCTTTAAGGATGTCTGTGAATGCTGACAGCAAGTTTCAGCTCCACATCTTTCCAATTGACAGACTTACAGCACTAAATGTACATTAGATTCTGCTATACAAATTTAATGTATGGTGAGAGATAAGGCAAATATGAGTGAACATCAAAATTTGTAAAACTCTTTGGATATGTTTTATGGATGTCTGTGAATGCTGACAGCAAGGTTCAGCTTCACATCTCTCCAATTGACAGAGTTACAGCACTAAATGTACATTAGATTCTGCTATACAAATTTAATGTATGGTGAGAGATAGGACAAATATGAGTGCTCATCAAAATTTGTAAAACTCTTTGGATATGCTTTAAGGATGTCTGTGAATGCTAACACCAAGTTTCAGCTTCACATCTTTCTAATTGACAGAGTTACAGCACTAAATGTACAATAGATTCTTGCATACAAATTTAATGTATGGTGAGAGATACGTACATTAATTTGGTATTCCAGTCTTTTAATGTACATTTGGTGCTCTACCTCTGTCAAATGGAAAGATATGAAGCTCAAACTTTGTGTCAGCATTCACAGACATGTATGAAACATTTCCAATGAGAATTTGAAATTTTCATAAATATTTACATTTGCCCTATCTCTCACTATACATTAATTTAGTATACCAGTATATAAATGTACATTTGGTGCTCTAATTCTGTCAAATGGAAAGATAAGAAGCTCAAACTTTGTGTCAGCATTCACAGTCATGTATGAAACATTTCCAATGAGAATTTGAAATTTTCATAAATCTTTACATTTGCCCTATCTCTCACAATACATTAATTTAGTATTCCAGTCTATTAATGTACATTTGGTGCTCTAACTCTGTCAAATGGAAAGATATGAAGCTCAAACTTGGTGTCAGCATTCACAGACATGTATGAAACATTTCCAATGAGAATTTGAAATTTTCATAAATATTTACATTTGCCCTATCTCTCACTATACATTAATTTAGTATACCAGTATATAAATGTACATTTGGTGCTCTAATTCTGTCAAATGGAAAGATATGAAGCTCAAACTTGGTGTCAGCATTCACAGTCATGTATGAAACATTTCCAATGAGAATTTGAAATTTTCATAAATATTTACATTTGCCCTATCTCTCAAAATACATTAATTTAGTATACCAGTCTCTTAATGTACATTTGGTGCTCTAACTCTGTCAAATGGAAAGATATGAAGCTCAAACTTTGTGTCAGCATTCACAGACATGTATGAAACATTTCCAAGAAAAATTTGAAATTTTCATAAATCTTTACATTTGCCCTATCTCTCACAATACATTAATTTGGTATACCAGTATATAAATGTACATTTGGTGCTCTAATTCGGTCAAATGGAAAGATATGAGGCTCAAACTTGGTGTCAGCATTCACAGACATGTATGAAACATTTCCAATGAGAATTTGAAATTTTCATAAATCTTTACATTTGCCCTATCTCTCACCATACATTAATTTAGTATTCCAGTCTATTAATGTACATTTTGTGCTCTAACTCTGTCAAATGGAAAGATATGAAGCTCAAACTTGGTGTCAGCATTCACAGTCATGTATGAAACATTTCCAATGAGAATTTGAAATTTTCATAAATATTTACATTTGCCCTATCTCTCAAAATACATTAATTTAGTATACCAGTCTATTAATGTACATTTTGTGCTCTAACTCTGTCAAATGGAAAGATATGAAGCTCAAACTTGGTGTCAGCATTCACAGTCATGTATGAAACATTTCCAATGAGAATTTGAAATTTTCATAAATATTTACATTTGCCCTATCTCTCAAAATACATTAATTTAGTATACCAGTCTATTAATGTACATTTGGTGCTCTAACTCTGTCAAATGGAAAGATATGAAGCTCACACTTGGTGTCAGCATTCACAGACATGTATGAAACATTTCCAAGAAAAATTTGAAATTTTCATAAATCTTTACATTTGCCCTATCTCTCACTATACATTAATTTGGTATACCAGTATATAAATGTACATTTGGTGCTCTAACTCTGTCAAATGGAAAGATATGAGGCTCAAACTTGGTGTCAGCATTCACAGACATGTATGAAACATTTCCAATGAGAATTTGAAATTTTCATAAATCTTTACATTTTCCCTATCTCTCACCATATGTAGGGAAAATATGAGTGAACATCAAAATTTGTAAAACTCTTTGGATATGCTTTAAGGATGTCTGTGAATGCTGACAGCAAGTTTCAGCTTCACATCTTTCCAATTGACAGAGTTACAGCACTAAATGTACATTAGATTCTGCTATACAAATTTAATGTATGGTGAGAGATAAGGCAAATATGAGTGAACATCAAAATTTGTAAAACTCTTTGGATATGTTTTATGGATGTCTGTGAATGCTGACAGCAAGTTTCAGCTTCACATCTCTCCAATTGACAGAGTTACAGCACTAAATGTACATTAGATTCTGCTATACAAATTTAATGTATGGTGAGAGATAAGGCAAATATGAGTGAACATCAAAATTTGTAAAACTCTTTGGATATGCTTTAAGGATGTCTGTGAATGCTGACAGCAAGTTTCAGCTTCACATCTTTCCAATTGACAGAGTTACAGCACTAAATGTACATTAGATTCTGCTATACAAATTTAATGTATGGTGAGAGATAAGGCAAATATGAGTGAACATCAAAATTTGTAAAACTCTTTGGATATGTTTTATGGATGTCTGTGAATGCTGACAGCAAGTTTCAGCTTCACATCTCTCCAATTGACAGAGTTACAGCACTAAATGTACATTAGATTCTGCTATACAAATTTAATGTATGGTGAGAGATAAGGCAAATATGAGTGAACATCAAAATTTGTAAAACTCTTTGGATATGCTTTATGTACGTCTGTGAATGCTGACACCAAGTTTCAGCTTCACATCTTTCCAATTGATAGAGTTATTGCACTAAATGTACATTAGATTCTTGCATAAAATTTAATGTATGGTGAGAGATAGGGCAAATATGAGTGAACATCAAAATTTGTAAAACTCTTTGGATATGCTTTATGTACGTCTGTGAATGCTAACACCAAGTTTCAGCTTCACATCTTTCTAATTGACAGAGTTACAGCACTAAATGTACATTAGATTCTGCTATACAAATTTAATGTATGGTGAGAGATAGGGCAAATATGAGTGAACATCAAAATTTGTAAAACTCTTTGGATATGCTTTAAGGATAGCTGTGAATGCTGACAACAAGTTTCAGCTCCACATCTTTCCAATTGACAGAGTTACAGCAATAAATGTACATTAGATTCTGCTATACAAATTTAATATACGTATGGTGAGAGATAGGGCAAATATGAGTGAACATCAAAATTTGTAAAACTCTTTGGATATGCTTTATGTATGTCTGTGAATGCTGACAGCAAGGTTCAGCTTCACATCTCTCCAATTGACAGAGTTACAGCACTAAATGTACATTAGATTCTGCTATACAAATTTAATGTATGGTGAGAGATAGGACAAATATGAGTGCACATCAAAATTTGTAAAACTCTTTGGATATGCTTTAAGGATGTCTGTGAATGCTAACACCAAGTTTCAGCTTCACATCTTTCCAATTGACAGAGTTACAGCACTAAATGTACATTAGATTCTTGTATAGAAATTTAATGTACGGGAGTTTCGTAATAATATAAATGGCCGACCTAGAGAAGGGAATATTGAAAATACGTTACTGTTATATGTATATTTGAATGACGAGAACGCTTTTAAAGATTTTAATGCACGTGGATATTCACTCTGTAATACTTGATTGTTTTGAAGTAGTATCTGTCCATATTATAATATATGGATGTCGCTAAAGTGAAAAATCGCCAATCGATTGCTAAAGAAACTCCAAAGGAAAAAAATTGGACCATACCGAACGCTACCATCCACGACGCTCAGAGGCCGGGATCGGTGGTAACGCTCTGCCGAGTTGAGCTTTGGGTGTCACTTGCGTGAGAAGAACCAGTTCTTCTCGATATGGCCGACTCATATGAATCCTAAGATATCAGATGCCAATCCCACATTACGTGGAACCCCCCCGAAATCCGGATTATTGGTGAGCACGTCTCTATGGCACCAACCGATTAGGAGACAGCTTCAGAGTCTAAGCGCTACCAACCTCTATGGGAACCGCAACCACCATAGAGATGTGTCCAGGTAGGCCTACTATTATAAGGTTTTATCTTCTATTTAAATAAAGTAATTGCCTATGAAAACGCTTGTGGTTGGCGAATATTCAATACTTTAGAATAGGGTATTTTTGGATCTGCAGTAACTCGCGTATCCTTTTTTGAAATTTTACAAAACTAGCAAGATATACTGTATAGCTATATGTGCATACAGCCAAGAGGTTTCAGCTTCATATCTTTCCAATTGACAGAGTTACAGCACTAAATGTACATTAGATTCTGCTATACAAATTTAAAGTATGGTGAGAGATAGGGCAAATATGAGTGAACATCAAAATTTGTAAAACTCTTTGGATATGCTTTAAGGATAGCTGTGAATGCTGACAACAAGTTTCAGCTTCACATCTTTCCAATTGACAGAGTTACAGCACTAAATGTACAATAGATTCTTGCATACAAATTTAATTTAATGTATGGTGAGAGATAGGGCAAATATGAGTGAACATCAAAATTTGTAAAACTCTTTGGATATGTTTTATGGATGTCTGTGAATGCTGACAGCAAGGTTCAGCTTCACATCTCTCCAATTGATAGAGTTACAGCACTAAATGTACATTAGATTTTTGTATACAAATTTAATGTACGTATGGTGAGAGATAGGGCAAATATGAGTGAACATCAAAATTTGTAAAACTCTTTGGATATGTTTTATGGATGTCTGTGAATGCTGACAGCAAGTTTCAGCTTCACATCTTTCCAATTGACAGAGTTACAGCACTAAATGTACAATAGATTCTTGCACACAAATTTAATGTATGGTGAGAGATAGGGCAAATATGAGTGAACATCAAAATTTGTAAAACTCTTTGGATATGTTTTATGGATGTCTGTGAATGCTGACAGCAAGGTTCAGCTTCACATCTCTCCAATTGATAGAGTTACAGCACTAAATGTACATTAGATTTTTGTATACAAATTTAATGTACGTATGGTGAGAGATAGGGCAAATATGAGTGAACATCAAAATTTGTAAAACTCTTTGGATATGTTTTATGGATGTCTGTGAATGCTGACAGCAAGTTTCAGCTTCACATCTTTCCAATTGACAGAGTTACAGCACTAAATGTACAATAGATTCTTGCACACAAATTTAATGTATGGTGAGAGATAGGGCAAATATGAGTGAACATCAAAATTTGTAAAACTCTTTGGATATGTTTTATGGATGTCTGTGAATGCTAACACCAAGTTTCAGCTTCACATCTTTCTAATTGACAGAGTTACAGCACTAAATGTACATTAGATTCTGCTATACAAATTTAATGTATGGTGAGAGATACGTACATTAATTTGGTATTCCAGTCTTTTAATGTACATTTGGTGCTCTAACTCTAAGGTGCTCTAAGATATGAAGCTCACACTTGGTGTCAGCATTCACAGACATGTATGAAACATTTCCAATGAGAATTTGAAATTTTCATAAATCTTTACATTTGCCCTATCTCTCACCATATATTAATTTGGTATTCCAGTCTTTTAATGTACATTTGGTGCTCTAACTGTGTCAAATGGAAAGATATGAAGCTCAAACTTTGTGTCAGCATTCACAGACATGTATGAAACATTTCCAATGAGAATTTGAAATTTTCATAAATATTTACATTTGCCCTATCTCTCACTATACATTAATTTAGTATACCAGTATATAAATGTACATTTGGTGCTCTAATTCTGTCAAATGGAAAGATATGAAGCTCAAACTTGGTGTCAGCATTCACAGACATGTATGAAGCATTTCTAATGAGAATTTGAAATTTTCATAAATCTTTACATTTTCCCTATCTCTCACAATACATTAATTTGGTATTCCAGTCTTTTAATGTACATTTGGTGCTCTAACTCTGTCAAATGGAAAGATATGAAGCTCAAACTTTGTGTCAGCATTCACAGACATGTATGAAACATTTCCAATGAGAATTTGAAATTTTCATAAATCTTTACATTTGCCTTATCTCTCACTATACATTAACTTCCTATTTAGCTATATATCTTTCCATTTGCTATATATAGTTGCAGCACTAAATGCACATGCACATAATTATTATTTATAATGCTTTTCAAAACTCATTGGATGGATATCGATATTGGATATATATATTACATCCCTACTTAGAGAGTATATACTACCGTATACTCTTTGATATATATACAGAGAAAAATCATGAAAAATCTAATATATATATACACCATTTTCTTACATGCTGTGTCTATTCTGTAAAAAGCCTATAGGGGAACTAATGCATGCTTTATATTATGTCAATCATTCCTTTATAGTCATGATAGTGATGTATCCTTAATTAGATAACTGTCCAAATATAATATTTTAAATGAAACAAATGTGTACATATTCATAATGTATTGTGCACTCTAAATTTAATATATCCTGTTATTTCCAGTTGAGATATCTAAACTGGTTGAAGTTACAGGTCACAAAGCTTTATCCTCTGAAAATGCATCTAGAAGTATTTCCATATCCTGTAAGAAAGGGAAAAGTTATGTTAGGGAGTTGAATGTACAGTAGCTTAAGCATAATGAGGCTGTAGGAAGTGTGTGAGGCTGTAGAAAGTAGTGGGAGGCTGTAGGAAGTAGTGGGAGGCTGTAGGAAGTGTGTGAGGCTGTAGAAAGTAGTGGGAGGCTGTAGGAAGTAGTGTGAGGCTGTAGGAGGTAGTGTGAGGCTGTAGGATGTAGTGTGAGATTGTAGGAGGTAGTGTGAGATTGTAGGAGGTAGTGTGAGGCTGTAGGAGGTAGTGTGAGGCTGTAGGACGTAGTGTGAGATTGTAGGAGGTAGTGTGAGATTGTAGGAGGTAGTGTGAGGCTGTAGGACGTAGTGTGAGATTGTAGGAGGTAGTGTGAGGCTGTAGGAAGTGTGCCAGTAGAGGTGGCTTGGAAAATACAATAGGGAAGGCTTCATAAGAATTACACTTATTTACCTTTGTTAACTGATATCGCTCAGCAGTCATTCTATATCTGAAAACTACGTGTCTTAGCATGCTGTGCAGTTTCTGCAAGGTCTGCAAATTTGCACATTCAGTCCTTCTCACAATCCTGTTCAGCAATTTGAACTGATCATTTCTGCTGATGAGTACCTGTTTGGGTTCAGTTGCCTGAAGGGGTGAACCCTCCATATTATCAACATAGGCAGGGGGTGTGACTTGAGATATATCACCATCATTCTTCAGAGAAGATTGTGTGGCAAGTTCCCTACTATCTGTCTGCTGGCGAGCTGTGTCAGTCTCATCAGATAAAAATGCATTGTCCTCTGCAATGGTGTCAGATTCCTGTACATCATCGCTAAGACACAAGTGAAAGTTATGAACCCCGCTCTCCTCTTCTTTTCTGACAGTCTTGTCGTTACCATATGAGTCATGTGAATCAGATGCATGGTTGATACTATGAGGAGCAGGAACTGATTTAATGGCAGACTTTGGCAATTGAACTACCAAGGAATCTTTCTCAGATTCACTATTGGCTGAGAGTCTTTTCTTAGCAGCCCTTGTAACCATTTGAGGGGAATAATACTTCTCCTTCAAATTGGTATCCTTCTCCCCAGGTTCATCTTCATTGTTGTATGGATTTTCCTCAGAAATCTCCATTGCCTCCCCTGTGTCAGCCTTCTCTTGGTTAGATTTGGATTGTTCATCCTCTTGTTCTTCTTCTGTTGCCATCTCTTCTTGTTCAGAGGTTGTCTTCTTGCTGGAAGCTCGCTTCTTCTCGTAATATGGCAGCCCTTCAGAGAGAGGCCCCATGCCTTTCTGCCTCAGGCTCCTTCGCACCAGCTCACTGGAGCACTCCTCCGAACTACTATGACTGTGCACCTGCCCCACTGGCTGCCTATTTGTTATAGTTGCGGGCAGGTAGAAGGGTAGCTGTTGAAGCCCCAGTGTTTCCGCAGATTCCTTAAGGTCCATGCAGAGTTTTTCAAAATCTTCGTTTAGCTCGTGGTCAAGAAAGGAATGAGCCATGTCCTGGAGCTCACAAGCTCGATGTCTGAGAAGGCAACTCTCATTATCGTGCTCTGGATTATACCTACAGGAAGGGATTCTCTTGGTTGGACCTACTATTACACTTTGGTACAAGTTTTTAGGGGCTACTAATAAGTGCTCAAAATGGACACAGTGTGCATGTACAGCTAACAAAAGGGCTTTTAATAAGTGTCCATACCGTATGGACCTAAATTTTCACGGGACTAAACTTTTGTGGTTTTTGCGGATTGACTATAGAGCTTAAAAAGTGCAAGCGAAATTACCAGGTATGTCCATTTTAGATCGCGATGACATCATAGTTCGCAATATGGCTACCGTGAGTTAGGGCAACATTTTTGAGACCAGGAATTGCCACTAAAGGGACTAATTGTGTCGACCAGTTAGAGAAAGCTGGAATATTATAAGGAAGCATCTGCGAAAATAAAACCGCAAAAAACCGAAAACCGCAAAAGTTTAGGTCCATACGGTATGATGAACCATATTCATGAATGCTTGCCACTAATATGGTTACATTCTATAGAAACAGAACTGCAGTAAAGGGCATGAACCTGAATTTCATCTACTTGGAACTTACTCCAAGGCATTCTTTGTGATTAAATCCACGTCCCCCAGCCATTCCTTGGGAGTTAGATAACAGCGGCTGTCAATCTTCTTCATGACAGTGGACAAATCGATGGGATACTTAATCACCTCATAATAATCTGGCACCTATACGATTGGCATACACACTTACACAATTATTACCTATGTAGTATGTACAAAGGGCAACATGTGACACTGACCTCTTCTGGGTCAACTGGTTTAGTGAAATCTTTGAATTTCCTTTCAGCCAAAAGCTTGTTGGTGGCATCCCGGAGGAAAACCCTTAATTCTCTCAGGGTTGCCTCCCACCTCTTCTTAAGCTTTAGCTTCTCATCTTCTGATAGCTGTCGGACCTGGGGTTCTTCTACTCTTGGTAGTACCTGTAGCTCCCGGTCTACAAGGGTGAACAGATAACTTTTGAAGACACAAATATACCGATGGACAGACAGAGACAGACAGACAACACAGACAGACTGATAAAGAAATACATTAACGCTTACTCTCTGATGTAGGTATTTCCAATGGTGGAAGTGATGGTTGTATCAACACCACATCTTGAAAGTACGTTCTTCTCTCCTCTTTGTTTGGTGCTTCGACATAAAACACTTCTCCCTGAGATGGATCAAATAAATCAAAGAGTTCCGTATCACTCTCCAGTCCACATCCTTCATAAGTAGCCAGAATAAATATTGGCTTGTCAACAGGAAGGTGGAGAAGACAAGACTTCAGAATGGCCCTTAGTGCCTCACTGCTGCCGGGCCACCACAAGTTCATGCTCGGGAGGTACACCACAGATGGAGCTGAGCATCGTGCCTCCTTGAACACCTAGAGAAGTGAGAAATAAGACTTTAGCCTTTAACCAAGTACACCAGACCAATAAATCATGATCTATGGACTAGGAGGCTGCCATTGGTTGCCTAGTGATGGGACCTTGGGGTGGTGTACTTGTAAGGCTTTGTCCACCATACTACCTACATATTTCATATATACATATCTACGTAGCTCAATTACAGTACACCACATGTATGGTGCTTAGCTATCTGCAGTAGTTAGTACATACACACATACTACAGTGGTATTCTACTAATTTAAATATTTTCATTCAAAAGCTCTTGAATTCTCCCCATTGTACGATTCATCAATGAACAGTTAATATTAATTATAGTACACTCAATCCTCCCTTATCCGGACGCCCCAGATACGGGCACGTCCCTCTAGCGGGCTGCATGAAGCGGTTGCTGAATCAGCAAGTAAACAAAATGGCAATGACAACGGTTGTGTTCACTGCCCTTTTTGAAGGCAAATGTGTTTACTGATCTTATTGATCGCCAATAATGTGAATAATAGTTAACTAATTCAACTGCGAAGTGTGAAGTCGATTTTGAAATTCATTTTCCTCACACAGCAAGCATCATAGCTTACTCAATTTGTATATAAAACAACTATACTCTTCGAGTTTTCTGAGTTACGGGCATATCTGAGTTACAGACAATACCCAGTCCCAAGGTGCCCAGATAAGGGAGGATTGAGTGTATTATGATTAAGTCAAACACACATGTACTTGTTCCAATAAATGAATAATCCCCGGAGTATATTACGTCAGAGACTAGTCAAGTGACCAAAGTCTAATTTCGGCTCAATTTCAGTTCTGTGTATGGTTAGTTTCAGCGGCTCTCTAAAGAGTAGCTACTTCTTACAAGTACATACAGTTGAGCTATTGGCTAGTACAGTAAGATTAACAAAAATTCTAGACTACACACCTGGTGGCATCCTTCTTCAGGCGTTCTCATGGCAACAGAGTAGAGGGCGGAGAGATCTAGAATATGATGGGAAAATCCCTCAAGAGAATGGAGAAGGGCTGGTCCAAGGTGCTCCGACTGACCCATGTGGGGTTCTCCCCCTATGAGAAGGCGTGACCTGAATAAAACTGGAATACGATGAGGGTCGGCCATCAGAGATAACAAATTGGAGGAGTGTCCTCTTTGGCAGTCTGCAGGGGTCCCAGGATCAGTCTCTTCAGAGACACATTGAGGGGATCCTTTGGAGGCAGGCTCTTCTTCAAAAATATCATTGGCTTCAAAGAGAGTTTTACCAGATAGTCTCTTTGTGTCAAAGTAAACCTCTTCAGGTGAGTCAGGTAGTATTTGACCATAGAAGGCATCATAACTGTTCACAGACTGTCCCAAACCCAAAGATGAGTTAGAGATTCTAGATGACAATTGTCTACCTGCCTCTATCCTTTCATTTTGAATATTCTTGTTGCCATGGTGACTGTTACCATAGCTATCCTCTGTAGGACTGCTTTCTGGTCCTGATGATGATAAAATGGTGGCAACAGAGAAGGAGGATGAAGATTTGACTGACTTGTGTGTTTGGGGTGCAAGAAATGTGCGTTTTGAGTGAGCTCTCGAATGTGATGCAGAGGTAGAGGGAGCATCGCTTGGCAAAGCAGCTGGAGAGGAACCATCGTCCCTCTCATCTGCTGATCCTTCACATCTTCTTAGGAGAGCTCGGCCGTAAATTTTGGAAGCCTTACTCAGTTGTTTCCATCCAGAGGGATAGAGGAAGTGTGCTCGTGATATGAGCTGGAGTAAAGAGCGAGAGAGCAGGATTGATAGATAGGGCGAGAGAGCTCGGGCTAAAGACACTTCTACACGCTGAGCTGCAGGAGTTATTCTCTGCATTGCTTGACTGAAGTCCCGTGGATGAACCCTAATCTCATCAGTATTGATAATGAGTTTGTCGGAGGTGGCGTAAATCTGAGGGAAATTTCTTCTGAGTGCCGCTAGCGCAGTTTCTGTGCAGAGAGACTTCAAATCAGCTCCACAGTAGCCTACAGTGTGGTCAGCAAGCTCCGTGAGGAAAGATGACTTCAGTCTTGGCTTCCATTCCTTGGTGTGAATTTCAAGAATTCTGACCCGATCCTGGGAAAAAAGTTGAAATCTTAAATTCAAATTTCATCCATATTTGGAAATAAATATCTGAGAACTGCAACAAGCTAGTGACACTAAGAACTAAATAACAATAATTATAAAGGTAATTTAATGAAATAACAAGCTAACAACCAAATTGTTCAGAATTAGTTGGCAGCCATATTTTAGAATTGTCAATAAAAGTCACAAGAGAAAGGACTTACTTCCAGAGAAGGCAGTGGAAAAAAGAATTCTCTGTCAAACCTTCCTGGTCTTCTGAAAGCAGGGTCAATAGCATCAATTCTATTAGTGGCACCAATAACCACAATCTCCCCCCGATTGTCCAGTCCATCCATTAGAGCTAGTAGAGTGGAGACAATGGAGGAGTGGATCTGGTCTTGTTTGCTGGAACGCACTGGGGCTAGGCCATCGATTTCATCAAAGAAGATTATAGACGGTCTCATCTGGTAAGCCTGAGAAAGTTTAAAGTAGACAAAAAGGTCAGGTGTAAGAGATATATAGGGGGAAAGGGAGGAGGAAGGAGAGGGGAGGAAGTGGAGGGAGAGGGGAGGGGCGATAGGGGAGGGAGAGTGGAGGAGGAGAGAAGGGAGGGATTAGGATCAGAGGTAGAAGATGAAGAAATTAATAAAGAAGTCTTAAATTTCACAAACCTGGTCAAAGAGGAGTCGTAATTGCCTTTCTGATTCTCCAACCCATTTGCTGAGACAATCTGCTCCCTTCCGCATAAAGAAGGAAACCTTGCGATCTCCCTTGGAACATTCATTGGCCAAAGCCCTTGCAACCAGGGTCTTCCCGCAGCCAGGGGCCCCGTGGAACAGAACCCCTCGTGGGGGAGAGATCTTGAACTTGTCAAATACCTCTGGATACAGCAAGGGAAACACAATCATTTCCTTTAGGGACTGAATGTGCTCACTTAATCCTCCAATGGAGTCAAATGTCACTGATCGGTCGATGTTCATCGGGTCAATGTCTGCCAAACTGGCTCCAATCTTCTGACGGTCACGAGCTGTGGCAAAGGCAGAGGATGCGATGTCCTCAGTGGTGATGTTCATTGGCAGGCACCTTCTTCGGCCCCTAGCCATGCTTCTGTTCTTTCGCCGCTTAAATCTCTGCTCATCACTGTCATTCCCCGAGGATGAAGTGCTACCAGAGGACTGATGAGCAATGTGTCTTCGATGGCCAAACCTGGCTGTAACCTTGCTGTAGGCAGGCGATCTTGGGTGGCTCCTTGTGTAGAGACCAATCTTCCTTCTTCTCCCCAAGGTTGGCCTGGAGGATGACTTGCGAGTGTCCAGCTTCTCCGGGTTGTAGGTGACAGGCTGCCTCTTTCTAAAATTATAACTTCTCCCTTCTTCTTCCTCCTCCTCTTCTTCTGATAGATCAGTAGATGGAATATCGTGTCCATCACCCTCCGGCTGTTCATGATCATTGTCATCTTCTCCTTCTTTTTTACCTTGTGATCCATTGGCTTCGATGTCCTCATTTCCACAATCATCTTCACTTTTCATAACTTCATTAAATGATGGCTTTCTTTTCCGGGTGGAAGATAGAGGTGTGGAAGTGTCCTCTTCATGATCACTATCCAAATAAGAAGAAAGTAGTCTCCGCTGTCTCCTTGTCAACATGGATGGCAGTTCACTAGTTACATCATACTGGAACTTGGTCGGTGGCAGGCGATGTTTTGGTGATAAGATTTTCTCGTATGGATCAACACCTTCAGAATCTGATTCTATGATCACTGAAGTCGGCTTGTGAAACAGTTGACGCTCAATGTTTGAAACACTCAGATTTCCATACAGTAGGCGTTTCTCTCTTCTGCTCCTTCTAGGAGAAGAATGGGATTCCTTGTCTGCCTTCCGATACTTGTCTGCCTCCTGTAGGTACTGAAATTTAATGGTACGATAAGGTCTTTTCTTCTTTTTTCTTGGTGGACCAGTTGATTGGTCATTTTGAATAGAGAATGTAGTTTCCTTTTTAGGGGGTTCCCTTCTGAGATGCTTTCGAACAGGGAATTCCCCTGCATCAGCTGATTGCTTAGAAACATCACTACTCAATTGAAATCTATTTCTGAGAATCTCCTCCTCTGTACCATTGCACATTGAATCCTTTCTTGAGGCTTCAACTTCTACAAAAAGTGATTTCGTGAAGGTATACAGAAGAACATGTAAGACAATTTTCTAAGAGAAGATGGAATTAACCATTTTAAGACATGAACCAAACAAATAATAGTTAATTTTAGGTTTTTTGGTAGATACCATTTGTCAAAAGTTAAAGAGTTGGGAATGTCGTAACTACGCATGTAATAGGCTTTTGTAGTGTTTACGTATGTCAAACACTGACTGTCATTTTCTTTGTAGATAATTTCGTTTTCTCTCGTTGAAGTATCGTTACTGGTGTCGTGAGAGGCAATCCTAATGAATATACAAAAGAACTATTCACATATCAGCAAAACACGTACAGGCAATCATTTACAAGCACTTCAAGAATTGGCGCACTCTTAGAAAACTAACCTTTTCGAACGACGTCTTGGTAATTTGGGAGGGTTATTGGAGTACCCGTTCATTGTAGCGTCCTAGCGATACTCTTTATTACGCCAGGTCAACTGAATCTCAAGATTGGATCATTCTCTTTGATGACGGGCAAGTGAACTGCTGCGGAGTAACATATTCACGCCTATTGCGACATCATCAAAAGATGGCGACCCCAGCTATTCCTCAAGATGTCGAGTTTTCCATTCGTCAGAATTATCCGTGGGATCGTCTTCCTGCTTCAGTTAAACAGGTCAGTCGATGGAATCCAAGTTAATTTCAAGGGATAGCAAAAGTTTTCCAAATCTTTAGAGCAGCCTTACGTATGTGTACAAGTGTTAATTACATTATTGTTGTGTTCTCTCCGCAGAGTTTGCAGAATAGCGAAGCCGCCTACGAGAAAGCTGTTATTGACTATAGTATTAAAAATCAATTGAGATATCGAGGAAACGTAGGTGCGTTCTCCAAAGACATGATTCTCCGGATACTATTAATTTTCTAATATCCTGGTTTGGATGTACTTCAGCCAACCTTTATCATACATAGATAGCGTGTATTGACCGTGTATACATGACGCGAGAGGTACATTTTAAGGTAAATTGTATGAATAAATGAATTGTTGGAAGTGTTGGTTACCAGCTACTGGAGTAGACTCTGTCGGCCAAAGGGACAATGATTTACTTATTGAGACACTTATGGAATTGACCTGTATATTTATTAAATTGGTTTAGTTAGTGTTGAGGAGTTAGGTGAATGTTGAAAATGTACATTTTGAATATATTGGATAGAATTTCTATGATGATGAGAGTTTTCATTAAAGTTTATAATATATTCAGTTTGGTAGTATAATCACATTGTTACATTCCTAATAAAGTTTTAAGTAGATAATTATTAATTCCTTAACTTTACTATGCCTTGCACATGTTCATTTCTTTTTCCATTAATGCCTTCAAATGAAGAAGGTGGTATTTTGATACACACATCTGTTTGTTGTATTTTTCAGTTCGTCAAGTTATGAAAGATGAAAGAGCTTACTACGAAAAGCTAGTTCACCATAATAGGGATCATTTGATGGTAAGGATCATTTAAATAGAGATATATCAGAAGTAGTTACATCAGCCCGGTTAGCTCAGTCGGTAGAGCATGGGACTCTTAATCCCAGGGTCGTGGGTTCGAGCCCCACATCGGGCGCCTTTTTTACTTCCTTTTTTTCTTTTCGTAATATTAAGGTATTTCCGTATCACTTACAAGACATGCTAGTTCAAGGATTGCGAATTACTCCTTTCCAGTATTATCACCAGATATTACAAAATATAATGTCTAATGAGAAAAGCTACGATTCTCTACCAAATTTTACAGCTGCAGACAGTGAGTTCATCCAAAGTTCCATAAATGAGCATTGATTTAAAATCATTTTGTTTACTTTTTTTCCTTCTAGTTGTTAGATTATTAACTGTTGGTAGAAATCAGTACATTGACATAATGAACACCTACAGGTCAAGGGTGAGCTAATGGTGGAGCTAGGCTAGATTAGTCATTTAGAGGATTTGGAAGAGAGAGAAGGTGGCTAGTTGAAAGGGAATATAAATTTACATATTTCTATCCTTTTGTAGAATAAGTTCTTTCGTCGTCGAAATCCAAAAGACTTACTCCCAACTCAACCCTCTGAAGATTTGAATTTTGAATGGTGGTGGCTGGTTAAAATTGGGTTTGTCACTGAAGAAGACATTAAGGTAACGTCTTCTAGCAAATGTTTCACTAGTGTAGGTTTATCAAAAGTAGTAGAACTATTTCTTAATGTCAACATCCTTTGTGTTCAGCAATCAAATTTATTGCTATATATTCATCGACATCCCATTCTAAGTTTCTACTGTATGTACATCCATTTTGTTGTGGATACTTACATTGCATCATCACTGTATGTACTTCCATTGTAAGGTATGCTCAAAGGAAGAAAAGGAAATTGTGGATTTAGTAATTGACAGGAATGCTGTGGAAGCCAAAGTTCTCAACAGATCTCTTCTGAGAAATGTTTATCGCAAAGGGTTAATCTATTTTGACATTCCAATTCACGATGATGACTTTATAGTTGGTCAGTGACTCCCAGACCTTGTTAGTGCTATTTTACTCTCTCTCTCTCCCTCTCTTTCTCCTCTTATTCTTCTCCCTCTCTTTCTCCCTCTTCCCACTTTCCTTCTCTCTCCCTCTCTCCTTCTATTTCCTTTCTCCCCTCTCTTTTTTGCCTCCCTCTCACCACTCTCGTGCACCAGTTCCAACATTGCAAGGTTTTGTGATGAACAGAGTACAAGGGGACTATCTGGAGAATCTGCTTTACAAAATATTTGTGTCCCTTGACGAGCACACCAATATGCAGGAAGTGAGTTATCCACTCCCCTAGTGTCTTCCAGGTCCCCTAGTATCTCCCCACTCCCCTAGTGCCCCCCAAAGACCCTCAGTGCCTTCAGCGCCTTCAGTGCCTTCAGCGCCTTCAGTGCCTTCAGCGCCTTCAGTGCCTTCAGCGCCTTCAGTGCCTTCAGCGCCTTCAGTGCCTTCAGCGCCTTCAGTGCCTTCAGCGCCTTCAGTGCCTTCAGCGCCTTCAGTGCCTTCAGCGCCTTCAGTGCCTTCAGTGCCCCTTAATGACCCCCAATGGCCCCCAAAGACCCTCAGTGTCCCCCAAAGACCCTCAGTGCCTTCAGTGTCCCTTAATGACCCCCAATGGCCCCCAATGACCCTCAGTGTCCCCCAATGACCCCCAATGACCCTCAGTGTCCCCCAATGACCCCCAATGACCCTCAGTGTCCCTCTGACAGAATATACATAGATCTGTCCAACTTCAGTTAACATTAGTATACACTTCATTAAGACTTTTCTAACTTCAGTTAACATTAGTATACACTTCATTAAGACTTTTCTAACTTCAGTTAACATTAGTATACACTTCATTAAGACTTTTCTAACTTCAGTTAACATTAGTATACACTTCATTAAGACTTTTCTAACTTCAGTTAACATTAGTATACACTTCATTAAGACTTTTCTAACTTCAGTTAACATTAGTATACACTTCATTAAGACTTTTCTAACTTCAGTTAACATTAGTATACACTTCATTAAGACTTTTCTAACTTCAGTTAACATTAGTATACACTTCATTAAGACTTTTCTAACTTCAGTTGTGCTTATTTTATGATCTAGCTATATTCATATTGCCAATAGTAATGCCAATAATATAATGTAATATGTACACTCCTCCCAGTTGTCTTCAGTGCTGCAGTTGGATCTAGAACAAATCAAATATGCTGTAGCTGTCTTTATTCGACTTGGGTTTGCACACAAAAAGAACTTGCCAACTGACAAATCAGATTTCCATCCATCCTGGACGGACACAGTTGCTAGGCAACTAAGCTCCCCGTCGGATGAAAGCCTACTGCTCCCAAGCATCAGCTCCAGTGGACATGTTCCTGGCACCCTGGAGGTCCAATTATCTCCAATCACAGATCTCATCAGAAGCTCCAGTTCTCCTGGTGATAGTGATGCTGAGAGTGGAGGGGTTCAGACAAAGGAAGACCAAGGGGGATTCCCCCAAGGGGAGACAGCTATTCCCTCCTCCACAAGTGACTCTTTATCTACTGTATCCAGTTCTGGGTCAATGCAGAAGAGAATTGGATTTGTGTTTGATTCAACTCTTACAGCCTTTTTGATGATGGGCAACCTGTCACCGGTGAGTGTTTAATTGTCTCCCAATTGTCAGTTTGTATATTACATGTGGTACGTATATGTACATTGTAGAGGTTCGATTTGAAGGGACTTTTATATCAAATCTGTATTATTGCATGATGTATCCCATAGCTAGAAATAGATATATTATAGTGATCATCAAAGTTGCTTGTGAAATTAAAATAATACACTTCTGAACTTATGATAAGCAACAATGCAAACATTTTCCGCTCTCCTCCCCCTAATGTTTCTGGGGGGAAACACTGATTGGATAAGGATTGTATCAGAAGCTTTGAATTTTAATTTGATGAGCAATTGTTGTTATATTAATTTTGGTTGGCCATTACTGTATTACTTACTATACGTGTATGACAACCGTGTCCTTATCAAACCATAATTCTTGATTTTAGGGATTAAAGAATCACGCAGTCACCTTGTTTGAGGTCGGCAAACTGACAGATGAGAGCTTGGATGGATTTCTTGCTGAGCTTGACAAAGTATGTATCTTACAGTGTGTCTAGTTCGGCTACTACTGTTGTCAAATATCTCCCCACCGCCCCTCCTACAGGTAGATGCGACGGGAGAAGGAGAGGCTCAACGTTACTATGACCACGCAGTCACCTTAAAGTCCACAATCCAGTTTTTGAGGAGAAATCCAAAATTGAACCTGAAAGAGGATCTGGGACAGCCTGTTGGTATGACAACAGTGTGTTGGCATACATATGTACTATGTTGTAGTATATTTATATGTGTGTGGATATAGTACTAATGTTGATGGAGTGATGTCCCTATAGGTGTGTACACAAAACAGTTAATGTTCATGGTAAACTATCTTGATTGATTAAAAAAATTCCCATTCCCATTTTAGATTTGTTGAGATGCGAGAGTCTAAACAGTCTCGATGTAAACATACTGTCTCGTGTACTGAAAAAGAACTACAATGTTCTTTTGTCTATGGCTCCGCTGGCACAAGAGGTCCAGCCGGTAGTAACAGTGGACCCCTCCCACCTGGGCCCGCCCATTCCTGAGGTCAACTCTTTGTGGTTCAAGTTGTGGTTGTACGAGGTCACACGGTCTGGTCCTCCGACTGTTCTGCTCAGTAAAGGAAGTAGATTGAGGAAACTACCAGAAGTTTTAAAGGTAAAGAAACTAGTCCCTCAAGTTCATAATTAATCGATATTCATCAGTGCTATATTAACAGACAGCAGTTAGTTTAATAGAGAGTTCCCAACACATTATTGAAAAGTGAGTAGCAGATGTTTAGTGAGAAAAAGTTTTGGGCCACCAGTGCTCTTCCACTGTGGTTTACCAATAATTTAATACGCCATTCTTCTTACATGCTACATCTAATTTTGAGTAAAAGACTTATAGGGAACCTAGTGAGAGATTTGGATAAGGCTACAAGAGTTTTCTCCTTCTTCTCTTCTTCTCTACTGTATCAGTTAGCTGTGATTTATGTGTACGCTGGTGCTCTAATCTTTGTCCTTTCTCTGTCGCAGGGATATTCCCAAGTGCTGATGATACCATGGGGCCATGACAGCACGTTGGTGAACGGCTCCAACCTCTTGGTGACCCTGAATGATGCGCTGACTCACTCCTCCATCCTGGCACAGGGGTATGGGTGGAGAGGCGAGGGAGAGGTAGTTCATGTGACCTTCCCTTTTGAAAGAGAAAATGTTTCAGAAAGTGAGAAAATCTGACTCTTTTCTCTTAATGGTTCTAGTTTATTCATTGAGAAATTTACCATCAAACAGTGTTTTAGATGCTGAAACTTCTAAAACTCTTTGGAAATGTTTCTTACATGTCTGTGAATAGGGCTTTTCTCTAAAGTAGACGTAACATGTTAATAATTGGGTGTGTCCGATTATTTATATTCAGAGCTTTGAATGAGGATAAAAGAGTTTTCTCCTTCTCCTTCTCTTCTTCTCCACTGGCCCAGACAGCTGTTTCTGGGAATTCCTCCCTTCATTAGTGACCCTGGGAATCTTTGTCTTTTTTGATCTTTTGTGAATCCTTGGCTCTTGGCATGTACTCTTATTGATTCTGTATGTTTATACATTTTTAGTGAGTTCAATGATTACTTTTGTGTGTAGGTGATATTGTAAATCACCCAGCTTTAAGAAGATTAGAGGAAATTATTAATCTTGATAATTCCTGTGGTTATGTCAGTATGCTGAAGACGGGAGCACCAAAGTCCAATCAATCAAGCATCAGCCAATCAGCTAGTCCAAAGGAAAAGACTAAACCTGGGGAAAATGAGGAAATTAGTGAATTTCTTGATGACCTAAAGGAGTTGGGTTTAGGTGATTTAGAGAGTCCCAAATCCAATTTAGATAAAAATTTAGAATCAAAACAGGTATCGAAACCCAAAAATGAGGACAGTTCTGCAGTCCCGTGTGACACACTAGAACAGTTAACTGAAGCTGAATCAAAATTGATGAAGCAATGGGTTCCATTTGAAATGTTTTATGGCATTCCTCTCTTCAGTAAGGAAGTAAACCATTCTGTCTGTGACAAGGTAAATTGGCCTTAGCCATGCCTACATGAATATATATATTAGTATATGGATTATTGAATAGCCATGCCTACATGAATATATATGGATTATTGAATAGCCACACCTACATGAATATCTATAGTAGTAGATGGATTATTGATTAGCAGTAACATAGATTCAACAAGTTATCTGGATGTTTTGACCAAGTCAGCAATGGCTATGTATTTCTTCTCATCACTGCTGATAAAGACCTACGTACAGTGTACATACATGTACATGTCAAAACTCTGAGACTCAACAACCCATCTACTGATATACAGCAAATATGTCTATTTTTTTCATGAATATTAATTCCAAGATACCGTTTCCTATGGATATGATTGACAATGCATACAAGACTTAGTAAACATAAATGATTGAAACACTCTTTTGCTAGTAAACACAAATGACTGAAACACTATTTTGCTAGTAAACACGAATGATTGAAACACTATTTTGCTAGTAAACACAAATGATTGAAACACTATTTTGCTAGTAAACACAAATGACTGAAACACTATTTTGCTATACAAGTTAGACTGTGAATGCTTTTCCCATATACTTTACATGATTAGGAGTAATTGTTATAAAAATGAATGTGTATTCTTGAGAGTTTTTTTATGTCTTGGTTTCAAATTAGATTATGACCAAGGGCTTGTTTCAGGAAGACAGCCTACAGAAGCACATCCAACAGTGCCGAATTCTTACTCTTCAAGTTATGGAGTTTATTGCTAAATATCAGGTAATATTTACAACTTTAAAGAACTATCATTAAGATTTGTAGTCTTTAAAAAGTATTGTATACGTACGTACAACTTTTCTAAGTAAGAATTTTTCTTTTGTACTTCAGGATAACACTCGCTTTCCAGAATTTAATCAGCACCCTTTGCAGATGGAGCCAATAATAGTGCCCTGCCCCAATGTCCCACCCCCAACAAAATGTCTGACATTTAATGGATCTAGGTTAGATTACTTTGTGTAAATACATTGTTATATTTTAATATCCCTTGGACACCAATAATTTTATTGTAAAGTTTGACAATAAAGGTTTCTGGAAATATCTGTCACTTAGCTTTTATGAAGACTTAATTGACTGGTATACAGTACAAAACTGTATAGAGACTACAGAAATATTTATTGTATCTCAAAATAATGCATGTATTCTGTCAAGATGTATAGCTGTTGTCAAAGATAAAAAATCTATTTGATACACTGAGCTGGTGTTTGTAATGAATGATAGGAAGTGGCATCTCTGAACTGAAATGTGTACTCTTATTGTTGTAATGATATTAGGTAGTGAAATGTCATGATAAAATAGCAATGTGGTATTATAGCAACTATGTAAGGCGATGCTTCTATTATAGAAATGTGTATATCACAGCTGATTAAATAAATAACTCTATTTTGAAGGAAACATATATACACTGACAGCTACCATTTGTGTGCTGTATTGCAATGGCATTAGGAGGGGGAGGAGTCTATACGTGTGTTAAGCAGATGCCCCCTAAATCAAATTATGATTTCTCCTATAGCCCATAATATTAAATTAGGGTTACATAACAGACCAAGTTTCAGTACCTTCATAATAATTCTTTTATAAATAATGTATATACGTACTATTTTTATACACTGCTATTTTATAGCGAATTAGCTCAATTATGTAATGGGAAGTCACCACATATTGTATAAAAACTATAGCCTTGAAAGTAAATATAGCAGTATTATAAATTGGTTTCTGAAGTAATGAGCACTGGACAGCTAACAGAGGAACAGATTCAAGAGTTACGAGATGGATTTTCTCTTTTCGACAAAGACGGGAATTGGACAATCAATTCGAACGAGCTGGGTACGGTGATGAGATCGCTCGGACAAAACCCAACGGAAGCCGAACTCACAAACATGATCGGTGAAGCAGACCCCGATGGAAAAGGAAAGATAACGTTTGATGTATTTTTATCGCTTGTTAGTAAGAGAAAGGAGCAAACGATATCGAGAGACGAGATGATTCAGGCTTTCCAAGTGTTTGACGATAAGAATGACGGCACTATTGATGCCGCGGAGCTACGTTTCATGTTAACTAGACTCGGAGAATGCCTTCAATTCGACGAGGCTCAGGAATTAATCAAGGAAGCAGGCGTTGACGAAAATGGAAGAATTCATTACGCAGACTACATTAAAAACCTTAATAAGTAGGGTTTATGTGTATAGCATTCGTATATGTGCGTGGAATTGAACCAAAAATGAATACAGGCTTATAATAGATTTCCTTAAAGTTTTCACTTTCTATTTATGTTATAGTGTGTGCGTGTTGTGTATGGAAAATGATTCAACATTAGCTATATCATCTTTGGGATGGTACATCCTTCAAGGAATCCTTATTCAATTAGCTATATCAGTTATGAATTGTTTATTCATGAGGGTGTGAAATAAAAATACAACCTATATTATATTATTATTATTATTAAAGTGCATCGTGTGCTGATCACGCTAGAGAGCCTCACAGCTCCATGTAGCACTATACATGGAAATCAAAAATGATCAATTAAAGATATGCACAATTAGAAAAGAGTCCTGAATCAACATATATAACATCATGGAGTTCTCCCTTTAAATATCCTATATATTATAAATCGGCATGTTTAAAACAAATGAAACAAGCACATCAAATGGTCTCTCCTCCTATAGGCTTTTTTATAGAATAGGCACAGCATGTAGGAAAATGTGTATTAGATTTTTCATGCAGGATAGCCTCAAATCATGGCCAGGTATAATATAACCTCACCATCACCTGCATGAATGTTCTGCATGTAGGCATGAATTGCTAAAAACTATATTGATTGATTATTTCTGATTTTACACATAATTTTACATACTATATACATGCATCCAATGATCCAATGACTATATATATCTTATATGACTATTATATTAATTGCATGCATACATATATGTATAATTTAAGGTGAAGGTAATGTGAACAAGTAGGAACTGCACAATTATAAAAGACTCATAAAAGACTACACTTTGACTTCCTTTTTTGTAGTTTATTGTCAAGATTGAATGGATGGTCTGTTTCCTCTGTGAATTCTTTAGTAGTAGCCCCTGTATAATAATATGTATATAATAATACATATTATACAAGCTACAACATATGGTCTATATAGCTCCTGTATAATATGTATTATATAATACAGTATAATACAAGCTACAACATATGGTCTATATAGCTCCTGTATAATATGTATTATATAATACAGTATATACAAGCTACAACATATGGTCTATATAGCTCCTGTATAATATGTATTATATAATACAGTATATACAAGCTACAACATATGGTCTATATAGCTCCTGTATAATATGTATTATATAATACAGTATATACAAGCTACAACATATGGTCTATATAGCTCCTGTATGTATTATATATTTGTACGTAGTAGGAGAACAACTGCATGTCTTGTCATTAAAATTGCCAAAGTAAAATTTGCCAAATGCCTTAATTTGAGTAATCCACCGAATATTCTTCTTATCAGTCTTTCCGGCCATATACATATTATTATTTATATACATTATTATCATATATATCAACTCACTCATTCCAATTTTTTTGGTGCTTTGTATTGTTACTAAGTTTGCCTTTCTCATCTTTTCTAACTTCTCAAAATATTTCAATGTTACATATTGAAACACTAAATGCATGTAAATGTGTATTGTATATATCAGTATGATAGTGCTAATTATATGTATGTTGCCATGGCAATGGCCTGAAATGGGGGATATTATCTACCATATACTATGTGATTCGCTGATTAAGGAGGATATATATACATATACAGTGTTAATTAATCATATATAAAAAGTTTACCCAAATACCATGGCAATGCATGAAGTATATGTACATTCCATCAGCTCAGACTCCACCTAAATATAATTATATACTTGGTCTTGGCTCGATCCGCCTTGGCCTCTTAATTATGCAGCTATATATATTGCCTCTGGGCTATGTATGTATATATATATACCAACATACTACTAACCTTCCTGCACATTAAAATTCTCTTTCACTGAAACTCGAAAAAATTTCAGTTTCAATTTTTTAGCCATTTCATTTACCTCTTCACTATACAAATGCATTATTTTATATTAATTTAAAGATCCGGATCCTTTTGTGCAGTCCTCGTAGTGTTAAGAGAGACATATAAACTACTGCATGTATGCAAGACTCACTGAGACATAGCTGCCTGGTCAAGAATATCAATTTTGTTTTGTACTAATACCAATACTACATCATTCACTTCTTCTTCTACCTGAACAGAATATATGCTGTTTAGCCAAACTATATTTTTTGTGTCAATTATATATATACATATAGACAAATACATGGAAAACAAGTAATTTATGTATATACGTATATACTGTGAGTGCCTAACTGCACATCAAACTGTTGGACACTGCAGCTGGTCACTGATGAAGGATAAAATTCCCAAAAACAGCTTTCTGACCCAGTGGATAAAAAGGAAGAAAAACGGAATGAAACTATCCTAATCCAAAGCTCTATAGCTATAGGTTATATATAAAAACAGTTTATTCTGCATGAGTACATATATATATAGTATTTCCCTCATACAGCCTCATAATTGATGTCAACCATGTCACATATATTTTTATGATTCACTTCACCTACCTTTGCCTTCCATTTTTGTATATCGAGAAAAGAAGTTTTATCAGTAGTCGAAAACACTAAAATGCACACTTGAGCACCCCTGTAGTAAGCTCTAGTGATAGCATCATATTCTTCCTGACCAGCTGTATCCCATAGCATTAAGGTTGCTAGGCGATCATTAACCCTACATGTACATATTATGTGTCCGAATGAATTTGAGATTATTATATTAATGATTTTGTGTATGTACTATATAGATAAACACTGCGCGTGGCATATATATATACATATGCAGGTAAGTGACCAAATGCAAGGCCTATATATTTAGCTGCATGGCCATGGGTGATTGAAGTTCTTATTAAAAGTGGTAACCATATATGGATTATATAGCAATAATACAGTTGATGCATACAAACATTGCAGAATATACTATAGCAAATATAGTTCTATACACAGCATGGCTATGCATGAGCCATAAATATTTTCAAGAGTTATAATTTGATTTGTCATTATAAGCATTTATTACCGGTAATATAAGTGATAATGAAAATGAAAGTTGGTTGTACTCACAATTATTGGTAATAATAAATGTATGTGTATTATTTATGAGGTATATACAATATACATGACTCAATTTACATAATAATAATATAGTCAAACTCCATACTCATTGTCTATTGTAATGCTACATGTTTTCCATAACCACAGGTATTTATTGTCAAAGAGAGCTAAATATTTGGTCTGTAGTTGTATCTGCACCATACATGGTTAGATGTCTAACACAGCAATTTGGACTTCCAAAGAGTACACAATAAAAATTGTTTATTAAGAATGGGGGAATAACATTTATAACTTTAATATACAAAGATAGATATATACATTATAATAATAATAGTAATAATTGTAGTCCAGAAAACACTGAAAGGGTACTGAATGCGTGTCCCTTGTGACAACAAAAATGTTTAAATTCGTGGAGAAATATAAAACTTCAATAATTATTAATCAAAATATCCCCTTTCTTAATTAAAATATCACAGCTGCTAGTTTTAATTACTTAAATTAAGGATTTATTTGTTTTTTGCTGCATCGTTAACTGTGCATAGCTATTTAATATGATCCATTTCGGTTACTTACCGAATTCGCTTTTCCATAAAGTCGACGCCGATAGTTTTCTTATAGGTCTTGCTGAACGATCCTTTACCAAATCGTTCTATTAATGAGCTCTTTCCCACCCCTCCATTTCCTACTACTACTACTTTGATAGACGGGTCGATATCTTCCTCTAGCATAACGACTAATTTGCTGAATGGATTATCGGCTACGAATTAGTTCAGCTGCTATTGGCACTTAGCCGAGGGCGTTTAAATAAAATGGTCGATAATTGAGGGTCTTGCACTCGAGACTCACATGTCGCGGACGTTGTCAAGAGCACCAAACAAAATGGTGTTTGGCGAGGGACAAGTAAGTGGAATTGCAAAAATACTTAAATGAAAATTGATGAGATATCATATCATTTCTTTTCAGAGTAACGAAAGTAGAAATTCAATCTTATTTAATTCGTCAAAAAAGGAATATTATTCAGTTAGCAATGGCTTTAAGACTTTGCAGAGGCGTCTAAAGTCAACCTGGAACGTAACAAAGTATGCGAGTAGAACGGCATACAATCTGTACGTTTGTAATCTCTTTTCTGTTTTATAGCCAGCGAGATGAATTGACGTCTTCAGTCTTGAAGCAAGCTAAGGTTATAGTATTTGGCGGTCCCAGAGAAAAGTTTTCATCGGCCGAGGTATTTGCACTGGATAGTCTATAAAAGCCAACATCTCGCAACAATTGCTTCTTATCTACCAAGCAGTAGTTCAGCGCTTACTTTAGGGAAGGGGAGGGGAGGGTATTTGCCTCCACTCCCCCCTGAAGGAAGCCAAATTGCACATTTTAATAGCAAACAAACACATTAAACTAAAAATTTAACTGTTTGTCCCTCTTGTGATATTTTCTAAAGAACCCTGGGCATACATTTACTGTAACAGGTTTTACTGTAGTAAGAAAAATAGTGAATTAGATTAATCTTGATAAAATATAGAGAATGTTTTCCACTTTGATGTTTTATTGATTCTGGTATAGTTTGAAGCTTTGAACAGTTACCTTGACAGCGGAGGTAGTGTGCTCATGATGATGATGGAGGGAGGGGAGGTCAAGCATAACACAAACATCAATTTCCTTCTGGAGGAGCATGGTGTCATGGTGAACTCTGGTATGCAGCCTGCACGATAGAGAGTACATATTTGTCCAAATTAGAGGCCCGGCCCTTTATTTTATTCCAATCAGACCCGGCTTCAATTTGAGCTCAGCTTCTTTACCAACGGATACTTTACATATTTGTGTATATATGTGTATAAGAATAAAGTCTTATTGAGCGTCAACAACATGAATTTACTAATTCTGGACGCTTCAATGTACGCTCAATAATATTGACTTTATTTTCATAATGATTGCAACAAGCACTCCCTATTCCTTCATATGTGTATAAGTATTTCTCTGTACTAGTTCTTTTCAGCACCTTTTTGACTTTTCTTTAAGATGCTGTTGTTCGTTCAGTGTACTACAAATACTTTCATCCAAAGGAGGCGCTTATATCCAACGGAGTCTTAAATCGAGAAATTAACATTTTAGCTGGAAAGGGGGTGGGAGGTATTGCGCAATTGGAGGAGGAGTTACCTATTGAGAGTCTCTCCTTCGTGTACCCATTTGGTGCAACACTGAATGTCCAAAAGCCAGCAGTAGCAGTCCTGTCCTCCGGCAGCACCTGCTACCCACAGAACAGACCGGTGTGTGCATTCACTCACAAGGTCAGTATATCAGCTGAGAATGGCTTTCTCCAGCTCAGTGGGGTGTGTATATTGGAGCATCTGTCTTTTTTATTTTAACAAAATGCAAACTTGTCTGTCCTTCTTCACTCCCTCTCTCTGTCACTCCATCTCGCCTCCTCTCTTCTTCTTCACTATCCTTCTCTTCCTTATTCCCTCTCTCTGTCACTCCATCTCACATCCTCTCTTCTTCTTCACTCTCCCTTTCTTCCTTATTCCCTCTCTCTGTCACTCCATCTCACATCCTCTCTTCTTCTTCACTCTCCCTTTCTTCCTTATTCCCTCTCTCTGTCACTCCATCTCACATCCTCTCTGCTTCCTTTAATTGATATTTTGTTCTTGTACCTCATTCTGATTTTTCTAATCCTTGTCACCTTGATTTCCCCTTAATATTTCCTTCTGTGCATCACTCACTGCAGCCTGGTGGAGGCAAAATGGTGATCCTCGGCTCCTGTCACCTCTTCAGTGACGGTTACATCGATAAAGAAGAGAACAGCAAATTGCAAGACATTATCTTTAAATGGCTGACAACAGATGAGGTCAAGCTTAATCAGATTGATGCAGAGGAACCAGAGGTTTGTTGTAGTATCAAAAAGACCTGATCTCATGATAATTGAACAAAATTCTTGAATATATTTATAGAATGTTTTGATATAGCTTCATTCCAATTGTGTACAGATTTCAGATTATCACTTTTTGCCAAATACTGGTAAAATGGCAGAAAAGGTTAAATCATGTTTACAAGAGAGTGAAGAAATTCCTCGTGACTTCACTAAACTCTTTGACCACACTCTTCAGTCACTGGACATGAATGTGCTACCAGGAGTCCTTAAGTGAGACAGCCGAGCTGGGTATCTAACTGACCACACCCACTCACCTCTGACCCTCCCCCTCTTCTATAGGGCATATGACCAGTTGGGAGTGAAACATGACCAGCTGACACTAATACCTCCTCAGTTTGAAACACCACTACCTCCTCTTCAGCCAGCGGTTAGTCACTTCTGCACTGTCATATCAGCAAAGTAGGAGATTACGTGGTAGAAGAGGGTACAATGTGACATGGTAGAAGAGAGTACAATGTGACATGGTAGAAGAGGGTACAATGTGACACGGTAGAAGAGGGTACGGTATCACATAAAGTTCATTTTCCTGAAACGTTGTGTATGTAGGTCTTTCCACCTTCATTCCGTGAGCTACCAGGGCCAACTCTAGATTTGTTTGATTTGGATGAAAACTTCTCATCGGAACAAGCTAGAATAGCACAGCTAACGAATAAGTGTAAGTGAAGTCCTGGTACCAATTAGTTAAATATACATTGAGCCTCAGTTGAGTGGCTACATGTACTTGCCAATGTAACAGGGGTATATAGGGAGTACATACGTAGTACAGTGGAGCAGGAGAATAAAGAGAAGGCCCTTGTACGTACCTTCACTAGGTTTAGTTCCCTATAGGTCTTTACTGTAAAGTAAATGTAGTATATAAGAAAATGGTGTGTTAGATTGTTTATGTAGCATGTAGGAAAATAATTCCTCATGAAAGTCACATGATGTCACATGACCTTGTTACTCTAGGTTCAAGCGATGATTTAGAGTACTATATCAGAGAATGTGGCATAATACTTGGAGTTACAGATCGTCTACCTGAACAACACCAGACTGCCAAGGACATTTTGGAGTTTGTTATGACACAGATAGCAGATTACAAGAAGTTTGACAATGAGCCATTGAGTCATGGCGTAGCACCCACGCCAAACAGTGTTCAATGACTTGTTTGTATTTGCAACTCATTTTAACTTGATTTGTCTGCTTGCCTGGTTTGTGTGCTCTTTTATTTTGTGGCTCAGAGAGCTGAACAGAGTCACTCCATAATGTTATGGTGAAAGTACATACATACATACTAACAATCATTCAATAATTTCTTAAAGTTTAGTAGTCAAAATCAAAACTAAAATAAGAGTCATCAAAGTTGTGAACTCTAACAAAACCATCTTCTCCTCCACTACTGTAACTATAGCAACAAAATAACAAGACGGAGAAGAAAGTGTATTAAATATGCTTATAAAACAATCAACTTACCTTTTGGGATGGCAAATCTTTCAACTCATTGAGCATCTACAGTTTTTGGATTTTAGTTGAACATTGTGACCCAAAGGGCCTTCATCAGTGATGGTGTTTTTAGATGCTCAAAGAGTTGAAAGGTGTCCATCCAGAGAGACAATAAAGGACACTTTGAGAGTAGATCACAGTTTTGCAATTGCTCCATTCTTACCTCTTCCCATTTGGGTGAAACTCGACACTGTTTATGGGTCCAAAGTGTCCCTTCACTCGACCAATCTCTTCTTCAAAGATGAGATGGAAGAATCTGGCATAAAACTTACCAGCCTTTGTTGCCGTGGTGGTCACCTCAGCTGCTTCCTGTCCGCCCCCTAACACAACCTACATTCAGGAAATGTATGTTGTCATGCAAGGCTATCTAATCACTAATGGGCTCTCACGTGCTCTCTGATTGGTGATATAGCAGCTGAATTGATTGGTCTCTCAGTGAAATAAGTCTTTAGTATTTGTAGTGTGTCACTCTCAAAGAGCTTAGACCCCGGGAGGAGGAGGAGGAGGAGGAGGAGGAAGAGGAGGAGGAGGAGGAGAAGGAAAGAGGAGAGAGGAGGGAAGATATGCAATAAATTATACATTAGAATAATGAATAAAGTAATACGGTAGATTTATTGAGTAGGTTATTACATAATGGGTCCTACTCTACTATCCTTACCTTAGCTGCATGATCCTTGGATGCAGTTACAAAAAAGGTACGGTCAATGCTCATTTGCAAGTTATTGATAGACCCTTTGTGTGGATGAATCATCTTACATGGCTTTGTCAACTGCCGGACATCGTACAGTCTTACTTCACCTGAAGGGGTGGGGCAGGGGATGATGCAATCAGTAGGGGTGTGTCTGTTATAGTGCCTCACCATTTTCATGTCCAGTAATGATATGCTCATCAAATGGTCCCCATTGGGCAGACGTGATCTTGGAGCCTTCAATGTCCAAATGCATGCCTTCGTCTTCAGAAGAAGCTGCAGACACAAAATTTATAGTAACTGCTGATGTAAAACATTCAGCTAAGCTCCAAAGGAAAGATCTGAAATTGCTGATTAAGCTACTCCAAGGTCCTGTATACCAATACTCAGCAAGAAGTTTTAAAATAATAACTTGTGGTTGGTTTATCTAAAATGATTTTCAAGCTATCATAGACACTTAGAAAATTGAGCTCAAATATCCGTTTTCTAATGCAGCAAGAACCCCCCTTACTATTTCACAGGCTTTTGTACCTGCACATACGTATACACATCCTAACACTGGCTATCGTACCTGTGTCGTATAAGAAGAGCTGACATTTCTGTCCCATTGTCTCATCTGTTGTGTACAATAGCTGATTGCCCAGGACATTAAACCCACATGTCCGGACTGCTGACTGACACACATAGGTCCTAAGGGGTTTCCCCAACTCACAGTCCCACAGGATAGCACTGCTGTCTGCACTTCCTGTTAGTACCAGATGGGAGTCACCTGACCTCAGCTAAGGAAGTATGGCGTACTTGGGGGCTTCCCCTCCCCTTTGAATATCCCCCTCCTTGAAAAATCTAATTGGCCATTTTTCATAGCAAACAAACATATTGAATTAGGCTGTCCCCTCAAATCCTTGCTATATTGTAATCCCCCTCTCTATAAGTGTGGAAAGTGTTACCCTGCACTAGAACACTATAATTCTACATATGCATATACATCCATTCATCTGTTAGATCTAGCTAGTAGTCAATTATCTACTGACAAATGTCATTAATATAAAGGATTTACTAAATCCATCATCCGGCTCAGTAATGTAAAGATGTTTGGATACGGTTGACATCCACACACCACACTGCCCCTCCGTGTCCATTGTATGTCCCAAGTCTCTCCCCATTGTCTGAATACCACACTGTTGGTTTCGTATCCTTGGCAACTGAAAAGAGCAAATCTCCTTGTCTGTTGTACTTGATACAGGTGACGGATCTTTCATGGCCTTGCAACAACAGAGGTTTCTGTGAATCAAACAGATAATTGAGGTTATGAAGATGAAGTGATGATTTATAGCAAAAGTAGCAACTGTAACAGTGTTGCTTACCATAGTTCCGTGTACTATACGCTACAAACCACGCGTGGTTCTGAGCATGCGCAGTTGAAGATTACGTCATCGAGTTACTAACGGGCGTGATCGAGATAAGTAGCCGAATTATTTCTGATCAGTTGCTGCGACAAGTACTAGTAGTTGGACAAAGTACTTTCCACCGATTCCCTTTTCCTGTTTTTCAGTTAATTTTAATATTCGACGTTCGCGTACTTGTGGAGACGTGAACTGTCAAAGCCTCTAAAGTCTCTAATTAGACTGGCAAAATTCCGCCCGAGAAAGGAACAAGCGTATCCTATAACTATCTGGTCAGGGTAAGTTGCGTCTAAAATGAATTCATTATGTGACTATTAACTGCCAATTTTCTCTTATCTACAGCTTCAGGATTCCTACTTTCTGAAGACCCCGAAGGTAGCCTTCAGATTTGACGAAGAGCTCACTCTAGTGACCGTTCCAGAGTGGGATATTGGCTAGCATTTGCTAAGGGTTAGACCAGAAAAGTGAGTCCAAAGCTCCTACACATGTGTATTATCTGAATTACACGTTTCTCGTTTGCTTATACAGTAGTTATGTGTGAAATTGCCAAACAAGGAGATATTACTGTAATGTCAGTCGACCTTACCCCCCGGGAACTGGTGTCAAAGCGACTGTCTACCCAGGATTCAGAGGACCCATTCTTTGTGGTAACCCTTAGTAAGCTTTATGGTCTTCACCAGAAGTGGATTAATAATCTTCCTTGTATTAAACCCTTTTATGGTGAGCAGCTTTAATTATATAACAGTCTATGAACAATGAATACAAAGATATCCTTATTTATTAAAATATATAAAATGTGTTTATTTTATTGCTGAGGCATGCATTCTTTGCTTCTGTAGCTGTGAAATGCAATCCAGACCCGTTCCTGCTCTCCATACTGGCCAGCCTAGGTTGTGGATTTGACTGTGCCAGTAAATCTGAAATCAAAACTATTTTAGAAATTGGAGTTGAACCAAGCAGGATAGTTTATGCCAATCCCTGCAAACAAGTCTCCCATATAAAGTAGATCAATTGATTATATTTAATTGGTTACTTGTTAATTATAATTAATTATTGTTTCTATTGTCAGTGGTCAAAAGGTCAGAGGTTAAATTTTTATGATTCGTGTCTTACAGGTATGCAGCTAGCTGTGGAGTGAAAATGATGACGTTTGACAATGAAATTGAGTTGAAGAAAATGGCAAAGCACCATCCGTCTGGTGAACTGCTGCTTCGCATCCGAGCAGATGACCCGGATGCACAATGTAACCTTGGAGTCAAATTTGGAGCTACTGTAGCAGAAGCCTTTAGGCTTCTTGGTGTAGCCAGGGAGATGAACTTGAATGTTATAGGAGTGAGGTGAGGTTGTTATATCTTGATATTTACTGTGTTTTTAGTGTATAAACCATTGGCTTTCAGCTTTCATGTTGGGAGCGGTTGTCAGAACGCATCAGCATACTCAAAGGCCATTGAAATGGCTCATGAAGTGTTTGAGCACGGAAAGGGGTTAGGATTCAAATTTACAGTGCTGGACATTGGAGGGGGGTTTCCTGGGAGTAGTTCAACTGAATCACTTTTCCAAGAGGTGTCCACGTCAATAAAGACTTCACTATTGAAATATTTTGACAATGAGCCTGGCTTGCGTGTTATTGCAGAACCAGGTCGATACTTTGCAGCGTCCATCCACACCTTGGCAGTTTGTGTTACTAGCAAAAGAGAAACAGTTACAGAGCAAGGAGAGAAGGTATATAATCTGAAAATCCGGATGGATGCAAATGTGTTGAGATTGTTTTTTCTTTGTTTTGGTAGAAGTTTATGTATTACTTGAATGATGGTCTGTACGGATCCTTCAATTGTGTGCTGTTTGACCATGCTAAGCCTTTGCCACAAGTTCTACCTTTAGAGAAGGAAGTGAAAAGTAAAGCTCATAAATCCAGCCTGTGGGGACCAACTTGTGATGGATTTGACCAGATTCTCGATGACGAGATGCTGCCACCACTGGATGTCGGAGACTGGCTGTACTTTGAGGATATGGGTGCATATACCATAGCCTCAGCGACTTCCTTTAATGGCTTCACTAAACCAATTTGCTACTATTACATCAACCAATGTCACATGTAAGCAGAATTTGCAAGGCTTACTATTACTCTTTAGTTGTTTGAAGATAACTTAATCATTCTTTACCTCTGTAGCAACCGGCTGCTGCCCTTTAAGGTTCTTGGAAGCTTTATGCAGTACAATAAGGAGCACATTGATCAGGTTGCCATGACAAATATGTCTACCGTGCAAGAAAGCATTCCGTTTATTAGGAAAGAGGTGGATACTTGCTAATTTTAAGGAACAAAACCTTGCTTGCTGTTAAGTTTCACTCATTATTGTAATGAATATAAATGAATAAACGAATTATTGAAAATATCTAGTGGATAGCTGCTAACCGATTTCGTTAATTATAAAACGATAATGCACGCGTATTGAATTAAGATGTCTATCCGGGAGTCCTGTAAGTGCAAACATTACGTAGCACTTATTCAATGGAGTCGGTCGATATCAATCTATCAAAAGAGACACTTGAAGAAGTTTGTCACCAGAATAGGGAGAGGAGATGCTGTCACGTTGCAACAACTGCTGAAAGAGAGGGCGACCGTGAGACAGACAGATCGTAAGAATATTAAAATTGCACTAAAAATGAAAACCTCCAATTTGCTACTTGGGTAACCATTTAGGTTAACTACGCATTTGCTTAAGTGAAGTATGAACTAGGAATTTTAGCAGGAAAATGATTGATTAAACTGATAATAGTTACTATTGGATATTAAATCTATTGCCTATACTACCTACATAGGATATTAAATCTATTGAATATACTACCTACTTTTAAGTTTGAAGTCTTAAGAGATAGCTTTCTGTTACAAGGACATTATGCCAATACATGTAGGCTACATGCAAAACTGTATACTAAATCCAACAGCTGGTATCTATAATAACACATATACCGAGGCCATCAGCCTACTCATATACTACATGTACCAACAATAACAAATGCATACTATTATTGTAATAACATGCGCAAAACAATAGTTTTTGATATACTACATCTTATATATAGGGAAGTCTTCTTCACTGAGTCATATATTGTTATCAAAGTTCACTTTCAATTTAAAGAACTAAGTGTCTATGTTTTATGCACACAGGCTCAAATTCAGTTCCTTCAGGATTACAACTAAGACGAGTCATGATTCAGGAGACGTTACCTTTTATAGGATTTGGTTTCCTTGACAACGCTATAATGATCATCGCTGTGAGTGTATACATATGTACTATATTACATATTAGCTGTATGTATGTCTCTGTATTATTCGTATTGCAGGGGAATCTCTTATATATGACACACTGAATGGCAGCAAATCTCTCTATATATTATGAGTGTAGTTTTAGCTCTAATAATCATCCAGCTGTCAGCTACTTAGCATTTCTACACTGTGGACATGTATTCAATTCCCCTCATAGAGTAATCTAATTCCCAATTTTAAATTTACATTTGGTTACACAATAGTGAATCTTAAAAAAAAAATTGCTAATGTGTATGTAAACTAAGATAAGAGTTATTTTCCGTTGAGTGTTAGGTCCTTCAGGTTGATTTATTAAATCAAAAAAACCCTTCATTCTTGGAAATAAGTTGTCTTCCCTAATAGAGGTATCATTTTATTGGAGTCATGCTAAGTTTGTTTATTTTCCATTGCTCAGGGTGAATATATAGAAATAACCATTGGAGCCACTTTAGGAATATCTACGATGGCAGCAGCTGCTCTTGGAAATTGGATATCAGATCTCTCTGGCCTCAGGTAGTGGGAAATATGCAAGGCTTTGATATTTGTTTTAATGGGATTCTGACTTTTCTCAGTTTAGGCAGTAAGGTTGAGATGTTGTGCCTTCGATTTGGTCTCCCAACAGCAAACATCACTTCAGAACAGTCAAATCATCCCTTACTCAAAAGGGCAGTGTTTATAGTATGTCTCTAATATGAGATGAAGTGATAAGGGTTGTTTGTTGCAATCATGATTTAATCCAGAGGTATTATTGAGCAACAGCAATATAAATAATTTATGTTGCTGTTGCTCAATAATATACCTCTTGACTAATATGAGATATATGTATTGTATTTATAGACATGTGGGCTTATATTCAATATTCCAAGACTGCTGGACCTCATTTTTGGGAGTCTCATCTTAGCTTAAATCATCTTTTTGAATGGTTGCTATAGAAGATCCTCGGGGTATTAACATCAGAGAAAGAAGATTTTACCTAACTTGGTCTGTAGATGCTCAAAAATCGTTGGATAACCTTCCAAAAGACGTTTTCCACAATTATAAAAGTCTTAATATTCTATTCTGGATGAAGGTTTTATTGACAATGTATTGGTTTTCACTTATTATATAATCTGATACTAATATACAAAATTGCTCTATAAAATATGTGGTTCATGTTGTGAACATAATGTTGATGATTCCTTGAGTATCAAGCTACAAATGCCACTGTTTCTATTAAACCTCCTGCTATTGTAGCTCACAAAGGCCTACTGGTTGAAATGATTATCTATTTAACAAAGTGTCGCTGCTTATCAATGAGTATTCTATTCAAAACTGTTTATGTAGGGCAGAGTCGTTGGAATATCAGTTGGATGTATTTTGGGAATGTTTCCATTGCTCTGGTTCCACTAACTGTACTTTGACAGTTGCACTGTAGGATTCAGACAACCTATATGTAATTAAATAAATATTTTTGGAGACAACTGCTTAATATTATTTATAAGCATATTGATGATGTGATTTGTTTATTAAAACAAACGATTACATGTCAATGTTTCTCAGAGTTTGGCCTTTTCATAAAACCACTGACTGTTGGCTAAGCTAGCTAGAACACCATCTTTGTTTAGAGGCTCCGTGAAGTATTCGTAAGTTAGTAGCTGCTTCTTCCTAGTCATCAGCTGACCTCCCGCAGCACGAAGCATTGCATCTCCCGCACAGAGATCCCATTTTTTGATAAATGTGGAATGATAATACAAGTCACTCTTGCCTTTAAGAACCTGAAGTACTTTATAACCAGCTCCAGCAGCTGACTCAGTCTCTGATTTGCTGAAGAACTTGTCTACCTAAAATACACATACAATAAAGTTAATTACCAGAGTCTAATGTTTGATGTTCAAGGCTTTAAGATTTACTTTAAATCCCCTTTTTGAAGCTAATGATAAATCAAGCATTTTGGGTCCAATACTCAATTGCCACAGCAATGCTCCTTTTCCAAACTACTACAAACTCCATTAATATAATATATCTTGGAAAAGGGGTATAAATAAAAGATGTTGGTTCCCTAAAACTGCAATGCCCACATGACCTGGTCTCACTATATGCCCACCAAATGTGGCCAAGTGTCCTTACCTCAACCTTTGCTGGGCCACTGTGCGATCTTGACACAATAACTTTGACTGTTTCTTCTAGAATATTCTTCTTATCTGCTGCAGAGATAGCTCCTTCAACAACTGGTCCCACATTAGAAGAAAAGCCATGATCCACCCACCCCCAGTAGGTCACACCCTCTAAAACAGAAATGAGCTATAATTGGGAGTATACACTCATATACCTCTACAAGGTAGTTACCATGGTAACAGTTTATACATAGCAGTGGTTGTACAAAATGGCTGTTATCCGGCAAATAGGCAGTCTGGTAGGCCTGCCTCTAAAGTCTGTTAGATCTGTTGCAAAATAATTGAGAGGTGTGGCTAAATGGACTAGCTTACCAGATAAATTAAACGATAAGAAGCAATTAATATCCTTCAATTAGATTATTTTGAGTGGAGATTCTTTGAAGAGGGCATAAAATAACTAAATTCCATTATTCTTTCCAATATAAGAAAAAAACATGTTCCTGTAAACAGCTATCAACCTGTTTACACAAGTAATATATACATACATGTAGCACACGAGAGCATGTATGATGCAGTGCTTTACTTTACCTCCTGCCTCATGCTTTTCAAAGGCCTGGTGAATGATCCCGGCCACTGGGTTGCCCTTGACAACAACACACATCATCACTGTTACATAGTTCAGGAGAGAGGGGTCCTTCTCGCCCTCTGTGTACTCTTGCGTGGCGTCTAGGGGGTCAATCCACACTACCAGGTCATCAATTGGGACATAATCGTTAGAAGCTATCGCCTCCACTTCTTTATTGTGACCGCTCGGCGCTTTGCCAATCTCAGTAACTTCATCGTGCTCTTCAGACACGAAATTTAGGTTTGGCCATTTTGCTCTCAATCCCGCCACAATAGCTGTGTGTGACTGGTGATCCCCTTGAGTCACGTAGTCATCGCTTCCAACAGACGTTTTCCCTTTAATCTCCTTCTGTAGCTTTCCTCTGCGGACATTTCGAACTATTTCTCCGCCACGTTCAGTTAGTTCTATACTGGCAGCTATAACTTCAGAGATTCGCACGCGAGTTGGCGCTGAGTGTCGTGCTCTTACAAAGTACAGAAAGAAAAAAGCGATTACGAGAGCAGCAGCTACAGCTATGACACGATTCTGTTTAAGCTGGAATCCTCCGGACATAGGTCCAGACGCCATTTTTTAAATGCATCGAATTTTTTAAGTTTTCCACGTTATAATATCTTCATGCTCGTTTATAATTGTTTGTTCGCCTTTCATGAACCTCACCTCACTAGTGCGACTTGTTTATCTAACCTTTGGTCTCACCCATGGGGAAAATAGCACAAAGGGTTGTATGTGAATTATCCTCATGAAAGCTCTAGAGGGTTTCCCAAGCAGCAAGTCAAGGAAATAGTGTCTATTCTACTTGTCTGTTTCCTCAATCTCATGAAAAACCAATACATCATTTTCTTACATGCTATACATCAACTTTAGAGTAAATGACTGTAGGGAACTAAACCTAGTGAGAACTTTGGACAAGGATACAAGAGTTTTCTCCTTTTACTTCTCTTCTTCTCCACCGGGCCAGGCAGCTGTTTCTGGGAATTCCACCCATTCGCAGTGACCCCGGGAATCTTTGTCTTCTTCTTGATCTTTGTGAATCCTTCATATGTATATGAACCATACAGTGGTAGACTATTCATATGTAATTTTGCAAATCTATACATGTCCTTTCATCACATGTCATTGAAAATTCACTATATTTGTGCTTAAAACAACAGTACAGGTTATACAGGCTTCATGTAAATACGGCTTAGTGACGTTTAACAAACAGTGCGTAACTGACATAAACTACAATTTAACAATCCAGAAAGTTGGCAGCCATGAGTAACTCAAGAGCTATCTCGGGAGCAATAGGAAATTCTGGTATTTCAGTGCTACTGTTGGTGTACCGAATCTTGTAGTTAAAATACATACACACTTTACTCAATACATGGGACCTGCAATATAACAGAAAAAGTACACTTTCAAACTGATAATGAAACCACAACCAATATAACATTCACTAAAGAAAACACAAATTGAGTACTCTTCCACAGCAGTACATTCTTATATTTCTAAACTGATCTATCGTAACCCATTAAAACGTTGATACATAATATTGATACTAGAAACGACTAAATCTGTAACTGATTTTTCTTTTCCAAGAGGTAATCAGTTAAAACTCTAATCATATTGTAAACTCACGGTATCTCCCTGAATCGAACTTCATTCGCTTCATTCTCAGCAAACTGGCCTGGTCCGCTCAACATGGCTTTGATGGTGCCCGAGGTGAGGGCGTGTTCTCTTTTAATGATAAACTCGTGTCCATCACTTGAAATTAGCTTAACAAACATGGCCTCTGGTCCTTCACAAGTACCAATTCCACCAGTCTTAGTTTCTACATTTCCCGTATCCGCCATTTTATCACCTGTATTTTTTGGTAAAATGAAAATGACATAGGCCTATATTGGTTATAGACGTCAGAGTACTAACTTATTACTGGTTGGGCAGTACATAAAATTTATGTCACAGTCTGAACAATTTCTATGAATGAACCTATATAGGCCTATGTCATGTTCATTTTATGTACCTGCCCAACCAGTAATAAGTTAGTACTCTGACGTCTATAATGAAAACTCTTTCAATACACCTTACCTCTGCCGCGATTTTCAAAAAATGGCGTCTCAGGTAAGATTTAACCGCAACGTAGGAGTGGCTTCTAGCCCGGTGGGCGCTTATTGCCAGAAAAACATACCCTTCGAATTGTACGTCAGTTTGTGGATGTATGGCAGTTACGAAGAATATCTTACGAGTACACCTCGTCAACGGGGACGTTCGAGCTGTCAAATACGGTGATGGAGATGATTGTACGGTAAGTAAGCAAGTTGGGACGAAAATAGAAGGGAAATTTCGCTAACGGATGCAATATAATAAGCCGTTTTTGCACTTTTTGAAGATAAATAATTTAATTATTTGTGTATCCAACCAAGTCCCTTAAAGGCCACCTTGCTTTCATTGACTAGATATATGTTTACATTGTAGCTCAGTGCTCTATTTCCTCTTAGGTCAAGTGTATATAGGTCCTTAGAAATATCTGATTAGATTGATAGGTCGAGTCAAGTGGTCAATAAACACATTTAGTGATAATACGAAGGTTAATAGCTGTTGTTCGGATGTGGATACTGCATATGTGCTCCTACAACTGTCACTTCTATCATTCACCCATTCTTTCCCTCGCACCAACTGTACATCCTCCCATTTCCATCTCTACATCCTCCCCTCTCCATCTCTATCTTCATCTCTACATCTCTATATCCTCCCCTCTCCATCTCTACCTCCTCCAATCTCCATCTCTACCTCCTACCATCTCCATCTCAACCTCCTCCCATCTCCATCTCAACCTCCTCCCATCTCCATCTCCCATCTCTCTCTTAAGAAACCCATCCCACCCCACCTCTGTAGGCAATCATTCGCTGGCTCCTAACCAGACTTAAAGCCAATGTTGATGCAGCAGTTAAATATTTTGGTCTGAATATGGTAAATAAGACTACAAACGAGAGTTATTGGCTAATTCCAGGCGTACCAGCATCAGAATTTATAAGAAAGTACCTGAGATTACCATTGGATGATTGGAAGTTAGAATCATATATTACATTATAAACCATGATCTATGTGAGAATGTGTTTTCCTACTTACGTAGAGCTAATAGAGGAATGTTTTAATTGTATCGTTTTTTCAAGAACAAACGCCATACAATATTATTGTTACTATTCATTGCTCATTATACAAGGAAAGAGATTTCTCTAATTCATTTTATGCTTTGTGTCTTGTATAATGCTAATTCTCTTGGAAAGAGCTTTTTCCATGTGTGTCTTCCGTGTGTTATTACAATAGTCAATATGTTTCAAATTCCTTGACTTCTTGTAGTAACTGCTCAGAATACGTGCACTAAAGCTTAGTTATCTAACATTATTGATAAAGATGTACTGTTTACATATTCTGTATCACAGGTTGTGGGATATTTATTATGCTTTCAATACCAAATCCTGTTAGGATAATGCACTTTATTTTCACCAAATACTACAAGTGCTTAATAGTTTATTTTATCATAACATTGTCTTCATACCTCTCCCCTCTCTGTGTACGGCCTACCCCTTCTAGCTCCTCCCCCCTCTCTGTGTACGGCCTACCCCTTCTAGCTCCTCCCCCCTCTCTGTGTACGGCCTACCCCTTCTAGCTCCTCCCCCCTCTCTGTGTACGGCCTAACCCTTCTAGCTCCTCTCCCCTCTCTGTGTACGGCCTAACCCTTCTAGTTATAATTTTAGTTATATCCGAGTACTATAATGTTATGGTCTGGTTGTTTATTTAACTACATCACTATAATACGAGTCAACCATTCCATTGTTCAGTGAACATTTGCTAACAAATGTGTATCAGTAGTGAATGTTTGTAGTCAACTGGAACGACTACCCCGCTCACAGAGCCAGGAAGAGAGGTTGAGAAGTTCGGTGTTTCCACTAGAACTACACCTTTCCAGAGAATTACCAGACAGAGAGATAAAAGTTCTACCACACACCAAAACAGCAATCAGACTTTGGCCTGTCATCATGGAGGTGACATGAGATCAGATGGAAGGGTACCCTAATGGCATTAGGAATTATCATTGTGATGACATGAGTTGCTTGGGGTTATATGATTTACCTGAGAGTGATTGAATCTTGTAAATTTTAATTAAAACTTACGAACCTATTTTTTGAGTTATATTCTCTTAGAAATAGTTACTGATTCGTATATCTCCTAGTAGTTGGATGATGGTGTTTAGATGGATATTTCTATCATTTTTAGGCATACCTTGCTCTTGATTTATCTCATTTTATGCATCATCTAACTAAATTGTGTTTGCACGCTGTAACCTTACAAGTGGTAAAGTTTCCCTGGCATTACTAATAATTTCATGCCTAATGAAGTCCTCCTTTTATCACTTGAGTACTATTCCAAGAAAGTTTACAGGAAATTGTACTAGTGGCAGGTGCTGTGTAGCGTAAAGTGATGTATTAATTTTATTGTGTGATTATGCTAACAGTACAACAAAGGTTCTGGTAGACAGTTTAATAGGAAAGGGAGGTGCAATATGTTTTCTTATAGAACCTTGTTAGTAATCTGTATAAAGCTAAACTCTTTGGGTGTACTGTATAGACTTTACATATATACGTACATGAATAATCTAAAACACCATATTCTGAAAATTGTGGTTATCAGGAAGCTAAGGAAACATAAAGAGTATAGACTAAAACTGTGGTTATCATGCCTATGAAGTTAAGGGAACTTCAAGAGAATAGGCTAAACACAATTTTCAAAGACTAATGACTTAGGGCAAACCTATAGAGCTTTATAGGCTTCTTTACTTCCTTTCAGTGACCCTGGGAGTCTTTGTCTTCTTCTTCTTGATCGTTTTGAATCATTCGTTCATCCATCCATCATCCATGCACATACACACACACATCCATACATACATGCATACTTAAACGCACATTATATATATCTTCATTAAGACTAATGACTCACCTTATCAAACATATTGTTGTATTGAACTTTTTGTCACTATGGCTCTTAAATAGTGCTTATTCATGCTTATGACCCTCCTTGAAGTGTGGAGACATTTGAAAATGTTATTTCAAAGTGATAATTAAAATAATATTACTTACTCCCCAGCTGGTATTAATTGACTTGAAAACATAAGAGAACGTATTTTCTCTATTTTTACTTGTAGAGAGTATGGAAGAGTTTTGTAAACTTACATGTTGCATGTTATTTAAACTTTCAACATGCCAAATAGACAATTTCTTTGCAAAAACAATTTCATGTTATGATTGTTTTTGTGTAGGTTTATTTTAAAATTATGGATTCTTCCCAAAACTCCTCAGCACCTGCTATCGCAAGACATGTTCTCCTACCTCTACCTTTATGAGCAGGTAAGTCACATGATAGTCACATGACTCTGTGCCCTTATATCGACACCACCTCTACCTTTATGAGCAAGTAGGTCACATGATAGTCACATGACTCTGTGCCCTTATATGAAAACTGGTGGCCTACCTGTTTCTATTATATTGTACATACATATGTATGTCATTATATAGACTAAGAAGCCTTTCATACATACAGCTCATATTAATATGGGTGGATGGGCTAATTTGATGTGAATGGGTGATCCACTGTGTCCACATAGCACATTTGTAGTGCTACAAACATGACTGACAGTGTTCAGAAAACTGTATCAAAGGCCGTCTTGTGTATGCTCACAATTCTTAGAGGATAGATTTGTTATTTCTTACTAAATTCTAAATTCAAATTCAAATTTCCTTATTTAACATAGTCATTACACATTATTACTATTATTAGTATTATTACTATTATAGTATTATTACTGTATTATAGTATTAGTATTATTACTATAAAATCAGGTTTCACTCTGTTTGTAGTGTTAATTTAGGGTAATTCATCCATTACAGAAATTGCATCAATATCATTTATTTTTAGTGTTTTAATATAGTCATCCTTAGCAAGATTTCCTTATTTGGCCATTTGTACCGTTCAAATGAGTTGTTTGACCATGTATGAAAAACAATTTATTCTCTAGTGTGATATTGTTCATTTGTGATTATCTGTAGATAGCGGTAAAGATACGTGTTGGCTATTGTGTTCCATTTAGGGACTTTTGAAAGTAATGTTGTTCCACAGTACAAATACTCTTGATGTAAAGGAATTTGAAGGAATTTTAACTTGTATTCAGACTGAGTTACAATTCCTAATAATGTTGTAAATTGAACATTGTGAGACTATTGTTTGAAAGCAATCAAATTCCTATGATCACTGTGGTATAATTATTTTCATTCTCGAACAGAAAAGGCTCCTTGTTAATAGAATTAACTCATTCTAGCAATTTTCTGTGAGTGGGGAGGAGATAGATATTCTAGGGGAGGGGGGAGGAGATAGGTATTCTAGGGGAGGGGGAGGGGATAGGGATTCTAGGGGAGGGGGAGGGGATGGGGATTCTAGGGGAGGGGGGAGGAGATAGGGATTCTGAAGGGAGGGGGAGGGGATAGGTATTCTAGGGGAGGGGGGAGGAGATAGGTATTCTGAAGCAAAATCCTATCCCCTCCCCTCCCTTCAGAATCCCTATCCCCTCCCCTCCCTTCCCAAAATGACATCACAATTAAGGGTTATTTTGAGTGTTACGTTTTTGCCTCAACCATATTTACACTTATATTGGCTCAAAGAGGAGCCTTAACTAAGTGCAACTACTTAATAATAACCATTTACACTTCATTAAACAAACAGGGCTGGTATGGATTAGTAAATACCTCCCAAATTTAATTGTTTTCCGTCTCCATGGTTACAGGCATTACATCGCTACCTAGAAGACCATGATATCAGAGTTGACAATGCTACAGCCTTAAAATTGGGTTGCCTAGAGTTACGGAGGTTCTACAGAGATCTCCCGCAAATTGCTCTGTCAAGACCCGAAAACTTCAAAATCTTGGAGAAGGATATCGGTTTAGAAAAGTTCTTTAGGAAAAGCTTGCTTCATGCTGTAAAAGTGAGAGCTTGTTCATATTTCTATATATGATGTCATATATCCTCATAAGCGCATTGCTACCTCATTGACATTAACAGGTTTCTTGTGGAAGCCATGTTTGTGAAGTTGATATAAGGTTTATATAATACATGTTCTAATTTGTCATTTTTGGTCTATAAATAGTAACACTTTCCACCTATTACACAAAGTCTAGTGTGGCTTCTATACAACAAGGCAGTACATGTGTATTTCTGTCTTGCAGCCAAAAAATCTTCGGAAACAAGTGATTCAGTATTTCAGGGAAATTGAAGGTTTATCTGATGAAGCCTGCATTAACCAGTTTTTCCATCTTCTCTCCAAACTAATGGCCTTTGACATAGAAGTGTTTCCAAAATGTGCAGTAGATGTGAGTATAAACAAACACACATTATCTAGCTTGCTTGACACTATCAATTATGTCTCAAGATTTATGCTTGTGGTTTGATTATCATTCTTTGATTTAATACAGTTTTTAACTGGTGTCTATACTAGCATATGTTGCCATGGTTACCAAGTATAGCATGCTAATGCCAGGGAAATGATGCAATATATATATAGTATGTATGTGCCCATATCATAATTTAAAGATGGCTTCTGTGCTATTTTGCTGTTGATGCACACATGACCCTGGGAGTCTTAACATTGTTTTGCTAAAGAATTGTCTTTGTTGAAAAGTCTTAAGATATCAAGTTACTTGTAATTTTCAGAAAAGAATGCTTAATTGCTGTACCATTTGTAGTAATTTTAAGAAAGTACAGATAATTTGATACCACATAACTCAGCCAGCCTTTTCTATGTGTTGCCATGGATAGATGCTTTAACTGTATTTTCAGATGTTCTGAACTGTGTCTGTGTAATTCTATCCATCAGATTCTGGGACCTTATATGGCATCATGCCTTCAATTTTACTGTGTTCCAATTTAATTATCATGATGTGTGGTACAAGGTATTTGTGTACTGCAGTAGAACCCCTACAATATAGACGCCACCCTGAGCAATTACTGTACCCTCATTTTTGGGGTTTAGTTTCTTAAGAGATGTTTGTATGTAAATTACGTAGGTGTTTCTATGGGAGTATTGGTTAAAAGTAGTGTCCAAATTTACATTTTTACTTGCAATTTAAATAAACAGGTTTCTGTGTTAGAAAACTAACAAGCTAATTGGCTTTCTTGGTATATAGGTACATACGTACATATTTGCTTTAAAGCTAGTGATTTCATAAGAATGTTTTGGACATGTTGGTATTCTGACGTATGTCTACTTTACAGACTAGCAATGTTCATTGGTAATTTTGTGTTAATAGAATATATACGTATTTAGGGAAAAAATCATTTTTGGGAAGTTTAAATGCATCCCTTGAAGTGGTGGTATATAGGGATGTCCCCTAGCTAGCGGGTTTTACTATATCACTGTATTAATCCATGGCTTAAGATAACTTTGACTTTTTGTAATATGCCCTCGATAAGAGAGTTATTAGGGATTGCTATAAAGAGAGGGAGAATCTGCTGATAAATTCAGAGTATATTTCCTTTTTGTGCTTCTCAGCTGACATGAGTTGGTGGGGTAAGATCCAGAGTCGAATGATGAGACATTATAGCTTTAAGATCAGTTTTAGATCTTATATTTTTTTGTCTATTGGACCTCTGTTGTCACACAATGATTTTATTCTCTTAAAATGAAACTCCGGCTGCTTCACTACTGACCATGTTTGTGTTGTAATGAAATGTACTAATTTGTTGTTTAGGAGCATGGGCCGTTGACTAATGAAATCCATATTGGGCCCAATTGCGACATTGAGCTGCACACTGAAATAGGAGAGGTATGACATCATCTTACATCACATAGCTATAGGGTGAAACCCCTTAATTATCAACACCTTATATACATTAAATGGACCTATTCTGGAAATCTCCCCTTGTTATGTTACATTTCCATTTCCAATTTATCTCTTTCCCATTCTCATTTAGTCTAAACTTATTGCCCTGTTTCAAGATATATGCGATGTGCAGTATCATGCAGACATTGGAACACGAGGAAAGCTAAGTATTACCATCAGCATGATTGATCAGCCCTTGCAGATCAGAACGGGACACCTGACTACAGCCATGAACATGGCAACTCTATTAAATGGATACTGTCAAGTGCTGTCACCTGCAAAGCACTCTAGGATGAAGCAACACAATAGTTAGTCACATGACTATCACATGACTGTCACATGAACTACAAACAACCCCGTAAATATATTTATTTATGGCACATAAATTCTCTTATTGTGCAACTATTGCTCCTATTAATGTTGTCACCTAGGTTCTACGTATAGACATAGAAAAGAAGCTCTTTTGTCCTTTAACTTTGTCAGTAAAGACCAACATCTTTATATTGTACCTTTTGGTATTTAATAGTTGTGTGATAGTCAAACCACAAGTAACAAGTAATTAAAATCAGTCTTCTTAACAGGAGAGAAAAGAGGGAAAACATGAAAGAAGCAATTGCTGGGAATTGAACCACCATTGCTCTGCCACTGAGCTACAATTGTCACATCAGTGCTCCAGTCTTATTCCCCCTTTTATACAAACTACAAAGTCTTCGTTTACTAATTAGTGGTGATTTTCTTATCAGAACAATGTATTTGTCCATACATGTATTGTATGTAGTTGTGTATATTACTGTCATACTTGGTACATTTGTACATTTGTAGATAAAAAGTTTTCTCCACCTCCTGCTCTTGTGTCACCCAATGGAAGTCGTCCTCCCATGCCCCTTCCCCATGAGACTGCAAGCATGCCTCCCACCAGTCATGGTGACAATGCTATTCTGAGTAGTTATGGAATCCTCGCTAGCACTTATGGCACAGTGGGTTCAGACTTTGATGATTATGCAGAAATCAGCGAAAAGGAATTTTCCTCAACAGGTAGGATGCAAAACACATTTTCCTGATTGTAATTAAGTGAAAAACAAAATAAATTAATTAATTTGATCACAAAGGTCTTTATCAACTGTAAGACGCGGTAGAAGCATGCTGTGATATTTTATTGATTTGTGTGATTTGCTCGATCATGATCATTTAGTACAATTGTTTGACATACACATAACAATGAGCCTCTGCAGTATCCTATTTTTACAATCCTAACAAAGTTATATGATAGAGTTTTTTTAAATATCAAGGAGATGCATGTGCAGGGAACAATGCCATATAAGGTACATATTGGGTGGACATGCCTGTCTGATAGCGGTAAATTATTTATAAATATGTGGCAAAAAGCGGGTCAAACCTGGTTGAAAACCGAACTTGATTTAATCATTTGTATGAAGCGACAAAAGTGAGTTATACCCAGATTAGAAAGGCCCTTATTCTTATATAACTAAAACATTGAGTCTATTGTGAAAATGTTGACCAGTAATGTCTGTTGAGGTTTTCAATTTTCCATTCAAACTGTGCCAATCACATGTGTGTATTTATGTAAGCATGACCACAGTTCCTTATTAGGATGTACATGGTGTTGCTATGTATAGATGTTTTCAAGTACACACCTATCTTACCATTTTCACTATGTAGTTGTGTGTTGGTGTCATTACTACTTGCGGTACTCTCTCTTAAGTGCTCTTCACATTGAAAATGTTGTTTCCATGCACACGGATTTCTAACTGATAACATTGTCTAGATAGTCTAAAGTAGCTTGTTTGTCTGCTAGTGCCTTGTTTTTGCAATTTATGCTCATTTTAATTACTATGTACCTAACGTGATAGGTTTACTGTTGAAGTAAATCTATATTTATGAAGCTTTTGTGAAACCAGTTTTTAGCAAAATTGAACATTTCGACCCCAAGATCTTCAGTACCCTCTAGGTTGAAATGTCCTCATTTGTTAAAAATATTTTGTTGTAGAAGTTCAAGCAATATAGGTACTACATACGTACTTCTGTAAATTTTTATTACCATGGAACCTGCCTAATATGGTCATCTGGACTAATGGCAGTATTAGATAGATGACCTGATCAGAGGGTTTAAAAGTATGTAATAAATGCAATCCATTAAAATCTAAAATATTACATAAAAGCTATTCAGAATTTGAGTCATTTTCAGCTGTTTCTTGTACAAATTTGTACCCTTTCAATATACACTTGTACAGGAAACAGCTGCAAATTCTGAATAGCTACTATTTAAGATTTTAAGGGTTTATACCAGATTGTGTTAATGTAATTGTGTGAATTTTTGCAACTTGATTGAAGTGACCACTATTCATTCAGGTATACAATTGTACCATTGTATTACCATGCCCTGTTTCATTTTCATCTGACTTGTTACATTTTCAGAGTCAAAATGGCATGTTTGTTTTGATCAACTTGTTATTGGAGAGCGGATTGGTGAAGGCCAGTTTGGTGATGTCCACACTGGCATCATGGATAGCAATGTCAAGGTTGCTATCAAGTCATGCAAAGCAGCAAGTACCATCGAAGAAAAGCACAAATTTATGAGAGAAGCAGGTACAGCGTGAAGGATTGTTGGAACATGACATATTCCTCCCCTTCCCTATATTTGGTACTATGCTTATTCATAAATACAACCCAGTAGCTTATAGAGGTTCTTGTTCTAATAGAGGCCCTGCTTCTAAATGGAGGCCCTGCTTCTAATAGAGGCCCTGCTTCTAAATGGAGGCCCTGCTTCTCTTTTTTCGGTTACACATAAACCACAAATATTTTTAATTTCATCTATTTTTATGCCACCAAAAGAAGTAGCATATTTGTCTGAATATAGAAAACACTTTCTCTTTTTGTGTTTACCCTTTGACCCAGGCCTCTATTTAAATTTGACTTCCTTTTAATTGCTACAGCTGTGATGAAGGAGTTTTCACATCCCCACATTATTACGCTCCATGGCTGGACTTTTAATAGCAATGATTACTACATACTAATGGAGCTGGCCCCCTACGGAGAGGTAGGTGAAGACACATATTATTATGTACATCTATACAGAGGTACATACTTATATAGTATAGCAGGATATACTGATAGGAGGATACATGCGTATATGGTGGAATATGCTCAGATTTTGTTTAGTAGATTTTGTTAGTTGTTTGTTCATAAGTATTACAAGGTTTAAGATTCTCCCAGCTAATTCAGTGGTTTGTGAATTATCTGTTAGCTCTACGAAGCTCCAAACTGCCAAACAAAGTCCTTCCTAATATTTCTAGGTCACTGGTGTCTATTTATAGTCCAATATTGATAATAATAATGATTTTTGCTTATCTTCAGTAAAATAGTTGTGGTTGGACTTGCTTTCTTATGGTCATTATATTCCTGCCTTTTCTACACAGTTGCGAAATTACTTGATTGCCAATTCAGGTCAGGTAACTGGATACATTCTATTGAACTTTGTGTCTCAACTGGCCTCAGCATTGAGCTACCTGGAATCAAAGAACTACGTCCACAGGTAAACTTGTGTATTATCACCTTGTCAGTATGTGTCTCAAGTTCAAGGTCTAATATAACATTAAAATGGTTGTGGTTTAATTATCGCACCAATTTTTATTTCCTTTTAGAGATATAGCTGCTAGAAATTTGCTTGTAGTCACTCCATATTGTGTCAAGCTGGGAGACTTTGGACTATCAAGATGGCTGGATGAGGGCACCTACTATGTTTGTGAGTCCTTCTGCATCGTGAATAGCCTAATTCGGGAAATGTTCACGTGATAAATTTTTGTGTTAACATATTTCCGTGGTCTAAATTAACTGCACTTCTTGATTCGTATGAACAAATTAATGAGTGAAAATTTTGTGCGAGAAATTTCGTCGTTTGGGCTAAGCACGAAAATATTTTATCAACGAAAATTTCCCAAATTATGGTAATCTAATTTTTTACATGTTGTGAAGATGAATCTTATTGCCAACTTGTATACAATAAATTAGTCAAATTATAACGCAAACACCAGAAATTGAAATACAGTCTTAGCATAAAAGTACCATTTACAATAAGTGAATACTAAATAAGAACAATAAAATAAATAATTTTCTTACATGCTACATCAACGTGTGAGTGCTTTGGATGAGGATACGAGTTTTTCCTTCTACTTCTCTCCACTGTGCCAGACAGCTGTTTCTGAGAAATTCATCCTTCATCAGTGACCTTGGTAATCTTCGTCTTCTTCTTGATCTTTGTGAGTCCTTCAGATTTCACATGCACACCTGGGCATGTATAAGCCATCGCCACTTTCAAGGCCACCTTACCATCCGCCCATTATATAATGATACAGTAAAATCACTGTTATAATGATGCATGGCAGTATCTGTATAGTGTGGTGGACAAGTAGTAGTGATACTATATATAGTAACAATGCTGTGTTGTCATTTTAGCCTCCCAGGGAAAGCTTCCCATAAAATGGATGGCTCCAGAGAGTATATACTATAGGCGTTTCACCACTGCCAGTGATGTGTGGATGTTTGGAGTGTGCACTTGGGAGATCCTGATGAGAGGGGTGAAGCCATTTATGGGGATCAAGAACCAAGATGTGATTGGTCGAATTGAGAATGGGGATCGGTTACAGCTTCCCAAGGGATGTCCCCCTAGATTGTATCATCTGATGATGAGGTGCTGGGCATATACACCTGAAGAGAGACCTTCCTTTACGGCTGTCGAAGAAAAGATAAAGTATGTTTAGCAATAAAAATAATGCAAGATTTTGCAAAGAGTCTGACCACATTAGTGGTTTGCAGGAATGCCTTAGGAGAAGGTCATTTGTCCCCTTAAAGAATTTCAAACTTCAAATTTCCAAATACACATTAAACTATGTGACCCCCTCAAAATTTTGCTATGCTGTGTTTACCCTGTGTCAATGTTGCTTGACTGATTGTAGGGAAATCCTCCACCAGGAGACTAAAGAGGCAAACCCTGATGAAATTTCTAGAATTGAAACTGGGTGTGACTATGATACCTTTCGTTCAGTTTTGAGCAAGTCGATCAATGGTGTCTCAACTGAGAGTGATGATGAACTGTTTGTGGAGACGGATGAGGTTCAGAGATCAAAGTCTCCTATGGAATTCCATCCGGTAATGGGCTCGCTACAGCCTACTTGCACCTGTAGTAAACCGACAAACTTGCATTTGTTATTCAATAGATTTAAAGTCCAAGCAGAGCTCTCACTAGGTTTAGTTCCCTATAGGCCTTTACTCTTTAGTAGATGTAGGATGTAAGAAAATTAATGTGCTAGATTATTCATTGGGCACTCAATTACTTTTAGTTGATCCAATGATTTTTTTACATTTTTCTTGCTTGCTTCACTCAGTTGAGTAGCAGCTCTTCTATGAGCCCCACTCATCATCCGTCACAATCACCAAAGTACAGAGGATCATCTGAATCTGGTTAGTCCTTCACATTGATCATGTGACTTCCATGTGATCACGATGTGATCAGTGATGTAGCTGGCTTGGAAAAGAGAAGGAAATGCTACGTGATCTCAATTTCTAAATTTGTTGTATAGGATGTGAAACTGACTTTTCTAATAGACCACTACCCCCTCCCCCTCCGGAATTTCGCACTCGTACCTCATCAGAGCCTGTTTATTCTCCTGTACAAAAGAGCCCTTCAAAGACTAATGCATCCCCAGTTCGTCATTCTGGCAATTTTGTAGATGACTCTCCTCTTTCTACACCAAACGAATCGGAGGAGGTAGGCTATTCGTATGTAACTGTTGGAGAGGGGGGAGGGATGGATCAACGTATACATTCACGGCCACTGCCATCACCTCCTCCAGATGATCAGTTTCGACCTAGACCTTTACCAACTCCGCCCCCAGAAGAGGTCGAAGACTCTGAAGTATGTAAAGCCATTAAATAGAACTGTTTAAGAAATGCTCTCAATATGTGCCACTGTTCCAACTTTAGGATCAGGAAATGATAGATTTAACAACCAAAGTTGTTCAGTGTGTAGTAGAATTGAATGGTGGAGTTTCAAGTAAAGACACACCTATAGAAAATTATGTTCCCATGGTGATGAGTGTGGGAGTGGCATTGAAAGCACTTATGGCTAATGTAGATGGCATAAAGTCCAAGATTAATGATGATTATCTTCCAGAAGTGAGTGGAAACATTATTATACATACATGTTCACTCCTGGAGCCAATTTTATTTGATATATGTATGAAAATAGTCTTTTCTAATTGTATTCTCCTTTGCCCCTATATTTGCATACAAAAACCAAATTCCTTCCTTTCTTTCCATCAATTTGGTGCACCAGTCGGTAGTCCTTTGAAATTATTTTGTTTTCCAACTTTGCAATTCATATCAGTCAATTAGTGACATCTACCCCCAAAGAACTCCCTTCTTAGACTTAGACATCACTAAAAACAATTTATCACTAGAGTATATGATAAGTGAGAAGACTTTAACTTTGATGAGAAGGAGAAGAAGAACACTTTTGTATCTTCATCCAAAGTTCCAACTATAGGTTTAGTTCCCTATATGCCTTTACTCTAAAGTAGATGTAGCATGTAGGAAAAATGATGTGCATGTGTAAAATTATTTATGTGTGTACTTATAGGTTGAAATGGCAGAAAAGGTATTACAAACAAACTTAAAACGACTTATTGATTGTTGCAAGGAATGTCAGAACAATCAAGAACGATTATTTTTTGAAGACTGCAAGAAGTCACTACTCCTTGAAGGGCACAACCTAGCGAGAAACGCTAAATCTCTTTACGAAGTTGTACACAGTAGACCAGTAAAATAACAGGGGAATTACCCTATATTTGACAAAATGATACTCAATGACTATGTTTTTGGACTTGTATTTGTATTTTTTGCACCTAATTTTGTAACTATTAAGATTTTGTAATTAGCCTCTTTTGTATATATTCATATGCATTTAAAACACATTTATTGAAAATGAGCAATATATACCAATGGAACTTTATATTAAGAACCTTTCATCAGCATATTATATATGTATATATATATGTTGGTTTTGTTAAATGTATGTATGTATACGATGACTGCATGAATTCTCATATTAGTGAACACCATTTTTAATCTCTGATAGTTTAGGGGTTATATAGTTTAGCATTTTGACATCAATCATCACCCATCCTATGCGTAGCCATCAATCCTTCACACCCTAGCTCAGAATGAGCCTAAAACTACTGCTTGATGTCATTCGTCACTTTAAAGAGCACTTTTTCATTGATATTGTTTTGTCAGTTCTAATGCATGTCAATAACTTGATGTCAGTTAAGCTACTATAAGATTGTGATTGGTCGTCAGTACATCAAGCCATCCATTAGTTGATGTGATAAAGGTCTCTTTTAATCTCTTTTGAGTATCTAGAGACTCAGTTTATGGTTCAAACTTCTTGTCAGATGTTACAATTCTGGGGTCTTCTTCAGCAACATTCATCGTTGGAGTTAAACATGGCTGCATATGAACACTATTATCAACAATTTATTTTATAATATCCTACAATTCACAACTAAGAACTGAGCAATAAACTCAGTTCCAAACACTTACTAAGTAAATAACTCATAAGTTGGCCTAAGAACAGTGATAGTATTAACAGTGCAAAATCAGGTACCAGAAGTGATCTACTTCAGTTCAAGCAGCTCAACGTCAAAGACAAGGGTAGCATTGGCGGGGATTACCCCACTAATCCCCTTGCTGCCATAAGCATAGTCGGGAGAGCACGTAAGTCTTGCTCTCTGTCCTATGGACATTTTGGCCACTCCTTCGTCCCACCCCTTGATCACCTGACCATGACCAATCTTAAACTCAAAGGGCTTCCCACGGTCCCTTGAAGAATCAAACTTTTTGCCATCAGTCAGGGTACCTGAAAAAGTATAAATAAGATGATAAATAACTAATTTCTCAGGCAGGTTCATATTTTAACTTTCTGAGGTGTATTTGAAGAAACAGAAGATTTTGTGATAAAAGTCAAAATCTAACTATCTGAATCAAAATGACATCTTTATTACTACATTTACATTAATGTGAATACCTTGGTTTGTAATCATTGAGTCATGTAAATTTATACTTTTGTCTAAAAACAGTCACATCCTATTGATCCAATTAGTGCCCACCCATTGACTTACCAGTGTAGTGTACCACCACAGTCTGCCCCCTCTTCGGGAAGGTTGCGCCTATAATGTAAACGAGACGGAAGTTCCATGATCAGGATGTTAGATAGGTCACTAGTCTCGCGTAGCCAGACCGCTATCTCGTCTCCATATTCACCTGCTGACGTCACGCGGCCAGCCATGAATATGGAGGCGAGATTGCGGTCTGCCTACGCGAGACTAATCTTTCACAGATAAGTGGTGTCGAACATCCGTTACTTTACTTAAGGAGGTGGGCCAAGTTTTCAATCTTCTTACCATCTCCGGGCGTGATTGTTTCCACTTCGACTCCCATCCTCTTGAGATCTAGAACACTGTATACAGCTGTCACGCAAGCAACCGATGAAACCGAGACGTCACTTAACGCGTGCGACAACGATAATTAAATATGGCGACCTTTATAAGACGAATAAAAAAAGAATTAGAAGAGCTACGTTCGAAAGCGCCTCCTGGAATAACACTAGACGAGACATCGCTTCAAGACAGATTAGATAAGTAAATAACTTTTTTCCGCACATTTAACAGACTGTGCCAATTGAGCTAATTCTAATAATTATTGTTCCAGTGAGGTGGCTGAATAATAAGACTATTCATGTGTTGTAGTGTCGTCTAGTTATTGTGAATGTTAATAAGAGTACTATACAGAATGAAAATAACTATGATTTAGACAACTAAGAAGCGCAACTGATAATACTTGTTCTTTTAGGATGTGTATTCACATGGAAGGAGCTGATGGGACTTTATACAGCGGAGAGAAGTTCACTCTCTCTTTTAAATTTTCTGAAAATTATCCTTTTGATTCTCCAGGGGTAGGTCACATGCCATACATCACATGACCATATGTAGTGTTTGAAGCATGTACTACCTAGTCTCGTATAGCCAGACTGCTATCTCACCTCCATATTTAATTGATGAGGTAATGTGGTCAGTAAAATAGGGTCTGGTAGTAGTACCCAATTGCAGATATGAGTGGGTGGGGGATATCCAAATCTGATGATTTTGACCTTTTTGTACATATTTTGTATTGTAGGTGATGTTTGTTGGAAGTGCTATTCCCATCCACCCACACATATACAGTAATGGACATATATGTTTGTCAATACTATCAGATGACTGGTCGCCTGCACTGACCGTTCTATCTGTGTGTATCAGCATTCAGAGCATGCTTAGCAGCTGCACAAAGAAGGAGAAACCCCCTGATGATATGATGTACTCGAGATTCGGCTCAAAAGACCCCAAAAAAACCAAGTGGTACTTTCATGGTCAGTATCTCTCATAGATGATAGAGATTTCTTCTAACTGTGCCAAGCCTATCTTTGAGATGGTTCATCTTTAGTCTTTTGAGCGTCTAGAGACACAGTTTGTTCTTTAGGACTTAAATGTTTTCTTCAGTAATGAACCATCAGTCTCTCTATTGAGCTATACTGCATGTTTGTATATATTGAGATATGTATGTGTAGAGTGATAATTCAACCACAAGTGATCAAATTTTCATTTCACATGTTATACCTTTTTCTATTTTAGACAATAAATGCTAATATTCTGAAGGTATCATACATCTTAATTGAACTGTTTTTAACACTTTATTAATATGTGCATGAAGGTGATTTGTATCATTTCAGTTTTGTAAATTTGAAATGGGTTTGGGAAGTAGTTTGTACTAGGAAGCTACGAAGTCACTTTGTTGTCAGTATTAGCAACTGGTTCCTCTGTGTCACTTTCTTCCTCTGCCGTGCTCAACCATTCAATGATGTAAAGCGTTTGAACAAGGAAATCTCTCTTTCCTTTCTGACTGTGATGTTCCTTAAACCATTTCATAATGGCTTGCTCTGTGACCACATCCACTGTATAAAATAATCCACATTCATCAATATGAATAAACACACCATTTTTCAACATGCTACATGAACTTTAGAGTAAGTCCTATTAGGAAACTAAAGCTAGTAGGAGCTTTGGATGATGACATGAGATGATGAGAATACAAGAGTCTTTTCTTTATTCCTCTACTCCACTGGGCTAGAAACTACACTGCACCAATTTTCAGAATACTCAACCACAAAATAGAATACTCGATGCAACTGTTTGTACAGTGACTGTCTTCCCATGTAATCCGCAAAATAAGAATTTTTAACTTAATAAATCAATAAATCCTAGCAACCTACAAAATGGCTACCTCATCTACAGTATTATAATATAGTTAGTGCAATCCTACTTGTGGCCTGTATATCATATTCAGTGGACTAAATTCACTATACATGCCAATCTTACTTCTGTACAGCAAGACCAAGATCTTATGAAAGTGTTTTCTGAATGTTGCGTGGTCATAGCAATACTTTTGTATGTGAATAATCAGTGATAACTGAGAAGTTCCTCTCTCACAAAATGGTACAAACACGCTGGCATATGCCTGTGAAAGAGAAAGAAACAATGCGAAGGACTTTAGGCTGGGGGGAGAGGCTGGGGAGAGGCTGGGGAGGGGCTGGGGAGAGGCTGGGGAGAGGCTAGGGAGAGGCTGGGGGAGAGGCTGGGGAGAGGCTGGGGAGGGGCTGGGGGAGAGGCTGGGGAGGGGCTGGGGAGGGGCTGGGGAGAGGCTGGGGAGGGGCTGGGGAGAGGCTGGGGAGGGGCTGGGGAGAGGCTGGGGGAGAGGCTGGGGAGAGGCTGGGGAGGGGCTGGGGAGGGGCTGGGGAGGGGCTGGGGGAGAGGCTGGGGAGAGGCTGGGGAGAGGCTGGGGGAGAGGCTGGGGAGAGGCTGGGGAGAGGCTGGGGAGGGGCTGGGGGAGAGGCTAGGGGGCAGACAAAAGGAAAGAAAAACAATACAGGTTTACCCAGCCTTGAAGAAAGCCAAATTTTAAAAAGCAAACAAACCCATTGAACTAGGTTACCCTTCAAATTATATTTGTCCTCCTAATTACAATATTTTCTAAAAGAAACCATGTATTAGGATTAGGATTAGGAATCTAATTTAACCTGGGAAGCCTTTAGCCAAGAGGCTACTCTTCCAGGCACCCACAATAGTACAAACAACATAAACACAACATACAGTAAATCAGTCAGCAATAATCAGTTTGTTCAGTGGGCAATGTTTGTTGTCAAGCATGATGTAGTGACTGTACCTGAAGATGCTTCAGTGCCTGTTCGACTGCAAGATCCTGCTTCTTGCTCATCTCCACAGCTCCCATTATGCAACCCCAGAGCTTCAGGTAGAAATGTGTAGCATGATAAAGATATTAGTTACATTACTACAGGAACAGAAGCACTTTAATACAGTTACATTACTACAGGAACAGTAGCACTTTATTACAGTTACATTACTACAGGAACAGTAGCACTTTATTACAGTTACATTACTACAGGAACAGTAGCACTTTAATATAGCTTCACTACTAAAAGTACTGGGTATATATGTACGTATGTATGCGTATGGTCTAGTGGGAAAAAGGAAGAAACTGTCCTTTTTTGTTCAAAGCTCTATAGATTTTCCCTAAATAATATACAAGTCTAGGAAACAGTATATTCTGTGTATATATAAGTATTTTTCCATAGCCTCATATCGATGCCAACTACGTATTAGGAAAATTATACCTTAGAGAGATTATTCACGTATTTACGTATGTATGTATTGGAAATATCTCGTTCGTTTAAGCCAGTTGGGGTACGTACCAGAATGGTCACATCAACATCAGTAAGGCTGGTGTCCCTTATGTGCTGGTGGCACATTGATATGATCGGTTCAATTGGATTATCATCTTCTTCTGCAAAGATGTGATCAATTTCTGTTCTTAATTCCTTCTTGTACTTCTCTTTCTCCTGTATACGTCTTAGCTTGGAAATGATTTCCAAGCCTGCCTCAGTAAAGTGGGCATCAAAATATTCTGAAGTCTGCTTGTTTGGCGGCAGAAATTCCTGAAAATAATAATTAAATATCTCTACTATTCAATCACAAATTCAACTCCAGGGTTGGGGATCCCATAATTACGATAATTAAATTATTATATTTGCATCGCTTGATATTATATTCAAAACATATATATTGGCTCACAAGTAGCTTTCCTTCCAAATTAGCCTTTTTCAGAGCAAAAGAAAGATTTCCAATTTCTCTCTCCTGCAACCATACTCGAAACACAGATGTCAGGAACTGCAATGCAATTCCTTCCTTGGTTAGATATTCATTTAACAAACTCCTCAGTACAGTAGTTGGAGCAAGTCCTTCCAAGATGACTAGAGTTGTAAAACAAGCTAAGGTCCTACATTGGTCATCAGTGAAGCCTTTAAGAAACTTTAATATATGTGTTAATTCTTCTTCAAATATTTTCTGTAGATATTTATGCCTTCTGAGTAATTTCACAAACACCTATTAGAATAATATACAGACAAATTTTTATATACACTTCATTTTACAAGGGCTATTGCGCAACAAACCTGTAACATCTTCTTAACACTCTCCATGTCTCCTCCATATCGTAGGACACTCACGTTGATGGGATCTTTGTCCTCCACTAACGTACCCCCGGGGGTCAGGAGGCCTCCCGCTATCATAATCTGAAGGAGGTACTGGCCGTAGGTCTTGTAGTCCATATTGTTATCACCGTTATCGAGAAACTTGGACACTGCCTCCAAATCATTTTCCGCCTCTACTATGCCAGAAACTATTACATCCCTAAAACCAGTAATGTCAAGCTTTTGTTTCTCGTCTCGCTTTCTGGTCTTCTGCCTTACACCATGCAGAGTGGGTAGTTGTTCCTTTGTACTTCCAGTACCGGTGGCCATTTTGTAGGAAGCACGTGTGACGGGGTGTGGCGGGAAAATCAAGCAATGGAGTTTGTTTTTCGCTTTCCTTTGTCAAGACAACATCTCTGGTCAGTTCCTGTCCTTAAACCCATTATTTATCAATTTACACTATCAAAGTTTCCTTTTACTAAGGACGTGCTCATAATATTTAACAAGCAATGCTTTGAAAAACTACTTACTACGTATTATTAGCGATTGAGTTGTGTACATACGTAATTATACCTACGACCGACTATTTTTAGGGATAACAAGCCGGTTGGAGAGACAGTTAAATTGAATGTAACTCAAAATGGGTGAGTTGTGATAGGCAAAGATGTGCCTACTGGAGCCTGATATAACAGACAACACTACAGTAAGTACTTCTCTTCATTACCTGTTTCATTTAGATGGCCAAGGTTTGTGTTGAAGAAGAATGCATTGCAACTGGCAGCAAAGCAGGCTATTATCAGACACAACCACAAGTGTTTCCTGATAGCAACACCAGAAGCAAACATAGGTTAGTTTTCACCTCTTCCTCCAATTCCAGACCTTATTCAGGTGTCCATTTTATTAAAGATGAAGGGCTAGTACTACAGGTAGACCGCTATGATCCAGGCCACCTTAGAAGGTCCTCTTCGGGCGATGAAGAACACATTCCCACAGTTCAAATGGGCCAAGATGTTGTTATACCATTTCAACTCACCATCACCAGAGATGACAGAGGTGGTGAGGTGGGCCTGCTACTTAACATGAGACAGATTGAGAACTCTATCAAGGTATGGACATACTGTACATATATGTATGTATGTACATATGTATGTATGTACGTATATATGTATAATATCACCATTTTATGGCAGTGAATAACACAAGGTATATGTCAGTAAGAGGGTATATGAATGTTTACATGCCTGGTTCTTCTGAGGAGTGCAGGAATTGACTGATAAAAGGACCAAAAGTACAACCTTGCTACCTGAACATTTGACAAGAACAGTAGCTTTAGCTGTCATCCAAGACACATCTGTGACCTTCCAATGTATGTAGATACACACATCAGACCATCTTGACTATATATACATTGCAGTGTGTGAAGTAGTGAAGTGTGAATTTCTTTCATAAGAACTGTATGTACAACTGTACTGTCATAAGAACTGTATGTACAACTGTACTGACATAGCAACTGTATGTACAACTGTACTGTCATAGCGACTGTACTGACATATGTAGGTGGTAGTGTGGTTTGTATGGAGGATTTTGTGGCTGTTCCCATCAACTCCATTCCGATTATTCCAACTGCACTGGCCAGAAACACCAGTGGTCCCCTGGTCCTGTCAAAGGTACAACAGAGGGTGAGATGTGGCTACCTGACAATGGAGGAGACAAGAAAGCTGATTCTCCTACTGGACACGGAACCAAAGCTATCCTCCCTTCCGATTGTTGGGTTGTGGGTGAGTGGAGTGGAGTCCATCCACCACCCACGCGTGTGGAGCGCTTGTGTGGGATATTGTTGCAGTAATAGTATTGTGGACAGGTAAGATAGTACTGCCGTACAGCAATACCTTAAGATTCACTTCAACCCTTACCCAAGTGTGTGTAAAATGAATTTCTAGTAGTTGAAGGGATCAGTTATTCCATTAACCGTGGCATTTAAATTGGCCGTCTTGTAATTTCTTATATGATGTATGTTGTTATCGTGTATATGCTTTTGATCTGGGTCTTTTTCATCTAAGCATGGTCTACTGTACTTTCTGTCTGATTCTAGTTTTGACACTTCCCTTCTGTACATTACTTGTGGTTGCTGTAATCACCTCATATTCCTCTCCTAGTGAGAGCAGTGTATGTATGAATGTGTTTGGTCTGTGAAGTATGTTATGTACAAGCCATCTAATGATGTACAGTACGTCTATGTGTCTTCTCCTCTGTCCCTCTGCCACCTGTGTTTAGAGCGTACGGTGATGAGAGTAGCTTCCTCCTGCTAGTCTACAAGAAGGTGGGAGAACCAGAGTTCTGGCAGTGTAGCAGAGTCAAAAGAACCTTCAGTCTACTGACCTCTTCAGCTGTCATACAAAGACAGGCAAGTCTATAACAGGAAGTTAATCAGCTCTGTTTGACTGAATGATTATCATTATTTGTAATTCATTATTCTTAGCCATGTATATACGTGTATAGGCATAATTTATACATGCATACATTTTTGAAAAGATAAAGTTGTGTAATTGCCATGTTAAAATATTTATTTCTTTAGCACTAGCAGCAAGAATTATAACTTGGCATTTTTGTATCCCTTAGGATCTAAGTTTGACAATGAGCGAGGCTAAGATGTTCACATTGATGCCAGAAGACCCGTCTACAGCCTGTGGGACACTCTTTTATTCTGTTCTGAAGGAGAGGGAGAAGAATTTCACATTACAACAGCAGTCTAGTGAAGATGTTTCTGAGGACAAAAAGTTTGAAGATGTTCTTCCTAGGCCACACCCCCTTTGTCTACAGCAGGTAAGGGCTCCCTAAGAACCACGCCCACTTAGTCTGTAGCAGGTAAGGGCTCCCTAAGAGCCACACCCACTTAGTCTGTAGCAGGTAAGGGCTCCCTAAGAGCCACACCCACTTAGTCTGTAGCAGGTAAGGGCTCTCTAAGAGCCACACCCACTTAGTCTGTAGCAGGTAAGGGCTCCCTAAGTGCCACACCCCCTTTGTCTGTAGCAGGTAATGGCTCCCTAAGAGCCACACCCACTTAGTCTGTAGCAGGTAATGGCTCCCTAAGTGCCACACCCCCTTTGTCTACAGCAGGTAAGGGCTCCCTAAGAGCCACGCCCACTTAGTCTGCAGCAGGTAGAGTTCCCTAAGTGCCACACCCACTTAGTCTATAGCAGGTTAGTTTCTTAAACAAAATCAAAGGAATATATTTTCCTTCCAAGCTAATAATTCTTGTTTTGCCAGAAATTGAAAAATAATTTGATCATTCCTTTTACAGACTCCTTCTCACAGAGCAGCAGAGCTCTCAATCTGTAGAAGCTGTGTGGAACAAGAAGATGAGGAAGTTTTATCAACATTATCATTGGAGCTGCAGGATATTTCTCCAACAAGCACCATCATACCTGTCACACTGAATGATGAATACCCTCAACTTAATGAGGTCACAGCATCCTCTATCTGCTCGCAGGAGAATCAAAAGAGCAGAGCAAACATCAGCCTCACTTTAGACCACACCACTCCACTGTCTGCTAGACAGCAGATGAAGGAGACTCCAAAGCGGACACCTCTTGGTGTGATATCAAACACACTTCAGAACAAGCAAGCTACTGGAGTTGCCACTCTGAAATCTCCTCTCGGAAGTGGTAAATCACTGAATGATATTCAAGACTCATCATTACTCCCACAGATTAGGGAGTCGGACACTGAGTGGAGGAGGAATCACACATATTCTACTGAAAGCTCCATCCTATCCAGACAACAGGCACTGGATAATCAAAGTATGGAGACTCATAAAATCATTAAGAGACAAGAAGAACAGCTCAAAATCCTTCAAGAAAAGGTTTTTGTGTTCATGTTTTATATGTAAAGGCCTCCAAAATTACCTATCCAATACATACATATACGTATGATCCATATGTATGTAGGTTGAACAGTTACTGAAGAATCAATCCCCTGTTATTCAAGTTCAACCCACTCCGTCTCGAGCCCAACCCACTCCATTACAGGCCCAACCCACTCCATCTCGGACCCAACCTACATCATTACAGGTGGTATCCACCTCCACAAGCACTGGATGTAGTTTGTTAGAAATGACATACAGGAAACAAAACAGCCCGTCATGTGAAGATGTCACTTCCTCTTACCAGCAAGGTACATGTTAACTTGGTTGTCGGGTGCCTAGGTCTTACTTACATAATGTATATGTATATAAATCATCAATAGACTTGTATGATGGGTAAAACCCTGGCTAATTATTTGCCATTAGATCCCAGTCTCTGTCCTAGTGAGTGGAGTGTGTCAACTCAAGTTGAACAAAGCTTTAGCCACGCCTCCTCGCTGCAACATGTTGACATTAGGGAACTTGGTCAGTTGGAGGATGATGAAAACGATATGCCTTCTTCGCTATCAGGTAAATGAGGGTGTGGCCAACAGCCAACCACACCCTCCTTGTCATCCCTTCCATGTATAGGATTCCATAGAGTATATTTAAGGTTATTTACGTAGCTAAGCCTTTAAATGGAATAGTATGTCCTTTATCATTTCCAGGCTGTGATGGTAGAATGAAACAGCTAAGTCAGCTGAGTTCTCCTGGGGTCGGGGATAGTGTGAGCGTTCTTGAACATCAGAGAAATCAAGAAATTAAGGGTACCTTAGAAGATGAGGACATTTATCAGAATATTCTAGTAAGAAATCCATCTCCTTCTGATGTTGTTTACGTACGTACAAGGGTCCATGTACATTTTATTGGTAACTTGAATCTCCATATTAAAATTAGGGAAATATTCAGCAACTTCTAACTTTGGAATCAGAACCTCTGCCTCTCAGTTCATCTTCTTCTATCAGCACTTTTACAGCATCTTCTGGATCTGACACAACAGATACTTCATCATCTCTTCCAAGAGAGCCCAGCCAATCAAACAGTTATCAAGAGCAACCAGTCAGTGTATATATACCACCCATTCCTCATATTAAGTAAGTTACATTACCATGCTATTCCTATTATGTATTCCTTTTTAAGTATGTCAGTATAATGGTGCACTGGAGTTATTAACAAGCTGTTAAATTGAGTTATGAGTGGAAACTTCAAAGGTTTAGTGAATAGATATCCAGAGGTTTTCTGTCAACCCTATATTTTGGGCCTGTACTGTTACAAAATCCTTCACCAAATGTTCTCTAATTCATGTTGATCTATTTTACTATTGATGCATTATTCTGTACCAATACGTATGTAGGTATGTAGTACTCCCTAAGTAGGGATTGCTGAAGAAACACAACTGCCCTATCCATTAACATGTATATGCATAATATTACAGGTACCAACCCGAAGTGTCCATGCTTCCGGTCCCCAAGATCCAGATCCCTTTGACTGATATGAGTATGACCACAGTGTGTGAGGAAGCTGATAAGATTGCTTTGAAGTACCTGAGGAATGAATGTATGTTTTACATACGTACGTATGTCACCATTACATGGACTATGTAGGATATTTATGTATTTAACGAACTGTATAATCCTTAATCTCAAGGAATTGTCTATCTTGTCTATTTGTAGCAATTCAGATTAACAATCACACTTTGGGACCAAGGGAGGTTTCCATGGCAACTAAGGAATATTTTAAGAGGCATGGGCTATTGCAGAATGAAGTGGATACAACTACTCTCAAAGAGAATGTACTCAATATTGACAGATTAAGAGAACTCCCAAAACTGTTTTGATTTCATAAATATGTATTATATATATATAAGTCATTATGTCTAGTTAACCTCATGATTCTGACTTCTGGTTTTTATGCTTGTCATATATGATATACTACACATAGAAAATATTCCTTGTTGAAGTGTTAATACCGGTCCATGCAGGGCAATATAGAAGTGTGCTTTTAGCTGTTCCTTCCTACAGGTTGATAGTTGATGCTATATCATAAAATTATTAATAGAAAAACAAAGCTTTTTGGAATGGCAGAGTTTGCAATTGTTTTATCGCAATTGTTTCTTGTCATCACTAAAAGAGACTAAAACATATATAAAAATGATGTGTGTGGCTACTTAATGTATGGTTAGTTTTATCACATGACCACTGCCTTGTTCATCTCTACTTCTAACTTCATTTATTATTTAACTTACTTAACTCATAAACAGGTATCTCTTCCCAATTATACTCATAAGTGTGTATATGCCTTTGATTGATCTTAAAGTGGTTTGTTTAATTAACTATAAACTCAACTAATTAGATGCTAATGAGTTGGCAGGGATAAATATCAGTTACAGCAGTGCAGTGAGTAGGCGCTTATGAGTATATATATACAATCCCATGAAAAAGATAAAAGTATTAAATAAACATTGAAGGAGATGGATATACCATGCTCGAGTCATACACCATATTAGGTATCTACAAGTCAAATGTTTCCTTTAAGAAGTCATTGACAAAAATTCCTTTTGGATCCATTTCTTTTCTGAGTTGAAGGAAATCTTTCAATTTCGGATACATTTCTGACATGTCTTTGAAATTGGAATGAAACCATTTACCCCAGTGGGGCCTTCCCCTAAATTGTCTACTTCTGAGATAAAATCCTTCAAAGTAGGTTTTAATCTTATCCTCTGATGGATTGTACAAGAGCTGGGTGATGTGACATGAGAGTTGATTGTAGTTGGGACTCATCCACAGCTTATCTGCCGCAACTACACGCACCTTAAAGGGGACACAAAGGATATATTTGAATCATAAATATCTTCAAATATATATTCACATGAAAAAACTTGGTCTACCTTATGTGTCACAATAATATATATTGTAGTCAGTCACAAATTTGTAGATGACATTCTTGACTTGTGTCTTATAGTTAACTGGTTATTTACATCAAATATCCTACGCAATTATAAGTTTAGGCAATGAAAGCCACAACATGTTTTGAAAGTTCGCAAAGGGAAGACACTAAGGGTAGAACCCTAAGTAAAAGTCTATTAATTAAATTTATATCTGAAACAAATGAGGTAATTTAACTATAACAACAAAACAAATGAAATTACAAATGTTTGATGATGGTGAAATGTACACCAAACCTTGCCCATCATATTAAACATTTCCGGCTACGTAAGCAATTACAACAGAACTTAATTGATTGTGTAAGCCAAAGAAAACGACAAAGTGCTTAAATAGAATAACGATATAGTAAGTTCAATTCTTAACAAAATAATCTTGTTTAGAACAATCAAAAGTTTTCATTCATAATAGTAAAAATCAAATTATCCTTTAAAACTGTTGGTTTAGTGTGAACACTGAATCAACACCTCTTAAATTTTGCCGTAACAATATAATGAAAGGCAACATGTAGTAACTGGTTTTAAATCACTTCTATTATGCCTTGTGTCTAAGTACTAATTGTACACACTTAAATAAACTGTTATATTTCTCAATTTGTTTCTTACAAATTGTTTCTTACAAATTGACACATAGATTATGTAATACTTTTCATAGATTGCTATGGATGGGACACCTTTTGGAGGTAACGAGGCTTATGTTGAACCTTTGCTACTTGAGGGGGATTGGGAAGACATTCCTATTGTTGCCCACCAAGAAAGCAAAAAAGGAATAGGTGGAACATCTGAGATTGTGACTGGAAAATAACTAACAAATATGTTTGCACTTCAGTGGCATTGATTTCACATGTCCATTGCATAATCACATGCAAAATTCCTGTATTCAAACTACGGAAGACATTTTATCCCTATTATTTAACCTATTTATGTTAGTAAGTGTTTTAGAAACAATTAAATACACTATATTCAATACAAAATTGATTACTTAAATTCCTTAATTGGTATTTTGGTGGTAATTTGAAAATTCTAGTAACAGAATTGTGGCAAACACATTTCAGTTAAGGCATTACCTCTATGATGTAGTTGATAACTATATGCTTTGTATGCACCAGATCTATCAAATCAGAGAGGGCTGCGCTGCAATTCTCCAAAGCCACTGACAGTTCTGCTTCAATATGAGTAGCCTACATGAAAAACAAGGCTTTAATTAATTAAAAATGGCCACCCATTATTTCGCTAAATACTTTCTCTCAGTACTTGGTAATTTGGTATGTTGAATACATTTCTGTACAAATCAATCCTTTCTTGGGGCGGAAAAACCACCCCGGACTTCAACAGCAGTTCCATCACCTTCCCTCCAACACAAGATGGGGCAATACCAGCTATCCACTGGATCACTTCAAACAGGTAGCCCTGGTAGAGGCAATAAGACCATCAAACTACTGTGGAACACTTTGCTCAATCATATTCATAGTATCCATTTTACAATATGCTCTAACTAAACCTTCATCTGGTCAAGCCAGACCAATACTTAAAGGCAACACAGGAAATCCCCAATACTTCACTCCTAAGAAGCCACCTCTGTATACCAGCTGCACAGTGGTACGTACCTGACACTATACATGCCCATAGCTAAGTCTACCACTCCATTAGTTATGTGCACAAATATATATTTGAATAGACAGACGTACTGTAACTTTCATGAAGAGAGGTGAAGGATTATTTTTCACTTTCTCTTCAGTCCTGTTGAACTGAAATAATCCACAAGACTCAGAATGGATCTCTAGCCACATCTTAACATGCTCAGCTGAATGAAACAGTGTCTCCATCTTCTCCAAACACTCAGAAAGGGGCAGAGGCTAGTGAAATACATTTGAAGGACAATGCAAACATGTACAGCATCTTTCTATAGTTAAATGTGAATAATACCTGTACAATCTCTTTGAGATGATATGCTTCTACAAATTGAAAGGTAATCTCAGTGATTACCCCAAAAAGTCCAATATTTATAAGACCACTCTCATATAGAGGAGAATACTTTTTGACTGAAACTGACTGAATCATAAAAATCAATAGATATATTGATGGATAGATAGAAGGATGGATGGATTGATGGGATGGGATGGAAGGATGGATGGATTGATGGGGTGGGATGGAAGGATGGATGGATTGATGGGATGGAAGGATGGATAAAGTAAAAGATGTATTAGAAGTACATACTGTTCCATTGGCTAAAATCATTTTAAATTCTGTCACCAAGTTGGCCATGTTCTTGTGGTATACACCCGTCATATGAGTAGCTGAATTAGATATGCCAACAATAAATAATATACGGTATACAGTATACGTAATTAGTGCTGATCATGTGACCTCCAGCCAATGGAATTCTGCAGAGAAGGTCACATGATTAAAGATTAAAATCAAATGATGCACACTTTTCCTTAGTTGATTATTCTGAGTCAATAGTGAGGCCAATAACCTTGAATCTCATTGGCTGGAGGTCACATGATCACCACTAAATGTATGTATGCAGCAAAGCCCTTCCACTTATAAGTAAGACTCACCAGTAGCTACAGCTCCAGCTACAGTTTGGTCAGATATGCTGGGCAGTATTGGGAGAGCATAGCCCTGATCCTCCAGCAGCTTTGAGAGATCATACAGTGTTGTCCCAGCGAGGACAGTCACCTCCTTTGAAACTGTGTTCAGGCTAACAATACCTTACACAGTGAAGTGGAAGAGATAAACATTTACATATTATACAGTAAAGGAACTTGTTGAATATTAAAAGTTTCAAATTAACAATAAAAATAATAAACTTAATGAATATGTATTTCTATACAACCAATATGGCATATGTATTACTTTTCATTTTAGAAAACATTACAGTATGTAATGTACACAAGTAAGACTATACATAACTTTGGCCAATGTTAACCAACCTGTCATTTTTGCCAGTGAAATGATCACATTTGAAGAGGTTGCCACAGGAGACCAACTGTGACCAGATCCAACCACACGTACCTTACTTCCCTTCCTGTTGGCATCTATTAGTGTTAGAGCAAGATCATCCACCGTGGTTGGCATGACAACCATTTCAGGAGGAAAATAGTATTCATTGTCTACGTGCAAACATAGAGTGCAACAGACAATCACGTGTGGCAGTTAGTAGGCTACCTTGCTAATAGATATCTACGTTAATTGAAAAATGCAATTTTAAAAAGCTGCAAAAGGTATTCATGTACGTTTTCATTATATTCTAACCAAAACTTATCAGCGGTGTTCGCCCACTTTTCCGCGTTTCGTTGGAACTGAGGTACCACGCCACGAACATCAAGAACAACGTCAAAAAATAGAGCTTCATTTCGGTTATATACCTATATACCTACCCTCCTTCATATATAAAATGGCCGCTTATAAAACCACACCCCTGATAAATTAAACATTTACACACTTAGGTCAAATGAATGTGTTCCTTTGCTGGGTAAGTTGGAATCTTTCTTGGCTGATTCGTCGCTCAAAGGGTTGTGTAGGCTGCTATTGAAGGTACCCTTCAGCAAGGTGTTCTTCATTGAAACGCTCAACTGCCAAGAAATAGTAAAAAAATAACTTTAACATGTTATTCCACAGTTTCAAAATACTAGCTTACAGAATAAGCGCCTGGTCCAGGTACAGTATTGTTTGGTGTCTTGAAGCGATGCTCTCTCGATGAAATCTCCCCTTGTTTTCCAGGCTTCACCAGTCCTTGTTCAATCTGGTATTCTCCTGGTCCTGAGTGTATATACAGGTACACATAAACATGAGCAGAGTGATAAGCAAACCACAAGTAATCAGTTTGTCACACAGTATAGAAGAAAAACACAAAATCAGTGTCGTCAGTCCAAAGGTGCCAGCCCCCACTTGCTCTATCAGTGAGCTTGTTACTGCTTGTTCCCCGTACAATGACTACCTCACCAATAGGTGACCACTATACGTGTTTACCTGGGTTGTGTCGGTCTGGCTCCTCTAGCAGCATGTCAGCGGGCTTCTGGGAGCGAGTGCTTGTGCTACTGAATGCCACTTTGTGTCCATTTGTGGCCGATTTGATGTCCTTTTTATCTAATGGACACATATGTACATATGTACGTAGGATGGTAGCAAAGAATACAAGTCAAATATCCATAAGGACAACCTGACTACGTATCTAAATCTACAATTCTAACGTCTTCAGTAATTCTTTAACAGCATAAAATATGAGGAAGACATTTAAAATATATTATTCCAGTGTGCATGCTAATTATGTAATAATTTGTGAACAGACATTGGTAAATACTTGCCTTGGGTGACATGATATGAATCGGCCACCTCATAAGAGCCCGGCGGAGGAATGCTGGTAACTATAGGTGGTGGTTCGTACAATCTTCTGGAGGTTGATGCAAAACTGGCCATAGGTTTCTGGTACATCAAGGTTTGCTGTCTGTCACTCGGACTGTAGTGAGCAGGACCTGTGGAAGTGCACATGGGTCATCAGAGAGATAACTAAACCACAAGTTTTTAATTTTTAATCATGTAAGAGCAATATGCCACGTATGTACAAATATGTTTCTGTAAGGCATTACCAGGCTTGTTAAGTTCATCTCTTTTGACAAGTGACTGTGTCCTTACAGAGGTGGATCCAAAGGCTGCCTTCACCCCCAGGTAGTCCAGCCTAGGAGGAGTAACAGATGTTTGGTGGATGAGAGACAGAGCGGGTGAACACTTTGCTAATAATGTACATCATGTATCAGTTTAACTGGGTATTGCATGTGATCATATATTTAACTTTAAAGTATCAATGGAGATCTTACAGTGCTTCTCTGTTCAGATTAGCTGCTAAACTGGTCACTGTATTGTCATTGTAGGCACCCGGCCCTACACAAGTTAGACACAAGCACATGTACATATACGTACGTACATAGACAAGTCAGATACTTATGTACTCTTCAATAATTAAGTCAATAAAGTCTGTATCATCAGTATAATGTGCTCATGGAAGCTAAACCCACCTGGCAATCTTTTAATATTTTTATCTTCCTTAAATCTCGTTGAAGTCTGCCCAAATGGACTTCTTGTGATACCACTAGCTCTGCAAGGCACACATGTAGTAGGATGGTAAGGATAGCTGCTCTGTAGAGGAATGAGTGCTATCTGTACCTCTTGCTGCCCTCGAATGCAGTGCGAGGGTCATCATAAGATCCTGGAGCAGGAGCCGCTGTGCTGGCACTGGAGAACCTCTAAACAAGTGTACATATGAAACTATACAATATTATACATGTATTTTTTGGGTCGGTTGTCCAGATCAGACGTTGCAACCGGTAATCGGTAAAAAGGAAAAGCAATGTCCTCTAAACAAGTGTACATACGTAGCTACATACATGTACATTACACAACTGATGGAATGGAGTAGTTTCAAATACCAAAATACTGCAATACACTTATGTACTTACGTACTTCTGCAGGAACACATTACATATGCAAGAATATAGCAGTGCACATTGCATAATATGTATTCAAGAGGTACAGCATAGGGTAAAGACACATAATATGTATTCAAGAGGTACAGCATAGGGTAAAGACACATAATATGTATTCAAGAGGTACAGCATTGGGTAAAGACACATAATATGTATTCAAGAGGTACAGCATAGGGTAAAGACACATAATATGTATTCAAGAGGTACAGCATTGGGTAAAGACACATAATATGTATTCAAGAGGTACAGCATAGGGTAAAGACACATAATATGTATTCAAGAGGTACAGCATAGGGTAAAGACACATCAAGTGTGTATACTGAGTTACCTTTGAAGTAGAGCCAAAGGGTAAAGAATGTGATCCAAAGAGCTCCTTGGACTGCTCTCTGGAGAACTGGGACTTGATGACGTACTTCCCCGGACCTGGGACAGCCTAATGAAGAAAGATACTGCTCACATGAGAGGCCTCCTGAGCAATACACTGCAATAATAATCCAATCTACATATGTATATACGTACGTACGTACCTTTTTCTCAGCTTGTTTAGCTATTACTTCATGATACCTTGGCAGCTAGCAAACAATTGTACAAAGGAAAATAGAAATGAAGTGGATATACATATACGAGCTAAATTAATATTACTTTGCAATTACGTATACAGTCAAAAGGCTGTAATAGATAAGTAGGATAATGACATGGTAACTCACAGCTGGGGACTTTCCCCTACTCTCTGGTCGATCCGTAATGGGTTTCTGCTCCTTTACATGAGACATGACCATGTCTGATGCGAGTTTGGGGTCATAGTCACCGGGACCAGGACCTTGCTTGGTCATAAATTCGCTTCTCTTCTCTTTTAGTTTACTAAATTGACAACCTTTGTATTTCTTAGTAGTTGCAGTAGATGACTACAAAACAGTATTGGACGGAGATGTCAGGGATATCTGGAGGTGATGATGCATAGGAGTGTGGAAAGTGAGGACTCACATCTTGGACATTGTAGTAGGCGGGGCCCATTGTTGGATCATGTACTGGTTTCTCTTGTGGGACCAGCCCCCCATCTCCGCTGTCCTCATACCCGTAGTTCTGTCCCACTCCAGGGATTGATGGGGCAGTAGGCTGCCTCTTGTATAGCACACGACCACTGTGGAACTATTTAAGAGCAAAAGGCATCAGTCATGAGGCCAAGATACTGAAAGATTTGATTACAGACATGGATGTTATCCAAAATTGACCTAATATATGACTTAATATGTAGTTCAACTTTTTCCTTGTTCTCCACTGGCCAGAAGCTGTCAATAGCTCTAGTTTGACTTATATTATTATTAAAATGAAGCATAATCCGAATTTGACCTATAAGCAGGACCTAAGGCCTTTGCAGTCTTAAAGATACGTACTTCTCCTGTATTGAATGCTGTCTGTCTTTTCTTGCTCGGGTGGGTATTTCTAATCCAGTCGCTCTCTTTGGATACAGCGTAGGCGCCCGGACCTGGCGTGCGGGACACTTCTTCTTTGAAACGTTCAGACTACATTAGAAAGACCGCACTTAATTGGAAGCAAATAACATCGGTTGAGACATACCTGGCTGTTAAGCGTCGGAGCGCCTTTAAAGCCGTCGTAAGGAACCTTTAAATTATATCTACCCGGGCCGGGTGATACATCCAATTGTGTAAGATCATCGAAACATGACTGTCTCTTTGAAAGAGACAAAAAGGGAGCAAACCCTTCTAAGGGTGGAAAGGAGAGGTAAAGTGCGAATTGCTACAGTTTGGCTGTAAAGAACTAGGTACCTGAGAGTCTCTCCTTGCTACTCTTGACATTATAAGAACCAGGTCCTACCTCGCTGTTAGTACTCCCTGTTGTAGCAGTTATCACGCGAGGAGCTCGATCATACATTTTTCAACATTGCCGTTGCCTTGGTTACGCCTAGTCTATATATATAGGCCTAATTATGTCTGGCCGGCCCCGCTGTCATGTGCCCATAGAAGGCGTACCCCAAAATGGCCGCTTCGAAATCATTAAGTCTTTTACGAAATATTAAGAGAATTTGTGCCGTTAGCATTTCAGTAGCAAAGAGAAGCATTGGAGGAATTACATACGTTCCGGACCCTCCTCCAGCGCAAGGTATTTTACAGAGAAAACTCTAGTCCAGTGCTTTCCACAGTGTCTCTGCATATCCATTCTACCGTTTCCGTGGGGAATATTCTATAGTTTGATTGATTGATTGGTAGGACAGCAGTTTGTTTTAGTCTTAATGTATTACCGTATGTAACCGGATTGACTTATTTAACAAGTTACTTTGATCTTACGTATGCAAATAATTGTTGTGTTTGTCTGTGTGTGCGCGTCTGTTGACGTGTGTATAGTTGACAGTCTCGTATCCCGCCCTTTACATTAGACGGCATTTACATTTTATCCGATGCCCTCAAAGCATGGAAAAGAGACAGCGAGAACCATTTACGGTCTTGCATTAGTATTTTGTGACGTAATGCCGGTACGGCGTTAATGATATTCATATCAATCCTACCGTATCGGTCGCAGGGGGTGAACATATATTGAACTACGTAGGCTACCCCTAAAAATTCAAAATTTAGTAAATCTGCAAGCGTCTATTTACGGCATTGTATTTTCTATAAGAAACTCTGGTACGTTGTTTCAGGTGAGACACAGAAGATGAACTTGGTGCAGTCTCTGGTCAGTGCAATGGACCAGGCTATGGAGAGAGACCCCAACGCACTGGTGTTTGGTGAAGATGTAGCATTCGGTGGTGTATTCAGATGCACATTGGGACTGAGAGATAAATATGGTACAATACACTACCATCAGCCAACCACTTGCATGCAGATACGTAATTATGTTTACAAATTCTGTCTTCCCTCTATTGAAAATTACAAAATTTGCTGAACATTGGAAGTTGACTCCATTACAGTCTATTGTACATACGTATGTATGTATGTATGTATGTATGTATGTATGTATGTATGTATGTATGTATGTATGTATGTATGTATGTATGTATGTATGTATGTATGTATGTATGTATGTATGTATGTATGTATGTATGTATGTATGTATGTATGTATGTATGTATGTATGTATGTATGTATGTATGTATGTATGTATGTATGTATGTATGTATGTATGTATGTATGTATGTATGTATGTATGTATGTATGTATGTATGTATGTATGTATGTATGTATGTATGTATGTATGTATGTATGTATGTATGTATGTATGTATGTATGTATGTATGTATGTATGTATGTATGTATGTATGTATGTATGTATGTATGTATGTATGTATGTATGTATGTATGTATGTATGTATGTATGTATGTATGTATGTATGTATGTATGTATGTATGTATGTATGTATGTATGTATGTATGTATGTATGTATGTATGTATGTATGTATGTATGTATGTATGTATGTATGTATGTATGTATGTATGTATGTATGTATGTATGTATGTATGTATGTATGTATGTATGTATGTATGTATGTATGTATGTATGTATGTATGTATGTATGTATGTATGTATGTATGTATGTATGTATGTATGTATGTATGTATGTATGTATGTATGTATGTATGTATGTATGTATGTATGTATGTATGTATGTATGTATGTATGTATGTATGTATGTATGTATGTATGTATGTATGTATGTATGTATGTATGTATGTATGTATGTATGTATGTATGTATGTATGTATGTATGTATGTATGTATGTATGTATGTATGTATGTATGTATGTATGTATGTATGTATGTATGTATGCAGATGTAGTTAATTTTAAAATTAAGTATGGGTAAACACTAGTGTTAATGTTATTACATACCTTCACCACAAGACTGGTATAACCCAGTAGATGTATGGAACAGCATTAGACACACAAATAATGAATATTTCATAGAGTAAATTGTTATTTGCATGACATGGTAAAAATACTTAATCAGTTTCTGTTTGATTTCTTTATTTCCTTTGTACAAATGTTTATAGGGAAGGATAGGGTATTTAACACTCCACTGTCAGAGCAGGGCATTGTTGCTTTTGGGATCGGCGTGGCGGCCCAGGGCTCTACAGCCATCGCAGAGATACAGTTTGCAGACTACATTCACCCGGCGTTTGACCAAGTAAGTCTGAACACTTGTTTGCATTAAAACAGGTTGGGTTGTGTCACAGCTTTGCCCTTATTGGAATGCAGTGTATGATTGATAATTTACAACATCACTTTCCTTTAGACGTGGTTAATATCAATATGAGGCTGCAGAATAGCGGAAACACTAAATTCAACTGTTTATACAGTGACTGTACTAATGTGCAATTCATAGAAATAAAAACTCAAGTTCGTTTTAAAAAGCCATTTTCCTAGTAATTCAATAATATGTCTGCAAACATCTATATATGTAGTATATTGAAATGACATAGACTAGTTATTGTTGGGTACAGCACTATAGGAAGCCTCCACTCAAGAGGACCAGACCTTCCTACATTCCATGTATTTGTAAACCATCACTTATATCATTTTCCTCATTTGGACTGGCAAACACCTCCATATACAGGCGAAACCTTTTTTAATTAAATTTACCATGACCTAATGAAGTATGTATATATAGGAGGATGCATTCATTAAGTGTTATTTTTAGTGAAATAGGGAAATGGTTTCTTGTTTACAGCCAAAAAGGCCAGGGAATGCACTGATAGGAAATGATAAGAAAGAAATATGCCTGTTACAAGCAAACACACCCTAATCAACATATGATACCATTAAGGCACATTTTCTGACCGATTTATATTTATATAGACATATTTTATATCAATGATATATTTGTCACTTATCCAATTCCCTCAGTGCTCCAGATATTTGTATGAAACAGATGTGTGCGGTTAAGTGAGGTCTCGCTGTATATCAAAGATTACAGTTTTGCATTTTTTATCTTTATTTTAGTTTGTGAATGAAGCAGCCAAGTTTCGATATCGTTCTGGAAACCTCTTCGACTGTGGTGGTCTGACAGTTCGTGCTCCCTATGGAGCTGTAGGACACGGAGCACACTACCACTCACAGAGCCCAGAGGCCTTCTATGCTCATGTTCCGGGACTAAGGGTAGGATACTGCACTGCCAAATTGCCCTTCTGGTTAATAATCTAATGCAACCTGCTATGAGTCCTTATGTACTTACAAGAGGTGTAGATTGCCTAGTAATCTTGTGAACTTTACTTACAGTAACTGCTCTTTTTATCAGCTGTTACCTAAATGTATTATGTAATACGTTTAGGTAATTATTCCCAGAGGACCTAGCCAGGCTAAAGGATTACTACTAGCTGCCATAAGAGATCCTAACCCTTGTGTGTTCTTTGAGCCTAAAATACTCTACAGACAAGCTGGTAAGGCATTTGTTTGTATTTTCATCTTTTTTATGCACACTTGTCTTCCTACTTCACCCTTCTCTTCCTACCTCACCCTTCTCTTCCTACCTCACCCTTCTCTACCTACCTCACCCTTCTCTTCCTACCTCACCCTTCTCTACCTACCTCACCCTTCTCTACCTACCTCACCCTTCTCTACCTACCTCACCCTTCTCTTCCTACCTCACCCTTCTCTTCCTACCTCACCCTTCTCTACCTACCTCACCCTTCTCTTCCTACCTCACCCTTCTCTTCCTACTTCACCCTTCTCTTCCTACTTCACCCTTCTCTTCCTACTTCACCTTCTCATGCAAAAAATTTATCGCCATCTTAAAGGATTTTACAAAAGTTGAAGTTCAACTTGTCAAATTTATATTTGTGATATTGTGCTGTAGTACTACATACAGTTACATTTTAATTTCTACAGTTGAGGATGTTCCAGTGGACGACTATACCCTTCCACTCTCAAGTGCAGAGGTGCTGGAACCAGGTTATTTGAGTGCATTCAACACTGAGTTATGCAATAGGCTATCTTATTTATAGTGAATAGCTAGCCTCATCATATACCTGTATCGTATATGAATAATCAAAGTGATAATCAAACCACAAGTAATCATTCCCAAACATCATGAAGTAAAGCGAGAAAACACATGTACGTAGTGGACTCGCAAAAGATCAAGAGGAAAGATCAAGAGGAAGACAAAGATTCACAGGGTCACTGATGAAGGGTGGAATTCCCAGAAACAGCTGTCTGGCCCAGTGGTTAAGAGGAAGAGTAGAAGGAGAAAACTCTTGTATCCTCATCCAAAGCTCTCGCTCAGTAGTTCTCTATAGACCTTTACTGTAGAGTACATGTAGCATGTTGAAAATACGGTGATTATTCGTGTACCTGTAAGTATGTAGTTTATTCGAAACTGAATACCAACTACTAAATGGTACACCATATTCTGTTTGTCCTTCCTTTTACTGTTATCAACTGCTGTCCATTTTGTAGTTCTTGACCTTCCTCTTGCCTCATTGTAGGATCTGATGTGACCCTGGTTGGATATGGCACTCAGGTACAGATATTGAAGGATGTCTGTTCCCTTGCGAGAGATGAGCTGGGCGTCTCTTGTGAGCTCATTGATCTGAGGACCATTGTACCTTGGGACGTAGACACTGTAGTTAAGGTACATCTATGTCTTAAGGAACTACTTGTTATATGTGAACCCTCTCCAATTACCCCTCCCGTTGCCCCTCCCACTGCCCCAACAACAGCCTCTCCCACAGCCCCTCCCATTGCCCCTCCAATTGCCCCTCCCACAGCCGCTCCCATTGCCCTAGCCTATGGGAAGTAGAAATTGGATCATAGGATGAACTACGTACATGAGTATGTGTATATAGTATTACTAGGTCCCTTTTGTTTTTTTTTATTCTAAAGTAGATGTAGCATATTGAAAAGTGGTGTATTAGATTATTCATGTGCGTATGTATGTACTAGGTGTGTACCTATAGTGTTCATCCGGTGACATTCTACATTTACCACCAAATCACTGAATTGTATTAATTGTATAATTGTAAAGGTTTTACATGTACAAACAATATATTTGAAAAATTAACCACTGATTTACCATTATACGTAGATTCATTATGAATTCTGCATTACCTATAATGTATATATAGCTAATCACTTACTTTGGTATAATATTAGTGACCTTGCTATCTTCACTGCAGTCAGTTGAAAAGACGGGTCGCTTAGTGATAGCCCATGAAGCCCCTCTTACTGCCGGATTTGGAGGAGAGGTGGCATCCACAATCCAGGTATAGTACAGGACTGTGACAGTGTTAATACAATCTGTATGTTACCATACGTATATCCCTTCTGAGTAAGTTACAATTTCTCCATTAAGGACTAAGGGAATTATACCAATATTCTTTGTTTAGAAGTTTCCCTATATATTGAGAATTACATACATGCACAGCAAATAATTGTAGTTTCAGAAATTCTTAGTTACTTTCATTAACTCAGCTTGAAGTTTTCACTTGATTGATGAAATATAATCTTCATTGACAAGTGAATCATGGTTGTATTTCATGTTCTCCAGAGTGAATGTTTTCTTAGTCTGGAGTCTCCTATCCAGAGGGTGTGTGGTTGGGACACGCCCTTTCCTCACATTACAGAGCCATTCTACCTACCTGACAAGTACCGATGTTATGAAGCTGTTAAAAGGGTCATGAATTATTAGTTTTAACCTTCCTTTTTCAAGTATGAATTTATACTCTTATTATGCGTATGTTTAACAGAAGTCTCTGAGAGGTATGCAGTTATGCCATCTTTGTATTATATTGAACTGTCATTACATCCATCTTTTGTACTTTCACTATCCTCTTTACAAATTTAAATTGAAAACAGCAAATACCAAGTTGCAACTATCCATAACATGCATATCATGTGATGCATACGTAATTACATATGTAAGGTCCTTCATACACTTGTTATACAGGCCTATAGATGTAATGGTTGTAACGCTTGTATGCAGCCATGCAAGTGTAAAGCTTTAGTGGTAATTTGGTAAATGGACTATGGCAAATGATTAGCTACTGATCACATACTGCTTGACATCCTGCAGTACCTTTAGATCACCAAAGCTTAGTGTGAAATCAAGAATCTCTGCAAACTGTTTAGATAAGGCCTGTTGAGTTTCCAAATGTTCACTTGGTGTGCGATCTGTGCTGGTTAACATTCACAGTAACATAATTATACAACTATCTAGTGTTTCTGAAAAGTCATAGAAAACTTTTAGCTTTTGAACCAGTGGTAAAACTGCCGCCCACGCCATTGATTGGATTTCTTCATTACTGGCATTTGATATGCTATAAAGTATACCTCTTCACCCTAAATACTCCCTCATAATTATACTAATGGAAGTTTACACACAAAGTAAGCTTTTATTGAAGTAAGCAATTACAAGGCATGCATATATACATGATTGTTACATGTACCAGAAACTAAAACGTACATGTACTTAGATCCTAACGGCTGCTGTATGCTTATAGCACGTACCATACAATACTACAGGCAGTAGGTAGACATAATTTTGTGTGCAGCCATGCAAGTGTAAAGCTTTAGTGGAAGGGAAATGTTCTATTTGTATTATTTGTCATGTGTCCACTATATATGAGCACGTGACTGGCCACCGATCACGTGTACGCATCCGCCCTAAATACTCCCAAAGGAAGTTTACACACAAAGGAAACTTTAAACTTTAAGAGTAAATCAAAGCCGGGTACCCGTCGACTTGTCATGGCTGAACAACCACCTCCTTACTCTGATTTTGCTGCTCCCTCGGACGAGAAACCTCCATTGAACCAAGACCCTGTCGCAGCCCCTACCGCTCCGCCAACACTTGCCCCTGACCCTTATCCTCCTAACCAAGCATTTTCACCGCCACCCCAACAATTATCTTATCCAGGTGACCCAGCGCAGCCCCAAATCGCTCCTTATCCCACTCAACAGCCACAGAGCTACGGTGGATATCCTGCTCCAAGCTACCCCAACCAACCACTCCCCGGGCAGGGCCAACCCTTGCAAGTGCCGGCTTCAGTTCCACCATCTACTCAAGTAAGTTATACTTTGAAATATCGCTTCACACTTCTACTCAGTTGTACATTATGTACGTGTATATACAAAATATTGTTTACCCATATATCAGACACTGAAAATTTATCAATGTAACTTATAGAATTCAGATAAAAGTATTTTTAATTTCATATATTGTATTTAGTATTATATTGTTCATTACGTTATGAGATCTATAGTATATTTCTGAAGTCACTTGTTAATTAGTAGGACTTAAAAAGGTCTTAATTATAAGGTTATTATTTTCAATATAAATATACATTTTATTGTTCATAGAAGCCTCACACTTTGCTTGTGTAGCAACTTAGTACTTCAAAATAGACACTTTTAAGATTGCCACTACTAAATGTACTCTTGAAACAGAATAGGATATTAGGAAAGTCGCAGCTTATTAAATTAAGGAAAATGATGCTGCAGACATTATAGGAACTGTAACGAAAGTCCTTGTGAGGTAGCACTGGTCATATTTATTTCTCTCTGCAGATCACAGCTTACTCTGTGCCTCCTCCCAGTGGAAATATTGGGTTTTACAGAAGTGGATATGGTGCCAACAATGTGAGTACTAAGTGTTGGTAGTTCATGCTCCCTCTGAATGATGAATTAATTATCTAAACGCCATATTCCAAACTACATGTTATTCTCTGACCTTTAATGATGCATGAACTAAGTTAAGGAAAACTTTTGTAGACTATGTGTAGAATATTCTCAATTGTTACCTTTTTTCTCTTCTTATCTATAGAACAAGGCTGGATTGATGATTTTTCTCATATTCTGTATTGTTTCCTGCGTCATATTTGTCGTTTTCACGATAGTTGCAATCGCTGTTCCAATTGCTCTTACCACTAGCAGACTCAATGACTAAGAAACTTTGTTGTATGTATATACAAAAATTAAAATTTACTTTGTATTTATCATCACAAACATGCAGAGTTTGTTTATTTTATGCTTTTGTTGATAACACTATGAATGGCTATTAACTATATATGACAGTATACATATTTGAGCAAAATGGCCCACTTTTCTCACATTCTGTAAGACTTAAGCACTGCTGATGTCATTTGTATTAACAGATGTTTTAATTGTACTAAGCAAGTGCAAAGGTTATGTATACCTAAGAGTATATACAGTACATTCTATTAGAGGATTACTCTCTAAGTAGGAACAGCTGAAAACAACACATAGGTATAGATTTAAAAACCTAAATTGCACATATACGTATATACTATATATAGGCTGTAACATTCAAACTATACTGTATATACTCTGTGTATTTCTCTGTACAGTGCTACATGGAGCCATTAGGCTCTTGTGTGCTTATATAGCACATAATGCACTCTAATAACAATAATAATATTATTATTAAAGCGGTGATTATTTTCATATATATAAGTACACGTGTACACAGTTTAGCTATATACGTATAATGATGAAAAAATTATCTAAAATGGAGTTCTTCAAGTGCAACAGTTAAGAAACTAAATCTAGGTCTGTCAAATGCAGTTAATGCCCAACACTGGCCCATCACAGAGAATAGTTCATTACTACAATTAATTGGCTGAGGCAATCTTCTACCGCCCTCCAAATATGGAATCATATCCTCTACTAGCACCTCCAAATAAGGTGTTTGACCCAAAGTCAGCATCTCCCAGAGAACTACTCCAAATGACCAAACATCCGAGTACATTGAATATGCTCTCTCACGCAATACTTCAACAGCCTGCCACCTCACCGCCATCATTTCACCTGTCTCCATCAGCTCATAGTCTTGCGGATATAGGTCCCAGCTCAACGCTCCATCGGCTATCTTTATATGCAGGTCCCTATGTACATAGATATTCCTTGCAGCCAAGTCCTTATGAACCAAATTCAGTTTCTTGGTAATATGATACATCCCCCTTGCTATCTGAATGGCCATAAACACCAAATTGTGGCTGGATAACTCCTGTTTCAAGATGTCAGTAGACATTCCCTGCTTCATCTCCTGTAAAACGTGTTTCAGGGTCCCATAGGGTGCCTTTGGAAACAGGAACATGGGGATTCTCCCTTCATTCAGATGGACCCCTAGTAGATTAAAGCAGTGTTTGTGACTGGTATTATGCAATAACATGACACTTTGAACAAACTGTGTCAAGATTGGTTCAGGAACATTTGGTCTCAGTGTCTTTATAAAAATATCAGTGACGTCCCTATTGTCCTTTGTGTTGCGGATCTGTCCTTCATAAACAAGAGCAAATTGGCCATGTTTTAATAGCTCCCCCACAGTCATGTTGTGGTCGTCTACATCTCTCAATTTCAAATTTTGCAGCACCCATGTATTTTGAATTGGACTACTGGGTAGGTGCCCTCCATTTAGTTCTGGCTGCTGAGACGGAATAAAGATGGCTTCAGCAGTCATGTGAAGTAGTGTGCCATCAAATCTCGGCACTGCTTCACACTGATAGTGTCGCAAGCCTTCCATTGTGTCACTATCAAGCATGTTACGACTAGGGTCATCACTGGACACTGGACCCAGTTGCAAGCTTCTGCTTCCCCTTAAGGCACAGCCTATGCACTTAGGCCTCCTTTGATAGAGTACGGCAATAATAATAAAGAGCGCCACTACAGCAGCTATCACCAGCCCTACTACTATCACCAAGATGTACACCAATCTAGGTTCTTCTTGTCCAGTGTGGTCATTATTCGTGGAGCGTGTACACACCTTCATCAATTTAACGGTGTAAGGCAAATCATCCCCTTCTTGGTAAAAGGTAAACTGAATTTCAACGCCTACAGGCACGTATGACTGAATTTTACATTCAAATCGAACCAGTAATTCACTTTTATTTAAAGGTACCCTATATGTAGGTCTGATGTTAGCGATCACTTCAACCGTTCTTGGATCTTTTGACTTTGTTATAACAATAGCAGAGATGTTGGTAGTCTGGTCCGAGTTCCACCACAAGAAGATAAAGAGAGAGCCATCGATAGGACGCAAATCTGGAGTTGTCCGAACCTCCTCTCCATCTATAATGTAATCCAAATTATTGTCTGTTCCGTCTGTCGAGTAGTTTCTCGCAATAGAAGGAAGTAATCGTAAATTTAGTCCTTTGAATTCAAAACTCGAGTTCACACGGACTAAAAATAGAAAGAGGCACACTATCCAACCATTCATTTCAAAAAGTAGTAGCTACGGTACTTTAAGTTGAAAACAAGCTAAACTCCTGACTGCCTGGCTTCTTCTTGAACTTTTAATCAGGTCAGCGACAGTGAGAGAATCACCAAACAGTTAGCTTAGGAAGCATTCCAAAGAGTAAGATTATTAATTTAATGAATGCCTCGTGTTAGATTGGCGATAAAGGTGATTGACATCACTGCAGCTGCGGGAACCTAGAAATTTAATCACATGTGTTGTCACAATGTCTGTACAGTACGAACACTAGCACGTTTGCTATGCGACAATAAAACGAAACAGATATGAACCATATACGTACATAACTTTGCGGCTTGTGATCTAATTATGTTCTGACGCAAAGATATTCGACCAATCAGCGTAGTGATCGCTCGGTCGTCATTTGGCGCGATTTGGCGGGAGTTTCCAACTGCTGGAAGAATGGAACAAATAGTGGATTCTCCAAAAGTTGAACAATTTGAAGATTTTAAAAGTCGTTTAAGGTCGTCCTCAAGGCGCAAGAAAGGATCATCAAGTCAAGTAGTTACTAGTACTCCACTTCTAAGTCCCGCAACCGGTAACAAGCAGCCTCGTGGTTGTGAACGTACACCTGAAGTAGAAATCAACGACCAAAGGCCGAGAAAGCTCTTTCCGCTGTTTGATGTAGCTACTTGGAATAAAGCATCCCATAAGGCCACAAACACTGAACAACAAACTCCACCAGTATCGAGGTAGAGTGTTTAAACTAACTGTTAGTGTATGATAAGAAGAAATCCCTACCCCATAACTGTTAGTGTCTTCATCAACACCTACAACTAGTTGGTTGATAATAGGTTCAGATTAGTTCCCTGTAGGCCTTTTACTGTAGAATAGATGTATTATGTATAAAAATGGTATAACTTGTGTGTACATTAGCTGTACATTGTTTTAGGAAACGAAAGGCCTCTAGAAGTGAGGAAGACCCTCTCGATGATTTTAGACTGAAAAGAAAGAAATTTGTTGATTCAAAACCCTCAGCCAAAGACATATGCTTCCTTGTGAGTGGTTTGATTTGTGAATCATTGCCGGAGATTTGTCCGGGGGTGGGGTAGGGAGAGGATGATCCAGGGGGTGGGGTAGGGAGAGGATGATCCAAGGGGGGTGGGGTAGGGAGAGGATGATCCAGGGGGGTGGGGTAGGGAGAGGATGATCCAGGGGGGTGGGGTAGGGGAGGATGATCCAAGGGGTGGGTAGGGGAGGCTGATCCAGGGGGTGGGTAGGGGAGGCTGATCCAAGGGGTGGGGTAGGGGAGGATGATCCAGAGGGGTGGGGTAGGGAGAGGATGATCCAGAGGGGTGGGGCAGGGAGACAATGATCCAAGGGGGTGGGGCAGGGGAGGCTGATCCAGGGGGGTGGGTAGGGGAGGCTGATCCAGGGGGTGGCAAATTTTGAAACTGTACATGGTTTAGCCTAAACGATTGGTGTTTCATTCTTTTGCCATCTCTACACTTGCAAGTCCAGGACTTTGGGCAAAAGGTTGTTGGAGCTGTGACATGTAAGGTCTGCGGTATGGTCTACACACTAGGATTACCAGAAGATGAGTCAGATCATCTGAGATTTCACAATAGTTTTGTGACAGGAGTGGCCTTTGCTGTGAGACATACGTATACAATACTCTGTTTGGTACCAGTCAATCTGCAGGTTGTCACTTAAAGCTGTTCATCTTGGTGTGTGTAGGGTTGGAAGAAGGAAAATGTTCTCTTGGATTGCAAGGATGGCCGTATCATTGTTGTGACACCTGCAGATGCTAAAGCTTGGATCAAAAAGGTGTAGAACAACTGTTTAGCCATTTCAATTCCAAATAATAGGCAGTGATAGATTTAGGGAATCCTCTTGGTGCTTAAGCACCTCCCTTTGAGTAATAGTTTGTATTAGCTACGTATATTTGAAGTGCTAGTCAAATCACCTCATGCCATATCTGTTCACTCCAATATGTAACTATCCCCCCCCCCCCTCAATCAGCAATAAATAAGCTTGTTGCGGAGGCTCATACCATACTACAAGTGTACTTTTCGGGGGAGATTTATAAATTTAGAAGACCTCAATGCAACAAACAACCCACCTATATAAAATACCCTCTTCATACCCATATGTAAGTATATACGTACTATACCCTCTTAATCTCTAGTGTTGGTGTCCTATGCACTTGACCCCTGCCTACCTAAATCCCTAATACTGTAGGTGTGTGATATTTGTAGGGTGGTGGACTCTGAACTTGGGTACGCTGACTCAGTTCCAGTTTTTAGAGAAGGAAGCAAAGTGAGACCTATATACAGTCCCTGCAACTATCATACAACATCAGATGTACCATTCACCTATAGGACAGTTTTAACTTACAATGTTTGCATAATTACAAACCCAGGGCTGCATAGAGGGGGACAGAGAGGGGTATTTCCCCCTAGACTTTTGGAATACCATTGCCCCTTAATTTTTATTTTTATTTTGTCCCTCCCCTCACGACCCAGGTTCTACATGCAGCCCTGAAACCTAATAAGGATTTCCACTTTGGAGGTCTTGTTAGCTTGAGATTCATATGCAAGCAGATACTCTACATACTATGAAATGATATTTGGACTCAATTTTCCATTATATGAGCTGATTAATTGGTTTCATGAGCTTTATTTCTTTGATTCCTACTGTAGGCTTACCTGTTCATCTCAATCCACAAACGAGTTGCTGGTTGTCTTGTAACTGACACCATAACACAGGTAACCAATCAGTTAAATATCTTTCAATCAACCACTGGGGCCATAAAATACCTACTTATAGCAATAAATTGTAATTTCAAGGAAAATCAACACATAGAATCCCCCAAAAGTGACAGTATCAGAGCGTCCAGACTGGTCATGGTAAATGGCAATATCCAGTCATATAAACATTATTAATTAAACCTTTGACCCACTTGTATAATACCCCCCATCATATAACCATCATTTAATTATACTCTCCAACCACATTGTACCAATATGTTGACCTTAGTATATAACATTATTTGTATATCTTATGTATGTGTGTCAGTTAAGGTAAACTTTACTTCTAAATTCATGACTTTAGGGCTTTCGTATGCTGCCATCGAGTCCAAATAAGGATGAGGAACCAACTGCCCCTGCCTGTTGTAGTCTGGAGGCAGAGAGAGCTGAAATTGGGATCAACCGGCTCTGGGTCTCCAAGTGGTACAGGAGAAAGGGAATTGCTACCCGATTAGTAGACACCGCCAGGTATTGCTACAATATAGATTCCAACAAATTTGACTTAATTAATGAAGAAAAATTATAATGTAATGTTTCGCTACAATAAAGATTCCAACAAATTTGACTAATGAAGAAAAATTATAGTGTTATGTAATATTTCTACTAAATCTAAACTGGTTCAATTACTGATATTTCCTTATGTGAACTATTTAATGTACATTAATAGCATTACCTTACAGTTCAAAAGCACATTTGTACATATACTCACGGATAATAATGACTGTTTATTATTGTCACATGCTTTACAAAATTGACCTGCTAACATGCATACTCACCAGTTCACATATACGTACATGCCTATGTTAAAAGGGTGGGGTTATGGATATACTACTGATTATGCTAGTTGGTAGGTTATATAAGGTTATACTTATGATAATAACGTAGCTATCCTTATACTGCTGTCTCCATCAGGTCCCATCACAGTCTGGATTGTACGGTTCCTTTGTCACTGGTAGCCTTTTCAGATCCATCTCCTGCTGGAAGGAGCTTTGCAGAAAGCTATACTAGCACTCAGACATACCTTGTTTATCAGTGGTATGGTTAATTGTGGCAAGAACGGATGGAACATTTAAAACCTCTCACGATTTTAATCACAATGTATTATTGTATTGTACATATTACATTATCATTATACTGCGCTACAAATTAATTAAGCATCCATTTTGTATTGCCACAAAAATGGCTGACCAAAAGTCAAGGGAGATTCTTCAAATTGGCAAAAAATTACATGAAATCGCCGAGAGCGAGACTCCGGTGTGTTTATAAAGTCAAACACCTTTTCATTAAATGTTTTGCAACGTAAATGTGCGCATTTCTGTGCTTTGTCTTGTTAGAATGAGGAGACAGCCAAGGATTTGATGAAACACCTAAAGGATCTGCCGATGACTCTGGAGCTGTTACACGTGAGCCTTTTTATAAGGAGTACATGCAATGAGTAACTTTGTATCAATATACATTGTATGCCATTATAGTTGTCTTCCAGAAATAAGTGTTTTAATTTATCCCGAAATTACAAGTGGAAGTATTAACACGGTTAATTGTATTGGGTTCAAAATCGTTTTTGTAGTCCTTTTCTCCTCCTCCTGATCTTGTTTACCAAGTACCAGGCTAATAATAGTCCTACAGGCGTGCTGTATACTTCATTTGTCTTCCTAATGAATTTTAATAACTTGAAACTATTTAGCGTCACCTCGGCTTTACTTTTACATGATCGGACTCTAATTTGCTAATAAATGTTACTAATACGACTAATGTAGTCACTGGCTAGCGAGGCTTCAATATCAATAGGTTCCTATCCACAACACCCGCACTGTACCTTAAATGTAAATAAGTGTGAATCTTACTCCCACCAAACAAAAACTTTTTTCATGTGATAGCCATGCTGTTACCATAGTAAAACAGTTTGGCAACTAACTCAGAAAATTATATTCACGGAAAGACCTGGTTATAATAAGTGAAATTTAGTGGTTTGTTACAGTTTTGGAAGAAGGCAGAGCTATTGAGGATCTGATATGAATTCCCTGAATGATACAGGAAATATTTCCCAGACTTTTCCAGTTAGCCCAGACTTTTGGAATAGGTACTCTATTAACCTGGATTTAGTGGGATTTACCTATATCATTGGGTTCCTTATCATAGTATGTGGCCTAGCAACCATTGCCTCCCATGGTTTCATACTGCTAATACTGCTCAAGAATAAGAAGCTATGGGTTGCCAACAGCGCTTTGGTTGTCAATTTGGTCCTACCAATTCTCCTCCTTCCTCCTATTGTTCATTTTTTCACTGCAATCCCAGTTTTTCTTTTCTATTGGACCTTTTCCTATGAGCTCTGTCAGGTAGTTGGATTTTTAAACACATTTTTCCACTTTCATGTCTGGGTATCACTGTCTCTGCTCTCACTGGACAGGCTCTTAATGATTTCCATTCCCTTTAAATATGATCGCTTCAAGTGGCCAATTATAATTCTCATGTTGGTCATGTCCTGGGGAATTATTCTACTCATCTGTATACTCCCCTTCTACAAAATTGGAGGCTATGGATTTGACCCTCACTTGATGACATGCATATTGACAGATTGTAGTGAATGGGGATTTAGCTATTCTTATGGTGTATGCAAGTTTATGGCATTTATGATCCACTTAGCAGACTATTTTGGAGTAGTACCTCTTCTAGTGAGCCTTAGACTGACCTGTATTGTACAAAAAAAGGTTAAAAGAGACATGGATCTATTGGATGTGAAGAGTCGCTTTAACAAAACAGCTTCAACTGATGGAGAAAATTGTGTCGCTTCACTTGCATCACCAAATGTTGATAGTTCTGAAGAAATGCAGGCTAAACTTACTTCTGTCAGTTCTCCTTCAGAAGAAAATGAAAATGGCAATGCTAGGATCTGTAAACCTCCCCTTGTTGAGAGCAGTTGGAATAGCAGTAATGACGTGTATAAAGGACTTAGCAGTGCTGAAGCTGCTTCCGTAAAGGCAATGAAAAATGAACAGAAGGTGTCCCAGACATTGACGGGCCTTCTACTGGCTCTCATCTCAACTTTTGTTCCTGGCACATTTATAAGAATGGTGGCTCTGTTTGTGGGGACCTGGGATACCTTGCTCTCCGTGATGGTGTACCAGCTTTTTTACTTCATCGCCATAGCGCTGTTTCCTGTGTTTGTGATGGCCAATGTGGAATACAGGAAAACTGCCAAAGCATTTCTTGGAATTAAGAAAAATAAAATGTGATGGAATAAATAAATTTTATTTTTAATGTAATTATAATAGTTTGTCGACTCAGGATTATTATTAAAACTGTGTTTTGTACAAGTATATTCATGTTGAGAAATTCATTTCAATAACTTATGTACATCAATAAATTCCCTTGAAGATACTTATTTGGTAACAAAATGTTAAGCCTAGGAACTCTGTCTTTATCTGCCAGTCATGACTACAGTGGAATCTCATTATAGTGAAGCTCAAGGGGACCAAAATTATATCAAATATTCACTATATTGAACCTATATAAAAGTGTACAGCTTTTGCTGGGGCTAGCAAAGTACTTCACTATACTGAGAGATTCACTATGAGCGATTTGGTTATAATGAGATTCTACTGTAATTGCACACCTTGGTGCCAAAGTATACTGCACACAGATATCAGACTTAGAGGAATGACTGGTCAAGTGTTCATACCACAGTCTGGCTATACTTTTCACCTCCTCCCACAAATCACTTTTGTTTGCTGTAGAAATCCAGAATTGGCCTGTCTACTAGTACACTAAAGAAAAAATGCAAAGACTCTGATCTTGCCTCTTTATCAAAGAAGCTTATTAAATCATGGAAGAAGTTACTACCAGGTATACTGAAAATATCCACCACCTCCATAGTTAACTTGTAAATTGTGTTACCGTAATAAAAGTGTACCGCTTTAGCAATTTAATAGAATAAGGATTTCTTATTCTATTAATTAATTAATTATTACTTTATTTTGTGTGTTACTATGCAGCTGATATTGAAGGAACCAAATCCAACCCTCAGAGAACTGTAACAACACAGATAGAGGCTGTGTCACATGACAGTCACATGCAGACTGCCAATGAGGCACCTAAAACAGAAACTTGCAGCATTCCTGCTAAAGCCAAGTCTGAACCAGCAAAGTTATCTCCTCCTACCCCAACTCTATTACCTAGCAACGGCGAGTCTTCCACTAGTAGACCGACGTTTTCCCTTTCCGTAAGTGGACTTGTTCGTAAGGAAATAACAGGAAATGAAGTCAGAGATCGATGCAGGGAAATGATTCACAAAGCAATGAAGAAACATAATGGTAAGAAACTTATAAAAGTATCTTTTAGATTAGTCAATCAGTATGTTCAAGAAAATGGTTAACCTCTCATTTTGTGTAATCTGTAGCTGTGGATGTGACGCAAGAAGATGAAATACGTTACTATAACCTGGCTGCTGAGATAGAACAGCATATATATTTAGAGTTTGGAGATTGTGGGCAAAAGTATAAAGCTCGTGTGAGAAGTAGAGTTTCCAATCTCGGTGACTTGAAGAACCCAGATCTTTGTAAAAATGTGGTAGCTGGTGACATTACACCATCACAGATTGCCAAAATGACATCTGAGGTTAGTGGATGTGAAATTATGTCAGGTATGCTGTATTGCTATATGGTGTAGCACAGATATTGTCTGGAATGTTAATTTGGTACATTTCTTAAGAGTGTCTGGATTGATAAGTCTTTGTTGACTCTCTCTGTGTGTACCACACTTTGCATAGTGATGCTGATAACAATTATATTTTAGTATTATAGAATATTAGATGTATATTGTAAAGGAACTACTATTTATAATGAGTACTTATTAATAAGGCATTCTGGAAATTGTAGCAAATATTGTTTTCTACTTTACGCTCATTGGTTTGTCAGGAAATGGCCAGTGACCAGATGAAGCAGTTACGACAGCAAATGACCAAGGAGGGTATCAGGGATGCTCAGATGGCCACTACTACTGGAACTAAGACAGACCTCCTCAAGTGCAGCAAGTGCAAAAAGCGAAATTGCTCTTACAATCAAGTGAGAGAAGAGACTATATCTTATACTTCTCACTAGTCCAGCCATTGAAGATGTCAATTAGCTCTTATGTTACTAATCTTATTTATTTCTACCAACAAATATAGAATGTAACAATCCAGTATAGCTATAGTCTATTGACAAAATGTAAACTCTAGTCTAATTACTGATATTACTATAGTTAGATTTAGGAATACTATACTTCCATTGCATAAAGTAATATACATACATACAATTTCTCTCTGAGCTTCTAATAATTATATTAACTCTACTTTGTTAGTGTGTTTAGCTGTGAAAGTGTGCATGAGGATAGATATATCATGATCTATACTCTCACTAGATTTTTGTATTGTGCATGAACATACGTATATGTACGTATGTAATATTTAATTAGTTGTGGTTGGGTTATCATTTCATTGCATAGGTTCAAACTAGAAGTGCAGATGAACCAATGACCACATTTGTGCTTTGCAATGAATGTGGTCACAGATGGAAAGTAAGCGATAATGTCATTGTTCAAAATACATGATAATTAACTAAACACCACATTCTGAAACCAGTGCATTGTTAAAACTATGAAGTTAAGGTAACATAAAGAAAATAGACTAAAACACATTTTTCTTAGACTAATGACTTAGGGCAAACCGATAGAGCTATGGATGAGGATATAGTGACATTAATTCCATGGTTATATTTAACATCAATGTCTATCCACAATATATATTGAGTAACCATATCTATACTATTGTTGTTCTGTTTTTTTTCCTAGTTTTGCTAAGAATTTCATGACAAGATGCACGGACTCAGTACAAAATTATCTTTTCAAATTTGTTTTATTTATGCTTCAGACTCCATCACCAAATACTGTATCAGAACACGGTTTACACATTACAGAGATAATTACTGAATGTAACGACTACATACTAAGAATAATAAATATTGCATAATCAAATATTCTGTTCTAGCAACAGCAATATTCCCAAATTACATGTACAGTATGTAGATATATGGCAAAGTGGACAAGAAGGTTGTAGACCCTGAAACAGGTGTGCCTTGTACATGTTGCCATAGTATACAATTTTACTTCGTGGTGTTAAAACAATGAATATGATTAGATGCAAGATATCTTTCTTGTTGATTGAATTTCAATTATATAATATGTGTCTTAGGGGAGCCAGATCATCCTGAAATAAGCCAATCGAATTAGATGAATATACCATCAATCTGGTATATATCCCATATGCATGACACCAACATCTAACTATGCAATGTACCATGCAGTACTAGTGTCAAGTTTGGCTTCATATACATAATCTTTCTCCATTATATCTTTATATATTCACAATTCACATCTATATACACTTAATAATATAACCTTAGCTTACAATTTCAATTAAATTTACCACTAGTTGCAATATTCATTTAGGTTGAAAAGAGCACATTCATGCAACGAAAGTGATAATAAACTACATACACACAATATCTGCATGTACAGTGCATTGGATTATATTGATGTGGTGGAAAACTTCAGCATTTCAAGATAATACCGAGTATATATATATATGACCGATTGTAGAGCTAGTATTATCTTGAAATGCTGATTGTGTATGTGGCTGTTTGGGAAGTGCGGCCTGGTAGCCTTAAGTGGCGATGGTTTATATGTGTCCAGGTATAGCCCTGTGCCCCTCAACCAGAACTGGTTGGCATTTATCTACATCTTAATGTATATACATGCATGGGCACTTTAATAATAATAATAATAATAATAATATACATTGTGTACAGTATAGTAGGCAGTTAATAAAATGCTATAATAAAATAATAGTTTCAAGCTTGTCATTGTCATGCAATAAAGCAAAAGCAGACATGCTATAAGACTACATTCTCTTGTAGGTCCCCAAGACCTTCCCGTCCACTGGACAGATGTGTTGTACATCCTTCAAGCCATCAATCAACAAGAAAATGACTGCAAAGATTCCAATGAAGAGGAACGCAATAAGAGCAATCAACAAAGCGAAATTCCCAACAGAATAACGAAGCTTTGTAGTTACCACATTGCCGCAGTAGGGACACTTATAGTTGGACACTGGATTCTCACCAAACTTCACCGCCGCTACGGGCTGTTGGACTACAGTGACCTGGAATTAAGGATAATAAGACACACGAAATAGAAAAAGAACTGCATAATGACACGTTTTAGGGTAAGACCTTAAAATCAACTGGCAACTCACATTTGTCTGTTGGTAACCTGTAGGCGGAGGGTAGGCGCCTTGTGGTGGAGGGTAGCTGCCTTGTGGCGGAGGGTAGCTGCCTTGTGGCGGGGGATAAGCTTGATCTGTACTATATGGTGGAGGATTATTCATTGGTCTCTTCTAGTTTTCCGTCAAGTAGAGTAAGCCAACCAGGATATTTTAGAAATTTTACACCAACACCGACATTTTGCGGTCAAATTTATCTACCATATTTAGTCTTAGGTACGCAATATTTTCTAACACTACCAGAAAAAACTTGAAAACACTAATTGTTAGAAGAGATGACTTACAGGGCCACTATTTTTGGGAATTCCACCTTCATCAGTGACCCTGGGAATCTTGGGATTTTAATATATGACATAGAAATGGGCTTTAGAAAATTCAGCTGTACATGGATTCACCAATCAAGAAAAAGGCAAATGCTATAAGTGAAATAGTTCAGGAGACCTCATGCACGTGTGGTGTACATATATCCATATAATAGATGCCTCATCAATTTGTTTATCACACCTAATGATCCCAGAATTAAAAAATGCACCGAACCACAACTGTTCTCCTGAGAACTTGGCTGTAGAATTCATGAGAATTGTTAGCCTATCAATACTTACTTCTTGTTAGAGTATACATTGTTGGTAAATGGAATGTGACTCATACAATAATGAACATATATATATATACACGAAGTATGATCAATTAATAAAATTTAAATCAGATCATTAAAACTATTATTGTAAATCTAAATCAGTTGGGAAAGATGTACATGTACTGCAGCTGCATTACCCTGCTGTACAATCACCGAAATTCTCTGGACTATGGATGATGTATGAATAATCTAAAACCCTGGATTGCATGTATTTCCAGAAACTTTATATACATACAGACCAATTACAGAATTTAAAGCTCTTACGTAAGTATCAAATCACCATAAGTATCATCCTACTACAATAGGTATTCAGAAGTATATATAACATTCAACAGTATATATAACATAACATTCAACAGTTACCAAACTACGTATGAGAATATTTGAAAAACAGTACACGTTTTGGTTAAGGATAGAGAAAGAGAGAAGAATAATATACTACTTTAGAAACTTAATCCAAAACAAGTACGTAGAACTGTCCTGTCACAATGACTTACAGTAAAGCTCCATTTACATACTGTACAAAGTGAAAAAGAACTTGCATTATAAAACTGGTGTGGCTAACATTATAGTGATTAACAGTTTCAAGCGTAACATGCAATATAAACAAAAGCAGACATGTTCCAAGATAAAATGCTACATTCTCTTGTAGGTCCCCAAGACCTTCCCGTCCACTGGACAGATGTGCTCAACGTCCTTCAAGCCATCAATCAACAAGAAAATGACTGCAAATATTCCAATGAAGAGGAACGCAATAAGAGTAATCAACAAAGCGAAATTCCCAACAGAATAGCGAAGGTTTGTAGTTACCACATTGCCGCAGTAGGGACACTGATAGTTGGACACTGGATTCTCACCAAACACCACAGAAACTGCTACGGGCTGATGGACCACGTTGACCTAAAAGGCAAGATAAACAGCATTTGTTAAAGTGTTTTAATGTCTACAGGTCTTCCTCGCTCACATTCGCTTGTTGGGTTGCACCGTATGATGGAGGTTTACTGTCCATTTTCTCCACTAGGGCTTTCGATGAAGGCGTAGGCGTAGACGGAAGTCATTGCACCACAGAGGCGTTACTTAGCAACAGAAATAAAATGTCCGCCGAGGTAGATAAACACATTTCGCATTCTTATGATATTCGCAAAAGAGTCGGTAAAGGGGTGAGTACTTTGTAATTAAATGAATTAAATACAGACTATATATTGTGAGGTAATAAGTATTTGATATAAATGTAATTTGTGCTCAATTTCATACCCGTCGTCTGACCTATTTGTTCAACTTACATTATACCCACTAATCATTAATTAAATATGACACTACAATTATCTTATGTAATTATGATTTCAATATTTGGTGTATCGAAGGCTTATGGAATAGTTTGGAAGGCGGTGGATCGACATTCTGGGGAGATTGTAGCGGTAAAGAAAATATTTGATGCCTTTTGTAACGCTACTGATGCCCAAAGGACCTACAGAGAGGTGGCATTCCTCCAAGCCTTTTCAGATCACGAGAATGTTATCAAACTGCTCAACGTCGCCAAAGCAGACAACAATAATGACTTGTATCTTGTGTTTGAATACATGGGTAAGTCCCTATCCTATATTAATTTTGTTGTTGATATTGTGCTATACAGTGCTATACATGGGTAAGTCCCTATCCTATATTAATTTTGTTGTTGATATTGTGCTATACATGGGTAAGTCACTATCCTATATTAATTTTGTTGTGCTTTATACAAGTGTACGTCTATGTGCAAAGTGAAATTCTCTTTATTAGACTTCCTTTTTGGAACTTGAAAGTACCATAGCTATTAAAGACATTTTCAGTGGTTAATTTTGTGTTATGACTATTTGTGTACTATTATAGTTGACATTGCATTGCTAATAGAGGCCACACATTGCTACCACAGCATTTACCATGTGATCTGTCCTCTTGTAGACACTGACTTACATTTGGCAACTAAATCCAACATTTTGAAGGCAGTCCACAAGCAATACATAATGTATCAGTTACTGAGTGTTGTCAATTATCTCCACTCTGGAAATGTTATTCACAGAGACTTGAAGGTGAGTGTAGTATATGTACGTAGTCTGTAGGCTGTGTACATACGTGGGTATATAGTGTAGTTAGTGAATCTATTCTATAGCACTTTTGTATTTGTGTCTGGAGGTATAGTGTATAAGACTGTACTTTCAAAACTAGTTTCACTATACTCATCGTACTAGCCATTCGTTGCTGCAAATGTACATAACAGGACGGCTTATTCTGAGCTAATTAAATGTTCCCAATATGGATGTAGGTTATTTAGTGGGTTGGGAGGTAACAAGGACTGATTTACTGTCATAGCAAGCATAGCTCAGTGGCAGTGGTAGTGTAACCATCTCTTCCGGTTCAGGTTACTAGTAATTGCTTCTTTTGTGATGTAATACAGTAAAGATTGATTTTATTTATAGTTGCTCTTTACTCTGTTTATATAGCCTAGTAATGTTTTGATAAATGCAGATTGTTTTGTCAAGGTAAGATTTAATGTTTACTTTTTATCAAAATTCAAAAAGCTACATTTTCATCTTCCGCATTAGTTGTGTGACTTTGGTCTTGCTCGGTCACTGACAGCCCATGAGGAGGATGTGACCAATGATCCAAATAAGGCAATCATGACAGAGTACATTGCAACTAGGTGGTACAGGGCCCCCGAGGTCCTATTAGGCTCCCCGCGCTACACCAAGGGGATTGACATGTGGTCCCTGGGCTGTATACTAGGGGAGATGCTCGGAGGTGAGGAAGCACTGACAGACAGTAGATAATGACAAACACTTGGAACCTCTACCAACCCAAATACGTACATATACACAAAGATTTGTAGCAAAGCTATTTTGGCTACCTAGATGACTATGGAGTCATACATATGTATATACGTACATAAGTAAGTGACGGCCATTTTGTGAACCACCTAATTATTGAAAAATATGCCTGTAATTAATAGGGACTGCTACGTATGTACGTATAAACAATCCTTTACTGTAATCCTTTTCCCCTTTCCTTGTGCCATAAACTTTTCTGTCATACGCAGCTCAATATCAAGGAGATCTTATGATATTGTATGGTGCTTCGTTCTGTTGTGTAGGTCGCCCTCTCTTTGCCGGTAGTTCAACACTTAATCAGATTGAGCGAATAATGTATCACCTTCCTCCTCCTCCAAGGTCAGACATTGAGGCATTGCAGTCACCCTATGCTGATTCACTGCTAAAACAAGTACCTCGTAGGTGAGTTGGCAAAAGTAGGTTCCACTTTAAGTGGACATGACTTGGTTGTGGTGGGTGGACGTGACTTGGTTGTGGTGGGTGGACGTGACTTGGTTGTGGTGGGTTGACGTGACTTGGTTGTGGTGGGTGGACATGACTTGGTTGTGCTGGGTGGACATGACTTGGTTGTGCTGGGTAGACGTGACTTGGTTGTGCTGGGTGGGTGTGGCTAGGTTTCAGAGATTGTTAAGGCACATTATGTGTGTGTGTGACTTTGAAACATAACATTTTCAATTTTAGGAATCTTTGTAGACAACACAAACTCAAATGTTATGCTATCTGGGTTTATTAACCACAATCTCCCTTTGAACTTTGAACATCATAGAGAGAAATTGTGGTTTATCAATCCGACCCATTTCCCAATGTTGCAATAAGAAAGAACCTTTTAGCCACAAGCCAATGTGCATAGACTAAACAGTGTATTCAAGATGACACCTATAGGCTTCACCTTTTGTATACCTAGTTACCTGACCATTTTTCTAGTACACATTTTGACCCACAGTTTTAGACAGATCATAAGCATGGCTGTAGCCTGGTGCTCAAAAAGGGGGGTGCTTTGATCTCGATTTGATTGATTGCGCAATATTAAGAAAATGGACGTCTTGGCAGCAGAAAGCACTGGAGAATAAAATTTGAACAAATTAGGGTCAAATCCACTCCAAGCAAAGCAATTTAGCCAAGTTGGTCATTAAAATTGGTTTAAAGATAAAATAATATCAATTGTGTGTTTTGCCGCGGTATTCCTGTGACCTGCTAGTACTATAATTTTGAAAACTTGCCTTTTTAGTTGTAAAGGGGGTACACCCAACGCACCTCCCCAGCCTACGGGCCTGGTAAGAGAGGTATATCAGTAAATATAAAGGTGTCTATTGTAACGTAATGCAAACATAGACTCCCTTGGTATGTAAATGTCTGTTTACTTTAGACTTCCCATTAAGCAAGCCCATTACTTCATAACATTAAAGAAAGGTTACTTAAGTTAAATCCACCCTTGGTAATGCCTAGCTAATGGAGGAGACTCCTTGACTAGGTTTCAGTTCATTGACTGTAGACACACTAACTACATAGTGATATGTATGTTCTATGTATGGTAGTAGGTACTTGGGTATAGTGTGTTAATGTGTGTGTGTGTAGCGGTCAATTTTATTAAGGACTTAACATACTTGCCTGGTCTACTTGTACGTAGGTCAAGGAGATCTCTCTGTCAGTTGCTGCCGACGGCCACACCGGAAGCTCTTGACCTTTTGAACAAGTTGGCTCATTTCAACCCACTAAAGCGTGTCTCCGCCTCCTCAGCCTTGGAGCATCCATTTGTGGTCCAGTTCCACAATCCTGATGATACAGTGGTCCTGCCCTATGATGTCATTCCCAAACTGAATGACAATACTAAACTCACTGTGGATGAATATAGGAAGAGATTGTATCAGGTGGGTGCATTGTGATAATTTCTCTAATCATTTTAGCATTTTAGTGATATTACGTACGTGTATAGAGTGTCTATAGGTTGCTCTTGCTACATAGGATTAAGAGCTTTTTTAAAGAAAGTGAATTGAATGTATTTATCCACACACTATTAGGTTAAGAGGAGCCTGCGACAGCAGTTTGTTATGTCCTTTAAGTATGGATACAGCTGTGACAGACAATCTCTATTATATCTTATCTCCTAAAGAGTTCAATAGGCAATATGTAATTAAATTAATAGAACCCCCTAGTGTATTGAGCGCATATCCTCCTCAATTCACAGTCCATTTTCTTCTTTCCCATCATCCTTCCTTTGTTCAGAGCATTCAAATGAAACACACAGAGTTAGAGGAGCTCTGTGATCAAACCTCTGTCCCTGCTGAATCACCTAGCCCACAAGTCAACCATAGACAGACACCGGCAACCAAAGCAGAACTGATAACCTCGGAGAAGCAGTTCAAAGGTTACTGGAAGTGATACACACTCTTCTTCCCTTGTTCTCTTATCATTTATATCACATTCCCTATATGGTATGTACACATATATGTTTTATGAACTAAGGGAATTCAGGACTTAGATAGAGCTTTGAAGAACCCCTGTGCTTAGCCAGATTGCTATTTAAGGTCATCTACCCTTCACTAACATAGGATTCAGTTCTGAATCTAATATGAGGTGAAACCAGCTCTGAAGGCCATGTGAAACTTTAGGAAAAGAAATCTCAATCTATATTCTATAGAATCAATTAATACATTGCACACTAGAAGAAAACCTTGAATTCAATTCCAAATATACCATGAGTACATACGTATATGTAATTCCAACTTTCATTGATTCATTCATTGATGTAGTCAATCCATTGAGTAGTAACTCAGAATCAGCTCTACACAAGATGCATTCTAAACAGGAAGTAGTTTGTACAGGAAGCTCACCCTCACTGATAGGAAGAGATGGTGTCAGGAAGTTGGCTACAACTGACTTCACTCAAAAGCCCTCGTCCGTAACCACAGCTAAACCTCCCACCTCAAAGGAACATCTCATAGATGCTTCAAATGTACGTATGTATGGTTCTACACAGGTCAACATGTGTCCATGGACATAGCTTTATGTTATATGCTTGTTAACAACAGATTGCCTAACTTTGGCTGCTATGTGTCCATTTGATGTACTGCCAGCTACACAGTGTACTACTTTTAGATTACAGTTTGCCTACATTTGCAAGCACATACACTGCTCTTGAATTTTGTATGTGTTGGTTAACTTGTAGTAGTATCACGGAAACCTTAATGTCACCTACTGGTAAGAGGTGGAATGATATACGCCAACCAGCCACATCCCATCAAATTAAGTGACTAATGACCTGCACCACAGAACCTGTTAAGAGTTCAATTAAATTAATGAGATTCCCATCTGTCAATTTATAAAAATGCACCTGTACCCTATATTGCATACATAATGTGTACCCAATTTTGTATCTTCATTAATCAAGGTAGTTATGTGTCTGAACGTTATGTATACATACGTAGTTCCCACCAGCCCCTGGATTGAAGCCTAAGCCCGTCGCCAAGGTGATCAAGCCACGCCCACTTTCCAGCTCTGTCCCATCAAGACCTTTAAATCAACAAAAGAGTCTAAATAGTTTCAGCACTGCAAACATCTCAAATGATCTAAACCTTTCACTCACTAGTTCTAGAATGGTAAGCAAGTTTTATATATCCCGGGGTCAACTATGTATGTGTGTACATATCTTTGTATCATTAGATACCTAAAGAAAGACCTTCAGTTGCTGCACAGAAACAGAACAAAAAGGTCGCAAGAGGAATGCCATCAAACTTTGCTAGTTACACTCAAACTCATTCTATTATTTCACAGTCCAAGCTTCAGGCATTACAGCATTGTAAATGGTAATTGTAACTGTATATTTTCCGGTCACGAAATAAGTAAAATCGGAAATATTGCGGTCGATTCGCTTCCGTTTTTGTGTTTGAGGTAGCATGAAGGCGCAACGGCAGTCGTCTAGTCTCCCATTTCACACGTATAGCGTATACGTTATTCACGGTATAAACAGGATGTCACGCGCCGTACGTGGGAGGGTGTTATGTTTTGCGGCTAGACTACGGGCCTGACAGGAAGCCAAGTGACGTCTGGGGCCTGTCGATACGTTTACACGGAGAGGTCGGCATCTAGACATTGACGGCTCAACGAGACAAAAAGTCGCCAGGTGAAATAGAAGGCGCTGGAGATCATTTACTAGACAAATATTGTTCATTACCACTTTTGTAGACGAACCGCCGAAGCAGGGTTTTCATTTAGTCCAGACAGCTAAGGAGGGTGAGTTGGTCTATCCAGACAGAAAAATATTTAACTTTCAATTGTTAGTCGGCAAATTTAGTTATCCTCTGGTGGCTCAAGTGTTGAGTAGTTTTAGATGCGACCCTCTTTCAACCGAAGTTTTTGGTAAAATATCTTAATGTGTAGCAGATAGCGGAGGACAGATTATGTTTTGTCTTCAAAGTAGCTGTTGTATCGACGGTTGTAAATGTTTTACAAAAAGGTTTTAGTGAGATAGTGCTAGGTGTAAATGAAGAACGGAATGATGGATTCTTGATTCGAGATTTGCTAAGAAACGTCGATTTTCTTGCTCGCACATAGCGACGGTAAGGTTTAGAACTGTCATTAACCGTTCATGTACAGATGTTGAACGGAATGTCGTTTCCTATTGTAATGGTGTGGTACTAGGACATCGAGTTGCATAATTCGTAATTTCTACTATTCTGAAATCCTTTGACACCGATTAGCAGCTATTACAGCCTATGTGAAACATTGGTACACCATTATCAAGTCTGATACTCTATAAACATTAATTAGTTCCTTCTTTAATGTTTGTTTTTTTACTATGTCTATTCTAAAGTGACTGAGTACATTTTCAATTAGGAAGCTGCGCATTCTAAAGACTCTCTCTGTGACAGCAGATAATGTCTTTTGGAAGTGAAGGTCATAAAGATGTTCAAGCAAATGTGAATTCTGGTCAACCAAATGCAACCATTACTGTGGGAGGAGTTCCATTGCCCATCCTCCAGCAACTTCCACAAGGTTCTAACCCAGTCAGGTAAGGTATAGGCAATAGATAATAAGTAACTGTCAGAAAGTTATTAGTTTGCAGTCTCTTCATATCACAGAAAGTTACTGAAGCTAAAAAAGTGCCCAGAAAGGGCTAGTAATCAGTTTGATATTTGAGATTTTTAGGTCTTGCAGGGCAACTAGTGTGAAGTGTAGTCAAGGGTAAAACCCTGACATTAAATACATAAATAATAGTAAATGCTATATACCCAGTCTAAGGAGTGGTGGGTATCAGTGAAAGTTTAATTATGTCAGCATTCACAAGCCACCCTGGATTGTAATATTATTATGTAATAAGTTACTAATTAAGTTAAAAACCTGCCCTGCTATGTACGTATATGTGGGACTATAGTTGAAGGGATTCAACACTTGTAACTAAAAGGAGAGGCGTTTCCCTAAAGTCCATTACTCCTGAAAGTTCTTTTTCCTTAACAGTTATGAATATAGTCCTGTTAATAAATGCTGTAATTCCTCCTAGCTGACCAAAACAGTCTCTTGGGAAACTTAAGATATAGTACTCGAAATCGTGTTAATAACAGTCATTTTTGGAATGCATACTGGAAAACAAAAACTATTTTTTATGTTTAAATGCCAATTTTTTCCCATACAAATGGTACATTGTAGTTCTATATGTCTAACGTAGTTGTCAGTTGAAAATTTGAACTCTTCACTGAAATAACTTTTCCACAATGGTATTCAACGTATGTACATACTTGTGCAGATTCTAGGGAACCAGAGAGAATATCTTTTCATTTTAATTTAATGTAATGCACTGTGTATAGTACTATTGTAATGCACTGTGTATAGTACTATTGTAATGCACTGTGTATAGTACTATTGTAATGTAGTACTATTGTAATGCACTGTGTATAGTACTATTGTAATGTAGTACTATTGTAATGCACTGTGTATGGTACTATTGTAATGCACTGTGTATAGTACTATTTAGTGTGCTTAACTGTATTGATTTCTCTAAATCCACGTTTCACAGGTATCCGATGTACCTTCAGGGCAGTCCCCTCATCAATTTCTACCCTCAACTGGTTCCACAGTCAGCCGCAGTAGCAGCCATGTTACAGTTAAGAAACTTCCCAGGAACGCCTCTGACAGGTTTGTATTATTGACAATGTCCAGTTGCCTTCCTTATCTGTTAAATAAATGAGCTTTCCGTGATGGCATGTGTTGAGAACATTTCTATATACACACAACACAAGTATGAAATGGTATATATGTGTGGAGAGCTAGTGATTGTTTAGCTTATTAAGGTTAGGGACTGTGGTCCAGCAGCTACTACAGATTAGACGTTTAGACTCAGGGTTCATAGGCAATGTCATATGTATAAAGGACAAATTCAATTCTCTTCTTTGGGAATCCTTGTAAAGTAGCCAATCATTGCTAAGTGGTTCTGTAGTATAATGAAGGATTGAAGGATTGAAGTAGTTGTAGATACAGATTGGGAATGTGACTGATGGAAACACCTTCTTATAGTTTTAATTGGAGCATTAGTAGAAGTGGCTCTCCAATGTTATCTTCAGAGGCCTTCTCTTCCCGTTATCCAGTGTGTAGATTGCTTGCCTACAAGCTTGCTCCTGTCACTGTAGTCATGTTAGCACCCGGGAACATTTCTCATGGGAATAAAATTAATGTCTGACACTCTCAGTCTGGTTTAAACCAACTCTTCCACTTGTCTGCAGTGTCAACAGATGGGTTTCACAGCCCCGCCTTCCCAGTCAATGTGACAGGCTATTACTTTAGATTGTCTGTCTCAGTTACCATGACAAACGTTGCTAAGCAACCTTCCTAATTATGGGGTGTGCACCTACTCCAGACAAGGAACCCCTTTGAACCATTATCTTATTAAATTCCTATTTAGCCCACAATTCACTCTGCAGCTGTCATAATGTGAACCTATCATTATCTGTCACTATGCTTCCTAGCATATGTCATTTCTTTGTCTCCAACAGCACATTTACTGTGTATGGTTCTCTATGAAACTTAGAAAGATACTTTAAAACAATTACTTCTAATCAAAGCCCCCCCCCATTTCTGCTCTTCTTGTTAATCTGGAACTGTATGGTTATAGAAGCCTTATACACTCTGTACCTGTTATTTCCCACTTCTTTTCTTGTCCCCTTTTGGACCATTTGCACCTTAAACTGGTGATACTGCCCCCTTGACCTTCACCTCTATATGTGTCACTCTATTGTAGTCAGGTCCAATTTGGTTGAAGGTATGTATAATCTTTTATTTGCCAACTGACTTTGTGAATATTATCCACACTTGACCTGCCTTTTTACATCTGAGTGTGGTTGTGAGAGAGAGGAAAGGGGTGTAGTTGAGAGAGGGAGGAGAGAGGTATAGTTGTGAGAAGGAGGAGAGAGGTGTAGTTGAGAGAGGGAGGAGAGAGGTGTGGTTGAGAGAGGGAGGAGAGAGGTGTGGTTGAGAGAGGGAGGAGAGAGGTGTAGTTGAGAGAGGGAGGAGAGGGGTGTGGTTGAGAGAGGGGGGAGAGAGGTGTGGTTGAGAGAGGGGGGAGAGAGGTGTGGTTGAGAGAGGGAGGAGAGAGGTGTAGTTGTGAGAGAGGTGTGGTTGTGAGAGAGGTGTGGTTGTGAGAGGGGTGTGGTTGAGAGAGAGAGAGGGAGGAGAGGGGTGTGGAGAGAGGGAGGAGAGGGGTGTGGTTGAGAGAGGGAGGAGAGGGGTGTGGAGATAGGGAGGAGAGGGGTGTGGTTGAGAGAGGGAGGAGAGGGGTGTTGGTTGAGAGAGGGAGGAGAGGGGTGTTGGTTGAGAGAGGGAGGAGAGGGGTGTTGGTTGAGAGAGGGGTGTGGTTGAGATAGGGAGGAGAGGGGTGTGGTTGAGAGAGGGAGGAGAGGGGTGTTGGTTGAGAGAGGGAGGAGAGGGGTGTGGTTGAGAGAGGGAGGAGAGGGGTGTGGTTGAGAGAGGGGGGAGAGGGGTGTGGTTGAGAGAGGGGGGAGAGGGGTGTGGTTGAGAGAGGGGGGAGAGGGGTGTTGGTTGAGAGAGGGGGGAGAGGGGTGTGGTTGAGAGAGGGAGGAGAGAGGTGTGGTTGAGAGAGGGAGGAGAGGGGTGTGGAGATAGGGAGGAGAGGGGTGTGGTTGAGAGAGGGGGGAGAGGGGTGTTGGTTGAGAGAGGGAGGAGAGGGGTGTGGTTGAGAAAGAAGGGGCCTGGTAGTCCCTGGGATGTATCTGGTAGCAAGGGTTTGCTGGTATTTCCTTCGCAAGTTGTATGCGTTCATAACTATGGATGTACGTAACAAGCAAAGTGTGTAACACGGAACACTACAAACCTGAATCTGTTTTAAAGCATAGTAATCTTATATTTGTCATTGCATTATCAAATGAGCTGGATAGATGGTTGATTGTTATAATCTGTTGTCAAGTGTAGAAGCTCCTGTGTCTCACGAGGTGACAGGCAATGACAGTGTTGCGCAACAGTCTGTAGTAGATGGCTCCCCCAAGTTTCCCCAACTTATCTCTCCAGCTATGATGAGGACTGTTCCAATGTTACCAAGGCAACCACAAATTCAAATCAAGAGTAGCCCAGACATTGCCTTCTCAAACAGTGCGGTTGAGAATGATGTCATCCATGAGAACAGTAAGGATGTGCAAAGTCTATAATCTACTAGTTTAAGCAATGATTTTATCAGTTTCACTGTAAATTGAATAACTTACTGAATAGTGTACGTATATGTACGTACATACATAACTAAATACATATGTATACACATACAGATATTTGTACCTCACTTATTCATAGTTTCAATATTTGAATTGTATAATTTTAAGGGACTTCAACTATTGATTTGACGGGAAAACGGGAATCCCTTAGCAATGAGATAGTTTCCGAATCAAAGAAACCACGTACCATGACGATGACAGCAAAGACTGCCATGCCCCCGCCAGTTATGCAAATTTCTGATGGATCAGTTGCTGCAGGTACGTAATACATGTAAACATACATATACAGGTAAGATATCTCCCAGTAATTATTCTCTATCATATGTACACCATGTGTATGTACGTATACGTATGTACTGTAGGTAGTAAGGGAGTTAATTGCACTTTGCCTGTTTAAAGGCTATGATAATAAGCAAATATTCACTGGAAAATATTACACTAAACCAGCCAAGTGACCACAGTCTAATTTTGGCTGGGGGACCGAAGTCCTATTAAATTGGCTGTCTGTGGTTCTCTGATGAATTTCCATCTTGGACGACTGGGAGGCGATCACTGGTTGACAATTAAATAGGACATTGGTCCCCCAACCAAGATTAGACTGTGATCACTTGGCTGGTTTAGTGTAATATTTTCCAGTAATTATTGCTTATCGTATATGTACTACGTATGTTATGTAGTGTACTGTATGTATTGAACATGCTTGCCCAATGGCTGTGCATGTACTCTACACACCGTCCATTCAGGCTGGCACATGAATGTGTGTGGTTGGTGTATTCACATATGAATACCTCATTAGATGTGTACTATAATACATATGTAAACTGGTTCAGACACTAAGATAGCACTGTTAGTATATCAATTTCATTAAATAGCTAAGGAAGTACTGTTAGTATACCAATTTCATTAAATAGTTAAGATAGCACTGTTAGTATATCAATTTTATGAAATAGCTAAGGAAGTACTGTTACCTATACCAATTTCATTAAAATTGATGTCAGGGTTCTTGATTGCTCATATCAGCAGTTAACAGTATCAAAGCTCATACCCATATGCAAAAACTCTTGTATCCTCATTCAAAGCTCTCACTAGGTTTAGTTCCCTATAGGCATTTACATACTCTAAAGAAGATTTAGCTTGTAAGAAAACTGGTATATTAGATTATTCATGCATAAAGGAAAAATGCCACTTTTAGCCAGCAGATAAAAGTTAATTTTTTACACCTTAAATTTGTTTAAACCATCTCACCCTTGGTAACCTTGTGTCCCCTGGTTATAATTGCAATTTGTTTAATCTAATTTTAGATAGGTTTAAATTTCTTATGTGTAAAGGGTGTTATGAGGTTCAACCTGGAGTGTGTGTGAAAGTGCATGCACAATAAGTGTTACATTGTTAGTTGCATTGGATATTATTACTTGCATCTGTTTGAAGTGTACATTAAATGCTCAAAAAGCAATTCTGTCATAGTTACTAAGGTAACAAATGACACCTTGAGATTTGAAAGAGTGAGCTAATTGCCCAATACCTGTGCAAAGATTATGATGTAATGTAGTCAGGATTATAATTTTAGAGACCTTATACTTTGAATGTGTTGTAGTATATTTGCACTAGGATATTGGACATTTAATGTTGGTATATACGTACATATGTAGTAACCGTACGCACAGTCGTGAATAATCTAACACACCATTTTTCTTACATACATACTACATCTACTTTGGAGTATAAGGCCCTATAGGGAACTAAACCTAGTGAAATGCAAGTGATTGAAATCCTTGATTTTGATTGGTTGTCAAATTACCTTAGTACATGGTATAATTTGCTGGTCTAAATTAGCAAATAGTTTTTAACGAATTTCATTTTTAAATATTGTGAATACATACTTATGATATTACGTGTTTTATTGAAGCTCTTCTGTTGTGTATGCATCCTGTTTAAATACGTTCTATTTATGAGGTTGAATGGATGCATGACAATACTAATTGAAGTCCTTGTTATTAATAACTATTGCCGTCAATACAGACACATTTTTTCACGTCATTTTCAGTCAGTATGTTCACGATAGTCTGTTTACCTATGCAGAGTCTTCTCTGACTGTGATACCTCCCACATCAACAGTGGGCGTGGCAGGGAGCTCACTACAGTTGGTACACCATCAACCACAGTACTCACTCCCTCTCTCCTCGTCCCTGTTTCCATCAGACACTAGATTATTCATAATGCCATGCGTGGGCGGGGGGCTTCAGAACACGGAACTCTTTAATTGCTCTCCGTACCTCTCTGTCTCGGATATGTTTCAGACTGTGTTTAAACCCTGCGTAGTAGCCGGCATGGGCCACCAGCAGTGTTACGCCTGGAACTACATGGAGAAAGTTACCCCTCTCTCCCTCGAAGCTTGCTTCCACCTCACAGCAATGTACCTGGTGCGCTTAACTGCAGGAGAACACTTGAACCCGGAGAAGCTTCAGGCCTTGCTCTTTGCTGCTCAGTTAGGAGAAAAGAAATGGCTGAATTCTTCTGGATTGCGCAAGAGCAACACCTCATTGACCAATCACCTCACCAATATGGCCCTGTATTCAGCCGAGGGCAAGGTAGCCATCAAGGAGACTGAGGGGCACCTCATAGATGGCATTCGTAATGCTATCCGATGCTACTTAACAGGAAGAGGTGCTCAAGCAAGACACTCCTTTCAGCCAAAGTATATTCTTGTTATCTGTTTGAAGGATGCAAGAATGACATCATTTTGCATCATTTCCTGTGACCGATTGCAAAATGCCTACCTTACTATCCGTCTACACCCCTCCTCAAAGGGCCTGCCCTCTAGCCACACCCACAGGCTACCAAAAAATGTTCAACATCTTATGTCTTCTCCCCTTAAAAAGGCTGTTACCATGACAACAGATGGTTCAGTCCTAAAGGGATTCAGCATAGATGATATTGCCATGCCAACCACTATCAGCTACCGGCCATCCAAGAGCCACCACTTGGAAGTTAGCAATGTAGTCAGGTGTTTATACAGAGCCATCACGACAAATGTCCTCAATGTTAAGGGACCTTTTCGGATGATTGACTTTGCAGTAGTTGGTCCGGATCCAGCCGTCTTGTCAGAGGCCAAAAGGGACCTAGAGTCTCATTCACTGCTACATCTGCTCAAGTTAATGAAAGGAGGGACAAGTGGCTCCACTGAGCTCAGCAATCGCACAATCTGTATCACAGACAGCAAGGATGCAAAGAAGTTAGAATTGCTCCTCTCACAAGCCAAGATGATGAGCCATTGTCTCTTCTTTATTATCGTCCTTCAACCAGAGCAGTGTTGTAAGTCCCTTCTGCCTGTCGAAGAGGATGTTCTGTCTGCACACAGTGAAATACTTGAAGAGCTGAAAGCCGCTGAAAATGTCCTCTTTCTTCACATCAGTCAAGCTCCATATTCCTTGCAGACCAAGCATTCACTGCTACCTCCCACTAATGAGTTTGAGTGGAAAAAATGTCAAATTTCCGTGTTTGGACAGCAGTATGGTGTGGATGATGTCATGGACGATCATTCCAAGGTGCCAGGCAGTGATCTAGACCCCTCCCACCCTGTTGATGACACACCCTCTTTCCAGCTAGATTCCCAATTTGAATCACGATATTCAGATCTGCTTTTAGAAAAGCTTTTCCAGTCTCCTCTGTTATTACGCTACCAAATGCTGATTGATGACTACACCAAAGCATTATTGATTTGCAGTGGGCGTGGTCATCATTCAAGCCCCTCCCCCAACACCTACCTAATAGTACAGAATCTTGTCAGTCTACCAATGAGCAATTTGTTCAGGAAAGGCTGCATGCTCCTTATTAGGACATTGGATTACGCAATGGGCTCTCTAGTGTATAAGGTTAGTTATACAGGTTTGTTACTTTGTACCAGGGTTTATTGTAAATCTTACATCATTTTAGGAGCTGAGCCATGTTCAAGAAGCTTGTGGTTTGGAGCAGCGGTTTGCCCTCATATCTGATGATGGCATATCTTCCTTATCTCTCAATGACCATTTTCTTCAGTTGCTACGGAGATGGAAATTTGGTCAGAATGGTGTTCATTCAGAATGGAAGCCATCTTGCTATGAAGACCTTGAAGGACTTCCTTGTATGGTCATATTAATGGGGAAATGCAGAGGAGGACTTCGGTTTCCAAGGTAACCAAACTCTACTGTTGTGACCTGTTAAACAGTACATGTGTGTTTGTGTAGTGTTTATTGGAGTTCTACGGTTATGTAATGTACTACTATATGGTTTCTCATTAGAAGGAAATAAGTAGATTAAGAATTCCTCTAAAGCATTGCACTGAATTTTGTGGCTACTCTATCTTTTGACAAAACAGTTACTGAAGAAGGTCTTCTAGTTCACAATGTCCAAACAATCAACAACAAATTGCTTCTTTAAATGCTCTAAATCTGTAAAGATACCAATATCGCTATTTCCTATTTAGATGTGATAGCATTACTCGTGTACCTATCTCAGTGAGGTTTAACACTAAATACGTTTGTTGCTAACAAAGGATGTGATAGCATTACTCGTGTACCTATCTCAGTGAGGTTTAACACTAAATACGTTTGTTGCTAACAAAGGATGTGACACAGACATCTATCTCTCCAATTTTGCCCGGTTTTCTTAAATTAGGGAATCTTGCTTTGATATTCTACCCTACTTAAGCTAACTTTACCACCTCCCTATCACTAATATATGTATTAACTTGGTATTATGCACGAATAGTAACATGTTTTTTTCTTTCCCAGGTCCCTCAGGTATGTTGACTGTCGCTTATGCTTCGGACACGGCATATCAAGAACCGCATTTGAGTTGGACATGCAATTGTTCCCAAGAGATAGTGTCTCATTCATCCCCAAAGAATATCTCACGGAAGAGGACAGCTTCAACAGCTCGGTGGCGGGGAGCACAAAGCCAAAAGGCGATAAAGAGGCCACTGGTGAAGTCATTGCTTCCAGAGGCACCCCAATCCTTACAAGTATGTGCGGAATAATGTTATCAAAGAGATTATCTACAAATGACTGATCTGATCAAAGAGAGAGATAGACAATTATGTACCACATGTTTTAATCACACACAGTACCACAGACATATGTACCTAAATGAATTTTCGTGTGCAATTATGTACTGAGGAGAATAAGAAATGTACATTTGCACATACGTAGGTATATATGTATATATGTATATACGTAGGTACATGCTTAAGTTTATAATTCAGAGAAATCTTGTTAGTCTGAACCTGTTTGCAATAGGCAAAACTGCTCAAATTGGCCATAATCTCTAAAATTTATTCAATAATGTATATGAACAATGCAGTGAAAACATACGTAGTTTGGTCAGTTTCTTCCGAAACTACAGAAAATCTTTACCCTCTGTACAAGTTTATGAATGAATGCTTTCTCTTTTCTCTCTTAGATACAAAGGATTCAAAGAATGTGCAGTTCACCATGCAGGACGCCAGTGATCAGCCAACTGATGATGACCGCTCTGCTGGTTCCTCTGTGGGAGATGATCGGATAGAAAGAGACTTTGATGATCTCAATGAGGAAGAAAAACACAGCAGTAATCTATCCAGTGGCCGCTGCAGTCAGGTTCAAGAGGAGCCTTCCTTACAGGGACAGGTGGAGTGGCATGTGACTGGTGTACCCACCTCTAATTTACTGAGGAAAACCGCTCCATTAATTGTGGGAGTGTCCAAGGAAAAATTCACAGATAACACAACCAAAAGTGGGAGTGGTTTAGTCTCCACCCACCAGTCCTTGAGTGTCATGAGAAGTCCCTTGTCCTCTGATGCTTCCCTGACCGGGCAAGGACACCCGGCTGTTACCCTGGTAACGCAAACAGCTGAGGACTCAGATGGACCAGATCCAGCATCAGGAGTCTTAGCCCAAACTACTCATCCGTGGAGTGCCAGTCTCCAGGCGTCCTTTGTGATCCAGCAGGCACTCATCAAGGAGAAGGAACAGCCAAAATTGTCTCCTCCGATGGAGTGGGAGTGTGAGTCTGCTGAGAGTGATGATGAGGGCATTGCCCACTTGGGTGACGAGCCCGTCCCTGGTGAAGAGTATCTTCAAGTTCCAGCCATGATTCTGATGTCATCAACTTACCATCACATACAGAAGGAAAGCCAAGGAGCGCTCTTCCAAGAGAAGCTCTTCCTTGACCCAGCCTACAACACTGAGCTAGTTCGGACCAGTAAACGCCAACCACTCATCACGGATGATTTCCACATAGCATCTTCATTCTATCGCAAGTGGAACATTCCTTTGTGCAGGTCGTGTGGCTTTTGCCAGCTCTTGTATGCCAGCAGGGATCAGAAGAGGAAAGGGGCAGAGCCCACTATAGAAGGGGAAGACCCTCCTCATCAAGGATCAGATAAGCACTTTTTACTGTGTGCACCGCCAGAAGTAAGTCAATTGAATGTTGTATATAATGTACTAGTTGGTCATTGTTTGAGACAACTATTGCGTAATACTGGTTTTGTTAGCATATTACGTATGTATCCTTGAAAATGATAGTTCATTATACAAAGGCTATGCAATCCTTTAAAACATTAATCCAAACCAGCCAAATCTTAATACGTACGTATAAGTTCTGAAACTGTCGGTGGATATTCCATCTTGGACTACTGGAAGCTGATCAGTAGTTACTGTTTTTATTGGACTTTGTCTCCCAGCCAAGACAAGACTTCAGTCACTAGGGTGATTTGGCATATCCTCCAGTTGTTATAGCATATCCTTGTAATACACTTTTTAGGGAAAGTCAGTACTGTAAGTGTCACTTACTGTATATGTATGTAGGCGTTGGCTTTCTGTCGTCCTTCAACCTCATTCATATCTTTTTATTTAAACATGTTTTATTATGGTTCGTGTCTTATTTGATGTACTTATGTATATACATAACTTGCACTTTATATATGTACGTATATTGATACATAGGTCGACAGGCTGTCAGTATTGTCCCAGCTCTTATATGCTACTTATAAAGAATTATCATCTTTGGACAAGGTTACCGTTGGCAACCAACCTGTTTTGGCTCCAGTTGCCAACAAGGGAGAAGACACGTTTTATCCAAAGATTTCAGATTGGTTTAAGGCCAATGCCTATTCCTCCATTTTGGATTTAAGCACTCCAGTGGAGAATGAAGGCAGCATATCTGGTCCACCTCAACTGGAGTGGGAGGAGTACCTGAGGACAGCCCCCAGAAAAGTAGAAGTTGACCTCTCAACATTATCTGCCTTTGATGCCAAGCATAAGTGTCAGCGTTGCCGTAGTTACCAAAGAGGAACATCGTCTGATTACCAGTCGGTGATGGAGCTCACGTACTCTATCATGACAATGAATCGGGTGTCTGCACAATTGCAGCTCTTTGTACCAAAGACGCAGCTCCACCACTTTGAGATCGACAAGACAGCTTTGTGGAATTCCAGTTCCTATGTAATGAGTTATCTCAAGCTATCAGTTACTTCAAAAGAAGGTGGAGACAGGAAAGTGCTCACGCCCATTTTCACCCCAACCACAGGTCGCCATGATGTAGGCCTCATGAACATTTATCACACAATAGAAGGAGCCAATCACCTTCACATACTAGTAATTAACCAATCAGAAGCCACCTCATACCGCCACCTATGGCCGGACCATATTTTGATGGTGCTTCCAGATGAGGAAAGATTCAAGGGTTATGGTGCAATCTGCTATTGGATCAAAGCCTTTGCTGGTCAGAATTATGAGGCCAACTGCAAGCACTTATCCTCTGTGAAGAGCGAGGAGAAGAAGGAACACATCTGGCCGTTCATCCTGATTATGAGTGATAGCTGCTTGATGTGGAAGAAGCTGAGGTTGCAGACACCCGACCCTTCAAACAGGTAAGATGGCACCACACTCTACAAATTTGCTTTCCTGTTAGCTTGTTCAGCAAATCCTCTAGGTATTACTACTTCTGAAGACATTGTTCCTATTCATCTGTGTTAAGAAATGCAAGTGGGAAGAATTATAAAAGATTAAAGAATTTAGGAAGCCTATAATAGAATTCTAAATTTCTTTGTCGGTGGCATTGAATTTCTCTTTCACATGGCCAATCTATTGACTTTTTGACTACATACGTATGTAGTAATATTAGCAATTGGTAATATATAGTTGCTTGTCATATATTTCAACCTTTGAGCCTGAGATTGTTGAGCAGATGTATGTATGTACATATGTTTGTATTGGGTACTCCTTACTACCTTTTATTTGACATTAATTCCAGTGTTTCTAGACCTCCTGTACTTTAACGTGATTTTGTTCAATTTGAATGTCAACTTGTCCTAATAGTAAGGAGTTATTAATTTGTATAAGAGTTTAGATTGTATGTGCATTATAAATGTACATATAGCCATACTTCAGGGGAGGTATGGGCATGCGTAGTATCATGATTTGTACTGTGTGTACTAAGAGATTGAGTTACCTTTTATAAAATGGAATCCTTTGTAATATATCACCTACGTATGCACAAAAGTAATTTCACCCCTGTGAATCTTTTGATTGATTGTTTGTAGAATCCTTACTGAAGATGACACAGAGGAGGTCTCCCTGTATGAGGTTCTTAGTAAGCTGGAATCAGACCCTTTAAGCAAAACAGCTGGGGCTGTTGGACTGCTCCCATGGGCAGAACAATACCCGCCCAACCTTGGCTTAATCAGCAACACCCACATCGATCACAGCTTTGTACTCCTTAATTTAGCAACTACCAAGAAAGTGATGTACAACAAATTCCTCTACAATTCTGCTGATTTTGATTTCAACTTTCGTCTCGTGACCAATCAGGTGCCTATTCTAAGATACAACCAGTTCACAGTTGTCAAGAAGCCTCATTTGGTAGGTGGCAAGTTGTCTGCCTTCCAGACATCCACTGACACTGAGAATTTTGTTGTGTCTCTGCATCATGACTCACCCTCGTTTCTCTACTACCCTGGACCCCTATTGATGGAGGAGCATTTAGCTCACCAGGGAAAGAAGCTGTTTCCCCTGGCAACCAACAGTGACAACCCGCTACTGGTGATTGATAACTTTGTAAACCTTGGTCCAGAGCTTAATGTAGTGTACGTCAACCTAACCCAGTGTTCAGCTGCCGGTAAACCCTCTACTGTAAGCCCAATTCTGAAGGAAATGCATCTAGGAGGGGTACTGCTCTACCTCTGTGAGGGCAACGTGATGATGATGGGAAGGTTTCTGCAAGAGTTTCAGTTTGCAGACGGAGCAGCACTCTGCCTTGTGACAAGAGACTGCAAGTCCATGGTGAAGGAGGTAGCAAGGCTTGACCTGGACGAACGCTGGAAGTACCAAGCACGCAACGAACACCAAACCTCTTGTCCCGATGGATTTAGACCACTCTTTTATCTGATTCGAATTTACAACCCACAAACTCATTGATATATCATCACAATTGTATGACTATAGACATTTTGCTTTGAAACTTCCCTCATGTTTTTGAATGTATTTTGTCACTTTTTAATATACTTAATTATTGAAATGATGTGACAAATGTATTTCAATCAAATCTTAATTCAATAGGTATAAAACTCCTTGGAAATGCTTAATAGAATTCTGTAAATGCTGACAACAAGTTTAAGCTTCATATTTGAACATTTTACAGAATTATATACAGCACTGAATGTACAATGAGCGCATATAGCATTCACAGAAGTATACTGCGGAAAATGGCGCCAATTATTGCTATAATATTATGGTAATACAACTTGTTCAATTTGGTTGATTACGAAAACTAAACATTATTTGCTTTGCATTATAAGACCGTCATGTCTATTGCACGAATCGACGTGAGTTCTGTTCACCAGATATGCAGTGGTCAGGTTATTCTGAGTCTAGCGGTAGCAGTGAAGGAGCTGGTGGAAAACAGTCTGGACGCGGGATCTACGGCAGTTGGTAAGACTTATCCGTTCAACGAGTCCATTTGCTACTTAGTAAAACGCGGAACTTTAAACCGACCTAACATAGATAGGCCTGCAATATATCCAATTGTTACCTTAGCGCTAGCATGTCATGAAAATGGTGTTTTAGACATATAGTGCGAGTACCACACACAATGTCCAATGTAGCCATACAGACACTCTTTATGTGTATTCCCTTAATATAATATTTGATATACCGTATTATGTATGTAGAGGTAAAGTTGAAGGATTTTGGTTCTGAATCTGTTGAGGTGGTTGATAATGGAAGTGGAATCATGCCAGACAACTTTTCAGCATTAGGTATATGTGTATATCTGCCATACAATCTGACAGTGTATACACTTCTATAGTCTAATTTGGCTCATCTACAGTACATACATTTCAAACTCACTTACTACGTGATTCTAGCCAAAAAACACCACACTTCGAAACTGAGGGATTTTGATGACCTTTCAAGTGTGTTAACATTTGGATTTCGAGGGGAGGCTCTAAGCTCCCTCACTTCTGTTTCCAGTTTGGTTGTCACGACTCGCCATGTCTCCCAGCCAACTGCCACCCGCATTGAGTACAACTCTGATGGATCTATATTAGCTCAGACACAAGTGGCCAGGGAGCCAGGTACCACGGTAGCCTTATCAAATCTGTTTCATTCTCTACCAGTCAGACAAAGAGAATTTCAGAAACATATCAAAAAGGTTTGTGAGTCTCAACGTGGCTCCTGTATATATTATTATTATAATGTGCCCAAGGCATACAAAGGAAAAGTAAAAAGATGAAGCCAACTAGTTATGATTACGGGGTACGTATAAGCCATCACTACCTGCAAGGCTATCAGGCCGTCCACCCAGGTGCACAGCCCAGCTGACTGGAGTAGACTTTCCCCAGTGCTACCAGACCACACTACCCATCCATCAACACAGTAATGCAAATTTAAATGTGGAAAGTAGCTATATATACGCATGTGTGTGATATAGAGGTGCACCACTAGTATAACCAGCCGCACAATGTAGCAGGCAATCAGTGATAGATGAAATACCAGACAGGTGTCAGTAGGGGAAATACCCTAGAGTGGCAGTCCTTTTCATTTTCCAACTGATTTTATTCTATTCCTATTTTTCAATAGTCTCACATGCATGTTAACCACATCTACAGGAAATTGTGTTTTAGATTATTCATGTGGTATTTTCCAATTGTATTTCATTGTTGTTAGGAATTTGTTAAGCTGATTCAGGTGCTGCAGGGATATGCTATTGTGACCACAAACGTTCGGATCACTTGTACCAACATTCTCAAATCCAAGTAGGTTGAATGTACATAGGAAAAAGAATTAGCTCTCTCTCTCTCGTACTTCACTGAATTATTGTAGACCCTTAAACTTTATAGGCCATTCTATTATTTAATATAGATAGGTACTCATTTCTACCCAAATCTACTATTGGCATTATTTAAATCTGGATTTTACCACACCCACTCATGTCTCCTGAGGAGCACAATGAGCAATGGGCGGAACCATAGTTCACTTAACAGGATCCAGAGTCATATGATGATGATAATCAAAGCTTTAAGATTGACTTTATAAGTCCCCTAATTTTCAATATCTATTATTTCATTGTTATTTCTGTGAAAATATACTTAACTTACTGTATATGTTGTTTGGGTTTAGCAAGAAACAGGTCATATTAGCGAGCAATGGAAACTCAACTATCCACGAAAATGTGACTAACGTATTTGGGACTAAACAGGTGAAGGACAGCTGTTCTTTACGTATGGATGTATTTGTATCTCCATGGCAACATGTTTGCATGTGTAGATACAGCAAATGGTAGAAATCACTAAATGCAGCTTTCAAGACTTAAGCAATGATGTAGACTGCTCGGAAGACATTTTTGATGCTATCAAGCAAGTAATTCTCCTCCTACTTATATATGGCCAAACTCAATGTCTACAGGACCCATCTGTAGGCTAACTGGGTACATATCACGCTGTAACCATGGTTACGGTAGAAGCAGTGCAGACAGACAGTTTTATTTCATCAATGGAAGACCATGTGATCACAGCAAGGTGTGGTAGATGATGTAATACTTGGGGATTTCCCTACTCATATAATTTGATCCATGTACACTGAACAGTTTTACTTATGAATTTAAACCTCCAAACTAGTGGCATTTCTCCATCCTTACTATATGTTCTCCCTATACCTACGTATATGTGTTCTCTTCTCGTGTATATAGCTTTCTAAATGTGTTCTCTTCTTGTGTATGTAGCTTTCTAAATGTGTTCTCTTCTCGTGTATGTAGCTTTCTAAATGTGTTCTCTTCTCGTGTATGTAGCTTTCTAAATGTGTTCTCTTCTTGTGTATGTAGCTTTCTAAATGTGTTCTCTTCTCGTGTATTTAGCTTTCTAAATGTGTTCTCTTCTCGTGTATTTAGCTTTCTAAATGTGTTCTCTTCTCGTGTATGTAGCTTTCTAAATGTGTTCTCTTCTCGTGTATGTAGCTTTCTAAATGTGTTCTCTTCTCGTGTATGTAGCTTTCTAAATGTGTTCTCTTCTCGTGTATGTAGCTTTCTAAATGTGTTCTCTTCTCGTGTATATAGCTTTCTAAATGTGTTCTCTTCTCGTGTATGTAGCTTTCTAAATATGTTCTCTTCTCGTGTATATAGCTTTCTAAATGTGTTCTCTTCTCGTGTATGTAGCTTTCTAAATGTGTTCTCTTCTCGTGTATGTAGCTTTCTAAATGTGTTCTCTTCTCGTGTATGTAGCTTTCTAAATATGTTCTCTTCTCGTGTATGTAGCTTTCTAAATATGTTCTCTTCTCGTGTATGTAGCTTTCTAAATGTGTTCTCTTCTCATGTATGTAGCTTTCTAAATGTGTTCTCTTCTTGTGTATGTAGCTTTCTAAATGTGTTCTCTTCTCGTGTATGTAGCTTTCTAAATGTGTTCTCTTCTCGTGTATGTAGCTTTCTAAATGTGTTCTCTTCTCGTGTATGTAGCTTTCTAAATGTGTTCTCTTCTTGTGTATGTAGCTTTCTAAATGTGTTCTCTTCTTGTGTATATAGCTTTCTAAATGTGTTCTCTTCTCGTGTATGTAGCTTTCTAAATATGTTCTCTTCTCGTGTATGTAGCTTTCTAAATGTGTTCTCTTCTCGTGTATGTAGCTTTCTAAATGTGTTCTCTTCTCGTGTATGTAGCTTTCTAAATGTGTTCTCTTCTTGTGTATGTAGCTTTCTAAATGTGTTCTCTTCTTGTGTATATAGCTTTCTAAATGTGTTCTCTTCTCGTGTATGTAGCTTTCTAAATATGTTCTCTTCTCGTGTATGTAGCTTTCTAAATGTGTTCTCTTCTCGTGTATGTAGCTTTCTAAATGTGTTCTCTTCTCGTGTATGTAGCTTTCTAAATGTGTTCTCTTCTCGTGTATGTAGCTTTCTAAATGTGTTCTCTTCTTGTGTATGTAGCTTTCTAAATGTGTTCTCTTCTCGTGTATGTAGCTTTCTAAATGTGTTCTCTTCTTGTGTATGTAGCTTTCTAAATGTGTTCTCTTCTCGTGTATGTAGCTTTCTAAATGTGTTCTCTTCTCGTGTATGTAGCTTTCTAAATGTGTTCTCTTCTCGTGTATGTAGCTTTCTAAATGTGTTCTCTTCTCGTGTATGTAGCTTTCTAAATGTGTTCTCTTCTCGTGTATGTAGCTTTCTAAATGTGTTCTCTTCTTGTGTATGTAGCTTTCTAAATGTGTTCTCTTCTTGTGTATGTAGCTTTCTAAATGTGTTCTCTTCTCGTGTATGTAGCTTTCTAAATGTGTTCTCTTCTTGTGTATGTAGCTTTCTAAATGTGTTCTCTTCTCGTGTATGTAGCTTTCTAAATGTGTCAGTGAGGTGTACCATTCCTATAACAGACACCAGCATCCTGTAATTGTGCTCTGCATCAAACTGAATCAAGGTAGAACTATAGTTGTATGATGTAATCATTCAGTTCTTACTTCATCATGTGCCACACCCCCAATTCATTCAAGTCCTTCCAAGCCCTCATCAGAGCCTAAACATCATGTGCACTTTGTAGATGCAGTGGATGTGAATGTCACACCCGACAAACGTCAACTCTTCCTCCTGCAAGAGAAAATGTTACTTTCCATCGTCAAGGCAACCCTGATAAGGATGTTTGAGGGAATGGTGGGCGAGTATGACCTTAACCAGTCACAAGCTGTTGCCATGGAGAAGGTCACACTTAGTAAAATGTCAGTTTTAAGTACACAAAAGGTGGAGAACAGTCTCACACAGCCAGCCCACACCAGCACTAACAAGCTGGTCTCTAGTAAAATGTCTGACAATGAGGCAGTAAAATACACTGGAAGTTTCAAACTAAAAAGGTAGAATTTCCTAATTCACAGATTGCAACCTGCAATGCCAATATTTCATTTTATGTTCTAGAAATTTAAGTTTTGATTCCCAAGTAGAAAGCAATTGGAAGTTGGAACATCAACCAAAACGTGAGTATGTACTGTACTAAGGTTGCAAAGAGTGATGTAATTTTTGCTCATTTATAATAGAAAGAAAATTGTTTGATTGCGATGTGGTTGATTTGTCAGAGAACAGAGATTGCAGTGCAATATCTGTCAATAGCACATTACTAGAGCAGCCAAACAGCAGTACTCCCATTGTTATAGGGAGAGAGGAGACTCCCTTTATATCTACACCATCGTGTGATACGTCACATGACCAATCATGTGATCAGTCACATGAACAGTTTGGTGGTGATTTCTTGTGTAACAAGGAGCCTTCGCAAGCACATAAGGATTGGTTATCAAATGAGGAGTTACCCATGGCAACTGAATCACCCTTGGCAACTGAATCACCCTTGGCAACTGAATCACTCATGACAACAGAATCACCCTTGGCAACTGAATCACTTAGAGCAACCACTTTTCAACCCCAAGTGGTCATTATTGTGAGTTCTGAATGGTACTCTGAAAACTAGACTGTACTGCAGTGTAATTCATTTTGATGTTCTTCAACAGGGGAGCAGCCATCAATCTCCGTGTCCTTCGCACGAATGCATCTTGACATTACATATTCAGTTAATGAAGGAAAGACTGACTTACAAAGACAAGCTTAAGCTGAGAGGAGAAGGGGCGGAGGCAGCCATTTTTGATGACATCACTGATCCCACCATATTTAGAGCAAAGATCACGCCTGAAGCCAATAGTAATGCAGAAGCAGAACTGAGAAGGGGCGTGTCCAAATCTGATTTTGCATCCATGGAAGTGATTGGCCAGTTTAACCTCGGTTTTATAATTGCAAAACTCTGCAATGACTTGTTTATTGTTGACCAACATGCAAGTGATGAAAAGTACAATTACGAGAGGTTACAAAGAGATACTGTACTCCAACATCAGAGGTTGATCAAGTTAGGATGACTATGTCATATGATTGTCATGTGATCAACATGTGACCATTTCCTTATCCTTATTGCTCAGACCAACATCACTAGAACTGACTGCTATTCAAGAAATGGTAGTGATGGAAAATTTGAGCATATTCAAAACCAATGGATTTGAATTTCAAATCAATGAGAATGGTTAGGTAATGAATGAAAAATGTAATATACCATTTTCCTACATGCTATGCCTATTCTGTAAAAGAGCCTATAGGGAACTAAACCTGAAGAGAGCTTTGGATGTAGATACAGGAGTCTTTTCTTCCTTCTTTTCCCTTCTTTCATCTTCTTCTCCACTGGGTCATGTTACATGTAAATAGTATGGATGATAGTGATTTCTACTAACTACGTACATATACAGTGGAACCTCTCTAAGACGGACACCATCGGGACAGAGCCATGTGTCCATTATATGGAGGGTGTCCTTTATTCAGAGGTTTTTGTTTTAAGTTTAAGTTTATAGATAGAGACATACTGCGCACAATCGCACCGGCTGAATCTCACTTTCTGAAAAGAAGCACTAATAAAGCCGCTTTATTAGCAGCATCAATGCAGCAAGCGTCTGCAGTGTCCGTTTTTGGAATTTTTTTGTACAGAGATTAACGGATATCGTTCAGGACCTGCGTAAGTGTCCGTTTTATCGCAAGTGTCCACCGTTGGGAGGTGTCCGTTAATGGAGGTTCCACTGTACATATATTATACACATCAAACTTATCTTTCAGAGAGTCATCTTTCATCTTTTTATCAGAGAATATTATTATGAATATATGTCGTGTCACTTCTGTTACTATGTAAAATCCCTTTGAAATTAGCTCCGCCCACTGAGAGGGTGTGTCTGGTTGGTCAGCCTGTCAGTAAAAACTGGTCATTTGGACCTCAGGATGTTCAAGAGCTCATCTTCATGCTGACAGATGCACCAGTAAGTGTGGTGCAGTGAGTATTATAAGGATATGTGTATTACCTATAGTATTAATAATAATCATCATCAGTATTGGTTTCCATAGGGACACATGTGTAGACCATCAAGAGTGTCGGCCATGTTTGCCTCTAGAGCTTGTAGGACATCTGTTATGATAGGAACAAGCCTGAGCAATACTGAAATGAAAAAGGTATGTACCATTCACTAAATGTGTCAAGGACTCACAAAAGATCAAGAAGAAGACAAAGATGCCCAGGGTCACTGGTTAAGGGTCCCAGTGGAGAAGAGAAGTAAAAGGAGAAAAACTCTTATATCCTCATCCAAAGCTCTCACTAGGTTTATATAGTTCCCTATAGGCCTTTATTCTAAAGTAGATGTAGCATAATAGAATAAGGATTTCTTCTAACTGTGTCGAACTTATCTTTTGAAAGGATCATCTTCGACTTTTAGAGTGTCTCAAAAAGATATAGATGTAGCATGCAAGAAAAATTGTCTGTTAGATTTATAAAGCTCATTAAATGTGTAATGTTGGCTCAGTTGCGAAGCTATAAACCTTTCTAGCTGAATCCAATATCAATTCTGAAGATGATGTTTTCACATTTAATTATATTTTTGCTGTATACACAAATATTCTCAATACTATATAGATGCTGATCCATATGGGAGAAATAGACCATCCATGGGTAAGTTCTTTATGTATACAAGGAGTGGTTATCATACCCGATCGAGGTGTGCATGGTGTCTTGTGTTAATAGACTGCACCTCTGGATCTTCCTTTCAGAACTGTCCGCACGGGAGACCAACAATGAGACATCTGATCAATCTCAACAGAGTTAGGAGAGACAGATGCTGAGTGTGACTTGTTACATGTAATGTGTTTGATGGATCAGTTGTTAAACATTATTCATATATTCAAGTCCCATGGCTATTTAATTATAATATATATAATACAGTCGCTGAAGAAGACCCCCAGGGTCAAAATGTCCAAATTCTGAATGAGCAAAATGCATCTCTATATAGATGCTCAAAAGACTAAAGATGAACCATCTCAAAAATTTAAAGTACAAGTTATAAATCAAAAAGAACAAAATGGTTAAATGAATTCAAAGGTTTGGAAACCTTTGTGAACTTATACTAGATATTTAAATTTACTTCATGAAAATATATTGTTTTTACATCATGCCTACTACATATAGCTACTGCAGACCTTAAAAAATTATTAATAGCCACGTTTAAAATTTTTAACTTTTGTGAATTGGAGACTATTCACCTGCGGAGTATCACATTTTTCTTTTAGCCGGTCATAGTTATTCTGGAGAGTGGAGTGAGCCTTTTCTAGAGTAGAATGAGCATTCTTAAGTCGTAAGTAGTCTCCCATGAGCAGTGTAAGGTGCTCAGATGTAGTCTCTTGAATATGTTCATCCATATACCTTAGTTTTCTCTTTTCTTTACAACCCACTGAAGCAAACTGACAGTCTATTTCCTTCTCTGGGCACTCTGTGTCTGATGTAAGGTGTTCCTGAAGACCATCCCTGGTGAAGGTGAGTTGAGGATCACATCTGTTGGGACAACGCATTGGCCACTTGGGACAAGTCTTGTAGTGCTCATTGACCAAGGTGGAATGAGTTAGGGCAGAATAATAATATGCCTTAACTTCATCTTCAATCCCACATCTGGGACACTTCACTGGTCTTTTCTTACAGTCATTCTTCATGTGTGTTTCAATGACTGATCTCAAAGATTTGACCCTCCTGCACTGCTGACAAAGTACCTTCTCAAAGGGACATTCCTTGCTGATATGACTGTCCAAATCCTTCAGAAATCCCTTCCACTGACACTCCGCATTGGAACAGTAGGTCATCAAGGTTAGAATGCGCTGTCTAGCTCTTGGATCTTCAGTTGACCTATAATCTACTTGTCGACAACTTGGGCACTGATAATTTCTGCTGAATCCGCGTTGGCATTTCTGATTACAGTCAGTACAGATAGTTTTAGCACAACAAGTGGTTACGCGAGGTTCATCAGCCAACTCGTGACAAATGATGCATTGAAACCAATTTTCTACTGCTTCCGCAACGATGTAATCCTTCCCTTTGAATGTTATTTCAGTGCCAATCGGTTTTTCAGACGGCGGCTCCTCCGAAGCATCGCAACCAGGAGGAGAAGGCTCGTTAATTGTGTGCTCAACTAAGAATTGTCTAAAAACGTCCTTTCTCCTATCACATTCTACTTGAGCAACGTTATCGTCATGATCAGAAACAAGAGAAGTTACGCCTCCAAACGAGAAATGCTTGACCAACTCTCCAGCAGAAGCGTCGTCCTTATGTACTTTGCCTGTGTACTCGCCTACTATCCACTCTTTCCCCGAGTTCCATTCGCTTCGACTCGCTTCCAATAAGTCGCCAGGCCTAACAGTCAACTCGTGACCAAGGCGCGCATCATAAGGATACACAACACGGACGATTACACAGGCTGCCTTATCTGCACACATCTCTACGTATTTCTTGGAATAAAGACACTCGGAAAAACTATCGATTATCGGACGTATACATCTGAACTGAGAAACAATATTCAATATCGTATTGTTATTTTGTGAAATAACATTATTTCAGTGTCTATGGCTCGATCCCCTTTTTGGGGGGAAAGGTGAGAGACTGTTTCTCGTTAAGTAAAGCCAGGAAACCTGAGTGGGTAGTTACATCTGGAGTATAAATTCAAAGTGAAATCATTAACATTCGTGTTTCAAGAATATGATAGAAATTGGTGATGTAGCATTACAAATATGATAATTTTACTTTATTATAGTAGCCATATCGGATAATTTGCCTAATAAATTGTCTCTTACACAGGAAAATAGCGATATATAGCTGTGTCTTTGATCAGCTAGTTAAGTATTTTATACATTGCTGGCGAGGCGAGTACATATGCAATGCTCACTTCTGCTGAAGAGATATGATACAAAAAACTGATAAATTCGGTTATGTGTTAATATGTAATATATGAGGTCTATTACAAAAAACAATGTAAAATGTTTTCCTTTACTAAGTGCTGCTTCCTTTAAAATTGAAACACTTGCAATTGAAAATCTTCTTTGCATTTTCTCTCACATGTTTCAAGAATATGATAAAGAGAATTGGTGATACCATCAATGATGTCATTTCAAGTAGAAAACCCATTAATATTGCAATCAAAGGATCATTAGCTCTTCCTTGTGTAAGAGCCTCAGTGAACACAATTACTGGTATGAATACAATAATATGTCCAATTATTGATATAACGTTGACAATTAGCTGAAACAGCACCATTTTAGTTATAGCTTTACCATAGCTGACATTCCTTACTTCACGAGTGCAATTGTTAATGAAGAAAAGAGCTCGAATAGGAAGTATAATTGAAAATGTAATAGCCGGAACAGCAACTACTAATGGTATGGCAAATCCCCAACATACAGCAGTGATCAAATTAATGTATAGATGATTAATTGAATCTGGACGTAGGACTATTAAACCAAGAACTGGAATATTGATAAGAATGAAAATTATCCACACCGCAACACAGCTAACCACAACTGCCCAAATCTTTATCTTATAGAAAACATATCGTATGTAGATGTACACCAGTATACCATAGAATGTCATGAAGACTAGTCTTATGGACACCATAGTGGGATATACATACAGCAAAAGCACGTTGAAGCTGATTCTAATATTTGAATTTATAGCTCTACATTTATTTACATCACTCTGATTGAACTGAATAGTCCCATTAGTGTAATTGCTACTGTGTTCCATCAGGCTCTGAACTTCACGAAAACAATCATACTCAACTATGAAGAGTGTGGCAGCGATCAATCGCATCACAGCAAACACAATGACGGCTGCTTGAATGTTGATGAGGACAATTCTAATAGACTTTGGTAGCTGACCTGGTCCAATCAGAGTGATGATCAGGAAGACACTGAGAATGATAATTGGTACTCCAACTATCCAGAAGATGATCATAACCGAAAGGGAATATGGATCTCGTGCTCCAGTTTCAATAGATTCATTGATAGAAGTGGCATCGTTTCCCATTTTACTTTACAAAATCACAGGCACACTTGATGTTCTATAATCTAATGAAACCTGGTTTTAAATTTTACCCTGCTTATATAATATACACAGGATCAAATATCAGGTTTCAGAAGGCATGAAACCTATTTGAAACTCTATGAACTGCCAGGTTTCAAAAGGTATGAAAGTATGTATACTTGAAACCCGTGAAATTAATCTGTTAGCACATTCTTGAGCACCCATTGAAATCTGGCTATTCAAGACGTTTCAAATAGATTTCACACCATATGAAACCTGTAATTTGATCCTGTGATAACTCTATAAGGTGGTGGTTGTTACCCACCCACCCTATGAAAAATCTAAGATACCATTTTCCTACATGCTATGCCTATTCTGTTAAAAGAGCCTATAGGGGAACTAAACCTGAAGAGAGCTTTGACTACAAAGAGTGTGACAGTGATCAATCCCATCACAGCAAATGCAATGATGGCTGCTTGGATGTTGATGAGGACTATTCTAATTGATTTTGGTAGCTGACCTCGTCCAATCAGAGTGATGATCAGGAAGACACTGAGAATGATCACTGGTACTCCAACTATCCAGGAGATGATCATATGCGAAAGGGAATATGGATCTCGTGCTCCAGTTTCAAAAGATTCATCGATAGAAGTGGAATAGTTTCCCATTTTACTTTACAAAATCACAGGCACACTTGATGTTCTATAATCTAATGAAACCTGGTTTTAAGTTTTACCCTGCTTATATAATATAACTCTATAGGAAGTGGTGGTTGTTTGTTGTATGGTTAAGCTCCATTCATGCATGGTATAGTGGACATGCTGGTTTGTTATTAGATTCGGTAAATTATTAGGACTTTTAACACATGTCTTTGATCAATTCACTTGAATTGATCAAAGACGTGCATGTGTTAAAAGTCCTAATAATTTACCGAATCTAATAATTCATGCATGGTGTCTTGAGCTCATCAACACCAAGCACAGTTGATCAGGTGTGTCAAACCATTGTCTAATGATCAACTAATTTTCTAGTTGTGTATGTTACAGTAGGGATGGCACTATAACAGTGATTGGCACATCTAGAAAAAGTAACGAAACAAGAAAGTGATCATATGGTAAGGATAACATTGCAGAAGTGGCATACTGAAACTTAACTATACACATCACTTCTATGTTTGGGCGCATCATGGATATACTAGAAGTAGGGATCGATGCGCCCAAACATAGAAGTGATGTGTATAGTTAAGTTTCAGTATGCCACTTCTGCAATGTTATCCTTACCATATGATCACTTTCTTGTTTTGTTACTTTTTCTTTTTCTTTTAGCCGGTCATAGTTATACTGGAGAGTAGAGTGAGCCTTTTCTAGAGTAGAGTGAGCCTTTTCTAGAGTAGAGTGAGACTTTTCTAGAGTGGAGTGAGACCTTTCTAGAGTAGAATGAGCCTTCTTAAGTCGTAAGTAGTCTCCCATGAGCAGTGTAAGGTGCTCAGCTGTGGTCTCTTGAATATGTTCATCCATATACCTTAGTTTTCTCTTTTCTTTACAACCCATGGCCACTGAAGCAAACTGACAGTCTATTTCCTTCTCCGGGCACTCTGTGTCTGATGCAAGGTGTTGAAGACCATCCCTGGTGAAGGTGAGTTGAGGATCACATCTGTTGGAACAACGCATTGGCCACTTGGGACAAGTCTTGTAGTGCTTATTGACCAAGGTGGAATGAGTTAGGACAGGAACAAAATCATCTTCCCCATCATCTTCCTCTTCAATCCCACATCTGGGACACTTCACTGGTCTTTTCTTACAGTCATTCTTCATGTGTGTTTCAATGACTGATCTCAAAGATTTGACCCTCCTGCACTGCTGACAAAGTACCTTCTCAAAGGGACATTCCTTGCTGATATGACTGTCCAAATCCTTCAGAAATCCCTTCCACTGACACTCCGCATTGGAACAGTAGGTCATCAAGGTTAGAATGCGCTGTCTAGCTCTTGGATCTTCAGTTGACCTATAATCTACTTGTCGACAACTTGGGCACTGATAATTTCTGCTGAATCCGCGTTGGCATTTCTGATTACAGTCAGTACAGATAGTTTTAGCACAACAAGTGGTTACGCGAGGTTCATCAGCCAACTCGTGACAAATGATGCATTGAAACCAATTTTCTACTGCTTCCGCAACGATGTAATCCTTCCCTTTGAATGTTATTTCAGTGCCAATCGGTTTTTCAGACGGTGGCTCATCCGAAGCATCGCAACCAGGAGGAGAAGGTTCGTTAATTGTGTGCTCAACTAAGAATTGTCTAAAAACGTCCTTTCTCCTATCACATTCTACTTGAGCAACGTTATCGTCATGATCAGAAACAAGAGAAGTTACGCCTCCAAACGAGAAATGCTTGACCAACTCTTCAGCAGAAGCGTCGTCCTTATGTACTTTGCCTATGTACTCGCCTACTATCCACTCTTTCCCCGAGTTCCATTCGCTTCGACTCACTTCCAATAAGTCGCCAGGCCTAACAGTCAACTCGTGACCAAGGCGCGCATCATAAGGATACACAACATGGACGATTACATCTCTACGTATTTCTTGGAATAAAGACACTCGGACAAAACTATCGATTATCGGACGTATACATCTGAACTGAGAAACAATATTCAATATCGTATTGTTATTTTGTGAAATAACATTATTTCAGTGTCTATGGCTCGATCCCCTTTTTGGGGGGAAAGGTGAGTCTGTTTCTCGTTAAGTAAAGCCAGGAGACCTGAGTGGGTAGTTACATCTGGAGTATAAATTCAAAGTTAAATCATTAACATTCGTGTTTCAAGAATATGATAGAAATTGGTGATGTAGCATTACAAATATGATAATTTTACTTTAATCTTAGCTATCATAGTAGCAATATATAGCTGTGTCTTTGATCAGCTAGTTAAGTATTTTATACATTGTTGGCGTAGCGAGTACATAGGAAATGCACATAAGGACGACACTTCCGAATATATGGCCTTGAAATTGACGGCAATCAAGCGACAACCGGACATCTAAGAACCAGCAAATAGTTCGAGTTTGGGGACGCCCACGAGTTTTTTAAGCTCGAAATATTTGTTTAAATTATTTGCTCTATATATTCATGTTTCCATATGATAATTAAGACTAGAGAATAATAAAAAATTTCTACAAAAATAGTGAAGATGTAGGGATGGCACAAAAAGCACAGAAACAAGAAAGGGATGTTACACAGTGAAGCATTAGCTATATATACATGAATCATATAACACCCTTGCTTGTAGGATTCACTATTTTTGTAGAAATTTCTCTAGTTTCTGTACTTTTTATGGAGCATAAGCTAGGAATTCTAAACCCATTTTGGTTACACAATATTCGACTGCATATGACGTCATTAAAATGGCGAATTTATTGAGGCCTTGACTCTGGGGCCATGAAAATCGTCATACTCAATAAGAGCGTTATCGCTCTCGCTTCTACAAAAGAATACAGCTCGGAAAATTTAGAGTATTTTCGCTTAAGTAGTAGTCCGAAGGCTTATTTCGTTTTTTAGTTACAGCGGGCGAAGAAGATGAAGAAGATGAAGATGAAGATGAAGAAGAAAACGAAAATGGGAAATTTCAAAGTTCGTTTATTTGCCAGCGGAACACGGTCGCTTCCCTTAAAGGCCAGCTTATAGCATGGCTGGTCTATAACTATACATAGCCCTTTTTCGGCGATTTTCAGCCTATTTCGGATTTTCGCTCATATACAAATGTATAGGGAAAACGAAACAACCGGTACCATCCCTACATAGAGAGTACTACCGTACTATCTGATATAAAAAAACTGATAAATTCGGTTATGTGTTAATATGTAATTATGAGGTCTATTACAAAAAACATTGTAAAATGTTTTCCTTTACTAAGTGCTGCTTCCTTTAAAATTGAAACACTTGCAATTGAAAATCTTCTTTGCATTTTCTCTCACATGTTTCAAGAATATGATAAAGAGAATTGGTGATACCATCAATGATGTCATTTCAAGTAGAAAACCCATTAATATTGCAATCAAAGGATCATTAGCTCTTCCTTGTGTAAGAGCCTCAGTGAACACAATTACTGGTATGAATACAATAATATGTCCAATTATTGATATAACGTTGACAATTAGCTGAAACAGCACCATTTTAGTTATAGCTTTACCATAGCTGACATTCCTTACTTCGCGAGTGCAATTGTTAATGAAGAAAAGAGCTCGAATAGGAAGTATAATTGAAAATGTAATAGCCGGAACAGCAACTACTAATGGTATGGCAAATCCCCAACATACAGCAGTGATCAAATTAATGTATAGATGATTAATTGAATCTGGACGTAGGACTATTAAACCAAGAACTGGAATATTAATAAGAATGAAAATTATCCACACCGCAACACAGCTAACCACAACTGCCCAAATCTTTATCTTATAGAACACATATCGTATGTAGATGTACACCAGTATACCATAGAATGTCATGAAGACTAGTCTTATGGACACCATAGTGGGATATACATACAGCAAAAGCACGTTGAAGCTGATTCTAATATTTGAATTTATAGCTCTACATTTATTTACATCACTCTGATTGAACTGAATAGTCCCATTAGTGTAATTGCTACTGTGTTCCATCAGGCTCTGAACTTCACGAAAACAATCATACTCAACTATGAAGAGTGTGGCAGCGATCAATCGCATCACAGCAAACACAATGACGGCTGCTTGAATGTTGATGAGGACTATTCTAATAGACTTTGGTAGCTGACCTTGTCCAATCAGAGTGATGATCAGGAAGACACTGAGAATGATCACTGGTACTCCAACTATCCAGAAGATAATCATAACCGAAAGGGAATATGGATCTCGTGCTCCAGTTTCAATAGATTCATCGATAGAAGTGGCATCGTTTCCCATTTTACTTTACAAAATCACAGGCACACTTGATGTTCTATAATCTAATGAAACCTGGTTTTAAATTTTACCCTGCTTATATAATATAACTCTATAGGAAGTGGTGGTTGTTACCCACCCACCCTAAGTATGGTTAAGCTAGTTCTTACAAAAACACCATTCATGCATGGTGTCTTGAGCTCGTCAACACCAAGCACAGTTGATCAGGTGTATCAAACCATTGTCTAATGATCAACTAATTTTCTAGTTGTGTGAATGTTACACTGGTCTGAACTTAAAGATATGTATGTGATCCTTTGTGGCATACTATAGTGTGTTATGCATTTTTCCGTCTCAACTTCTGTGGTTAGTTATATTTAGTTGTCAATCAAAGTGCGAAAATGATAGCAAACTGATTGACTTTTTAAAACATCATTGACGACACTGTTTGTGTGTTGGCATACAATGTGTATTGTTAGTTTATTCGTTACTATTTCTTTGGTCCTTTGTCAGTATATTCTTTTAGCTGTAATTGGGACTCAAAATCAGGGTAAAATAGTATGCTAATAACCAGAATATTCCTATATATATAACTGTTATTAATTTATACATACATATATTTGTATATGAATTGAATCGGGACCGGCCTGAGAATGATTTGTATTCCATTATCCAGAATATTCCTTTAAGTATTATGCAATTAAGTGAGGCCCACTGTATATATTGATTAAAGATTTATTTACTTGTGTTCAAACTCAGTTATAAGTTTACATATCTAATATCATATCACAGATCGAATTTTTATTTCATCAGATCAATTTGTCTTGCTATTTGGCTGTGAAACTGCATGTACAGTCCCTTTGAGCAGGATTATTGCTTGAGATTTTATAGGAAAATTTGTTGGATTAGTCGCACCTCAGTGTGACATTATTTGGCAAGATATCCGTTTTTGACGTCACTCTTGTCTTAGCCTCCTGAGGTCTTAGAACACTTGTCAACTCAGTATATATACACATATAAAGTGTATACATATAGTTGTACAATTATATGTAAGCATGATCTTAGGACTCTGTTAACCTTTTAACAAATCCAAACATTCTCCAGCCAAACTACTGATTAGTAGTCAATATAAGTCTGCCAACCATATGTTCAAACAATAAAGAATACTTGCGAGGCAGAGGCATACATGTATATACGTACATCTTAGCAAAGTCTACATGTACAAACTATTTAATCATAAAGCATGTGTGCAGTTTCAATTCTTATGCAACATAATTATTATTCATTGGGCATTGCAAGCTCGAATGATCTACAGTGTAAATTGACACCACAATCTAAGTGGAAGAGAATTGTGCAATAAATGGACTACAGGATTGGATGTGAATATGCAATTTGATTTTTAAAATGGCAGTCGAGTGAAGTTTTTTGCTATCAAAGATGAAACTTTAAAGGTGTATCTGAAGATTTCATGGGTGAAGGTGATTTGAGGATTAGACCATATCTTTTGGGACAACACACTGACCACTTGGAACTATGTGAGTGGGCCGTTGCGAACAATCAAAGAAACACCTTATTGCAGTTGTCTGGCAACCAAGTAGATGTTGGATCATATCCTATATCTATGGGCAATGAGTAGCCATTTTTCTCGCTGACCGTGATTCAGCTGTGCTAGACGTTTTGTACCACATTGTAGAAACTAATGTGCTTAGATAACCTACATGATATATTTATCACAGGCCAGATTATTAACAAGGCATGACATCTCTAAAGTTTAATACAGTTGTTATGTAAGTAAAATGAACAAGATAATGGATGTACAGCAGTGCAGTTAACTAGTTAAACTATAGTACATAAAGTTAGATATGTGAAAGAATAGTTCTGTACATTGAAGAGCATTAAGGATTAAACTCTGAATATATTCATTGAGAGAAGCCTGCAATAGAAACAGAAATAAGAGACCACAATAATACAATAAATACAATTACCAAGCTGCTTTTTCATTTTCCAACTGATTCTATTCTATTCATACGTTTTAATAGTCTCACATGCATGTTAACCACATCTACAGGAAATTGTGTTTTAGATTATTCATGTGGTATTTTCAATTGTATTTCATTGTTGTTAGGAATTTGCTAAGCTGGTTCAGGTGCTGCAGGGATATGCTATTGTGACCACAAACGTTCGGATCACTTGTACCAACATTCTCAAATCCAAGTAGGTTGAATGTACATAGGAACAAGAATTAGCTCTCTCTCTCTCGTACTTCACTGAATTATTGTAGACCCTTAAACTTTATAGTCCATTCATTATTACTTAATAGATAGGTACTCATTTCTGCCCAAATCTACTATTGGCATCATTTAAATCTGGATTTTATCACACGCACTCATATCTCCTGAGGAACACAATGAGCAATGGGCGGAACCATAGTTCACTTAACAGGATCCAGAGTCATATGGTGATGATAATCAAAGCTTTAAGATTGAGATTGATTGAGATATAAGTCCCCTAATATTCAATATCTATTATTTCATTGTTATTTCTGTGAAAATATACTTAACTTACTGTATATGTTGTTTGTGTTTAGCAAGAAGCAGGTCGTATTAGCGAGCAATGGAAACTCAACTATCCACGAAAATGTGACTAATGTATTTGGGACTAACCAGGTGAAGGACAGCTGTTTTTTACGTATGGATGTATTTGTATCTCCATGGCAACATGTTTGCATGTGTAGATACAGCAAATGGTAGAAATCACTAAATGCAGCTTTCAAGACTTAAGCAATGATGTAGACTGCTCGGAAGACATTTTTGATGCTATCAAGCAAGTAATTCTCCTCCTACTTATATATGGCCAAACTCAATGTCTACAGGACCCATCTGTAGGCTAACTGGGTACATATCATGCTGTAACCATGGTTACGGTAGAAGCAGTGCAGACAGACAGTTTTATTTCATCAATGGAAGACCATGTGATCACAGCAAGTGTGGTAGATGATGTAATACTTGGGGATTTCCCTACTTATATAATTTGATCCATGTACACTGAACAGTTTACTTATGAATTTAAACCTCCAAACTAGCGGCATTTCTCCATCCTTACTATATGTTCTCCCTATACCTATATGTGTTCTCTTCTCGTGTATGTAGCTTTCTAAATGTGTCAGTGAGGTGTACCACTCCTATAACAGACACCAGCATCCTGTAATTGTGCTCTGCATCAAACTGAATCAAGGTAGGACTATAGTTGTATGATGTAATCATTCAGTTCTTACGTACTTCATCATGTGCCACACCCACAGCCCTCATCTACCACACCCCCAGCCCTCATCTACCACATCCCCAGCCCTCATCTACCACATCCCCATCCCTCATCTACCACACCCCCAGCCCTCATCTACCACACCCCCAGCCCTCATCTACCACACCCCCAGCCCTCATCTACCACACCCCCAGCCCTCATCTACCACACCCCAGCCCTCATCTACCACAGCCCCACTTCCCATGCCACACCCCCAATTGACCAACCCTCGTCCATTCAAGTCCTTCCAAGCCCTCATCAGTGCCTAAACATCATGTGCACTTTGTAGATGCAGTGGATGTGAATGTCACACCCGACAAACGTCAACTCTTCCTCCTGCAAGAGAAAATGTTACTTTCCATCGTCAAGGCAACCCTGGTAAGGATGTTTGAAGGAATGGTGGGCGAGTATGACCTTAACCAGTCACAAGCTGTTGCCATGGAGAAGGTCACACTAAGTAAAATGTCAGTTTTAAGTACACAAAAGGTGGAGAACAGTCTCACACAGCCAGCCCACACCAGCACTAACAAGCTGGTCTTTAGTAAAATGTCTGACAATGAGGCAGTAAAATACACTGAAAGTTTCAAACTGAAAAGGTAGAATTTCCAAATTCATAGATTGTAACCTGCAATGCCAATATTTCATTTTATGTACTAGAAATTTCAGTTTTGATTCCCAAGTAGAAAGCAATTGGAAGTTGGAACATCAACCAAAACGTGAGTATGTACTGTACTAAGGTTGCAAAGAGTGATATAATTTTGGCTCATTTATAATAGAAAGAAAATTGTTTGATTGCGATGTGGTTGATTTGTCAGAGAACAGAGATTGCAGTGCAATATCTGTCAATAGCACATTACTAGAGCAGCCAAACAGCAGTACTCCCATTGTTATAGGGAGAGAGGAGACTCCCTTTATATCTACACCATCATGTGACCCGTCATACGACCAATCATGTGATCAGTCACATGAACAGTTTGGTGGTGATTTCTTCTGTAACATGGAGACTTCGCAAGCACATAAGGATTGGTTATCAAATGAGGAGTTACCCATGGCAACAGAATCACCCATAGCAACTGAATCACCCATGGCAACTGAATCACCTATGACAACAGAATCACCCTTGGCAACTGAATCACTTAGAGCAACCACTTTTCCACCAGTGGTCATTATTGTGAGTTCTGAATGGTACTCTGGAAACTAGACTGTACTGCAGTGTAATTCATTTTGATGTTCTTCAACAGGAGAGCAGCCATCAATCTCTGTGTCCTTCGCATGAATGCATCTTGACATTACATATTCAGTTAATGAAGGAAAGACTGACTTACAAAGACAAACTTAAGCTGAGAGGAGAAGGGGCGGAGGCAGCCATTTTTGATGACATCACTGATCCCACCATATTTAGAGCAAAGATCACGCCTGAAGGCAATAGTAATGCAGAAGCAGAACTGAGAAGGGGCGTGTCCAAGTCTGATTTTGCATCCATGGAAGTGATTGGCCAGTTTAACCTCGGTTTTATAATTGCAAAACTCTGCAATGACTTGTTTATTGTTGACCAACATGCAAGTGATGAAAAGTACAATTACGAGAGGTTACAAAGAGATACTGTACTCCAACAGCAGAGGCTGATCAAGTTAGGATGACTATGTCATATGATTGTCATGTGACCAACATGTGACCATTTCCTTATCCTTCTTGCTCAGACCAACATCTCTAGAACTGACTGCTATTCAAGAAATGGTAGTGATGGAAAATTTGAGCATATTCAAAACCAATGAATTTGAATTTCAAATCAATGAGAATGGTTAGGTAATGAATGAAAATTGTAATATACCATTTTCCTACATGCTATGCCTATTCTGTAAAAGAGCCTATAGGGGAACTAAACCTGAAGAGAGCTTTGGATGAAGATACAGGAGTCTTTTCTTCCTTCTTTTCCCTTCTTTCATCTTCTTCTCCGCTGGGTCATGTTACATGTAAATAGTATAGATGATAGTGATTTCTACTAACTACGTACATATACATATATTATACACATCAAACTTATCTTTCAGAGAATCATTTTTCATCTTTTTATCAGAGAATATTTCCTGATGTTGACTACATTATTATTAATATTATGTCGTGTCACTTCTGTTACTATGTAAAATCCTTTTGAAATTAGCTCCGCCCACTGAGAGGGTGTGTCTGGTTGGTCAGCCTGTCAGTAAAAACTGGTCATTTGGACCTCAAGATGTTCAAGAGCTAATCTTCATGCTGACAGATGCACCAGTAAGTGTGGTGCAGTGAGTATTATAAGGATATGTGTATTACCTATAGTATTAATAATAATCATCATCAGTATTGGTTTCCATAGGGACACATGTGTAGACCATCAAGAGTGTCGGCCATGTTTGCCTCTAGAGCTTGTAGGACATCTGTTATGATAGGAACAAGCCTGAGCAATACTGAAATGAAAAAGGTATGTACCATTCACTAAATGTGCCAAGGATTCACAAAAGATCAAGAAGAAGACAAAGATGCCCAGGGTCACTGGTTAAGGGTCCCAGTGGAGAAGAGAAGTAAAAGGAGAAAAACTCTTATATCCTCATCCAAAGCTCTCACTAGGTTTAGTTCCCTATAGGCCTTTATTCTAAAGTAGATGTAGCATAATAGAATAAGGATTTCTTCTAACTGTGTCGAACTTATCTTTTGAAAGGATCATCTTCGACTTTTAGAGCGTCTCAAAAAGATATAGATGTAGCATGCAAGAAAAATTGTCTGTTAGATTTACAAAGCTCATTAAATGTGTAATGTTGGCTCAGTTGCGAAGCTATAAACCTTTCTAGCTGAATCCAATATCAATTCTGAAGATGATGTTTTCACATTTAATTATATTTTTGCTGTATACACAAATATTCTCAATACTATATAGATGCTGATTCATATGGGAGAAATAGACCATCCGTGGGTAAGCTCTTTTTGTATACAAGGAGTGGTTATCATACCCGATCGAGGTGTGCATGGTGTATTGTGTTGATAGACTGCACCTCTGGATCTTCCTTGCAGAACTGTCCGCATGGGAGACCAACAATGAGACATCTGATCAATCTCAACAGAGTTAGGAGAGACGGATGCTGAGTGTGACTTGTTACATGTAATGTGTTTGATGGATCAGTTGTTAAACATTATTCATATATTCAAGTGCCATGGCTATTTAATTATAATATATATAATACAGTCGCTGAAGAAGACCCCCAGGGTCAAAATGTCCAAATTCTGAATGAGCAAAATGCATCTCTATATAGATGCTCAAAAGACTAAAGATGAACCATCTCAAAAATTTAAAGTACAAGTTATAAATCAAAAAGAACAAAATGGTTAAATGAATTCAAAGGTTTGGAAACCTTTGTGAACTTATACTAGATATTTAAATTTACTTCATGAAAATATATTGTTTTTACATCATGCCTACTACATATAGCTACTGCAGACCTTAAAAAATTATTAATAGCCACGTTTAAAATTTTTAACTTTTGTGAATTGGAGACTATTCACCTGCGGAGTATCACATTTTTCTTTTAGCCGGTCATAGTTATTCTGGAGAGTGGAGTGAGCCTTTTCTAGAGTAGAATGAGCATTCTTAAGTCGTAAGTAGTCTCCCATGAGCAGTGTAAGGTGCTCAGACGTAGTCTCTTGAATATGTTCATCCATATACCTTAGTTTTCTCTTTTCTTTACAACCCACTGAAGCAAACTGACAGTCTATTTCCTTCTCTGGGCACTCTGTGTCTGATGTAAGGTGTTCCTGAAGACCATCCCTGGTGAAGGTGAGTTGAGGATCACATCTGTTGGGACAACGCATTGGCCACTTGGGACAAGTCTTGTAGTGCTTATTGACCAAGGTGGAATGAGTTAGGGCAGAAACATAATATGCCTTAACTTCATCTTCAATCCCACATCTGGGACACTTCACTGGTCTTTTCTTACAGTCATTCTTCATGTGTGTTTCAATGACTGATCTCAAAGCTGTGACCTGCCCACACTGCTGACAAAGTACCTTCTCAAAGGGACATTCCTTGTTGATATGACTGTCCAAATCCTTCAGAAATCCCTTCCACTGACACTCCACATTGGAACAGAAGGTCATCAAGGTTAGAATGCGTTGTCTAGCTCTTGGATCTTCAGTTGACCTATAATCTACTTGTCGACAACTTGGGCACTGATAATTTCTGCTGAATCCGCGTTGGCATTTCTGATTACAGGCAGTACAGAGAGTTTTAGCACAACAAGTGGTTACGCGAGGTTCATCAGCCAACTCGTGACAAATGATGCATTGAAACCAATCTTCTACTGCTTCCGCAACGATGTAATCCTTCCCTTTGAATGTTATTTCAGTGCCAATCGGTTTTTCAGACGGCGGCTCCTCCGAAGCATCGCAACCAGGAGGAGAAGGTTCGTTAATTGTGTGCTCAACTAAGAATTGTCTAAAAACGTCCTTTCTCCTATCACATTCTACTTGAGCAACGTTATCGTCATGATCAGAAACAAGAGAAGTTACGCCTCCAAACGAGAAATGCTTGACCAACTCTTCAGCAGAAGCGTCGTCCTTATGTACTTTGCCTATGTATTCGCCTACTATCCACTCTTTCCCCGAGTTCCATTCGCTTCGACTCACTTCCAATAAGTCGCCAGGCCTAACAGTCAACTCGTGACCAAGGCGTGCATCATAAGGATACACAACACGGACGATTACACAGGCTGCCTTATCTTCACACATCTCGACGTATTTCTTGGAATAAAGACACGCGGACAAAACTATCGATTATCAGACGTATACATCTGAACTGAGAAACAATATTCAATATCGTATTGTTATTTTGTGAAATAACATTATTTCAGTGTCTATGGCTCGATCCCCTTTTTGGGGGGAAGGTGAGACTGTTTCTCGTTAAGTAAAGCCAGGAAACCTGAGTGGGTAGTTACATCTGGAGTATAAATTCAAAGTTAAATCATTAACATTCGTGTTTCAAGAATATGATAGAAATTGGTGATGTAGCATTACAAATATGATAATTTTACTTTAATCTTAGCTATCATAGTAGCAATATATAGCTGTGTCTTTGATCAGCTAGTTAAGTATTTTATACATTGTTGGCGTAGCGAGTACATAGGCAATGCACATAAGGACGACACTTCCGAATATATGGCCTTGAAATTGACGGCAATCAAGCGACAACCGGACATCTAAGAACCAGCAAATAGTTCGAGTTTGGGGACGCCCACGAGTTTTTTAAGCTCGAAATATTTGTTTAAATTATTTGCTCTATATATTCATGTTTCCATATGATAATTAAGACTAGAGAATAATAAAATTTTTCTACAAAAATAGTGAAGATGTAGGGATGGCACAAAAAGCACAGAAACAAGAAAGGGATGTTACACAGTGAAGCATTAGCTATATATACATGAATCATATAACACCCTTGCTTGTAGGATTCACTATTTTTGTAGAAATTTCTCTAGTTTCTGTACTTTTTATGGAGCATAAGCTAGGAATTCTAAACCCATTTTGGTTACACAATATTCGACTGAATATGACGTCATTAAAATGGCGAATTTTTGAGGCCTTGACTCTGGGGCCATGAAAATCGTCATACTCGATAAGAGCGTTATCGCTCTCGCTTCTACAAAAGAATACAGCTCGGAAAATTTAGAGTATTTTCGCTTAAGTAGTAGTCCGAAGGCTTATTTCGTTTTTTAGTTACAGCGGGCGAAGAAGATGAAGAAGATGAAGATGAAGATGAAGAAGAAAACGAAAATGGGAAATTTCAAAGTTCGTTTATTTGCCAGCGGAACACGGTCGCTTCCCTTATAGCATGGCTGGTCTATAACTATACATAGCCCTTTTTCGGCGATTTTCAGCCTATTTCGGATTTTCGCTCATATACAAATGTATAGGGAAAACGAAACAACCGGTACCATCCCTACATAGAGAGTACTACCGTACTATCTGATATAAAAAAACTGAAAATTCGGTTATGTGTTAATATGTAATTATGAGGTCTATTACAAAAAACATTGTAAAATGTTTTCCTTTACTAAGTGCTGCTTCCTTTAAAATTGAAACACTTGCAATTGAAAATCTTCTTTGCATTTTCTCTCACATGTTTCAAGAATATGATAAAGATAAATGGTGATACCATCAATGATGTCATTTCAAGTAGAAAACCCATTAATATTGCAATCAAAGGATCATTAGCTCTTCCTTGTGGAAGAGCCTTAGTGAACACAATTACTGGTATGAATACAATAATATGTCCAATTATTGATATAATGTTGACAATTAGCTGAAACAGCACCATTTTAGTTATAGCTTTACCATAGCTGACATTCCTTACTTCGCGAGTGCAATTGTTAATGAAGAAAAGAGCTCGAATAGGAAGTATAATTGAAAATGTAATAGCCGGAACAGCAACTACTAATGGTATGGCAAATCCCCAACATACAGCAGTGATCAAATTAATGTATAGATGATTAATTGAATCTGGACGTAGGACTATTAAACCAAGAACTGGAATATTGATAAGAATGAAAATTATCCACACCGCAACACAGCTAACCACAACTGCCCAAATCTTTATCTTATAGAACACATATCGTATGTAGATGTACACCAGTATACCATAGAATGTCATGAAGACTAGTCTTATGGACACCATAGTGGGATATACATACAGCAAAAGCACGTTGAAGCTGATTCTAATATTTGAATTTATAGCTCTACATTTATTTACATCACTCTGATTGAACTGAATAGTCCCATTAGTGTAATTGCTACTCTGTTCCATCAGGCTCTGAACTTCACGAAAACAATCATACTCAACTATGAAGAGTGTGGCAGCGATCAATCGCATCACAGCAAACACAATGACGGCTGCTTGAATGTTGATGAGGACTATTCTAATAGACTTTGGTAGCTGACCTTGTCCAATCAGAGTGATGATCAGGAAGACACTGAGAATGATAATTGGTACTCCAACTATCCAGAAGATGATCATAACCGAAAGGGAATATGGATCTCGTGCTCCAGTTTCAATAGATTCATTGATAGAAGTGGAATAGTTTCCCATTTTACTTTACAAAATCACAGGCACACTTGATGTTCTATAATCTAATGAAACCTGGTTTTAAATTTTACCCTGCTTATATAATATAACTCTATAGGAAGTGGTGGTTGTTTGTTGTATGGTTAAGCTCCATTCATGCATGGTATAGTGGACATGCTGGTTTGTTATTAGATTCGGTAATATATTAGGACTTTTAACACATGTCTTTGATCAATTCACTTGAATTGATCAAAGACGTGTGTTAAAAGTCCTAATAATTTACCACATGTCTTTGATCAATTCACTTGAATTGATCAAAGACGTGTGTTAAAAGTCCTAATAATTTACCGAATCTAATAATTCATGCATGGTGTCTTGAGCTCATCAACACCAAGCACAGTTGATCAGGTGTGTCAAACCATTGTCTAATGATCAACTAATTTTCTAGTTGTGTATGTTACAGTAGGGATGGCACTATAACAGTGATTGGCACATCTACATAGAAAAAGTAACGAAACAAGAAAGTGATCATATGGTAAGGATAACATTGCAGAAGCGGCATACTGAAACTTAACTATACACATCACTTCTATGTTTGGGCGCATCATGGATATACTAGAAGTAGGAATCGATGCGCCCAAACATAGAAGTGATGTGTATAGTTAAGTTTCAGTATGCCACTTCTGCAATGTTATCTTTACCATATGATCACTTTCTTGTTTTGTTACTTTTTCTTTTTCTTTTAGCCGGTCATAGTTATACTGGAGAGTAGAGTGAGCCTTTTCTAGAGTAGAGTGAGCCTTTTCTAGAGTAGAGTGAGACTTTTCTAGAGTGGAGTGAGACCTTTCTAGAGTAGAATGAGCCTTCTTAAGTCGTAAGTAGTCTCCCATGAGCAGTGTAAGGTGCTCAGCTGTGGTCTCTTGAATATGTTCATCCATATACCTTAGTTTTCTCTTTTCTTTACAACCCATGGCCACTGAAGCAAACTGACAGTCTATTTCCTTCTCCGGGCACTCTGTGTCTGATGCAAGGTGTTGAAGACCATCCCTGGTGAAGGTGAGTTGAGGATCACATCTGTTGGAACAACGCATTGGCCACTTGGGACAAGTCTTGTAGTGCTCATTGACCAAGGTGGAATGAGTTAGGACAGGAACAAAATCATCTTCCCCATCATCTTCCTCTTCAATCCCACATCTGGGACACTTCACTGGTCTTTTCTTACAGTCATTCTTCATGTGTGTTTCAATGACTGATCTCAAAGATTTGACCCTCCTGCACTGCTGACAAAGTACCTTCTCAAAGGGACATTCCTTGCTGATATGACTGTCCAAATCCTTCAGAAATCCCTTCCACTGACACTCCGCATTGGAACAGTAGGTCATCAAGGTTAGAATGCGCTGTCTAGCTCTTGGATCTTCAGTTGACCTATAATCTACTTGTCGACAACTTGGGCACTGATAATTTCTGCTGAATCCGCGTTGGCATTTCTGATTACAGTCAGTACAGATAGTTTTAGCACAACAAGTGGTTACGCGAGGTTCATCAGCCAACTCGTGACAAATGATGCATTGAAACCAATTTTCTACTGCTTCCGCAACGATGTAATCCTTCCCTTTGAATGTTATTTCAGTGCCAATCGGTTTTTCAGACGGCGGCTCCTCCGAAGCATCGCAACCAGGAGGAGAAGGCTCGTTAATTGTGTGCTCAACTAAGAATTGTCTAAAAACGTCCTTTCTCCTATCACATTCTACTTGAGCAACGTTATCGTCATGATCAGAAACAAGAGAAGTTACGCCTCCAAACGAGAAATGCTTGACCAACTCTTCAGCAGAAGCGTCGTCCTTATGTACTTTGCCTATGTACTCGCCTACTATCCACTCTTTCCCCGAGTTCCATTCGCTTCGACTCACTTCCAATAAGTCGCCAGGCCTAACAGTCAACTCGTGAGCAAGGCGCGCATCATAAGGATACACAACATGGACGATTACACAGGCTGCCTTATCTTCACACATCTCTACGTATTTCTTGGAATAAAGACACTCGGACAAAACTATCGATTATCGGACGTATACATCTGAACTGAGAAACAATATTCAATATCTTATTATTTTGTGAAATAACATTATTTCAGTGTCTATGGCTCGATCCCCTTTTTGGGGGGAAAGGTGAGACTGTTTCTCGTTAAGTAAAGCCAGGAAACCTGAGTGGGTAGTTACATCTGGAGTATAAATTCAAAGTGAAATCATTAACATTCGTGTTTCAAGAATATGATAGAAATTGGTGATGTAGCATTACAAATATGATAATTTTACTTTATCATAGTAGCCATATCGGATAATTTGCCTAATAAATTGTCTCTTACACAGGAAAATAGCGATATATAGCTGTGTCTTTGATCAGCTAGTTAAGTATTTTATACATTGCTGGCGAGGCGAGTACATAAGCAATGCACACTTCTGCTGAAGAGATATGATACAAAAAACTGATAAATTCGGTTATGTGTTAATATGTAATATATGAGGTCTATTACAAAAAACAATGTAAAATGTTTTCCTTTACTAAGTGCTGCTTCCTTTAAAATTGAAACACTTGCAATTGAAAATCTTCTTTGCATTTTCTCTCACATGTTTCAAGAATATGATAAAGAGAATTGGTGATACCATCAATGATGTCATTTCAAGTAGAAAACCCATTAATATTGCAATCAAAGGATCGTTAGCTCTTCCTTGTGGAAGAGCCTCAGTGAACACAATTACTGGTATGAATACAATAATATGTCCAATTATTGATATAACGTTGACAATTAGCTGAAACAGCACCAATTTAGTTATAGCTTTACCATAGCTGACATTCCTTACTTCGCGAGTGCAATTGTTAATGAAGAAAAGAGCTCGAATAGGAAGTACAATTGAAAATATAATAGCTGGAACAGCAACTACTAATGGTATGGCAAATCCCCAACATACAGCAGTGATCAAATTAATGTATAGATGATTAATTGAATCTGGACGTAGGACTATTAAACCAAGAACTGGAATATTGATAAGAATGAAAATTATCCACACCGCAACACAGCTAACAACAACTGCCCAAATCTTTATCTTATAGAACACATATCGTATGTAGATGTACACCAGTATACCATAGAATGCCATGAAGACTAGTCTTATGGACACCATAGTGGGATATACATACAGCACAAGCACGTTGAAGCTGATTCTAATATTTGAATTTATAGCTCTACATTTATTTACATCACTCTGATTGAACTGAATAGTCCCATTAGTGTAATTGCTACTGTGTTCCATCAGGCTCTGAACTTCACGAAAACAATCATACTCAACTATGAAGAGTGTGGCAGCGATCAATCGCATCACAGCAAACACAATGACGGCTGCTTGAATGTTGATGAGGACTATTCTAATAGACTTTGGTAGCTGACCTGGTCCAATCAGAGTGATGATCAGGAAGACACTGAGAATGATAATTGGTACTCCAACTATCCAGAAGATGATCATAACCGAAAGGGAATATGGATCTCGTGCTCCAGTTTCAATAGATTCATTGATAGAAGTGGCATCGTTTCCCATTTTACTTTAGTACAAAATCACAAGCACACTTGATGTTCTATAATCTAATGAAACCTGGTTTTAAATTTTACCCTGCTTATATAATATACACAGGATCAAATATCAGGTTTCAGAAGGCATGAAACCTATTTGAAACTCTATGAAGTGCCAGGTTTCAAAAGGTATGAAAGTATGTATACTTGAAACCCGTGAAATTAATCTGTTAGCACATTCTTGAGCACCCATTGAAATCTGGCTATTCAAGACGTTTCAAATAGATTTCACACCATATGAAACCTGTAATTTGATCCTGTGATAACTCTATAAGGTGGTGGTTGTTACCCACCCACCCTATGAAAAATCTAAGATACCATTTTCCTACATGCTATGCCTATTCTGTTAAAAGAGCCTATAGGGGAACTAAACCTGAAGAGAGCTTTGACTACAAAGAGTGTGACAGTGATCAATCCCATCACAGCAAATGCAATGACGGCTGCTTGAATGTTGATGAGGACAATTCTAATAGACTTTGGTAGCTGACCTGGTCCAATCAGAGTGATGATCAGGAAGACACTGAGAATGATAATTGGTACTCCAACTATCCAGGAGATGATCATATGCGAAAGGGAATATGGATCTCGTGCTCCAGTTTCAAAAGATTCATCGATAGAAGTGGAATAGTTTCCCATTTTACTTTACAAAATCACAGGCACACTTGATGTTCTATAATCTAATGAGACCTGGTTTTAAATTTTACCCTGCTTATATAATATAACTCTATAGGAAGTGGTGGTTGTTTGTTGTATGGTTAAGCTCCATTCATGCATGGTATAGTGGAAATTATTAGACATGCTGGTTTGTTATTAGATTCGGTAAATTATTAGGACTTTTAACACACGTCTTTGATCAATTCACTTGAATTGATCAAAGACGTGTGTTAAAAGTCCTAATAATTTACCACATGTCTTTGATCAATTCACTTGAATTGATCAAAGACGTGCATGTGTTAAAAGTCCTAATAATTTACCGAATCTAATAATTCATGCATGGTGTCTTGAGCTCATCAACACCAAGCACAGTTGATCAGGTGTGTCAAACCATTGTCTAATGATCAACTAATTTTCTAGTTGTGTATGTTACAGTAGGGATGGCACTATAACAGTGATTGGCACATCTAGAAAAAGTAACGAAACAAGAAAGTGATCATATGGTAAGGATAACATTGCAGAAGTGGCATACTGAAACTTAACTATACACATCACTTCTATGTTTGGGCGCATCATGGATATACTAGAAGTAGGGATCGATGCGCCCAAACATAGAAGTGATGTGTATAGTTAAGTTTCAGTATGCCACTTCTGCAATGTTATCCTTACCATATGATCACTTTCTTGTTTTGTTACTTTTTCTTTTTCTTTTAGCCGGTCATAGTTATACTGGAGAGTAGAGTGAGCCTTTTCTAGAGTAGAGTGAGCCTTTTCTAGAGTAGAGTGAGACTTTTCTAGAGTGGAGTGAGACCTTTCTAGAGTAGAATGAGCCTTCTTAAGTCGTAAGTAGTCTCCCATGAGCAGTGTAAGGTGCTCAGCTGTGGTCTCTTGAATATGTTCATCCATATACCTTAGTTTTCTCTTTTCTTTACAACCCATGGCCACTGAAGCAAACTGACAGTCTATTTCCTTCTCCGGGCACTCTGTGTCTGATGCAAGGTGTTGAAGACCATCCCTGGTGAAGGTGAGTTGAGGATCACATCTGTTGGAACAACGCATTGGCCACTTGGGACAAGTCTTGTAGTGCTCATTGACCAAGGTGGAATGAGTTAGGACAGGAACAAAATCATCTTCCCCATCATCTTCCTCTTCAATCCCACATCTGGGACACTTCACTGGTCTTTTCTTACAGTCATTCTTCATGTGTGTTTCAATGACTGATCTCAAAGATTTGACCCTCCTGCACTGCTGACAAAGTACCTTCTCAAAGGGACATTCCTTGCTGATATGACTGTCCAAATCCTTCAGAAATCCCTTCCACTGACACTCCGCATTGGAACAGTAGGTCATCAAGGTTAGAATGCGCTGTCTAGCTCTTGGATCTTCAGTTGACCTATAATCTACTTGTCGACAACTTGGGCACTGATAATTTCTGCTGAATCCGCGTTGGCATTTCTGATTACAGTCAGTACAGATAGTTTTAGCACAACAAGTGGTTACGCGAGGTTCATCAGCCAACTCGTGACAAATGATGCATTGAAACCAATTTTCTACTGCTTCCGCAACGATGTAATCCTTCCCTTTGAATGTTATTTCAGTGCCAATCGGTTTTTCAGACGGTGGCTCATCCGAAGCATCGCAACCAGGAGGAGAAGGTTCGTTAATTGTGTGCTCAACTAAGAATTGTCTAAAAACGTCCTTTCTCCTATCACATTCTACTTGAGCAACGTTATCGTCAGAAACAAGAGAAGTTACGCCTCCAAACGAGAAATGCTTGACCAACTCTTCAGCAGAAGCGTCGTCCTTATGTACTTTGCCTATGTACTCGCCTACTATCCACTCTTTCCCCGAGTTCCATTCGCTTCGACTCACTTCCAATAAGTCGCCAGGCCTAACAGTCAACTCGTGAGCAAGGCGCGCATCATAAGGATACACAACATGGACGATTACATCTCTACGTATTTCTTGGAATAAAGACACTCGGACAAAACTATCGATTATCGGACGTATACATCTGAACTGAGAAACAATATTCAATATCGTATTGTTATTTTGTGAAATAACATTATTTCAGTGTCTATGGCTCGATCCCCTTTTTGGGGGGAAAGGTGAGACTGTTTCTCGTTAAGTAAAGCCAGGAAACCTGAGTGGGTAGTTACATCTGGAGTATAAATTCAAAGTGAAATCATTAACATTCGTGTTTCAAGAATATGATAGAAATTGGTGATGTAGCATTACAAATATGATAATTTTACTTTATCATAGTAGCCATATCGGATAATTTGCCTAATAAATTGTCTCTTACACAGGAAAATAGCGATATATAGCTGTGTCTTTGATCAGCTAGTTAAGTATTTTATACATTGCTGGCGAGGCGAGTACATAAGCAATGCACACTTCTGCTGAAGAGATATGATACAAAAAACTGATAAATTCGGTTATGTGTTAATATGTAATATATGAGGTCTATTACAAAAAACATTGTAAAATGTTTTCCTTTACTAAGTGCTGCTTCCTTTAAAATTGAAACACTTGCAATTGAAAATCTTCTTTGCATTTTCTCTCACATGTTTCAAGAATACGATAAAGATAAATGGTGATACCATCAATGATGTCATTTCAAGTAGAAAACCCGTTAATATTGCAATCAAAGGATCATTAGCTCTTCCTTGTGGAAGAGCCTTAGTGAACACAATTACTGGTATGAATACAATAATATGTCCAATTATTGATATAATGTTGACAATTAGCTGAAACAGCACCATTTTAGTTATAGCTTTACCATAGCTGACATTCCTTACTTCGCGAGTGCAATTGTTAATGAAGAAAAGAGCTCGAATAGGAAGTATAATTGAAAATGTAATAGCCGGAACAGCAACTACTAATGGTATGGCAAATCCCCAACATACAGCAGTGATCAAATTAATGTATAGATGATTAATTGAATCTGGACGTAGGACTATTAAACCAAGAACTGGAATATTGATAAGAATGAAAATTATCCACACCGCAACACAGCTAACCACAACTGCCCAAATCTTTATCTTATAGAACACATATCGTATGTAGATGTACACCAGTATACCATAGAATGTCATGAAGACTAGTCTTATGGACACCATAGTGGGATATACATACAGCAAAAGCACGTTGAAGCTGATTCTAATATTTGAATTTATAGCTCTACATTTATTTACATCACTCTGATTGAACTGAATAGTCCCATTAGTGTAATTGCTACTGTGTTCCATCTGGCTATGAACTTCAAGAAAACAATCATACTCAACTATGAAGAGTGTGGCAGCGATCAATCGGATCACAGCAAACACAATGACGGCTGCTTGAATGTTGATGAGGACAATTCTAATAGACTTTGGTAGCTGACCTGGTCCAATCAGAGTGATGATCAGGAAGACACTGAGAATGATAATTGGTACTCCAACTATCCAGAAGATGATCATAACCGAAAGGGAATATGGATCTCGTGCTCCAGTTTCAATAGATTCATCGATAGAAGTGGCATCGTTTCCCATTTTACTTTACAAAATCACAAGCACACTTGATGTTCTATGATCTAATGAAACCTGGTTTTAAATTTTACCCTGCTTATATAATATAACTCTATAGGAAGTGGTGGTTGTTACCCACCCACCCTAAGTATGGTTAAGCTAGTTCTTACAAAAACACCATTCATGCATGGTGTCTTGAGCTCGTCAACACCAAGCACAGTTGATCAGGTGTATCAAACCATTGTCTAATGATCAACTAATTTTCTAGTTGTGTGAATGTTACACTGGTCTGAACTTAAAGATACATGTATATGATCCTTTGTGGCATACTATAGCGTGTTATGCATTTTCCGTCTCAGCTTCTGTGGTTAGTTATATTTAGTTGTCAATCAAAGTGCGAAAATGATAGCAAACTGATTGACTTTTTAAAACATCATTGACGACACTGTTTGTGTGTTGGCATACAATGTGTATTGTTAGTTTATTCGTTACTATTTCTTTGGTCCTTTGTCAATATATTCTTTTAGCTGTAATTGGGACCCAAAATCAGGGTAAAATAGTATGCTAATAACCAGAATATTCCTATATATATAACTGTTATTAATTTATACATACATATATTTGTATATGAATTGAATCGGGACCGGCCTGAGAATGATTTGTATTCTATTATCCAGAATATTCCTTTAAGTATTATGCAATTAAGTGAGGCCCACTGTATATATTGATTAAAGATTTATTTACTTGTGTTCAAACTCAGTTATAAGTTTACATATCTAATATCATATCACAGATCGAATTTTTATTTCATCAGATCAATTTGTCTTGCTATTTGGCTGTGAAACTGCATGTACAGTCCCTTTGAGCAGGATTATTGCTTGAGATTTTATAGGAAAATTTGTTGGATTAGTCGCACCTCAGTGTGACATTATTTGGCAAGATATCCGTTTTTGACGTCACTCTTGTCTTAGCCTCCTGAGGTCTTAGAACACTTGTCAACTCAGTATATATACACATATAAAGTGTATACGTATAGTTGTACAATTATATGTAAGCATGATCTTAGGACTCTGTTAACCTTTTAACAAATCCAAACATTCTCCAGCCAAACTACTGATTAGTAGTCAATATAAGTCTGCCAACCATATGTTCAAACAATAAAGAATACTTGCGAGGCAGAGGCATACATGTATATACGTACATCTTAGCAAAGTCTACATGTACAAACTATTTAATCATAAAGCATGTGTGCAGTTTCAATTCTTATGCAACATAATTATTATTCATTGGGCATTGCAAGCTCGAATGATCTACAGTGTAAATTGACACCACAATCTAAGTGGAAGAGAATTGTGCAATAAATGGACTACAGGATTGGATGTGAATATGCAATTTGATTTTAAAATGGCAGTCGAGTGAAGTTTTTTGCTATCAAAGATGAAACTTTAAAGGTGTATCTGAAGATTGTCATGGGTGAAGGTGATTTGAGGATCAGACCATATCTTTTGGGACAACACACTGGCCACTTGGAACTATGTGAGTGGGCCTTTGCGAACGATCAAAGAAACACCTTATTGCAGTTGTCTGGCAACCAAGTAGATGTTGGATCATATCCTATATCTATGGGCAATGAGTAGCCATTTTTCTCGCTGACCGTGATTCAGCTGTGCTAGACGTTTTGTACCACATTGTAGAAACTAATGTGCTTAGATAACCTACATGATATATTTATCACAGGCCAGATTATTAACAAGGCATGACATCTCTAAAGTTTAATACAGTTGTTATGTAAGTAAAATGAACAAGATAATGGATGTACAGCAGTGCAGTTAACTAGTTAAACTATAGTACATACAGTTAGATATGTGAAAGAATAGTTCTGTACATTGAAGAGCATTAAGGATTAAACTCTGAATATATTCATTGAGAGAAGCCTGCAATAGAAACAGAAATAAGAGACCACAATAATACAATAAATACAATTACCAAGCTGCTTTTTCATTTTCCAACTGATTCTATTCTATTCATACGTTTTAATAGTCTCACATGCATGTTAACCACATCTACAGGAAATTGTGTTTTAGATTATTCATGTGGTATATTCCAATTGTATTTCATTGTTGTTAGGAATTTGCTAAGCTGGTTCAGGTGCTGCAGGGATACGCTATTGTGACCACAAACGTTCGGATCACTTGTACCAACATTCTCAAATCCAAGTAGGTTGAATGTACATAGGAACAAGAATTAGCTCTCTCTCTCTCGTACTTCACTGAATTATTGTAGACCCTTAAACTTTATAGTCCATTCATTATTACTTAATAGATAGGTACTCATTTCTACCCAAATCTACTATTGGCATCATTTAAATCTGGATTTTATCACACGCACTCATATCTCCTGAGGAACACAATGAGCAATGGGCGGAACCATAGTTCACTTAACAGGATCCAGAGTCATATGGTGATGATAATCAAAGCTTTAAGATTGACTTTATAAGTCTCCTAATATTCAATATCTATTATTTCATTGTTATTTCTGTGAAAATATACTTAACTTACTGTATATGTTGTTTGTGTTTAGCAAGAAGCAGGTCGTATTAGCGAGCAATGGAAACTCAACTATCCACGAAAATGTGACTAATGTATTTGGGACTAAACAGGTGAAGGACAGCTGTTTTTTACGTATGGATGTATTTGTATCTCCATGGCAACATGTTTGCATGTGTAGATACAGCAAATGGTAGAAATCACTAAATGCAGCTTTCAAGACTTAAGCAATGATGTAGACTGCTCGGAAGACATTTTTGATGCTATCAAGCAAGTAATTCTCCTCCTACTTATATATGGCCAAACTCAATGTCTACAGGACCCATCTGTAGGCTAACTGGGTACATATCACGCTGTAACCATGGTTACGGTAGAAGCAGTGCAGACAGACAGTTTTATTTCATCAATGGAAGACCATGTGATCACAGCAAGTGTGGTAGATGATGTAATACTTGGGGATTTCCCTACTCATATAATTTGATCCATGTACACTGAACAGTTTACTTATGAATTTAAACCTCCAAACTAGTGACATTTCTCCATCCTTACTATATGTTCTCCCTATACCTATATGTGTTCTCTTCTCGTGTATGTAGCTTTCTAAATGTGTCAGTGAGGTGTACCACTCCTATAACAGACACCAGCATCCTGTAATTGTGCTCTGCATCAAACTGAATCAAGGTAGGACTATAGTTGTATGATGTAATCATTCAGTTCTTACTTCATCATGTGCCACATCCCTAGCCCTCATCTACCACATCCCCATCCCTCATCTACCACACCCCCAGCCCTCATCTACCACACCCCCAGCCCTCATCTACCACACCCCCAGCCCTCATCTACCACACCCCCAGCCCTCATCTACCACACCCCCAGCCCTCATCTACCACACCCCCAGCCCTCATCTACCACAGCCCCACTTCCCATGCCACACCCCCAATTGACCAACCCTCGTCCATTCAAGTCCTTCCAAGCCCTCATCAGTGCCTAAACATCATGTGCACTTTGTAGATGCAGTGGATGTGAATGTCACACCCGACAAACGTCAACTCTTCCTCCTGCAAGAGAAAATGTTACTTTCCATCGTCAAGGCAACCCTGGTAAGGATGTTTGAAGGAATGGTGGGCGAGTATGACCTTAACCAGTCACAAGCTGTTGCCATGGAGAAGGTCACACTAAGTAAAATGTCAGTTTTAAGTACACAAAAGGTGGAGAACAGTCTCACACAGCCAGCCCACACCAGCACTAACAAGCTGGTCTCTAGTAAAATGTCTGACAATGAGGCAGTAAAATACACTGAAAGTTTCAAACTGAAAAGGTAGAATTTCCAAATTCACAGATTGTAACCTGCAATGCCAATATTTCATTTTATGTACTAGAAATTTCAGTTTTGATTCCCAAGTAGAAAGCAATTGGAAGTTGGAACATCAACCAAAACGTGAGTATGTACTGTACTAAGGTTGCAAAGAGTGATATAATTTTGGCTCATTTATAATAGAAAGAAAATTGTTTGATTGCGATGTGGTTGATTTGTCAGAGAACAGAGATTGCAGTGCAATATCTGTCAATAGCACATTACTAGAGCAGCCAAACAGCAGTACTCCCATTGTTATAGGGAGAGAGGAGACTCCCTTTATATCTACACCATCATGTGACACGTCATACGACCAATCATGTGATCAGTCACATGAACAGTTTGGTGGTGATTTCTTCTGTAACATGGAGACTTCGCAAGCACATAAGGATTGGTTATCAAATGAGGAGTTACCCATGGCAACAGAATCACCCATAGCAACTGAATCACCCATGGCAACTGAATCACCTATGACAACAGAATCACCCTTGGCAACTGAATCACTTAGAGCAACCACTTTTCCACCAGTGGTCATTATTGTGAGTTCTGAATGGTACTCTGGAAACTAGACTGTACTGCAGTGTAATTCATTTTGATGTTCTTCAACAGGAGAGCAGCCATCAATCTCTGTGTCCTTCGCATGAATGCATCTTGACATTACATATTCAGTTAATGAAGGAAAGACTGACTTACAAAGACAAACTTAAGCTGAGAGGAGAAGGGGCGGAGGCAGCCATTTTTGATGACATCACTGATCCCACCATATTTAGAGCAAAGATCACGCCTGAAGGCAATAGTAATGCAGAAGCAGAACTGAGAAGGGGCGTGTCCAAGTCTGATTTTGCATCCATGGAAGTGATTGGCCAGTTTAACCTCGGTTTTATAATTGCAAAACTCTGCAATGACTTGTTTATTGTTGACCAACATGCAAGTGATGAAAAGTACAATTACGAGAGGTTACAAAGAGATACTGTACTCCAACAGCAGAGGCTGATCAAGTTAGGATGACTATGTTATATGATTGTCATGTGACCAACATGTGACCATTTCCTTATCCTTCTTGTTCAGACCAACATCTCTAGAACTGACTGCTATTCAAGAAATGGTAGTGATGGAAAATTTGAGCATATTCAAAACCAATGGATTTGAATTTCAAATCAATGAGAATGGTTAGGTAATGAATGAAAAATGTAATATACCATTTTCCTACATGCTATGCCTATTCTGTAAAAGAGCCTATAGGGAACTAAACCTGAAGAGAGCTTTGGATGAAGATACAGGAGTCTTTTCTTCCTTCTTTTCCCTTCTTTCATCTTCTTCTCCACTGGGTCATGTTACATGTAAATAGTATAGATGATAGTGATTTCTACTAACTACGTACATATACAGTGGAACCTCTCTAAGACGGACACCATCGGGACAGAGCCATGTGTCCATTATATGGAGGGTGTCCTTTATTCAGAGGTTTTTGTTTTAAGTTTAAGTTTATAGATAGAGACATACTGCGCACAATTGCACCGGCTGAATCTCACTTTCTGAAAAGAAGCACTAATAAAGCCGCTTTATTAGCAGCATCAATGCAGCAAGCGTCTGCAGTGTCCGTTTTTGGAATTTTTTTGTACAGAGATTAACGGATATCGTTCAGGACCTGCGTAAGTGTCCGTTTTATCGCAAGTGTCCACCGTTGGGAGGTGTCCGTTAATGGAGGTTCCACTGTACATATATTATACACATCAAACTTATCTTTCAGAGAGTCATCTTTCATCTTTTTATCAGAGAATATTATTATGAATATATGTCGTGTCACTTCTGTTACTATGTAAAATCCTTTTGAAATTAGCTCCGCCCACTGAGAGGGTGTGTCTGGTTGGTCAGCCTGTCAGTAAAAACTGGTCATTTGGACCTCAGGATGTTCAAGAGCTCATCTTCATGCTGACAGATGCACCAGTGAGTGTGGTGCAGTGAGTATTATAAGGATATATGTATTTACCTATAGTATTAATAATAATCATCATCAGTATTGGTTTCCATAGGGACACATGTGTAGACCATCAAGAGTGTCGGCCATGTTTGCCTCTAGAGCTTGTAGGACATCTGTTATGATAGGAACAAGCCTGAGCAATACTGAAATGAAAAAGGTATGTACCATTCACTAAATGTGTCAAGGACTCACAAAAGATCAAGAAGAAGACAAAGATGCCCAGGGTCACTGGTTAAGGGTCCCAGTGGAGAAGAGAAGTAAAAGGAGAAAAAAATTGTATCCTCATCCAAAGCTCTCACTAGGTTTAGTTCCCTATAGGCCTTTATTCTAAAGTAGATGTAGCATAATAGAATAAGGATTTCTTCTAACTGTGTCGAACTTATCTTTTGAAAGGATCATCTTTCGACTTTTAGAGTGTCTCAAAAAGATATAGATGTAGCATGCAAGAAAAATTGTCTGTTAGATTTATAAAGCTCATTAAATGTGTAATGTTGACTCAGTTGCGAAGCTATAAACCTTTCTAGCTGAATCCAATATCAATTCTGAAGATGATGTTTTCACATTTAATTATATTTTAGCTGTATACACAAATATTCTCAATATTATATAGATGCTGATTCATATGGGAGAAATAGACCATCCGTGGGTAAGCTCTTAATGTATACAAGGAGTGGTTATCATACCCGATCGAGGTGTGCATGGTGTATTGTGTTGATAGACTGCACCTCTGGATCTTCCTTGCAGAACTGTCCGCACGGGAGACCAACAATGAGACATCTGATCAATCTCAACAGAGTTAGGAGAGACGGATGCTGAGTGTGACTTGTTACATGTAATGTGTTTGATCTATCAGTTGTTAAACATTATTCATATATACAAGTCCCATGGCCATTTAATTATAATATATATAATACAGTCGTTGAAGAAGACCCCAGGGTCAAAATGTCCTATTCTAAATGAACAAAATGCATCTCTATATAAATGCTCCAAAGACTAAAGATGAACCATCTCAAAAATTTAAAGTACAAGTTATAAATTAAACCATACAAAAAGGTCAAAAGGGTTAAATGAATTCGAAGGTTTGGAAACCTTTGTGAACTTATACTAGATGCGTATTTAAATTTACAAAATATAGATTTATAATTATATAATTGTTTGTACCTCATGCCTACTACATATAGCTACTGCACACCTTAGTAAAATTATTAATAATAGCCACGTTTAAAACTTTTAACTTTGGCTTGGAAACTATTCCTTTGCAGAGTATCACATCTTTCTTCCAGTTGGTCATAGTTATTCTGGAGAGCAGAGTGAGCCTTTTCTAGAGTGGAGTGAGCCTTGTTTAGAGCACGATGAGCCTTTTCTAGAGTGGAGTGAGACTTATTTAGAGTAGAATGAGCCTTCTTAAGTCGTAAGTGATCTCCCATGAGCAGTGTAAGGTGCTCAGATGTGGCCTCTTGAATATGTTCATCCATATACCTTAGTTTTCTCTTTTCTTTACAACCCACTGAAGCAAACTGACAGTCTATTTCCTTCTCCGGGCACTCTGTATCTGATGCAAGGTGTTCCTGAAGACCATCCCTGGTGAAGGTGAGTTGAGGATCACATCTGTTGGAACAACGTATTGGCCACTTGGGACAAGTCTTGTAGTGCTTATTGACCAAGGTGGAATGAGTTAGGGCAGAAACAAAATCATCTTCCTCATCATCTTCCTCTTCAATCCCACATCTGGGACACTTCACTGGTCTTTTCTTACAGTCATTCTTCATGTGTGTTTCAATGACTGATCTCAAAGATTTGACCCTCCTGCACTGCTGACAAAGTATCTTCTCAAAGGGACATTCCTTGCTGATATGACTGTCCAAATCCTTCAGAAATCCCTTCCACTGACACTCCACATTGGAACAGAAGGTCATCAAGGTTAGAATGCGCTGTCTAGCTCTTGGATCTTCAGTTGACCTATAATCTACTTGTCGACAACTTGGGCACTGATAATTTCTGCCAAATCCGATTTGGCATTTCTGATTACAGGCAGTACAGAGAGTATTAGCACAACAAGTGGTTACGCGAGGTTCATCAGCCAACTCGTGACAAATGATGCATTGAAACCAATCTTCTACTGCTTCCGCAACGATGTAATCCTTCCCTTTGAATGTTATTTCAGTGCCAATCGGTTTTTCAGACGGCGGCTCCTCCGAAGCATCGCAAGTAGGAGGAGAAGGTTCGTTAATTGTGTGCTCAACTAAGAATTGTCTAAAAACGTCCTTTCTGCTACCACATTCTGCTTGAGCAACGTCATCGTCAGAATCAAGAGAACTTATAATTAGGTCTTCAAAAAAGAAACCCTTAACCAACTCTAGATCTTCAGCAGAAGCGTCGTCCTTATGTACTTTGCCTGTGTACTCGCCTACTATCCACTCTTTCCCCGAGTTCCATTCGCTTCGACTCACTTCCAATAAGTCGCCAGGCCTAACAGTCAACTCGTGACCAAGGCGTGCATCATAAGGATACACAACACGGACGATTACACAGGCTGCCTTATCTGCACACATCTCTACGTATTTCTTGGAATAAGTACACTCGGACAAAACTATCGATTATCGGACGTATACATCTAAACTGAGAAACAATATTCAATATCTTATTATTTTGTGAAATAACATTATTTCAGTGTCTATGGCTCGATCCCCTTTTTGGGGGGAAAGGTGAGACTGTTTCTCGTTAAGTAAAGCCAGGAGACCTGAGTGGGTAGTTACATCTGGAGTATAAATTCAAAGTGAAATCATTAACATTCGTGTTTCAAGAATATGATAGAAATTGGTGATGTAGCATTACAAATATGATAATTTTACTTTATTATAGTAGCCATATCGGATAATTTGCCTAATAAATTGTCTCTTACACAGGAAAATAGCGATATATAGCTGTGTCTTTGATCAGCTAGTTAAGTATTTTATACATTGCTGGCGAGGCGAGTACATAGGCAATGCACACTTCTGCTGAAGAGATATGATACAAAAAACTGATAAATTCGGTTATGTGTTAATGTGTAATATATGAGGTCTATTACAAAAAACAATGTAAAATGTTTTCCTTTACTAAGTGCTGCTTCCTTTAAAATTGAAACACTTGCAATTGAAAATCTTCTTTGCATTTTCTCTCACATGTTTCAAGAATATGATAAAGAGAATTGGTGATACCATCAATGATGTCATATCAAGTAGAAAACCCATTAATATTGCAATCAAAGGATCGTTAGCTCTTCCTTGTGGAAGAGCCCGAGTGAACACAATTACTGGTATGAATACAATAATATGTCCAATTATTGATATAACGTTGACAATTAGCTGAAACAGCACCATTTTAGTTATAGCTTTACCATAGCTGACATTCCTTACTTCGCGAGTGCAATTGTTAATGAAGAAAAGAGCTCGAATAGGAAGTATAATTGAAAATGTAATAGCCGGAACAGCAACTACTAATGGTATGGCAAATCCCCAACATACAGCAGTGATCAAATTAATGTATAGATGATTAATTGAATCTGGACGTAGGGCTATTAAACCAAGAACTGGAATATTGATAAGAATGAAAATTATCCACACCACAACACAGCTAACCACAACTGCCCAAATCTTTATCTTATAGAACACATATCGTATGTAGATGTACACCAGTATACCATAGAATGTCATGAAGACTAGTCTTATGGACACCATAGTGGGATATGCATACAGCATAAGCATGTTGAAGCTGATTCTAATATTTAAACGTATAGCTCTACATTTATTTACATCACTCTGATTGAACTGAATAGTCCCATTAGTGTAATTGCTACTGTGTTCCATCTGGCTATGAAGTTCACGAAAACAATCATACTCAACTAAGGAGAGTGTGGCAGTGATCAATCCGATCACAGCAAACACAATGACTGCTGCTTGGATGTTGATGAGGACAATTCTAATAAACCTTGGTAACTGACCTGGTCCAATCAGAGTGATGATCAGGAAGACACTGAGAATGATCACTGGTACTCCAACTGTCCAGGAGATGATCATCCCCAAAAGGGAATATGGATCTCGTGCTCCAGTTTCAATAGATTCATTGATAGAAGTGTTATAGTTTCCCATTGCACTTTAGTACAAAATCACAAGCACACTTGATGTTCTATAATCTAATGAAACCTGGTTTTAAGTTTTACCCTGCTTATATAATATAACTCTATAGGAAGTGGTGGTTGTTTGTTGTATGGTTAAGCTCCATTCATGCATGGTATAGTGGACATGCTGGTTTGTTATTAGATTCGGTAAATTATTAGGACTTTTAACACACGTCTTTGATCAATTCAAGTGAATTGATCAAAGACGTGTGTTAATTTACCGAATCTAATAATTCATGCATGGTGTCTTGAGCTCATAAACACCAAGCACAGTTGATCAGGTGTGTCAAACTATTGTCTATAATGATCAACACATTTTCTAGTTGTGTGAATGTTACACTGGTCTGAACTTAAAACCTAGCTATATTATATATATACAAGTTAAATAAAAACATTCAAAAATGAAGTTAAAAGTAGGGATGGCACTATAACAGTGATTGGCACATCTAGAAAAAGTAACGAAACAAGAAAGTGATCATATGGTAAGGATAACATTGCATCATGGATATACTAGAAGTAGGGATCGATGCGCCCAAACATAGAAGTGATGCGTATAGTTAAGTTTCAGTATGCCACTTCTGCAATGTTATCCTTAACATATGATCACTTTCTTGTTTTGTTACTTTTTCTTTTTCTTTTAGCCGGTCATAGTTATACTGGAGAGTAGAGTGAGCCTTTTCTAGAGTAGAGTGAGACTTTTCTAGAGTAGAGTGAGACTTTTCTAGAGTAGAGTGAGACTTTTCTAGAGTGGAGTGAGACTTTTCTAGAGTGGAGTGAGACTTTTCTAGAGTGGAGTGAGACTTTTCTAGAGTAGAGTGAGACTTTTCTAGAGTGGAGTGAGACTTTTCTAGAGTAGAGTGAGACTTTTCTAGAGTGGAGTGAGACCTTTCTAGAGTAGAATGAGCATTCTTAAGTCGTAAGTGATCTCCATGAGCAGTGTAAGGTGCTCAGATGTGGTCTCTTGAATATGTTCATCCATATACCTCAGTTTTCTCTTTTCTTTACAACCCACTGAAGCAAACTGACAGTCTATTTCCTTCTCCGGGCACTCTGTGTCTGATGCTGAGGTGTTCCTGAAGACCATCCCTGGTGAAGGTGAGCTGAGGATCACATCTGTTGGGACAACGCATTGGCCACTTGGGACAAGTCTTGTAGTGCTCATTGACCAAGGTGGAATGAGTTAGGGCAGAAACATAATATGCCATGATAACTTCATCTTCAATCCCACATCTGGGACACTTCACTGGTCTTTTCTTACAGTCATTCTTCATGTGTGTTTCAATGACTGATCTCAAAGCTGTGACCTGCCCACACTGCTGACAAAGTACCTTCTCAAAGGGACATCCCTTGCTGATATGACTGTCCAAATCCTTCAGAAATCCCTTCCACTGACACTCCACATTGGAACAGAAGGTCATCAAGGTTAGAATGCGCTGTCTAGCTCTTGGATCTTCAGTTGACCTATAATCTACTTGTCGACAACTTGGGCACTGATAATTTCTGCCAAATCCGCTTTGGCATTTCTGATTACATGCAGTACAGATAGTTTTAGCACAACAAGTGGTTACGCGAGGTTCATCAGCCAACTCGTGACAAATGATGCATTGAAACCAATCTTCTACTGCTTCCGCAACGATGTAATCCTTCCCTTTGAATGTTATTTCAGTGCCAATCGGTTTTTCAGACGACGGCTCCTCCGAAGCATCGCAACCAGGAGGAGAAGGTTCGTTAATTGTGTGCTCAACTAAGAATTGTCTAAAAACGTCCTTTCTCCTATCACATTCTGCTTGAGCAACGTTATCGTCATGATCAGAAACAAGAGAAGTTACGCCTCCAAACGAGAAATGCTTGACCAACTCTTCAGCAGAAGCGTCGTCCTTATGTACTTTGCCTATGTACTCGCCTACTATCCACTCTTTCCCCGAGTTCCATTCGCTTCGACTCACTTCCAATAAGTCGCCAGGCCTAACAGTCAACTCGTGACCAAGGCGTGCATCATAAGGATACACAACACGGACGATTACACAGGCTGCCTTATCTTCACACATCTCGACGTATTTCTTGGAATAAAGACACGCGGACAAAACTATCGATTATCAGACGTATACATCTAAACTGAGAAACAATATTCAATATCGTATTGTTATTTTGTGAAATAACATTATTTCAGTGTCTATGGCTCGATCCCCTTTTTGGGGGGAAAGGTGAGAGACTGTTTCTCGTTAAGTAAAGCCAGGAGACCTGAGTGGGTAGTTACATCTGGAGTATAAATTCAAAGTTAAATCATTAACATTCGTGTTTCAAGAATATGATAGAAATTGGTGATGTAGCATTACAAATATGATAATATTACTTTAATCTTAGCTATCATAGTAGCAATATATAGCTGTGTCTTTGATCAGCTAGTTAAGTATTTTATACATTGTTGGCGTAGCGAGTACATAGGAAATGCACATAAGGACGACACTTCCGAATATATGGCCTTGAAATTGACGGCAATCAAGCGACAACCGGACATCTAAGAACCAGCAAATAGTTCGAATTTGGGGACGCCCACGAGTTTTTTAAGCTCGAAATATTCGTTTAAATTATTTGCTCTATATATTCATGTTTCCATATGATAATTAAGACTAGAGAATAATAAAAATTTTCTACAAAAATAGTGAAGATGTAGGGATGGCACAAAAAGCACAGAAACAAGAAAGGGATGTTACACAGTGAAGCATTAGCTATATATACATGAATCATATAACACCCTTGCTTGTAGGATTCACTATTTTTGTAGAAATTTCTCTAGTTTCTGTACTTTTTATGGAGCATAAGCTAGGAATTCTAAACCCATTTTTGGTTACACAATATTCGACTGCATATGACGTCATTAAAATGGCGAATTTATTGAGGCCTTGACTCTGGGGCCATGAAAATCGTCATACTCAATAAGAGCGTTATCGCTCTCGCTTCTACAAAAGAATACAGCTCGGAAAATTTAGAGTATTTTCGCTTAAGTAGTAGTCCGAAGGCTTATTTCGTTTTTTAGTTACAGCGGGCGAAGAAGATGAAGATGAAGAAGAAAACGAAAATGGGAAATTTCAAAGTTCGTTTATTTGCCAGCGGAACACGGTCGCTTCCCTTAAAGGCCAGCTTATAGCATGGCTGGTCTATAACTATATATAGCCCTTTTTCGGCGATTTTCAGCCTATTTCGGATTTTCGCTCATATACAAATGTATAGGGAAAACGAAACAACCGGTACCATCCCTACATAGAGAGTACTACCGTACTATCTGATATAAAAAAACTGATAAATTCGGTTATGTGTTAATATGTAATTATGAGGTCTATTACAAAAAACATTGTAAAATGTTTTCCTTTACTAAGTGCTGCTTCCTTTAAAATTGAAACACTTGCAATTGAAAATCTTCTTTGCATTTTCTCTCACATGTTTCAAGAATATGATAAAGAGAATTGGTGATACCATCAATGATGTCATTTCAAGTAGAAAACCCATTAATATTGCAATCAAAGGATCATTAGCTCTTCCTTGTGTAAGAGCCTCAGTGAACACAATTACTGGTATGAATACAATAATATGTCCAATTATTGATATGACGTTGACAATTAGCTGAAACAGCACCATTTTAGTTATAGCTTTACCATAGCTGACATTCCTTACTTCGCGAGTGCAATTGTTAATGAAGAAAAGAGCTCGAATAGGAAGTATAATTGAAAATGTAATAGCCGGAACAGCAACTACTAATGGTATGGCAAATCCCCAACATACAGCAGTGATCAAATTAATGTATAGATGATTAATTGAATCTGGACGTAGGACTATTAAACCAAGAACTGGAATATTAATAAGAATGAAAATTATCCACACCGCAACACAGCTAACCACAACTGCCCAAATCTTTATCTTATAGAACACATATCGTATGTAGATGTACACCAGTATACCATAGAATGTCATGAAGACTAGTCTTATGGACACCATAGTGGGATATACATACAGCAAAAGCACGTTGAAGCTGATTCTAATATTTGAATTTATAGCTCTACATTTATTTACATCACTCTGATTGACCTGAATAGTCCCATTAGTGTAATTGCTACTCTGTTCCATCAGGCTCTGAACTTCACGAAAACAATCATACTCAACTATGAAGAGTGTGGCAGCGATCAATCGCATCACAGCAAACACAATGACGGCTGCTTGAATGTTGATGAGGACAATTCTAATAGACTTTGGTAGCTGACCTGGTCCAATCAGAGTGATGATCAGGAAGACACTGAGAATGATCATTGGTACTCCAACTATCCAGAAGATGATCATAACTGAAAGGGAATATGGATCTCGTGCTCCAGTTTCAATAGATTCATTGATAGAAGTGGCATCGTTTCCCATTTTACTTTAGTACAAAATCACAAGCACACTTGATGTTCTATAATCTAATGAAACCTGGTTTTAAATTTTACCCTGCTTATATAATATACACAGGATCAAATATCAGGTTTCAGAAGGCATGAAACCTATTTGAAACTCTATGAACTGCCAGGTTTCAAAAGGTATGAAAGTATGTATAAAACTCAGAAAGGGGGCTGTTAAAGCTTGAAACCAGTGAAATTAATCTGTTAGCACATTCTTGAGCACCTGTTGAAACCTGACTGTTCAAGAAGTTTCAAATAGATTTCACACCATATGAAACCTGTAATTTGATCCTGTGTATATCAAACTATTTGCTAAGGATGAACTATTTTTCACAGGATCATGTCAGGTTTCAGAAGACATGAAACCTATTTGAAACTCTATGAACTGCCAGGAATATGGACCTCATGCTCCAGTTTTAATAGAATCATACATAGAAGTGATATAGTTTCCCATTTTACTTTTAACTTACAAAATCATAATAAAAGGTAAGGTGTATTTTAACGAAACCTGGTTTTAAATTTTACACATATAACTCTAGGAAGTGGTGGATGTCACCCATGCACCCTATGTATATATAATATAACTGTTATAAGGGTTAGGGTAGTTCTCACCAAAACACCATTCATGCATGGTGTCTTGAGCTCATCAACACCAAGCACAGTTGATCAGGTGTGTCAAACCATTGTCTAATAATCAACACATTTTCTAGTTGTGTGAATGTTACACTGGTCTGAACTTAAAGATATGTATATGATCCTTTGTGGCATACTATAGTGTGTTATGCATTTTCCGTCTCAGCTTCTGTGGTCAATTATATTTAGTTGTCAATCAAAGTGCGAAAATGATAGCAAACTGATTGACTTTTTAAAACATCATTGATGACACTGTTTGTGTGTTGGCATACAATGTGTATTGTTAGTTTATTCGTTACTATTTCTTTGGTCCTTTGTCAATATATTCCTTTAGCTGTAATTGGGACCCAAAATCAGGGTAAAATAGTATACAGTGCAGTCCACCTAATTCGAATCTCCAGGGAATCAGGAAAAATTTGAAATAACAGGAATTTTGAATTATCAGGATTATGTACAAAATAGCAAAGTGATGTCTAAACAGCAAAAAATACAAGTGAAATATAGTGAAAAAGTGAAAATTACGCAGCTTTCTCAAAAAAATTAGTAGCAATGTCCTTTTCTTCTTTCCAGATGGAGCGTTGTCCACGAGATCGATAATCTCTAGTTTTCGTTTGAGGGTAAGTGATCGGTACCGTGAACGTTGCATAACTAGAGAATAACACCGCACTGAGAATGATTAATGACGATTTAGCTAAAATTCTTAACCGTTAAAGGTGCGATTGCCGCCTAGATAACTTTGAGGCTCGCTTATTTGTGTTAACATACTTCCGTATTCTACGAAATAAACGAAAATTCCCAACGAAATTGATGTACTGGGACTATACAGGGAACAGGGGTTCTATTCGAAATAGGCGAAATTTCGTCGAAAACGGATTCGAATTAAGTGGACTGCACTGTACTAATAGCCAGAATATTCCTATATATAACTGTTAATTATTTATGCATGTATATGAATTGAATCGGGACCTAAGAATGATATATATTCCATTATCCAGAATATTCCTTTAAGTATTATGCAATTAAGTGAGGCCCACTGTATATATTGATTAAAGATTTATTTATTTGTGTTCAAACTAAAATTATGAGTTTACATATTATCTAATATCATATCAAAGATCGAATTTTTATTTCATCAGTACATAGCTAATTTAATGTGGCTATTCTTAAATAAAGGCTGGCTCATGATATAGTCAACAGAAATTGGCCTCCATGCAGTACTAATCAATCAGTGCAGATATAGGTTCAAATGTCAGGTTTCAGGAGGCATGAAACCTATTTGAAATTCTTTGAATAGCCAGGTTTCAAAAGGTATGGAAACATGTATAAAACTCGTAGAAAGGGGGCTGTTAAAATTTGAAACCCGTGAAATTAATCTGTTAGCACATTCTTGAGCACCCTCTGAAACTTGGCTGTTTAAGAAGTTTCAAATAGATTTAATGCCATATGAAACCTGAAATTTGATCCTGTGAGCCCTATATAGCTGGCAGATCTAGCCTTTATCTTCTAAAAGGACAGATACACTGTCATGTATTTACAATTTAAAAGGCTATACCTATATACTGCCTAGCATATATAACATTTCCTATTCTTATAAATGGAACAGGAGATATTTTCCAGTAATATAACTAGGTGTAATTTCCTCTCTTGAACATTTCCACTTTGAATTTTCCACTTAAACATTTATTACTTTAATTGAAAGTCCACTTTGGACTGACCTTACTCATTCCTGGCCTGTTCCTTACAAAAGCATTCTTCGTGGTGTCTTCAGATCTTCAATACCAGGCATGTCAACACATCTTACTGTATATATTAGCTAATCATCAACTAATATTTCATAACCTGACATCATGGTTATGTAATATACTTTAGAAAAACTGTTTATTTTAATATTGTCTAAAATGTATTCATGCATGTTGTATGGCTTAATGCTTTAAATTTTAAAACTTAGATCCATTTAATTATAATTTGTTTAACCTAAATGAATATATAATTAATTGACTTATTTAAGCTCAATTCATATTAAAGAATTTGAATTTTTATTAATTTAAAAGGTGAAGTGTTATTGTTATGTGTAAATTACACTGTTTAGTTCAAATCAAAGGAACAAAAAATGTATAAAATGTTTTCCTTTACTAAGTGCTGCTTCCTTTTGGTTTGAAACACTTGAAATTGAAAATCTTCTTTGCATTTTCTCTCACATGTTTCAAGAATGTGATAACGATAATTGGTGATACTATCAATGATGTCATTTCAAGTAGAAAACCTATAAACGCTGCAATCCAAGGATCATTAGCTCTTCCTTGTGACTGAGTAAGAACCTCAGTGAACACAATTACTGGTATGAATACAATAATATGTCCAATTATTGATATAATGTTGACAATTAGCTGAAACAGCACCAATTTAGTTATAGCTTTACCATAGCTGACATTCCTTACTTCACTAGTGTAATTGTTAATGAAGAAAAGAGCTCGAATAGGAAGCACAATTGAAAATGTAATAGCCGGAACAGCAACTACTAATGGTATGGCAAATCCCCAACATACAGCAGTGATCAAATTAATGTATAGATGATTAATTGAATCTGGACATAGGACTATTAAACCAAGAACTGGAATATTGATAAGAATGAAAATTATCCACACCGCAACACAGCTAACCACAACTGCCCAAATCTTTATCTTATAGAACACATATCGTATGTAGATGTACACCAGTATACCATAGAATGCCATGAAGACCAGTCTTATGGACACCATAGTGGGATATGCATACAGCACAAGCACGTAGAAGCTGATTCTAATATTTGAATTTATAGCTCTACATTTATTTATATCACTCTGATTGAACTGAATAGTCCCATTAGTGTAATTGCTACTGTGTTCCATCTGGCTATAAAGTTCACGAAAACAATCATACTCAACTAAGAAGAGTGTGGCAGTGATCAATCCCATCACAGCAAACACAATGACGGCTGCTTGGATGTTGATGAGGACAATTCTAATAAACCTTGGTAACTGACCTGGTCCAATCAGAGTGATGATCAGGAAGACACTGAGAATGATCACTGGTACTCCAACTGTCCAGGAGATGATCATTCCCAAAAGGGAATATGGATCTCGTGCTCCAGTTTTAATAGATTCAATGATAGAAGTGGAATAGTTTCCCATTTTACTTTAGTACAAAATCACAAGCACACTTGATGTTCTATAATCTAATGAAACCTGGTTTTAAATTTTACCCTGCTTATATAATATAACTCTATAGGAAGTGGTGGATGTCACCCATGCACCCTATGTATATATAATATAACTGTTATAAGGGTTAGGGTAGTTCTCACCAAAACACCATTCATGCATGGTGTCTTGAGCTCATAAACACCAAGCACAGTTGATCAGGTGTGTCAAACCATTGTCTATAATGATCAACACATTTTCTAGTTGTGTGAATGTTACATATGATCCTTTGTGGCATACTATAGCGTGTTATGCATTTTCCGTCTCAGCTTCTGTGGTTAGTTATATTTAGTTGTCAATCAAAGTGCGAAAATGATAGCAAACTGACTGACTTTTTAAAACATCATTGACAACACTGTTTGTGTGTTGGCATACAATGTGTATTGTTAGTTTATTCGTTACTATTTCTTTGGTCCTTTGTCAATGTTTAGAGTTAGGAGAGACGGATGCTGAGTGTGACTTGTTACATGTAATATGTTTGATGGATCAGTTGTTAAACATTATTCATATATACAAGTCCCATGGCTATTTAATTATAATATATATAATACAGTCGCTGAAGGAAGACCCCCAGGGTCAAAATGTTCATGCAATTCTAAATGAGCAAAATGCATCTCTATATACGTATATATTTTAACAAAACCTGGTTTTAAACATGGGTTAGTAGTTCTTGTATACAAAAATACATTTCATGGTGTCTCGAGCTCATCAACATGCACAATCAATCAGGTGTATCAAACTATTTGCTAAGGATGAACTATTTTTCTAGTTGTGTGTTATATGTAATGGTCTGAACTTAAAACTTAGCTATATATATGACTTTTTTTTCTAATTTAGAATGATGTGATTATATGCAAAAGATGGCAAAACATTGTATAAGTTTATCCAAAATCATGTCAAATTGTTTTCAATGTCATGTTCAAGAACAATATACAACATGTAGCTAGTACATGAACCGGCCTATTCAGCAAGTTGTTATTGTTATTGAGTTTCGATTAGAAATCATTCATGGCTATCCAGCGAAGCAAATTATAAAATGTTCAGTGACTCCATGAATAAAAGTGCTTATTAAAAAACAAGTTATCAATTTGATAGCTTGTTTATTATCTTAATGAACCTCTGATTGTTTCAGCATAGTAATCCTTTATATTAAGCATATGCACAAACTCTTGCAAGCGCATGAATCGACATGTGAATCGGCATGTTTCATGCATAGCACAGGACAACGTCACATTGAGAATATATATTTAACATTAAAGGTTTGAGTTACATTTTATGCTATTACGCATATGTACGTAGCTAAATCCTCGTGCTATTGCTCAATCAATTTGTCAATCCAAAATGACCGTTGCTCAAATTGTAATTGCCTAGCTAGTTTGAGGAACTTTGGCGTTGTCCATGCTTATACTACACTCATTGGTAGGTTATCTTGTTTAGAGAATCAGATAAACTACGTATATATATATATAAATGAAGTCTATAATGCTTCTTTTTCTTTTAAGTTATAAGCATCTTTACCTCATGTATATAAAATACTTCTTACTTGTGAGACTGTTCAAAATGTAATTTGTACTTAACATTTCTACAAACTAACATTAAATTTTGATTAGATCTTATTGTGCAGCCTATACTTGATTTGCTGTATATTCATCTATTTATAGAATAATATTGTCATGGAGGTCAAATATCAGCTACCTAGCAACATGTCCAATTAAGAAACAAGGAGGACTGTGTGCAATTATTATTTCATATAGTATATTATTATATTATTTCATATTATTAAAGTGATTGGCTTAACCCATTCAGGTGGGAAAAGATGGTGAAAGAAAGTGTTGGATTAAGGTAGCAGGGGTGGCTACATATTTAGAAGGGTAATTTTGAATGTTCATAACTTTTTAAGCATTTATCCTGTGAACTTGATTTTATCAAGGTTCATGGTTATGACTATTCTGTGTATTATGGTGTATCAATTAAATAAATTTTGCAATTTATTACTATGAATACGAAATTTAATTAAGTGCACTATAATATTAGTTATCCTCAGGAAAAGTGAAACCACTTCTATCATGAAAATTCTGTAGATACCAAACTTGCTACAGAGAGGGAAAATTTGCATGGAATTTACAGTGAGTATAGCAACTGTAAAGGTCCTGGATTACATCTGTTCAATGGGACCACCAGATTTAGCCTGTCTACCAGTCCCTAGTAACTCCCAGCTACTGTAATTCAGTCAGGGGAGGTGTGTAGTACATGCTTAACAGGTTCTCTGTATCCTATAGATCAGTTTGTCTTGCTATTTGGCTGTGAAACTGTACAGTCCCTTTGAGCAGGATTATTGCTTGAGCTTTTATAGGAAAATTTGTTGGGTTAGTTGGACCTCAGTGTGACATTGAAATTTGGCAAGATATCCGTTTTTGACGTCACTCTTGTCTTAGCCTCCTGAGGTCTTAGAACATGCACTTGTCAACTCAATATACATATATAAAGTGTATACGTATAGTTGTACAATTATATGTAAGCATGATCTTAGGACTCTGTTAACCTTTTAACAAATCCAAACATTCTCCAGCCAAACTACTAATTAGTATATAGTCAATTAGCCTGCCATGCAAGTATTCTTATTCTTTGTTAAATCTAAATCTAGTTCAATATTAATCATAAAGCATGTGTACAGTTTCAATTTTTATGCAACACAACATAATTATTATTCATTGGGCATTGCAAGCTCAAATGATCTACAGTGTAAATTGACACCACAATCTAAGCGGAAGAGAATTGTGCAATAAATGGACTACAGGATCGGATGTGAATATGCAATTTGATTTTTAAAATGGCAGTCGAGTGAAGTTTTTTGCTATCAAAGATGAAACTTTAAAGGTGTATCTGAAGATTTCATGGGTGAAGGTGATTTGAGGATTAGACCATATCTTTTGGGACAACACACTGACCACTTGGAACTATGTGAGTGGGCCGTTGCGAACAATCAAAGAAACACCTTATTGCAGTTGTCTGGAAACCAAGTAGATGTTGGATCATATCCTATATCTATGGGCAATGAGTAGCCATTTTTCTTGCTGACCGTGATTCAGCTGTGCTACATTGCCAAGATGTTTTGTACCACATTGTAGAAAATAATGTGCTTAGATAACCTGAATGATATATTTATCACAGGCCAGATTATTAACAAGGCATGACATCTCTAAAGTTTAATACAGTTGTTATGTAAGTAAAATGAACAAGATAATGGATGTACAGCAGTGCAGTTAACTAGTTAAACTATAGTACATACAGTTAGATATGTGAAAGAATAGTTCTGTACATTGAAGAGCATTAAGGATTAAACTCTGAATATATTCATTGAGAGAAGCCTGCAATAGAAACAGAAATAAGAGACCACTGTGATAAATAAGAGACCACTGTGATAAATACAATTACAGTACAATGGAATATCATATAACGTTACTACAAAGTTTTGTATTAAGTATAATTTGGAAAATATCTATATTATAACTACACATCATCTGACTAGAAGCTCAAACTGAAAACTGCATCTTTAGATGCTAAAAAATTGGAAGGTGAACCTGTTTAAAGGTAACTTTGATGATCAATCAAACTAAAGACTGTGTCTTTAGATGCTCAAATAAGTATTGTAAGTGCCATTAACCAAAAGCGATCATTAAATCTTAGAAAGGGTTCATCTTTGACATATCACTGGGAAACACTTGTGGTTAGTACCACTTATTATAATTATCTGACATATCACTGGGAAACACTTGTGGTTAGTGCCACTTACTATAATTATCTGACATATCACTGGGAAACACTTGTGGTTAGTGCCACTTACTATAATTATCTGACATATCACTGGGCAACACTTGTGGTTAGGGCCACTTACTATAATTATCTGACATATCACTGGGAAACACTTGTGGTTAGTGCCACTTACTATAATTATCTGACATATCACTGGGAAACACTTGTGGTTAGTGCCACTTACTATAATTATCTGACATATCACTGGGCAACACTTGTGGTTAGGGCCACTTACTATAATTATCTGACATATCACTGGGCAACACCTTTGGTGGAAGTGTATTAGTTTGGTTTCGCTGGTTTGGGTCCACAACAGAAGTGCTTTTATTAGATTTAGCATTCTGAGAGAATGTTCTAGATAAGTTGGAAGGCTTTCTCTTGGATGATCCACCGGAACGACCTTTCTGCGGAAGCCTGTAATAGCCAACAGAGCTGGTAAAAGTAATCTGGAAGCTTGCTAGAAATAACTTACATGGGGCTTGCAGGCCTATCAGGATCTTCTCTTACTAAAGTAACCTTTGACAGCTGATCAACCCAGAAGTCCCTATCATCATCTTTTGAAGCTAAGACTAGGAGCTTCTTAACTTCTCTTTCACTGGCTATACAGGGGTGTAGTTTGTCATCTCCATCCCCTTCTACATGCTCTCTGTGAGACTTCAAGTGACAACCTGAGAGAAGGTACATATGAAGGACACAAGTCACATGACTATCACATGACAATCACAGGATAGTTATGCTAACGTTTGCATTCCACAGGAACCCTGCTTCCTAGGGTCATCCAAGGCAAGCCTTTATTGCACACATCACAGATGGCATTAGAGAAATGACTCAACTCCAGAAAGGAATGATGTCTCACATTAATTGTTTTCTCAGTCTACAAGAGGAAGGTACTCATTCATTAGACATTTAGGGGATTTACCTAATTCTATGACTACTCCTTTACATACAGGCAGAGGAACTGGAATGTCATTGGTTTCCACGTCTCCGTTGGAGATGTATGAGAGTTGAATGACTCTTAGAGTATCCTTGGGTTTCACTCGATTGTCTTCATGTTCACCAGCTTGTAGAGTCCGCACGTGGTAGATTTGACTGCAAGATAGAATGAAAAGAGAGAATGCTTTAATAACTGCTGTCAAGTTTTAAAAACACGGCATAGATAGATAGGCACAGAAGCCCGGGCTTCTATTTCATTCCAGTCACGTTTGACTGGACCTCTAACTGAGACCCGGCTTCTATTCAAATCATCCTCCATGTGAACAAGTATGTTACTCTATAAATTGTATCTCTCACCTAAAGTCAAAATGAAAAAGAGGTTTATCCCCAGTCTCAGCATCTTCTTCTTTGTTGTACATTGAGAGACGACGTTTCATGAAATCCAACACTACAAACTAGAGGCATTATAAATTAAATGGCTGAAAGGCCAGTTAAACAAAGGTCTGTAAACTGAGACACGTACCACCTTCTTCCAACCATGCTTACGAGGGTTACTGCCAGCTGGAATTGATAACCATCCTGTTTCTCTTTCAACTGGAAAAAGAGAAAGGAGGAGTTTAAAAGGACCAATCAGAATGGGTAATGAGAGGACCAATCAGAATGGGTAATGAGAGGACCAATCAGAATGTATAATGAGAGGATCAATCAGAATGTCTAATGAGAGGACCAATCAGAATGGGTAATGAGAGGACCAATCAGAATGTCTAATGAGAGGACCAATTAGAATGGGTAATGAGAGGAGCAATCAGAATGTCTAATGAGAGGACCAATCAGAATGTCTAATGAGAGGACCAATCAAAATGGCTAATGAGAGGACCAATCAGAATGTCTAATGGGGCCTACTGAGGCTCACCAGGTGCAACATAGTTGTGAGAGTCTATATCGTAGGGACCATTTTGGATATGCATCATCTCTCGAAGTGCTTCAATCTCTCTTTGTCTCAACATCAGTTCAACTTGCAGGTCCTGCCTCTGTCTCTGCTCCTCTTCAATCTTGGTAGTAATATCAGTTAATTCCTTTTGGTACTTATCCATCAAGAGACGATATTTGTCTGTCTCCTACATTAAGATTCAAATACAATCAACAGTTCCTTAAGTACACATACGAAAGTAGATAACCAAGTGGTAACCATGTGATTAAATAAGCCATGTAATTAAATATGGCTACCATGTGGTTAAATATGGCTACCATGTAATTAAATATGGCTACCATGTAATTAAATATGGCTACCATGTGGTTAAATATGGCGGCTTACTCTCTGAAGTTCTCCCTTTAATTTCTTTATTTCCCTGTCTTTTCTTTCATTTTCTGCTCTCTTTTCTCTTCTGTCCTTTTGACTGAGAGGTCCTTTCTCATACAGGACTTGTTCCAGTTTGGCAATAGCCTCTTTCTTCTTCATTACCTCAATCTCCAGTTCTTCTTCCATTTTTCTTTGTTTGAAGATAAAGTTTTTAATTTCCTGCTCCATACTACCTTTTCCTAATGTTGTCATGGCAATATTAAAAGCAGATAAATTGTCTTAAAGATTTGTTTATGGGACCTCTATAAAACCACTCACCAGCTTTCTCATGTTCGATGGCATTCCATAGTTCATCAGTCTCGTCATTCTTCTTTTCCAATTTGCTCTGCAGGATCACCACCTTCTGTTCAGTCTGTTGTAGGCGAGAGATCTTCTCTGTAATCTCTGTCTTGTTTCGAGAGATTGTCTCATTTAGTTCTAATTCCAGCATAGTCTTATCTTTCTCCACGTCTACCAACTTTGATTCCAAATATGCCTTGGCTGATTTAGCAGCATCCAGCCTTAGCTCAATGGTTTCAATTTCAGCAGAGAGGGCTTCCCTGCAATTAAATAAAGGAGGTGGAGTTCATAAACTTTGATAACTTAAGTGATACAATGATGCGACTCATACTTTTCATTTCTCAGCTTTTCTTTCTCCTCTGGGTCTGCTTTGTCTGCCTGGAGTGCTAGTACCTGAGCTTGGAGTTGAGCCTACAATGAAATAGGTAGCAATGAGACTTTAGCCAAAGATGAAAGAAACAATAACGTATGATTTCATTTCAATTTTCTGTTTCTAGACTGATTAAATCAAAGGATTAACAAGGTGACTTAGTATATCAGCCTATAAAGTAATCAATCAAGTAATCCACACTTCAGCTATTAAATCAATGACAGGGGAATCTTAATTGGCTACTTGGATCACAAGGTACAATGTGTAAGCCAAGTGCATACACACATTATGGGAGAAAGAAAACAACTCAAGTTAAGACGCATGAGGCTACGGTCCCTACACTCAAATTACTTGGCCACTTTGCTAGGCTATACATTCTATAAATCTTGATGATTCTGCACCCTTGTGTATCCTTAAAAATTACAAAGAATGGTTAGAAGAAAGGAAACAAAACTTATTTTAACCGCCATTTGAAAATGTATAAATAAAAAGTGTTATATTATGCTGCATATAAGACATATGAGACAAGTGTAGCAACCAGAAGTGGAGATATGAAAACAATATGTGCTGTCACATGCAGCCCCTAGAAAGTGCTTTTAGATGTACGTAATTCACACAGGTAAGCAAGTGCTTACTTTGATTTACTATACATATTCACACAACAGGACAAAAGAGGTGTCAGGTGTTCCTAGTGGTAGGATACCTACGTACTTACCACTGCTTTCCTCTCATCTTCCAGAAGGAACTGGGCCTCATTGTACTTCACATCATTAACTGCTAGGGTGGTTTTGACACTGTTTATTTCATCCTCCAGGAGTTGCCGCTCATTCCGAAGTTCTTCCAACTGTTTAGAAGTCTTCCCTTCCTTCTCCTTGATCTGCTCAAGTTTCTCCTTGTAGCTATTACTCTCTTTGACTAACAATCTCAACTCACTGTTACGAGAATGTTCAAACTCAAGCTACATAAATATCAAGACAGAACAGATATTATTAATATTGACTTCATCATAATTGTTATATTAAAATTTGGCCATTCCTTGTTCTTCCATAACTGTGCTCCAGAGATGAGGTGAGAATTAATTTTCTAGCCAAAACATTCAAAGGTATTTTAAAAGACCACGCTCCAACACACCCCATGCAACCCACTCCATCCCACATCATATACCAAACTCAGGTACATACTTAATAAAGTAAGGATTGCACAATTATTGCTACACAACTCCCAGTCCTGCTGTACTTATGCACGCTTTACACCAGTACACACCTCATCTTTGGTGTCCTTTAGGTCCTTCCTAAGGCCTTCAAGCTCTGCTTTAGCATCTTTCAAGTCAAGACAGAGTTCATTGTACTTGTGTGTCACTAAGGCAGCTTCTTCCTCAGCCTGTCGCCTCCTCTTCTCCTCCTCCTTCTCCACTTTGGAGTGGGTCACAACGGCAGACTCTAACTGGTCCTCATTGACGGTCTTCAGTTTATCAGACATTTCCTGACTCTCCTTCTGAACTGTCTTGAGCTGTAGCTCCAACTATAATAGAAAAGGTAAAATTGGATATAATAAACAAAAACTTTTGTAGTTTTTTTAATAAAAGAAGCAACACTACTTTTCATAGCTTATCTAATTAAAACAACTAATGGAAACTGAGAAGTAAGGATGGCTGTAGATACTTTGTAAATTTCAGTCTTGAATTCAAGGCATCCCATTTTAGTGAAATTGCATCTTCTTATGTATGATATACAGATTGAAATTTTATCTTTCATTCAATTGTCAAATGTCCTTAAGTTTCAGTTAGAGTATATACAAGTATACACGTGAGATGGGCGGGGTTGGGGGCGTGGCCTCCCAAAAGGAGCAAAATTAAACTCCAGTTCTCACAAACTTGTAATACATTCTACTGTTTCCAAAAAATCACAAGATGGAATATATGGTGGCAATGTGATTTTCTTCAAGGGTGGCAGGGAGGTGGGGGAGGACAAATGACTCCCGACCACTTAATAGAAACCCTGTTTGCAGAGGAACACCATTCACAGTGTTTACTCACTTGCGATTTCTCCTTCTCCAATGTTCTGACGTGGTTTGAGTATTGTCTGTCTGAATTTGTTGTTTTCTCTCTTAGTGACTTCAGATCTGTCTCCTTCTGCGTCAGAGCCTTCAAAAGCTCTTCCTTCTTCTGGTCAAGTTCTTTGTTAGTGACCTGAACAATCTCCAATTCCTTGTGAAGAGACTGCAACTGGTCAACGTGCTCCTCTTTTGTTTTGCTCAAACTTGAAACCTTCTCCTGGAGATGTTCGTTTTTGGAGGTAACACTTGCCAGTGATTCCTTGAGTGTCTGATTGTCTTCTCGATATTTGATATTACAGTTTGTTTCTGATTTTAACTTTGCTTCCAAATCTTTGATTTGGAATTGGAGATTAGTTTTGCTTCCAGCCTCACTTTCCCTTCTTCGCCTTACCTCACCAATCTGTTTCTCTAGCTGAGATTGTGTCAAAAAAGCAAAAACAAAACTACATTGGTATATGTACTAGCCATTACTGAAAATTAGAAAGCATTAAAAGCTAAAGAATAATGCAAAAAGTTAAAGACAAGTCTACAAACCTCTTTTTCCCTTTCCAGAAGTTCTTCATTCTTTCTCTTCATCTCTTTGTGTTCAAGGTTCAGTACTGCATAGTTACGTTCACTTCCTAACTTCTGCTGTTCCAAAATCTTGCTTCTCTCTTCCACTGCATTTATCTCCTCCTCTAACCGCTTGAATCTTGCATCTAGCTCACTAAAGAAGTAATCAAGATTGAGTAACAAAATTCAGAGGACATTGGGAGACATGGTGGAGAGGGAGAAAGAGAAAAATTCTTACAAAGCTTTCTCTTCGGCCTTATCTCTGTTGATCATCTCTTGTGCTAACTTCTCTTCCAGCTGTGCCTTCTCTGTCAAGAGTTTGTCTACCTCTTCAGAGGAATGCTAAAATTAGAAAACGACATCAAAAGTCCTTCAACTCGTAGAGACAATGGACATGAAATTCTTACCAAATCAGAGCCACTGCGAGCTGAGGAGAACAGTTGGCAACTCTTGCTGTATGTGAACCCGACAAAGGGAAGCTGGTTCCCAGAAAATGCCTAAAATTATAACCAAATTAATTTTGTAAAAGTTTTTGTTTTGTTAAGGTTTTAAAGGTCCACAGCATTATCACTTATACTTAATATGCAGGGAAAATGGCCGACGACCCAGTAGATTATACTTTATCAATTTTAAAGCTAAACACTTCTCTGCTTGGCTGATGAGCCCTTCCAACTCATGTCATTTTTAATTGGGTTTAGGGTGGTTAGAAAAAATAAAATACCGTATAGCCGGAAATATTGGCGAGGAATTAAATGTGATAATTTGGCGGTCTAGCACAGAATATCATTTAAATCACCAAATTTTGAGGCTATAAATAAAAATCATGTTGCATAACCATCCTTGCCAAATTTAAATTATGCCAACATTTATCTTGCCTGTGGACCGCCAAGATTTCCTACTATACCGTAGTAGGCTTTTTCTGGGGTTTCAAGCAATTGGGCTATGTACATTCAATATTCTGGCCAATTGAATCTTAATTGCTTCAGACGATGGCATTGCAACATGCTGGTATACTTATGTCACCTATGCAATTTGATTGGTCAGAATACAAATAGAATTCTGGAGGGCTAATGACCTAATTGAGACAGTCATGTGACTGTCACATAATTATTCCATATGGTATTTTGACCATTTTTACTCACTGAGGCTGGTGGGAATGTTTCTGTTTGTTCCTTCTCTGGATCAATCTCATCAAAATATCCTGTATCGTCATCGGATGAGATCTCTGGGACAAACGGAGCAGCTGATCTTCTGAGGGTGTCCCATTTCCACTTTGAGGTGGCAAAGAAAGCATGACCTTTGACCTCAGCTGCACCATTCAAACCCAGTCTGGCCACACTAAGGAATAAAGCAATCAAAAGTACCAGTCAACAAGACATCTTAATGTAGTAAACACCTACATCTATGAAAGGATGCTATAATATTCTTTTATTGCCTAACTGTCAAAAAATGCTTCTATAAATGAACCAAGTGCTTTTTGCTGTATTAGCTTTAGGGATATGTAACAGCCACTTGATTAGGAACACCACAAGTGTTTCTTACCCATCTACAAGGAATCTCTGAATGAGATCTTTTGCCTTGGGTGTAATTAGGACATCATCTGGAAAAGAATAATTCTTTTCCATAATCTTTCTGTAAGTCACAATTACAGAGTCGGCATAAAATGGTGTTTCTCCAACCAGCATTTCGTAGAGAACCACGCCCACTGACCACCAGTCACACTCCCTCCCATAATAGCCATTTCCGCCTTGTGACTTCAACACCTCAGGACTGATGTAGTCAGGTGTGCCAACAGCTGTGTCACAGTGTACCTTACCCTCCTGTGAGGCGGAGAGGGGTAGGGCAAGGTAGAGAGGGGTAGGGTGAGTTGGGGAGGGGTAGGGCAAGGTGGAGAGGGGTAGGGTGAGTTGGGGAGGGGTAGGGTGAGTTGGAGAGGGGTAGGGCGAGGTGGAGAGGGGTAGGGCGAGGTGGAGAGGGGTAGGGCGAGGTGGAGAGGGGTAGGGCGAGGTAGAGAGGGGTAGGGTGAGTTGGAGAGGGGTAGGGCGAGGTGGAGAGGGGTAGGGCGAGGTGGAGAGGGGTAGGGCGAGGTGGAGAGGGGTAGGGCGAGGTAGAGAGGGGTAGGGTGAGTTGGAGAGGGGTAGGGCGAGGTGGAGAGGGGTAGGGCGAGGTGGAGAGGGGTAGGGCGAGGTAGAGAGGGGTAGGGCGAGTTGGAGAGGGGTAGGGCGAGGTGGAGAGGGGTAGGGCGAGGTGGAGAGGGGTAGGGCGAGGTGGAGAGGGGTAGGGTGAGGTGGAGAGGGGTAGGGCGAGGTGGAGAGGGGTAGGGTGAGGTGGACAGTTGGTTTCCTCTATTCATTCCTTCACAGACATTTAAATAGACATAACCCCATACACAGATAACCTTCACCAACCCGGTTCATCTTCATGCAGGTTCCAAAGTCTGCTAGTTTCAGGTGACCTTTAGAGTCTAGAAGCATATTATCTGGTTTGACATCGCGATGTATGTATCCCATTTGGTGTATGGCGTCCACAGCTAGCACCAGCTCTGCCGTATAAAACCTCACCCACTCCTCCGGCATCTCATAGTTGCTCATTAAGTTGACCATATCCCCCCCTAAGAGGTTATGCAATCACAGGATAACACAGTAAAACTTTTCAATTACATATACAAATTGTTTCACCTTGCATAAATTCCATAATCATGTATAAATTGGTTTCATCTTGAAATGCATAATGAAGCTAAATAACAAGAAATTAAGAGTAAGGTAATATTTCAGCTAAAAATGGCTGCCAGACAGTCCTACCTGAACTATCCATTCACTGGTTGTGTACGACATAATATCTCTCTCCTCCCAAAAGAAGGCGGAGTCAGACCTTTTAATCTAAATGAGTAAGGAATAAAACAGGCACAGATATGTTACCAGGTAATGATTGCGCAAAAAGGAGATATGATTGCACCATACTACAAAGAACATAATATCTCTCTCCTCCCAAAAGAAGGCAGAGTCATACGTATAAATGAGTAAGGAATAAAACCTAGGCACACAGGTATGCTACCAGGTAATGATGGCGCAATAAGGAGATTTGATTGCATCATACTACAAAGGAGGAAGCTAAAACCTCTTCTATCCAACAATCCTCCTACTTGACATAGTTAGGCGTGTACGTACGTACATGTTCAGCACGCTAGTATCTACAGTCACATCTCACTTGGTTACTTGGTAAGGAGACATGAAACACCATACCAACAAGAATGTACAAGTTATTGAAACTACTTGAAACAATTTTGATTGGACAATTTGTAGTTTAAACTATTCCAGGTGTAACCAACCCACAGATTAGCATAATTGGAAAAATTTTATTATTAGATACAATAGTCTGAAACAGGTTCAGATAGGCTGAAATATATAGGCTGGGATAGGCTGAAATATATAGGCTGGGATAGGCTGAAATATATAGGCTGGGACAGGCTGAAATATATAGGTGCTGGGATAGGATGAAATATATAGGTTGGGATAGGCTGAAATATATAGGCTGGGATAGGCTGAAATATATAGGCTGGGATAGGCTGAAATATATAGGTGCTGGGATAGGCTGAAATATATAGGTTAAGTACAAGTGGAAAGTGAAAAAATTGTAACTGCAAGATACATGAGTTAATGGGTGAGCCAATCTTTCAGCCAATCCCTTTATACAGCTTTGGGTTATCTGTGGGTCACTGAATTAATAGTTCTTCAATGTCACAATAATATTATTTGGTTATCTGTGGGTCACTGAATTAATAGCTCTTCAACCTGTTTAAATGTCACAATAGTATTATAGAGCCAAAATACCAAGTAATAATTTAATTAATGATGATGCAAGTGCAGCTAATCTGGGAATGCATGGAATGAGACACCTCCCCCTTGCTGGGAATAGAGCTTCCATTGAGTGAGTGATGAGTGAATACAATATAATCAGAAAAACAAATGACATTACATTGGAGGTATGACAACTATTTAGAATCATCTTATGAACAAATGTCTACCAACTGTGATGAATAATGATCCGATTTCAAAAACATATCTGACTGGACAGACTTGCCATATTTGTTAAATAGGTTGTCAATACAAGGTATTATGGGAATGTGGTGTCAGCCGTGGTATTACATAGGTAATGGGGTGAGAGTGTGAGATGTTAACATACCATCTCCAGTTTACTGAGCATCTTCATAGCATACACTCTATTGTTCTGCTTGCTCCTTACCTATACATATGTACATAGGGAAGGGAGGAGGTGAGGGAGGAGCAGGAGGGGGAGGGAGGAGGTGAGGGAGGAGCAGAAGGAGAGAGGGAGGAGGTGAGGGAGGAGCAGGAGGGGGAGGGAGGAGGTGAGGGAGGAGCAGGAGGGGGGAGGGAGGAGGTGAGAGAGGAGCAGGAGGGGGAGGGAGGAGGTGAGGGAGGAGCAGGAGGGGGGAGGGAGGAGGTGAGAGAGGAGCAGGAGGGGGAGGGAGGAGGTGAGGGAGGAGCAGGAGGGGGGAGGGAGGAGGTGAGGGAGGAGCAGGAGGGGGAGGGAGGAGGTGAGGGAGGAGCAGGAGGGGGAGGGAGGAGGTGAGGGAGGAGCAGGAGGGGGGAGGGAGGAGGTGAGGGAGGAGCAGGAGGGGGGGGAGGAGGTGAGAGAGGAGCAGGAGGGGGAGGGAGGAGCAGGAGGGGGAGGGAGGAGGTGAGGGAGGAGCAGGAGGGGGAGGGAGGAGGTGAGGGAGGAGCAGGAGGGGGAGGGAGGAGGTGAGGGAGGAGCAGGAGGGGGAGGGAGGAGGTGAGGGAGGAGCAGGAGGGGGAGGGAGGAGGTGAGAGAGGAGCAGGAGGGGGAGGGAGGGTGTGAGGGAGGAGCAGAAGGAGAGAGGGTGTGAGGGGGTGCAGGAGAGGGGAGGGGAGGGAGGGTGTATATATACACAGGTGCTTGGGAAAGATGAGATGAAAAGCAACAATCCTTACCAGTCTAACTTCTCCAAAGGCACCCCTTCCAATGACTTTCAATACTCTAAAGTCTTTGGGACTTATTCTAGAGTTAATGATCTCTTTGACTGGCTTTTCATCTTAGAAAGGTAAGAAAACATTCAGGTATGTAATGGATGTGGTTGCTACGGAGACCGTTAAAAGCATAATTCATTGAAAATAGTAACTCATGTTCCAACAACTACATTTATACAAGTACATTAGTAGAAATGTATTCATGAGAATACTTAATGAAGAGGAACATCGATTAACATATGTGATAGTTGACTATAGAACAGAATGACTACATATGATTTTGATATTGAGAAAATGGCTGCCTAAGTTTTTACACGGTGTCTGGTATAGTACATAAAGCCTTTCATGTTGAGAATTTGTCTGATTGATTTTGCCAAAACTTCTTCAGAATGCAGAAATATGAAGTTTAGAGCGAAATAAAACCTTCAATCACGTCACCTTCCCTTTCAACCCTCAATTGTGACATATTTTGTATATATTGTCATGTAACATATACATTGTCATGTAATATATTGCATCTTGTATACATTGTCTTGTAATAGTCGGGCGTCCCATAATATTTAGTCAATGACATAAGCACACATGCATGAATACAAAGTCCAAAATTGTCTCAACTCTCTCTCCTCCAAAGTACATACATAAGACATGCTTACGTACATTATTATTTTGAACTCTTTCATATAAACAAATTAAAGTACGCACCTTATATTATATACACAATTGATCAAAAGGCTAAGGATTCCGAACTCCTATATACACACAACTTTTTCAAAAGTCGTCAACATAAAGGTTATTTCAAAACTGTTATTTCTAATAATCTAATAAAACAAAAAGTATATGTAATTGTGTATGCGCGTATTTGCTGATTGTGTCGTATATTATTATTATTATTAATATTATATACGTACATATACGTATGAATGTCTCTCCATTGAGAGATGAATGTATCAAGTTTTTAAGGTACATACAAAAGTGAATACTACCAGAGTTGAAATATCATATGATTATACGATGTAGCAAAAATGTCTTAAAGTATTTCAAAGGTCAAAAACCAAATTTACGTATGTATACCAAATTATCATAATTATGAATCAATTTGAAAGAGTGACCAAAGTCTTATCTTAAAATACCTATCATCTACGTATGTATGTAAGTTTGTTCAGACAGAAGTCAAGACATTAGTATAGGAACTGTGCAAGGCTATGCATATAAAAGTATACTCATTCTAACACAATACAGGTACATACATACGTATATATGTAGTTCTAAAAACATATAGTTCAGGCTATCTTACAAGTCTCTCCTAAAGAGCATTTACAGTTAAAGTGGTAGACATTTTCTTCCCTCAATGTGTCTTCATTGTAACTATGTATATTACAGTATTGTTCTGGTTTGAATGTAACAAATGGAAAACTATTTCAGTTATATTTAGAAGTACTATTTATTCATACTCGTACAAGATAACGATAATATTCATCTAATGGAAGGCAGCATTAGGTCTCCAATACAATCTGAAGAAACATTTCAGCAAAAACTAACCGACAACTCATACTTATTGAAAAATGAATGTTGGTCGGCAATTGAACAGTTTTGAAAGCAGCGTCCATTTTTTGCAACTGGAATTTGGAAATTTACATATGTACATATATACATTGTCTCTACTACATAAATCCCTTGGACAACATATGCCTTGCAGGGTTATCCCCAAAGGAACATCTTAATGGACTCACACAATAGTTTACAGAATTTAAATTGGCAACATTTATTAAATTCATATTTGCTAAATTATCTACATATGTATGCTATATAAGTTTGAAGTTGTGAAATGGGGCACCTACGTATGTTCATATGAAAAGAAGCATACGTTCAAGAGGTATGCATTATGTATATTCTGGAATTTTGAAATATTAAAAATATACAAATTTAACAATGGACATTCATGCTAAGCCTACAATGGCTTGTTTTATTATAGAGGTAAGCTGGTATAATGATATAGGCAGTCAGTTGTTTTGCCAGAGTCAATGATAACAAATGTCCTCAAGACAAGATGAAATTTTCCTTTGATATAAAGTGCCAAATCTCACACCATCACATGTGGTTAAGGAGCAGATGATTATTGAAATGGTACACAAATCAGTCGATCCTATTCTACAACTGAGGCCACCTCCAGATTAGCTGTGAACCACGAGGTACCTAGCAATGTCACACAGGCATGAAGTGAACAAGAACAATAGAATAAAAGTAGTCTTGTAATCAAACTAATTGTGAGGCTCCTTGAAATGTTCACAAACAGTTCTCAGTGAACCAACAGTGTCAGTTCTATAAGTTAAAATCCCATTAAAACAACCTTTTAGGCTATCTTTTCGCTACTCCATAACATCCCTTTGTTTATTTCCCTAGCAATATTAGATTTAGACATAGCAAAAACTTAAATTTTCCCATTACAATGAGAAATATAGTCTCACATACGTACGTAGGCCAGGTATTTCATCATCTCACCCACACCCCTGTTCAAATTCATCTCGATAAACAATAAAACAGAAACAAGAATTAACTACATTTACTGGAAAGAAAAACAATAGCTTTGTAAGGATTTTACATCATCCGTTGGTTTCCGGGAGTGAATCCATCTCCAGGGAGAGAACACGATAACTTGTACACTCAAAGCGAAATATTTGTCCAAAAAATCAAACACATCGTTCACTATTTCCTTAAACTTACATCGCTGAAGAAAGCTGTCAATGTTCTTGTTCCTTCTAAGGGCCTGCGAGTTACAGTCTGACACTAAAGCTGATACGGCGTCCTATGAGAACGTAAAGGTAGTCTTGTAAGTTTAACAGTTAAACAGTGCATCATAGCTAATGTTAGTGGTAGATCCTTCCTCACCAACAATCCTTCCACGTATACAGAAGACTGTGGAGTCGCGATCTGCTTTTCCAAATCAGAATATCTATTTTCCATGGCTTGTGGTACGATGATTGACTTGATACTTTATAGATTACTAAACTGTCGTTTGCCAAGTTGGGCAATATACCTTCATGGCAAGCCAGCAGGCCAAACTGTTCTTCTTAGCCGTCACAACTCCAAGAATGGCTGGATCGAAAGTCCACGTGAAACCGTCAACTTTTTGCTTATTACTTGACAGTTGTTCAGCGGGCTCGGCGGAGTTTTACGGATTCTTATTAATGGGGCGCTTATCAACTCGACGTTTTGCGCTAGCTTTCGATTTGATTGCGTTATCTATTTTTGGCAATGGATCAGGTAAGTTTGTGCGATATAAGCCTTTCTTGTTAATCGAGCTATGTCAAGTATTATATATACTTTTTCAGACTGATTCTAATAAAAAGGTCTACCTAAGGAGGTCGAGACACTTGGAAACGAGCGAAGCCAACAAAGAGGCAGCTAGGAAGTTAAGGCAAAGCGGCGGGATTGTCATTCCCTGTCAAAGTGCTGTGACATTGTATAAGTTAGTTAAATAATCAATAAACATGCTCAAAGAAACTATTACGCGATGTTCCACTGTAGCTGTAGTGTGCGTTAAGATCACGTGATGTGTAACCAACGTAATCTTCCATTTTAAAACCTTCATGTACGATTGACACCTCAAAAATAATATAGCAAGAATGTCCCATTTTTGCTCTAAATGTACCTGTAAATTCCCTATCTTTGTATTACACTCGCAGTAATGTACGTATGTATATACAGTGAAATACATTTTAGGGGTTATACAGAGTGATGTGAGCACATTGTTTGTTTGAGATTCAGTAACTATTACAGCCTTTGGCCTGTATTCAATTTCAACCCACTATCAAATATCATATATATTCATAATTGGTTAATTTATTGAGCATTCTGAGGTAGTAATGGTATGGTATCATATAATGAAGTTACAATTCCATATATGGCCCAAGTCCTAGTCCCTACAGGACATTTGATATCATGGATCATTTTTCTTTTCTTCTATGACATATAGGTAGAAGTGACACGCTCAGTAAATTTGTACAATTAGGGTCAGCAAATCATACTTAAAACATGCATATGGTTCATTTTATCATTTATTATTGCAAATTTATCACACTGTTGCAAGTTAGTTTATAAAGTGTGCAAGGGATATGATGAAAAATGATTAATTATGTCAAACATAATTTCAGTGATTGTCGATGTTTACACCTCAGTATATACCTGGTAACCAATTGTGACATGATTCTAACATTAAGAAGGCTTTTATCAAGCTTGTCATGCCAATATCACAGGCTTCAGCATTTTAGTAACTTTTGCTCCACTTAATGCATTTTAGTATCTGACACCCGAGGAAGCTTGCGATGCCAAGTGTTATGTAATTGATCCAGTGACCGTATTGACGTGACAAGCTTAATAGAGTCGTCATTCTTTTAATTGAAGTATTAATGAAACAACCCCAAATATGGTTGCTGTTTTCATAAGCCAAATTTATGAATTTAGCTTTGTTTTATAATTTCCAGTTATTATCTATTTCATTATAGCCTCTGTAAAGGTATTGCGCAATTAATCTCCTTTTTAACACCACTATACTAAAGTACTAATGCATTGAGAGCCTTATTAAGAATAGCAAGTACTATATGGTAATTACCATACGGCCATTTTAACCATTACAGCTTACTTCAGGGCAATTAGAAAGCCTGTTAATGCAGCCATTTTATTGCTTGCCAAATCAAACTGTGTCAAAATTTATTTTTACAAATTTAGAGTTTCTTTTAGGGGACAAGGGTAAACTCCCACTTGGGGGCAATTCCTCCTTGAAATATTTTCCCCTCTTCAAATTGCCAAGTTTTAATAGCAGCAGACATATGACCTAAGTTCCCCCTCAAATTGTATTATGTAGTATATACTTTGCTCTCATTGTGAAATAACCCTGCAACCTTTTGGGGTAACTTGGCGACAAGGGGAGCATGGTATTTTGGACAGTCAGTGCTCGTCCATTGACTTGACTACTACTGATTTAGTGCGGATGTAATGACCAACTACAGTAGTTAAACACCCATAATTTCAGCTTACCTTTGGGAGGGGGTGAGAGAGGATTGAAGAATCTAATACACCATTTTCCTACATGCTATTCTGTATTAAATTAAAAAGCCTATAGGGAACTAAACCTGGTGAGAGCTTTGGATGAGGATACTTGCTCCACTGGGCCAGACAGTTGTTTCTAGGAATTCCACCCTTCATCAGTGACCCTGGAAGCCATTCTAGCTATAGTCCGCTGTGGTCCATTATTAGCCAGATTGACTGAATTAATAGGTGGTAGGGGGGACATTCTACTCTAGGTGGCAAATCTGTTCAGGAAGCCTGCATTACTGGGGTATCACATAATTGTGGGAATTGGAAATGTTGAGTTTTGCCTATGGTAGCATTTTCATGTTTTGAAAAGAAATGGCTATACATGTGAATTATGTCTGTCTATTGTAGGGCCGAAGGAGACCCGTTAAGCTGGGAGATTATAGAGCATGGTATCTCGGCAGTGATTGCCAGGGATAGGTCTTTGATGCTCTGCATTTGTGATCCTTTGGATGGAGAAGTGACCAGCGAATTTGAAATCACAGACAACTCAAAGTACACATTGGCTGAAAGCGATTTCCATACCTTTCTCTGTTTGGATGAGTTTGATGACGAACACTATTATGGGCTGAGTTTTCTGGATGAAATGGTTGGAAAGAATGCAGGCCAGCTCATAACCCAGTTGATTCCGTCCCCCCAGGCCAGCCCTGAGGCAGAGGGACCCAGTCTGGTAGAAGAAGTGCTTCAATCTGAGACAGACCAAGGAATTCCTAAAGTAAATACAATGAAACTAATGGTTATGAAAAACATAGGTAGATTTTTCAAATCTAAAAAGCGCCTTGAAGCTCCACCTCCTCATCGACCAATCATATCAGGGCCATCTGATTTTCGCCATGTGGAGCATAGTGGGGTCTGTCCACCACCATATGAATCCAGCAAGCTAATTGAGGCAGGCGAGGAGACCAGTGTCTCTAGTGCCACCTCTGAAGGACGTGACGCATGTCTTCCAGTTTCCAGAAAGAGGAGCCCGGAGAGCACAAGCTCCGACCCCAAGAGGAAGAAGCTAGTGATATCTGAACCAACTGGTTTCAAACACGTTTCTCACATAGGAGCAGATTCCTCATTTGGGCCAAAAGATGAAAAGGGCATAATTGATGTAGCTATTATTCCAAAGGGCATCCAGCTTCAGGAGGATGACATGACAGCTGAGGAGACGAGTAAAATGGAAACGGAAGAGGTGGGTGAATCAAGCTCCAAGGATGAGCATCCCAAAGGTAACATTGAAGGGAAGACAGATCAACAGGAGGAGGAGGCGGTGCCTGAGGACACGCCCCCTCAAAGACCACCTAGAAGGAAAGACCTTATCAAGCAAAAAAAGGCAATGGAGGAAGTTTCTCAAACCCAATCTGAAAATCAGAGTGGGAATAATGTTAAGACTCAAGATGAAAAGACGGAGGAAAAGAACTCCAATAGCTCTACCCTTCCTGTAGTTGCTCCTGAAGACCAGCAGGAACAGGAAGCAGTGATGTCATCACAAGGAAGAAGGCGTCCACCCCCTCCACCCCCTATGGGAGAGGTAACTCACCAGAAGGACAAGGATGGCAAAGTTAAAGAGTACATTGAGCTTCAACCAATGGGCTTTGATCACAATTCATTTCTAGAAGAGATTGAAAAATTCAGTCCTGGAACTTTGAAGAATGTTCAAAAAGACCCGAAAGAAAGGGAAAGTGTGACGACCAGAGTCTCCATGTCACAGCGCCTAAGCATCACTACAATCATGAAGGAAGGATCAGATAAGATGATTGAGAAGCTTCAATCTCTCTGGAGTGAATCTATAGTCGCATTCTTAGAAGAAGAAGATTCTGGGATTGAGGAGTTTGACTTTGGAGGTCTCATAGAACAGTAGAGACATCCTTGTTTATCATCTCCAAGTGGTATTTAGTTTTGTATTCTCCCTTATTGCATTAACCTTGGCACTTCATAAACCCAGATCTTTTTGATATTAGTTTGTTGTGACGTCATTGACAATTTGGTACCAATAATTTTAGTGTGTAAGTTTAACCATAATGGACTTATATGGTAATGTAGAATCGTGCGTCAGTGGGAGGCACGTGAGTGACGTCACTGTAATACGCCGCAGCAAGATTCATGACTATATATGGTCATATTTAAGGTAGACTCCGCCTCTTTTTGCATCCCTCAAAAGCGACTGGCATCATCCGGTCCTGCTACTCTCCAAACTGGTGTGTTATCTGTCGGAGCTCTGTCCCTACTATTCTGAAAAAAAGACGAAATGGCTGAAGATGATGTTGCTGCGTTGGTCGTAGACAATGGTTCTGGTATGTGCAAGGCCGGATTTGCAGGAGACGATGCTCCTCGCGCAGTTTTTCCATCCATCGTTGGAAGACCTCGCCACCAGGGTGTGATGGTCGGTATGGGTCAGAAGGACTCCTACGTCGGAGACGAAGCCCAGAGCAAGCGTGGTATCCTTACCCTAAAGTACCCAATCGAGCACGGAATCGTTACCAACTGGGACGACATGGAGAAGATCTGGCATCACACCTTCTACAACGAGCTGCGTGTAGCTCCAGAGGAACACCCAGTTCTGTTGACCGAAGCTCCACTGAACCCCAAGGCCAACAGGGAGAAGATGACCCAGATCATGTTCGAGACCTTCAACACTCCAGCCATGTACGTAGCCATCCAGGCTGTGTTGTCTCTGTACGCCTCAGGTCGTACCACTGGTATCGTGTTCGACTCTGGTGATGGTGTTTCTCACACTGTACCCATCTATGAAGGTTATGCACTCCCCCATGCCATCCTCCGTCTGGACTTGGCAGGACGTGACCTGACTGACTACCTGATGAAGATCCTGACAGAACGTGGTTACTCCTTCACCACCACAGCTGAACGTGAAATTGTCCGTGACATCAAGGAGAAGCTTTGCTATGTTGCCCTTGACTTTGAGCAGGAAATGAGCACTGCAGCCTCAAGCTCCAGTCTGGAGAAGAGCTACGAGCTTCCTGATGGTCAGGTGATCACCATCGGAAACGAGAGGTTCCGTTGCCCCGAGGCCCTCTTCCAGCCATCCTTCTTGGGTATGGAATCTGCTGGTATCCACGAGACCACTTACAACTCCATCATGAAGTGTGATGTTGACATCAGAAAGGACCTGTACGCCAACACTGTTCTTTCTGGAGGTAGCACTATGTATCCAGGTATTGCCGACAGAATGCAGAAGGAAATCACAGCTCTTGCTCCTCCCACAATGAAGATCAAGATCATTGCTCCACCAGAGAGGAAATACTCTGTATGGATTGGTGGTTCCATCCTAGCCTCTCTATCAACCTTCCAACAGATGTGGATCAGCAAGCAGGAATATGATGAGTCTGGTCCATCCATTGTCCATCGCAAGTGCTTCTAAGCTGTCACCGCTCAAGGGACCAAAGGATGCCAAAATAACTAGTGTGTATTGAATTATTGTAAATACACTACACGACATTTAATAGTCAATTAATGTATGAGTTTAGTAGATTGTTAGTATTTCAAATGTTTGAAAATGTGTGAAGGTGAATTGATAGATTATAATTAATTACAATGAATTTTCAAATTTAGGTGTTGAGTTAGCAATTAATCTCTTGATTTGAAGAGTAATTCAGGAAGTTGATTATTCATTCAATTTGTATAAGCCCATGTACCTTTGAAACGTGCATGCAGCTAGACTATATATACAAATACTCAGCTTTATCATCACAGCCCTTGCACGACTCATGCAGTACAATTAACTCAAATACTAAGAACCATGAATACGTACATTTGGATATGTATTACACTACATTCATTTAGAGATTGGAGACTCTTGTTTAAAATTGACTGAGGTAGATATAAATAATATGATCTATTGGAAATAACTAGTGATCTCAAGCTGAGCTAAAAAGTTTAAGGTATTTCACTGTCCTGTGGCCATCCTTGAGGTTGATAGGGTACAACCCTTTTACCAATCACATCCACCTCGAAACCTATTTTCATCAGCTGCTCGTGGTCCAGTAGTAGACGGCCATCAAAGAGGAAGGCAGGCTTAACCATGTGAGCATAAATCCTCTTGTAGTCATAATCCTTGAATTCATCCCATTCTGTAAGAATGACCAATGCGTGGCTCCCTTTTGCTGCTTCATACGGATCAGAATATATGGTTACTAGTTGGTCAACCCGGGCTGGATCCTCGGAGATGGAAGGGTCTTTTAAGTCGTGTTCAATCTGTTTCGGATCAACCTTGGGATCGTAAATGGCCAAATGGGCTCTCTCGTCCAAGAGATGCTTGCTCACATAAATACTAGAGCTCTCCCTCGTATCCCCTGTGTCCTTCTTAAAGGCAAATCCAAATATGGCAATCTTTTTGTCAGTAACGGTGTTGAATAATTTACCAACAATCCTGTAAGCAAATCGACGCCTCTGAAAGTCATTCATGGCTATAACTTGGTGCCAATATTCTCCTACCTCCGGGAGGTTGAGGGCTTCACAGAGGTACACCAAGTTTAGGACATCCTTCTGAAAGCAGCTTCCCCCGAACCCAACACTGGATTGCAGGAACCTACTGCCAATCCTACTGTCTCTTCCAATCGCATGGGAGACCTCCTCCACATTGGCTCCTGTCTTCTCGCAGATGGCACTTATTGCATTTATACTGGAGATTCGTTGCGCAAGAAAGGCATTTGCAGCCAGTTTTGATAATTCTGAGGACCAAGTATTTGTGGTAATGATCTTTTCCTGTGGGATCCAGTGTTCGTAGACCCACATCAGTGCCTCCACAGCCTTTCTCCCTCCGTTGGACTGCTTGCCTCCAATGAGAACCCTGTCTGGTTGCAGCAAATCCTTGATGGCTGTCCCTTCCGCCAGGAACTCAGGATTTGATAAAACCTGTAAAACAATTTAAAGGTGAACCTGAGATATCCAGTATGTGTGAGAGTTCCTATTTAGAAAACAGTAAATAAGGACTTGTTTATAATACAAAAGGATGTGTTAATTCTTAACATGAAATTCCTACAATGTACAAAGGATATAGACCATTCTTGAAATTAATGTAGTTAGCCTCATTATGAGAGAAATGGCATAAATCTATTAGAGATAGTGAGGAGCTGTAACCATGACAACCTGATTAGTACACTACCACCTGGTTCTAAACTACTATGGATGGTGTATAGCTATTCCTAAACCACAGTATTGAGTAATACTGCATATCATAACGATGAAGGGAAAGTCAATACTTACATATTGGATTACATGCTTAGGATGTATTTTGAATACCTATAATACCTACGTACATAACAATCCATCCCCATTGACTAACTTCAGGACTGCACGGCAATCAGGTCATACAGGTCCACTATATCAAGTTTATATATGTATAAACGCCACCAGTAGAAATTGCAGAAAACTGCATTAGGTATCAAAAATGTCATCTTTTTAAATGCACACTGTACGATATTTCTAAATAGACTTCTCTAAGGGCCAAATAGAAATTTGTTAAGTAAAAGCCGATTTTGGCTGGGGTATCATTTTCTGCAATTTCTACTGGTGGCACCGTATTCAGGCTCAAAGCAAGCTAGGATTTGTCTACTTCCATGTTGAGGAACTAGATTGCATGTTAGTGACGCTTAACAAAGGTAGGTTACATTGAGCAACTCAGACTACATGGCTAAGGCATGGAAAGTTGCTATTTTGAGATGTGTCTTAAATAACAGTGCTGGCCATCCAGCCATCTTACCTGAAATGGTACATTAGGAGCTGTGGCTTGAAGAATCCTAGATATGCTCTCCGCAGCCCGCACAGGAACTGTGCTCTTCTCAACTACAATCTTTGGCTCTGTAGTGGTCTCGGCAATCTTCCTGGCAGCTGCTTCTATGTACTTCAGGTCAGCTGCTCGCCCCTTACCTGAAGAACACAGTATCATTGGGCAGACATATTTGTGTCATCCCCTAATTATATTTAGTGGCCAATGTGACAATAACAGTCCCCCCCATCACAACAAAGTACAGAATGCCCAATGTGACAAGAGCAGTGCTCCCCATCACAACAAAGTACAGAATGCCCAATGTGAATCTCTGAGTGGCAGAGTATATATATGAAATCATGTTATATCACAACACAAAGGAAAAGTGTATCAATAACAAATTATCCATACTAGTTCATTGTAATGAGGAAAACCCTATAATTAGTCTGTTCAGTCTGGTTCAGCATTCCTCAATGCCGGACAAGTGGTTAAGTGTAGATAGAAATATTCAAACAATTTATGAAACAGGGTATTTCACTTTGAAAACAAGCTACCATACCTTATACATATAACATGATCATTATTAAGTGTATCATGCACATGGGGCTATATATATTGCCCCAATGTACACCTAAATAATATTAATGGAAAATATACATATAATATGAATTCTAATATAAAGCCATTGTTATCAGAGATTTTAATACACCAATATTTTATTGCACTTAAAATGAAACAGAGGAGCTGGTGATATTAATTTTTTACTGGCAGGAGTTGTATACATAAAGCTACACTTGTACTTACCAACACCAAAGTTCTTTGTTGGAGTGTTTACCGATATAAATATCAAGTCTGCCTCCCTTATACCTGTGGTGACATCTAAAGTGAAGAATAGGTTCTTCCCGCGACACTCTTTAACTATCTCTTCCAGACCAGGTTCGTAGATCGGCAACCTGTCAGAGTTCCATGCATCTATGCGCTCCTTACTAATATCAACTACCGTCACTTTAATATCAGGACACTTCCAGGCCACGACGCTACAAGTCGGTCCTCCAACGTAACCTGCTCCAATGCAACAAATCTTTCGTAAAGGCAAAGAATTCTCCATAATGCAGCGCTGTTATTGTAGTGAGGTAGTTAAATTGCAGGTAATATCCGTCAAGGTTGGTACTGTAGAGCTAATGCAGCGAGGGATTAAACCTCTCAAGTGCAGCACGGGGAACCCAGGACAATGAGACCCAAAATATAACCCATAAACTAATTAGATTTCTTTGAGAAAATGGCTACTTTTGCAACACGTGTTACTGCGCATGTGCAGTAACGCCTCATGCGATTTGCAAGTGTAAAGTATTTTGGAAAATCAAGATATTATGATGAATGCACCAGACGTAATGGCTCCCTTTGGGGGTCTTAGAGATGAGCTTGCTGAACTTAAAGCTGAGCTCCAGAGTGTGGATGGATTTCCACACAGTCAGCGATTGCTTCAAGTTGGTAAGTTTGTGGTTTCTTCCAGCATAGGATGTTATGTAATGGCTCCTCTTTCTCTCCATCATTCTAAAGAGATCGAAAGGATCACAAAGGAACGCGACGAGAACCCTCCCGATACAAGAGCAGTAAAGCTATATGAGAAACTGTACATTCAACCAAAGTTGGAATCTGCTCCAAAAGTGAGTTCTCTCCGTTGTTACCCAAAAGTACCGTTTTGTTTGATTTTGTAACTGTTAGATTGAAGAACTAAGGAGATAAGGAGATTTATTGCTTTCTTGTCCATTTTCTTGTAGCACAATGTGATAGGCCGACTACTTGGGCCTGGAGGAGCTACCATTAAGAGAATGCAGCAAGAGACACAGTGTAAGATTGCAGTCTTGGGGTCTGGTTCCATGAGGGACCGGCAGAAGGAGGAGGAGTTACGAAATGGTGGAGACCCTAAATATGAACACCTTCACGATAAACTGCATGTGCTAATAGAAGCCCAGGGCCCTTATGAAATTGCCAAATATAGACGTTCTGCAGCTATTGCTGAAGTAAAGAAGATGTTGCTGCCACCAGTAAGTTGCTAGTGTGTATTAAACAATTGTAACTTGTTTCTAAATTCCATGCACTCTACTTTGTTTATTAAAAGTCCTTGGTATAAATTTACAAACTTCTTTGCATTTTGTTACTTGATGTTCTCTACTAACCATCAACTTGATATTCTATACTAACCATCATGTTATACGAAGTTTGAGCGAGTATAAAAGCTATTGAATCTACATAATATGTATTGTAATCACCATGTTAATGCTAATATGTTTTTACTGCGTTGTAGATTGATGGGCATGATGACCCATTCGAAAACAAATATGGAATGGAGAGACCGCCTCATGACTTCCACTCCTCCCATGGTCCGCCGCGTCGTGGTGGGCATAGGGGACATCATCCCCCGCACAGCACTCCTGGTTACAGTCGACGTCCTCCCCCTCCACAGCAAGTCCCATGGGTAGGTACCTCAGGACATGTGACTGTCATGTGACCTTAACTCTTCCTCATCTTAAATAACTCAGGGAGAGAGCAGCGGAGAGTATGACAACGGTAGTGAACTGTACAGTAGCTTCTCCGATTATCCAGCCGGAGGGTATGGTAAGTTCTCTATTGAATAGATAATGATTGAGCACAGTGTAGTTCGTTCCCCTTTACTGCTTTCCTGTGGAGTAAAGGTGTTCTTTTGTGCTGATAGCAACTGGTACGACATATCCATTTTGGACTAGACGTGAACCATCAAAATGGCTCCCAGTACCCAAACACTCGTGTGTTTTGCAATACAGGCATGTGCTGCTTGTATAATCACTTCTTGTTTTGTTAAGAGAGTTCAAAGTGCCAAAGGGTTGCTATTTGCCCCCTCTTAAAAATATTCTTCCCTCCCCTAGAAGAAATAAACAGTGGTTCCCCCCTCTGAGGATTTAGCTGTTGTGGTAACTGCAGAGGTAGCCTGTATAGTCTGTAAATTAGTTTGTTACTTTAAAAGATTTGTTCTACCTGACTATTACGTGGTTCTCCTTATCTGTTCCGCCTGCTTTATGTATGTACGTAGGTGGACAAGAAGAGAGAAACCAAGGTCAGCGTAGCTACACTGACCAATCCCCTGTTGAACGGAGAGGTGGAAGTGGGCCTCAATCTGGTGGATATAGTGGGCGTGGTAGAGGTGGTCCAGGTGGGCGTGGTAGAGGTGGTCCAGGTCGTGGAAGAGGTGGGGGGCGTGGCAGAGGGGGAGGACCATCCCCTAGCAACAAACCGCCTGTTAGATATACACCGTACTAGTTTTCCAACTAACACACCAAGGTACGTAATTAATTAATGTTTCTATAGGAATGAAATAATTATCTTTAATTAAAGTAAGCGTGAATTAAAAATATATTTTGGAAAAACTTACAAGTGTTATATAGCGCAATTTTTAATGTGTTCATGTATCAGTGTGTGAAATCGTAGAACTATCATTAATTGAGTCTCTCTTAGGTTATCCATCCCATAATCCCTCATTTCAGGAAACCTTATTATGTGGAATATCACGTAAGATTATTTTACCAGTTTGTCAAAAATTGGCCAAAAGACTTGTAAACTGATAATATTATCCTTTGCATCTAATTCGTAGAAATAATACAGAGTGTTTGTAAACTGAAATGTAACCATGTAACCATTTTGATTTGGATGTTATGAAGATTAATCTTGATAATTGTGCAATTTGTTGTTCTGCTATACATAAATTAGCAGATTCCACGCAAGGCAGTCAATTGGTCTAATGACAGGATGGCAGTGAAATGAAATTGATTTCAATGCACTTCTACGTATACGACAAATTAACCATATAAAAATGCAACAAAAATTCTACCATTGCTCCAATGTAAATAGAGTAGTAAAAATAACACACAGTTTAATAATTCTGATCATGGAAGGAATTAGTTGAATAAGAAGGAATGATTGCTTGCACATTAATACCTCATATATTTGGATCGTCAGAAATTGACTTAAATCTTACCTTTCCTGTACACAAAGGCTCTCTGTGCACTTCTATCACCATTACACCTGAACTATACATTCGTATAGATAGATGGGTATTCGATCTAATACAACAAGTAATTTAGCATGCTTCATTAAAATATGGGTAACAGAGGATGAATGAGCTGATAATCATATAGTAATGCCAATGTTTTCAAGGTGAAAAAGATCAAAAACAAATGAAAATTCATTTTTTGGAAAAAAGGTAACTTGGATGCATAAAGTGACGTAAATCTAAGAATCTACCCAGCTTCATCAATCATGTTTTCGAAATTGATAGTGTGGTAAAGATTTAATGCTAATTTCTACCATTTAGGCCACTTGAAATTACACTTTAGCTTCCCGTCCACCGCCCGCATGTATTACAGGAAGCAGACTTCTTTTTTATTTTTGCCTGTTATTTTTATTATACACCAGTTATACCAGTATTCCCCATTGTAAAAACCTTACTAAAGCGTTTTGCAGTGTGCATGCTCATTGTTCCCGCCTCATGGTCTTCTAATGGCTAGTCCAGCAGCTACATATGTGAAGTTTTAGGTTTTGCCCATAGCTACTTGCTTGCATAAATATTATATTATTATAGTAAAATAATGAATAATAAAAATGCCCTCCCTCCTGCATGCTTTTTGGCACCTGGGGAGGGGTGGGAAAAACTAAAGTGTAATTTGAAGTGATTTAATCTTGAAATTGATAATTTTAGTTTGATTTGTTGAAGAGGACATTCAAAGTGTAAAGTTTGGCATTAATTTGAACGTATTACATTTAAAGTGATGTTTTTTTCCCACAACTTGCAGGTGGATCCTGTATGCAAGGACAGTTTCTGAACTTCTCTCAATTCCAAAGAACCTCAAATTGAAGAATATATTGAAAAGGATGAAGAATTGAAGAATAATGTTACTTTGCCAAGTTGTTTATACACGACAAACTGTTTTAACTACATGAACCCTGTAACCAGAGATATCATAGACTAACATGTTGAAAATAAGGTTACGTAATACAATTGTAAAAAAATGGCTGACCAGAGGTACGTACGTACGCGTTTTATGAACTTCTTTGTTAATATATTGACTTTATTTTTTTATTAGTTATAGTTCTTGGTGGAATGGCTTGTTAGAGACAGCAAAGGAAACGTCCCAAGTGGCGCTTCAGGCTACGAGAAGAGATCTTTCTGAATTTATAACCGTCCTTAAGAATGACACAGAAAAGGCTGTTTCGGGAACACTGAAGACTTTGCTGGTACGTTAAGAGATGTGCATATGAATCATGTAATATTCTGTTCCATTAAACATAATTTTACACAAATTTAGAGCGACAATCCTGTAATCGGAGACAATGAAGGCGAACATCTTAAGGACACTGAGACTCAGGAAGATGTAACCTATAGCGCTTCCTTCCCTCGTTCAGCCTCAACGGCAACCACAAGAGCTGAGTTGAGCATGTACAAAATGGAATGCAACAATAAGACGTACACGAGGGAGCCTATAGGTAATGAGTTTCTAAAGTGGTCAGCAACATTTAAAATTGATGACAAAACTGAAGAAATATCTGAAATACTCCTCTCAAAGAACCACATTCAACAGCTATACTCACAGCTAGTTCCTACAATTGTTTCTTACAGTGACTTTTGGAAACGATATTTCTATCAATCCTTTCAACTGAAACAAGTATGTATCATGTATTGAGAAGGGGAGGAGCAGGGGGAGGTCCCTTTAATTTAGATGGGTAACTAAACACAATGTTTTAGTGTATTAAATTTGCATAATTCAACAATTTTAGAGTCAGGTAATAATAAACACACTGGTTTTTAATACTGTATGTACGTATGTGTCTGTTTTAGAGGATGGAGACACCTAATTAGTGTATCAGTATTTTAACAATGCATTCTGCTTTACAAAGTCTAATTTGATGCAGAACGTTAAAAAAGCCTATAGGGAACTAAACCTGGAGAGCGCTTTGGTTGAAGATACAGGTCCTGGAGACTTTTCTTTCCTTTCTTCTTTTCTCCACTGGGCCAGACAGCTGTTTCTGGGAATTCCACCCTTCATCAATGACCCTGGGAATCTTTGTCTTTTCTTGATCCTGATCTTTTCTGAATCCTGCACAATATCCAGACTGTCTGTCATGCATGAAACATGCACAATATCCAGTTCCAATCAGGAACAAGGAGACAGCCAGCCACCCCTTTTCATTTCCTTACAGTACAAATTAAATTTTTAACCATTATCTAATACTGTAAAACCCTTAATATTAGTGTGCCATTAATGTTAGCAAAATTAGCAATGCGATATCATTCACTAACATTTATGGTCGCTGAAATGTTTATAATTACGCATGTGCCGTAGTGTGGAGCAAGTATTTACAACAAAACACTAATTTTAATGGATGCTAATAAGTCATATACGGTAAAACGCTAAATATAATGGAAGTTAATATTAAGGGATTATCTAATAATTCTTTTCAGGGTACACATGGCTGACGTGTATATGAGGCTAAGGAAGCACAAATAGAGAGAGACTAAAATGAGGTTCTGCTAGATTTATGACCTAGGACAACTGTATAGAGCCCAGTATAGCTATCATGTACCAAGATACTATCTTATTTTGGTGTATCATTGTACGTATTATAAGTAATTGTTTTCTTGAATCTACTGTATACTTGCACTAAATACTTTTTATGCAACAAGTAAAAAATCTAAAATTGTGCTTAATTTTCCCATAATGACAGAGGAACAGTATGATGATACCTTATTTGAGTGACTATTAAGCAGTTGTCCTTCTGTATACATCTGAGACTGTCTTGTCCTTATTTGAGTGACTATTAAGCAGTTGTCCTTCTGTATACATCTGAGACTGTCTTGTCCTTATTTGAGTGACTATTAAGCAGTTGTCCTTCTGTATACATCTGAGACTGTCTTGTCCTTATTTGAGTGACTATTAAGCAGTTGTCCTTCTGTATACATCTGAGACTGTCTTGTCCTTATTTGAGTGACTATTAAGCAGTTGTCCTTCTGTATACATCTGAGACCGTCTTGTCCTTATTAGGATGAGGAAAGGAGGGCCAGTTTGTTTGCACGGGCTAACCAGTCAGAGGAAACCGGTCTCACTTGGGATGAAGAAGAAGAAGATGAACAGCAGCCATCTTGTCAAAGAGAGGAGTCGAAAAACACACCAAAACCCCAGGAAGTTGTCCCACAGGAAATGGTACGAAACAATAATCATTGTCATAAAGATGAAAATTACCAAAAAGAAGAAGATGATAGTCAAAGTGTGAATAACCACAACAGAGATAAAATACAGCTTGCACCTTCACTTGAACTTGTAACTAACCCTTCAGATCAGAACCAAGTTAACTGTAAAGAGGTTGCTTTTCTTAGGGAGAATGCGGGTACTGCATCCTCCTGTAGTCATGGTGATGTTGAGGTAACAATAGGACCTGCACAATCTGACAGTGGTAAATCTGATTCTGACAGTTTTGTTTGTATCCCTGACAACCAAAGCCCCACCCCCCTGAAGCCCACAGGAAGCTGGCTGACCATCAGTACGCAGGTATCTGAAGGTTGGGACGCTGAACCTGAAAAGGTGCTCCAAGGCTCCAACTTTAACTCTGGAAGTGATTTGGTCTCCATTCAAGAGTCGGAAAATAGCGAGTCTGGTCACCATGGTAGCCCCTCTGGTTGCCGTGCAAAGGAATTGGAGCAGCTTGTAAAGGAAATTGACAAGGAATGTAATTTAGGGGAAGTTGGGGTAAGTTCCTTTAATTAACTGGATATTGTTTATACATATACATATATATTCATTTGGTGATGCATTCAGTCCTAAACAATTGTTATGTATGTCTATTATTACACTTTTGTAATTATTACATCAAAACTGTCCTCCTGCATTATGCAATTTGATTATAATAAATATATTGCCATTGTTTTTAACTTCTATCTACTTTTGAATTCAGGATGGCAGTGAGTCAGGTGATGGAGGTTGGGAAACTTGGGATGACTGATCTTGAAACTGATAGCTTTTGCCCAAAATGCTAACTTCTCTACACACTCCTCTGTATATTCACATCAGTTCACTTTTAATTTTCAATTTATTATATATGCATAATTGGATACTTTCAGTGTGTGCATGGGAAATACATATATGATTGGGCATACTGAAATTGCAACATTCCTACATGTATATAATATACATTAATATCAGGGGCCGTGTGCAGACATTGAAAACCCAACCTATATAATTGGATAAACAATAGTGGCTTGTAGATTACTCTGTATTTGAATCTTTAATATGTGATGAATGGGCCCTCATGGGACTCACAAAAGATCAAGAAGACAAAGATTCAGGGGCACTGGTTAAACTCCTATATAGCCCATCTGCATGGCCCAGTGGGGAAGAGGAAAGGCAGCTAAAGGAGAAAACTCTGTATCCTCATCCAAAGCTCTCTCTAGGTTTAGTTCCTTTTATATACTCTAAAGTAGCAGGTTGAAAAAATGGTGTTTAATTATATTCATGTAAGTGTAATGATACTATTGATTCAGAACTAATGAATAAATTATAAACTTTGCATTCATTACATGCACACAAAGATGATTATATAGACTTCAAATATATAAATAATTATACCTGTACAGTTGTAAAATAAAGTAGCACTAGCACTGAGTAGGAGTATATCAACTCGTTCAGCACTTAGTGCTTTATGTACATCTTTACATGTGTCTTTGTTAGGGTATGCAAAGAAGAGGGTGAGTCCTATTTGATAAGTTCAGAGCAATTTCTTCCTCTAAAAGTGGCTTTACTTGGTGTGATAAACAAGCCATGGTCGGGTTTACTGCAAACAAACAAAAAATAATAGTAAATGTACACGCCTACCAACCACACATCTCACTGGATGCTGCTGCTCTCAGAAAATATTAAATTAGGGGCAACCTAGTTCTATATGTTTGTTTGCTACTAAAAGGGGATGTCCCCTGTCCATTTACATTACACAATACCCTCATTCACATTGTGCAACACAGAAGGGAGAAATATATGCCCTTGTCCATAAAAGAAATGTGAAATTGAGTTGGAAAATGGTAAGTACTGGACAAGGCATTTTGAATAACACTACACATACATTCACAAATTGATCCTCTCTTTTTATGCTGTCACATTGGCATTAGCCAGATTGGAGGGAGTTATGACTACCCTACTGCCCTTCCAGGTCAGACCAAGCCATAACAGTGTGCCTTTCAGCTAGTTATTAATGGCATATTCCACTCTGTCTGTGGTCAATTATACAAGACTACCATTAAAATGCTTTTATATTTTTATGAAAATTGTCTTGGACCTTTTCACTGCATACATAAGCTAGTAGTAGCTACTGTCATAACATCTATTTATGATAACTACAGTAGCTGTAGATTTACCATTTAAAATATGTCTTGTTCTGAACAGTTCCGTTATTACGGCCATGGGGCATCTTGAACTCTACCCCTAACCATTTTCCATCAGCAAACTCAGTCTCACCGATATACCTCAGAATGGCCATGTGACCGTGTACATAGACAGTCGAACCCTATAATGACAGGAATACATGCCAAGGATTCACAGAAGATCAAGATAAAGAAAAAGACAAAGACTCCCAGGATCACTGATGAAGGGTGGAATTCCCAGAAACGGCTGTCTGACCCAGTGGAGAAGAAGATGAAAGAAGGGAAAAGAAGGAAGAAAAGACTCCTGTATCTTCATCCAAAGCTCTCTCCAGGTTTAGTTCCCCTATAGGCTCTTTTACAGAATAGCATATAGCATGTAGGAAAATGGTGTCTTAGATTTTTCATGTAACAGGACATTACTCTGAAACTTTTAGGTAAGTTCTTATGAAAGCAATGAGTATTAGACTCAGCGGTTACATTTATTAAAATGGGGGGGGGGGGGGGGGGTGATTGCGTAACACCTGTGCAAAGGCTATAGGCAGCAGAAAGACTGGAACGTTATGACTAACATATTTAATTGTACTCATATATAAATGATTGGGAAAATGGCATCCGAAATGTTGTAAATGTACATTATGATTTGGAACATGATAAATATAGCCATATATATACATAAGTATGTAAACAAACTCATAATTATGGGTATATTATGTATATATAACAAATAACCTCAGATGCTGGTCAACTTTGCAGAGTCAAATATACTGTATTAATTAATACAACATTAATTAATTACTACCTATATACCGTCACAAAAGTACCTCTTTCAAAATGGTCTCTTCCTGTGATGAAGGTCTTCTTAAAGAAGGGCTAGAGTTCTGTCTCTTCTTGGTCAGAGTATTTTGTTTAGCTAGTGCAGTGAGATGTCTATGTCGCAATGGCATGCGACCATCAAATTGGGACAACTTATTTGGAGGTGCAAATATACCACGGTTCATTGGACAACTAAAATATCTCTTTCCATTTACTGATCCATCATTCTTACCCTTTGCTTCATCCAACTCCACACCATACCATAATCTGTACATGCACAGACACAATATAAGAATGTAACTATTCTTTAGTAAAAGAATGGGTTTTATATACACATATTGTATTATCAGGATATAAAGATGAGAGTAAAAGATTGTGAATTATGGGTTTAAGTAAACATTGTGGTTAAAAGAATGCAAGATAAAGCTTAGGTGTACCGGACGTGTATATGAAATTACTGAGGTATCAAATCAATACGTTGCGCATACAGTCAAAACTCGCAATTCGCATTCTTTTGACACATGCATTTAATTCCCGATATACGGTATTAAAACACATTTTTCTAAGATTAATGACTTAGGGCACTGAAACAGTTGAAGAGGAGGTTGACTTAAGGCAAACCTATAGAGCTTTGGATGAGGATACAGTTAGGCTACTTTTCTGTTAGGCCATGTACGTATGTAACATATTCTAAATCCTCACATCTATTCAATACGCATGTAAGTAAGTGAAATACCCTATTGTGTGAAGTGCCTTTATATGAACAAGGAGAGATAATATTAGTGAGCACTTACAGTAAAATATATCAGAGGTACTATTGAGAAACAGCAACAAAAATTCAATTGAATCCCTTAGCCTAGAATTCATTTTTATCTTAATTTAATATTCGGCGCAATTTCACAATGACATCATCTTTTCACACCTCTCATCCAACTTCTACATAAACCCCCTACCATTCCTCATTTATCATGTTTGCTGATGAAGACCTACGGGTTGAAACATCCTATTATAATAATTTATGTTGCTGTTGCTCAATACTACCTCTGGATTAAATCATGATCGCAACAAACAACCCTTATCACTTCATAGGTATAAAATACCAACAGACAGTAATTGAAAAACAGATGACTGTTAAATTTCTTGGTAAGGTGAAAATGTATACAATATGACATACGTATCAATTACACACATCTTGCTTGCAAATGGTTGCATTTCACTCAAACTTAACACTTAGTAATGACTAAATATGCATTTGATGTAAAAATCATTTTCAGCTGGAAAAACATTTTCAGGATTAAATACTATTGGAATTTAGACTCAGGTGAGTAAATATAGAGTTACAATTACAATTGAATTAATGTCCTTTCTATTATATATTCACATTTCATCACACCAATCCACATGTGGACGTTAACGTACCCTTCAGCAAATGAAGTTTCACCAGCATATCTAACAGTTCCCAACTTTTGATCTCCAACAATCACCCTGTCACCAGGCTACCAGTTAATAATATACAACAACGGTGACTTCTACTTAAAATGGAGGCTAACATTAGCTAACCTGAAATTTTAGGATATTTTCCAATCTCTTCTTCTTAACACTGTCTTGATTTTCCACCTGTACTTTATCATTAGGATGGTTATCATTGGAGGTGCCATGGCCACCATTATCTACTGCCTCAACAACCTCCTCTTCAACTGTTTCAGTGGCTGTTTCTTTGTTCCACTTTCTGATAGCATCTGAAAGACAATCTTTTATGTCTTCTCTTTCACTTTCCTCTCCCAAAAGATCCAAAGGGGTTTTATTGTCAGAATTTACAATAATTGGGTCAGCCCCTTGATTAATCTAAGTGGGTGGAGACAGCTACTTAATGAAGCTAACTAATTTGAATTATTGTACCATTTGTCGATAAGGATCTCCACTTACGAGCTCCCTGATAACATCTATATTGCCATTGGCAACAGCAATGTGTAAAGCTGTTCCACCATTAAACCAATCAGACTTTGAGTTCAGTATATCTATAACAACATATTAAGTGGTGAATAATTGATCTTTTAAGTGAGGAAAATCTTATCTTATACAGTGTACTTGTGATACATCTCAGCAACAATTGTATTTCAAAACAAATTGAACGTTTCAACCCGGAGGTCTTCATCAGCATAATTTAAATACAATTGTTGCTGAATCTCAATAAATTAGGATACTTATTATGAACGCAACAAAAACCCCTTACCACTTTATAATAATCTTATACAGTGTACTTATAATACATCATAGTGGTTTGAAGTATATAGTATGCATATACAGTTTATTGTCTATTTTGTGAAGTAGAAACTTTAAAATTCTAAATGGAGTGAACACATTTAAAAATTCCAAAATTTTAACGATTGTTTACAAATAATTAGGAATTTGTGAGTTCTTACGATTCTCAGATAAACATGGCACCTTAAAGGACAACCAGACAAGTTCATACTCAGAGGAAACTAACAATTAAGTAATTTGAATGTTAATCATCAAGATTATGTAATTTGGAATAATAATCAGCAAGATTATGTAATTTGGAAATAGTCAGCCAGATTATGTAATTAGTCAGCAAGATTATGTAATTAGTCAGCAAGATTATGTAATTTGGGATATGATTATGTAATTCTAAATAATTTAGAATAATAGTAGATCATATATATCTAATTAATTTAGCCAGCAATATAAACAAATAAAAAGGCTACTAATACGTATATATTTGTCCTTCGGAGGTGATAAATATCAAGCCATAATTAAATTGACACGACATGTCTTCAGCAATTAGTTAATTTAGTTCTAGCAATTGTTTATTATGTCCTTGTGGCCCTCATCATCATGGAAGCATACAGCCAGTGAATTAGCTCAGGAACCCTTACAAGTTTCAGTGTATTTAGATCACCAATGTATATACACATACAATTCTTTAAAGCCTACATGTTAATAAACATTTTGAAAATTTACATACTCTACAATCAAAACACAGAGTGAATGTACACACATTTACTTTGAATATATATACTATCACTAGTTCCATATCTGAACTCTTGTGTGGAGTTGAAACCTTTCAAATTAAATACAAGGTGACTTTGAAATGTATAGCTAAATAATTATGCGTGTGTGGCAAACGTTTGATAGGTTTCCATGGTGACCAGAAGAGCACACACTATATATTCCCTGCCAGTCATAAAATATGTGATGTGCATAGTAGAAATTCTTGCAGTCCAGACCTCTCCTACTACTCCATGTTCAAAAACACAGGGTCTAGCTGGAAGAGACTACTGATTCATAACAGCAGGTAGATAGTGGAACGGGTAAGGAGGATGTACTACTCTGTGTCTCTTCTGTATCACTGACAGATAAAATTCACTCACAAAAGATCAACAAGAAGACAAAGATTCCCAGGGTCACTGATGAAGGGTGGAATTCCCAAAAATGGCTGTCTGGGCCAGTTGAGAAGAAGAGAAGTAGAAGGAGAAAACTCTTGTATCCTCATCCAAAGCTCTCACTAGCTTTAGTTCCCTATAGGTCTTTACTCTAAAGTAGATTAGCATGAAAGAAAAATGGTGTGTTAGATTATTCCTAGGTACCTTTGCAATGTTCAATTAAAACTGGTATCACTTTGGTAACATTGAAGAAGGCAGCCATATGTAGGGGGTTCATACCACACCATCGGCTCCTCACATCCACCCTAGCCCCTTTGCTTAGCAACAGCTCCACAAGTGACACACATCTACTGCTGTTTCCCATGCTTTCTGTAAAGTGAGAAACACAATCACATGTAACCCTGTATGACCACACAACATGCACACTACTGCAGTTGCCATGGTTACCTGTGCCTGATTTGATTGCAAACATGAGAAGTGTCATATCACTCAGTCCGTCCCTGTCATCAATATGACCACCACGTCTAGTACAGAAGAAGGATAGACAACCCACGTATATTAAACTGTTACTGTATTAAGCTACCCAGGTAACTGATTAGGGCATTCCTAAGGTTTGGTCAAAGAAACCCATTTCTTATTACTGTGACACACCAGTCATGCACATGACCTTTAAGTACTGAAATTAGCTTGGCAAGAGGTCAACATGGGTAGAGAGGACACCACTCAGGTCACATGGGTAGAGACTGGGAGGTCAAATGGGTAGAGATCCTTCTCTGAATAGTAAATCTCAGTTCCCTCCCTACAAGGCTGGCAAGTAGCACTAAATCCTCCACCCTCTTCAAACCATGCAAACTGCTTACACAATGTTACCAAAACATACTACAAGAATATCACGTATACTTCTTGTTCTACCACCCACTAGGCCAAACGCACCTCAATACTTCCCTTGACAACTGGGACATATGACCTTGCACTTGTGGGATCCACTGACGCATGACAGCAAATATCTGTGCAATACTGGTGTCCGGACTATAGCAATGAGAGGGGTCATGTTACCATGGCAACAAAAGTTACAGAAAGCGCACACCTTGACAAGATATCTTGACATCCATCGCAATAGGGATCAAAGTACACCGCATCCTTCTCCTTACACTACAAAGAGGTAATTGTAACAGTAGTCTGTCATAACGGGTTATATCATGTTCATAAATAGTGTTGTCATAGCAACCCTACGCCTAACACCTTACACTGTGTCTCAGTGGTTAAGTACCTACGATTCGCAGGTTAAACGGAATCTACACAGACACATACCTCTGGACACAAGAGAGGTTCTACCGGAACGTGCGTGATCGCCGCATCCCTCATCGGCCGACTGAAATCCACCAGTGTAAACCCTCCACTCGACTATGGCGGCACGACGATAGAAATAAGAAGTAAAACGTGTTGTAACTTGAAACACCTACCATTTTCTTCAATCGGGGGCTATTACTCTGTGATGACTAAAATGGGGAAAAATGTAAACAGAGAATTCTCTACAAAATCGGACTGTCTGTCTATAGGGTGGCCATTTTCAATGATGACGCAATAAATTGTCTGACAACTGTCGTCGTATACTTCAAAGCATAACTCAATAGGGTCTTACAAAACACAAGTGCTGTCAAATACTATTTCTCGAGATGGCTCAAAGGAAAACCAAGCAGAAGAAAGAAGTCGCTCCAAGGGAAAAAGTAAGCCTTAATTATTGGATTTCAATTGTCAACTTAGGGGCGTGTCTCCTGAATGTACACACCCTTCAATTCCCCACTAGTTTAACTTTGTCCAAGTCACGGAAGACGGTGATGTAGATGAAGAGGAAGCGGCCTTATTTTGGGCAATGGATGTAGAGCAGCCGAAAGGCTGGGAAGAAGAAGACGAAATTGATTACTCAAAAATGGTGGACAGGAGTGAAACCAGTTAGTCACGCGATTACACACGAGAATCTATATAAACATTTCTCTTATTTCCTCTAGGCATGCCAAGTCTGTTTCAATACTCACAATCTACACAATTTCAAGTAAAGGTGAGTTAACTGGCTGCTATGTTTGATCACATACAAACTGGTTAACCCACCCACACACACCCACCTTTGGCAAAGTTGTGGTTTGTTTGTGGTCGAGACTTTCAATGGCTTTAATTGAATTTTGATGGTTTCCCTGGTAGCAACTAGCCCACAGAATTGGGGAAGGTGCATGATGGGAGGCTGGAGGACATGCAGAAGTAATGTGTTTGGGAAAAGGAAGGGCTTGTGATGGAAAAGCTTTTATCCGAAATGCCACAATAAATAGGATATGTATTTTATGGTTAAGGGAAAGCCATTGCATTCTATTTCTGGGAATATATCATGTTCCAAGGCTGACTAGTCATGTAGTTTTAAGCTTTTAAAAATGTTTATTCAATCACTTCTCAGTTTTCTTTAATTTAATATTTCAGCTATTATAAGGGATATGCCCTGAAAATTTAATTTTAGTAAATGAGCTAGACTTTATAGAGGCAGTGCAAATACTGTATCTACATTGTAAAGCTTATATAGCTTAGGAGTAATATATGCAGTCTATTCTAATAACCTCGCATTGGTTCACCAGGAAATGATATTTTAGATAAGAAAACCTTGAATTCCTTAAAGATACAACACTAACTGACTACTAACATGGTGGCACACTTTTAGAGAATATCTTTTTTAAAGGTAACCTTTATAATTTTAGTGAAGTTGATGTGTAGCTAGAAAATCAATGACTTACCAACAACACCTATTCTGAAAGAAATTGCTTCTGTATGCAGCATTTGTATGTGTGTGTATGAGCATTTGACCTCTATATAACAGAGCAATTCATCTTATTGAAATAACACTGCAGCTCATTGTTTTGAAAAGGTATTGCTTTAAACTATGTTACTCCATTGTGCCTTACGCACTCCCACAAAAAGCAATCAATAAGGGTTATCCCAAAGGCCAAACTGTTTCTTTGCATGTCACTAATGGAGATATAGATTAAGTTTCCTGTCAAGCTCTCCTAGCTAGCCTGAACTGATTTAATTGTTTAAGATAACTGTAGTCTATTGTGGTGGAATTTTGGGAAGTTAAGTCCTCAAATTGAGTAGAAATTGTATTGAATAGTGCAACCACAAGAATCAAAATGGATTGAATTGAATTGAATCATCACATTAAAAGCAAATGTCTTTTCTAATGGAAATCTTCAATTTGATTTACTCTTGAATGTAGTATAATTTTTCTTTTGTAGTGTCTAGGCACTGTTAAAAATCTCCAAGGGCCGGTCCTTGCTGGAGATGATGGCCAGTCTGAAGTGCTGGAGACCATTGATACAGCTCAGAGACAGGGGAGGTTGCCATGGATAACTCAAGAACACGACAAATGTGTTTTAAATGTGTCACGTTATGGTATAAAGTCAACAGATGAAATGAGAAAAGTAAACACACTGCATTGGCCACTTTCTTCTATCTTCACACTAGTACCCCTTCAATCCTCTATTGCCATACCCTCTAAAATCATCCCTTTCTTCCATCTCATCTCGTAGCGTGTCATAACCAGACACCCCTTGCACAAGATAGGAAGTGTTATCTTCTATGAGGACACATATGGCAAGCCAATGGTGGCCATGTTAGTAGGTCAGACCTCGCTGGAACACTATGATATAGCTGTGTATCATTGCCAAGATGAGGTAGGCATTGGCCCATCCTACACTCTGCTCCCGCCATGCTAGGTTTGTGGTCATGTCTGAGCTGTGTGATTTAATACAGATTGGGAAACATATTTCTCACTGAGTATAACCACAACTCTTTTAACTCCCTACTTCAACCAGTCTGTCTGTTGTGTGGTTTGTACATTGTGTATACTTTAAATTTACAATTTAGGAAGATATTTTTTTCAATTTTTTAGCTTTTTCTTTTTCTCATTTCTTGTACATTTCCTACTCTTTTTTACCTAGGAACAAGCCAAAGACTTGTGCATGACATTAGCTCAAGCCTTTGAAGCAGTATTTAACAAAATGCAACTTGAACAGCAAAACTAGTATTGTACAATTTATGTATGTACTGCAGCATAGTCACCTCCTAGGGTTACCCCTGGATACCCCACTGATACATGTTTTTGTTATTTTTTTGGCGGTTTTTGGGTTTATGAATTGGGAGTTCTTATTATTGAGTTAGAGTAAAACTGAAGGTGTTTAGGGGCGGACTTTCTTCCTATATCTGCTATCTCAACCACAGATAGCAAACTTGAGACCACCTCTCATTATACTTTAGTGGTTGATATAAGCCAAAAGCTTGGAGTAAGCATTATTGGCATTAGCATTTATCTGCTGCAGAAACCTTTTAAAATGGGAACAGAGGAAAGTTTTAAAAAATGTCTGAAACCTTCCATCTTCTCACAAATTCTAGTGAGATATAATACATTGATATTGGTTTCCAAGTAGAAGGGACTCGTGACTGATTATTAAAACATTGATTCTTCTTAACCACAGTTTATACTACTTGTATATTCATAGCTATTGTGGTGTCTCAACAGCTGCTATTCTTTGAGTTTGTTTACAATATATAGGATACTCTAAATGAACTCTGGAGTTGTTCAGATAGGTGTCTGGCTGTATATTATTACTTCAATATTATAGTATCAATATAATTGAATTCTTGATATAGCTGGCTGTCAATTCAACCATTAAGTTGAGGTAATGTTTGTTTCAATTAGCCTTTTAAGCAGTTTTTGAAAGGGTAATGACATCATTTCAAGTTACACTTGTTATTATGTAACATACAGACACAACAATTGTATTGTAAACTTGGCTTCTTCTATAGTCTTCTTAAGATAGATTTTCTAAAGTAGCCACTAACCAATCAACACACAGCGATATTGCTGATTGCTGGCAAAAAGAGGAATTTGTAGTGTTAATGACTTTTGTACCAAGGAAGCCTTTGAAATGTCTTATTTTTGATTGGCCCGTCTGGTGGTCTGATAAGTTGCGAATAAAAGTGGCGTCGGAATTCGTCTTTCTGCATAACTCAGCGACCTTTTCGCTCTCAGGTGCGCAGATCTGATAAACCCTTGCTTAACCTAAACCTTCACGATCGCGCCAAGTATTTTAATAGGTTACATGGTACGATATAATGAACCCGGTATAATGAATGTATAAAAATCAACTCCTAACAAAAATGGTTCCAAATTGTACCAAAAGAGTTGGCAAATAAAATGCATTGCTCATTCAGGTTGAGAGATTATGCAATTCGTATGTATGAGAGTATAAATAAATAGGAGCTTGAGTAAGTTTGGTTGTCGGCAGGATTGCGTTTATCTGTAAGCAAGTTACTTCCTAATTTGAGCTTTTAATCGGTTCAATTTTTTGCTTAAATCGTGCTGTCTTATTCTCTCTCGATGTAGACTTTCCAATTGTTGTGAGTGTACTTGTCTCAACTGTCTTACAAGGTCAGTAGCCTTTTGCAGAATAGTCACTTTGGGAGCTCGTTCATTCTCTTCAAGGTCTGGAATAACCTTTCTAAGACTAATGAAAGATGTCTTCAAGTCATTCCTTCTCTTTCTCTCTAAACTGTTGTGAGATGCCTTCTTATCATCATCACTATCTCCTTGGGCAGCATTAACACTGCAGCTGCTAGTGTAGGAAGGAAACTTCTTGAGTTTTCTTGCTTTTGAGCTATCTTCAGCAAATTTCCTAGGGGATGGTGCAGGACTGACAGGGGCTGAGATGGACACGCCCAATGGCCTGATCAGCTTCCTCTTGGGTGGCAGGATCTTCATCGTATCCAAGGCAACAGTGGTTTCAACAGTCACCACATCTATCTCCTCCTCTACAATAAAAGGTGAAGCAAGGATTAGACTTGAAGTCTAAATTGTTTACTCAAACAATGACCTCCCGAAAGCACATCCTGTGGGTGGGACCTAAAAATGATCACTATATATAGCCCCCAGAAGGTCAAGAATGTATACAATATTCATTGGACTATACACCAGTCAGCTGGGCTGCAAGTCCCAACCACACAACCCTGCTAAAAAGGAAATGTTAACTGCATAATCATGTACTAACCAGAGTCATCATGAAGCATTGTATCATTAACTGATCTCTTCTTTCCAGCTCTTGCAATGCTGCAATGCTTGGGTGGAGGGAGAGGATTGGAAAGTGGTGCATCCTCCTCCTCTTCAGACTCATCAGATGCATCACTCTGGTAGGGCGAGGGGGCTGGCGTGTAGATAACTCGCGGTTCATACGTCACGCTATCTGTCCACAGAGGATCGTAATCTCCTTCCTCGCTTGCAGTTCCCAGCAGCATTTCTTCAAAATCTGCCCACGTACGTGCGCCATCGCTGGAGGTGTCGCTGTACATGCTGGGAGATGGGACTCTGAAAGGGCTGAGAGGTGGGGTTGGCAGAAGCTCGAACTTCTTCCAAATATCATTGCACGGGCTTGTCAAGCATAGGTGGCAGTTGGCGCGCCCCCCGTGCACATGATGCCAAGATTCCATTTGGTAATCGCTTACGACGGCCATTCCTACAAATCAAAAATGGGATAACGGTAATTTTACAAATCAGTTTAAAAGTTTAAATTAGGAGACTAGCGAAAGCACCTTCTGTGAATCAATAGGCAACATTAAGCGAATAAGTGTTCTATTCGCACTAATTACGTTCTAAATATCACGTCGAAGCGGCGATCACGAATAACCCGCAACTTCAGCTTAGCATCCAGAAAAACAGTTTCTCTAGGATAAAACAGTAGCGATGGCGTCGCATCAACGCAGAAAGCTTAAAATCACGATGACTGCTTCTAAGTGATCTCTTTCGGAAGAGAAAATAACGACAAACAGCGTCAAATAGAGCTTTGTAGAACGTAGTAGAGTAATTTCGACCTTCTACTTTGTGTGTTTACCTGAAAAATTGCATATACTTTGCAAATATCCGCTTACCTTCAAATAAGGTTCCACACTGTAAATGCAGAAGGTCTGGCGGCTGCTATTTGCCAAAATCCTCAGACGGAGAGATGGACCTCCTCTTCAATGGCCAGCAGCTAAAAAGAGGAAGGATACTCAACCACCGGAAATTTATGCATCCCACATTTTGGCCACGAACTCGTGTTTTCCATTTCGCAAACTTTTTTTCGGGAAATCGTTTCCGCTCAAATTTTTTGATTTGCAAATGGAACGGCACAACAAATTAATGATGTAATCAAGCTAAAATCTGATTGGTCGATCGAGTAGCAGAGGTGTCTGCATTCTTACCCGCATTGTTCATCACGTAGCGAGAAACTGCGTTTGTTTTTCTTCATCTAGTCTTACTACTTCCAAGAGCGAATCCATTGACAGCAATGAGTTCTGGGCAAGCTCTACAGCGACCAAAGAGAGGGGAAATACAAGCTGTGGTACACTTGTTGGATGGCAAAGAATACCGGAGCAACTTTAGCGTAAGTTGTGCAACCGTAAAACTAGGATGTATCGATGGTAGTTACAGACTGTAAGGCGACATGGTAATAATACAGTTTCGCATTCAAAATGGAGGACCAAAGTAGGAACACTTTATTGTTTTCGTGTAAAAATGGGTCACCCGTGAAACCGTATAAGAGTTGCCTAGGAGATGTTGGAGATCGCCACCAATACACCTTTTGTTATGTTACGTCGAGATCAGTAGGAGAATAGTATATAAAACTGTATCCCCGAACAATGGAGGATGAGGCGTATGTATTTTGTAGCCTAGGGTTCGGTGCATGGGTGTCTGCGCTGCGAGGGCCTAGGTAACGGCTGAGTACAACGAGGGGATATTTTGAAATCGTGCATACATTGACAAAATGAAAGTCATCAATCTCAATTGGCTTCTTCTAAAATGTTTGAATTCCTCTTTCAATGTCTTGTTGCTAATTCATGAAACCCAAACAGTTTAATGATCACATGATTACCAAATGACTTCAGATATTATTTCTGTCATGGTTGTTTTTTGGCAAATCAACTAGACTCAATAAACGATTCAATTAATCAAAATAGCTCATCTTTTACATCCTTATAAGTTGTTCAATACATTTCTCCTTCCAGATATGTATACATCTTTATATGGCATACATTGCTATTAGATGATAGCTTAACTGTGCCAATCTTATCTTTGAGATGGTTCATCTTTTAGTCTTTTTGAGCATCTAGAGACACAGTTTATTCTTTTTGGCATTTTGACCCTGGGGTCTTCTTCAAAAAAATGAACCATCTCAAAGATAAATTGGTATATTAATGACTTGATGCCATGTATGTTTATAGAATACATAATATTGAACAGTAGTTACTTAACTTCTTTCTTTCCTGCAGAGCAAGATTACTGGACAGGCCTTGGTTGACGATGTTTTGAAACAGCTTGACATTGAAGAAAAGGATTATTTTTCTCTCTATTTCAAAGACAGCAACCACAGGGTAATCACCAATTTCATTATATCTTTATTCATCTTTCATAAATCATTTAATCATTATGTAGTCATGACTACAGAAGCTAAATTAATTTCTTTAAGTTAATACTTAAATAGAACAATAGTCATACATTTGTACTTGCATACGTACGTATATGTACGTACATACAAAGTTATAGCTTTTTAGTTTCAAATTACATTTAACACTTTATTTATTTTACTAAAGATATTTATTGATCATGACAAACAATTAAAGAAGCAGCTTGAAGAGTCAACGTATGAAGGTTAGTGCTATTTATGTAGCATTGCAGCTGTTCCATGCAATCTTATTATACATGTACTTATTTGTTGTACACTTGTGAAACTGAACCTGTAAACACAAAATTAATGTTAATCTTGTAAGAATAATACATTCTCAACACCTTCTTACATTTTCAACTACAAGTAATTTGAGTTAAAAGTTCCTGAGGTTGCCACCTCCTGGTACTTGAATTAATCCCTTTTATTAAACTTGTATATACCTCCTTTAGTCATAATATTGGGCATTAACCGTTAAGTATCCTCAATATTTTAATGGTAAAAGAAAGGAGACTTTAGTTATTTAAGCTTCCCAAACATTTACAAATAGGATATATGTAAAGTAGTGGTATAGGCTTTATATGAACTCTGCATCACATCACAAGGTGTAAAATTTCGTGTTTTTTTCTGAATCATGTGAAAATAAAGACACAAAAATTTAAATACTGCAGATTCTTCAACAGCCATACCTTCTTTCTCGTTGGTTGTGATGTTTCGGAAATAAAACCACAAAAATTCTTCTGGAGCATCTGTTGATGTTTCCGTGAAAATTTGCATCCTTGAAAATGTACCATTCCACATTACATTACAAGCATTATTACCAGTGTATTGATAAAATGTATTTCTACACAAGCCACCCACACGTGATGGCAAGCAATGGTGACTTTCTTGTGTGAATACAAGTCTCTACAATAATCAATGTAGATCACACTCATCAACAGCACACACATCCTATAATGGTTCCTTATGAGCTGCTGGCAGCTTGACAGTCAATGACAGAAACCAGTTCCTATTTAATACAGAAGATTAGTCTTTATTATTGTACCAATATCTTACAGTGTATGCAGTGTTCTTATATATATATAATCATGCAAAAATTGGGAAGTGTACAAGATTACTTGCTAGAGTAAGGTATGGCCCAATGTATTAAGGGTGAAGCAGTTTGGAACTGATATACGAAGATTACCGAATCACTTCCTTGACCTCTATTGCATCAACTTAATTCTGAAAGGGCTAACTATTGAAGACATGTTTGAATAATCAGTTTCACCAACCACACTGTACTTAATCTTCTATTTCTATTTCCAATTGTTACACTTGTATTGTAACATTACATTAGGGCATGTATGCATATGTGTATATGTTGACAAGGAGTAACTCTGAAATTGTAACTTTCCTCAGAATTATTATTCCTGTATATTAATGGAATAACCATAGTCATTCACATAATGGAACATGATTTTCAACTTTTCCATATTTAATCTGTAGTTTGTTTAGTAATTATGTGTATGAATGTGAAGTGATTAACTCACTGAGCATATTGTCTGGTACATAATACTGTAGCAGTTGTTTTACTGCATGAGTCTAGTGAAGCCACTAATGACTTGAGGTTAGCCTGTGTTTAGTATAGCTTTGTTTGGGATAAATATAATTAACCTTATTGTATCTTGGTTATCAGTTTTTTAATCCAATTTTCACAATCTGCTAGTGGAATTTTATCAATTATCAAGATATGTGTCAATTGTTTATTTATTCTGCAAATAGGCCCGGAAGGGAAGTGGGCAACATGGAATGTCAGCTTTGGTGTCAAGTACTATGTGCGTGACCCCACCCACTTGAAGGAAGAACTGACAAGGTATATTAATGGGAATATGCCACGCCCTTTGCCACGCCCACTTACCCACTGGAATAGCCTGTTACATACAGTATCCACCATACAGGTACTACTACTGTCTCCAAGTGTGCCAGGACATTAGAGAGAGGCGCATTATCCCCAACAAAGAGGTGAACCTGGAACTGATGGCCCTCCTGATACAGTCCTCAGCCGGTGACTATGATCCTTTGGAACACAAGCCAGGATACACTGAAGAATTTACAAAGTTCCTTTACGAGACCAATGAAAACCTAGTATGTGTATAGCTTAGTAGAAACATATCTTTAAGTGTCTGGACTTCCTTGAAATATTTAGCCCTTTCCTGAAGAAATTTGAATTGCCAGTTTTTAATAGCAAAAAATCTTTGAACTATATTTCCCCCTCACTATTTGCTATATGTATCCCACTTGTAATATTTTCTAAAAAAGAAACTCTGAGTGTCCAATACATATACATATATATAGATCTATTTTGATAAAAGGAACTTAATATATAACTACAATTGTTTAGCTACGTATACTGTTTTGAGCAGTAAAATTAGATAGTATTATCCAAACCTGCTGGTACCAGAGCGATTTTTCTTAAAATGTTTATATAATGTTATTCTATGCCAAGAGGAATGAAAAATCTAAGATACCATTTTCCTACATGCTATATGCCTATTCTGTAAAAAGAGCCTAAGAGGAACTAAACCTAAAGAGAGCTTTAGATGAAGATACAGGAGTCTTTTCTTCCTTCTTTTCCCTTCTTTCATCTTCTTCTCCACTGGGTCAGACAGCATCAGTGATCCTGGGAGTCTTTGTCTTTTTCTTTATCTTGATCTTCTGTGAATCCTTGGCTGTATGCCAAGTTTTGTCAAAGTGGAGAAGAGAAGTAGAAGGAGAAAACTCTATCCTTATCCTAAGTTCTCACTAGGTTTAGTTTCCTATAGGCCTTTACTCTAAAGTACGTAGATACGAATATAGCATGTAAGAAAAATGGTGTGTTAATTATTCATTCCAAGTTTTACCTGAATCAAATGGTACTGTTTACACCATAAAGAGGCGCCAAATTTCGGTTACATGATATAGTGGCTGTTGGGTTAATAGGATGTCCTGTAACTGGAGAGTGTGCCTACTGTAGTCTCATTGAGGAATGGTATCGCCAGGGTTATCTTTCTTGTTGGCATTCCACACCTAAAGTGATGGCTCTGTTGAAAACTTTGTATACAAATGTATGTATTGCTGCAATATAGGCTGCGTCACAAATAGATATACATATATATGTAGATCTGGATATTTTGATGTTGGTTCACGAACTTTCATCTGTTAATTTTGTTTTTAATGAAATAGGACCATAAATTTGTGGTTAACCAGACTTGTAGTTGTGTTAATAAATTGGTTTAAAGGTATTTGAAATATGGTATTGAGTGACTAGTACATGTTACCTTGAAAGGTAGAAACATGAGGGAGGGTTAAGTGGACAATCTAATACTTGACTCCTCTGTTATCCAGCCTGTTGACTTGGAAATGGCCATAGTAGAGCAACACAAAGAAAAGTCAGGCCTTACACCTGAAAGGGCTGAATTTCAATTTTTGTCAATTGCAAAGAAGCTGCATCGCTATGGATCACATCTTTTTGCAGTAATGGTGAGTTAAGTGAACATTTAATTATGCTTACAAAGTAGTTGTGTGTGTGCGTACATTTTTCAGTGATCCAGGAGTGTATAATTCTCCTCCCTTGTTCCTTCACCTGTCAGTTACGTATATTCTAGTAGTATGTCCACTAGTGTCATCTGGTTCCTTAGGATGCCAACAACACAACCATGATCCTCGGGGTCAATGCTGGAGGCATTCAAATGTGGAATCACACAAACGTTGCCGACAACTATGCCTGGCCAGACATTGCCAAGATCTCCTACAAGAGGTCAAGGTTCAGAGTGCGTCACATTCCCCCCGAGGCTGCAGGCAAGAAGAGCCAATTGAGGATTATTGACTACAGTTGCGCAGATCACCGAGCTGCCAAGAGGCTGTGGAGGGCGTGCATCGATCAGCACACCTTTTTCAGGTCAGTAGACATATGTACACTTATGTGGGTATGTAAATATATTTGTACTTTTAATGTCTAGTTATGTGTTATACTTTGCAGTCAATTGCATAACCCCTCTGACTGGTGAAAATTACATGTAATTAGCTCAAGTTCTTTTGTGAATACAGAATACGTATATTGATTTCTGAAAAGTTTATGTATATAAGATGAATATACATTTAAGCTTTATACAATTCAGTGGAGTCCATAGCATATTGAAATGGTAGTCAAGTGCACAAACACCATGCAACGGCTGTGTTATATATAATATGATTACTATATTTTATGTACGTATTCACATCTTTACAATTCTGTTAATAGATTGCGAGATCCTCCACCGCGTCCAAGGATCCCTTTGCCATTTGTGCGCAACAGATATGGCTTCAGTGGCAGAACCTTGGATCAAATGATTAGAGCTGACAAGCGAAAAACTGAGCCTCACTTCAACAGAACCTGGAGTGGACGCTACAACAGAGGTACACACATATACAGGCCTTGCTCTGCCATCCTTTCCTTTAGATAATAAATGGTTCATCTTTAGTCTTTTGAGCATCCAGAGACTCAATTTATTTATTGATAATTGGACGTTTCGACCCTTGGTATCTCCTTCAGTCACTCAAAAGATTAAAGATGGACCATCTCAAAGATGCCTACTTTATTGTTGATTATTGATAATGTCTTCCCCAGCTCGTGAGGTGCACTGCTACGACTGTATGAAAAGGAACTGGTTCCCGGGTGATGAGCAGTGGTTCCTGAAGCCTCATCCCCTTAGCGCAAGAGCTATTGCTGAAAGAAATTACAGGCCCGGTCAGGTCATTATTAGATTCCTCTTGAAGGGCATGGAGAGTCCCTTTGACAGAGCAGAGAAACAAATTATCAAATACCATATTGGTAGGTATTCCTTGTAGCTTAATCAAGTGGTCAATTGTGTTTGGTTGCCTGGCAACAGCAGTGTAGTTAACATCAAGCTAGCTACACTGAGGAGTAAAGCTAAATCTTCATATGTACAAGTGTATCTTAAATATGTAGGCTGACTGTATATCTAGAGTGAGACCATTCGTTGATGCACACATACGTACATATCTGGCTGTTTTGTAATCAGAATCCTGGAGCAATCCCTCAAAGCCTCACAATACCACGTATGTACATGTGATCCTTTGAGACTTAATGGGGGCAAAGACCATATTCTTATGTGTATTGGATAGCCTCGCTCAATCCTATGTGAATTGTATTTGCTCCATTGCTTGATGAGGATGTACGTGTGTACAGAACAGGAAGCTGTTGTGTATGTATGAGGATGTACGTGTGTACAGAACAGGAAGCTGTTGTGTATGTATGAGGATGTACGTGTGTACAGAACAGGAAGCTGTTGTGTATGTATGAGGATGTACGTGTGTACAGAACAGGAAGCTGTTGTGTATGTATGAGGATGTACGTGTGTACAGAACAGGAAGCTGTTGTGTATGTACGTATATCAAACAATTAGGTGGAAGAAAGAAGTGTTTGGATGTACGAACATGTAGCTGTTTACAAGGCCTGTTGAAACCTAACTCTATAACCAGTACACAAAGTTTGTGTACTACATTTGTGCATATACACACGTAGTCCAATCAGCCTTGATGGTGCCCCCAAGTAATGGGTATTACATTTCTGTTGTTGTACCTCTTCTTTAGGTAAGAAAGAGGGAGAACAGTCGTATTCAGTTGCTAGTCTGGGACGCTCTAAGCAGCTGGGACGCCAGAGAGGTCAAAGTGCAAGTACCACTCCCACTAGCACTCTTCAGCGGACATCTTCTCATCACCAGGAGTTTGGAGGATCAGCCTTTGAACCATCCCCCAATCTAACCTCGCCAACCACGCCCACCACGCCCACTGGGAAACCACTCCCACCTGGAGCCCAACCTACCATGATTACTGAAAGTATGTGATTACATTATCAGCTGTCATGCTGTATTGTAATGTAATGTACATTGAGTGGTACCAGGTAGTCTTGTTAAGTCAATGCTGACAATTACTACAGTGAAACCTGTATGTTAAGACCACCTACCTACCTACGTACGTATTTGTTTTATAATGATACGTACATCTCTGAGTGAATTTAGTTACCATCTGAGCATGCAGGAAGGAACTGCAAGTCTATAAACTATATGAACTATACACATGTAGTTTTACTGTCTCTAAATTCAATTGAGAATGAGAATTACATGTATTTGCTTTAGTGTTCATTTAAAATTTTTTAGAATATTACAGTTTCTCTTTCAGCTCATCGATTGTCTCAGAGATCTAGAAGTCGTAGCCTTGAGCCAGTAGCTTCTCCTCCCCAAGACCCCACCCCCTATGCAGTCCTGAATACTCGGAGAGGATCCAGGGAATCCAAGAGTCCACCAGCCGTAGCCCCTAAACCTAAATCAGGATCACAGTATGCTAAAATTCAGAAGAAGCAAAAGTCAGCATCTCCACCGACCTCGCCACCTCCTCCACCTCCTGGTGAGTTGTGTGATCCATGACATTCACTAGACCCAAAACCTCTTTTGTGTGTTCAAGTAACTGTTAGGTAGCTCTGTTTAGTAACAGTATTGTACGTATAGCAAGATGATATAGAAGTGTACAGATCAAGTTATGTCATACAGAAATCCAACTTTTAGAGTTAATAGGATCATTCAGGGATATTATTCATGATCCTTTTAACCCTTATAGAGGGATATGGGCAACTTTACATGTTAACTAAACTATTAGGAATGTTTAATGTCAACCCCACACTCAACTTTCCTAATCAAAGCTTTTAGCTAACACAAGCTTCCACCCAACCTTTATAGAGGTAATCTCACCCGATAAAGTAAAGACCACGGTGCCTATTTCTGAGCTATTTGTGCAATCTATGGAGTCCAGTCAAGTCCAGGCCACTCCTGGTGGTGGGACAGATCTAGACTTTTCCATTTTAGATGAAGATGATGAGCCCAAGAGGCTAGGTGCCACAACCATCACTGTGACCTCAAAGAAGACAGCCGGTCCTCCTCCTCCTCAGCGAACCAACAGCAGCAGTGAGGCTGCCGCAGCACTGGCTGTGAAGTACGTGAGGACTATCCATTGGAAGAGTAGATATTATATATTATATGTTATCTCTTAATTCCAGAGTGTCCAGCCCTCCACCACGCCCACCACCACCACTAGCTGACGAGGATATGGATCCACCACAGGAGGAAGTGGATTCCTCAAACCAGCAACCACCTATAAAACAGTACCAATACCATGAGGTGGGCTACCCTTTGATGTCATGTGACTTGATACATAAGCACCACTTTGATGTCACATGACTTGCCATACCCTGCACCATAACTTAGGATTCTGAGGACGTCCAACCAGAGATGGACAAGCTGGCAGAACTGCTCCAAGAAGTGTCCCAATACAATATGGAGGAGACAGCACGAGGTAAAACTGACCACAATGAAATGGAGGCACAAGCAGTAAGGGAATTCCTAAGGAGGGAATACAACAAAGTCCAACCTGAAGAGGTTTGTGTGTGCATATGTGTGCTCAGCATGGTCTGATTGATAGCTGTATCTAAGACCAAGACCAAGTTCAGGGCTTTGTAGTGTGTTCATTTGCATAAGGTTGACTTGTGTGTAGCTTTAGAATTATAGTGTACATATGAATATACAAATGTATATTATTATTATTATTATTAATTTGCCACATGCTCACCAGCACTAGGGCCAAACTGCCCTATGAGGCACATAACAACAATAACAAACAAACAAACATATGTCTTAGTAATACAATAATACATAAACATATACTTAATTCAATAGTCAGTTCAGCAACAACAAAAAAGGAGGCAATTGCTTCATTACTAAATAATAGGCATTAAATCATGTAAGTATTCAAAACCCAAGTGACTCCTGTCTTATGTTTATCAGAATCATTTGATTTCTGCTAATGTCAGTAATACTGGTATATGTATGCAGTCCAATGCAGTTTCTGTAATATTATATCTTATTGGTTCTTTTGGGAGATTTTTCTTGTAAATGTAACACTGTGTGTACGTATGTATGTTGTATGTACGCACACTTGTTATTATGTCATGTGGATGTTACCTAATTGTATTCTGTATTTCTTTGTTTCTGCAGATGCTGTAAACAACTGTAGTTTTACTTTGTAATTGTTAGGCCCTACAGTAGTGACTATATAGTGAACTATCTCTACCAAACTATATAATATACGTATGTAGTCTAACCTACATTGAAATATATAGTTGTACAATAAATAACTGAACTACAGAATCACAAATATAATAAGGAATCAAAAATCTTTTGCATTTCTTTGGCAACTGCCTCATGCAGGGAAAATTAAATCTGCACGTAGTAGCAGTCTTGTAGTCTGCGATGACTGGTTGCATATGAAATTTTCAAATATCAAAAATGAACACTCATAATTACACTCATAAAATAAAAGTAATAAAATAGAACAATTTAATTTTTATATAATACTCTATAGGATTATGTACATGCCTAATATACAACGTGTTATAAGCCTTTACTATACAAGTATACATTAAAAAACGTGGTGATGCAGTTGTCATAGTAATGAATTACTGCACAATAAACACCTGACACTACAATCTTTGTGGTAAAAACTGTTACATTTTGAACACTGCAGTAAAACATCTGCTTTACATTGACAAATACCCACTTCAGATTCAGAATTGGGCACTATAGGCTTGCTTTCCACTTCAGTTTTAAATTCGCTTGGATGGTGGCTTAGATTGAGAATAGCAAAGTGATCGTGATATACTGGAATACTCTTGAATTTGAGGTGTCTGGCCAACTGTCTCTTTAAGGGTTCACTTTGAGATCTTCTCTTCTTTACTTCTGTGCCTGTGTTCAAGGCACTAAACTGCTCTAGAGTTATTTGAATTTCTTTATAAGCAATATGAGGTGGTACAGGAGAAAGTAAATCTCCTCTTAGCGGCTTGAACAGTCTGTTTCTTGCGGCTGGTGACTGGTTGCCACCTGACCTGATTTTGGGGCTCTGTGAGTATGGACTGGGGGAATCCCTGCCACTAGGGGAACTCCCTCGCTGAGGTGATGGACTGTTGGAATTATATGCAACAATACCATTTGGTAACCAAGGTTGGTGATCTTCAAAGTCTTGTTTCCTTGGACGACCTCGTCGTGGCTTGGCAGCCTCTATGTCAATTGATCTTCTTGAAAGTGACTTCATAACTCTCTTTGCCTTTCCTTCTGTCTCACTTAGTGGGGGAGGACTGGTTAGGGAGGTATCAGAATCTCTACCGTTCATCATCTCATTACATTCCAGTTCAGTTTGAGACTTCATTGCATCCTCATCCTCTTTGGCAAGTTTGACCTTCATGAGGGCATTATTAACAGACTGCAGTACCTTATTCTCGTTGCTCATGAATGAGGGCTCCTTTAGACGAGGTATGGTAGCATCTTCAGGTGGAAATATCAACCTAACAACATTAAGACATAGTTAGACTAACTGTTGGACTATGGGACTGTTTAAGGGAGGATAGATACATAAGCTATTTTTACTGAGTTTTACAAAATAAGAGCAGACTATCTAATGCAATTACCTTGGCGTTTTAGGGACTACGTTAGCAGCTGTCTCTACCATTCTCTTCCTCTCTTCTGCTCTTACTCTGGCTTTGTACTCCAGTGTGAATTCACCTAAAGACAGCACGTAGAACAATCATTTCACGTGTTTAAAACGTTATCAACACATACCATTCTTTAGACATTTCTGCCAATCTCGAAGTGCAGCTGCAAAGAAGACATTTGAGAAAGCAGTTCTTTTGGCAGTCACACCTCCTGCCCCATCCCCCTCCTGATCCATACTAGGAAGAAATTGTGCAACAGTCTTTCGCTGCTCTGGTGGCAGCTTCTGAAAAGACTCGATGGTTAGAATGGACTACAGATAAGGAAAAATGTAGCACACTTATCTCTTCAAACTAAAACAGGCAGACTTACTCTGAGGTTACAGGTGGAAAGGGGAGAGTCTTGGTGAACCAGCATGGTTTGCATGTCTCGCTGGGTCACTGCTGTCTGCGATTGCTTTGATGTACTTTTCAAGGACGGCTTTGCAGTTGCGGCTTTCAAGGCTGGTTTTACAGAAACCAACTTTTTAGCTACCTTCCTTTTTTTGGTGGATGGAGCTGAAGACTTTAAATCTTTCTTTTGAGCTGACAAGATTTTTTCATTAATTGTTTGTGACTTTTTTGAAACCACTTCTTTGGGTATTTGCTTAACTTTAACAGCAACAGGTTTGGGTTTCGGTTTGGGTTTTATCTCTGGGGTGACTGGTTCATCCAGTTCAGATTCTGATTCTGAGGAATCCCATATAGCATCCGGAGAAATTAAAATTGGAGTGGCTTTTTGAACCTGACCAGCTTGCTGATGAATGTGAAAAAATACATTGGTAGAAAAAGGAAGCCATTTGTCTTTACTTGGAGGGAAATCACCCGGTGATGTATCTGCACAATTCCTTACAGATTCTGTATGAGGCTCACTACAGGTTGAATTTGATTGACAAGTTCTCTTCGACTGGTTGTCCCAAGAATTATTAGTTGCTGGAGATGTAATAGTGGGTTTCGATAGATAATGGAATGCTATAGACGGAAAATAATCTGGATTAAATTCAATGGGTGCGATTTTCAATCTCTTTCGTCTAGGCTTAGAGAAGTACTGATGTGTTCGAAGGCTTTTACAGGGAGGAAGAGCCACACAATGTCTTCTCGAATCTGTTGGTGATAAAGGAGCTGTCCTATCCCTTTTCTGTTCCGAAGATACAATCACAGTCATGGGAGCAGTCATTAGATCACTTACTGGACAGGTTGGTACTATTGGATTAAAAAAACTTAAATTTCCATGGGAATGTTGCTCTTTGTACCTATTTTGGGGCAAAAAGGTATCCTTTTGGGTTTCTAGAGTTGGACTAGCTTTAGGTGAAGGTTTTGGAACCGTCTTTACAACTTCCGGAGGTACCAGCAACTTGAATTTGAGAGAAGGCTTTGGTGGTTGTTTTCCATCGCTAATATCCTCACTTTCTGCCCTCCTAAGCAGCTCTTTGGAGTCTAATCCCTATGGGTATTAAAATACATAAATGGCTGCAACCTCAGTGTGTTTGTGAAATTAGTAAATTCATTTAGTAACTAACTGGTTTTAAACAAAATTTGTGCAATTGGCAATCCCATAGGAATCTCCCCTTTTCCTTTCTTGATTGTGAAATAAGTGCTGTTCTGATGCTCTCAATAGTTCTACCACGTGCTTGCCTGGACAAGGGATGATACTATGCATGAAGGGTACTTAGTGGGAACAAGAAACAATGAGGCACTAGAGCGATATAAGGAAATTCGAAAGAGAAAATGAAGCGCAATGAAATGTCGCCAGTGGCGCGATACCTAAAAATAAAATGGCTGCCATTGACGCAAAAGAAACGAAGGAGCCTTAAATCAAAACTTACGATGGTTCTTTGACCTTTTTTGCCACAATTAAATCAAAAATCTCCACAGCCGAATGCCACTGCTTGTTAGCTGCATATAGAGCCTACAATAAACAATTACAAGATTCTTAAATGTACATCACAACATATTATTCAAATTTTTGCTTCAAAATAAACTCGAAAAGGCTTTATTAAATCAAACAACACGGCGTATTTTACCAAAACAACATTAAATTGTAAGAGACTCACTATTTCGGCCGCCTCCGCCCACGTCATATGAGGGCCATGGGGCATGATGCCAAAGACGACGGTAGTTTTGCTGGAAAATGTCGAAGTAATAAACTGGCTGGTGGCAGTTCAGAAAGGAGCCGTTTGGTAAACACAGGTTACTGGTAACAGTTATTCTTGGGTTAATCTTAAATGGTTTAAAATTCACTACCTGTAGTGAGCACTAAATAGAAATATAGTACAGATTCCGGAAACTGTCCAAACTCCGTTTATTTCAGGCTCACATTGAACAAGCTGGTAAGTGCAGTTTTTTTAATCGACCCTTACGAACGGACGCTTGCTATTGTGTGCTGTTTACGTTCATTAACAGCTACAAATAACCAGTTATTTTCTAAGCTTGACCCAAATAAGTACGTGCTAGGCCGCTTGCTAATTTGAAAGGTGCTGGCTGAGGAAAGATAGCTGTTCACGTGTTTGTTACGTGCTTATTAAGAGATCTAAAAAGTTGTTAACATCTTTTGTAGGATAATGTCATTGGGTAGCGGAAAGGGAGGTTTTGATCCGAGTAACCCGCAAGTGGACCCAGAGGTTGCTCGCATGATTGAAGTGGAGAGTCAGAAGGCGAGATTCACACAAAATGCATACCAATTCACAGACGTGTGCTGGGACAAGTGTATGGATAAGATATCCAACAAGATGGACAAGAAGAATGAGACCTGTCTTGTCAACTGTGTTGAACGCTTCCTTGATACCACAAATTTTGTAATTAATCGACTTAGCAACATGGGAAAATAATCTTTTTGATTTTTAGATATTTTTCCTATAATATTGTTTGTTATCTATTAAACCGGTACACGATGTATAATTACAGAATAGCGTGATCCGTGAAGCCAGTTAAAATTATTTATTCTAGGATACCTACAAAATACGGAAAGTAAATGATCCGTATATTACTGCATATAGTTGTTAGCGGTTTGATGGTGAGTAGGTGAATTAGCGGACGTTCTTTTAACTTTGTTCGATTGTAAGGATGCGTATTTCTACTTTAAATATTTAGGAATGACCACCACAAGTGAACAACGCAGGGAAGTGACCAAAATGGACGTCGCACAGTCGTCAGGCGTAGACGGTACCCTGTTGACCGATGAACAGGCCGCGGCCGCTACTCTGTCTTCCTTGATTCCCTACGTCATCAGCGGAACGGCCTCTAGCAGCTCGCATCAGTCATCTTGGGTAGGTGATAATTTGGATCAGGCAAAACAATTATATTTGTAATAAGTGGTAGATGTAATTTTTTCGCGGAAATATTTCAATGATTATGTGCGCTTATTATTATTCATCATCCAATAGCACTCTCGACTAATAGTCTATCATGGTATATAGTAGCTTCCCCACTGATTCTTTATCTAAAGTGTTCTTAATGCCACGCACCACTGATAATATACTCCTCCACATAGTCGTCTCTCTCTCTCTAGCCTCCTGCCCAGGGAACTGTTTTTGCCACATTCCCATCGAATATAGTGGGATTGGAATCTTCTACAGCAACTGTTTCTGGCCACTTTTCTAATAATGGACTTCAAAAAGGTGATCTTGTATCTGAAGACCCCTCCATTCCGATAGGCAGCTTTGTGAAGTCTCTGGTAGAGTCAAAGTTAGACGTTACTCTTAGCCTTACTCAGCAGTCACCATCTCTTATTCAAGAAGTAGTTACTGCCATTAAGCAAATGTATCCTAGCACGCCTGAGAATGAAATACAAGAAATGATTACTTTGAATTTAAATTCACCTCAAGAAGATGAATCTCCTGTTGTTAATGGGGAAAGTGTGGTAGCAGGTGTAGCTACAAGTAGAAGCGATCCCTCTCTTGTTACTTTGCAGACATTCACTGAGGTACAGTTTTAATCAGGTGGTTTTCACCTGATTGACATGTGACTGATATACTAATTCATATCAATGGAGACAACCAACCAATATACTGTATGTTATGACGTAATTAGTAGCATGATAAGAGACAATAACACTCCCATATAGTGTATGTATAGCATGCTTGTATTTTGACCATTTTCCATTCACAGGTGACCCAGATTATTAATGAACATGCTCCTCCCATGGATATGCCCCCTAATAAGAAGCCAAAAGTGGAGGGGCCGCCGCATCTCAATTTGACTCCTAAGGTTGCTGCACAGAACAAGAAGACAGCTTTTGAGCCTCCTCCTCAGTTTGGTGTGTGGTCATCAGCTCTGGGAATGTGCAGTTTGGCACCTCCATCACCTGAAGATCTCAACTCGAAAGAAATTTCAGCTGTTCAGCAACTGATAAAGGGTTACAGGGAATCTGCCGGGTTCCTTCTGAGAGCTGCCGAACAACTTGAGAATGTGCTCCAAAAAGCAACCAATTCTTAACTCATCAATTAATGTTTTTAACTCAACAATGTCATATGATATGTCAAGTGTTGGTCAAATGGACACATTTCGTATATAAATATTGCACCTTTTAATCTCATTGGTCTATATATTTACTGTGTTTCATCTCCCTATGTACTGGAAGTTTGAACTCGTAATTGGTTCCTAAAACCTTGTACAGTTAGAAGCTTTATGTACCTAAGTTTATACTATACTCTTTCACTATACACGTAACCTGATTCATACCTGCTAAAGAGCAATTTCAAATCTCTTGTCTCTTAAGTGTAGGAGCGAGTCATGTGACCTGTCATGTGATCTATTCTTCAGCATATTTGTGCAACGCATTTTCGGTAGAAGAGTCTAAGAGAAGTGAGGCCATAGAGACCATACAATGTTAACGTTAATAAGACACTACTCAACCTCTAATGGAGCACCACGAGTTCTGATAACCGGCGGCCTGGGACAGCTCGGTAGTGTTTTAGCACAATCTTTAAGGTAAGCACGTCTATAAGGAAACGCTGTCTCATTTAGCAGACACTGGCAGGAATTATGGGAACGCTGCACAGTGCACGAAATGACATAAGCCAGTTAAATTGGTGGTAACTTGCTCGTTGCTATACGTTAGGTATCTCTCTAGTAGATTCACTGTGCTTATAATCATACATAGTATAGGTAGATACGAGGTTTATTACCACTGACCTATTTTACTTGCCCTGTATTATTTGGTGCTTTGATAGTAGCTTTAAGCTAAGCTAGGCCTCCCCAAAATATAAGAAATTCAATAGTATAAGGTTTCGTAAAATGGAGACTGGCTATCATTTTGTAACTTCAAAATCTATCTCGTTTTCTATGACTGCAGAGTCAAATATGGCAAAGATAATGTAGTTTTATCTGACGTAAAGAAGGCAGATCCTGCTGTTCTGAAGGATGGACCTTACGTATATGCAAATGTGATGGACCCCAAGCATATTAACTCTGTAATTGTTGATCATGGAATTGATTGGGTAGTTCACTATTCCGCCCTTCTGTCTTCTGTCGCAGAACAAAATGTGCAGCAAGCACTTGAGGTTTGTTGAAACAATCAAACTAAGGTCCAGGGGCAAATTATTTGTTTCTTTGTTACAGGTCAATGTGACAGGGTTTCAGAATATTCTAGAGGTATGTCGCAATTATGGCTTGCGACTCTTTTGTCCCAGTACAATTGGAGCTTTTGGCCCAACTTCTGAGCGCAACCCAACACCAGACATCACCATTCAGCGCCCAAGATATCTATATGGCGTCTCCAAAGTCTATATGGAGCTCCTCGGTGAGGTGTGTAGTACGTATGGGTGACCTGATATTTATTGCCAAATGACAAGTGTTTTTTTCTTATTTAGTACTATCATTCAAGATTTGGGCTTGATTTTAGATCACTAAGGTATCCAGGAGTAATTTCTGCTGGTAACCCTGGGGGTGGGACCACAGGTAATTTGTACCACTGTCTTGAATGATTAACTATGTAAATGAAATCCCCCATCCTCTTGCCCTATATGACCTATTAGATTATGCTATTGATATTTTCTATGAGGCGGCCAAAAGGACTCCTTTTAACTGCTTCCTCAAGCCAGATACCAGGCTACCAATGATGTACTTGCCAGATTGCATAAGAGCTACCATGGAGTTTCTAGAGGCGCCAGTTGATAAACTAACCTTGAGAACTTACAACATCACTGCGGTCAGTTTCACACCTGCTGAACTGGTTGAAGAAGTAAGAAAACACTATCCAACTCTTCAAGTCAACTACAATCCTGATCACAGACAGGGAATTGGTGAGTTTCAATATGTATGTACTTTAATGGATTTCATTTTTATATTGAGTTCTATCAGTTATGGACATCATTGGTAAGCTATTGATTAATTGGATTTCAACTAATACACTATCAGCTATTGGTGTATGTTATAGCTTGGTGTTCATGTGACTGCCTATTTTGTTACAAGTAAAGGTCTCTTTTGGAAAATATTACAAGAAGAAACATGGAAAACTTAGTGGGCTGGATTAGAAACAGATTGTGGAAGACATAAATTATATCTATACTCTTAATTTTTGTTTTTTGTTTGAATTTAAAGTGTTTACGATAGTCAAATACCTCCTCACTTTATGCACCAATATATTTCATACTGGTCAACTGTACACATCTGACTTAGACTGACATTGAATTGAAATTACTTTCACTTTACCTCTTAAGTGTGTAAATTTTAAATTTCTTTGTACGTAGCTGATACTTGGCCAATGGTGTTTGATGACTCTAATGCAAGGAGGGACTGGGGGTGGAAGGAGGAGTTTGACTTGCCAAAGATTGTGGAAGATATGGTGAAAAGAGTTCACACAGCAACCTTGTAGTGCCTGGTAACTATATGTTGCAGGTATAAATTATTGGTAGTGTGCATTTAACTTGTACTATTTATATACATAATATTATGTAATATTTGTAAGTTTATTATTTTGAATTAACATATTTTCTGTATTCTTCCTTCTGAGGAGTTGTAGAAGTCTTACTTAATGAATTTTTTTATCAATTTAAAAAATGAGTTTAACTTAAATGAAGGAAAGCCTGTATACAGTACAAGTTACAATATACTAAGGTAATCTATATAAATAATATATATATATATATATATATTTAGATTACCTTAGTATATTGTAACTTGCACTGTATATATATATATCCCCAAAGTGACTCCCAAGATAATCACACTGAGGTATATAATATAATACGGATGCAAATGACTCCCAAAAAAATCACAATCAGGTATATTAAACGCTACAAGACTTTAGCCACACTGAAATTCTCAACTGCTGCATACAGAGTAGTAGTCTCTACTGATCATATAAGGTTAAACACATGGCCTTCCAATTACCTTTTCACACCTTAGTATAGACTGAAGATGATGCATCTGCATGCCATTATCAGCAAAAATTCCAGTCTCATGCAGGGGATCTCAGCCAATAATCACCGCAGATTTGACTTGCCTTGATCATGAGTGTGAGCTAGGAGTACCATTGGTTGCTTGCATGCATTCACATAAACAACAGGGTTAGAGACGATTTGGTAACTTGCACACAAGGGACATAAAGGCTGGGGCCTTTAATTCATGAACAATATCCCTTGGCCTGGGACAGCTCGGTAGTGTTTTAGCACAATCTTTAAAGTAAGCATATTTTGAGGCCACCATTTCTTAAACTAATTACCTTGGGCATGTACTACTCCCACACCAACTGTTTAAGTGTGTATTGCTTTGTACGTAGCTGATACTTGGCCAATGGTGTTTGATGACTCTAATGCAAAGGAGGAGTTTGACTTGCCAAAGATTGTGGAAGATATGGTGAAAAGAGTTCACACAGAAACTTTGTAGCTAGTGCTTGAATTATTGGTGACTTATACTATTATTATGCGTGCTGATTATTTGACTAATCTCGATGTACATCCCTTTCACCTTTTCCATTAGAGTCAGGAAGTAATTAGTGTTCTTATTACTTCCGATTTATCGAACGTAGCTAGCTGCCCATAAAGTGCGATTCGTAACTTGGTTTATAAGTATTTTGGAAGCCAAAGGTTCAGTTCATTACTGAGTGAAGACATGACGAGTTCTCGTGGTAGCACACCCTTTAGCGAACTCTCCAGCCGTACTCCAACCCCGGGACTGGCCGGATCGAAGAAACACATCGAATGCGTTGTGAAGCTGCTTGATAAAGAGGTCTATCGCTTCACTGTAGAGGTACGTATGAACGATAGCATTACGACAAACTATCGTGCGTATAGCGTCCGCTCAGAGGTTACTGTTAAGCTTTAAACAAAGGGTATTCTTTGCCGGGTCATGAATATGACCTGATAATCGTTGCCGAACCGTATACCCGGTCTGATCTACTCACATTATGATTGAAGTTTGGAAGCTTTAAAGTTACCACGATTGAGCTAGTGTATGTATGTGTCGTGTCGTATAAATATGCTTCTTAATGCTTAATGTATCAAGCAAAGACTTGGAAAAGGATGGCATTCCAAGTATTCAGCCTTCGAGAGGTTATATGTCTTCAAATATCAAACATTCCAATAGTGTTCAAGTATTCCTAGGACCTATGGCATGACATTGTTTGCCAATAATAACAGTTCAGTCATGTATCACACTTTGGTCCATGTAGCGTAAATGCAAGGCCAAAGTCATTTGTGATCATGTAATGAATCACTTGGACCTAGTGGAGAGGGACTTCTTTGGAATTTACTTTGCAGATAAGGAGCAGAGGGTGAGCCTGTGTGTGTGAATAGTAACCATCATATATAGTCACTGTACTGAATCGCTGAACTGGACATCTAAGAACCAGTAAGTAGTTCGAGTTTTTTAAACCCGAAAAATGCAATCCAACTGCAAGGATACATCACAAAGAAGTTCAGATTGATAATGCATGGATTATGCCATGAGATAATGTTACAGATATGGAAATTGATTGGTGCCCAGTTTTAGGAAATCTGTGAAACATCTTCCAACTTGTATCCTAGTAACTCTTCCTAATTGTGCATAGATACCCACTGTATCCTGATGTAGTCAGCATTATATATACTATGGGTAATATATTTAGAGGACTTAATTCACTAATCTTCTCCTTATCGGCCAATATTATTGGCTGGTGTAACCATTTATATGTTAAAGTGCTCATTTACACTTCTATTCTGAATCAGTATCATGTTCTAGGTTTCATTGGCTCCAATGAATTTGGCAGAATTCCGTGTTCTATTGCAACTCTTCCTTCTTTGTAGGTTTTCCTTGACCCTTTGAAGGCAGCCATGCGTCAAGTACCAGACAAGCATCAAAGTCATTGGTACTTCCATTTTGGAATCAAATATTATGTTCCAGATCCAGAACTGCTAAGCCATGACCTAAGCAAGTATGTACTCTATATAATTGCAGTATGCTCTAGTATCTGTGAAGTGTATATAAACACTTAGTGTCTTCTTGTCCCAAAGCAAGTGGAGCATTAATCCTCTCAGAATTAAAAGTCAGATAACATACCACTCTACTTCATAGCTTACTTACTTACATTTAAAGATGGTTTAGTGTAAATTTTACTAGAACACAATTTTATGATATAGGTATTTGTGTGATTTCATGAATTTTTTGGTTGCTAATGATATGTAACAGAATCTGTCCATCTACCATTGCATGTACCCTCAAAAGTTCAACTGGCCCTTGCTCGGCCTGTCACTTAACAACTTTGGTTTCTGTTCCAATAGATACTTGTACTGTCTTCAGTTGCAGCAGGACATCAAAGAGAAGCGTGTGGTTCTTGATCCAACCTCTGATGTAGCTTACAAGCTTGTGTCCCTGGTCTTGCAAGCTGAGTTGGGAGATTTTGCCTCAACAGAGCACACTGCTGGTTACACACACCAATATATGCAGTTTCTCTTTGAGAATGAGAATGAGATTGTGAGTTGATCAGTAAATGTATGTGTGACTATCATGTGAATATCATGTGACTACAATGTGACTATTATAGTGACTGTATGTGTAACATCAATGCTTATGATCTACACCATTTATGCATAGCCTGGTAATGCAGACAAAATGGCGAGTGACTTTCACAAGCAATATCAGTAAGGCTACACCAATAAGTTATCGCCAAGTTGTCTCCCTTTGATGTGGTTTCTCTTCCTTTGTAGTGGCCTGACACCAACTCAAGCAGAAAAGGAGTTCATTGTTCTGTCAATGGGTCTCCCCAGATATGGAAAGCACCTCTTCTTTGCTGAGGTAAACCCTTTGGCATGCAGCCGTTAAGGATGCCAGCTAGCATTATATCACTTTGCATTCTTTACTAATTACCTGGAGCCAATCCTGTATTCTTTGCATACCATTCCACTGGACTGTTAACTATGTACACAATTATATACGTATGTTTGTATATATGCGTGTATATATGTACGTCTGTGTATGTATGTAAGTATATGTACTTATATACATAAGTATGTGCTCTCCTACACCTACCTTGCAGTATTGGTTAGCTACGTATTATACACTTCTTATGCATACTTTCATCATTAATTGATTATTACAGCTACTTCTTTTGAACACTAGCTTCTTTAACCTGAATTACTGAATTACCCATCACTCAACACTCAAGCTCTCTCGTTTTACTCTACTTGTACACTTGCAAGCTAATTTATCAGTTAAATTTGCTGAGTTCATTTCTTGTTTCTACTATTAGAATTTATATTTATGATTGTAGGAGTTTATGGAAGATCGTCCCATTGAACTGGGTGCTGGTTACGATGGTATCACTGTATACTACAACAAGAAGCTGGTAAGCTCTAATTACCCAACAGATAGGTGTCTACATTAAGCAGTATAAAAGAGATAGTTACAGAATTTCATGAATGTTCTGTTAATTCGTTTTGCAACTTACTGATAGGTAGAATTACCATTTTTTATAGTAAACCTAAATTTATAGACTTGGTTGTAACCATGGCAACATACTTGTGAATGTAGGCTACAAACTACCCATGGAAGGATATTAACAAACTGATCTATCATGGCCACCGTTTCAAGATTCGTTACCATCCTGCTGATGACAGTGAGAGATGGGACATCAAATCACACAAATTCCAGTGTCCCGAGACCAAATGGGCCAAAGCAATTTGGAAGGAGTTTGTGGATCAGCACACATTCTTCAGGCTGGCCATACCAGGACCACCCCCTCTCCCAATTGTCTTACCCCAGCTGGACCGGGACAGCAAGATCCGGTTCTCTGGCCGTACAATGAAACAGCTGCTGACCCACCCCCAAGAACCGGAGAGCACGTCAATAGTTCGGTATGGTTCCATAACTTGCTATGTGTGTTATCAAACTGGTAACCACAACCATTTGTACTGGATCATTGCAAAGAAAGAAATTATTGGTAGAAGTATCTTTATTGGTGTCCATTTTTGATTGATCTTTGGAGCATCTAAAGACACAGATGATTATGTTTTTAGATATTTCAACTCTGTGGGCCTTCTTTCATCACTCCCCTGATGAGACCAAAGGCTTTAACAAGCTGTGTCTTTGGGTGCTCCAAAGAGCAAAACTATGGGTTTCCAAAAGCTAAGTTGCACAAATCAGAAGACATCTGTACCTTCTCATGAGAAAAGTTGTAAGCATTCAGCTAGTTGCATTGGCTCAATATAACTAGACATTACTGTTCTTACTTCTCATTCATAGGCTGCTATACAACATAAGCCTTTGTCTTTTTTGTTTAAACTTTTCTTGAATCTGTTTGATCTTTGTCCTTATTTCTTTTATCTGCAGCACATATTCTAAACGTCATTCACCTGGTAAGTCTACACGGTATTTTAAGTTGGAATATACATTTTACAAAATTTAATCAACAATTCCCATTCCCATTTTAAAGGAGATAGTTCAGAATGGAAGCAGCCCCAAGCTGCCACTGCAATGACCCCAGTCCACGCTGGTCTCTTTGATCCCTTGGTTACCATGGATATGACCAAACCAGTAATCAGTTCCTCCACTTTTAGCTCACAAGTTGCCATGATGAGCTTCCCCCATGACAACACACCCTCCCCACAGCTGCACTACAGGATAGTCATCAAGAAGGGTCAGAAGACGTATCAAAAGAGTTTAACTGATGTTCCTGCCTCTCCCCCGACGCCATCTTACAGACTCAGATGGGTCTATGTGCGCAATGCTAAGCTAAAGGAGTACACTCAGACTACGACAGGCATTGCTGACCTGAACTCTGCTAGGTATGAATGACATTTCTTAGAACAGAAAGTAGCTAGGGATTGAGCCAGAGAGGATCTAGATATTTATAAAGGCATGTTAATTATACAGAGTGTAACAGAATTCTAAATTATGGTTAAGTCCCCCCCCCCCCCCCCCCCCCCCAAGAAAGAATATAGCCAATATGAAATCAAGCTCTCAGAGGTGCTTCATCATCCAGAGCTTCCTCCATCCTAAATCCACCACTACCAGGGAGATAGAGATATATGTAGCTATCTAAGGGAGATATAAAACTTTGTTGTTAAGCGGATGGAAGGACTCTGTTGTTAAGCGGATGGAAGGACTCTGTTGTTAAGCAGATGGAAGGACTCCAGTTTTTGGAGTTGTAATAAATGGATGCTTAAAGGCAGAAAGATGAGAAAAAAATTATATCCTCAACCAATGTTCTGTAGTTTATGTATATGCTCTGGTAGTAGATCTAGTAAACTAGTTCTTTAGATAATTCATCAGCAAACTAACATAGTGAAATACGTAGGTTGCCCTCTGAATATCCCATTTTGCCCCTTTTCTATATATCCCCCTCCTCTTGTGATATTTACAAAAGAACCCTGACTATATCTAGTAAAATGGGTCTTTAAATACGTAGTTCATTAGCCTATGAGTTTGAACATTGAGGATACCTTGTTTTGCAACAATATATAGACCCATTTCCTTCAATGAAATGTATGATCATAATATGAAAAGTAACACAACTATGTGATAACTATATTATGGTGTTTCAGATAATTCTTACATATATCAAATGATATTAGGCTGTAATGTAATAATTTTTGTTTCAAATCTCTCCTACATGTGAAGGTCTGCAACTGGTAACAAACGTCCAGTGAATGTAGTAGATTTACCAGCATCTACTAGCGATGAAATGGTATGTTTATCATTCGAAAATGAACTCTCTTCCTGCACACACATGACATATGAATGGGCCCCATTTTATTTCTTAGTTGAACCACATTGATGAAGATACTAACAATTTTGACAAGAAGCGTGACTTTCTTACCAGCACGGAAAGTTTGGAAGATTTTGTTGAAAAAGCATTTTCCCGAGAAAGCCAAAAAGCGGAGAATCACACGCGTCCAATTCAGTCTTTCGATTCAGAAGTGTAACTTTGAATTCCCATTCTTCATTAATTTTTAGTATATAGATTTGCATCAACATGAACAAAGTAGTGCAATTACTGAACACATTTTAATAAAAGTAGCAATGTAAAATTGTATGATTATCTGATTTTTCCCTATTACTTATTAGAGTATATATATACACATGAAAGGTGAATGTACATATGTATATATATATATATGGGGTCTGGGGGTAGGCTGGCCAACTACAGGCTTGTGAAAGGGTGCCCATCTGTGGAGGAGTATGTGCTGACAGGGGGACAGGATAGGAGAAGAGTCTTGGCTGCCCTGAGGTGTGGGTGCTTGCCACTGCAGATTGAAAAGGGCAGAACCATCCATCCTAAGGTGGCATTGGAGAACCGGGTCTGTAGGTTGTGTAATTCTGGTGAGATTGAGGATGCAACCCACTTTATTATATACCAAATGTCCCGTTTTTCACAATTTAAGATGTAAATTATTTAATGAGTGTAATATTATTAACCCCTATTTTTATACTCTAAACAATATGCAGAAATGCCTCTATATCCTTTCATACCCTAATAAACAAATCACCAACTGTATTTATCTCATGTACTTGCAGCACAAATCAGTCACCTAGCTTTACTCAACATATACTTTTATAAATGCATACAATTCACTCCCCCCTCCTCTCCAATTTATCCAGTTCCAGTCAATGTCTTTAAGTGTGACTAATAAACACTTGTGGTTAGGCTGTCTTTACTGATTTCAGTTTTGTATAGCATGTCACAATAATAAACAATCACTATTATTATTATTATTACAAGGAATGTACATTTGCCTACATACATACTATATGTATACATTCCTTGACATATTATGTAAGTGTAGTCTATATATATAATCTATGATGTAAGTGTACAATATATGAAACCTTTGAGCAACAAGAAAGGGGGTTTATTGTAGTCTGACGAAATCAGACCCTTTCATTGCACAATCACCACAGTCGGTAAGATTTTATCCCACTTGTATTGGCTTGTTCTTACACTAGTAAATCAAATTAAAAAATAGGGATGGTAGTTCTTCAACAGTGACTAGCACATTTAGAAAAAAGTAACAAAATAAGACAGTGATCATGTGATAAGGCTAAACCATATTACAGTAAGTATACTGTATGTATATATATTTAATATATTGTAACTTGTACAGCTATGAACAGTCATAGATAGTTCTTTGAGCATTTTTAGTGCACGCATGTCTCTGATGAAGGCCACAGTATGTGGCTGAAACGTTAGTAATGATCTATTGTGAATCATTTGGTTGGAATCGTGTCTAATAGCCAACCTAGAATGTCACTTCGTGTGCATGTCTGTTATCACTCAAGTAAAACTTGTCTTTGTAAATCTGACCAATGATTATTAGTGGCATAAAGCTGATAGAGGGGTGGGAGGAGTTGGTTTGTGAGATCTCATTGTGAATAACATTGATATGCTTGACATGAACGTTAGGAAAAAAAGAATAGATTTTCTTCCTAGACATTGGGAAACCTATGAGCTTTGTAATAGTTTCCAGCAGAAATACCTCAGGTACCTAACTCTAGTAAACTAATTCTAATTAAATTTACAATTCACAAACCTCTGCTTCATCGTTTTACAGATGTATTAACGTTTAACTGTGATTAGCGTGTAATTAAGAAAACTTCGGAGAGATTCAACGACGACTCCTTTACTGCATCATACATTTGTAAAGCTCTCAAATTCACCCGTTACTGCGATGACGATTGTTCTCGCGCGCGCCTCTATGATTTATCAGTACTGACATAGCAGATAGATAGTTGCCTACTCCCTTAGCAAATTAAATCGACTCGATTCACGAATCGCTATACTCAGGTCGCGATTGGAGACGGCCATTTTTTGTTAGCGACAAGCGCTAAAAAAATCGGGTTCTTAACCACTCTAATTTTGCTTACTTGCCCCCGCCCACTCTTTTTGAAACATCAACCACACAATTAATATATATGCTTTCATTTCTTTTGCAGTTTAACGGACACTTGTACACATCACAGGATTAAATCTCAGGTTTCAGAAGGCATGAAACTATGAAACTAGAACTGATCTCGATCGAACGAACTGTAGTCCCGAAACACCTATTCTTAGTCGGTGGTTTATTCCTTCTCACGGCTGTGTTCATTCTGACGCGAAGAACTAACACTGTGGCGCACGGAGACAGACCAGCTGTCAACGAGAGAGTCGAGGAGCTCCGCCAGCACCGTTTTGATGCGTGGCTGTCGCAGATAAGGGTGTTGCAAGAGAGCAAGAGCGAGAGCGCACCACCCGTGAGCGAGAGCGCACCACCCGTGAGTGAGAGTGCACTCCGCAACAAAGGGACTTACATGACGGTCGGCATCTTGGTGGCTATGAGGGAAAGCCCGACTATCTACTACCTTCTAGAGAACCTTCTGAGAGAGCCACGCATGGCCAAAAACTTCATCATTATCGTACATGTCGCCTACTCGGCCTCTCGAGACGAGGAGCTGCTGGGGTACCTGCGACGGCTGAAAGACATAGTCGTCACTATTGTGGAAGAGAAACCGTATCCAGAGGCGATGGAGGAGAACATCAACGACACCCGAGGAGACTCCATGGAGAGGACTGTGTGGAGAACAACGCACGGTGAGGCATAAGGAAGGGGTTATATGGCTAGAGGGGAAAATATAAATTATGCAGGACAATATATTCACTAGTGTACATGTATAGTGTCATTCCGCCCTATCAATGCTGTCCCCCCAGGGACAGTATTCACAGGTGAACCGTGTCTCCCTAGGTTGATCAGTGTTCACCAAAGTATACACAGAGCTATAGCCTTCTGAAAATAAAATTTAATGATTATATTCAATTCAATATAATTTTTAAGTGCATCATGTGCATTGACAAGAAAGCAAATTGAAAAGTTAAAAAAACGTTATAAAGGAACACTGTTGCAAAATGTTTCCATCAATGCCATACATATTGGTGGAGGACATTGACCATTTTGTGGTGAGATGTGCAGCAGAGAAAGGGAGAGAGTGGAGAGTTGATGAGTGAGAGGGTAGAATGTCATGAGATGGAGGATAATGAAAAGATGACGATATAAAGATGGGTAGGGATGAAGCATTGGCATAGGCAATGAAAAGACTTTAATTGGAAGAAGCGAGAAGAGATTGTGTGATATACATAATTATAGCCATTAACGGATTTGAGCAAGAGATAATGTTATAATTATAAAGGGGACATAATAGAATAAGGATTCCTTATAACTGCATCGAACTTATCTTTGGGTTGGTACATCTTCTTCAGTGACTGATGAAGACCCCCAGGGTCGAAACATTTGACGAAGAAACGGAAACAAACTGCATTTTTAAACGCTCAAAAGTCGAAGGATGTACCATCCCAAAGATAAGGAGGACATGTCTGGGAGGCCGTCACACTAGGGTGGTGATTCTTGTCGGTAAATAAAAGGTATACAGTCTTGACTCGCCTTCACAACTGATGAATTTTAGTACATGCGGCACAACAGCACTCTGTTTTGTGATTGCATTCCTCCTCAGTATTTGGAGATGCATGCATGTGACCACGCTACGAGATGAAATAAGCTTTAATGCTATGGTTTTGACTATTCGTGCTTAAGGTTGCTCTATTTTATCCATTATTTTGCAACCCTTTTTATCTGACACCTGTATGATTTATCCAACATTTTTGGTTGAAACAAACAGTGTTGGTTAAACCAGGGCCCACTGTATATGTATATGTAGTATATATACTTGTTGAGAATGGGTTGAGGCAGGGTTGTTGCATGGCCCCAGTTTTATTCAACCTGTGTACATGTCTTTTGATGGAACGATGGTATGCTAGGACAGTAGAATCAGATGGGATTGGTATTGCTTTGAGATTCAAGTATGATGAGAAATTGATTAGAAGGTATACAAGGAATGCAGATGAAAGGAAGGTAACTGGATGTCTCTTTGCAGAGGATGGAGCCCTCCTTGCAACAAGTCAGGATGCATATGGTGCTCAAAAAGCAATTAAGGAATATATGGCTGTGAGTAGAAGTTTTGGTCTTACAGTTAGCATCTCTAAGACAAAGCATATGGCTACTGGAAGAGCTTTATCAAATGTAGAGAAGGCACCAATCTCAGTAGGTATAAATGAAACTATTAGTGTGGTTGAGGAGTTCAAGGACCTAGGTTCTGTTATAGGTGCTTCTGGAAATATGGATGGTGACATTCAAAACAGATTGGCTCAAGTATCTAGAGCATTTGGTGCCCTGAGGAAAGCTGTTTTCCAGGATAAGAACTTATCTCTGATGACAAAAAGAAAGATATATCAATCCTGTGTTCTTACAGTGCTCCTTTATGGTGCTGAATCTTGGATACCACTAAGAAGACATGTCATCAAATTAAATGCTTTCCATCATAGATGTATTAGATCAATCTTAGGGATAACGAATATATAGGTAACAATGGGTGCAGAGTATTACTTCTTACAACATCAGACAAAGATGGGGTGATCTGGAAACAATAGAAGATAAATTGATTAAGAGAAGATTGGAGTGGCTAGGTCACCTTGCTCGTATGTCAAATAAAAGAATCCCCAAATCTGCACTATTTGGATGGCTCACACAACCACGCCCCAGATGTGGACCAAAGAAGAGGTGGAGAGATGCAGTTAGACAGGACTTGAAGACTGTAAGCATTGATGAAACAACTGGTATAGTGAAGCAAATGAATCACGAGAGGTATGGAGAGCATTGTATAGCTTAGGAGTAGAGGATCATGTGAAGAGCCGATGCACAGATAGACAATTGCAATCAACCAAAGCCAACTATGGTGTATTTTGTGACATATGCAAAAGGTCTTTTAGACGTGAGGGTGATAAGAAGAGGCACAAATGTACAGCCGAGCGGAAAAAACCAATAGCGGAACAGGTTGGGGCTACGCATTGCCAATGCCTTGTATGCAGTAGGTGGTTTCAGAGCAAAGGTGGTTTTGCTCTGCATAAATGTTCCCCAGTGCCTTCTTTACACTGAAGAGTTTTTGTGTCTGCTGGAGTCTTGTTCCCTTTTATGGGATAGTGTAAAATTTCAGGTACCATGTCTCTAGCGGCTGATAAAATCTTATCTCTTCTGACTGTATTAAAGGCATTCCTAAAATCAAGTTTCAAGAAGACATGATCAGGTGGCAGTAGGAGCAGATATAATCTAGACGCATGGACTGCTGCCTCCGCACCGAAGGGGGTGCCATACCCAAGTTGTAAGGGTGATAGGTACTGGCCCATTCTCTCCATGACAGACCTGCTGGCCACCTTTGGTACAAGACGTTGAAGGGTGCAACCCACTGCAATGGGTCTTACCCCTCCATCCTTCTTATTAAGTGCTGTGAGGGAAGCTTCACAGGAGAAGGGCCGTATCTCAGCAGGGATGTCTCCTGTAAGCACAAGGTTGGTGAAAGCAGTGAGAGATTGCAGTAGCAAGATGCCCTCAGCACCCGCCAATGTCCCGACCATGTCCTGAAGATGTTGTGGTCGGAGGCTATCGGAGCCACCTGCTGAGCCTTTGGGGAAAGATCGTATCGCCTGCATCACATCTACATTGCACTTCTGCTAGGTGCCTGAGGCGGAGTGGATTCCGGATGGGGAGGTGGATGCTTAGATCTCAAAGCAGCTATGGTGTCTTCACTGTTACTCGCAATGGAATCCTCTGAGCACGTTAGGCGTACAGCTCCCCTGAAATCTCCCTCCTCCAATTTCTCTGATACTCTTTTGGCCAACAGCTGCAGTGGGTCCTGGGACTTTTGGGTGGAGTGGTTGGCCTTCCTACAGCCCGGGGAGCAGGGGGAGAGGATCACTCTCCTCAGCCAACTGGTGGTTGACATGTTTAGCCATATTCCAGCGTCGACCCCCTCTAATAGGGACGCGGAGACAGTGCCTGGGAAACTTTAAGAGACGCATCCAGCTGTGGCAACTGTCACTTCGTCTAGGATGGTGGCTAGCTTCCTCGCCGATTGGACTCGTGAGGCACGTGGAAGCCTCTTCAAGATCCTCACATGTGGCAGTATGGAGATGTCCTCTGTGGACGCTTGGCTGACAGTTTCTTGAGGAATTTCGGCAGAAGGGACCCGGGCATCACTCACCAACTGGACCGTGCGTACATATGGCACCGTCCCTTCTCAGGGGCATCGGGCGGAGACAGATCTTACAGAGTGCCCGGTTCACTGCATGCTCACCAGTGGAGCTGCATTCCGAGGGTGCTGTGCACGCAGGCTCCTTGTTCATCTTCTGTTTGTACCAATCAAGCTGGGATGGCTCAAAGGCTCAAATGAGACTATGATGAAAACTAGTCTGATCAAATTGGCAATCAAAACTGGCAAATATTGGCTATATTGGCTACTACTGACTACTGCCTAGTGGTGGACATTTTTCCATTATACTTGTACTGTATGTAGAATACAACTTAACATATACTGTATTATAATACTTACATATCATGGTAAATGTATGTATATATGTATGTATATATGTATGTATACTGTTCTGTATCTGCAGTAAAGGACTACATAAACCTCTTAGCAAGGATGCTGTCCTACAACAACACCTACAACTTTATCCTGGAAGATGACGTGAAACCTGCCAAATATGCTCTGCACAAAGCCTATGAATTTGCTGTAATGTTGGAAAATCAGACAGATTGGGGATTTCTAACATTTTACAATGTAGTCAGAGGAAAGACATTTGTGTCTAGTAAACGCAAGACATGGCTAACTGGGGCTTGTGCTTGGCTTTATCGCAAGGATGTGGCAGAAGCCTGCTTGCAGATGTTGCGTAATGATCCACAAAGGTGGCCGGTTGACTTGCTAGTACCACCGTTTGTGTTTGACAAACTAGATCTGACAGCATACGAACGGACTCCAAACTTATTCCAGCATATTTCAGCACATTCAACCTACACAGGAAAGGTTAGTTAATAATACAGAGAAAGTACATGGACAAGTAAATAAAAAACATTTACAAATGTTAAAAGTAGGAATGGCAGTGTTCACTAGTATATACATCTGCAAAAAGTATCGAAACAATACAGTGATTATATGATATGATAAGGCTATATATAATCATACAGAAGTTGCACATGTACTGAACTTAACCATACACTTCTGTATTTGGGCACGTCATGTTAAAGTGACCCGACGTGGGTTCTGCGTGGCAGGCTCTCAAGATTCTTTTCTGTTCCTCCACCGATGTCACTACTTTCAGCAAGGGTCTAGCCCTCTTACATATGGTACGCTTCTGGTCCTTACTCAGATTGGGGAGATTGTGGTCAAGAAGAAGCATCGATCATGCTGCGGAGAATGGAGAGGTGGGATAGTTCTTCATAAGGACATATGCGATCGCGAGCTCTAAGACGGGATCTTCTCTGTCGACTTCCGGCTTCTCCATTCTGAACGATAGCTTCTAATAGGTTTCTGCTCCTCTTATACTCATTGTATCCTGCCATTCGCTTGGGAATTATCAGTCACAGAAGTCACGTTGTTCAATTCTGTCGACTGCCATCTTCCTTTTCCATCCTTAATTATTTTTGCCATGCATCACACAGGATCAAATTTCAGGTTTATTATGGTATGAAACATAATAGAAACCTCTTGAACAGCCAGGTTTCAAAGGGTGCTCAAGTATGTGCTATATAATAGATTAATTTCTTGGGTTTCAAGTTTTTAACAGCCCCGGCCTTTTCTGTTTTTATACATGTTTCCATACCTTTTGAAACCTGGCTGTTCAAAGAGTTTCAAATAGGTTTCATGCCTTCTGAAACCTGATATTTGATCCTATGTCATCATTGTTGTCGTCGTCGTCATCGTCATCGTCATTGTCATCATCATCATACATAAGAATATTTTATCCAACATGGGGGGTCCTTCTATGTACAATACAGGAGTACTAATAACAGTAGTAAAACCAAGATTAGGTGGCAAAATATAAGTATTAGATTTGTCATCTAGCTTCTCAGGGTTAGGATTCGCCTCTCCTCCATATTTTCATCCTCCAAGTCTCTCTTCTCTCCTTCATGACCTCCAGTATTGATCTCTGTTGTCCTAATCTCTTCTTTCCTAATATAGCCTGTTCACCCCTGCTACCTTCCTCAATATGCTCATTTCTGTTGCCAGCTGCAGCCTGGCCTTTGATTTCCATCTCACCCACTATTCACACCCCTGCATCATCATTGGTACCACCATTACATTGTACACTTCCACCTTTACTTTCCTACTCCTCCACTTCCTGCTTCCAAATGCATTTAATTCTCTTCAGTGTCCCAAACGCACTCATTGTAACAACAATTCTTCTATATTTTCATGCAAATAAGGTCTACATTTAGTTGCAGCTGTTAGCTTTACCCACAAAGATGTCTTCATACAATGCATATGCATGTAATATACACACTTATTAATATTCTTCTCCACCTACAGGATGCTTTCAAGAGAAATGCTGAGGCATGGAGGAGTAGGTCATTTGAGTATGATGAGGATAACAGTACTCTGGCATTGACTCCAGCTTTGAATGCTGATGGATACATGGGATGTTTTGTTGATCAGCAATTACCAATGCACAGGGACCTATCAGGTCTCTTCATTCATGGGTCAGAAAGAAATTATAAAAGCTGTAAGTTGCTTTGCAAGGATTATTTCTATTTTGGTCTACAATTTGGAAAGGAGTGCTATTGTGGAAATGAGTTTGGTAGTCATGGCCATGCACCAGAGGATGAATGTAACATGACATGCTCCGGTAAAGCATATGCATGTGGAGGGATTTTAAGAAACTCTGTGTACAGAGTCAAGAACTATCATGCCAGTTTTGTGGGATGTTTTGAAACTCCTGTGGATATCCAGCCACCGTTAGTAACCTCTATTGTATCAGGGATTGACACGTGTGGACGAAATTGCCCCAATTCACAATTCATTGGACTCAGCAGCAGCAACCACTGTTCATGCATCACAGACATTCCCAAATGGCCAAGGCTCTCTAACAGCACATGTAATGTTCGCTGTCAGGGAATCATGTCCGAAATTTGTGGAGGGAAGTCTGCATCTACAGTTGCTGTGTATAAGAAATGGGCCAACTAGTGTACATATAGGATGACAATCCTAATGAAAAAAACCTGTACCTGGTACAATAATTAAAGTCTTTAGCATTTGTAATTTTATAATATTTTAACACTTGCAATTGTCAAAATAGTATACTGTTTAACTACCAGAGAAGCAGATTAATTTTGTATTACGTACGTATATATGTTGTAATATTTATTTATTGTACCCAGATTAATTCTAATTTTACATGTATGCCCCCCTCAACTATAAATTACAATATTTTTTAAGTTCAGACAATACACAAGTCATTAACTTCATTTATAGAATGTATAATCTCAGACAAGCTTGTATACTGATAGTCACTTTAATTATGTATATTTCTGTCTCAGAGAAATTTCCATCATAATTACGTAGTTGTTGTATACTAACAAGTATTTCGAGTTTAAAAACTCATGGGGCTGCTGCCACCCACACTCGTAAATAAATCCTTGCCAGGTTCCATGGTTTGCGTTCTCCATCATTTGATGTGATCAGGCCAATGAATGGGTATGCAGTAAGCGGTTAGCACCTTGCCCCCAAAGCTCCTAGGGGAGATATATGCATGCATGAGGTGTTCATCCTCTCACCTTATAGGTATACAGTATATGCTGGGAACCTTAGTATAGACACTTCTAGGCCAGTCTCTATAGTTATTAAGGATGCCTGTTGCTCTCAGGCACAGGGCTTCATATACTTAGATAATAGGTATATTGTAGGGCCATGCATAATTTAGATCTACAGTTCTTAAAGTATTTGTACCATGTGCACTTCTCTCAACACATTTGGGAGTATTTTATATAAATAGCATGGCTGGTTTAAAGGTATGGGGTGCACCAGCAACGGCAACCCCTAAAAAAATCAGTGTCTAGTTGACATACATGTTTCGGCATTTAGAAAAGCGTGCATGAATGGCTGCAAATAACCGAAAATCGCTTCGTTGGTGATTTATGAGGTGTTCCTTGATAATATTAATACATTAAATAGGGCGGCCATGTTTTTTGGCCATATAGAGATATATACAGAAATAATAGCATAGTGAAAGATAACACTACACGTACTTACAACTAGCAAGCTGAAGTATTTGATCCCTATAGTAACTGGTAGGAGGCTCTTTAGGTTTGTACCAAGTAACTAGTCTAGGTGTTTAAGTCTCCTCTTAATGCTTCCTTAGCTTACCATAATCAGCTTGATCATTGTCTAAATGAAAACCCGTTCTGACTCACAACAATAAATTCAGTGTTGCAATAATATTAGGATACTTTTCATGAGTCTGTCGTACAAGTCTTTCACTACCCTATTTTGCTAGCTTAGGCAATTTTCTTGGTCCATAGACTAATATATATGCCATGTGCCAGTCTCCGCCCCCAGAAAGCTTCAGTACATCATCTTCTGTTACTATGGAAACCACATCATCATCAAATTTGAGCCACTGTTTGCCCTCTCCTTTGACCCAGGCCACATAATGTCCAGAAGAAGAGGATCGTCCTTGATGGGTCAACACTGCTCTCAATTCATAAAAACCACTGTTATTGGAACCAGGGTCTGCCAAGAAAAGAAAGAATTGACTTAGACTAAAAATTTTTCAAAACTCACAAGTAAATATATATGGAAGAGGCAAAGAGTTAATTCATGTGAAAATGTAGTTGTAAAGAATACATATTTGTTTTTAACTCATAAATTGAACATGTAGGCCAAGAGTGAAAATATAAAGAATACATATTTGTTTCTAACTCATAAATTGAACATGTAGGCCAAGAGTGAAAATATAAAGAATACATATTTAATTGTTTCTAACTCATAAATTGAACATGTAGGCCAAGAGTGAAAATATAAAGAATACATATTTGTTTCTAACTCATAAATTGAACATGTAGGCTGCTTGTGGGAATGTTCTCACAGATCAGTAAATCTGTACTTCTCAAATTAACACATCTGTAAATACATGTTTGTATACGTACATTTCAGGCTTCATCATACCAGATCTATATATCAGTTTGTCACCACACTGAATACTACACTCGATCTGGTATCAGATGTAAGCCATACTTGTTAATAATGCAAACAAAGCTTGACCATACCATCAGGGAAATCATAAGGTTCATATTCTACATTTTCTTCTTCTTTTGGTTTTTGTGCTGTTCTTGGTGTATTCTACAGGTGGAAAAACACTCTACTTTCCTCAGTTGTAGTACCAAGTACTACTATATAACACAAATAATGCGAGTAATATCTTACAGCCTTTCTGTCATCCTCTTCTTTAAAATATTGCCTGGTAACCAACAACCTTTCCTGCAACTCTGGCGCACAAAATTCAAACATGTCCAAACCTGCTTGAAATTTTATGTCCTGTAGAAATGGGAAAGTTGGGATGGAGTGGCATACAGGTGTATCAAATACCATCACGTATGTACTTTGAGAATCTTCTTTGCAACTACTTCATCACTGGCTCCCGATCGACCAAAAAAGAACCTGACATACTGAATCACCAGGTATCCTGGCAACCGAGTAATTTTGGACTATGTCAGATGAAATAATACATCCCATTAAAGGATTTTATACACCAATGACTTACAATATGTATGTATAAATCATGTGTCATATATAACTGATACACCAACAAAATGGCTGTGCTAATGTACTGACATACTGCTACACCCTCTAAGGAGTCACTCAAGTATAACACACCGTCTTTTCATATTGTGCATTCCTGTTCAGTGTTGGAGATAGCTTTTCAATGGAACCTTTAAATCCCTTGGGAAATAAGAAAACTTTCATCACAAGTTATTGAAATTTAGCTATACAATTACCAATTGCAATCCAACTAGTAGATATTTAATGTCTTGCTGTATGAAGCAGCTCAATTGGAGCATATTCTCTTTCTCCACCAGAGGAGGCTCATTCGGAGACTCTAAGCACTTTAGACTGGATTGCAAGCTTATTCCAAAGTATTGTTCCATAAAATTCTTCTTAGCGCCCCCCTCTCCAGGGAGATTTAGACTCAGAGCTTGTACAACAGCCTTCAAAAGTAAACAAGTGAGTGTATTGAAAATGAATGCTAGACTAAGGTTACACCCATTATTTTTAAAGGGCAACCAAGTGTGAATTCCCTTGGTGACATTTAATAATGGTACTTCTTAATCATTCAAACGTTTGGCAAGGTTGGGCAATTAAACTATTATTTGTGTCACATGCATACAGCTCCATATAAGGAAATAAACAATCAACCTTGGTGCCTAGCAATTAGAGTTTCAGCCTATCCTTCTCAACTTCCAAATAAGGAGTGAATAGGTATAGTCACATAAAAGCTTTAGTAAGAGACGCATTTAGTTTTAGAAGACTGCTAAGCTTAATAGTTACTATAGCAACCAGTGGATCAAAGTCCAAGTGATTGCCAATGAGTTGAGGAGCACCCACCTGCCAGCACTCATGAGCATCTTGCTGCTTATAGGTGCCACTTTTAGGGTCCCTCTCACTGAAATGAGGTACAACCTCATGTAGCTTCTGGAGGAAGAGAACTAGAGCAAGATCCGGCTGATTGATGTCCATCTGTTGGTAAAGCTTCTGCAGCGAGCCTAGCATTAGCACTTGAGTGTCAGGGGATGGTGGTGTTGATGGCATTGTCTTTAGAGCATTGCCCAACTCAGGTACAGCTTTCAGGCATTGAATAGTGGAATTCATATAGCAGGTGTTTCCAAGATTTCGCAATCCGCAAGGTACCTTCAGGGCAGTGGCTACCTCTGATTCTGAGAGATCTTCAACAAATTTAGTTTTAACTGTTGGAACTGAAGGTAACGCTTCACTGGAACCCATTACTAGAAAGGTACAACCCTAAAAGTACAGATATACAAGCAAGTGTTGGAATAGTGTTATCGTGATAATCAAACCACAACCATTTGTAATGTAATCATAATCAAGGACAAAAGTGACAAACGGTATTGAGAATTGAATCCATTCACTTTACATAAATAAAACTTATTAAGATAGGGATTATTGCATTGAAATTCCTTGAGAAGCAGATATCTGGGTTGAATTATTTCATAACAAATGTTTCTGAAACATAAAATACGTATTTCACACATAACATAAACAAAATCATAAAAAATCTAATACACCATTTTCCTACATGCTGTGCCTATTCTGTCATAAAGCCTATAGGGAACTAAACCTGAAGAGAGCTTGAGCACTCATGTATAAACCATCAACCATCATTGGGATTAGCTTATTATAGCATAAATACTTCAAATGAATTCAGCCAAAGGGAATTAGAATGGAGACATGTAGCATGAATAATCATTTCCTATATTATAGTTATTAAGCGTAAGAGGTAACATATATAATATAATAGACTAAAACACATTTTCTTAGACTAATGACTCAAGGCAAGCCTACAGAGATTTGAATGAGGATACAGTTAGGTTTCTTTTCTTCCCTCTCCACAACTCTATTGGGCCAGACAGCTGTTTATGGCATTTCCACCTTTCGTGTGCCATATTTGTCTGAATAGAGACCTGGGCCTCTATTTTGCTGCAGACATTTTTTATCTTGCTTTAATTTGACTTTGGGCTCTATACGGGTAGATATTACTTCTCCTGATGGAGGCTTTTAGTACACGAATAATCAAAGTGATTATCAAACCACAAGTAATCATTCTTAAACATCATGAAGAGAAAAAACACACAAAAGAAGCAATTACCAGGAATCACACTCATACAGGCTAGCTGATTATATCAGTGTCCTGCCACCGAGTCACAACTTCCATATCTGTACTTGTTGAGATTAAATTATGCATTCTTGGGCAATGGAGGAAGGACCCACACTTACAGCTAAAATACCTACTTAAGTGTATATCCATTCCCTAACAGTAAATGGGTCTGGTCATATATCGGTATCTATACCCTCATTCCACTTTATCAGAGATCTTATAAATATTACATGTAGTAATGATAATATATAAGTATATGTACACTTACAGGTTTAATTTTGGACGCACTCCTTCCCCAATCATCATTTCCGATTATACTTCCTGATAGCATGACTTTCTGCCGGTCTGGAGGAACTCCAGTGAGAGCAAACAACTGCCCTTTAAACACCGCTGGAGGTTCCTCGGAGTTTAATTCAACGTCATACCTCTCTTTCCCCCATTTTACTTTAACTACATAAATTGGACAGCTCTAATTAAATGCTGAGAATTGGATTCATTCGGTTACCTTGAAATGCCATGAGGTAAAAGTTTTGATTGTTTCAACCATATAGTCCCAATCGACAAAATGGCCGCCAATCAATACGGAAGGGTGTGGAGTGAGAGCCGCCCCCATAGTATATTAAATCAAGCCATATGATCTAGCTAAAAGTGTGTAAAATGTCGAAAGGTAAAGGAGAAGCTCCCAATAGTATACGTACGTATTTCCATTAATTAATTCACGTTGGTACTAGTACAAATAATTCCTATAAGTCTATACCAATGCAGGCATGTTAAATTATAATAAAAGTCTTTGGATATGCTAAATTTCCCTTTTTATATACTGTTCTCTCTTTAAGGGTTAGGCTACAGAAGAAGCACAATATCTTTTGTGGCCAATCGAACTGGTTCTCTTAGGAGAGGAGAGAGTCTATTAAAAGAAACATCTACTGGAGCCACCACTTCCGAGTCTACCTCTCGTTCTATGCGACGGTCCAGTTCCGTGGAAGAACTACCAATCGGTTGGTGATGGCAAATATCTCTCTAAAACTTTAATTCTACCGTCATTTTGCACAAGCAATAAAGCTAGCTGCATCTCCAATATATTACAATTCTCTTAAAATCTCGAATCCCTTATTACTCCGAATATGTAGTTGTTAACACGTACATTATCTCCTTTGTAGACATTCCGCAGAAGAAGCTAAACCTTTTTTTGGATCGAAATAAAGATATCTTGGATGACTACGTCTTGGACAGGGTCGATGTGGAAACAATTGAGAGATGGCTCATTAGGAAGACGCGTCTTAGGGCGACGACCAGAAAACAAGCTATAGTGGAGAGGACCGATGCAGCCGAGTCTGACGTTACTCAGGGCAGGTCTCGGAGGTGGAATTACTGTCCGCCTTCAGATAAAACCAAAATTATACCAGAGCTGACCAAAGATTTACACGAACACAGTTCATCGGATGAGATCATGTTCAAACTGGCCTATACAGTTGCTACAGGTTTAGAATGGGCTACCCGATCCGTATACTCGTTGCCCTTTAATGACTTGCAATTTCTCTTTGATTTCTAGCTATTGAAGCTGATGGCTGGAATGTATTCATATACAACTCAGATGAAGATGTGTGTAGGCTTCTATTCAGTCTCTTGTGTATGAGTATATAGTCTAAAACACCATTTTCCTGCAAACTACATCCATTCTACAGTAAAAGGCCTATATGAAATATATATAGTGAGAGTTTTGGATGAGTATGCAATGGTTTTCTCTTTATTCTTCTGTTCCATTGGGTCATACGTACATATCCGTAGGAAAATGGCATGTAGGTTATTCATTTAAATTTATGACACTTTGGTATTTATAGGTGCTGCAACAAATCATGCCAGGGTATGTGGGAGAGGGGATAATCCTGCCATTAGGAGAGGGTGGAACCATACCAAGCTATGTAGGAAAAATGAAGAGAACAGTGAGGGTTGGAACATTGGAGGAAGTTAGTTTCGGACACTGAACTTTTATTAATGATAGTAGCTTTTGAATGAGCTAATTAATGTGAACCTGTTATGTATTGTGTAGTTTCCTGATCTGTATCCACATGGCCTTGGTATTCCAATGGAGAGTGCCACCTCTGCCCTTGTTATTCCAGTCTTAAAGACAGAAGGAAAGCTAACTGGCGTTGTTGAGCTAACCAAACTGGGAAAGCACACACCATTTACCCCAGCAGATGAGCAGGTAATATTCCACTTAATGGCCAGTCTGTCATGATGGAGTAGGTAGTGACATGTAAAATTTAAAAATCTTTAGAAAATCAGGGGAATAAAATAGTATTGAACAATAACATATGTAACATGAAAAATTAATATAAGTTGAAGTGAACATATTTACTGTTTATAAAGGCCTGCATGGCTGAAAAGTCAATATTAAATTTTTCATGCTGTATTATCATTTGATAAGCTTATTTCCCTTATGCATTTAGCAGTGAGTCTCTATTATCTTTAGAGAAAAAAATCTCCTTTTTAAGAGATTTGTCTTGTAATTTATAGGTTTCTTAGCCTAAAGGATTCATTTATAAATATTATGTCTAAATCCCAGATAAACTATAGTTAAGAAACAAAGTGGCAAAGCGAAATGGTTTATTTATAGGAAATTTTGACTTTTCCTTTTTTTATTTTAGATGGCTTGTAGTCAGTTTATGTGGCTTGGGATAACAGTAGAGTATGTCCAGGTAAACACAGTTGTGCTTGCACACCATAAAGTATATAAATTTATATTCTAGTATATTTTAGAATATATTAAACTAGTGTCATTGTAAAACTGAAAATATTATGCATGTAACGTAATTGCTGAAAAATGTCCCAATTTTTCATTACCATATTGCACTCTCATAAATTTCTAGTATACTATTGTAGTATTCTAGTGTGACATGTTAGTATTCTAATACGTATGTAAATTAGTATTCTAATATAATATTCTATATTGTATAGATTAGTAATCGACTAGTATGTGATATATACGTATACGTATTAGTATGCTAGCTAGAAACATCTGTTTTCCTCAGTTGTACAAGAGTTTGGAACAGCATAAAGAACTCAATGAAATAATTCTCAAATTCATGAGGTACATACATATTATATCAAATCTATTCACATTATACATGTACATACATAAGGTGTACAATACACAAAGATACAGATACATACGTATATAAAGTATACTCTTAATATATCAATTTTATAAAGAAAGTCGTGTGGGATACATGAAAAATTGAGAGAGCTTTAGATAAAGATACAGGTCCTGGAGATTTTTCTTTCCTTTCTTCTTCTTCTCCACTGGGACAGACAGCTGTTTCTGGGAATTCCACCCTTCATCAGTGACCCTGGGAATCTTTGTCTGAATCTTTGTCATGACTTGTATGTACCGGCATCTCCCACACAAGTGACTTCCACGCCATTAACAAGACAAAATAGTATCCCTTTCCCATCACATTGTAACAGGAGAAGTGGTAGAGCTGGTACAACTACACAAACATATGTATATATCAAAGGCTGTCCAAATTTCCTATAACTTTTGGTGAGCAACTGCTTCTAAAGGGAATTCTTCCTAATCCCATAAGTGTACGTACAGTAAATGTGACAGTGATGTTTCTACAACATCTATGAATTAATAAATTTTGTTGTGCAATTCTAAATACTGACTTGAAGTTTAATTATTAAATACTGGTGCAAGTTTTAATCGCTGCACTGTATAGTGCCATAAACTCCTGCCACCATCAAACGTGATGTTGAGACATTAAGATCATCACACTTGCATAAGAGTAACAGTAGAGATGGCAAACCATGCAGATGGAATATCAATTAACCTTGCACCCACCCTTTGTAAACTCTGCTGTGTTACATAAATTCCACAAAGAAGCCAATCCTTTTAAGGAGTCTCAGATTACAGCCAAAGTCTAGTAGTCATATACGTAGCTCAATATCTTAATGTCAAGTTTACTGGTAACAGGAGTACACTTTATGATACCTACACTACGTACATACACAGTTACTAAAATGACCTATTTCATATTTAAACTTGATTTTAGTAGTCCCAGGAGTCAGAGCATTTTGTAACTTGCATGATTGTAGTTACATAAATATTACCTTGCAGCTTTAACATATGTGTGAATAAGATATATTCTGTTTAAATTAGCTGTGTATGTCTAAAGGTACTATTTAAAATTTCATACTTGAACTCCTGTTTAGGGAGGTTATCACAGATGTGACCAGAATTGATTATGTACTTGAGGATATAATTGTAAGTTGTGTGTTTTTATCTAATCAATGGAAGTATTTATAAAAACAAGCAATTGTGTTTAGAATGCTGCCTGTATGTTGGTTGATGCTGATCGAGGATCTCTCTTCTTGGTGGACAGCGAGTCTCAGGAGCTCTATGCAAGAGTGTTTGATCAAGAAACAAAATCTTCCAAGAAGCTCACTCAAGATTGGGTGTATGGGCGAACAACCTCCCTAGAAATGGGTAGAAGTGATTTGGATCAGATGTCTGTTATTAGGTGTGTCTTAGGGAGGTGGAGAGATCCATTTCGTTCAGTTTGAATTAATTCTTGCTTCAACCGTTAGGATTCCCATGTCTCATGGAATTGCTGGATATGTGGCACAAACTGGCGAAGTGCTCAACATCATTGATTGCTACCAAGATCACAGATTTAACAGAGAGATTGATGAAAAGACTGGCTATAAAACCAAAACCATTTTGTGTATGCCTATTAAATGTGGACAAGAGTGAGTCCCTATAATCTTAGGAAAGCCAACCACTTTCATTTATCCATGCATATGTACGTGTGATTTGAACACAGGATAATTGGAGTTATGCAAATGGTGAACAAGAAGGATGGCATTTTTACCAGACAAGGTCATTTAAAAATAAGTGCACATTCTAGACATTCAGTGACTCTACGTATTAATAGATTGGAACATTACCTGATAAAGGGTGGAACTCAGGAACAAGTAGTATAGCCATTGAAGAGGTTGTTTTCTGTATTGGCCCGGTCTAATTATATTCATAGGTTGTTAGGAAATACGTACGTACATATGTACATGTTGTTAGAGGTGGATGAATACTCCACAATATCTTGCTTTGAGTGGATTTATCATGAAATATGGGACTTTCAGATCCAAATCCAATTCAACCTTTCTTCACTGGTCAGAAATTAGTTTCTAAAAATCACTTTGATTCTGAAAACTTTGGTCTTCTGTACATTTATACAACTGTCTGTACATATATATATATAAGTAATATAGGCACTGTGAATTTGAACTGCAGCTGTTTTCTAATGTCATGTTCAGATGAAGTGGCCTTTCAAACTCTGGCAGCTTACTGTGGAGTTGCTATTCAAAGCTCAATGTTCTATGTACAACTGAAGCGGTCCCAGGAACACTATAAGGTACGTATACAAAGGAGACACCCATATGTACGTACGTGACCAAACCTTTTATATACTATATTTGTCCAAATAGAGGCCCGGGCCTCTATTTCATTCCAGTCAATTTTGACCCATGCAGTCTCAATTTGAGGCCAGCTTCTATAAAGTAATTTTCTTAGTGTCTGCACCCATCACCCTAGCAGCTGTTTACTCAGTCTTCACTTCACAGCCTTTTGCTTGAAGGAGATATTGAAGGACTATCACTTTGGCACACTGCTACTACAGTGTAAATGAATTAGACATTACAATTGGTTCACACCTCCTTCCAGTGAAACCTGGTCTCTATTCAAGCCCGGCTTCCATACAGACAAATACAGTATATATTGTATTGCAAGTAAAACCAGAATATGTATAGTGTACATATAGGTGGGATGGATGAGAGGGACATCCCATGCATTCAACGACATGTCAGAATTTTGGGAGAGAGGAAATTGGAGTGGAGTATTAATATTAGTAACAATATACAGTATTAATAGTAGGTGTTAATATTTGTTGCTATAGTATTAGTCGCTATAATATTAGTGACTACATTAATTGCTATACTAGTAGGTGCTAATATTCGTTGCTATAGTATTAGTCGCTATAATATTAGTGACTACATTAATTGCTATACTAGTAGGTGCTAATATTAGTAGCTATAGTATAATAATATGTAGGTGCCAATATAAATTGCCTATGGATGTATACATTCTGTGTGCTGATTGAAGTTATTGTTTATCCTTTGCAGGTTGCTAGTGAAGTATTGTCTTATCATCGCCAAGTTATGCCCACTGAACTCAAAGAGTATCTAGAGAGACCATTAGATGAATTCAACAACTATGATATTGACAAGTACGTACAGAAGTTTATGTATATTTACTGCAGAAAGAAATTGATCTTGAGTGAATTCCTGTATTCACTTAGGTTTAACTTGGACACACTGGCTTTGCCTGAGCATGTCAAGCCTTATTTGGTAATGAGAATGATGTACAATTTGATTGATATGAGCAAGTAAGACAACACTCCCACCAATCATCACCTTCCACTTCCCATCCCACCCTCCCCCGCCCCCATTACAGTATTACCTTTTTAATTTATTTTTGAAAGAAAATGGACTGACTGTTACTTTTATGATTGCAATAAGTAGATATATATTACCCTGTCAATAGGGTTATAAGGTGAATCCAATACAGTTACTATACATATTGTGTTTCTTTGCTCTAATTCTTACTATTCACTCATACGTACTTCTCTTTTGTGAAAGTGTAAATTTCCTGCATTCACTGTCAATCTCTCCATTTCTATTTCAGTGTTATGTACAACCATTCAATAAGTCTTGTCTTATTTGAGAGGGATCTATTAGCCTTATTGAATATTTATTTCATTAAAAATACTTACATAAATATAAATAAAAGTCCTTTATGTTCTTGAAAGTGTTTAGCAGCTAGTTCTATGAACATGGATCACACATATTTAGGAGTGTACATTATTATGTAAATGTGTGTCACATGATTTACCTAATCAAGAAGAAAAAATGAGATATTTCAAAATTAGGCCCATTTCTGTTTAATCACTTGGCTAGAGCATCAAAACATGTTTGGCACAGTGTACATAAATGACTGCAAATAGTGGAATACAGCCAAAAATTGCATTGTTGTTGATTCATTAGGTGTTAATTGATACTACATTGAATAGGGCGGCCATGTTTTTTTATTATACTGTATATATTTGTCATATAGCTATCCTCAAGATATTCTAATGAACTTTATATTGACCATCCGCAAGAGCTATCGCAAAGTTCCCTACCACAATTGGGACCATGCTTTTTCTGTGACTCACGCTTGCTATTACATAATGAAGAACAGCACAATGTTTGAACCCAATGAGGTAAGCACCCTATAAAGGCATTTCTTCTGCAAGAAGTATATTTGTATGTTGTTCTATTATTCTACTGTTGCATCACCTTGGAAACCAAATGAGCGTATAATAAGTTAACTGGAAAGTTTACCAAGTTAATTATGCAGAAGTCTGACTTTAATCACAATAGAACTTTAGACATTCACTTTTTAGGGAGACTTAGTTCATTTGTAATAGTTTTTGCTTGATGGTTTAATGTATAATATACATACTTCCTTCTATCATGTTACCATAGCAACTTGGGCTGCTACTCTCATGCCTCTGCCATGACCTGGATCACCGTGGTTACAACAATGACTTCACCAAGAAGCATGACTCCCATCTGGCTGCCCTCTATTCCACTTCAGTTCTGGAGAACCATCACTTCAATATGGCCTGCTCCATCATGCAAGAAGAAGGAACAAACATCTTTGTTAACCTTTCTCCCTCTGAATATAAAAGTGTAAGTACTGCGTCACTTTTTATACATATGTATGTACATAGGTACGTATATGTACGTATATATATTGAATATAAAAGTATACCTACTTTTGTATTGAATATAAAAGTTTACCTACAGTAACTACGTATATCACTTATGTACGTATACAGGTATGTACTTACTTTGACCTCTGCCAATGTGATTATGTAATATGTAGATGTTGAGATTGATGAGAAAATCCATTTTGGCTACTGACCTAGTGCAATTCTTTCAGAACCGCAAGGCTTTGGATACTGTAGTTTGTAACAGCACTTTGAACACAACTGGTAATGCAAGCCACAGAGATATGGTTATGAGTGTTACCATGACAGCGTGCGACCTCGGATCAGCCGCCAAGAGCTGGGAGATTCACAGGGCATCAACTGAAATCATATTTAAAGAGTTTTATAATCAGGTACTATGTGAAAAAGGAAGGCTGAAAGATTTACTGATAAGTTAAAGATAGTTGTTCCTGTGCTCTTAGTCTCTTGCAATTCTCACTTTGTCTTTGAAACACAGGAGTGTATTATTTTTTACATGATACCTGCCTAATACAGAGATTATATTTGTACCTCTGTTACATACATTATATTGTTTGTTTGAACAGGGAGACAAAGAGAAGAAGCATGGAATCACCCCAAGTCCAATGCTGGATAGAGATAAGAAAGATCAGTTACCAAAGCAACAAGTATGTTGATCTGCAAACCTGTATGTCAGTTTCAAGGAGATATTAGAGGCCCTTTCATTGTGCATAATATAAGGAAACAGTGTTTTCATGTTTCAGTCATGGCATACGTACTTTCAATTAATATGCTTTCAACACCTGTGATTCCTTAGTAGCCATAGCCAAGTATCAGTTGCACAGCCTGTTTCTATGTAAGTACATCCCTCACCTGTTATACGTAGGTTGGATTCTTTAAAAACATTGTGGTTGCTTGTTATCACGTCTTACTGCCTGTGTTGCCTTGCGTTGGAGTGATGTTGAACGGAGCTGAGTAAGTAACTATGTTGATCCTCTGTAAAGTTGCTAGCTTGAATTTGATGTCACTTTTGATTCATGTAGATCAAACATGAAGAAGTGGGAAAAGCTCTCAAAATAGCATTCAAAAGTTTACTTTGTTAAATATGAACCTTACACATTTCTACTAGAACCTTGCCTAATTATAGTTTATATACTTGTAGTAAATTAAAATGAAATGTATATAATAAGAGCTTACTAGTACTTATTCAACTGAACATAATTTTAAGTTCAATATAGAACATTTTTAAAAAGTACAGTAATTTCTTGTGTAGAGTAAGACATTTATGTAGGATATGTGCACATTTCCAATTATATAGGTTTTACAAATAGTATGTACGTATATATTAAAAACTTATATACATATATATGATGATATATTATGCTTTATGGGTGTCTGTGAATGCTGACATCAAATGTTAGCTTCGTTTCATTTGATATACGTATATAGAGTTACAGCTCAAATTTACTTATTTTTAATTTTAACCATGATCAATTCTAGCTATACACATGAAGCAAATCTATTGTGTGTATATGTATTTAGTCAATCACTGCAGACCTAGATACGTACGTACATAATAACATAACTAAAATGTTGTTGCTTGTACATGTGTACGATTATACAGTTAGTTCAGTATACTCCTATGGGGTAAGTGGCTGCTGTAGCAATTCCGCATTTGTTGCTCTTATTACGGACCATCAGGATATATCCTTGCATGCCCCAGCTAGTGCCCCAGCTGTGAAAAATAGGATCACATGATAGTTCAAAGGGATATATGTAGTTATATCCTATTATGTATATAGATACGTATATAATTAGATACAGTATATAGATATTATATATAATATGCACTTTCATGGATGCTTATATACGTATAGACCTGTTTTTGACAATCCAGTAATCTTGTCCAATAGTTGAATTTGTTCCATAGCCAACAGCCAAAACAGCATGATTCAGATTATAAAGACTATTAGCACAGCTTACAGGATTATAAACCCCGTTCTTATAGAACTACATATGTATAAATTATATGTAACAATATTATATGTACCACTTTCTATAGCTAGATCTGGCTGGGCCTGCAGCTGATATAAAGTGATCATGAACACTAATTTATTTTGTTTAGTGTGTGAGGTAAACTTGAAGGAAGTGCATGTTACTGTTACCATGGCAACCATATATAATCAGCGGCAAAGTACCGTTGGCTAAAATTGAAGTATATACATTTTCCCTCTAAATAAATTAATGATTAATATATATAATTATTTATGATGATATCATTATCAGATTGTCCTAATTACATGATACATAATTAATATGGGGTTGCAATATTTTGCAAGTATCAAATATATATGTACATGTACGTAACTTGCACAATTGTGTAATGTATAGATGTGTACCCTCAAGGATTTCTCTGAAGCATTAATAGCCACTGATATTGGTCCTACTCTTGCTACTGCATCTTGAAGGTGACTTTCATTTGCAGATCTCACCGAAAAGTACGATGAACACACTGCTCCTCTGGAAGAAGGATCATAGTTACAAGACTGGTCCTATAGGTATATACAATATGTATACATGTATGAAATGATATTTACATCTCTTCTCCACTGCAGTTAGTAGGGGATTAATTGCATATTTGGCAGTATGTATATATATGTATATTAATTCTTTATGGAACGTTTTATTAAATGATTTATAAAACTATAATATATTCAGGGTTTGCTGAAGAGCTATTGCAAATTGGGCCAAATGGGCCATAGTTTAAGCATTTGATGAAATATTTTTATTTATTTGTACGTAACATAATATTATGTTTTTCTAACCTTTCCAACATAAGGGTAACCCTCTTCAGTATCAATCCCCATATTTTTACGGACATAAACAAAGGCAGCATGAGGCCATCCACCATTGCAACCCTTGTTACCGGTGCGCCAGGCACAGTCAACCAGATTTTGCTCACTAAATTAAATATAGAAATTTAAACTTATCGATATCTCTCCTTTGGTTTTACCCACCCACTCGGGTCTCCTGAGAAGTATACGTATATGTACAATGAACTAATGGATGGAAATGTAGTTCACATATTAATATTATTGTATAATGGAAACCAGAGTTTCCCCTTAGCCACTCAAAATAATGGTTGAGTAAAGTATATGAATGGCTATTTTCCTCCATTTTATCAGAGAGTACGGTAGTACTCTCTAAGTAGGAATGGCCGGAAAAAAAATGGCCGCCCTATCCAATGTATTAGCAATCAACACCTCATAAATCGCCAACGAAGCGATTTTCGGTTATATTCGGTTATTTGCAGCGATTAATGCACGCTTTCCTAAATGTCAAAACATGTTTCGACGCTCTACACGCTCTATAGCGTTCAAAAAGCGGCTAACTAGGAATAGACCCACTTCCAAAATTCATTTTTTCTTCTTCTTCTTTTATTGAATAGACTAGCGCTAATATGCGAACTTATGCGGGCACGTACTAGTTATAAATCGTCATAAATATTTCGGAACTACTTAAGGTTAGTGCGCCCGAACACAGAAGTGTATGGTTAAGTTACTTAAATTTCAGTATATATGCAACTTCTCTATGATTAGCCTTATCATATAATCAGTGTCTTGTTTCGATACTTTTTGCAGATGTATTAGTGAACACTGCCATTACTACTTTTAACATCATTTTTGTAAATGTTTTTTATTTACTTGTATATATAGGACTAAGTAGTATACCACATATGGAAGTCCGAGTGGCTACTCTGTAATAGGCACTCCCTAAAGCTAAAAAGCTTGTGGTTTTCACATTAGCAGATAAGGGGTATAGCTAGAGCTAGTGTAGCTAGTTGTCCACTATAAATAAATGTTAGATATAAAGTCTATAAATTCAAAGCTTTGCATGCAATCATTGATCTTTTTTCCAGAAAAACATTAACCAATTAGTACTAGTCTTAATGAACATATTTTATATTGACATTTTAGGACTAAAACTGCCTATATTGTTTACCTGAGTGAAACTAGTTTTCCAGTGTTGAGGGCTAATTGACCTTCCAGAGCTCCTGTTGCACTAAATGCCCAACAAGACCCACATTTTCCTTGATTTTTAACTGGAGTAACACAGCCTTTATTACGCCAGTCCACCTCAACTGGGAGTGTTAAGCCACTTGGAGCATGAAGTGACTTCTTTTCATACAAAAGCAGATCTTCAAAGGTTTTGGAAGTAAGATAGAAATCCACAAATTCCTTATCCGTCTGTAAATATACAATTTTTAGGATATATAGACTGTAAAAATACATAATATTGAATATGTATATATATATACCAGATCTCCAAAGTAGTTCATTCCAAGTGTATAACCAAACTCCTTAGCATGAGCATTGTGGCCTTCAATAAACTTCATGTTAGCTGTCCAGATACCTCTACGAGAAGCTTCTTCTTCTTCACTCAAGTATACCTTGCCATGTTGCTTCTTCCAGTCTTCCCATTCCTCGTCATAGCCAAAGGAGAAGACACTTATAACAAGCAGAAGGAGTAGAAAAGGTCTCAGCACCATCTTCTCAATTGGTTGAAATTTCTTCACTGCGTTTATAAAGGCAATAGTAGAAATAGTTAGAATTTATAGTTTACACGTTGAGTATCGTCAACATATATGTTTCAAATTCAAATGTTAATTTGACTAATGTATGTATGTATTCATATTACACTGAAAACAAAACAAGTTAAAAAAGAAACATTTTTGCAGTATAACATACAATGATAGATCACCGCTATATGTTAGGGATTAGGGCACGTTATATACGTATAGTACCTCTATATATAATATATGTGCAGTAACCTTTTATCCAATGTCCATATATATGTCCATATACCATCAGCTAACAGAAAACCAACAAGAAGACAAAGACTCCCCAGGGTCACTGATGATAGCTGGAATTCCCTGAAACAGCTGTCTGGCCAAGTGGAGCCCAAATAACTATAGTCTGAGGAGTATACAGAATATATATGTTCTAGCTATATATAGTACATGTGTTTTAGACAATTAATGTTTTAATTTCATTGATCAAGTAATCTACAAAATACATCTACATCTACATATGATATATAGAGTGCTCATAATAAGTACATTGAATAATATACATGATTCTCTATAATAACTATATGAATAAAATTAAAATTGATGTATATAAGTTTTTTTTATTTTTTTTTATTTTATTATTATATGTATTATATAGGACAAAAACTAACAAATGTACATAAGTTAATGTGCCTTCTCTCTATGCTTTATGATAAATGTATGATAATTTTTAATAAACACATGCAGAATTTGAAATTGATGCAGCAGCTACGTATACAGTTTTATGATTATATGTATTATGTATAGTATATTATGCCTTAAAGTTTGAATTCTCAAATATGCGATGTTATTGTACATTACATTTTTTCTTCTTTTTCTCGTGGACCTTCATCAGCTGCTGATGAAGGTCCACGAGACCAAAACTTTCTGTAATAATTCATTTTGCCATTGATAAGCTCAAGAACTTTGATATACTATATACGTACAATTCGACTAGGCAATAAACCTCTATGATGTACAATACTGTATGTATTCAACTTCATTTTCAAGACTACTATGATTACTAATTTTATCAATCAATGTGAATTGCACATATATGGTGCACTTGTAAACTTGGATTCCCCAACTCTGAATGTATATATATATATATAATGCGCATTGAACTATTGTGCTATACGTATATATATCATACAGAGACTGATTCATTCAATTTACATTATACATCATGCTGAATAATAATGTTACTTCACTGTTTCAATATACATACATTGATTAATAGTTTCATAATCAATACAGCCATTATAATGTAGCTAATAGCAATGGATGAACAGAGATGTACTGGGGTGTTACATATAAATCCAAAAAGAGCGCCAGTCTTCTTAAAAGGGGTCTCATGTCAACCACAGCAAATTTGATGTACCTTGAGAGTCACATATATACGTACACTAACACACATGAAAAATCTAATACACCATTTTCCTACATGCTATGCCTATTCTGTAAAAGCCTATAGGGGAACTAAACCTGGAGAGAGCTTTGGATGAAGATATAGGAATCTTTTCTTTCTTCTCCACTGGGTCAGAATTCCACCCTTCATCAGTGATCCTGGGAGTCTTTGTCTTTTTCTTTATCTTGATCTTCTGTGAATCCTTGGCATGCATGCATGCATGGCTTGGTTATCTTGTATCTTGCACAAAAGGTATGAAAGGCTGAAGTTGTAATAAAATGTAGCTAAACTGATAGCCATATTTAATTGATGACATCATGTAGTAGGAGACAGTCCTCATGCAGCTGGCCAAGATTATATAGAACTTGTTCACCACAAGATTATATCATAGCCCTTGCAGGCATTGTGCAATAACTTTATATCATCTCATTCAAGCATTGCTATCAAATATTTAGATATATATACAACTAAAGGAATTATCTTACAGGTACTAACAAATTATTGTACAAGTTAAGGGCTCTGTACTAATTAACACATTTACTTATGTATATAAATAGTATATACATAGAAGGTCCAACACTCCATACACTTGTGATATTGGAAAACTATGGCCAATTTAAGATTTATTTACTACTAGAAGACCTCATAAAGTCAATGAAGTGTATTTAATCCTTTAAAATTAAAATTACATTATTTGTTTATAAGTAGCACGTGTTAGGTTAAAAGCATGTCTTTCTTCTTTGAACTTTGTAAGGTTGTCACATCGTAGGCCAACTTTAGATTTTCAATCATTCCCATCACCTCTTCTACCTGTCCGTTCTTCTTAGCAGACTGAACATAATATTCCATCAGCTGAACACCCTGAAGATAATATACAAACTTACCATGCATGGCATCAAAGACACAGGAGAGCTATATAGATACAGTATTGTGCTTTGCTCTACTAAGATCAGCAATCCTGTGCCTCCGGGGATGCCGGGCCAGGCGACCACCAACTTAAAGTGACCATGCCACTGACCTGATGGTCAGTGAGGGACACTTGGGTTATTGACATTGCAAGCCACCAGGCACAAAATGACTTGTATACAACTCCTACTTTCCTACTATTATTATTATTATCATTTCCTATTTTATTATTGTATATACGGTACACTCCCAAATATTTTACATACGTAAATGGTCTCCCTATACTAGAGCACAAGAGTATGAACATATTACATAAATATGCCCTTGTGTAGGGAAGTGTTGCACTGAACAGTTCCTTTAAATTGAGGAATTTACTGCTTAAGTAGGAAATTGGTTGAAGATATAAAACCTTACTTTGGATGAGCCATACTTCAGCACTGTAGACACAATTGCAATTAAATCACTCTCCATGCACGAATAATCATTTTCCTACATGCTATGCCTACTCTGTATTAAATTAAAAAGCCTATAGGGAACTAAACCTGGTGAGAGCTTTGGATGAGGATACAAGAGTCTTCTCTTTTGTCTTTTGTTCCTGAGCCAGACAACATGCATGGTTATTTCAAAAGTTTTTACAAATTATATAAGAATTATAACTGGATTAAGTACATATATTGTATTACTCATTAATCTGGATAGTGTCTATTAAGAGCTTACCGCTTTAGGATGGCCAGCATAGAACATACTAATGGCATGGTTGTTGACCACCTGTACAGCAAACAAGGCTCATTACTCATAGAGGAAGACACATATAACTTGAAAATGAATGTGAAGAGGAAAGAAATCAAATTAATCTATACAAACAAGTACACTATATATATATTTTTATATTTTCCCTAGTCATAACAATTACTCGAATTCTCCCCATCTGTTTTTCCTTCTTTTCCATATATAGTAAAAACATGAAAAAATATTTTTTTGTTTGTTACATTTGCAATATTTCTTGGCCAGACCATTTCATATTGCTTACGTCATATGCTCCTGAGTGAAAAGTATTTAAACTTTTACTCACCAAGGCACTCTGTGATCTCTTGTAACATTCCTCTGACCTCAATAAAGCATCTGATGCTCGACCATAATAGAGCTCTAAGGCACATCTATATATAAATTTGTACATACATGTGGACGATTACTATGGATACTAAGCTTTAGAGTGACATCATCAGCAAACCTATGAAGTTGGGTAGTTACACTGTCAGAGTCCATATTTTGAAAATGCTTCTCAGCAGCAGAAAGATCTCCCAGCTATCAAAAATGACATCAATAACTTGTAATCAGTGGCGTGGGGTGTGTAACCATGGAAACTTACTGAAAGATAAATTCTTCCAGTAAGATAAGCCAAAGGTTCTCCTTTGTCGGGAAACAGTTTAGCACACTTTTTTATTTCCTCAAGAGCTAAGTCAAAGTCCTATTAGATAAAGTGAGTGCAAATCATGTGACAATCATGTGACAATCATGTGACAATCATGTACTAACCTGCAACAGGATGAGGCAGTTTATTGCTGACATGGTAACTCTAAACAACCTCTGTTGCCATAACACCTTTACATCTAACAGGAGATACAGTTTTGCATGTAAAGTACACACATACGCTTATGCACGTACAACATAATTAGTGTTCACCTTCCAAATTCAGTGTTGCTATTCCATGCTCCATCAAGACCTCACCACAAAGGGATGATATTACCTTGTAAGGAGAAGTCAAACAATTATTATGCAACTTGAGCATACAGTCACCTCTGTAGGACAGCCACTTTCTGAAGGTGGTCACTTTAATGATCTCCCTATGCTATGTTTCTATACTTTTCAACTTTCATAATCTGGTTACCTGTCTAAGGCAGACAGATAAACCCGGTCCTATAGGTGTGTGGATTAGGCACTGTATCTTGAAGCTAAGTTTAGATTAATAAGACAGTATTTTAATTTGTACACCCAGGAAGTGTTTAATTCCAAACTTGAGAGCAGGAAGAGGAGAAAGATAAGATGCGTTGTGTATTCTTATCTAATTTTATGTATACCATATGGCCGGAAATTTTGGCAGTAAGAATATATGGCAGATTGCTCAAATTATGGCATGTGGCAGATTTGATTTTGGTGGTTTTACTGACAAGGCAGTTGTTCTCCTACGTTTGGTGTAGTTTGTCAGATAAAATATATTGGTGGATTGCTCTCAAAATCGCCAAAAAATCTGCCAAAATAAATTCCCTGCCAAAATTTCCAGCCATACAGTATTCTAGTAATGTAGTGAACTCTATTTAGCATATTTTATACCTTGCTGGTCTGTGCCTTCAGGCGATATATACTTTCCAGTGCCCCTTTCAGCTTTTGGTTTGAAGAGTACATTCTAAGTTCTGCATGTAATAATCTCAAGCTATACGGCATCATACTTCCTATTAGTAGAAGACCATACCAACATATATATGTATGTGATTGTATCAGAAAATTCAACTGTAGCCAACCTTTTCTGGAAGGACTGGAATGTGAGTATTCAAAGTACGTATCCAGCTTGTTGAGGTCTCCTAGTCCTTCCATTTCAGCCTCTATTGCTTCAAACATGCCCAGTTTGAACATTAAGCTAAATCGACATGTCCACAACTAAAGACACAAAGAAGTACAGACCAATTGTTAGTACATTTGTACTTGCATGTATTGTATTAAAATAAAGTGAATGATATATGCTTCACTTAGGATTTAAGAGTGGGTGTCCCTAGAGTGGGGTATTCCAAGAGTGGGGTGTCCCTAGAGTGGGGTGTCCCAAGAGTGGGGTGTCCCTAGAGTGGGGTGTCCCTAGAGTGGGGTGTCTCAAGAGTGGGGTATCCCAAGAGTGGGGTGTCCCTAGAGTGGGGTGTCCCTAGAGTGGGGTGTCCCTAGAGTGGGGTGTCCCTAGAGTGGGGTGTCCCTAGAGTGAGGTGTCCCTAGAGTGGGGTGTCCCTAGAGTGGGGTGTCCCAAGAGTGGGGTGTCTCTAGAGTGAGGTGTCCCAAGAGTGAGGTGTCCCTAGAGTGGGGTGTCCCTAGAGTGGGGTGTCCCCAAGAGTGAGGTGTCCCTAGAGTGGGGTGTCCCTAGAGTGGGGTGTCCCTAGAGTGGGGTGTCCCTAGAGTGGGGTGTCACTAGAGTGGGGTGTCCCCAAGAGTGGGGTGTCCCTAGAGTGGGGTGTCCCTAGAGTGGGGTGTCCCAAGAGTGGGGTGTCTCAAGAGTGGGGTGTCCCTAGAGTGGGGTGTCCCCAAGAGTGGGGTGTCCCAAGAGTGGGGTGTCCCAAGAGTGGGGTGTCCCAAGAGTGGGGTGTCCCCAAGAGTGGGGTGTCCCTAGAGTGGGGTGTCCCAAGAGTGGGGTGTCCCTAGAGTTGGTATATGTTAAGCAAATTCTCAACATGTCCATTATCTACTACCGAGTAGTACCTTTAAAGTTGTTTCTGACAGTTGTGACTTATAGTGCATCAGTACTTGTCCAGTTACAAATAGACCATCGTCATATCTACCTTCTCCCTGAATAAGAGAAAAAGTAAAATAGTAACTCCTTGCCAATTGTTAATGCTTAGATTCAACCTACTACCAGCTGCTCCAAACATGTTACTATCTCCTTAAAGGTGCACTTTTCAACATCAATTATGTGTCCACCCTACAAATGGATGTAGTGGAATATCAACGTGCCTATGGTCTGCTAGCTGAGAATCAAAGTGTACATATACAGGTCTGTGTACCTTGTGAGGATTGTGGTACTTTAGCACTAGTAAGGTGTAGGTCTGTGTACCTTGTGAGGATTGTGGTACTTTAGCACTAGTAAGGTGTAGGTCTGTGTACCTTGTGAGGATTGTGGTACTTTAGCACTAGTAAGGTATAGTAACTTTCTGGAATGGACCTTGATTTGAAAAACCCTTGTTGCCATGCCAACAGTTGATTACTTTTGATCCATATAGAACCAGCTAATTCCATGTCATCTGTTAAACTGTTCCGACTTGCAAGAAACTGGGGTTTTCCAGCTGTTTCAATTTCTTCTTGAGGAGACACAGCGTGCTGTTCTTCTGTAGGTATGGACAGCCATTTAAAGAGCTGTTGCAACACTTGTGGGTTACGCTTCACCCAATACTCAAACTCCTGTAAAATCAATCAAAAAATGATCTGAAATCTCAATTAATGCAAGTATATAAAGATATAGCAACTTAAATAATAATTCCCAAATATTATACAATAACTACGTATTTACGTAGGTCCAAAGTGTTAATGTTTTTATTATAAGGTGATTCCTTCAGCACAAGGCTGGTATATTATTATTATTATTATTATTATTATTATTTTATTTAACGTGCCACATGCATAGCATATATGAATGAAAGGTATATATGAATGGGGACATACACAGAATACATACGAGAAACAATACAAGACTCACAAATAATGAATAGTCTATAGAGGATTAGAAACAAATGATTAGAGATTTTACTTTACTTAATAATATTATTGCACAACCCTATGTTGAAGATATGATTAAGCATTGGAACTTAATTTGTCCTTTTATTATGACCTACATATTAGATGCCATTGCAATTTAAAACACCTACTGCAGGTAGTAGAGTTTCTGTGTTAGTAATATCACAGTTACGAAAAGCTTCTTCGGCAATCCTACAGCAACAAAAGAGAAGACAGTAACTATAATCTAGTCTGATGAAATCAGACCCTAAACTTGCGCAAGAATAAGGTTTAATATCATCAGACTAAATAAATATACTACAACCCACTATTATGAAAGGGACCAACTTATCTACTATCTTCATCTGTTGTTCTTCCTCTTTAGAGACATCTGTTCTGTTAGATTTGATAACACTCCTTAACACTGATTTTAATTCCTCCTTACTCACTCCCTCTTCATTGTCCTTCAAATGCAAAACGATAATGATTGAGGGTTGATATAGTGTTGAGATTGTTTCACAATGTGAAGATGACTCACTAAATTGAAGACTCGAAAAAGCAGTTTACATTTCTCATGAAAAGTACCTCGGAGCACTACAGCTAGCCCGCAAATAAATTCCTCCAAATCAATATAGCCAGTCTATAGATATTAAAACGTGTGCCGTCAGTGATTAATTAATATTTTGGAAATTTCCGTACCCTTTTCTGGTCGAAAGCCTCGAAGAGTCTGTTCCCGGATACCTCGGGGATGTCGTACTGCTGTAGCAAGAATGTAAAGGCGGCACGGTCTATTCGTTTCCTCTTACCTTGTGCGGCGGTCTTGAAAGAGTTAATAATTGATTCCTGTTCTACTGAATTCAATCTCTGCAGCGCATCCAAATATTCCTCTTGTAAACTCTGCTGAGCGCCCATATTTCCTAACCCCGCCTATTCTTAATTAAGAGGGTTGCGCCATATAATATAATACGTCTTTCTATGCTAAAGTAGTACAATAAATAAGACAATGTCAGCTTGGTCTCGACTTGCATAAAAGATACAGTTTGTTTTATTTAAATTGCTTAAAGAGGTGAAACTTTAATAAATCATTTTTCTCTGAATTAATCAAGGTATTGTGCCAGCCATCTGAATCCTTCACCATAACCTTCGCGCTTGCGTACAGAACACATAAACACTTCAACTGGTCTGCGTTGGAGATCCTTCTTAGGGACATTACCCTTTCCAGTTGTGACTCCATGTAGTCCAAAAAACTGGCGAAGCTCATCTTCTGGGGCAGCTCCTGATATGTCAATCTTGTTCCCCAGAATTAAAACTGGGGCATCGGCAACTTGCTCGTCCGACATTAATCCAGCCAGCTCTACTTTAGATTCTTCAAACCTCTTACGGTCATTTGCATCTATCATGAATACAATAGCATCAACGGCTGGGAAGTAGTCCTTCCACACTCTCCTAGCTGTTCGATGTCCTCCCAAATCAAAGGTTGTAAATGTTATACCTCCTAACAGAAGAAACCAAAGATGACCTTTAATATCAAAGGTCAGCTATCCCACAGACAAAACACCTCATCACCTGATGGAAACCAATACTTATGGAAACTAACAGTCAATGAGTTCAGATCAAAACGTTATTTACATTTAAATGACAACATATACGTTAATCCAGTATGAATTTTAAGTTACGTAACAAATTTTCTAAAGTCTAAATTCTACGATAGACTTGGCCGTTTCGGGGAAAACTTTCTATCAAACTAACCTATACTTAACTCTTCTTTGGTTGGATAAAGTGTTGGAACGTGTTGCCCCAGTCTGTCGTCTTTTAGGACATGTAACAATGTGGTTTTCCCGGCGTTGTCCAGTCCGAGGAATACAAGTTTACCCGACTTTTTCCATAGTCCTAACGATTGAAGAATTCCGGAGAACCAATCCCAGAGAAACATGACTAGTTACTTAAAAGTCGCTTTTGTGTGATATAACTCAAATTCACCGAAAAGGCAATACACGCCTTACATCAAGATTACAGGGATTCACCACGTGATGTCATAACAATATGGCCGACTCTGAGACTCAAAAGAGGCTTGCTAATTTACAATCAATTATCAAATGGTCGCTAAGACAGATTGATGATCCGATGCCTTCATCGGAAAAGGTCCCATTAGATCCAGAAGTGGGTGGAGTGTAACAGTGAATATCCAGCTGTACCTGTCTATTCAATTCAATTACATCTAGCTACCTTGAATGTTACTCGTTTATCTACATCAGCAGCTAGTCAACCTGACAATGACAATGCTAACCAAACATATCTCACGAATGAGTCTATCTCTGTATACACTCAGACCTCTGCATGATGTCACTATGATGGTCCTATATATTTTCCTATATAACCAGTCTAACTGTACTGTTATATGAAATCCTATACGTATTTATACACCACTTGCCACTGTAATGACTGTTAAAAAGTGTATATAGAACTTTTGACAAAGCCTTTCCTCATCTGACCCTCTCTTGCTACTTGAATATACTGTAGACTAGTCTATGAATATACTAAAACAACATTTATTCTACAGTAAGTGTCTATAGGGAACTAAACCTAGTGAGAGCTTTGAATGAGTCTTCTCTATTCTTCTGCTTTACTGAGCATAACAGCTGTTTCTGGGAATATTAATTAGATGTGCTATGTATCTTTAAGCATCCCTTGATTCTCATGATAGATTCTATTCTCTCTACTGGTGTAGCGCAGAAAGTGGTTAGAGGAAGCACTGGGTGCCATTGCTGGAGGTCCTAGTGAAACTGATTTTCTGAAGGCTGCCTTGTCCATTCTGAGGACCCATCGGCCACCTCTGGATTCTGAGCTGAGTGAAGAAGCTGTAATGCAGTTAACTAAAGCATTTGAGGAAGTTGAATACTATATTGAAGATCTGGATCATGCTAATGGTAATGATAGACCGAAATTCATCACAAAGATGGATGCATTCACATTTATATATCAATAGTAACCTCTTTAATGGTTTAACTGTTGAAGCACTTGAAATTTTATAGAGATTGTTGTTTCAATGATTACTTTTGACAAAAGATGTGTACTAAAGATCCTTAAGTGTTTAGAGAGACCTTCTGTCATGGGTTGAGTAGGGTTACGTTCCAAGTGCTTTGGAATGAACTCAACTATTGAACTTCACAGATCTATTATCATGCCATTCATGCTTTAATGTCAAAGTGATGTAGAAATCTCTAGTATTTCTAAAATGTTGATTAAAGATGATTCTTATCGCCATGAAATGATACAGAATTTTGTCAAGTATTTCCCCTACATCTATGCATAAGTTCTCTAACACACCATTTTTATTACATGCTACATCTACTTTACGTAGAATAGAGGCCCATAGGGAACTAAAGCTAGTGAGAGCTTTGGATGAGGATACAAGAGTTTTCTCTTTTACTCTTCTTCTCCACTGGGCCAGATAGCTACTTCTAGGTATTCCACCTTTCATCAGTGACCTTGGTAATCTTTGTCTTTGTCTTGGACAGGACCCCCTGTATTCCATACTTAAAACTGCATATGTAGGTTGTAGGATGAATGATATTTGATCTGAAGCTGTAGAGTAATCTTCAAGTGATTATGAGGTGTGTGTAAGAGATTGATGAATGTTATCCTCTATCCTCAGATCTGATTCCTCTCGGAGGTGTAGCTGTTATAGTCTCTTACCTCTCTCACCCCAATGCTAAATTGCAAACACTGGCTTGCAGTATCATAGGAACAGCTTGCCAAAACCATCTGAAAACCCAAGTGGCTTTTATAGACACAGGATGCCTCTCCAGATTGGTTGCCATGGTGAAGGATAAGGGTGGCGATAAGGAATGCTTACTGAAAGCAATGTATGCCATTTCATGTGAGTTGGAGGTTAGGACTGTAAAGGGTGGATCATTTACTCTGCATACACTCCTTAGGAGGTCTTCTCTCAATGTTAAGAGTAAGGTAAGGTCTAGGTTGTTTCTGAGATTGTGCAGAGGGGCGAGTTAACTAGCTTTGCACTTACAGAATGGCTGATAGCGCTGTGACATCAAAATGTTGTGGATGACCGTTTTGGTACATTGTACAGTACCTCAACCCTGTCAAGTTGGGCAGGGCCTTAGTCTTAGTGGAAGTAAGGTCTGGCTTACCAGACTACATACTTGTCCATATATGATATAGTAGGCATTACCCATTTGGAAGCTACTGATGTTGCAGGCTCATTTGATTGTGCAATAATGCCATTTGATTGTGCAATCACCCCATTGGCTTGTGCAATCACCACTCAAACAGTGTATCCTGGTGTTGCCAAACACTTGTCTGATTTGTCCAACTTATTATGTCATAGTGTTTGTCATTTAAGTGAATACTCTGAATGAAAGTGTACCTTAATTACCGTTGTTAATTATTCAAATTGAATTTGTTACATTTCATCATTAATGACTTCCTGTTTAACATGTGGCTATATATAGTCACATGTTAACTAATAAAGGTTCTGTTGATATACAACATCTTATCAGTTAATGGCATTTGCAGATTTCTATTTTTGGTAGATCATGTGATTGTTCAAATCACCTCATGGAATTCTAAGCATTCAATTAAATATAAAGTCATATCTGTACAATATAGTCAGTTAATTACATTTTTGTAGTGTTACTACTTAAAAAATTTCCTTTTCAGTTCCGGATAAGAGTTTCTCAATCTAAACTTTAAGACAACAATGTCACACCATTTTCCTTCAACAAATAGATTCCCCAATGGTCCAGCTAGACACTTGTATACATGTACTAGTTGGATGTCAAAACTTAGCACATTGTTGTAGAATAATCTAGCCAGATTCATATGTTGACACATAAGGTTAGGTGTTGCCTTCTCTTGTAGGTTTGGTCAGAGAATGTGATAAAGGACTGGTAGAATTCCTCAAGCTGAACGGGTTGGCAATATATACTGATTGCTTACAGCATGAACTTAAGAAATGCAAAATAAAGGCATTGTTTCTATTGAGCAGTATTCTAGCAGTCGGCACTGTAAGAGGTGGGTGTGGTCAGTGAAAAGGGGTGTGGTTGATATATGTATGGAAGTGTGGATGTGGATGTGTTGAGACCTAGTTGCCATGGAAACTGCTCTTCACCGTTCTTGTAGAGGAAGCAGAAAAAAGTAACATGTTTGAGGTTTTAAAGAATGTTTTAAAGTGTGAGAAAGATGTTGAAATCAAGGAGGTAGCTTCTTCTGCTTTGTTTGCCTACTTGAGCGGGAACCAGTCAATGAAGAAGCTTTGCTTACAAGACAGAGAATTTATATCACAACTTGAGTCAATCTCTAGTGAGGCCAATTTAACAGAGGTAAGGGAGGGGAATTGTACTGATTGTTCCATTTAACATGCTTTCATTTCCTTGTAGAGCTTGAGAGAGGCCTGTCTAAACATTGTGAAAGAACTCAATTGTTGATTACAGGACCATGAATAGTATCAATTACGTAATGTTATATACAGATATTCAACATGGCGAGCGACTAGTTTGGAAATGGCCGAGTCGGTGGATACCTCTAGACGACCACGGTCCCTGCACATAGAGGCCTTGGGACCTCAGGTGAGGCGAATTTGTAACAGGAGTTAAGTCTTCTGTTCGGCTAACGGCTAATGGTTTGGTCACGTCTCTTCTACTCCTTTTAGAAGTGGATTATTAAATATTTTATGAAATGGCCTGTAGTTTACTAGAGGGCCCGCAAGGTGTAGTAAGGAGTGTTTTACCCATTTTATTAACTTAGGGGGAATCTTCAAAGAAGCACGCCGGTGCTGTAACTCCAATAAAGAAGGGTAATCTCCGGGTGGATCAGTATGGCGAAACGTCCTACAAGAAGGTACGCGACAGTGAACAAATTATTAAAATATGACAGACATAACAATTATTACTTGTAACAACTTTGTCAGACTCCTTCAGACCGTTTGCGGCAGTCCATTCAACTGGGACTCCAGGTCTCTATTGCTTCCCTGGAACCCAAACCCAAGAGGGATCTCCTCATGACAGACTTTGAAGTTGTAGAGTCAAACAACTTTCCAGAGTAAGTATATGCTCTTCATCATCTGTATGGAGTTGTGACTTTTTATAAGCTCTCCTATCAATTATATAAGCACTCCTTTCTCATACGTACAATTATATAAGCACTCCTATCCTCATGTAAAGAAGCCCTTTACTTTAGAGAAGAGTACATTTATGCATGTATATGTTCCCCTGCTGCAGGGAGGGATCTGAAAGCACTCCAGCACACAAATTTCCTGACTTCAAATTCAACACTTACTCTCCAGTTGCTTTCAGATTTTTCAGAGAAGCTTTTGAGATCAAACCAGATGACTACATGGTACGTATACACAATGTATGCATGTATTTACGTAGTTGTACCAACACATTATAAATGTCTTACAGTAGAACCTGTATCAATGGTCACCTCCAAATTACAGTCAGCTCTTAAAGTCCCAGCCAAAATAATATACATGTAATGGGCCATACATACATAAGGCTTTCTATAATGCAGCCACCTCTCTGATAAGGCCAAGTTCAGCTGGCCACATTAGACGGGTTTCACTGTATAGACGTAGGTGTCTGGATATACATGTATAGGTATTCTCTATTGGGCAATGGATGCTGTTCCTATGTGTACTTTATCTTTATTTCTGTGCAGTTGGGCGTCTGTGACAAGGCCCTGATTGAACTGTCCAATCCTGGAGCTAGTGGATCACTTTTTTATGTTTCCAGTAATGATGAATTTATCATCAAAACTGTTCAGAAGAAGGAAACAGAATTCTTACAAAAACTCCTCCCTGGTTACTACTTGGTGAGAGGGAATTGTATAGACTAATCTTGGTAGTGTCTTGGCGTAGACAAAGAAGTGCCTAATTGAGCTGTAACTTTTGAGGAATTCAACTCAGTTTCACTGACCTATACATGTTCATAGTTGACAATGATCTTAGTTTTGAAATATTTGTATGTACCAATGAAGTAAATGTTCAAAAATTACTCACGTGTTCCGCCATCCCCTCAGCTCAGCATGTTTAATTAATTTATTGTACTTCTTTGTGTTATGTGTTTGCAGAATCTGACACAAAACAAGTACACATTGCTTCCCAAGTTTTTTGGTCTCTACAAGTATCAAAGTGGAGGAACCAACATTCGAATAGTTGTCATGAATAACCTGTTGCCACGGAGTCATGTAATACATGAAAAGTATGACCTAAAGGTGAGTGTTCTGTAAGAGATCAAGTGTATTGGCTTCCTATGGAGTGTATACTAATAGTGTACGTATACCCATACCTTTAATACGTATATACCCATACCCATAATGTATACCTGTACTCTTAAGTTAACAGTATTTTTTATTAATTTTGTTGGTTATCTTTTGAATATCAGGGGTCGACTTACAAGAGAAGAGCTTCGGAGAAGGAACGAGAAAAAAAGTGTCCAACTTTCAAGGATCTTGACTTCCAACAGATGCACCAGGAGGGCTTTACCCTGTCTGCAGAGCACTATGAAACTGTGGAGAGGACCATTAATAAAGACGTAAAGGTAATGGGAGCTCTTAGTTCATGTGGTAAGACATTTGTTGAAACAGTTCAGTAGTGGTGTAATATCTTATAAAAGGTCTTCTTAGTATGAACTCTTGCATATTAATGGACCCTTTGTAGTGGTGGGCTCTTACTGTGAATAAGGGCTCTTATGATAGGGTTATTAATTATTAGTGAGGGCTCTTACTGTAAATAAGGGCTCTTATAGTAGGGCTATTACATAGGCAATTAATGGTGAAGTGCTCTTACATTTTGGGAAACATTTCCTATTCCAGCTTAACGCATAGCACTGACTAGCTAGCATATATTGTTAGACTGTACATGTGTACCTATGTATACATACATACGTAGGTGTTGGAGAGTTTTGGAATCATGGATTACAGCTTACTCTTAGGTGTGCATTATTTAGACAGCCAGAAGGACTTAGTAAGTATACTGACCAGTACTAGGAACAATGAGCATATTTATACTCCTGAGTATTGCAATCTTGTAGGAGAAGTCAATTGACACATCTGTGGTTGCCGAGCAACTACCATCTCGGGGGCCATCCAATGTAATCCAGGAGCCATCAGCTGCAGCCCAAGTGCCAGGCGGAGCAGAGCAGGGGAAAGTGAGACGTTTCACCTACTCCATTTTGTACCGCAAAAGTGACACTGTTCCAAGAAGACCATTTGTAAGTCGGAGACAAGAGGTACAAGAAGAGGAGGAGCAACAAGAGTTGCAAAAGTAAGCGAATCTTCTAGCCAGTTAAGTGTCGGGTGAAGTAATAGTACATTTAAGGCTAAAGACTTGGTGTTAAATGAGTCCACACATGGGTAGCGCTGTTGATATTGGCTGATTACTGTGCTAGAATTTTGTACTTTAGTTACTTAACCTGCGTAATCATACTAATTACTTTTCTCTGCTGAGACAGTGAAGGAGGTATTCCTGCTCGGACAAGTGACGGAAAGAGGGTCTTATTATTTGTTGGTATAATTGATATATTGCAAAGTTACAGACTGAAGAAGAAATTGGAGCACACATTTAAGTCTATTTATGCTGACAAGGTATGAGAATTAGTGATTCCTGTATTCATATTTCAGTCAGAATATTGTTTATTACCATAGAAATTAAGAACCATTAAGAAATCATGTCATGTTGTACATCTCTCTGTAGGCAACTGTGTCTGTCTGTAATCCTCACTTCTATGCTCAAAGATTTAGCCAGTTTATGTTGGGACAAGTGTTCAAGAAGGGCAAAGGTTAGCTGGGAGGAACTGCTAAACTAGTGACTCTTTTTGTGTTGTCTAGTTGTTGCTATTGTTGGTAGTTGTCTATGGAATATGTACAGACAGTTATGCTGTAGATATATTTAATATGTATACGTACTGTAGCTCTCCCCAAATGTGGTCTGAAACTTCATTTTCTTGTGTGTATATAGAGTGTACTATGCATATCATTTGTATAAATATGTAGACAGATCCCTTCTAGATCTCTTTCTTTAATATTACCTTTAAACAACTGTAGATATATATTTTACAACAAAATTATGTCATATGCTTTTGTGTATATGTAGCATCAGTGACATTACTACATTGTACATACATATTTACATGTTTTAGCAAAATCGAGGGTTCGTAAAGGTTCTGTCAGCAGACGTAGACCCACCACTGGAGCAGACTCCAGTCCAGTAGTGGCAACTAATGAAAGAAGGGAATTCCCCACAGCCAATAGAGAATCCAACTCCGTTCTTCCCAGTTATCTTGAGGTAGTACAAAGGGACCAGAGGGAGAAGGAGAAAATATCAAGTGAAGGTAAGCCTAGCTGCATTTGTTTAGGTCTGTCAAGATTGCTTAGTGTTTAATAAGTATATGTGATATTGTGGTAATTGTGGAAGTCCTAGTTGATTTTTAGTTTCTATTCTATTGATGTTTCTAATTCACCATGCTTAACAGATTGAACGATTGGGGTTTGGTAGACCTTTAAATCTCACTTATCAATTGTCATGACTACACAGTATATTGCCTCAAGTCCTGCACAGCAAATGAATTGAATGCTATACAATGTAATCACTTAGAGTTGCCAAAACTTACTTCTGCTGGAGATGACTCGGAAGAGGGTCTCATTTCAACAGATGACATCGAAGTGAGCGTCACTTCTGTTCAGCTATCTACTCAACAAGGACAGGAATCAGAAAGGCAACCCCAAACAGAAGACCAGCCTCGAGTTGGAGATGGTCATCCTCGGGTTGCAGATGACCAGCCTCAGGTTGGAGATGGTCATCCTCGGGTTGGAGATGACCAGCCACAGGTTGGAGATGGACATCCTCAGGTTGGAGATGGTCAGCCTCGGGTTGGAGATGGTCAGCCTCGGGTTGGAGATGACCAGCCTCAAGAGCAAGTCACTATTAGTGAGAGTCAGCCTGGAGGGGAAACCCCTCAACCTAAAGGGGAGAATCCCATAATGGATCTTGAAACAGAAGATCAGAAGCCTCTTGATAATCAGAAGCAAGTACATGAAGAAGTTGCAATCCTTCCATCAATATCAGTAGACTAATTGTGGATTTGTAAGTACGGTATATATTGAAAGTTATTTGGCTGTAGACTTCACATTCTATTTTTTATTCTTTAGTTGGTAGAAAAGATGAACAGTATCTATTATGTACTATAAGCAGACATATACATGTGTTATTATATTATTCTTACTTTTGTACATCAACCATGGAATGCATCAGTTTTAGAATAAATACTCTATTTATGAAATAGTATGAATATATATGCTTAATAATTGGGGCGAGCCTGAGCGAGCCCCACACTGACGAGTTGAACGCCGACCGCGTCTATATATACAGTACAAGTTACAATATACTAAGGTAATCTAATATAAATAAATAATATAATATAATATAACATAAATAATTCATATGGCTCCAGGAAAGGACCTAGCAACAGAATGGGCACAGTATCATAAAGTTTAGGGTATATATATATATATATGTAGGAATAAGGAGTGCTGTATTAAGCATGTTTAAATACAATCAAGTACTACACAGTGCAAGTTACAAATTTATACACGGATGCAAGTGACTCCCAAGATAATCACACTGAGGTATATAATATAATACGGATGCAAATGACTCCCAAAATAATCACAATTAGGTATATTAAATGCTACAAGACTTTAGCCACACTGAAATTCTCAACTTCTGCATACAGATCTAGAGTAGTAGTCTCTACAGATCCATATTAGGTTAAACGCATGGCCTTCCAATTACCTTTTCACACCTTAGTATAGACTGAAGATGATGCATCTGCATGCCATTATCAGCAAAAATTCCAGTCTCATGCAGGGGGTCTCAGCCAATAATCACCGCAGATTTGACTTGCCTTGAGTGTGAGCTATAGGAGTACTGTTGGTTGCTTGCATGCATTCACATAAACAACAGGGTGAGAGACAATTTGGTAACTTGCACACAAGGGACATAAAGGCTGGGGCCTTTAATTTATTTCATGAACAATGTCCCTTGTGTGCAAGTTACCAAATCCCTACTTCTAGTATATCCATGATGCGCCCAAACATAGAAGTGATGTGTATAGTTAAGTTTCAGTATGCCACTTCTGCAATGTTAGCCTTACCATATGATCACTTTCTTGTTTCGTTACTTTTTCTAGATGTGATAGGTACTGTTGCAGGGACTGCCATCCCTACTTCTCATTTCATTTTTTATTTACTTGTATATACTTGTATATATATATTTAGGCAAGAAGGCCCTGGGTGCTTGGTTTCATCGGTGTAGGACAGAGTTAGGTGACATAGGAGTGGGGGTGTTTAGGAAGCTTATTGCATCATTGGTGGAGTCGACCATGCTGTATGGTTCAGAAATTTGGGGGTGCAATCGGGATCTGGAGAAGATAGAACAGGTTCAGATGAGGGCCCTGAGGTTGTTCTTTGGTGTCGGAACTCTTCACCCGAAAGTTTCACTTCTAGCAGAGATGGGAGACCTACCGGTCAAGTGGCTGGCAAGGATGCGATGTGTGCTATTTTGGGGTAAGGTCCTGACCAGCAGAACATATGATGGACGGTTGCTAAGGCGGATAGCAGCGGAAGCAGTGAGGTTTGGCAGAGGTACTTGGATTTGTAAGATAAGCACGTGTTGGGGGCAGTTTGGGTGGAAGGATGTGAATGTGGAGGTACTGAAGGAGTTGTCGACTGTGTAAGTGAGAGAGATGCTGGAGGCCATTGCTTGGAGGAAAACGCGGGAGGAATGGGGCCATGAGATGGAGACAAAGTCTAAGTTGGATATACTGAAGAGGATTGTGAAGTTGGGAGAGTGGTCGGAGTGTGCGAGAGTGGGGAGAAGGGCGGACAGGAGGACGATGATAAAACTAAGAGGAGGCACGGCAGGATTTCAAATCGAGACGGGAAGATGGAGGGGAGTGACCAGACAGGAGAGAATATGCAAGGAATGTGACAGGGGTGAAGTGGAAGACGTGGAACATTGGTTGATGAGGTGTGAAGCATGGAAATCCCAACACGTACAATTGGAGGACTGGATGCAACGGCATAGTGACAAGTGCAGTACCCAGGATTCTACTGCATCTCTGCTGTCGGCTGCATGTAGCAACTATGAACTCTTGTCAATTATTTTGTGTATGTGGCATGCAAGGTTCAGTTAACTCTATTTTGCATGTTCATATTATTTATTTTGTCTTGTTGTAAGTGCTGCATGGGGCCAATCCGTGCCCTAGTGCCAATTGGCACGGTGCACTCTAATAATATTGATTGATTGATTGATTGATATACTATAGTGATGGATTGCATGTGGTTAAGTAGTATAAAAACACTTGATGAATGGCTTTATATCAGGAAATTAATATGGAGTATATATTTCTTGGTTGAGAGCAATGTAATTCAACATGCATGAACATCAGCAACACTGTATGGTACTTTGTGGCAAGAAACATGGCTGCCCTATTCGATCAAGCTTGGATTACATGATATACTAATGTCTAATAATAAACTGTTAGTTAAATAGAATTGATCACTAAATAGTGTTTTTAGTCTTGTTCCTGCAACTGGTCGTAATAGTTACTGCTACTCCACCACCTGCTACATGGGGAAGGTTCATTGGGTGGGCAGCACCTTCTTGTACAAGTACATCTTACTAGTTTATAGATGTAGTAGAGGAGAACAAGAACTCCTGGAAATGCAAGAAATGTGAGATTCAGAGAATACTTGAAAAAGTAAAAATTAATGTTATCGATCACAACAAGAGCATTACTTCCAAAGCTTGCCAAGATGATAGCAAGCAAGTTGAGAGATTCAAAGTAGTTGTGTCTCTTCTGTCGAAATGGTTGAAAGATTGAATGCACCAGTAAGATAATGGATAACACAAGTAAGTGTAAATTGTCTTACTGAAGGATCACTCACAAAAGCCCAAATAGACCAAATCAAGATTCTGTATAACAGATAAATGCCTGCAAAGAACCTCAATCTTAGTTTATATCCACCTTGCAATACATCAATGACAGGGTCTAGCTTAGTCAGCCGTGGACAGTTACACTTGCAGACATAGTAAAACACATTCTGTATTGCAGGATAGTATATAAGTGCAAGAGAGGAGAAGAGGAGTAGCAGAAGTGAAATAACAGGTATGGCAATGTAAGGGCTGCCATATCTAATGAAATCAGTAGCTATGTTGATACCTCTACTTTGACTGTTATTATATCCAGCTAGAGCTCGATGGTAAGGATTTATATGAAAAGAACTTCCACAGTTACATGTACACTCATTATTACCACCCAATGACAAAAGATTGAAAGATATTTCCACTACATATCCAAAGATGAGAATTAGTACTGAAGTGGTTCCCACTAACACTGATCCTTCATAAGCATGCTTCTCCCTAAAGCAACGTAGGGCACGACGTAGCTTACTCCAGGATACACTACCATGCTCAAATGGAAACCGAGAACGTGAAACAAGAAACAAAATGGATACAAAGTACAAGATTGCTAACAGTATTTTGATGTAGCTGAGAATGAGCATTGGAAATGAATATGGGCCAGGTGTTGAGTTTGGGGTACGTGATGAGGTTAATGCACTTGATAATGCAACTGCCTCTAATACTGGATTATGAAACACCATAAAGCCAAAAATATTAAGAATACCTGAGTAAATGAGATTAACTGGGTTTCCACTGTATGGGCCTGTACCATAATAATGATATATAACATAGCATCCCAGTATCTGATAGGAGAAAACTAGGCAGTGACCAGGTCCAAAGGCTAGATTAATGTTGAATAATAAGATGATAGGAATAACAAACAGTAGGGGAAGAAAATCAGCAACGATGTACCAAACAGCAGTTTCTACTGGTGGCCACTTAATGTTACTGTTAGGTTCCAAACATCCACGCGGACACGGATATGTCGGGAAACAAGTCGTCTTTGCACATTTCACTACAGTTCGGATTATCCGATTGGGAATACACATCAGCATGTGAACACCCAATGACGTACGTAAGAATGACGACCGTCCCGAGGGCAGTCCATAGTGAAAATGAAGCTCTAGAAGGGTACAACATCTTCATTGTTCTTGCGATGAGGTACGTATAATAGAGTGTTCATACTGCGGTTCAAAATGGTGATAGACATATACCGTATAGAGTAATCAATCAGAATTGGGACACATCAGAATTGGGACACCTGGTTCTCGGCGAATACAAGGGCTATGAACGTCAAACTTGGACTGACTTGTAGCTCTCATCAAACGTAATTCACATGCCTACAACAAGACGGATGCATCCGGATTTCGCTGAGAACGAGCGGTTTATATAGCTGTCCCAAAACAATCAAAATTAGGACAGTTTAATCAGAAATGGGACACTCGCATCTGGTGCCTTTAGTTTTAGACGGATATGGCTCTAACTTGCACAGAAGGTAGCCCTATGCCTCCTCTAAGAAGTGTCCTACTTTCATCGGAAACCATCTGAAACCCACTGAATGTGGCCACGACGATCCTAACACATTCTCCCAATCGGAAATGGGACAGCTCCCCTATCAGAAATGGGAACAATGTTGGAAGCTGGTTCTTGGCGAATACCGGAGCTATCGGCTTCAAATAAGGATTGAAATGTAGCTCTCCTCGCAGCCGATTGGCATCCTTACAACCAGACAGTTAGGTCCCGATTTCGCAGAGAATGAGCGGTTCATCTTGATGCCCTGAAACAATCAAAATTGGGACACTTTCATTATGAACAGAAGAAGTACATCTGACTCCTTCAGTTTTAGACGGACATGCATCTAAGTTGCACAGAAGGAAGCTCTATGTCTCCTCTAAGAAATATAGTCCACCTTCAGTGAAAACCGTTTGAATTCCACTGAATGCGGCCACGACTATCACAACATAATACTCACCCAATCAGAAATTGGGGTCTTGTTTGCAGCTGGTTCTCTGTGAATAACATGTTTTTGAGCATCCAGATAAATTGCTCATTCTCTGCTGCCAATCAGCTGCAAACAGAGCTACACTTCAATCCTTGTTTGAAGCCGATAGCTCCAGTATTCACTTTCATTCTCCCTTGCCCGAAATCAGTTTCACAATCACTTAAAAAGTCATCATGATGCTTCATGGCAACTTTAGTAGCTAGGTTATGTAGATTTAATTACTTCCTTAGCTATTTTACTAACTGGCTTGTATACCCCTCAGACTGAATAGAGGAAAATTTAAGAGTTACATATTACTTTATGAACCGTATATACCATTGGATTAAAATAATAGTTAAAGTTACTTTAGTGAAGCTGCTAGTAACTTACTAAGAAATGTTATTCTTAAATTAGTAAGCTATTTAGCTATATAAAATGTCAAGGAATGTACGTATAATGAACTCAACTATAATTGTATATACAATAAAATTGTACTGTTGATTGAGCACTATTGTGATGCAATATCTGATATTCTCTTTACCTGTCGCTACACCAGAACAACAGGTCGAGCTATTCCAGCATTTAAAAGACCAACCATCACATTACAAATGTCTTACAGTAGAACTCGTATCAATGGTCACCTCCAAATTACAGTCAGCTCTTAAAGTCCCAGCCAAAGTCATGTTTTCTATAATGCAGCCATCTCTGATAAGGCCAGGCCCCAAGCTGACCACATTAGACAGGTTTCACTGTATATACGTGTATACAGGTGTCTGGATATACATGAAAAATCTAATATACATGGGCCATCCAATGTAATCCAGGAGCCATCAGCTGCAGCCCAAGTGCCAGGCGGAGCAGAGCAGGGGAAAGTGAGACGTTTCACCTACTCCATTTTGTACTGCAAAAGTGACACTGTTCCAAGAAGACCGTTTGTAAGTCGGAGACAAGAGGTACAAGAAGAGGAGGAACAACAAGAATTGGAAAAGTAAGCGAATCTTCTAGCCAGTTAAGTGTCGGGTGAAGTAATAGTACATTAAAGGCTAAAGACTTGGTGTTAAATGAGTCCACACATGGGTAGCAGCTTATTATGCTAGAAACAGTGCAATTGCCTCTTGCATGTTACTACCTCTTTGTGACATTTGAGAATGATTACTTGTAATCATATTATCATTTTGATTACATACATGACATGGTTTAATAGTTTTACAAAATCTAGTGCATATATGTACGTATATAGACTTTTGTACTTTAGTTACTTAACCTGCGTAATCATACTAATTACTTTTCTCTGTTGAGACAGTGAAGGAGGTATTCCTGCTCGAACAAGTGACGGAAAGAGGGTCTTATTATTTGTTGGTATAATTGATATATTGCAAAGTTACAGACTGAAGAAGAAATTGGAGCACACATTTAAGTCTATTTATGCTGACAAGGTATGAGAATTAGTGGTTCCTGTATTCATATCTCAGTAAGAATATTGTTTATTACCATAGAAATTAAGAATCATTGAGAAATCATGTCATGTTGTACATAAAATTCTCTGTAGGCAACTGTGTCTGTCTGTAATCCTCACTTTTATGCTCAAAGATTTAGCCAGTTTATGTTGGGACAAGTGTTCAAGAAAGGCAAAGGTTAGCTGGGAGGAACTGCTGACTAAACCTCATTTCCTCTAAACTAGTGACTCTTTATGTGTTGTCTAGCGGTTACTATTGTTGGTAGTTGTCTATGGAATAGGTATAGTTATGCTATAGATATATTTAATATGTATACGTACTGTAGCTCTCCCCAAATGTGGTCTGAAACTTCATTTTCTTGTGTTTTGCACTCAGCTATAGAGAGTGTACTATGCATATCATTTGTATAAATGTGTAGATGGACCCCTTCTAGATCTCTTTCTTTAACATGACCTGTAAACAATTGTTGAGATAGCAACCCCAAACAGAAGACCAGCCTCGGGTTGGAGATTGTCATCCTCAGGTTGCAGATGACCAGCCCCAAGAGCAAGTCAATATTAATGAGAGTCAGCCTGGAGGGGAAACCCCTCAACCTAAAGGGGAGAATCCCATAATGGATCCTGAAACAGAAGATCAGAAGCCTCTTGATAATCAGAAGCAAGTACATGAAGAAGTTGCAATCCCTCCATCAATATCAGTAGACTAATGGTGGATTTGTAAGTACGGTATATGTTAAAAGTTATTTGACTGTAAACTTCACATTCTATTTTTTATTCTATAGCTAGCTATAGTTGGTAGAAAAGATGAACAGTATCTATTATGTACTATAAGCAGACATATACATGTGTTATTATATTATTCTTACTTTTGTACATCAACCATGGAATGCATCAGTTTTAGAATAAATACTCTATTTATGAAATAGTATGACTGTATAGGATGAATATACTTCATAATAAATATACACACGCATGTATACAAGCTACGTAATTCAACTGAGTATATGTTGCAATATAGTTAAATTGATCACTAAATATTGTTTTTAATCTTGTTCCTGCAACTGGTCGTAATAGTCAATGCTACTCCACCACCTGCTACATGGGGAAGGTTCATTGGGTGGGCAGCACCTCCTTGTGCAAGTACATCTTACTAGTTTATACATGTAGTAGAGGATAACAAGAGCTCCTGGAAATGCAAGAAATGTAATATTAAGAATAGATTTGGTAATATCAACTTTATCATTCACAGTATAAGCATTACTTCCAAAGCTTGCCAAGATGATAGCAAGCAAGTTTAGAGATTCAAAGTAGTTGTGTCTCTTCTGTCGAAATGGTTGAAAGATTGAATGCACCAGTAAGATCACAGTTATAACACAAGTAAGTGTAAATTGTCTTGTTGAAGCATCACTCAGAAAAGCCCAAATAGACCAAATCAAGATTCTGTATAACAGATAAATGCCCGCAAAGAACCTCAATCTTAGTTTATATCCACCTTGCAATACATCAATGACAGGGTCTAGCTTAGTCAGCCGTGGACAGTTACACTTGCAGACATAGTAAAACACATTCTGTATTGCAGGATAGTATATAAGTGCAAGAGAGGAGAAGAGGAGTAGCAGAAGTGAAATAACAGGTATGGCAATGTAAGGGCTGCCATATCCAATGAAATCAGTATCTATGTTGATACGCATATTACTTTGACTATTATCATAGCCAGCTAGAGCTCGATGGTAAGGATTTATAGACCTATAATAACTTTCACAGTTACACTCATTATTACCACCGAATGACAAAAGATTGAAAGATATTTCCACTACATATCCAAAGATGAGAATTAGTACTGAAGTGGTTCCCACTAACACTGATCCTTCATAAGCATACTTCTCTCTAAAGCGACGCAGGGCACGACGTAGCTTACTCCAGGATATGCTACCACGCTCAAATGGAAACCGAGAACGTGAAACAAGAAACAAAATGGATACAAAGTACAAGATTGCTAACACTACTTTGATGTAGCTGAGAATGAGCATCGGAAATGAATATGGGTTAGGTGTTGGGTTTGGGCTTGGTCCACTTGATGAGATTAATGCAACTGCCTCTAATACTGGATTATGAAACACCATAAAGCCAAAAATATTAAGAATACCCGAGTAAAAGAGATTAATTGAGTTTCCACTGTATGAGCTTATAACATAATAATAATATAGAACATAGCATCCCAGTATCTGATAGAAGAAAACTAGGCAGTGACCAGGTCCAAAGGCTAGATTAATGTTGAATAATAAGATGATAGGAATAACAAACAGTAGGGGAAGAAAATCAGCAACGATGTACCAAACAGCAGTTTCTACTGGTGGCCACTTTATGTTACTGTTAGGTTCCAAACATCCACACGGACAAGCGTAAGTATCCGACGGGGTATTATAACAATTGTCTTGGCACACTTCACTACAGTTAGCATTATCCGATTGGGAATACACATCAGCATGTGAACACCCAATGATATACGTATATACGTAAGAATGACGACTGTCCCGACGGCAGTCCATAGTGAAAATGAAGCTCTATAAGGGTACAACATCTTGCAACGGATCGCGATGAGGAACGTATAGAGTGTTCCAAGGTACTGCGGTACTAAATATCACTGTCCAATAAACGTGAACAAAACTGACGATGCTGATCACAAGAATACTGCAGAATATCTGCCAGTATAGCAGGGGCGTAGCCAGGAATTTTCAAAGGGGGTTTCCAATGATGTCATAGAATTACATCATAAATATGGCCACCTCGAGCACGCGAAAAGTTAGGAAGCTGAAATCATGGGGAAACGATGTAACAGTAACCTGAAGGTATTTTCTATAGTGTAACAACAGCAATGACGCTATAAGCAGAACTAATTCATTTTCTAATACAGCTCTCTTGCCACAATCACAATTATTACATTGTTTCATAAAAAATGCTGCCCTTATTCTGAAAATTCAAATGGGGTTTCCAGAAACCTCTAGAAACCTGAAACCAGTAGTGGTGACAGTATAGATATATCTTATATAGTTAGACAGCTGCGTGTGACATGGGGCACTGGGCTTAATCATTGTTACATTCATGATAAATGGGTTAACATAGCTACTTGATTGTCATTCATGATGTGTATATAGCGATAGTCAAAATATAGTTTACAAGACTAGTTCTGCGCGTATGTGTGTAATACAGCCTTAACAGTACAGACTGAGATACAAAAAGTGGTAGAGAGCCTAAGTCACTTAGTCTATGTTAACAGCACTTCAAGTCCTCTTCAAGCACCTGGGCTGCACTTCTTATTAGTGCTGCCTTTTCAGATTTGGAACCAAGAGCAATACTAGTGCTAGATGCAAAGAAATTGACAAGGGCATCGAGGAGTACGATAATTGCTTTTCCTCCTTCTGCGGCTGCTTCCCGTTTACTCATACTTTTAGACGGTGACTCAACACTTCCTTGTTTGGTAAAGGCTTTCCTGGCAGTATTCAGTAGCTGGCCAATTTCATAAGCTCTCAGCCCAACCACAGCAGTACCCTTTACATGCGCACAAGTGCTTGGATCATTTTGCATTCTCTTAAGTGCCTCTTAATCTTCTTTGGGTCACGGAGTCATGTAATACATACATGAAAAGTATGACCTAAAGGTGAGTGTTCTGTAAGAGATCAAGTGTATTGGCTTCCTTTGGGAGTGTATACTAATAATGTATACCCATAATGTATACCTGTACCCATAATGTATACCTGTACCCATAATGTATACCTGTACCCATAATGTATACCTGTACCCATAATGTATACTTGTACCCATAATGTATACCTGTACCCATAATGTATACCTGTACCCATAATGTATACCTGTACCCATAATGTATACCTGTACCCATAATGTATACCTGTACCCATAATGTATACCTGTACCCTTCAGTTAACAATATTTTTTTATTAATTCACCCTGACTGCAGAGCACTATGAAACTGTGGAGAGGACCATTAATAAAGACGTAAAGGTAATGGGAGCTCTTAGTTCATGTGGTAAAACATTTGTTGAAACAGTTCAGTAGAGGTGTAATATCTTTTAAAAGGTCTTCTTAGTATGACCTCTTGCATATTAATGGACCTTTTGTAGTGGTGGGCTCTTACCGTGAATAAGGGCTCTTATGATAGGGCTATTAATTAGTGAGGGCTCTTACCATGAATAAGGGCTCTTATAGTAGGTCTATATCATTTCAAAAGGGCAATTAATGGTGAAGGGCTCTTATATTTTGGGAAACATGTGAAATGTAATTGGGAAACTTTTCCTATTCCAGCTTAACAGATAGCACTGACTAGCTAGCATATATTGTTAGACTGTACATATGTACCTATGTATACATACATACGTAGGTGTTGGAGAGTTTTGGAATCATGGATTACAGCTTACTCTTAGGTGTGCATTATTCAGACAGCCAGAAGGACTTAGTAAGTATACTGACCAGTACTAGGAACAATGTGAGCATATTTATACTCCTCAGTACTGCAATCTTGTAGGAGAAGTCAATTGACACGTCTGTGGTTGCCGAGCAACCACCATCTCGGGGGCCATCCAATGTAATCCAGGAGCCATCAGCTGCAGCCCAAGTGCCAGGCGGAGCAGAGCAGGGGAAAGTGAGACGTTTCCCTTACTCCATTTTGTACTGCAAAAGTGAGACTGTTCCAAGAAGACCGTTTGTAAGTCGGAGACAAGAGGTACAAGAAGAGGAGGAACAACAAGAGTTGCAAAAGTAAGCGAATCTTCTAGCCAGTTAAATGTCGGGTGAAGTAATAGTACATTAAAGGCTAAAGACTTGGTGTTAAATGAATAAAATTGTCCACGCATGGGTAGCAGCCTACAGTGAAGGAGGTATTCCTGCTCGAACAAGTGACGGAAAGAGGGTCTTATTATTTGTTGGTATAATTGATATATTGCAAAGTTACAGACTGAAATTGGAGCACACATTTAAGTCTATTTATGCTGACAAGATATGAGAATTAGTGGTTCCTGTATTCATATCTCAGTCAGAATATTGTTTACTACCATAGAAATTAAGAATCATTGAGAATCATGTCATGTTGTACATAAAATTCTCTGTAGGCAACTGTGTCTGTCTGTAATCCTCACTTTTATGCTCAAAGATTTAGCCAGTTTATGTTGGGACAAGTGTTCAAGAAAGGCAAAGGTTAGCTGGGAGGAACTGCTGACTAAACCTCATTTCCTCTAAACTATTGACTCTTTATGTGTTGTAGGTACACTTGTGCTGTAGATATATTTAATATGTATACGTAGCCCCAAATGTGGTCTGAAACTTCATTTTCTTGTGTGTTTTGCACTAGAGAGTATGCATATCATTTGTATAAATGTGTATTTAGCAAAAGCGAGGGTTCGTAAAGGTTCTGTCAGCAGACGTAGACCCACCACTGGAGCAGACTCCAGTCCAGTAGTGGCAACTAATGAAAGAAGGGAATTCCCCACACCCAATAGAGAATCCAACTCCATTCTTCCCAGTTATCTTGAGGTAGTACAAAGGGACCAGAGGGAGAAGGAGAAAATATCAAGTGAAGGTAAGCCTAGCTATATTTGTTCAGGCCTGTCAAGATTGCTTAGTGTTTAATTAATATATGTGATATTGTGGTAATTGTGGAAGTCCTAGTTGATTTTTTAGTCTCTATGCTATAGATATTTCTTCTTTACCATGCTTAACAGATTGAATAATTGGGGTTTGGTAGACCTTTAAATCTCACTTATCAATTGTCATGACTATACAGTATATTGCCTCAAATCTTGCACAGCAAATGAATTGAATGCTATACAATGTAATCACTTAGAGTTGCCAAAGCTTACTTCTGCTGGAGATGACTCGGAAGAAGGTCTCATTTCAACAGATGACATTGAAGTGAGTGTCACTTCTGTTCAGCTATCTACTCAACAAGGACAGAAATCAGAAAGGCAACCCCAAGCAGATGACCAGCCTCGAGTTGGAGATGGTCAACCTCAGGTTGGAGATGGTCATCCTTGGGTTGGAGATGACCAGCCTCAGGTTGGAGATGACCAGCCACAGGTTGGAGATGGACATCCTCAGGTTGGAGATGGTCAGCCTCAAGAGCAAGTCACTATTTGTGAGCGTCAGCCTGGAGGGGAAACCCCTCAACCTAAAGGGGAGAATCCCATAATGTATCCTGAAACAGAAGATCAGAAGCCTCTTGATAATCAGAAGCAAGTACATGAAGAAGTTGCAATTCCTCCATCAACATCAGTAGACTAATTGTGGATTTGTAAGTATGGTATATATTAAAAGATATTTGGCTGTAAACTTCACATTCTATTTTTTATTCTTTAGTCGGTAGAAAAGATGAACAGTATCTATTATGTACTATAAGCAGACATATACATGTGTTATTATATTATTCTTACTTTTGTACATCAGCCATGGAATGCATCAGTTTTAGAATAAATACTCTATTTATGAAATAGTATGAATATGTTTAATAATTATACTGTATACTATATATACTATAGTGATGAATTGCATGTGGTTAAGTAGTAAATACACTTGATGAATGGCTTTAAATCATGAAATTAATAATAAATTAATATGGAGTATATATTTCTTAATTAATAGCCATTCATATTTCTTGATTGAGAGCAATGTAATTCAGCATGCATGAACATACTGTATGGTACTTTGTGGCAAAAAACATGGCTGCCCTATTCGATCAAGCTTGGATTACATGATACTAATGTCTAATAATAAACTGTTAGTTAAATGTAATCGATCACTAAATACTGTTTTCAGTCTTGTTCCTGCAACTGGTTGTAATAGTCAATGCTACTCCACCACCTGCTACATGGGGAAGGTTCATTGGGTGGGCAGCACCTTCTTGTACAAGTACATCTTACTAGTTTATAGATGTAGTAGAAGATAACAAGAATCCCAGGAAATGCAAGAAATGTAATATTAAGAAAATACTTGGTAACATCAACTTTATCATGCATAGTAAAAGCATTACTTCCAAAGCTTGCCAAGATGATAGCAAGCAAGTTGAGAGATTCAAAGTAGTTGTGTCTCTTCTGTCGAAATGGTTGAAAGATTGAATGCACCAGTAAGATCACAGTTATAACACAAGTAAGTGTAAATTGTCTTGTAACAGTTGAAGCATCACTCACAAAAGCCCAAATAGACCAAATCAAGATTCTGTATAACAGATAAATGCCTGCAAAGAACCTCAATCTTAGTTTATATCCACCTTGCAATACATCAATGACGGGGTCTAGCTTAGTCAGCCGTGGACAGTTACACTTGCAGACATAGTAAAACACATTCTGTATTGCAGGATAGTATATAAGTGCAAGAGAGGAGAAGAGGAGTAGCAGAAGTGAAATAACAGGTATGGCAATGTAAGGGCTGCCATATCCAATGAAATCAGTAGCTATGTTGATACCTCTACTTTGAGTATAGCCAGGTAGAGCTCGATGATAAGGTTTTACTTTTGCATATTGAGGCATATAATTATAACTTCCACAGTAGCATGTACACACATTATTACCACCCAATGACAAAAGATTGAAAGATATTTCCACTACATATCCAAAGATGAGAATTAGAACTGAAGTGGTTCCCACTAACACTGATCCTTCATAAGCATGCTTATCCCTAAAGCGACGCAGGGCACGACGTAGCTTACTCCAGGATATACTACCACGCTCAAATGGAAACTGAGAACGTGAAACAAGAAACAAAATGGATACAAAGTACAAGATTGCTAACACTACTTTGATATAGCTGAGGATGAGCATTGGAAATGAATATGGGTTAGGTGGTAGGTTAGGTGGTGGGTTACTTGGTGAGGTAAATACATTTGATATTGCAACTGCCTCTAATACTGGATTATGAAACACCATAAAGCCAAAAATATTAAGAATACCTGAGTAAATGGGATTAACTGGGTTTCCACTGTATGGGTCTATATTAAAAAAATTATATAGAACATAGCATCCCAGTATCTGATAGAAGAAAACTAGGCAGTGACCAGGTCCAAAGGCTAGATTAATGTTGAATAATAAGATGATAGGAATAACAAACAGTAGGGGAAGAAAATCAGCAACGATGTACCAAACAGCAGTTTCTACTGGTGGCCACTTTATGTTACTGTTAGGTTCCAAACATCCACTCGGACACGTATATGTCGAGAAACAATTAGGGCAGGGAGTACAGTTGTCTTGGCACACTTCACTACAGTTAGCATTATCCGATTGGGAATACACATCAGCATGTGAACACCCAATGACGTACGTAAGAATGACGACCGTCCAGACGGCAGTCCATAGTGAAAATGAAGCTCTAGAAGGGTACAACATCTTCATTGTTCTTGCGATGAGGTACGTATAATAGAGTGTTCATACTGCGGTTCAAAATGGTGATAGACATATACCGTATAGCGCGAAAATGTTCATTCTCCCCTGCCCGAAATTAGTTTCACAATCACTTAAAAAGTCATCATGACAACTTTAGCTTTCCTAAGTAGGTAATGTATATTTGATTACTTCCTTTGCTAACTGAATTGTATACCCCTCAGACTGAATAGAGGAAAATTAAAGAGTTATATATTACTATATGAACCGTATATACCATTGGATTAAAATAATAGTTAAAGTTACTTTAGTGAAGCTGCTAGTGAGAAATGGTATTCTTAAATTAGTAAGCTATTTAGCTATATAAAAGGTCAAGGAATGTATAATGAAATAAACTATTGTATATAAAATAAAATTGTACTGTTGATTGAGCAAAATTGTGATGCAACATCTGATATTCTCTGTACTGGTCGCTGCACCAGAACGACAGGTCAGGCTATTCCAGCATTTAAAAGACCAACCATCACATTACAAATGTCTTACAGTAGAAGCCATATCAGTGGTCACCTCCAAATTACAGTCAGCTCTTAAAGTCCCAGCCAAAGTCATGTTTTATATAATGCAGCCATCTCTGACAAGGCCAGGCCCCAAGCGATGTAACGATGTAACAGTAACCTGAAGGTATTTTCTATAATGTAACAGTAGCAATGAGGCTATAAGAAGAACTAATTCATTTTCTAATACAGCTCTCTTGCCACAATCACAATTATTACATTGTTTCATAAAAAATGCTGCCCTTATTTCTGAAAACCCCCTAGAAACCCCCCTCGCTGAGTAGTAGTGACAGTATAGATATATCTTATATAGTTAGACAGCTGCGTGTGACATGGGGCACTGGTCTTAATCATTATTACATTCATGATATATAATGTGTAGCTACTTGATTGTCATTCATGATGTGCATATAGCGATAGTCTGAATACAGTTTACAAGACCAGCTCTGCGCGCATGTGTGTAATACAGCCTTAACAGTACAGACTGAGATACAAAAAGTGGTAGAGAGCCTAAGTCACTTAGTCTATGTTAATAGCACTTCAAGTCCTCTTCAAGCACCTGGGTTGCACTTCTTATTAGTGCTGCCTTTTCAGATTTGGAACCAAGAGCAATACTAGTGCTAGATGCAAAGAAATTGACAAGGGCATCGAGGAGTATGATAATTGCTTTTCCTCCTTCTGCGGCTGCTTCCCCATTACTCATACTTTTAGACGATGACTCAACACTTCCTTGTTTGGTAAAGGCTTTCCTGGCAGTATTCAGTAGCTGGCCAATTTCATAGGCTCTCAGCCCAACCACAGCGGTACCCTTTACATGCGCATAAGTGCTTGAATCATTTTGCAGTCTCTTAAGTGCCTCTTAATCTTCTTTGGGTCGCGGAGTCATGTAATATGTACATGAAAAGTATGACCTAAAGGTGAGTGGTCTGTAAGAGATCAAGTGTATTGGCTTCCTATGGGAGTGTATACTAATAATGTATACCCATACCCTAATGTACACCCATAATGTATACCTGTACCCTTAATATATACCCATACCCTTAAGTTAACAGTATTTTTTTTATTAATTTTGATGGTTATCTTTTGAATATCAGGGGTTGATTTACAAGAGAAGAGCTTCGGAGAAGGAAAGAGAAAAAAGAGTCCAACTTACAAGGATCTTGACTTCCAACAGATGCATCAAGAGGGCTTCACCCTGTCTACAGAGCACTATGAAACTGTGGAGAGGACCATTAATAAAGACGTAAAGGTAATGGGAGCTCGTAGTTCATGTGGTAAGACATTCATTGAAACAGTTCAGTAGAGGTGTAATATCTTTTAAAAGGTCTTCTTAGTATGACCTCTTGCATATTAATAGACCTTTTGTAGTTGTGGGCTCTTACCGTGAATAAGGGCCCTTATATTAGGGCTATTTCATTTCAAAGGGCAATTATTAGTGAAGGGCTCTTACTGTGAATAAGGACTCTTATAGTAGGGCTATTACATAGGCTGACTAGCTAGCATATATTGTTAGACTGTACATGTGTACCTATGTATACATATATACGTAGGTGTTGGAGAGTTTTGGAATCATGGATTACAGCTTACTCTTAGGTGTGCATTATTTAGACAGCCAGAAGGACTTAGTAAGTATACTGACCAGTGCTAGGAACAATGTGAACATATTTATACTCCTGAGTACTGCAATCTTGTAGGAGAAGTCAATTGACACGTCTGTGGTTGCCAAGCAACCGCCATCTCGGGGGCCATCCAATGCAATCCAGGAGCCATCAGCTGCAGCCCAAGTGCCAGGCGGAGCAGAGCAGGGGAAAGTGAGACGTTTCACCTACTCCATTTTGTACCGCAAAAGTGAGACTGTTCCAAGAAGACCGTTTGTAAGTCGGAGACAAGAGGTACAAGAAGAGGAGGAACAACAAGAGTTGCAAAAGTAAGCGAATCTTCTAGCCAGTTAAGTGTCGGGTGAAGTAATAGTACATTAAAGGCTAAAGACTTGGTGTTAAATGAGTCCACACATGGATAGCAGCTTACTATGCTAGAAATGGAGTAATTGCCTCTTGCATGTTACTACCTCTTTCGGTCAAATTTGTGACATTTGAGAATGATTACTTGTAATCAGATTATCATTTTGATTACATAGATTTTGATTACATACATGAACTGGTTTAATATTTTTACAAAATCTAGTGCCTAAATGTATATAGAATTTTGTACTTTAATTATTTAACCTGCGTAATCATACTAATTACTTTTCTCTGCTGAGACAGTGAAGGAGGTATTCCTGCTCGAACAAGTGACGGAAAGAGGGTCTTATTATTTGTTGGTATAATTGATATATTACAAAGTTACAGACTGAAGAAGAAATTGGAGCACACATTTAAGTCTATTTATGCTGACAAGGTATGAGAATTAGTGATTCCTGTATTCATATCTCAGTAAGAATATTGTTTATTACCATAGAAATGATGAATCATTGAGAAATCATGTCATGTTGTACATAAAATTCTCTGTAGGCAACTGTGTCTGTCTGTAATCCTCACTTTTATGCTCAAAGATTTAGCCAGTTTATGTTGGGACAAGTGTTCAAGAAAGGCAAAGGTTAGCTGGGAGGAACTGCTGACTAAACCTCATTTCCTCTAAACTAGTGACTCTTTATGTGTTGTCTAGTTGTTATTATTGTTGGTAGTTATCTATGGAATAGGTACAGACAGTTGTGCTGTAGATATATTTAATATGTATACGTACGTAGCTCTCCCCAAATTTGGTCTGAAACTTAATTTTCTTGTGTTTTGCAGCTATATAGAGTGTACTATGCATATCATTTGTATAAATGTGTAGATGGACCCCTTCTAGATATCTTTCTTTAACATGACCTTTAAACAACTGTAGAGATATATTACAACATGAGCTTTTATGTACATTACTACATTGTACATACGTATTTACATGTTTTAGCAAAAGCGAGGGTTCGTAAAGGTTCTGTCAGCAGACGTAGACCCACCACTGGAGCAGACTCCAGTCCAGTAGTGGCAACTAATGAAAGAAGGGAATTCCCCACACCCAATAGAGAATCCAACTCCGTTCTTCCCAGTTATCTTGAGGTAGTACAAAGGGACCAGAGGGAGAAGGAGAAAATATCAAGTGAAGGTAAGCCTAGTTATGCTTGTTCAGGCCTGTCAAGATTGCTTAGTGTTTAATTAATATATGTTATATTGTGGTAATTGTGGAAGTCCTAGTTGATTTTTGGGGCGCCACAGGCGCCCCTATATTGTTTTCAGAAATTATGTTAACGTATGGCTTCCTGTTCGTAGTCTTGTATATAGAGAACAATAAAAATTTTCTACAAAAATAGTGAAGATGTAGGGATGGCACAAAAAGCATAGAAACAAGAAAGGGATGTTACACAGTGAAGCATTAGCTATATATGCACGAATCATACAACACCCTTGCTTGTAGGATTCATGTATAGCTAATGCTTCACTGTGTAACATCCCTTTCTTGTTTCTATGCTTTTTGTGCCATCCCTACATCTTCACTATTTTTGTAGAAAATTTTTATTGTTCTCTAGTTTCTGTACTTTTTATGGAGCATAAGCTAGGAATTCGTTGTATTTTAAACCACTTTGGTTTTGCAATCTTCGACTGATTATGACGTCATTAAAATGGCGAATTTATTGAGGTCTTGACTCTTGAGCCATGAAAACTGTCATACTCAATAATAGCGTTATCGCTCTCGCTTCTACAAAAGAATACAGCTCGGAAAATTTAGAGTAATTTCGATTAAGAAGTAGTCCGAAGGCTTATTTCGTTTTTTAGTTACAGCGGGCGAAGAAGATGAAGAAGATGAAGAAGAAGAAAACGAAAATGGGAGATTTCAAAGTTCGTTCCTTTGCCAACGATACACGGTCGCTTGCCTTCAAGGCCAATTTATAGCATGTTTGTTCTATATTCAACTCTACATAGTCTCGTTTTGGCGATTTTCAGCCTAATTCGGAATTTCGCTCCTATACCAATGTATGGGGAAAACGAAACAACCCGTACCATCCCTACATAGAGAGTACTACCGTACTCTCTGATATATATCTGTCAAAAAATGGCGGACGTTCGGCTAGCTTTCGTTTTCTACCTTAAAATTAGCTTTCTCTTCCTTAGCGTAGAACATTGAACGAACGAAATGGACTTAAAAACCACTCTTACTAATACTATGTAACGTAAAGCTTGCGCAAAAACGTTTTCTACGAGATATGGCCTTGAAAAATTGACGGCCAACAAGAGTCGATCGGAAATCGGTTAACCGGATATCTATGAGAACCAGCCAAGTAGTTTGAGTTTACTTAGGGGCGCCTGGCGCCCCACGAGTTTTTTTAAACTCGAAATACTTGTTTAGTTTCTATTCTATAGATATTTCTTCTTCACCATGCTTAACAGATTGAATGATTGGGGTTTGGTAGACCTTTAAATCTCTACTCAAATGACTACACAGTATATTGCCTCACGTCTTGCACAGCAAATGAATTGAATGCTATACAATGTAATCACTTAGAGTTGCCAAAGCTTACTTCTGCTGGAGATGACTTGGAAGAGGGTCTCATTTCAACAGATGACATTGAAGTGAGTGTCACTTCTGTTCAGCTATCTACTCAACAAGGACAGGAATCAGAAAGGCAACCCCAAACAGATGACCAGCCTCGAGTTAGAGATGGTCAACCTCGAGTTAGAGATGACCAGCCTCAAGAGCAAGTCACTATTAATGAGCATCAGCCTGGAGGGGAAACCCCTCAACCTAAAGGGAAAGATCCCATAATGGATCCTGAAACAGAAGATCAGAAGCCTCTTGATAATCAGAAGCAAGTACACGAAGAAGTTGCAATCCCTTTGTCAATATCAGTAGACTAATGGTGGATTTGTAAGTACGGTATATATTAAAAGTTATTTGGCTGTAGACTTCACATTCTATTTTTTATTCTTTAGTCGGTAGAAAAGATGAACAGTATCTATTATGTACTATAAGCAGACATATACATGTGTTATTATATTATTCTTACTTTTGTACATCAACCATGGAATGCATCAGTTTTAGAATAAATACTCTATTTGTGAAATAGTATGACTGTATAGCATGAATATACTTAATAATTAATATACACATCCAAGCTAATTCAACTGAGTATATGTTGCAATAGTTAAATTGATCACTAAATATTGTTTTTAGTCTTGTTCCTGCAACTGGTCGTAATAGTCAATGCTACTCCACCACCTGCTACATGGGGAAGGTTCATTGGGCGGGCAGCACCTTCTTGTGCAAGTACATCTTACTAGTTTATAGATGTAGTAGAAGATAACAAGAGCTCCTGGAAATGCAAGAAATGTGATATTCAGAGAATACTTGAATAAGTCAAAATTAATGTCATCGATCACAACAAGAGCATTGCTTACAAAGCTTGCCAAGATGATAGCAAGCAAGTTGAGAGATTCAAAGTAGTTGTGTCTCTTCTGTCGAAATGGTTGAAAGATTGAATGCACCAGTGAGATAATGGTTATAACATAAGTAAGTATAAATTGTCTTACTGAAGCATCAATCACAAAAGCCCAAATAGACCAAATTAGGATTCTGTATAACAGATAAATGCCCGCAAAGAACCTCAATCTTAGTTTATATCCACCTTGCAATACATCAATGACGGGGTCTAGCTTAGTCAGCCGTGGACAGTTACACTTGCAGACATAGTAAAACACATTCTGTATTGCAGGATAGTATATAAGTGCAAGAGAGGAGAAGAGAAGTAGCAGAAGTGAAATAACAGGTATGGCAATGTAAGAGCTGCCATATCTAATGAAATCAGTAGCTATGTTGATAGGAAAACTTTGACTGTTATAGCCAGCTAGAGCTTGATGGTAAGGATTTATATGAAAAGAACTTCCACATTTACATGTACACTCATTATTACCACCCATTGACAAAAGATTGAAAGATATTTCCACTACATATCCAAAGATGAGAATTAGTACTGAAGTAGTTCCCACTAACACTGATCCTTCATAAGCATGCTTCTCTCTAAAGCGACGCAGGGTACGACGTAGCTTACTCCAGGATATACTACCACGCTCAAATGGAAACTGAGAACGTGAAACAAGAAACAAAATGGATACAAAGTACAAGATTGCTAACACTACTTTGATGTAGCTGAGAATGAGCATCGGAAATGAATATGGGTTAGGTGTTGGGTTAGGTGGTGGGTTTAGGGTCCATGATGAGGTTACTGCAACTGCCTCTAATACTGGATTATGAAACACCATAAAGCCAAAAATATTAAGAATGCCTGAGTAAATGAGATTAACTGGGTTTCCTAAGTATGGGTTTGACACACTATATGTAACATAGCATCCCAGGATCTGATAGGAGAAAACTAGGCAGTGACCAGGTCCAAAGGCTAGATTAATGTTGAATAATAAGATGATAGGAATAACAAACAGTAGGGGAAGAAAATCAGCAACGATGTACCAAACAGCAGTTTCTACTGGTGGCCACTTTATGTTACTGTTAGGTTCCAAACATCCACTCGGACACGGACATGTCGGGAAAAAATTTGGAAAGGGAGTACAGTCGTCTTTGCACATTTCACTACAGTTCGGATTATCCGATTGGGAATACACATCAGCATGTGAACACCCAATGACGTACGTAAGAATGACGACCGTCCCGAGGGCAGTCCATAGTGAAAATGAAGCTCTAGAAGGGTACAACATCTTCATTGTTCTTGCGATGAGGTACGTATAATAGAGTGTTCATACTGCGGTTCAAAATGGTGATAGACATAGAGTAATGTTGGGTATTACGGGACGGCGGCCATTACCGGACATTACGTAATGATTGCTCATGCGTCATCAGTAAATTAGCGGGAAATTCAAAAACTTTTGTAAAGGATCATCTGAGCAGCATCTATAAATAAACTGAATTTCAAACATAAACAATTAATGTGGAGGTAGGCAGGGGCATTCTTCTCCAGCTCTCTGATTTATGTCTTCAGCTTTACTTCCTGAGCTAAGAAAAGACATAATTTAAAGTGTTGCTACTCACCTAAAGATATTGCAAATTGTATTAAACTATATATCATTTTAAAGCTTAAAACATGCTCGTTTCAAAGCTAATGTAATTGTTGCATGTATTCCATAGAAATGAAGAATAAGTAATACTTGTTTTCAATACATGTATGAGGCAATTATTGGTCACCTCTGAGGTAATTACTGGACACTCATATATTACTACAGATTTGTGAAATGGCATTAAAAAGGAAGCAATGGAAGAAAGAAGACTTAGAAAGGGCTATTGAAAGTGTACAGAATGGTTCAAACAGCATTCGACAGGCTGCATTACTGTACAACATCCCAAAGAGCACCTTGCAGGCCTATACATCTACAAATACTGATATAGACAGACGTCCAGGACCAGCCACCATCCTGACAGCTGAAGAGGAACACAAATTGATACAGTGGTGTATTGAAATGGCTGCCATTGGATATGGCCAGACAAGGCAGCAGTTAATAGAAATGGTTAGGAAGATAATGGACACCACAGGACGGCCTAACCCATTCAAGGACAACAGACCAGGTAAAGACTGGTGGTATACATTTCTTAGAAGACATCCAGAGATTTCAGCAAGGAATCCACAAGCTCTTCAAGAAGTTAGAGCTCATACGTGCACACCAGCAGCCATATATCAGTGGTTCAATGAGTACGAGCAATTGTTGCTTAAGAATGACATACTGGACAAGCCTGTAAGGATCTGGAACTGCGATGAAAGTGGGTTTCCATTATACCCCAAGCCTGGTAAGGTATGTATATATAGTGAAAGTTTAATTAATCACGATCTCATCCTTTTAGTTACAACTCTGCATCCATTTCCATTAGATTGTTGCACCAAAAGGAGCAAAAACCTTGTACAAGATTATACAGGCAATAATAAATCACAAATAACCGTATTGTGTTGCATCAATGCTGCAGGTGCAACAATCCCACCAATGCACATATTTCCAGGAGAGAGGTTTTCATATAACCCATTAGAGAATGGCATTCCTGGGTCTTACTTCGGGAAGTCTTCAAATGGTTGGATTACACAAGAGCTCTTTAATGGTTGGTTAACCAACCATTTTGCTAGGAGCATCCCGCCACAGTGTCCAGTTGTCCTGCTACTTGATGGCCACACTTCGCACATCAACCTAGATACTTCAATTTTCTGCAATGAAAATGGAATTCTTCTCTTCTGTCTCCCTCCCCATTCATCACATATTTTACAGCCCCTGGATGTTGGGTTATTTGCACCACTTAAACAGAATTGGAAGACATCAGTTGCAACATATCACCTCAACCACAAGAAAGGTGTAGAAAAACGTTCCTTTGCATCTGTGTTTAAAGAGGCATATGATTCCACCATAAAAGTGAGTACCATAACCAATGCTTTCAAAAGAAGTGGTACATATCTATGCAACAAAGATGCAATAGATCCACGCAAGTTAGCACCATCTGTAAGCAGTTACAAAGAATCTACAACTGTGTCTGTACCTGTAAATGTTCCTATTGAGCCCATTCTGCAAATCCCTGTTGAATCTGCACCTGATATTCCATCTGCTGAGGAGTGTAAAGTAACTGCTGACAGCTCTGAATTGGCATTAAAGGCTCTTGAGTCACAAATGGAACCAGAAATATTGACCAAATTTAAAAGACGGCTAGAGGAAGGGTACGATCTCAAAGATGATGTACTGTACACAACATGGGTCAAGCTTAAGTTGGTAAAAGGCACTAACTTACAGCAGCCACCATTGGCCAATATTACAAATACCATATGCATGCAACAGGCTGCAGCAACTATAGATGGGCTCTTAGAGGTACCTAAATCAACCAACAATGTGAAGCCTAGGAAAGCATGTACTGTGGCATTACCAAAGCACTTATCTGGAGAAGAAGTTATAAGTATGATGAGGGAAAAGGAGGATAAAAAAAGACAAGAAGAAAAATTGAAGGAAGAAAGGAAAAGGCAAAGGGATATGAAAAAGAAATCAAAGGAGGAAGAGAAAAGAATGAAGGAAGCACAAAAAGTACAAAAGCAGTTGGAGAGAGAGATGAGGAAATTCACTAGCTGGAAGGCGCCCGTCAAAAAATTCTGGCAATTTGCCCTGTATGCGGAAAACAGGAGAAGAAAGATGGTGGACTACCTTGGATACAGTGTGATAGATGTCATCAGTGGATACACATAAGATGCAGTAATATACCAGACACAGAGCAAGCTTTTGTACATGAAGAAGAATATATGTTTATTTGTGATTTTTGTGATTAACATACAGACATGTACAAACCTTTTGCTTAGCCTGTTTGTTTGATTTTTGATTTTGGATTTGGTTGCTTTGTGATAAACATGAAAATAAAACAAAGTTTACAACTTTACGATGATGGGCGGCTCCACTATGACCGTCCGATAACTGCCTACGCACTGTCCAAAGACTGCCTCCATGTCCGGTAATGGCCGAGAAAATACCCGCAATTAATTGCCTCGCAGGCTCATAACGTAGAAACGGGAATCTCAAATTTAGCTGCCCTTTGTAGACGATGTCTGACCGTACCTAAACAACAATAAAGCTTTCGATAAAATGTTTTCTTTAAGTCTATAGAAGGACAATTCCTTAGGTGTCCCATAATACCCTAGGCTACATTACTCTATACCGTATAGCGCGAAAACTTTCATTCTCCCTTGCCCGAAATCAGTTTCACAATCACTTAAAAAGTCATCATGATGCTTCATGACAACTTTAGCTTTCCTAAGTAGGTTATGTAGATTTAATTACTTCCTTAGCTATTTTACTAACTGGCTTGTATACCCCTCAGACTGAATAGAGGAAAATTAAAGAGTTACACATTACTATATGAACCGTATATACCATTGGATTAATATAATAGTTAAAGTTACTTTAGTGAAGCTGCTAGTAACTTACTAAGAAATGTTATTCTTAAATTAGTAAGCTATTTAGCTATATAAAATGTCAAGGAATGTACGTATAATGAACTCAACTATAATTGTATATACAATAAAATTGTACTGTTGATTGAGCACTATTGTGATGCAATATCTGATATTCTCTTTACCTGTCGCTACACCAGAACGACAGGTCGGGCTATTCCAGCATTTAAAAGACCAACCATCACATTACAAATGTCTTACAGTAGAACTCGTATCAATGGTCACCTCCAAATTACAGTCAGCTCTTAAAGTCCCAGCCAAAGTCATGTTTTCTATAATGCAGCCATCTCTGATAAGGCCAGGCCCCAAGCTGACCACATTAGACAGGTTTCACTGTATATACGTGTATACAGGTGTCTGGATATACATGAAAAATCTAATATACATGGGCCATCCAATGTAATCCAGGAGCCATCAGCTGCAGCCCAAGTGCCAGGCGGAGCAGAGCAGGGGAAAGTGAGACGTTTCACCTACTCCATTTTGTACCGCAAAAGTGACACTGTTCCAAGAAGACCGTTTGTAAGTGGGAGACAAGAGGTACAAGAAGAGGAGGAGCAACAAGAGTTGGAAAAGTAAGCGAATCTTCTAGCCAGTAGAGCCAATTAAGTGTCAGGTGAAGTAATAGTACATTAAAGGCTAAAGACTTGGTGTTAAATGAGTCCACACATGGGTAGCGCTGCTGATATTGGCTGCTTACTATGCTAGAATTTTGTACTTTAGTTACTTAACCTGCATAATCATACTAATTACTTTTCTCTGCCAAGACAGTGAAGGAGGTATTCCTGCTCGAACAAGTGACGGAAAGAGGGTCTTATTATTTGTTGGTATAATTGATATATTGCAAAGTTACAGACTGAAGAAGAAATTGGAGCACACATTTAAGTCTATTTAATTTATGCTGACAAGGTATGAGAATTAGTGATTCCTGTATTCATATCTCAGTCAGAATATTGTTTATTACCATAGAAATTAAGAATCATTGAGAAATCATGTCATGTTGTACATAAAATTCTCTGTAGGCAACTGTGTCTGTCTGTAATCCTCACTTTTATGCTCAAAGATTTAGCCAGTTTATGTTGGGACAAGTGTTCAAGAAAGGCAAAGGTAAGCTGGGAGGAACTGCTGATTAAACCTCATTTCCTCTAAACTAGTGACTCTTTATGTGCACGTGTCGTCTAGTGGTTACTATTGTTGGTAGTTGTCTATGGAATAGGTTCAGTTGTGCTGTAGATATATTTAATATGTATACGTATAGCTCTCCCCAAATGTGGTCTGAAACTTCATTATGTGTTTTGCACTAGAGAGTGTACTATGCATATCATTTGTATAAATGTGTAGATGGACCCCTTCTAGATCTCTTTCTTTAACATGACCTGTAAACAATTGTTGAGATAGCAACCCCAAACAGAAGACCAGCCTCGGGTTGGAGATTGTCATCCTCAGGTTGGAGATGACCAGCCCCAAGAGCAAGTCAATATTAATGAGAGTCAGCCTAGAGGGGAAACCCCTCAACCTAAAGGGGAGAATCCCATAATGGATCCTGAAACAGAAGATCAGAAGCCTCTTGATAATCAGAAGCAAGTACATGAAGAAGTTGCAATCCCTCCATCAATATCAGTAGACTAATTGTGGATTTGTAAGTACGGTATATGTTAAAAGTTATTTGGCTGTAAACTTCACATTCTATTTTTTATTCTATAGCTAGCTATAGTTGGTAGAAAAGATGAACAATATCTATTATGTACTATAAGCAGACATACGTATACATGTGTTATTATATTATTCTTACTTTTGTACATCAACCATGGAATGCATCAGTTTTAGAATAAATACTCTATTTTTGAAATAGTATGACTGTATAAGATGAATATACTTAATAATTAATATACACACGCATGTATACAAGCTAATTCAACTGAGTAAATGTTGCAATAGTTAAATTGATCACTAAATATTGTTTTTAGTCTTGTTCCTGCAACTGGTCGTAATAGTCAATGCTACTCCACCACCTGCTACATGGGGACGGTTCATTGGGCGGGCAGCACCTTCTTGTACAAGTACATCTTACTAGTTTATAGATGTAGTAGAAGATAACAAGAGCCCCAGGAAATGCAAGAAATGTAATATTAAGAATAGACTTGGTAATATCAACTTTATCATTCACAGTATAAGCATTACTTCCAAAGCTTGCCAAGATGATAGCAAGCAAGTTGAGAGATTCAAAGTAGTTGTGTCTCTTCTGTCGAAATGGTTGAAAGATTGAATGCACCAGTAAGATCACAGTTATAACACAAGTAAGTGTAAATTGTCTTGTTGAAGCATCACTCACAAAAGCCCAAATAGACCAAATCAAGATTCTGTATAACAGATAAATGCCTGCAAAGAACCTCAATCTTAGTTTATATCCACCTTGCAATACATCAATGACAGGGTCTAGCTTAGTCAGCCGTGGACAGTTACACTTGCAGACATAGTAAAACACATTCTGTATTGCAGGATAGTATATAAGTGCAAGAGAGGAGAAGAGAAGTAGCAGAAGTGAAATAACAGGTATGGCAATAAGAGGGCTGCCATATCTAATGAAATCAGTAGCTATGTTGATACCTATACTTTGACTGTTATTATATCCAGTTAGAGCTCGATGGTAAGGATTTACTGTATATGAAAAGAACTTCCACAGTTACATGTACACTCATTATTACCACCCAATGACAAAAGATTGAAAGAAATTTCCACTACATATCCAAAGATGAGAATTAGTACTGAAGTGGTTCCCACTAACACTGATCCTTCATAAGCATGCTTCTCCCTAAAGCGACGTAGGGCACGACGTAGCTTACTCCAGGATACACTACCATGCTCAAATGGAAACCGAGAACGTGAAACAAGAAACAAAATGGATACAAAGTACAAGATTGCTAACAGTATTTTGATGTAGCTGAGAATGAGCATTGGAAATGAATATGGGCCAGGTGTTGAGTTTGGGGTACGTGATGAGGTTAATGCACTTGATAATGTAACTGCCTCTAATACTGGATTATGAAACACCATAAAGCCAAAAATATTAAGAATACCTGAGTAAATGAGATTAACTGGGTTTCCACTGTATGGGCCTGTACCATAATAATGATATATAACATAGCATCCCAGTATCTGATAGGAGAAAACTAGGCAGTGATCAGGTCCAAAGGCTAGATTAATGTTGAATAATAAGGTGATAGGAATAACAAACAGTAGGGGAAGAAAATCAGCAACGATGTACCAAACAGCAGTTTCTACTGGTGGCCACTTAATGTTACTGTTAGGTTCCAAACATCCACGCGGACACGTATATGTCGTGGGATAATTAGGACAAGGAGTACAGTTGTCTTTGCACATTTCACTACAGTTCGGATTATCCGATTGGGAATACACATCAGCATGTGAACACCCAATGACGTACGTAAGAATGACGACCGTCCCGAGGGCAGTCCATAGTGAAAATGAAGCTCTAGAAGGGTACAACATCTTCATTGTTCTTGCGATGAGGTACGTATAATAGAGTGTTCATACTGCGGTTCAAAATGGTGATAGACATATACCGTATAGCGCAAAAACTTTCATTATCCCTTGCCCGAAATCAGTTTCACAATCACTTAAAAAGTCATCATGATGCTTCATGGCAACTTTAGTAGCTAGGTCATGTAGATTTAATTACTTCCTTAGCTATTTTACTAACTGAATTGTATACCCCTCAGACTGAATAGAGGAAAATTTAAGAGTTACATATTACTATATGAACCGTATATACCATTGGATTAATATAATAGTTAAAGTTACTTTAGTGAAGCTGCTAGTAACTTACTAAGAAATGTTATTCTTAAATTAGTAAGCTATTTAGCTATATAAAATGTCACTCAACTATAATTGTATATACAATAAAATTGTACTGTTGATTGAGCACTATTGTGTTACAATATCTGATATTCTCTTTACCTGTCGCTACACCAGAACGACAGGTCGAGCTATTCCAGCATTTAAAAGACCAACCATCACATTACAAATGTCTTACAGTAGAACTCGTATCAATGGTCACCTCCAAATTACAGTCAGCTCTTAAAGTCCCAGCCAAAGTCATGTTTTCTATAATGCAGCCATCTCTGATAAGGCCAGGCCCCAAGCTGACCACATTAGACAGATTTCACTGTATATACGTGTATACAGGTGTCTGGATATACATGAAAAATCTAATATACATGGGCCATCCAATGTAATCCAGGAGCCATCAGCTGCAGCCCAAGTGCCAGGCGGAGCAGAGCAGGGGAAAGTGAGACGTTTCACCTACTCCATTTTGTACCGCAAAAGTGACACTGTTCCAAGAAGACCGTTTGTAAGTCGGAGACAAGAGGTACAAGAAGAGGAGGAACAACAAGAGTTGGAAAAGTAAGCGAATCTTCTAGCCAGTTAAGTGTCGGGTGAAGTAATAGTACATTAAAGGCTAAAGACTTGGTGTTAAATGAGTCCACACATGGGTAGCAGCTTATTATGCTAGAAACAGTGCAATTGCCTCTTGCATGTTACTACCTCTTTGTGACATTTGAGAATGATTACTTGTAATCATATTATCATTTTGATTACATACAGTACATGACATGGTTTAATAGTTTTACAAAATCTAGTGCATATATGTACGTATATAGACTTTTGTACTTTAGTTACTTAACCTGCGTAATCATACTAATTACTTTTCTCTGTTGAGACAGTGAAGGAGGTATTCCTGCTCGAACAAGTGACGGAAAGAGGGTCTTATTATTTGTTGGTATAATTGATATATTGCAAAGTTACAGACTGAAGAAGAAATTGGAGCACACATTTAAGTCTATTTATGCTGACAAGGTATGAGAATTAGTGGTTCCTGTATTCATATCTCAGTAAGAATATTGTTTATTACCATAGAAATTAAGAATCATTGAGAAATCATGTCATGTTGTACATAAAATTCTCTGTAGGCAACTGTGTCTGTCTGTAATCCTCACTTTTATGCTCAAAGATTTAGCCAGTTTATGTTGGGACAAGTGTTCAAGAAAGGCAAAGGTTAGCTGGGAGGAACTGCTGACTAAACCTCATTTCCTCTAAACTATTGACTCTTTATGTGTTGTCTAGCGGTTACTATTGTTGGTAGTTGTCTATGGAATAGGTATAGTTATGCTATAGATATATTTAATATGTATACGTACTGTAGCTCTCCCCAAATTTGGTCTGAAACTTCATTTTCTTGTGTTTTGCACTCAGCTATAGAGAGTGTACTATGCATATCATTTGTATAAATGTGTAGATGGACCCCTTCTAGATCTCTTTCTTTAACATGACCTGTAAACAATTGTTGAGATAGCAACCCCAAACAGAAGACCAGCCTCGGGCTGGAGATTGTCATCCTCAGGTTGTAGATGACCAGCCCCAAGAGCAAGTCAATATTAATGAGAGTCAGCCTAGAGGGGAAACCCCTCAACCTAAAGGGGAGAATCCCATAATGGATCCTGAAACAGAAGATCAGAAGCCTCTTGATAATCAGAAGCAAGTACATGAAGAAGTTGCAATCCCTCCATCAATATCAGTAGACTAATGGTGGATTTGTAAGTACGGTATATATTAAAAGTTATTTGGCTGTAAACTTCACATTCTATTTTTTATTCTATAGCTAGCTATAGTTGGTAGAAAAGATGAACAATATCTATTATGTACTATAAGCAGACATACGTATACATGTGTTATTATATTATTCTTACTTTTGTACATCAACCATGGAATGCATCAGTTTTAGAATAAATACTCTATTTATGAAATAGTATGACTGTATAGGATGAATATACTTAATAATTAATATACACACGCATGTATACAAGCTAATTCAACTGAGTATATGTTGTAATAGTTAAATTGATCACTAAATATTGTTTTTAATCTTGTTCCTGCAACTGGCCATAATAGTTAATGCTACTCCACCACCTGCTACATGGGGACGGTTCATTGGGTGGGCAGCACCTTCTTGTGCAAGTACATCTTACTAGTTTATAGATGTAGTAGAAGATAACAAGAATCCCTGGAAATGTGAGAAATGTAATATTAAGAAAAAGCTTGGTAGTAACAACTTTATCACGCACAGTAAAAGCATTACTTCCAAAGCTTGCCAAGATGATAGCAAGCAAGTTGAGAGATTCAAAGTAGTTGTGTCTTTTCTGTCGAAATGGTTGAAAGATTGAATGCACCAGTAAGATAATGGATATAACACAAGTAAGTATAAATTGTCTTGTTGAAGCATCACTCACAAAAGCCCAAATAGACCAAATCAAGATTCTGTAAAACAGATAAATGCCCGCAAAGAACCTCAATCTTAGTTTATATCCACCTTGCAATACATCAATGACAGGGTCTAGCTTAGTCAGCCGTGGACAGTTACACTTGCAGACATAGTAAAACACATTCTGTATTGCAGGATAGTATATAAGTGCAAGAGAGGAGAAGAGAAGTAGCAGAAGTGAAATAGCAGGTATGGCAATGTAAGGGCTGCCATATCTAATGAAACCAGTATCTATGTTGATACCTCTACTTTGACTGTTATTATAGCCAGCTAGAGCTCAATGGTAAGGAATTACATATGCATATTGAGGCTTATAATTATATCTTCCACAACAACACTTATTATTTCCAGCCAATGACAAAAGATTGAAAGAAATTTCCACTACATATCCAAAGATGAGAATTAGTACTGAAGTGGTTCCCACTAACACTGATCCTTCATAAGCATGCTTCTCCCTAAAGCGACGCAGGGCACGACGTAGTTTACTCCAGGATATACTACCACGCTCAAATGGAAACTGAGAACGTGAAACAAGAAATAAAATGGATACTAAGTACAAAATTGCTAACACTACTTTGATGGAGCTGAGAATGAGCATCGGAAATGAATATGGGTTAGGTGTTGAGTTTGGGGTGCGTGATGAGGTTAATGCAACTATATCCAATACTGGATTATGAAACACCATCAAGCCAAAAATATTAAGAATAACTGAGTAAACGGGATTAATTGAGTTTCCACTGTATGTACCAAAATAATATATAACATAGCATCCCAGTATCTGATAGAAGAAAACTAGGCAGTGACCAGGTCCAAAGGCTAGATTAATGTTGAATAATAAGATGATAGGAATAACAAACAGTAGGGGAAGAAAATCAGCAACGATGTACCAAACAGCAGTTTCTATCGGTGGCCACTTTATGCTACTGTTAGGTTCCAAACCTCCAGCCGGACACGTATATGTCATGAGATAATTAGGACAGGGAGTACAGTTGTCTTTGCACAATTCACTGCAGTTCGGATTATCCGATTGGGAATACACATCAGCATGTGAACACCCAATGACGTACATAAGAATGACAACTGTCCCGAGGGCAGTCCATAGTGAAGCTCTAGAAGGGTACAACATCTTCATTGTTCTTGCGATGAGGTACGTATAATAGAGTGTTCAAAATAGTGACAGTATATATAGAATATATATGTTCCGCGCTTTCTGTGGATTGGCGCAATCTATAGAATGCGCAACGCAATTTAGGAATTCCTACAATGCGTGCCAATCTATAGATTGTTGCGCATTCTATAGAAAGTGCACGTTCGATTCTATAGGAAGAGTCTCTCTTTGTGCATACCTTTCGCTATTAGCACACCAATCTAGCGTTTTCTATATATAGAATCGAACGTGCTACTCTTTCTATAGAATCGAAAGTATACTCTTTCTATAGAATCGAACATGCATGTCCTTTCTGTAGAATCGAACGTATACTCTTTCTATAGAATCGAACGTATATACTCTTTCTATAGAATCGAACGTGTCCTTTCTGTAGAATCGAACGTATACTCTTTCTATAGAATCGAAAGTATACTCTTTCTATAGAATCGAACGTATACTAATTTCTATAGAATCGAACGTATACTCTTTCTATAGAATCGAACGTATACTCTTTCTATAGAATCGAAAGTATACTAATTTCTATAGAATCGAACGTGCACTTTCTGTAGAATGCGCAACAATCTATAGATTAGCACGCATTGTAGGAATTCCTAGATTGCGTTGCGCATTCTATAGATTGCGCAAATCCATAGAAAGCGCGGAACATATATACCGTATAGCGCGAAAATTTTCATTCTCCCCTGTCCGAAATCAGTTTCACAATCACTTATAATTAAAAAGTCATCATGATGCTTCATGACAACTTTAGCTTTCCTAAGTAGGTTATGTATATTTAATTACTTCCTTTGCTATTTTACTAACTGAATTGTATACCCCTAAGAGTTACATATTACTATATGAACCGTATATACCATTGGATTAAATAATAGTTAAAGTCACTTTAGTGAAGCTGCTAGTAAGAAATGGTATTCTTAAATTAGTAAGCTATTTAGCTATATAAAATGTCAAGGAATGTATAATGAAATAAACTATTGTATATACAATAAAATTGTACTGTTGATTGAGCACTATTGTGATGCAATATCTGATATTCTCTTTACCTGTCGCTGTACCAGAACGACAGGTCAAGCATTAAGACCAACATATTACAAATGTCTTACAGTAGAAGCCATATCAGTGGTCACCTCCAAATTACAGTCAGCTCTTAAAGTCCCAGCCAAAGTCATGTTTTCTATAATGTAGCCATCTCTGATAAGGCCAGGCCCCAAGCTGACCACATTAGACAGGTTTCACTGTATACAGGTGTCTGGGTATACATGAAAAATCTAATACACCATTTTCCTACATGCTATGCCTATTCTGTAAGAAAGTCTAAAGGGGAACTAAACCTGAAGAGAGTTTTGGATGAAGATACAGGAATCTTTTCTTCCTTCTTTTCCTTTCTTTCATCTTCTTCTCCACTGGGTCAGACAGCCGTTTCTGGGAGTTCTGGGAACATGTATACAATATTCTCTATTGGGTAATGGATGCTGTTCCTATGTGTACTTTATCTTTATTTCTGTGCATTTGGGCATCTGCGACAAGGCTCTGTTTGAACTGTCCAATCCTGGAGCTAGTGGATCACTTTTCTATGTTTCCAGTAATGATGAATTTATCATCAAAACTGTTCAGAAGAAGGAAACAGAATTCTTACAAAAACTCCTCCCCGGTTACTACTTGGTGAGAGGGAATTGTATAGACTAATCTTGGTAGTGTCTTGGAGTAGACAAATGAGTAGTGTCTTGGAGTAGACAAATGAGTAGTGTCTTGGAGTAGACAAAGAAGTGTCTAATTGAGCTGGGAGTCCAACTCAGTTTGACTGACCTATACATGTTAATAGTTGACAATGATCTTAGTTTTGAGAATTTTGAAATATTTTGTATGTACCAATTAAGTAAATGTTCAGAAATTACTCACATGTTCCGCCCTCCCCTCAGCTCAGCAAGTTTAATTAATTTATTGTACTTCTTTGTGTTATGTGTTTGCAGAATCTGACACAAACCAAGTACACATTGCTTCCCAAGTTTTTTGGTCTCTACAAGTATCAGAGTGGAGGAACTAACATTCAAATAGTTATCATGAACAACCTGTTGCCACGGAGTAATGTAATATATACATGAAAAGTATGACCTGAGTGAGTTAAAAGGTGAGTGTTCTGTAAGAGATCAAGTGTATTGGCTTCCTATGGGAGTGTATACTAATAGTGTACGTATACCCATACCTTTAATACGTATATACCCATACCCATAATGTATACCTGTACTCTTAAGTTAACAGTATTTTTTATTAATTTTGTTGGTTATCTTTTGAATATCTGGGGTTGACTTACAAGAGAAGAGCTTTGGAGAAGGAACGAGAAAAAAAGTGTCCAACTTTCAAGGATCTTGACTTCCAACAGATGCACCAGGAGGGCTTCACCCTGTCTGCAGAGCACTATGAAACTGTGGAGAGGACCATTAATAAAGACGTAAAGGTAATGGGAGCTCTTAGTTCATGTGGTAAGACATTTGTTGAAACAGTTCAGTAGTGGTGTAATATCTTATAAAAGGTCTTCTTAGTATGAACTCTTGCATATTAATGGACCCTTTGTAGTGGTGGGCTCTTACTGTGAATAAGGGCTCTTATGATAGGGTTATTAATTATTAGTGAGGGCTCTTACCGTAAATAAGGGCTCTTATAGTAGGGCTATTACATAGGCAATTAATGGTGAAGTGCTCTTACATTTTGGGAAACATTTCCTATTCCAGCTTAACGCATAGCACTGACTAGCTAGCATATATTGTTAGACTGTACATATGTACCTATGTATACATACATACGTAGGTGTTGGAGAGTTTTGGAATCATGGATTACAGCTTACTCTTAGGTGTGCATTATTTAGACAGCCAGAAGGACTTAGTAAGTATACTGACCAGTACTAGGAACAATGAGCATATTTATACTCCTGAGTATTGCAATCTTGTAGGAGAAGTCAATTGACACATCTGTGGTTGCCGAGCAACCACCATCTCGGGGGCCATCCAATGTAATCCAGGAGCCATCAGCTGCAGCCCAAGTGCCAGGCGGAGCAGAGCAGGGGAAAGTGAGACGTTTCACCTACTCCATTTTGTACCGCAAAAGTGAGACTGTTCCAAGAAGACCATTTGTAAGTCGGAGACAAGAGGTACAAGAAGAGGAGGAGCAACAAGAGTTGGAAAAGTAAGCGAATCTTCTAGCCAGTTAAGTGTCGGGTGAAGTAATAGTACATTGAAAAAAGGTGTGAATATTTTTGCTTATCATCCTAGCCTTTGCACAGCTCAGTGCAATTAACTCCCTTTTTTCATTGTGAGCGCTCGGTCTCGCTTAGACTGCAGCCCTCCATCTTTGCTTATTATGAAACCACAAGTGTTTCACTTGTGGCTGATTAATAAGTGAAGACGGTCATCCAACTCACCATCATTGAAGTGTACCACACTGATGAGCCCAAATGAGGGCGAAACAGCTGTCTGTGGTTCTTTGATGAATTTTTTTTCCATCTTGGATGACTGGGAGGCGATCACTGGTTGCCATTTTTAATAGGACTTCGGTCTCCCAGCCAAGATTAGACTTCGGTCCCTTGGCTGGTTTGGCGTAATATCTTCCAGTGAATATTTTTGCTTATCATAATAGTACATTTAAGGCTAAAGACTTGGTGTTAAATGAGTCCACACATGGGTAGCGCTGTTGATATTGGCTGATTACTGTGCTAGAATTTTGTACTTTAGTTACTTAACCTGCGTAATCATACTAATTACTTTTCTCTGCTGAGACAGTGAAGGAGGTATTCCTGCTCGGACAAGTGACGGAAAGAGGGTCTTATTATTTGTTGGTATAATTGATATATTGCAAAGTTACAGACTGAAGAAGAAATTGGAGCACACATTTAAGTCTATTTATGCTGACAAGGTATGAGAATTAGTGATTCCTGTATTCATATTTCATTCAGAATATTGTTTATTACCATAGAAATTAAGAACCATTAAGAAATCATGTCATGTTGTACATCTCTCTGTAGGCAACTGTGTCTGTCTGTAATCCTCACTTCTATGCTCAAAGATTTAGCCAGTTTATGTTGGGACAAGTGTTCAAGAAGGGCAAAGGTTAGCTGGGAGGAACTGCAAAACTAGTGACTCTTTTTGTGTTGTCTAGTTGTTGCTATTGTTGGTAGTTGTCTATGGAATATGTACAGACAGTTGTGCTGTAGATATATTTAATATGTATACGTACTGTAGCTCTCCCCAAATGTGGTCTGAAACTTCATTTTCTTGTGTGTATATAGAGTGTACTATGCATATCATTTGTATAAATATGTAGACAGATCCCTTATAGATCTCTTTCTTTAATATTACCTTTAAACAACTGTAGATATATATTTTACAACAAAATTATGTCATATGCTTTTGTGTATATGTAGCATCAGTGACATTACTACATTGTACATACGTATTTACATGTTTTAGCAAAAGCGAGGGTTCGTAAAGGTTCTGTCAGCAGACGTAGACCCACCACTGGAGCAGACTCCAGTCCAGTAGTGGCAACTAATGAAAGAAGGGAATTCCCCACACCCAATAGAGAATCCAACTCCGTTCTTCCCAGTTATCTTGAGGTAGTACAAAGGGACCAGAGGGAGAAGGAGAAAATATCAAGTGAAGGTAAGCCTAGCTGCATTTGTTTAGGTCTGTCAAGATTGCTTAGTGTTTAATAAGTATATGTGATATTGTGGTAATTGTGGAAGTCCTAGTTGATTTTTAGTTTCTATTCTATTGATGTTTCTAATTCACCATGCTTAACAGATTGAACGATTGGGGTTTGGTAGACCTTTAAATCTCACTTATCAATTGTCATGACTACACAGTATATTGCCTCAAGTCCTGGCACAGCAAATGAATTGAATGCTATACAATGTAATCACTTAGAGTTGCCAAAACTTACTTCTGCTGGAGATGACTCGGAAGAGGGTCTCATTTCAACAGATGACATCGAAGTGAGCGTCACTTCTGTTCAGCTATCTACTCAACAAGGACAGGAATCAGAAAGGCAACCCCAAACAGAAGACCAGCCTCGAGTTGGAGATGGTCATCCTCGGGTTGCAGATGACCAGCCTCAGGTTGGAGATGGTCATCCTCGGGTTGGAGATGACCAGCCACAGGTTGGAGATGGACATCCTCAGGTTGGAGATGGTCAGCCTCGGGTTGGAGGTGGTCAGCCTCGGGTTGGAGATGACCAGCCTCAAGAGCAAGTCACTATTAGTGAAAGTCAGCCTGGAGGGGAAACCCCTCAACCTAAAGGGGAGAATCCCATAATGGATCCTGAAACAGAAGATCAGAAGCCTCTTGATAATCAGAAGCAAGTACATGAAGAAGTTGCAATCCCTCCGTCAATATCAGTAGACTAATTGTGGATTTGTAAGTACGGTATATATTGAAAGTTATTTGGCTGTAGACTTCACATTCTATTTTTTATTCTTTAGTTGGTAGAAAAGATGAACAGTATCTATTATGTACTATAAGCAGACATATACATGTGTTATTATATTATTCTTACTTTTGTACATCAACCATGGAATGCATCAGTTTTAGAATAAATACTCTATTTATGAAATAGTATGAATATATATGCTTAATAATTGGGGCGAGCCTGAGCGAGCCCCACACTGACGAGTTGAACGCCGACTGCGTCTATATATACAGTACAAGTTACAATATACTAACTTAAAGGTAATCTAATATAAATAAATAATATAATATAATATAACATAAATAATTCATATGGCTCCAGGAAAGGACCTAGCAACAGAATGGGCACAGTATTATAAAGTTTAGGGTATATATATATACAGTGGGCTCTCATTTATCCGGACCTGATTTATCCGGAAATCTCATATATCCGGTGTTTGAACTTAGGAACAAAAATTTTGCCATACAAAAGTATAGGAAATTATACTGAGTTATCCGAAACTGGGATATCCGTATCCGGCACTGCAACGTGGGAACCACGCGCTGATTCTCCATACATTTCACACTTATCCGTCCGACTTTGAAGTATGGCTACAAAATCAAGTTCCAAGCGTGCCAGAGTTTCTATCTCGGTTTCTTTGAAGAAGAAGATATGTGCCTACAAGAAGAGCCACCCAAAGGCTACACAAGAAGAAATTCGTTCACTTATTTTTAAAGAAGATTCTGTTGATATCGGGCGAACAACGATTAGTGATATCCTTCGTGATGCAGACAAGTGGGCCAGCGTTGAGGACTCCAGCTCGACCAAGCACTGTCAGGGACGTTTTGCGCAGCTAGAGGAGGCTCTTTGGATTTGGTTCGGCAATATTCGCTCTCAAAGTTTGTCCATTTCAGATGATATGTTGCGGGAGAAAGCCAAAGTGTTTGGAGAATCGTTAGGAGCTATTGGATTGACCTATTCCAGCGGGTGGCTGCAAGGCTTTAAGAAACGTCATGGCATCAAGGCTTGTACTATATAGCACTGTCTTTCTGTCTTTCTTCCATGATAAAGGTAACTGTACATGTATGTCTATATTTGTTATCCGACATCTCATTTATCCAGCACATTTTGCTGGGAACAAATGTCGTCGGATAAATGAGAGCCCACTGTATATGTAGGAATAAGGAGTGCTATATTAAGCATGTTTAAATACAATTAAGTATTACACAGTGCAAGTAAGTTACAAATTTATACACGGATGCAAGTGACTCCCAAGATAATCACACTGAGGTATATAATATAATATGGATGCAAATGACTCCCAAAATAATCACAATTAGGTATATTAAATGCTACAAGACTTTAGCCACACTGAAATTCTCAACTTCTGCATACAGAGTAGTAGTCTCTACAGATCATATAAGGTTAAACGCATGGCCTTCCAATTACCTTTTCACACCTTACTATAGACTGAAGATGATGCATCTGCATGCCATTATCAGCAAAAATTCCAGTCTCATGCAGGGGGTCTCAGCCAATAATCACCGCAGATTTGACTTGCCTTGAGTGTGAGCTAGGAGTACTGTTGGTTGCTTGCATGCATTCACATAAACAACAGGGTGAGAGACAATTTGGTAACTTGCACACAAGGGACATAAAGGCTGGGGCCTTTAATTTATTTCATGAACAATGTCCCTTGTGTGCAAGTTACCAAATCCCTACTTCTAGTATATCCATGATGCGCCCAAACATAGAAGTGATGTGTATAGTTAAGTTTCAGTATGCCACTTCTGCAATGTTAGCCTTACCATATGATCACTTTCTTGTTTCGTTACTTTTTCTAGATGTGATAGGTACTGTTGCAGGGACTGCCATCCCTACTTCTCATTTCATTTTTTAAATGTTTTTATTTACTTGTATATACTTGTATATATATATTTAGGCAAGAAGGCCCTGGGTGCTTGGTTTCATCGGTGTAGGAGAGAGTTAGGTGACATAGGAGTGGGGGTGTTTAGGAAGCTTATGGCGTCATTGGTGGAGTCGACCATGCTGTATGGTTCAGAAATTTGGGGGTGCAATCGGGATCTGGAGAAGATAGAACAGGTTCAGATGAGGGCCCTGAGGTTGTTCTTTGGTGTCGGAACTCTTCACCCGAAAGTTTGACTTCTAGCAGAGATGGGAGACCTACCGGTCAAGTGGCTGGCAAGGATGCAATGTGTGCTATTTTGGGGTAAGGTCCTGACCAGCAGAACATATGATGGACGGTTGCTAAGGCAGATAGCAGCGGAAGCAGTGAGGTTTGGCAGAGGTACTTGGATTTGTAAGATAAGCACGTGTTGGGGGCAGTTTGGGTGGAAGGATGTGAATGTGGAGGTACTCAAGGAGTTGTCGACTGTGGAAGTGAGAGAGATGCTGGAGGCCATTGCTTGGAGGAAAACGCGGGAGGAATGGGGCCATGAGATGGAGACAAAGTCAAAGTTGGATATACTGAAGAGGATTGTGAAGTTGGGAGAGTGGTCGGAGTGTGCGAGAGTGGGGAGAAGGGCGGACAGGAGGACGATGATAAAACTAAGAGGAGGCACAGCAGGATTTCAAATCGAGACGGGAAGATGGAGGGGAGTGACCAGACAGGAGAGAATATGCAAGGAATGTGACAGGGGTGAAGTGGAAGACGTGGAACATTGGTTGATGAGGTGTGAAGCATGGAAATCCCAACGCGTACAATTGGAGGCCTGGATGCAACGGCATAGTGACAAGTGCAGTACCCAGGATTCTACTACATCTCTTCTGTCGGCTGCATGTAGCAACTATGAACTCTTGTCAATTATTTTGTGTATGTGGCATGCAAGGTTCAGTTAACTCTATTTTGCATGTTCATATTATTTATTTTGTCTTGTTGTAAGTGCTGCATGGGGCCAATCCGTGCCCTAGTGCCAATTGGCACGGTGCACTCTAATAATATTGATTGATTGATTGATTGATATACTATAGTGATGGATTGCATGTGGTTAAGTAGTAAATACACTTGATGAATGGCTTTATATCAGGAAATTAATATGGAGTATATATTTCTTGGTTGAGAGCAATGTAATTCAACATGCATGAACATCAGCAACATGCACTGTATGGTACTATGTGGCAAGAAACATGGCTGCCCTATTCAAACTTGGATTACATGATATACTAATGTCTAATAATAAACTGTTAGTTAAATATAATTGATCACTAAATAGTGTTTTTAGTCTTGTTCCTGCAACTGGTCGTAATAGTTAATGTTATTCCACCACCTGCTACATGGGGAAGGTTCATTGGGTGGGCAGCACCTTCTTGTGCAAGTACATCTTACTAGTTTATAGATGTAGTAGAAGATAACAAGAATCCCAGGAAATGCAAGAAATGTGAGATTCAGAGAATACTTGAAAAAGTCAAAATTAATGTTATCGATCACAACAAGAGCATTACTTCCAAAGCTTGCCAAGATGATAGCAAGCAAGTTGAGAGATTCAAAGTAGTTGTGTCTCTTCTGTCGAAATGGTTGAAAGATTGAATGCATCAGCAAGATAATGGATATAACACAAGTAAGTGTAAATTGTCTTACTGAAGGATCACTCACAAAAGCCTAAATAGACCAAATCAAGATTCTGTATAACAGATAAATGCCCGCAAAGAACCTCAATCTTAGTTTATATCCACCTTGCAATACATCAATGACAGGGTCTAGCTTAGTCAGCCGTGGACAGTTACACTTGCAGACATAGTAAAACACATTCTGTATTGCAGGATAGTATATAAGTGCAAGAGAGGAGAAGAGAAGTAGCAGAAGTGAAATAACAGGTATGGCAATAAGAAGGCTGCCATATCTAATGAAATCAGTATTCTTTGTTGATACCTCTACTTTGACTGTTATTATATCCAGCTAGAGCTCAATGGTAAGGATTTATATGAAAAGAACTTCCACAGTTACATGTACACTCATTATTACCACCCAATGACAAAAGATTGAAAGATATTTCCACTACATATCCAAAGATGAGAATTAGTACTGAAGTGGTTCCCACTAACACTGATCCTTCATAAGCATGCTTCTCCCTAAAGCGACGTAGGGCACGACGTAGCTTACTCCAGGATACACTACCATGCTCAAATGGAAACCGAGAACGTGAAACAAGAAACAAAATGGATACAAAGTACAAGATTGCTAACAGTATTTTGATGTAGCTGAGAATGAGCATTGGAAATGAATATGGGCCAGGTGTTGAGTTTGGGGTACGTGATGAGGTTAATGCACTTGATAATGCAACTGCCTCTAATACTGGATTATGAAACACCATAAAGCCAAAAATATTAAGAATACCTGAGTAAATGAGATTAACTGGGTTTCCACTGTATGGGCCTGTACCATAATAATGATATATAATATAGCATCCCAGTATCTGATAGGAGAAAACTAGGCAGTGACCAGGTCCAAAGGCTAGATTGCATAAACATCAGCAACACTGTTTGGTACTTTGTGGCAAAAAATATATTCAAGCTTGGATTACATGATACTAATGTCTAATAATAAACTGTTAGTTAAATATAATTGATCACTAAATATTGTTTTTAGTCTTGTTCCTGCAACTGGTCGTATTAGTTAATGCTACTCCACCACCTGCTACATGGGGAAGGTTCATTGGGCGGGCAGCACCTTCTTGTGCAAGTACATCTTACTAGTTTATAGATGTACTGTGTAGTAGAAGATAACAAGAGCCCCAGGAAATGCAAGAAATGTGATATTCAGAGAATACTTGAAAAAGTCAAAATTAATGTCATCGATCACAACAAGAGCATTACTTCCAAAGCTTGCCAAGATGATAGTAAGCAAGTTGAGAGATTCAAAGTAGTTGTGTCTCTTCTGTCGAAATGGTTGAAAGATTGAATGCACCAGTGAGATAATGGTTATAACATAAGTAAGTATAAATTGTCTTACTGAAGCATCAATCACAAAAGCCCAAATAGACCAAATTAGGATTCTGTATAACAGATAAATGCCCGCAAAGAACCTCAATCTTAGTTTATATCCACCTTGCAATACATCAATGACGGGGTCTAGCTTAGTCAGCCGTGGACAGTTACACTTGCAGACATAGTAAAACACATTCTGTATTGCAGGATAGTATATAAGTGCAAGAGAGGAGAAGAGAAGTAGCAGAAGTGAAATAGCAGGTATGGCAATGTAAGGGCTGCCGTATCCAATGAAATCAGTAGCTATGTTGATAGGAAAACTTTGACTGTTATAGCCAGCTAGAGCTCGATGGTAAGGATTTATATGAAAAGAACTTTCACAGTTACACTCATTATTACCACCCATTGACAAAAGATTGAAAGATATTTCCACTACATATCCAAAGATGAGAATTAGTATTGAAGTGGTTCCCACTAACACTGATCCTTCATAAGCATGCTTCTCCCTAAAGCGACGCAGGGTACGACGTAGCTTACTCCAGGATATACTACCACGCTCAAATGGAAACCGAGAACGTGAAACAAGAAACAAAATGGATACAAAGTACAAGATTGCTAACACTACTTTGACGTAGCTGAGAATGAGCGTCGGAAATGAATATGGGTTAGGTGTTGGGTTCGGTGGTGGGTTTGGGCTTGGTCCACTTGATGAGATTAATGCAACTGCCTCTAATACTGGATTATGAAACACCATCAAGCCAAAAATATTAAGAATACCCGAGTAAATGGGATTAATTGAGTTTCCACTGTATGGGCCTGTAACATAATAATAATAAATAACATAGCATCCCAGTATCTGATAGGAGAAAACTAGGCAGTGACCAGGTCCAAAGGCTAGATTAATGTTGAATAATAAGATGATAGGAATAACAAACAGTAGGGGAAGAAAATCAGCAACGATGTACCAAACAGCAGTTTCTACTGGTGGCCACTTTATGTTACTGTTAGGTTCCAAACATCCACACGGACAAGCGTAAGTATCCGACGGGGTATTATAACAGTTGTCTTGGCACACTTCACTACAGTTAGCATTATCCGATTGGGAATACACATCAGCATGTGAACACCCAATGATATATGTAAGAATGACGACTGTCCCGACGGCAGTCCATAGTGAAAATGAAGCTCTATAAGGGTACAACATCTTGCAACGGATCGCGATGAGGAACGTATAGAGTGTTCCAAGGTACTGCGGTACTAAATATCACTGTCCAATAAACGTGAACAAAACTGACGATGCTGATCACAAGAATACTGCAGAATATCTGCCAGTAGCAGGGGGCGTAGCCAGGAATTTTCAAAGGGGTTTCCAATGACGTCATAGAATTACATCATAAATATGGCCACCTCGAGCACGCGAAAAGTTAGGAAGCTGAAATCATGGGGAAACAATGTAACAGTGTGTAACAACAGCAATGAGGCTATAAGAAGAACTAATTCATTTTCTAATACAGCTCTCTTGCCACAATCACAATTATTACATTGGTTCATAAAAAATGCTGCCCTTATTCTGAAAATTCAAATGGGGTTTCCAGAAACCCCTAGAACCCCCCTGAGTAGTGGTGACAGTATAGATATATCTTATATAGTTAGGCAGCTGCGTGTGACATGGGGCACAGGGCTTAATCATTATTACATTCATGATAAATGGGTTAACATAGCTACTTGATTGTCATTCATGATGTGTATATAGCGATAGTCAAAATATATTTTACAAGACTAGTTCTGCGCGCATGTGTGTAATACAGCCTTAACAGTACAGACTGAGATACAAAAAGTGGTAGAGAGCCTAAGTCACTTAGTTTATGTTAACAGCACTTTAAGTCCTCTTCAAGCACCTGGGCTGCACTTCTTATTAGTGCTGCCTTTTCAGATTTGGAACCAAGAGCAATACTAGTGCTAGATGCAAAGAAATTGACAAGGGCATCGAGGAGTACGATAATTGCTTTTCCTCCTTCTGCGGCTGCTTCCCGTTTACTCATATTTTTAGACGGTGACTCAACACTTCCTTGTTTGGTAAAGGCTTTCCTGGCAGTATTCAGTAGCTGGCCAATTTCATAGGCTCTCAGCCCAACCACAGCAGTACCCTTTACATGCGCACAAGTGCTTGGATTATTTTGCATTCTCTTAAGTGCCTCTTAATCTTCTTTGAGCAGCAGAGTCATGTAATATGTACATGAAAAGTATGACCTAAAGGTGAGTGGTCTGTAAGAGATCAAGTGTATTGGCTTCCTTTGGGAGTGTATACTAATAATGTATACCCATAATGTATACCTGTACCCATAATGTATACCCGTACCCTTAATGTATACCTGTACCCATAATGTATACCTATACCCATAATGTATACCTGTACCCTTCAGTTAACAATATTTTTTTATTAATTCACCCTGACTGCAGAGCACTATGAAACTGTGGAGAGGACCATTAATAAAGACGTAAAGGTAATGGGAGCTCTTAGTTCATGTGGTAAGACATTCGTTGAAACAGTTCAGTAGAGGTGTAATATCTTTTAAAAGGTCTTCTTAGTATGACATCTTGCATATTAATGGACTTTTGTAGTGGTGGGCTCTTACTGTGAATAAGGGCTTTTATGATAGGGCTATTAATTATTAGTGAGGGCTCTAACTGTAAATAAGGGCTCTTATAGTAAAGCTATTGCATTTCAAAGGACAATTATTAGTGAAGGGCTCTTACGGTGAATAAGGAATAAGTGTTATAGCAATTAATGATGAAGGGCTCTTACATTTTGGGGAACATGTGAAATGTAATCAGCTTAAAACATAGGCTGACTAGCTGGCATATATTGTTAGACTGTACATGTGTACCTATGTATACATACATACGTAGGTGTTGGAGAGTTTTGGGATCATGGATTACAGCTTACTCTTAGGTGTGCATTATTTAGACAGCCAGAAGGACTTAGGAAGTATACTGACCAGTACTAGGAACAATGTGAGCATATTTATACTCCTTAGTACTGCAATGTTGTAGGAGAAGTCAATTGACACATCCATATGGTTGCCGAGCAACCACCATCTCGGGGGCCATCCAATGTAATCCAGAAATGAAGAATCATTGAGAAATCATGTCATGTTGTACATAAAATTCTCTGTAGGCGACTGTGTCTGTCTGTAATCCTCACTTTTATGCTCAAAGATTTAGCCAGTTTATGTTCGGACAAGTGTTCAAGAAAGGCAAAGGTTAGCTGGGAGGAACTGCTGACTAAACCTCATTTCCTCTAAACTAGTGACTCTTTATGTGTTGTCTAGTTGTTACTATTGTTGGTAGTTATCTATGGAATAGGTACAGTTGTGCTGTAGATATATTTAATATGTATACGTACGTAGCTCTCCCCAAATTTGGTCTGAAACTTCATTTTCTTGTGTTTTGCAGCTATATAGAGTGTACTACGCATATCATTTGTATAAATGTGTAGATGGACCCCTTCTAGATATCTTTCTTTAACATGACCTTTAAACAACTGTAGAGATATATTACAACATGAGCTTTTATGTACATTACTACATTGTACATACGTATTTACATGTTTAAGCAAAAGCGAGTGTTCGTAAAGGTTCTGTCAGCAGACGTAGACCCACCACTGGAGCAGACTCCAGTCCAGTAGTGGCAACCAATGAAAGAAGGGAATTCCCCACACCCAATAGAGAATCCAACTCCGTTCTTCCCAGTTATCTTGAGGTAGTACAAAGGGACCAGAGGGAGAAGGAGAAAATATCAAGTGAAGGTAAGCCTAGTTATGCTTGTTGAGGCCTGTCAAGATTGCTTAGTGTTTAATTAATATATGTTATATTGTGGTAAATGTGGAAGTCCTAGTTGATTTTTGGGGCGCCACAGGCGCCCCTATATTGTTTTCAGAAATTATGTTAACGTATGGCTTCCTGTTCGTAGTCTTGTATATATATATATATCTGTCAAAAAATGGCGGACGTTCGGCTAGCTTTCGTTTTCTACCTTAAAATTAGCTTTCTCTTCCTTAGCGTAGAACATTGAACGAACGAAATGGACTTAAAAACCACTCTTACTAATACTATGTAACGTAAAGCTTGCGCAAAAACATTTTCTACGAGATATGGCCTTGAAAAATTGACGGCCAACAAGAGTCGATCGGAAATCGGTTAACCGGATATCTATGAGAACCAGCCAAGTAGTTTGAGTTTACTTAGAAGCCCTCATACCCCACGAGTTTTTTAAACTCGAAATACTTGTTTAGTTTCTATTCTATAGATATTTCTTCTTCACCATGCTTAACAGATTGAATGATTGGGGTTTGGTAGACCTTTAAATCTCTACTCTAATGACTACACAGTATATTGCCTCACATCTTGCACAGCAAATGAATTGAATGCTATACAATGTAATCACTTAGAGTTGCCAAAGCTTACTTCTGCTGGAGATGACTTGGAAGAGGGTCTCATTTCAACAGATGACATTGCAGTGAGTGTCACTTCTGTTCAGCTATCTACTCAACAAGGACAGGAATCAGAAAGGCAACCCCAAACAGATGACCAGCCTCGAGTTAGAGATGGTCAACCTCGAGTTAGAGATGACCAGCCTCAAGAGCAAGTCACTATTAATGAGCATCAGCCTGGAAGGGAAACCCCTCAACCTAAAGGGAAAGATCCCATAATGGATCCTGAAACAGAAGATCAGAAGCCTCTTGATAATCAGAAGCAAGTACACGAAGAAGTTGCAATCCCTTCGTCAATATCAGTAGACTAATGGTGGATTTGTAAGTACGGTATATATTAAAAGTTATTTGGCTGTAGACTTCACATTCTATTTTTTATTCTTTAGTCAGTAGAAAAGATGAACAGTATCTATTATGTACTATAAGCAGACATATACATGTGTTATTATATTATTCTTACTTTTGTACATCAACCATGGAATGCATCAGTTTTAGAATAAATACTCTATTTGTGAAATAGTATGACTGTATAGGATGAATATACTTAATAATTAATATACACATCCAAGCTAATTCAACTGAGTATATGTTGCAATAGTTAAATTGATCACTAAATATTGTTTTTAGTCTTGTTCCTGCAACTGGTCGTAATAGTCAATGTTATTCCACCACCTGCTACATGGGGAAGGTTCATTGGGCGGGCAGCACCTTCTTGTGCAAGTACATCTTACTAGTTTATAGATGTAGTAGAAGATAACAAGAGCCCCAGGAAATGCAAGAAATGTGATATTCAGAGAATACTTGAATAAGTCAAAATTAATGTCATCGATCACAACAAGAGCATTGCTTACAAAGCTTGCCAAGATGATAGCAAGCAAGTTGAGAGATTCAAAGTAGTTGTGTCTCTTCTGTCGAAATGGTTGAAAGATTGAATGCACCAGTGAGATAATGGTTATAACATAAGTAAGTATAAATTGTAACTGAAGCATCAATCACAAAAGCCCAAATAGACCAAATTAGGATTCTGTATAACAGATAAATGCCCGCAAAGAACCTCAATCTTAGTTTATATCCACCTTGCAATACATCAATGACGGGGTCTAGCTTAGTCAGCCGTGGACAGTTACACTTGCAGACATAGTAAAACACATTCTGTATTGCAGGATAGTATATAAGTGCAAGAGAGGAGAAGAGAAGTAGCAGAAGTGAAATAACAGGTATGGCAATGTAAAGGCTGCCGTATCCAATGAAATCAGTAGCTATGTTGATAGGAAAACTTTGACTGTTATAGCCAGCTAGAGCTCGATGGTAAGGATTTATAAGAACAGAACTTCCACAGTTACATGTACACTCATTATTACCACCCATTGACAAAAGATTGAAAGATATTTCCACTACATATCCAAAGATGAGAATTAGTACTGAAGTGGTTCCCACTAACACTGATCCTTCATAAGCATGCTTCTCTCTAAAGCGACGCAGGGTACGACGTAGCTTACTCCAGGATATACTACCACGCTCAAATGGAAACTGAGAACGTGAAACAAGAAACAAAATGGATACAAAGTACAAGATTGCTAACACTACTTTGATGTAGCTGAGAATGAGCATCGGAAATGAATATGGGTTAGGTGTTGGGTTAGGTGGTGGGTTTATGGTCCATGATGAGGGTACTGCAACTGCCTCTAATACTGGATTATGAAACACCATAAAGCCAAAAATATTAAGAATGCCTGAGTAAATGAGATTAACTGGGTTTCCTAAGTATGGGTTTGACACACTATATGTAACATAGCATCCCAGGATCTGATAGGAGAAAACTAGGCAGTGACCAGGTCCAAAGGCTAGATTAATGTTGAATAATAAGATGATAGGAATAACAAACAGTAGGGGAAGAAAATCAGCAACGATGTACCAAACAGCAGTTTCTACTGGTGGCCACTTTATGTTACTGTTAGGTTCCAAACATCCAAACGGACACGGATATGTCGGGAAACAATTAGGACAGGGAGTACAGTTGTCTTGGCACACTTCACTACAGTTAGCATTATCCGATTGGGAATACACATCAGCATGTGAACACCCAATGACGTACGTAAGAATGACGACCGTCCTGACGGCAGTCCATAGTGAAAAGCTTATGGCTGACGAAGAAGAAGAAGAATAAGAAGAAGAATATGAAGAAGACGAAAATGGGAATTTTTAAAGTTTATTATTTCGCCAGCGGGACATATTCGCTTGCCTTTAAGGTCTATTTAGAGTATGTATATTGTATATTTAGCTATACATAGCCTTGTTTTGTCGATTTTCGGCCTATTTCGGGATTTTGCTCCTATACCGATGTATGGGGAAAACGAAAAAAACCGCGTCATCCCTACATAGGGAGTACTACCGTACTCCCTGATAAATAATTAATTAAATAATTCATATGGCTCCAAGAAAGGACCTAGAAACAAAATGGGCATATCATCATAAAGTTTAGGGTATAAAACTCATTTTAAATTAAGGGATTTTTAATTTAGGCCTTCGTTTGTTAGAAAACAGAGGACAAAGTCTGCATATAAAAGGCCATAGGACTAGAAAACCTATGGGAAATTTATATTGAAACAATGTGTTATATTAATAAAAATTATCAATTGGTCAGATCATTTTGAAATCAACATACATCATGGTACATGTGTATAAGAAACGTCTGGCGAAGTTTTGCTTAATTAAATGAGCAAAATAATCAAGATATAATGAAGAATTCAAAGTTACGATTGCGCAAGCTGGTGATGTATTGTGATGTTTTTCTATTGCGTCACCAACACCTTCGTATGTCGCTCCGTACACACATTTTGTGAATCATGTGATGTTGGGTAAACGTCACCGACTCGTTGCTAAAGAAGATCATCCTTTCGAGAACGGCTATGACAAGTCGACGCTCTCCTACGAGAAGGAGCTACCGAATAAGCGAGTTGTAGCGAAGGTTAGATAAAACGTATTTGTATACGTTCATGCTAAGTTTAAGCCTAAAGTGTTGCTATATATATTGATGTAAAGAAATAAAAGAAATTCGTTTAGACGACCGTAGTAAAACTGTGGTACTTTAAGCTCCGTCATAATCTGCTTATGTTTTCTATTACTTATCCATGTGTGTACGTGTGCAGGAGTGTAATTGGATACGTAGGGGTGGATTTGGATAAATATGCGTGCGTGCAAGCTCATGAGTTGAGTTGAGATGAGTTGAGATAACGAGTTTCACTATAATGAGATTCCACTCTATATACAGTGCAAGTAAATTCATGTACACATTCATCCATGGGCTCCTGTGTACCTATTTCCTCATTTAGAGCATTTTAAAAGTCTTTGAATATGACTGTGTGTTCTGTTTGAGTTCTAGAGGTACATTCTAAGGCAAAGTCTACAATTAGTAATTTGTGTCTCAAGAAAACGTAAATGGTAGCTATATATATATATATACACATATGAATAAGGAGTGTTATATTAAGCATGTTTAAATACAATCAAGTACTACACAGTGCAAGTTACAAATTTATACACGGATGCAAGTGACTCCCAAGATAATCACACTAAGGTACGTATATAATATAATACGGATACAAATGACTCCCAAAATAATCACAATCAGGTATATTAAACGCTACAAGATTTTATAGCCACACTGAAATTCTCAACTGCTGCATACAGAGTAGTAGTCTCTACAGATCATATAAGGTTAAACACATAGCCTTCCAATTACCTTTTCACACCTTACTATAGACTGAAGATGCTGCATCTGCATGCCATTATCAGCAAAAACTCCAGTCTCATGCAGGGGGTCTCAGCCAATAATCACCGCAGATTTGACTTGCCTTGAGTGTGAGCTAGGAGTACCGTTGGTTGCTTGCATGCATTCACATAAACAACAGGGTGAGAGACAATTTGGTAACTTGCACACAAGGGACATAAAGGCTGGGGCCTTTAATGTATTTCATGAACAATGTCCCCAATAACGTATAGCGCGAAAATTTTTATTCCCCTGCCCCGAAATCAGTTTCACAATCACTTAAAAAGTCATCATGATGCTTCATGACAACTTTAACTTTCCTAAGTAGGTTATGTATATTTAATTACTTCCTTAGCTATTTTACTAACTGGCTTGTATACCCCTCAGACTGAATAGAGGAAAATTTAAGAGTTACATATTACTATATGAACCGTATATACCATTGGATTAAATAATAGTTAAAGTTACTTTAGTGAAGCTGCTAGTAAGAAATGGTATTCTTAAATTAGTAAGCTATTTAGCTATATAAAATGTCAAGGAATGTATAATGAAATAAACTATTATATACAATAAAATTGTATACTGTTGATTGAGCACTATTGTGATGCAATATTTGATATTCTCTTTATCTGTCACTGCACCAGAACGACAGGTCAGGCTATTCCAGCATTTAAAAGACCAACCAACACATTATAAATGTCTTACAGTAAAACCCGTATCAATGGTCACCTCCAAATTACAGTCAGCTCTTAAAAAGTCTCAGCAAAAATAATATATAATGGGCCATATGTAAGGCTTTCTATAATGCAACCACATCTGATAAGGCCAAGTTCAGCTGACCACAAGCTGACCACATTAGACAGGTTTTACTGTATAAAGGTGTCTGGATATACATGAAAAATCTAATACACCATTTTCCTACATGCTGTGCCTATTCTGTAAGAAAGTCTATAGGGGAACTAAACCTGAAGAGAGTTTTGAATGAAGATACAGGAGTCTTTTCTTCCTTCTTTTCCTTTATTTCATCTTCTTCTCCACTGGGTCAGACAGCCGTTTCTGGGAGTTCTGGGAACATGTATAAATATTCTTTATTGGGTAATGGATGCTGTTCCTATGTGTACTTTATCTTTATTTCTGTGCAGTTGGGCGTCTGCGACAAGGCTCTGATTAAACTGTCCAATCCTGGAGCTAGTGGATCACTTTTTTATGTTTCCAGTAATGATGAATTTATCATCAAAACTGTTCAGAAGAAGGAAACAGAATTCTTACAAAAACTCCTCCCGGTTACTACTTGGTGAGAGGGAATTGTATAGACTAATCTTTGTAGTGTCTTGGAGTAGACAAAGAAGTGCCTAATTGAGCTGTAACTTTTGAGGAGTTCAACTCAGTTTGACTTACCTATACATGTTCATAGTTGACAATGATCTTAGTTTTGAGAATTTTGTATGTACCAATGAAGTAAATGTTTAGAAATTTCTCACGTGTTCCGCCATCCCCTCAGCTCAGCAAGTTTATTTATTAATTTATTGTATTTCTTTGTGTTATGTGTTTGCAGAATCTGACACAAAATAAGTACACTTTGCTTCCCAAGTTTTTTGGTCTCTACAAGCATCAGAGTGGAGGAACCAACATTCAAATAGTTGTCATGAACAACCTGTTGCCACAGAGTCATGTAATACATGAAAAGTATGACCTAAAGGTGAGTGTTCTGTAAGAGATCAAGTGTATTGGCTTCCTATGGGAGTGTATACTAATAATGTATACCCATACCTTTAATACGTATATACCCATACCCTTAAGTTAACAGTATTTTTTATTAATTTTGATGGTTATCTTTTGAATATCAGGGGTCAACTTACAAGAGAAGAGCTTCGGAGAAGGAACGAGAAAAAAGAGTCCAACCTTCAAGGATCTTGACTTCCAACAGATGCACCAGGAGGGCTTCACCCTGTCTGCAGAGCACTATGAAACTGTGGAGAGAACCATTAATAAAGACGTAAAGGTAATGGGAGCTCTTAGTTCATGTAGTAAGACATTTGTTGAAACCGTTCAGTAGAGGTGTAATATCTTTTAAAAGGTCTTCTTAGTATGACCTCTTGCATATTAATGGACCCTTTGTAGTGGTGGGCTCTTACCGTGAATAAGGGCTCTTATAATAGGGCTATCAATTATTAGTGAGGGCTCTTACTGTGAATAAGGGCTCGGCTATTTCATTTCAAAAGGGCAATTATTAGTGAAGGGCTCTTACCGTGAATAAGGACTCTTATAGTAGGGCTATTACATAGCACTGACTAGCTAGCATATATTGTTAGACTGTACATGTGTACCTATGTATACATACATACGTAGGTGTTGGAGAGTTTTGGAATCATGGATTACAGCTTACTCTTAGGTGTGCATTATTTAGACAGCCAGAAGTAAGTATACTGACCAGTGCTAGGAACAATGTGAGCATATTTATACTCCTTAGTACTGCAATCTTGTAGGAGAAGTCAATTGACACGTCTGTGGTTGCCGAGCAACCGCCATCTTGGGGGCCATCCAATGTAATCCAGGAGCCATCAGCTGCAGCCCAAGTGCCAGGCGGAGCAGAGCAGGGGAAAGTGAGACGTTTCACCTACTCCATTTTGTACCGCAAAAGTGACACTGTTCCAAGAAGACCATTTATAAGTCAGAGACAAGAGGTACAAGAAGAGGAGGAACAACAAGAGTTGGAAAAGTAAGCGAATCTTCTAGCCAGTTAAGTGTCGGGTGAAATAATAGTACATTAAAGGCTAAAGACTTGGTGTTAAATGAGTCCACACATGGATAGCAGCTTACTATGCTAGAAACGGAGTAATTGCCTCTTGCATGTTACTACCTCCTTTTGACGTTTGAGAATGATTACTTGTAATCATATTATCATTTTGATTACATAGATTTTGATTACATACATGAACTGGTTTAATAGTTTTACAAAATCTAGTGCATATATGTATATAGAATTTTGTACTTTAGTTACATAACCTGCGTAATCATACTAATTACTTTTCTCTGCTGAGACAGTGAAGGAGGTATTCCTGCTCGAACAAGTGACGGAAAGAGGGTCTTATTATTTGTTGGTATAATTGATATATTGCAAAGTTACAGACTAAAGAAGAAATTGGAGCACACATTTAAGTCTATTTATGCTGACAAGGTATGAGAATTAGTGATTCCTGTATTCATATCTCAGTAAGAATATTGTTTATTACCATAGAAATGATGAATCATTGAGAAATCATGTCATGTTGTACATAAAATTCTCTGTAGGCAACTGTGTCTGTCTGTAATCCTCACTTTTATGCTCAAAGATTTAGCCAGTTTATGTTGGGACAAGTGTTCAAGAAAGGCAAAGGTTAGCTGGGAGGAACTGCTGACTAAACCTCATTTCCTCTAAACTAGTGACTCTTTTTGTGTTGTCTAGTTGTTGCTATTGTTGGTAGTTATCTATGGAATAGGTACAGTTGTGCTGTAGATATATTTAATATGTATACGTACGTAGCTCTCCCCAAATGTGGTTTGACCCCTTCTAGCTCTATTTCTTTTATATTAACAACTGTAGAGATATATTTTACAACAAAATTATGTCATTTGCATTTTATGTACAGCATCAGTGAAATTGCTATATTGTGCATACATATTTACATGTTTTAGCAAAAGCGAGGGTTCGTAAAGGTTCTGTCAGCAGACGTAGACCCACCACTGGAGCAGACTCCAGTCCAGTAGTGGCAACTAATGAAAGAAGGGAATTCCCCACACCCAATAGAGAATCCAACTCCGTTCTTCCCAGTTATCTTGAGGTAGTACAAAGGGACCAGAGGGAGAAGGAGAAAATATCAAGTGAAGGTAAGCCTAGCTGCATTTGTTCAGGTCTGTCAAGATTGCTTAGTGTTTAATAAGTATATGTGATATTGTGGTAATTGTGGTCCTAGTTGATTTTTTAGTTTCTATTCTATAGATATTTCTTCTTCTTCACCATGCTTAACAGATTGAATGATTGGGGTTTGGTAGACCTTTAAATCTCACTTATCAATTGTCACGACTATACAGTATATTGCCTCACGTCTTGCACAGCAAATGAATTGAATGCTACAATGTAATCACTTAGAGTTGCCAAAGCTTACTTCTGCTGGAGATGACTCGGAAGAAGGTCTCATTTCAACAGATGACATTGAAGTGAGTGTCACTTCTGTTCAGCTATCTACTCAACAAAGACAGTAATCAGAAAGGCAACCCCAAGCAGATGACCAGCCTCGAGTTGGAGATGGTCAACCTCAGGTTGGAGATAGTCATCCTCAGGTTGGAGATGGTCAGCCTCAGGTTGGAGATAGTCATCCTCGGGTTGGAGATGACCAGCCAGTTCAAGATCCCACACCTCACAAACAAGTCACTATTAATGAGAGTCAGCCTGGAGGGAAAACCCCTCAACCTAAAGGGGAGAATCCCATAATGGATCCTGAAACAGAAGATCAGAAGCCTCTTGATAATCAGAAGCAAGTACAAGAAGAAGTTGCAATCCCTCCGTCAATATCAGTGGACTAATGGTGGATTTGTAAGTACGGTATATATTAAAAGTTATTTGGCTGTAAACTTCACATTCTATTTTTATTCTTTAGTTGGTAGAAAAGATGAACAGTATCTATTATGTACTATAAGCAGACATATACATGTGTTATTATATTATTCTTACTTTTGTACATCAACTATGCAATGCATCAGTTTTAGAATAAATACTCTATTTATGAAATAGTATGAATATGCTTAATAATTATACTGTATACTATAGTGATGGATTGCATGTGGTTAAGTAGTAAATACACTTGATGAATGGCTTTATATCATGAAATTAATAATAAATTAATATGGAGTATATATTTCTTGGTTGAGAGCAATGTAATTCAACATGCATAAACATCAGCAACACTGTTTGGTACTTTGTGGCAAAAAACATATTCAAGCTTGGATTACATGATACTAATGTCTAATAATAAACTGTTAGTTAAATATAATCGATCACTAAATATTGTTTTTAGTCTTGTTCCTGCAACTGGTCGTAATAGTTAATGCTACTCCACCACCTGCTACATGGGGACGGTTCATTGGGTGGGCAGCACCTTTTTGTGCAAGTACATCTTACTAGTTTATAGATGTAGTAGAAGATAACAAGAGCTCCAGGAAATGCAAGAAATGTGAGATTCAGAGAATACTTGAATAAGTCAAAATTAATGTCATCGATCACAAGAAGAGCATTACTTCCAAAGCTTGCCAAGATGATAGCAAGCAAGTTGAGAGATTCAAAGTAGTTGTGTCTCTTCTGTCGAAATGGTTGAAAGATTGAATGCACCAGTAAGATAATGGTTATAACACAAGTAAGTGTAAATTGTCTTACTGAAGGATCACTCACAAAAGCCCAAATAGACCAAATCAAGATTCTGTATAACAGATAAATGCCTGCAAAGAACCTCAATCTTAGTTTATATCCACCTTGCAATACATCAATGACAGGGTCTAGCTTAGTCAGCCGCGGACAGTTACACTTGCAGACATAGTAAAACACATTCTGTATTGCAGGATAGTATATAAGTGCAAGAGAGGAGAAGAGAAGTAGCAGAAGTGAAATAACAGGTATGCATAATAATATTATGACAATGTAAGGGCTGCCGTATCCAAGGAAATCAGTAGCTATGTTGATACCTATATGTTGACTAGTATTATTATAGCCAGCTAGAGCTCGATGGTAAGGTGCTATATTTAAAGGCCTAATCGAACTGCCACAGTTACACACATTATTACCACCCAATGACAAAAGATTGAAAGATATTTCCACTACATATCCAAAGATGAGAATTAGTACTGAAGTGGTTCCCACTAACACTGATCCTTCATAAGAATGCTTCTCCCTAAAGTGACGCAGGGCACGACGTAGCTTACTCCAGGATATACTACCACGCTCAAATGGAAACTGAGAACGTGAAACAAGAAACAAAATGGATACAAAGTACAAGATTGCTAACACTACTTTGATGTAGCTGAGGATGAGCATTGGAAATGAATATGGGTTAGGTGTCGGGTTTGGGGCACTTGATGAGGTTACTGCAACTGCCTCTAATACTGGATTATGAAACACCATCAAGCCAAAAATATTAAGAATAGCTGAGTAAGCGGGATTAATTGAGTTTCCACTGTATGGGCTTGTAGCATAATAATAATATTGAACATAGCATCCCAGTATCTGATAGAAGAAAACTAGGCAGTGACCAGGTCCAAAGGCTAGATTAATGTTGAATAATAAGATGATAGGAATAACAAACAGTAGGGGAAGAAAATCTGCAACGACGTACCAAACAGCAGTTTCTACTGGTGGCCACTTAATGTTACTGTTAGGTTCCAAACATCCACACGGACACGCATATGTCGGGAAACAAGTAGGAAAGGGAGTACAGTCGTCTTGGCACACTTCACTACAGTTCGGATTATCCGATTGTGAATACACATCAGCATGTGAACACCCAATGATGTACGTAAGAAGGATGACTGTCCCGACGGCAGTCCTTAGTGAAAATGAAACTCTAGAAGGGTACAACATCTTCATTGTTCTTGCGATGAGGTACGTACAATAGAGTGTTCAAATGGTGACAATATAGAAATTAAAATTAATATATATACGCGCGATGGTCTGATGGTCTGATGGTCTGATGGTCTGATGGTCTGATGGTTCGTTCGAAAAACGTCGTTGTATAGTAATTTGCAATTGGATAGTGCATGGCGCTTGTATGCGGTAAGTGGTCTGATGGTTCATTCGATGGTGTGGTAGAACGGCTTCATAGCAGGTCGACCGGTTTCGAAACCGTCCGACCCGTTTCGAAACCGGTCAGAAGTTATACGAAGCGAGTTGTAATATATATACCGTATAACGCGAAAATTTGGCAGTGGTCTCATTCTCCCCTTCCCCAAAAAATGAGTTGCACAATCACTCAAGGCATTTAGTTTAATTAATTTCCTGAAGTAGGATGTTATTCATAATTACTTCCTGAACTGTGATTAAAGCATCATGATGCCAAAGTGTATGTCTATCTGAAAAGAATATCAAAGTTAAATGTTGAACCGTATTATTTGCTGGGGGGTATGGGGGGTTTAGCCCCCCATGTAGTTGGATTAAAATGTAATCACCTGTATACATAAATGAAGTTGTGTATAGCTAAACAGTTGTAAGAGTAAATTGGAACTCCTAAATTAGGACTCTATTTAGCTAGGAAATATAGGGAACTCTTTGTAGACATTTAGTCAGGTTATCCAGCATTTAAAGATGTCTACAGTCATGTTGTGATGCAATCCCTATAGCCATTATTGTATATTAAATAAAATTGTTATATTATTTGTTAGCTGTTGTGATGCAATATTTTGCATTCTCTTTACCTGTCACTGCACCAGAACGACAGGTCAGGTTATCCAGCATTTAAAGATGTCTACAGTCATGTTGTGATGCAATCCCTATACTCACTATTGTGTATTGAATGAAATTGTAGTATTATTTGATAGCTATTGTGATGCAATATTTTGTATTCTCTTTACTGTCGCTGCACCAGAACGACAGGTCAGGCTATTCCAGCATTTAAAAGACCATTGCTTCCCAAGTTGTTTGGTCTCTACAAGTATCAGAGTGGAGGAACCAACATTCAAATAGTTGTCATGAACAACCTGTTGCCACGGAGTCATGTAATACATGAAAAGTATGACCTAAAGGTGAGTGTTCTGTAAGAGATCAAGTGCATTGGCTTCCTATGGGGTGTATACTAATAATATATACCCATACCTTTAATACGTATATACCCATACCCATAATGTATACCTGTACCCTTAAGTTAACAGTATTTTTTATTAATTTTGTTGGTTGTCTTTTGAATATCAGGGGTCGACTTACAAGAGAAGAGCTTCGGAGAAGGAACGAGAAAAAAGTGTCCAACTTTCAAGGATCTTAACTTCCAACAGATGCACCAGGAGGGCTTTACCCTGTCTGCAGAGCACTATGAAACTGTGGAGAGGACCATTAATAAAGACGTAAAGGTAATGGGAGCTCTTAGTTCATGTGGTAAGACATTTGTTGAAACAGTTCAGTAGAGGTGTAATATCTTATAAAAGGTCTTCTTAGTATGACCTCTTGCATATTAATGGACCCTTTGTAGTGGTGGGCTCTTACCGTGAAAAGGGCTCTTATGATAGGGTTATTAATTATTAGTGAGGGCTCTTACCGTGAATATGGGCTCTTATGATAGGGCTATTAATTATTAGTGAGGGCTCTTACTGTGAATAAGGGCTCATATAGTAGGGCTATTTCATTTCAAAAGGGCAATTATTAGTGAAGGTCTCTTACTGTGAATAAGGGCTCTTATGATAGGGCTATTAATTATTAGTGAGGGCTCTTACTGTGAATAAGGGCTCATATAGTAGGGCTATTTCATTTCAAAAGGGCAATTATTAGTGAAGGGCTCTTACTGTGAATAAGGGCTCTTATGATAGGGCTATTAATTATTAGTGAGGGCTCTTATCGTGAATAAGGGCTCTTATAGTAGGGCTATTTCATTTCAAAAGGGTAATTATTAGTGAGGGCTCTAACTGTGAATAAGGACTCTTATAGTAGGGTTATTACATAATTAATGGGGAAACATGTGAAATGTAATTGGAAAACATTTCCTATTCCAGCTTAACACGTAGCACTGACTAGCTAGCATATATTGTTAGACTGTACATGTGTACCTATGTATACATACATACGTAGGTGTTGGAGAGTTTTGGAATCATGGATTACAGCTTACTTTTGGGTGTGCATTATTTAGACAGCCAGAAGGACTTAGTAAATATACTGACCAGTGCTAGGAATAATGTGAGCATATTTATACTCTTGAGTACTGCAATGTTGTAGGAGAAGTCAATTGACACGTCTGTGGTTGCCGAGCAACCGCCATTTCGGGGGCCATCCAATGTAATCCAGGAGCCATCAGCTGCAGCCCAAGTGCCAGGCGGAGCAGAGCAAGGGAAAGTGAGACGTTTAACCTACTCCATTTTGTACCGCAAAAGTGACACTGTTCCAAGAAGACCGTTTGTAAGTCGGAGACAAGAGGTACAAGAAGAGGAGGAACAAAAAGAGTTGGAAAAGTAAGCGAATCTTCTAGCCAGTTAAGTGTCGGGTGAAGTACATTAAAGGCTGAAGACTTGGTGTTAAATGAGTCCACACATGGGTAGCGCTGTTGATATTGACTGTGCTAGAATTTTGTACTTTAGTTACTTAACCTGCGTAATCATACTAATTACTTTTCTCTGCTGAGACAGTGAAAGAGGTATTCCTGCTCGAACAAGTGACGGAAAGAGGGTCTTATTATTTGTTGGTATAATTGATATATTGCAAAGTTACAGACTGAAGAAGAAATTTGAGCACACATTTAAGTCTATTTATGCTGACAAGGTATGAGAATTAGTGGTTCCTGTATTCATATCTCAGTAAGAATATTGTTTATTACCATAGAAATGAAGAATCATTGAGAAATCATGTCATGTTGTACATAAAATTCTCTATAGGCAACTGTGTCTGTCTGTAATCCTCACTTTTATGCTCAAAAATTTAGCCAGTTTATGTTGGGACAAGTGTTCAAGAAAGGCAAAGGTTAGTTGGGAGGAACTGCTGACTAAACCTCATATCCTCTAAACTATTGACTCTTTTTGTGTTGTAGGTACAGTTGTGCTGCAGATATATTTAATACGTATACGTAGCTCTTACGTAATACTTCACATTTACTGGTCTTTTCTGGTCCATCTTCCTCCTCCTCCAAATTTGGTCTGAAACTTCATTGTGTTTTGCACTATAGAGTGTACTAGGCATATCATTTGTATAAATGTGTAGATGGACCCCCTCTAGATATCTTTCTTTAACATGACCTGTAAACAACTGTAGAGATATATTTTACAACAAATTTATGTCATATGCTTTTGTGTATATGTAGCATCAGTGACATTACTACATTGTACATATTTACATGTTTTAGCAAAAGCGAGGGTTCGTAAAGGTTCTGTCAGCAGACGTGGACCCACCACTGGAGCAGACTCCAGTCCAGTAGTGGCAACTAATGAAAGAAGGGAATTCCCCACACCCAATAGAGAATCCAACTCCGTTCTTCCCAGTTATCTTGAGGTAGTACAAAGGGACCAGAGGGAGAAGGAGAAAATATCAAGTGAAGGTAAGCCTAGTTATGCTTGTTCAGGTCTGTCAAGATTGCTTAGTGTTTAATAAGTATATGTGATATTGTGGTAATTGTGGAAGTCCTAGTTGATTTTTAGTTTCTATTCTATTGATGTTTCTTCTTCACCATGCTTAACAGATTGAATGATTGGGGTTTGGTAGACCTTTAAATCTCACTTTATCAATTGTCATGACTACACAGTATATTGCCTCAAGTCCTGCACAGCAAATGAATTGAATGCTATACAATGTAATCACTTAGAGTTGCCAAAACTTACTTCTGCTGGAGATGACTCGGAAGAAGGTCTCATTTCAACAGATGACATTGAAGTGAGTGTCACTTCTGTTCAGCTATCTACTCAACAAAGACAGGAATCAGAAAGGCAACCCCAAGCAGAAGACCAGCCTCGAGTTGGAGATGATCAACCTCAGGTTGGAGATAGTTATCCTCGGGTTGGAGATGACCAGCCTCAGGTTAATTTTGGAGATGACCAGCCTCAGGTTGGAGATGACCAGCCTAAGGTTGGAGATGGACATCCTCAGGTTGGAGATTGTCATCCTCAGGTTGGAGATGACCAGCCTCAAGAGCAAGTCACTATTAATGAGAGTCAGCCTGGAGGGGAAACCCCTCAACCTAAAGGGGAGAATCCCATAATGGATCCTGAAACAGAAGATCAGAAGCAAGTACATGAAGAAGTTGCAATCCCTCCATCAATATCAGTAGACTAATGGTGGATTTGTAAGTACGGTATATATTAAAAGTTATTTGGCTGTAAACTTCACATTCTATTTTTTATTCTATAGTCGGTAAAAAAGATGAACAGTATCTATTATGTACTATAACCATGTAATGCATCAGTTTTAGAATAAATACTCTATTTATGAAATAATATGACTGTATGGGATGAATATACTTAATAATTAATATACACATGCATGTATACAAGCTAATTCAACTGATTATATGTTGCAATAGTTAAATTGATCACTGAATATTGTTTTTAGTCTTGTTCCTGCAACTGATCGTAATAGTCAATGCTACTCCACCACCTGCTACATGGGGAAGGTTCATTGGGTGGGCAGCACCTTCTTGTGCAAGTACATCTTACTAGTTTATAGATGTAGTAGAAGATAACAAGAGTCCCAGGAAATATGAGAAATGTAATATTAAGGGAATCCTTGGTAATGTCAACATTTTCCTTCACAACAAGAGCATTACTTCCAAAGCTTGCCAAGATGATAGCAAGCAAGTTGAGAGATTCAAAGTAGTTGTGTCTCTTCTGTTGAAATGGTTGAAAGATTGAATGCACCAGTAAGATAGTGGTTATAACACAAGTAAGTGTAAATTGTCTTACTGAAGGATCACTCACAAAAGCCCAAATAGACCAAATTAGGATTCTGTATAACAGATAAATGCCCGCAAAGAACCTCAATCTTAGTTTATATCCACCTTGCAATACATCAATGACAGGGTCTAGCTTAGTCAGCCGTGGACAGTTACACTTGCAGACATAGTAAAACACATTCTGTATTGCAGGATAGTATATAAGTGCAAGAGAGGAGAAGAGAAGTAGCAGAAGTGAAATAACAGGTATGGCAATGTAAGGGTTGCCGTATCCAATGAAATCAGTAGCTATGTTGATACCTCTACTTTGAATATTATTATAGCCAGCTATAGCTCGATGGTAAGGATTTACATATGCATATTGAGGCATATAATTATAACTTCCACAACAACACTTATTATTACCACCCAATGACAAAAGATTGAAAGAAACTTCCACTACATATCCAAAGATTAGAATTAGTACTGAAGTGGTTCCCACTAACACTGATCCTTCATAAGCATGCTTCCCCCTAAAGCGACGCAGGGCACGACGTAGCTTACTCCAGGATATACTACCATGCTCAAATGGAAACTGAGAACGTGAAACAAGAAACAAAATGGATACAAAGTACAAAATTGCTAACACTACTTTGATGTAGCTGAGAATGAGCATTGGAAATGAATATGGGTTAGGTGTTGGGCTACTTGATGAGGTTATTGCAACTGCCTCTAATACTGGGTTATGAAACACCATCAAGCCAAAAATATTAAGAATACCAGAGTAAATGGGATTAATTGGGTTTCCACTGTATGGGCTTGTAGCATAATAATAATATTGAACATAGCATCCCAGTATCTGATAGAAGAAAACTAGGCAGTGACCAGGTCCAAAGGCTAGATTAATGTTGAATATTAAGATGATAGGAATAACAAACAGTAGGGGAAAGAAATCAGCAACGACATACCAAGCAGCAGTTTTTACTGGTGGCCACTTTATGCTACTGTTAGGTTCCAAACATCCACGCGGACACGTATACGTAAACGGCGAATTATAACAGGCGTTGTAGCTCTCTCGGCACACTTCACTACAGTTAGCATTATCCGATTGGGAATACACTACAGCATGTGAACACCCAATGACGTACGTAAGAATGACAACTGTCCCGAGGGCTGTCCATAGTGAAAACGAAGCCCTAGAAGGGTACAACATCATTAATGTTCTTGCAACGGATCGATGAGGTACGTATAGATGGAGTGTTCTAAGGTTCAAAATATCACTGTCCAATAAGACTGACTTATTCTAATGATGCATACCACAAGAATATCTGCCAGTAGTGGTGAGAGTATAGATATATCTGAGAGCTGCGCGTGCTTAAGTTTGTAAACAAGGTATTTTCCAAGGGAAAGCACCCGTATATAATTGATCGCATGATCAATATTTATAATAACAGTGTGTTCTGTAGTGTCAATTACAGATGTCTGTGCATACAAACCTATCGGACACATAAAAATTTCTAAACATATATACTCAATCATATATAAGAGTGCACGTGATTAATTGTAGTTTGATCATCATAATACATGTTATTAATGTTTATTTGATAGTCAAAGTCATAATAAAAGATAAATAAAAACATAAAAAATGAAATTAGAAGTAGGGATGGCAGTGCTTCCAACAGTCACTAGCAAATCTGCAAAAAGTAGCAAAACAAGAAAGACGCATCGGTAGTCTGAAGTAGGGATGGTGTGCCCAAACATGGAAGTGATGTGTGTGATCTATATGCCACTTCTGTATGGTTATCCTTGTCACATGATCCCTTTCTTGTTTTGCTACTTTTTCCAGATTTGCTAGTGACTGGTGGAAGCACTGCCATCCCTACTTCTAATTTCATTTTTAAATGTTTTTATTTATCTTGTATTCCTTCTTTTTCTTGTTAATATTACTTGTTAAAATTTGTTTTGAAAATTTTCTTTGCAACAAGTCAGACTATAATAGTATAGTGACCCGACAACAATTATACATGGTGATTATACATGCTTGCATGGGAGTTGTTAACCACTTATCGTTGAGAACATCAAACACGCTTTGACAATTAGAACAACATACATAAACGACTGCAAATAATCGAATGTACGTACTGAAAAAGGTATTAATTGATATAGGGTGCATGGATTGCATCAAAGTTACATACAAATTAATACATTGCAAATTACAAGTATGTTATATAGTGAAATAAACAGTGACAAAATGTATGTGTTATAGTATTATATGCATTTAGAAATAGTTTCTTTCTTCTTCCAATTTCTGTATCATCAGGCGAAGCTTAGTTGCTAATTGGGATTTTGTTCCATTTTTAATTTCATTTATAGTGTCAACCAGAGCTATCACACTTTGAATGGTGGCAATAAGGCTTGTGGCAACATTTCCTATTATGAATGCCTTAATTGTTCCAGTCTTTGTATTCACAAGCTGAAAGATCAGACAGCTTGCGAACTGGACTTTTCGAAGTTTCCACTCCAAGCTGTTGTTTTTCATAATACACCATTTGTCCACATTCATTTTTGAATATGACATTACTTGGTTCAAGAATGCGTTTGTCACAAGTTATAAAACATCCTTTTTCACAGAGTTGCCCAAGCTTAACACCATCATTTAACAGCTGAAAACCACTGCACAACAGTCCTGTTTCGGTCAAATTTAAGCCTAGAGTAAGAAGAGTCTCCGGCGAAGCTCCACACACGTCTGTACATGCATTAAGGAACTTCTGCAATTGCTGAATTTCATCTACAAGATACTTCGAAGCTTCGGAGTCTGCTTCGAGAGTTGCCTTGATTGTTGTAGCCTTTGAATATGCTATGTATTGTTCAGTAGCGCTTGCACCCAGTGTAGTCGCACCTCCAACGCCGAGAACCATTTGACCTACGCCAACCATAACTAGGCTACCTCCTCCTGTGAAGGGCGCACCAACAATACCTGAAAACCACATCATCCCTCCAATTAATCCAGCAGTAGCTCCGACTTGTTTAGCAGCAGAGATGTTAACGTGGTGGTTATCTAAGGTGTCCGCTATACACTTCAGGGAAGAGATCGTGTTGTCACGACAGGCGGTGAAATTTTGGAGAGCTTCATTTACTTTTTTAATTTTATCTTCAATTGACATTGGTCACCCCTATAGACTAGAGCACTGTCAGAATTGCATTTCTCTTTTTAACGTCGATCGAGTCTTTATATAGTGGTCGGGACATATTGCATCACTAAGCTGTAGAATCCTATCTATATATGGGTACTTTCCAGGGAAAGCACCCGTTTATCTCGATTACAATTACAATCTTAATAATAGCAGCATTGCATTGTGTATGGAATCAACCTATATAGTGTCAAATACAGATGTCTGCACACAAACCTATCCCTGTCCCTATAAAAATTTTCTATATGCATACTCGATCAAGCAGCTTGGTTTGATCATTATTACATTCATGATATATATTGTGTAGCTACTTGATTGTCATTCATGATGTGCATATAGCGATAGTCTAAATATAGTTTACAAGACCAGCTCTGCGCGCATGTGTGTAATACGGTCTTAACAGTACAGACTGAGATACAAAAGGTGGTAGAGAGTCTAAGTCACTTAGTCTATGTTAATAGCACTTCAAGTCCTCTTCAAGCACCTGGGCTGCACTTCTTATTAGTGCTGCCTTTTCAGATTTGGAACCAAGAGCAATACTAGTGCTAGATGCAAAGAAATTGACAAGGGCATCAAGGAGTACGATAATTGCTTTTCCTCCTTCTGCAGCTGCTTCCCCATTACTCATACTTTTAGACGGTGACTCAACACTTCCTTGTTTGGTAAAGGCTTTCCTGGCAGTGTTCAGTAGCTGGCCAATTTCATAGGCTCTCAGCCCCAGCCCAACCACAGCAGTACCCTTTACACAAGTGCTTGAATCATTTTGCAGTCTCTGAAGTGCCTCTTGATCTTCTTTGAGCTAACTTCCCCGACTTCCTTCCATTCTTGAATGTTTATCCACGCTTGGGAGCCCAGCATAGTTGCACCTCCGACGCCAGCCACCACCTTTCCTACGCCTACCAGACCAAGAGAAAGCCCACTAGTGAAAGGAGTGAGCGCAATACCCGTTATCCACAAGCCTGCACCCGCGGCTGTTGTGGCGGCTCCCCCTTATCAGTGCTTCGTAGCGTCCAATTTATCCGCAATTTCATTCAATGTGTTAATGACGTCCTTTCGTGTACGTTTGAAATCGTTCATGGCCTTTTGATAACGATTTGGGAAGTTTAACTTAATATATGTTCAGAATCGTCGGGATGCAGCGGAAATAGTGACGTATAGACTATACCAGATCTTATCCGATGTTCTGAATAGGTCTGCCGAATTGAACTGGGTTCACAAGATTCTCCTAAGAGACTTATTTAGATTACTGCAATTCCACTGTTAAAAACATAATTATGCTTTAATTTAAAGGTTATATAATTTCAAAAAACAGGCAAGTTACAACCTATAAGAAACTACATCTACATTATAATAGGTATAATATAACATTGAGAGGTGTTACAGAAGTATGTAAATTGCTGCAAGAAATGGCATGGTTTGTTTTGAAAACAGGCAAAGGATTTGTTAAACAATATTAGAGATGTCCTTCTTTACAAATGAAAATCCAAACTGCTGGCAGACCTCAGTGAAGGTGGCTGCAATGTGACTGTACTTTCCGAGGTGGAGAGCCTCAGCCACCTTATCAAACTTCCCCAGTCCTGCCAGAAGAAGTATGGCTTGCTGAGTCTGATTGACTGTCAGCAGATGATCAATCCACCTCACCATCACTTCAGCATGCTCCTGTTCACTGAGACCCACCTGGGTGGATGGAGAGTCAAGTTAGTGGTATGTAGGTGAAAGAAAAACATTAAATTAAGTAGAAGATTCCATAGAACAGTTACCAATATAGAAAGTAAGGTCTTGTAAAAGACTTGAGGAAATTAGAAAATTATTCATATTATATGCAATTAAGAATAGAAAATTCCAATAATGACCAAATCACTATGTACATACGTGTATATAATCCATTAAAAGTGTTTCCTTCAAACAAATTCACTTTCTGCATTCACTATTTATGACATTGTATCAAAGGATATACTGTACTACGTTATGTTATTCAAGTGAACACAAGTGAACATCTTTTGACCTTATTGAGCGTCTAGAGATACAGTTGGTTATTATCTTATGATTGTCAGATGTCTCGATCCCGAGGTCTTCTTCAGTGTCTCGTCTCTAGATACTCAAAAGGTTTGAAAGATGAACCTTTCAAAATATGAGTTTTGACACAGAAGAAATCTTTATTTTATTAGGGGAAAGCTACCAGATATATGTCTGCTGGTTATAGTGTTATACCAACATTAACCTTTGATAGCCAGGCAGCAAATATCCACTGCCCATAGGTCTGAAGATACCTGCAAGCATCCATCCCTTTTCCAATCATACACAACAATTGTGCCCCATCTGCCAAAGAAAACAACAGTTAACAGATTGTGAAATTTGTTGGGCATGCTGTGTAGATAATAGAGCGATTCCTTTGGACGATCGAGCACGCCGACAAGTCACTTTATTAAATTATAATAGCTACGTTTCGCCTATTACAGGCTTCGTCAGGCACAGAATAAAGAACGAAAAAAGAAAAGTTGGCAATTAATATACATAATAAGTGGACGATAATAAGTACCAACACTAATGAGGTGGAAGGGAAAAATTAACAATGCACAGTTCACAAGTCAGTCAAATGGCTTAGACAGCTACAGAGAAGCGAAACAATGTTTGCCATTTGACTGACTTGTGAACTGTGCATTGTTAATTTTTCCCTTCCACCTCATTAGTGTTGTGTACTAATTATCCCCCACTTATTATGTATATAAATTGCCAACTGTTTCTTTTTCATTCTTTATTTTGTGCCTGACGAAGTCTGTGATAGGCGAAACGTAGCCATTATAATTTAATAAAGTGACTTGTCGGTGTGCTCAATCGTCCAAAGGAATTGCTCTATTAACAGTTAACAGACAAGATATTTTAAAATAACTGATATTAGATATGTAATGATCATTTGACTCTGGATTTTACCCCACCCACTCCTGTCCCTTTCGGAGCACAAAATGAGCTAATGGGTGAAACCAAAGTTCACTTAATGGTAACCAGAGTCTCCCCTTGACCACTAAAAAGATGGTTGAGCCATAGACAGCTGTTTCATCCTTATTAGGACTCATCAGTATGGTGTATAAAAGAAGTCTGAGTGGCTACTCCGCTAAGTACTCTATAAATACTATATAGATCTACACAATTTTCACAATAAAGTAGCCTTAGGTATATAAGACAAAGTACATGTAATGCTAACAAGATGCTTCAATTCATTGGTTGTGATATTCACCTGTAAGTCTGGAGTTAGCTATAAGGTTTGTGGCAATCAGTTTCACTGTACTCTGTGACATCCCTGTCACCGGTTGTGCCATCGTCACCAGACAGGCTTTGAGACTGTCGCTATAGTAACAGGGATTACTTGAGTCTGTCTCTAATAGCAGCTGAACAGCCCGTTCTGTCTACAAAGTACACACACAGTACGTACAACATTCATTTGGAGTAAATAAGATAGCACTAACCTGCTTTAGAAAGAGAAACTGATTTATGCACTTTTGAGTGAGTATATAATTTACTCGTCTTGTGTCCAACAGAATAGTCTTCTGAAGCTCCAACATCTAACACACCCAAAAAAGGAAAAAAAGGAAGAAGGACACTGAGCTGTGTATTTAATTGGATTGTACACTATAGTTCTACTTATGTACCTTATACAAGTCACTGTTGAGCAAGACATCAAATCGTGCATCCAAAGAGGGGAGCAACTGATTCAATTCCTTCTCCGCCTGTCCAATGTCTGACTGCACTGCTTCATCAGAGGGTGGGGCTGGGGGTGTGTCCTCAGCAAAGACCTCTTGTGGTGAACTATCAAGCTCCAGGTTGTCAAGGGCTAGCAAGAGGTCGGCCATGTTTTTCAGAGAACTGGTTGATTCCACCGATGGGCTGGCCAGTGATGATTTGGAACTTTTAACTCGTTTCAGGTGGTCCCTGTACTTCTATTATTAGGAGTCACAATTTAAGGAATGAGCAATAACAACATATGAAATAGAGTATTTTAGGAGATGTATGCACTACTTATATACGTACATACTAGTCAAAACTAATTAATAGGTACTACTTGAATAATTTCATTAAAATGTTCATATATCAAAATTCTGTTAATTCTTTCTTTTAAATTGTCTTCTCAACTCCATGGCCATATATTTTGTTAAAATAGTTATGTATATGTATGTATGCCTGTTATGTACCTATACTGTTGCTATAGCAACACTTACTTTGTAATTTGGTTGGCTAAACCTCAACTTTTCACGCACAAGAAAATAAAGGGATACTTTCCAAAACTGATATTCAAATTCCTCACCGAACATCCTTAAATAAGAAAGTACATATGTACTACATAGGTTGTCTCAGAGTGTCAGTGTGTGTTGTCTGTGTACTTACTTTGCTACATACATACATCGCTGGGGGAGACCCAAGGGTGCATGGGACAGGTAGGATATAGTATCCCTGGGTAGGGGGGTGGAGTTGAAAATAACAGAGTAATCTATGTATATCTTCCAATGCATGGTGTTCTTACTCTGAAATGAAATGAAATTGTCCAAAATTCTCGTTTTCTTTCCCAAAAAGTTCTTCAAATCTGAGGAAGGTACATCATTAATACAAAAAGGCTCATTAAAATGATAAACAGAAGAAAAACAATATAGTTTATATAATTACAAAAATTACAAAATTAAAGTATTAAATGGTATCCATGGTAAAATCAATGGATGAAGAAACCTATCTGTAAATGACTGTATAGGATGAAGTATATACATATTAGAGACTATTGCACAATACCATTCTATGCTGAAATATTCTTAGCTATAAATACTGTAATTCTTGCAAGCACTGTATACTGTTCTATACATTAACACTGAGCAGGTTACTCATACTAACTCTTTCATTCTGTGAGTATTGTGCAATGTCCATGGCTCATGTTGCAAGACAGATTTGAGCTTGACGACCATGTTGGAGGGTATCAGGGAGGGACAGAAGAAGGGGTCGCTGTACTGGCAGGTTACCATGGGAGACTGGCACTGCTTCAGACTGAGGTCCCACACCCTCACAATACCTCCCGACATGAGCAGGACTGGCTTGTCAGAATTAGCCCACTCAGCGTTCTCCACACTCTGTTGATCTTTGCTCCACTTCAGTTTGGACACCACTTTGTCCTTCAGGTAGGAATAAGACAGAGCTTAACACTGGCAAGAATTAAGTGGTATATGTATTTCTAGCTAATTAAATTCCAGCTATTACATGATGCCATTAGCCTCTAATCCACAAGGATGCTTGGTTTAGTTCATATAAGGTCATCTTTATAGCTACGTAGGTACGTAGTACTGTTAGCAGGTCATATATAAGTGTTAACAGAACTATACTTAAATTACAACCAATATCAGTTTATACAAGAAGAGGAAGGCTCCAGTTTCTGGGATTTATACCTAGGTCAGCTAGAAATATACCTATGTAAAGATGACATTATATGAACTAAACCAAGCATCCTTGTGGATTAGAGGCTAATGGCATCATGTGATAGCTGGAATTTGATTAGCTAGAAATACATATACCTAGGCCAGGCTACTCAAGATGAAAGTCAGGTGCAATGATAAAAGATCATCAAATTTGCTATCCTTAAAGGATCTACTATCTCAACTTCTCACCAATCCAGCTGTGTATGACAGCTACGTACCTCCAAGGCATTTCTGATCTCAATACAGTCCTTGGAGAGTATAAAATATTTCAAATTTCCTTTTCCTGGAGCAAATCTTATCTTGCGAATATATCCTCTACCTATGGGTACAATCCTGTAATTATGATGAAAGGTATAACAACTGTCAGGTAAATTGCTATGGGAACCACAGACCTGCTTTGAGATTGTCGAACATCATAAAATACAATTTCACCATCACTAGTACCACATGCCATTAGTTCTGGTTTCCATGATAACGAAGTAATATTAGTCACTCCAAACTATGGTGGCAGGAGACATTGTGAGGTACGTAGGAATTGAGTTATCAGAAAGAAGTAGTATAATTATGAAATATCAATTTAGAGAAGAATTTGATAATTAAATGATAATCTACTGTGGGAGGGGTCATATGAGTGTGGGAGGGGTCATACGAGTGTGGGAGGGGTCATATGAGTGTGGGAGGGGTCATATGAGTGTGGGAGGGGTCATACGAGTGTGGGAGGGGTCATATGAGTGTGGGAGGGGTCACATGAGTGTGGGAGGGGTCATATGAATGTGGGAGGGGTCATATGAGTGTGGGAGGGGTCATATGAGTGTGGGAGGGGTCATACGAGTGTGGGAGGGGTCATATGAGTGTGGGAGGGGTCATATGAGTGTGGGAGGGGTCATACGAGTGTGGGAGGGGTCATATGAATGAAAGGTTACTTCTGCTAATGAGACTGGGAGAAAGTAAGTAAGATTGAATATGCTGGAGAGGTTATGCATTACTCACATAAAGTGGAGTATGTGTCAGGTTCTTTACTTTACTGCCCTCAATTGAAATCTGATAGGTTGATCCATCCTTGCTAACCATGGTGAGAAGCTCCCTTGCATGGTGTGCAGGGACGACATGATCTACATTCAGCTCTGGTGAATCATACTTCTTCTTTGTCAGAAGAGGTCTGCCCTGACTGGTCACCGTCCACTCCTACACAACACATATGTACACATTGTATACTACCATAGGTCCAGTGAGTGGCCTGCAGTTTAAGGGGATTTACCACAATTGGAAAAAAGATTTGAATTCCACTTAAAACTTTGATTAACTGAAGTGATTCCATGTCCCATATTTCAATTGGTTTATTTGAGAAAACTACAATCATGTAGTACCTTCATATGTAGGCAGACAGAAATTGGATGAATAGAGAGGGGAGAGGGGAGGAGGGGAGGAGGGGAGGAGGGGAGGAGGGGAGGAGGGGAGGAGGGGAGAGGGAAGGAAGAGAGGGAGAAGGGAGGAAGGAAGTAACATTAGCATATAACCACAAGGCAACCATTTCTTACTTGAGAGGTGATACTCTGATGAATGAGATGGGACTGTTGTCTCCCTGTCTGTCTCTGAGCAGGACATGACTGCCACCAGTGTCTAAATCTGTGACTGTCAGCTCATTTTTAACTCTACCAGTTGAGTTCGGCTGGGTGTGAGCAAAGGACACAATGGTTGTCATGGTAACCCATTCTATTCCACTAGAGGGATGGAAGAGCAGCAGTATAATTACATCTTCAATCACTTTGATTCACGAGACTAGAATAAAAATAATTACTGAAGTACGTACGTATTAAGGTAAAAATATATTTCTGAGTACATCTACATTTACTGGTAGGTTGGGACGGTACAATGACAAAGCAATACAAGTTGCTACAATGATAAGATTAGGATTTGAAAAATTTGACAAAAAGATGTCCAACTCTTCTGTGGTACGTACATGCATGGCACTAAAATTAGCAAAAAGACATTAAACCTCATATTAGCTGTTTTAAGCACGTACTTACTTACCCAACAGGACAAGTGTGGATGGCTAACTCCTTGTAAATGGTTCCATTCAGCAAATTGACAATCTGAATATTGCCAGAGTTGAATCCTAATATGTAGAGAGGTTAGAATAAAATATGGTTAGGGAGGCATGTGGATGGTTGGGGGTGTGGTGCTGAAGAGAAGGGGTGTGGCACATTGATAAGAGGTGTGGCAGGGAGCATTGAGTGGGTGGGGCTTACCTAGTGCCAAATATGGCACATGGAAACTCCAGTTTTTGGTAGTCACAGGCGGACCCATTTTCATACATGTGGGATTCACTCCAATTCCAAAACTGAGACCATGCAGTGAAAACTGAAGTTGAACTGGTTCATAATGTGCAGATGATTCAGACGTCTGAACCAGTTGTTGCTCTATGGAATAACAAGTCAAGCAAAGTAACAAGCCAAACAGGGAAGGCAAGTGGGTGTGGCAGGTGGGTGGGCAAATGGGTGGGGCAGGAGGGTGTGGCAAGTGGGTGGGGCAGGAGGGTGGGGCAGGAGGGTGTGGCAAGTGGGTGTGGCAGGTGGGTATGACTCATAGGGATACCAAATCAAGCATACGTAAATAATAACTAACTTCCACAGCTCTATAGGTACTTCCTAAGTAATATATACATAGGTCAAGGAAAACAGTCTTCTCCAAATATTGTTCCTAGGCCATTTCTTTAGAAATTATTACGTACATTATATACACAGCACTACACAAGGAATACACGCACAATATGCATTATACTGCAAACAAAGTCCACTAACCTTCAGCAGCTGTTGACTCCCATTGAGAAGCTATAAGCTCATCTAAAGACGACGGTGGCAGAGCCTCCCCCAGGTTACTATCCAGCAGCTTGAAGCTTGGGACTGTAGTCCTCTTGGCATAAACGACAGGGGCGTCCCCATTTGATAAATCAGTTAATTCATCCTGAAATAACTTTAAAACGAGACACCTTCCATCGCTCACTAAAAGAGCAAGATGGATCTCACTGCTGGGACAGACGGCCATTCCTGCAACTTGAAAATTACGACTCAAACGGAGAGGGTCAGAGTACACTACAGTGTGGTACACGATATCACCATTGTCACGGTAACCAGGTGAAGCTGGGATGCTGGTTGTAGGGAGGGGAGAGTCCTTCCTGACTCGTAGGCTAATGGATCCGTTCTCATGGGCACAGAGGAGGACGTTTCTTTGCCAAGTAGGGACAATGTGAAGGAATGGAGAGGTGGACTTTTCAAGGTGAACTGAGCCAATACTGCAACCCATATCAATATCAAGAATTAGCACTTCCTTCTTGAACAGGAGTAGCAGCTGATTACGTTGATTTGGGGAAAACACTACTTGTAGGCATCCAACTAGCAACACTCCATCTTCTTCCCTATAAGAGTCATGTGACTAACATGTGACACACATTGGCAGCCCCTATAAGAGTCATGTGACTAACATGTGACACACATTGGCTCAACCCATTCATATATGGCTCTTACTTGGCTTGCTGAACAGGGACCAGACGTTTTACTTGTGTTTTGCTAGCAATTACGTTACCAGGGAGATGAGAATCAGGCTTTACATGACAGAGACGGAATTTGTCCAACTGATAAGCATGCTCATTTATCAGAGGGGAAAATCCCCTCATTAAAATGAGGTATTCTGGTGATTGAACTATAGAGGACGCAAGTGGCAAAATAGAGAAAGAAATGTAGACTAATGGGACCTACATGTGTGTATAGTGACCTATATACGTATGTGTGTATAGTGACTTATATGTGTGTATAGTGACCTACATGTGTGTATAGTGACTTACATATGTGTGTATAGTGACCTACATGTGTGTATAGTGACCTATATGTGTGTGTATAGGGACCTACATGTGTGTGTATATTGACCTACATGTGTGTGTATAGGGACCTACACAAAAAGCAAGACGAGTCAAATGGGTTAACTGCCATTGTCACAAGTGTCTCATTTAGCACAATGGACGTTAGCTTTGTTCCAGACTGTGTGTTCCAAATGGAGAAGGTGCTGGGAGCTACCAGTACAGCCAGGAGATCCCGATACATCTCCTGCACAAAACAAAAGAGTGCAACTTCTACTGATCAGACAGATTAGGGTTAGGAGTGAGAGGGAGGGTAATAATGGGAGGGGTGGGGTTAGGAGTGAGAGGGAGGGTAATAATGGGAAGGGGTGGGGTTAGGAGTGAGAGGGAGGGTACTAATGGGAAGGGGTGGGGTTAGGAGTGAGAGGGAGGGTAATAATGGGAAGGGGTAGTGTTAGGAGTGAGGGGTTTATAATGGGAGGGATGAGAGGTGAATGAATAATAGCCTAGTGTAGCTAGTCCCATTGGTCACTTAATAGGAAATGGTTACCAATAAACAAAGCAAATTAAAAATCAGCTTTACAATTACAGGAAAGGAAGAACTTCATTTAAACTCCATTTGGAACATGCATACATTGTTTGTAATCCCCCCCCCCCCCCCGCCCCCCTCTATGCGGCCCTGTACATGCATACATTGAGAAGATTGGTAATTGAAATGGTTGAGCATCAGCAACACAAGTATTACCAGAAATTGAATGTTTAACCAGAGGTCTTCATCAGCAATGATAGGATAGTATCTTATTATGGACTCACATTGTTTATTATCCACTGGATGTCGTTGACCTGTTTGGGTCCACAATTAAATTCAGTGATGACACTACCTTCTGAGACATCCCACAACACACAAAGTCCTGATGTATCCATGGAAACCAGGCGCAAGACATATGGGGAGCTCCCCAGGCCAGCGTGATGGCTCTCCTTACACCAGCGCACCTAATGTATGCCCGGTGGAGAAGAAGAGAAGTAGAAAACTCTTGTAACCTCATCCAAAGCTCCCACTAGGTTTAGTTCCCTATAGGCCTTTTACTCTAACATTTCAAACCTATGGTGTACATGTAGGTCTACTAGTATACGAGCATAATGTAGCAATGCTGTATCAACAATACTAATGTGCGTCTCACCTTATTTATAGTGGCATGGCCGTGTGTGAGAGTTTGAACGACTTGAACGCTTTGAGGGTCCAGCACAACCACACTATTTTGACATCCGTAGGCGACATAGTTCTGCCATCCCCTGCAGAGAAGAGTATAAGTATATAGTAGTAATAAGCAACTAAATGTGGCACTTTCGACTGTGTGTTAACGAAGACTTCAATCTATGAGTAAGATAGTTCAATCAAGATTACCAGTCGACAGCGGTGTAGTTTTGTGGATGAAGAGTCCCAGTAATAGATCTCGGAGCGATTCGCATATTGATATTGAGTGGAGCAAATGTTATTGCATATCAATCAGTACCTTCAACGGCCATTTTTCACTTGCTATGAAAAAATGGCCACGCAATCGATTTCATGCGTTATCTGTGGATCCCTTCGATTTTTCAGTCGTTATAAATATCGTATTATTATATTGCTAAGTTGCAGTTTATAAATACTATGAAGTAAAGCCTATATGATTATTATTAGCTATATGTTTCAGATCTCACAATTCATTAATGAGTATTAACTTCACACAATAAACTATATGCCTATATTATTCAAGTCTGTTAACTGCTTGCAAAAGGTTAATATGGATGATCAAACACCTATGTGCCTATATATGTATGTCCACTGAGTTTGAGTACTGCTTTAGCACATGTTACAAAAATATCCACCGTTGTCACACATAAAGCAGACCAATGTTTCAAAGCGTTCTTTTGTTATTCGAACAGCTGCATTATAAGTGCTATACCCGTGAGCATGGACCCCATAAGTATACCAAGAGCTAGAGGAATCATGATCATCAGTATAAAATGGAGCTCCAGAAGTACCTCCTGCTGTATCGCAAGTGTGTCTGATCCTTTTGCAGTTCCTACCCCACCAACCACAGTTTATTCTAGATGCACCAGAGCAGCTGCCACAGAAGTAACAGTTGGGTGGGTTAATTGTTGCTTTTTTTTTATCACCAGGGTATCCACACACTTCTCCAGAAATTGTAGGCATCGGGTTTCTGTAGGCTATACCCAACCATGATGAGTGGTAGTCACTGCTATCATAGAGAATCCATGCAAAATCATAGTTTTCATCTTCTGTATTTTTGTAAACAGTTTTTATCCAAACTCTTCTCCACGTCATTTCATGTCCATATTGTCCATTAACACAATTACGTTGGATGTGTAAATTTAGGTTGCTTAACCATTCACCATTTTCATATACGCAATGTGCTGCAGTTACAGCATGATACGGACCAATCAAAAATGCAGTGCATCCAGTCTCTAGATACCCAATAGCCCTTCCCGGAAAGCTTGTAGTAGATGCCCAATAACGGTTATCACTACCAATGATTGATCTCTTATTTACATTATTACTGTAGTCAGACTCGTTGGAAAAAGATGGTGTATATATGAAAGAAGAATTGATCCTTGCTGCCTTTTCAAGTATTGCTATTACCTCTTCATCACTGGCTATACTTTCAATCCCAGTAGAGTCCATTGATATCCAACGTTCATTTTTAATCTCTTCATTTGTAAAACTGTACTCATGTTCATTGTTGAAATTGTTAAACTCATCTGCTTTTTGGTTGTTTCCCATTATTTTACTTTCTGGGCTCTCTCTACGGCCTTCTGATCCATGAGGAATTGCTGCAACTCTCCCAAATGCCAAGTAGATGAGAACACCCAGTTTCAACATAATTGCTGTAGCTATATAGCTAGCTATAGCTATGACTTAAAGTATAATCAGCTGGCCTTTTATCATCAGTGGAAGCCACATATTATAGGGACTCTATAGCTAGATCTGTTTAACGAGATTTTGTGGTTTTATATGTTAGCATATAAGCTATATCTACTATCACACATATAGTTGAGTATAGCAACATGGCATTGCATACATTTTTATATTATGATCATGAGGTGTAATTTTCTACTTTTTAAACCTTTCATTTTGTATAATACATCTTCAGAAATCCTGCTTATTGCTTCCTGTCCCATGCTGCATGCTTATCGCTAGGAATGCATGGGTTCTATGTTTGTCCACAAAGTCCTCCGTCAGTTCGCGCGCTATCAACCTGAAACTAACCTTACATCCTTCAGGGACATCCGTGGAGTGCCCTAAGGTGCAAAACACAATTTCTATACATAGTTGTTTAAGTACACACAAACCATTGCAAAAAGACGCTATCTATTCCTCGTGGCTGCATGGGCTCCATTGGGTAGCAGCTTCATTTTATTACCAATCACATCAACACAACATCTTATCATAGGCATGAACAATATTTCACTCACACATGTAAATGTACAAGGAATAAATTGGTCACTGAGGAATATATCATCTAAAAAACAATGTTGCTTTATGTGTAACTATGCATGCATTAGAAGATTTCACTGCTGAAACATTAAAAGTGCAGGTTGCAATATGATTGCTCTAAATTTGTATTGGAATCATTTATAGATCAGTTAATAAACTATTTTAAGTGATACATACAGTTTTACCATTGCATACATAAGGTGTGAGGAAAAGGAAAAAACAGCAAAGGAAAAAAGATCAAAAACTACATTATTTGATTTTAATCAGAACAGTTTATTGTAGCGATACAATAAAGCAATTTCCATTAATCCAAAACATACTCTTTGCACCTACATTGTTATCCAGGGATTTGATCAGAAATTGCTCTATTTGGGATAATTATGTGAGATGTACAGTCTATATAGTAGACAATCAATCTCCACAAATTCCACCTGCTAACATTAGTAAAGTTTGGACTATTCTCACAGTATAATTTTACACAGATAATAGAAATATCAAAGACCAACTGAGCACATATGTGTACCAGTAAAGAGACACAAGGACACACTTATACTGTTTCCAGCAACCATGTTACCTAGGTGATGTCCAGTAGTAATAATACAATATTCTTGCTGCTGCTTGGAGGTCAGCTGTGCACACTCCTTGAATTTCATCTTCCCATGCCACATGAAGAGCTACAAGACCAGCCATGCATTTGACTGATTGGTACACCACATTCTTTAAGATGTGTTGAAATTGAATGTTTTTCACAAGTCAAGTAACAAATTTCTATTGGCTATATAATGACCTATTGAAATATACTTCACAATATGCCTGTAATGGATTGAATACATTATCTTTGTGGTAAATTATATCTCACAAATTAGATATACCTAAATGGGATAATTGCTACATTATGAGCTAAATATATATTCTGCATGGCTTCATGCGCTTTTCTGTAATAGTGTACTCTTGTGAATGTTGTGCATGCACAAATCCAAACTATCTGCATGTGCCAATTATATATACGTGTATCATTATAATCATGCCAAATTTTTGTCTTTATCTATATATGTCACAAGAATGTTGCCTATTTGTATTGATATTTTGGGCCAAGGATTCAGGATAATTTCTTCTTTTGTATTAATTCTAGTGACCAGTCAACACATTAATTTCCTTTTGTTTTTTTGTAATATTACTACATATTAGGCAGCTGTTGCCATGGAAACATTTCTATACACAATTTAATAGGAAAAAGCAGAAACAAGATGTACGTAAATAATGATTAATTAATAATTATCTGACTATATTAGCATAGCAAGTTATTCTCAATGCACACTTAACAGCTATGACAGCAAAATAACAATTCTTGTGTAGGCAAGGCAAACTGATCTACAAGATGTAATGAACCTGATAAGCCTGCACTATACCTCTCCCTAACTGAGTGTAATTATAAAGGAGTTACTATGGACTTGTAGGGATGCTCTGGTAGTCCCTTTGAACAGATACGTATATCAGTCCTTTAGAATTCATTTAAATGCTACAATGCTATACCAATACTAATTGCAGTAGTAACTAGTTAGTACAAAGATAGTGTATCAGTGCATCAAGTTATAATCATCAGTCAGCTCTAGACTTAATAGGTCTTCACATGCTATAGGAAGCAATGGAGAATTCAAGAAAAATTCAAATTCATATAGCCCCCCATCACACAGTGGTTGCCAATAACATGTTGTTCAATCAACTGTTGTCAGGAACTACTGCAACTAAACAATCAAGATAGACGAAAAGATTTACCTGCATCTTTTAATAATGTGTACTTTAAAAACAGTCATTTAGGAAGAATGGCTATTGTGGATCATGCAGTTGTTTTCAAAGGACACAGGCTTCATTCAGCTATCTTATTTCCTGTGACTTTTGCAAGGAACACATTTGGGTCAACCATCCTGTACATAATCCATACCTGGATGAAGAGATATTGGTTGTATAATAGTTTTTTTTCTTATTCTGTACTTTTATCAATAATGTATGTAAACTTGAATGTTACTATAAAGGTTATATAACAATAATAAACTACAAATGTAAAAGTGGTGTGTGGAGTTACTAGGCATGTCTGACAAATTCTGTTAACAAAATTTAATCTTGTGTCATTTCTTTCACTATCTTTCCCATCTGAATGGCTTAACCAATAAATTTAATGATTCCTGCCACTCAGTCCTTCTTTCTTATTTGAACATGTTGCTAGGTAACTGACATTTGATTGCCATGACAATTCTTTTGTAAATAGATTAATATATACTGCACAATAAGCCATATATTTATGTAATAAACTGTTAGTTTGTATAAATTGTACTTGAAGTTCAAATTACAGTTTGAACATACTCACAAGTAAGTATTCTTTCATGAGGTATTATGCTTATCATAACATTTGAACTTAAAAGAAAAAATAACACTACAGACTTCGTTTAAAGCGGCTATGTAGTTAGTCTGATTCCCTAAACAAGATGACCTACCAACCAGTGTAGTTTAGGGCGTGTGCAACGCCAGTGTTCCTCAATTGAGCTTCAGTTTAACAACGGCCATTTTGGATTCACATAATTGATTAAGCAAACATAAAACAATGAGGAATCAATGACTACATCTGTATCCTTGATTCTTATAACGTCCTGTGTTGTGCATGAAACATGCCACTTGACATGTTAATTTATGCGCTTGCAAGAGCTTGTATGTTTAAAGTAAAATGTACTGGGTTACTGCACATATGAACAATTATTAGAGTTTCTTGATAGCAATTAAGCTCTTCTGTTTATCCACCTTATGATTTGCGTTGCTATGAATAGCTGTTTTCGAGCGCTCGAGTCTAAAATAAAGGATTAAGGATTACTGTGCCGAAACAATCAGAGGTTCATTAAGATAATTAAAAAACAAGCTATCAAAATGATCACTTGTTTTTTAATTAAGCACTTCTATTCATGGGGTCACTGAACATTTTATGATTTGCTTCGCTGGATAGCCATAAATGATTTCTAGTCGAAACTCAATAACAACAACACCATTCTGAAAAGGCCGGTTCATGTACTACATGTTGTCTATTGTTCTCGAACATGACATTAACAAAGTTTTGCTTCCACGATTTTCCGCCAAGTTCACGATGTTTCCCGCCAGCAATTTCTAATAAATAGGCAAGGAATTTTTCAGTCTTTGGCCTCCGGGCTATCAACTCTGGAGGTCTACTTTGGTGTGGATCGATGCGCCAACCATTCTTGGAGTACGAGCAATGGTACATGCCTATCCGAAGGGTCATCGGTGTTCGTATAGTGGGGTGGTCTCTCTACCTATGGGTTAGTGCCTGGAGATGTATCTCACTATTAATCCTGCTTGTGTGTTAAATTGGCACTTGCGGATTCTTGCTATACGACCCGTACCTGGAGGTTGGTGTGGTCCAGTGCCACTACGTAGTCGGTCAGGAAGTTATTGTAGGCTGCCACATCAGGTTGGTTTGGAAGCATTTGCATTTGCATTTGCATTTGGAATTATACATGCGCATGTGCTCAATCTTTATGTCCGTATATGTACGTCAATAATATATGCTGGTAATTATGTATTATCTAATTCTTTCTTGTAGTTCATCGATGGGTCCCTACTCTAAAGCGACCTGGCCGATCCCAATGAGCTAAAGTCTGTGTACAGTGCTCTCAAGCTGCGTTGTGTGCACATGATGATTCTCATTGGTGGGAGTTTGTGGTCCGCCAGGGTCGGGCTTGTTCTGTCCGTAGCGTGAGGCAGGGCAAGACTAGTAACTGGTCACAGGTCGGTCAGGTACGCCGGACCGTTCCCGAGCAACTTCTCTTACGACGCAAGTAGTGGAAGTGTCAAACGGAGTTGAGAAACCGGAGGCCATTTGGGGCACGAAGTACTTCTACCTCCTCGTGGTGTGCCCTGGGATCACCTTTACTACACTCAGTAAAGTGATGCGAAACGAAGTACTACAGCAGCGATCCAGTATAACATTCAAAAGGAGTATGCAACCATGAAGAACATATTTAAGAACTACATGATTGTTTGAACTGTTTTTCTTTTTTTAATTTTAAAACCATGTATACATGTATATTTCAGAATTATCAAATTAAAATGATCATTGTGCAGTGGTTATTATACAATCCCAATTGGCGATAATAATAAGATTGGTATAACCCAGCTCATCACAAAACTAAGCATTCAGTATACTCTTGTAAATTATTGTATAACAAGTATTATTAAATTCCAAAGGCCGTCACATGTCCCTTAGATTGTGGCAAGTTGCAGGACACAGACATGTATCTTAAATGTAAATCGTTTTGTAAGTAAAACGAAAAAAAGGGGAAAAGTATGAAAGTAAAACAAAAAGGGAAAAGGGGAAAAAAGACGAAAAAGGAAAAAGGGAAAAAAGACGAAAAAGGAAAAAGGGAAAAATGACGAAAAAGGAAAAAAAGAAAACAGAAAAAAGGAAAACAAAAAAGAAAAAGGAAAAATGAAAGATGTATTATGTATGATGTGTACTCCAGAGAATAAGAAGAGAGGGGTAGTGTACCAAGTCCCTTGCACCTATATAGGTGAGACTAAGAGGACTCTTAAAGAACAACAAAAAGCTTATTATTATATAATAACTAAGCTATAATTTGTATATAATTAGTATATATTATTAATGTGCCCAAGGTAAAAAGACATAAATGATGCCAGTGAGTTGTGGTTATAGGGCTATACTTCTACCTGCTCGTCATGTACCCTGGTCAGATGATGCAAGAAGAAGTATATACAGTAAAGCTTTACAACTGAATGGACGGATCAATCCAAGTATAACAGTAACATGTACATTAAAAGTAATGATTTTCATTGTATTAAGGCATATATGCCATTAAACTTATATAGGATTCACAGAAGATCAAGATAAAAAAGGCAAAGACTCCCAGGATCGATCACTGATAAAGGGTGGAATTCCCAGAAACAGCTGTCTCACCCAGTGGAGTAGATGAAGAGAGGAAAGGAAGAAAGAAAAGACTCCAGGGACCTGTATCTTCATTCAAAGCTCTCTCCAGGTTTAGTTCCCCTATAGGCTTTTTACAGAATAGGCACAGCATATAGGAAAATGGTATATTAGATGTTATATATCATATGAAAAATCTAAGATACCATTTTCCTACATGCTATATGCCTATTCTGTAAAAAGAGCCTATAGGGGAACTAAACCTAAAGAGAGCTTTAGATGAAGATACAGTAGTCTTTTCTTTCTTCTTTTCCCTTCTTTCATCTTCTTCTCCACTGGGTCAGACAGCCGTTTCTGGGAATTCCACCCTTCATCAGTGATCCTGGGAGTCTTTGTCTTTTTCTTTATCTTGATCTTCTGTGAATCCTTGTATATATGTATTAGCTCAAAGTGGAATGGTATAACTGCAAATTATACTTTATGAAGAAAGAAAAACTGGAACAATTCATTAAACAATATTTGCAATTTATTAATTCTTTTAAACTTGTAGCTACTCCAATATTAAAGACTAAATTTTTTATATGTTGCACATGTACTTAATCCATTTTTGATTACTCCAGCTGATGATATTAATTTTAACTACATAAAAACTGCAAAAATATGTATAGATATAGAATACCTACCATTTAGACTTTTTAATTTATTACAAAGTAGGCATATAAGCATGCAGGAAAGGTGTATTAGATTATTCATGCAAGGAAGGACACATTTTAAATTTGTTATAGTATGCTTGTACATGGCATTGACTAATGCAAGACTTCCAGTTGCTTATATGTTATTCATGCAGTTTTATTCAAAAGCAAGTTAGCAAAATTTACTATCTTAATATTAGTATATATCATTAGAGGAGGTTGGGTGCATTGTGGGAGTGAAGAGTGATTGTCAACTATCTAGACTCTTTATTATGTAAATCAGGACCTGCATGAAAAGCTGCAATTTTGCAGATGCAGCAATTCCTGTTGTAAAATAAAATGATGATGATGATGATGATAGATCTGTAGCGGCCATTTTTGACAATAAAATTAAAAATGGCAACACAATCGACTTCATGTGATATCTGTGGGTCCGTCGACTTTTCAGTAAACGATGGGTTATTCTTTTGTTCTGAATGCGGTACGCAGTCCCAGGTAATACCATCCATCCTATCTGAGTCATGTTAGTCGTTTCTTTTAAGGAATTATTCTAAAAATTGTTATGTAAACCATTTGCACTACATCTACATGCATTTTAAAAGTAAAACTAGTGTTTGCCTTACCTTATAAGGGTAATTAGGATAATTTTGAGTCCTAGATCATCAGATAAATGCATGTTGTTGGAGTTTCTAGTACTTGTGATTACGTATATATACAATACACTGTTTTTTTAGTTAGTAAATATAACGTTTCAGCAACAAACCTGAAATTTAACCTAGTAAATGATAAATTCATGTTAATAAATATTCATGATCAATTAATTCTCTTATATGTTCCAGCTCTAGTCAGTGATCAAATGTGAAATGCATTTTAATTTTTTTTATATTATACTGTAATGCAACTCAATAGCAATTGATACCCAAATATTGCAACCTTTTGCTGTGTAGCATTTAGTTGAAGAACTGACAGAGCGTCAGGACGATGCAGCCCGCACAGTACTGCTCAAAAAGAAAAAGCAAAAACCCAAAGAAGACCAACTGGAGGAGATTGAGGACTTGCCATCCTTCGATGCAAGCTTCTTAGAATTGATTCAGTTCACTTTGAAACGTCAAACTGATGCATTGCTTCAGCTGGGTTACCATGACAACACACAGGTATGATGATATAATATAAATGCACAATAAAATCAGGCCGATGATCTGAAGTACATACTCCTAGCTCTACATAATGTAGTTAGAGAAATTAAACTATTAAAACTATAATGGTTTGATTCACTTGTTTATAACTAGTTGTTGATCTTCATTTCTTCTGTTTCTGATGTAAGGAATATAAGGAAAGTTTTGTAAGATTATTAAAAACTTAGGTTAAGCCATGAATCTGCCCCTGAAACAGTCACTTGTGTGTAAGCAGATGTCTACTTTAGACTGTAGATATGCGGATTCATAAACAGTCTATATACATTCCTTGCAATAAGTTTCGATCGACAAAAGGTCACATATGCTATCAGCCAATTGACTGACCCTGTAGACAATAAAACTTTAAAGCTGGGACTGAGTCTACTATTGCTTTGATTCTTTAGAGATTTGTGAAACAGTTGTGGTTCAAGTTATTGATAAAGACTACACATGACCAGCAGTTCAAGTTCACTGTAGCTACTACAATTCCTCTGTTGTACATTGGGTTGGCCTATTCTGAAGAGAGTGTTACACTTCTCCAGCTGTTTCAGTAAGTTGCCCTGGATCCTGTTATGCCAATCCTAGGGATTGCATGTGTATCTTACAGGAAAAGGAATGAAACCATCCTAAATAGATTAGGTTTGTGTTTAAGGTTAACTTCTATTAGAAGGTGGGCAGGCTTCTATTAGAGGCAGGCTTCTATCAGAGCTAGGCTTCTATTAGAGGCAGGCCACTATTAGAGGCAGGCTGCTATTAGAGGAAGACTGCTATTAGAGGAAGACTGCTATTAGAGGCAGGCCACTATTAGAGGCAGGCTGCTATTAGAGGAAGACTGCTATTAGAGGCAGGCTGCTATTAGAGGAAGACTGCTATTAGAGGCAGGCTGCTATTAGAGGAAGACTGCTATTAGAGTTGGGCTACTAATGGAGATGAGCTGTTATTAGAGGCAGGCTATTGCTTATAATTCTTGTGTAGGTACTTTAATACAGGTCAGGTGCCTTATTTCAGACTACTGTCCTTGTTTGGAGACAGTTTCAAGTGCTCAGAGCACAAGACAAGATTTCAGACAATCTCTGTGAGGACCTACCTTCTATTGGACATTCAATATTTGGTCATTGCTATGGAAACTATATGTTTCTTCTGTAAACTAGGCTCCTTTAAACCCTGATACCATTTACAATCAGTGTCGGAAGACTTACTTGGAGTTAGAGCTGACTCGTCCTCCTCCTCCACGTGTTCTCCGTTTGGCTGAGTTGTTGTTGAAGGATTTGTATCTTCCACCCGAGTTGTTCCCTCTCACAGAAAAGTTGATGAAAATCATTTCCTTTAAGGAAGAAGGTGCCTTTCTGAAAGATATAAAACGGCTTGCTAGACCTGAAGTAAAGTGTTGCTCTGTCGTCATTGTATTACTGAACATAATCTATGGTTTTGATGGAGTTAGTGAATTGTAAGTTCAAGTTACTCCAGCCATTATAGGATGTATTACAAGATGCATTATCCTATGTACTTCTACATGTGTGTGTACACTTGTTTATAGTCAACCCTAGACTGTGTTTCACATATTAATGTATTTCACAGACTCAGTAAAATGGGGTTACAGCTATATATGAATAATCTAACACACCATTTTTCTTACATGCTACATCTGCTTTAGAGTAAAAGGCCTATAGGGAACTAAACCTAGTGAGAGCTTTGGATGAGGATACAAGAGTTTTCTCCTTCTTCTCCACTGGGCCAGACAGCTGTTTCTTGGAATTCCAATCTTTATCAGTGACCCTGGAAATCTTTGACAATGTCTTCTTGATCTTTTGGGAATCCTTCATATGCATTCTCTTCTCTAGCAATGAAGATGATATGGTTCTGAGGCCAAATGGTGATTCACCTCATGTCATGTTTTGGCCCGACTGGGTATGTTACTACACAGCTCAAAAGACTAAAAATACAAAGATTCCCCAAGATACCAGGTCTGTGTCATATATATTTATAAATACAATATTTTATGATTATACGCTAATGAAGTCACCACTAATTAGTGTGAATAGCAACAAATATTACTTTGTTTATAATTAGTATATGAGAAGAATGTGAATGGAACATTGCTCTGGAAATTATAGTTCAGTGGCAGAGCACTGGTGTGATTTAACTAGCTGTCACGGGTTCACTTCCCAACAATTACTTCCCTCTTCGTGTTTGGGAATTACTTGTGGTTTGATTATCACTTCTATTATTCATAGACACTGCATGCATGATTATCTTTTAGATCACCTTCACAGGATCAGATGGCTGTTTCTATACTTGGATGCATCCATCTCATTTATTCTTTCATTCAGCTGCCAAATATTCTCACCTAAATACTTCAGCTTATCCTTAACAATATGGTGCCTTAAACTATAGATTCATATTAGCATATATGGCTTGCATGCCTCCTTTCAATCAAATAATCTAACTCTTTTTAGTTTTAAATCATTTCCCTTTCGCTTAGTCAACTGTTTCGCTTGAGAGATTACAATGAGTACATCACCTATTGCGGTAATGTTATTCTGAAGAAGTTCAGACTTCCAAATGAAAGTATGTAAGTAGATATATGTATACATCGATGTAGTTGTCATGGTAACACAAAATGTCTCCTTGATTAGAAATTAGGGTCGACTATACTGATAGTTTGTCCTATCTGTTTGACAATGTAAGACAGTCAAGTGCTGTCAGAGATGAACAAGAAGAAGATCAACCTGGTTATCATTTCCTGTCGCTCATAAAGTTATTGCATCAGAGGGAGCACTACTGTCGGATAAGAGAACCATTCATCTCCTCCGTGCAGTTCCTGTTGGACTTGTGCTGTAACACTATGCAAACTACACAAGAACTGCTACTGGCAGAAATCCATGATATTGAAGAATTGTTAAATTCACAAAATATAATTATGAATAACATTTATAAAATATTTGCCTAGTTACAGCTTTTTTTAATTTTTTGCAGGCTCCATTTAGCCATTGATAGTACAGTACATGTATGCCCCTATATGATTGCGCAAGCGTAATAAAATGTCTGAAGAAATCTTGAAGACGAGAGATTTGTTATCACTTTTGCAACAATTTTCTTCGTCTACGTTGGAGAAGCTCTACGCGCATGCTCCAGCCTGCCTCGCAGTGTATAGGTAACTCAACTGTTACATTTTATCATTGGTCATGTTGCCGATTACGCGTGACGTCTTCGTTTTATAATTAGAGAGCTCCCGGCTGTGGCGAAGCAGTACATTGCTCGATTGCTCTTCCTTACCCAAGATGTCCCTATATCTCTTCTAGTTGTAAAGTCGTGGTCCTCACTAGCCGAGCAGAAGTAAGTCATGTTTAAGGGTCCTAATGTAGGGGGGTTCCTAATGTACACGTGTGATCCAATCAAATCGCATCCTCAGTGCATGTGACCAGATTGTGGAGAAGCTGGTTTTGCTGCAAATATGGAAGAAGCATAGTATGATGGGTGGAACTGTTGGAATCACAATGACAAAGAGCTTTCAGGATAACATACGAACCTCTATAACTGGAGGGTATGTCATATTGGACGTTTTATGTTCATTTGAGCAAACATAAAAGCATTGTGATTGTGTGACCTGTTTTTGTTGTTGTAGGGGAACCCCCTGGGCTCAGGCAGGTCATGTGGGAGAGGACAAACATGGCCGAGATGCGCAATATATAGTCAAATATGCAGAAGAGAGATGGGAGGTGTGTAAAGAGTATGTGTAAAGAGTGGGTGTGTCATGTGTAAAGTGCATGTATATCAAATATGAAAAGTGGTTATGTAAAATTCATTTTCAAAATTTTCATGTGTATATTTAGGGCATCTTAAATTATATTGTGTCATCTCCAGCTGATTATAATGGAATCATCCGAGATGTGTTGGTAGATTGTGGACTCATGTCAGTGGGGTAAGATGAAGATGAAAATGAAATTTCTATCCTTGAAAATATCTTGTAAATGGTATATTGCAATATTTTTACCTCAAGAGAGCTCTGTTGATAACCTAGGGCTACTGTTAGATCTCAAGGCTACTCTATAATAGCAAGTATGAGTCCTTTCAGTGGACTATAGTGCCACCTCTTTGACCCACCCTCCCTCCTAGGGGGTGGGGAGGGGATGGAGTCACCCTCCTAGGGGGTGGGGAGGGGATGGAGTCACCCTCCTAGGGGGTGGGGAGGGGGCGGAGTCACCCTCCTAGGGGGTGGGGAGGGGGCGGAGTCACCCTCCTAGGGGGTGGGGAGGGGGCGGAGTCACCCTCCTAGGGGTGGGGAGGGGGCGGAGTCACCCTCCTAGGGGTGGGGAAGGGATGGAGTCACCCTCCTAGGGGGTGGGGAAGGGATGGAGTCACCCTCCTAGGGGTGGGGAAGGGATGGAGTCACCCTCCTAGGGGTGGGGAGGGGGCGGAGTCACCCTCCTAGGGGGTGGGGAAGGGATGGAGTCACCCTCCTAGGGGGTGGGGAGGGGGTGTGGTCACCCTCCTAGGGGTGGGGAAGGGATGGAGTCACCCTCCTAGGGGTGGGGAAGGGATGGAGTCACCCTCCTAGGGGGTGGGGAAGGGATGGAGTCACCCTCCTAGGGGTGGGGAAGGGATGGAGTCACCCTCCTAGGGGGTGGGGAAGGGATGGAGTCACCCTCCTAGGGGTGGGGAGGGGGCGGAGTCACCCTCCTAGGGGTGGGGAGGGGGCGGAGTCACCCTCCTAGGGGTGGGGAGGGGGCGGAGTCACCCTCCTAGGGGGTGGGGAGGGGGTGTGGTCACCACAAAGTACGTAAATGCCACTTCCTATATTCGTGACCGGATATACAAACTATAGAAGACACTTTTCCTTACTGTCTTCACTGGACCAGACACTTGTTTGTGGGAACCCATCCTTCAGTGGTGATCCTTCGGAGTCTTTGATTAGACATTATGTTTTTATGTTTGCCTACCTTACAATGACATGGTGGCTCTGTTACCATGGTAACTCCTCCCATCCTTGTTACATTAGGTCTCAGGGAGGAGAACCAAAGATCAGTAAATTAGGTTTCCAGTTCCTTTTACTCAGCAAATCCAATCAAGTATGGTATTTCGTTACACAATATTTGAATTTACTACAAGTGAGTTGACAAATAACACACTTTCTTATGCCCAATTCAAATGTCTTCTGCAGTACCTCTGTGTGTGACAAAACTTAATTTGGAGACTTCCTTATTTTAAAAGCTAATCCCCCATTGTACATATGTGGAATGTATTCATCTATGTGCAGCTCAATTTCTGACTTCTTTCCTAGCTTGTGTTGTGCTTATATACAATCAAACCCACATACACATACAGTACCTAATAAGTTTTAAAACTACATACATACGTATGTTTGCACATAGAATGCTCCATTAAGAATTAATTGCTTCCTTTCTAAAAGGTACTTCTGCCTTTTAGTATAATATCTGTGCATTCTATATAGGGGCAGGGCTGGGGCGGTCTGCTGATGGCTTTTAACTAATGGCCGCTAATGTGTGTTTTGCAACTAAGTGGTAACTAAGCAACTCATTAAACTACCTGAAAGGCTGATTTTAGAGATGTCGTTGAACTGTGATAGTCAATTTAGCTGTTTATTTCTCTACTAAAACACTTTCTCTGTGGGCAGTGTTTTATACACAAGTTGGAATGTTAATCAGTTGGCATTTGCCCCTACTCATTCAACTGTACATACAGTGCTACAGTGCCTAGTGTATACATTCACTTGTTACTGGACTAATTCTTATGCAGGTATTTAATGAGTAGGGTTTTCCTCTACTAGAAGCTGTTTGTTATTGATTGGCTGATTGAAGTTCTATTTTCTACTCTTATAGAAATATGATATGGATAATGTGGAATGTTTAGTCTTCTTGTTACAAATAAGTTTTCTGACAGTTGGCAAGGTAATGGCATGTATCATGCTGTGACTGTTGTTAGTGCATTTAATATGTATGTACACAGGATTACGCAATAGAAGCAATGACTGACAGTCAATTAAAGCTGCTCCAACATTTGAGGGAGTTTGGATTAATATATCAAAGAAAAGTATGTTAGTAACCATGGAAACAGTTACCATGGTATTTTTGCTAATGTGTAGTGTCTCTTACAGAGAACTTCGAAAAGGTATTATCCAACCCATCTGGCAGTAAACCTTTTTAGTGGTGAGATTTTATGTTTACATGACTTTGCTGTATGCATACGTATCTACTCAACTTGAATAATGAGGCTGTTTAAGAGAAATGGGATAGACAGGAGAGAGAGGGATGGAGGTGAGAGGAGAGGGAGAGAGAGGGATGGAGGTGAGAGGAGAGGGAGAGAGAGAGGGATGGAGGTGAGAGGAGAGGGAGAGAGGGTGATGGAGGTGAGAGGAGAGGGAGAGAGAGAGGGATGGAGGTGAGAGGAGAGGGAGAGAGGGTGATGGAGATGAGAGGAGAGGGTGAAGGAGATGTGGTATAAATGAAAGGAAAAGGCAAGAGAACTGGAGGTGAGAAACATGATCAGGGGAAGTTGGATGGTAGAGAAAGATATCGATGGCAGTACTCCCAGGATCAAATGATATTTCCATAGAAATAGCCTTGTTCTAATGGATAGCAGAATTCTATAGATTACTGGTTGCAAATACCCAGTTAGCCCTTGTAGTATTTGTCCGTATGCATTCATTGGCAGTCTAAATAGACAAACCAGTTGACTGTCATATAATGTGTTAAGAACCTCTTTTTGGAGTAAACACTGAACAAAAATGTTTAATTGACTTAGTCATGTGAACTAGGAAAACGAGTTTCAAATCTCATTTATGCACAGTAGTACAATAGACACAATTTTATAAGGTTACATAAAACATAAAATGATTGGTTGTGTAGTCTGTGAGAGCCTTGCTTCCTCCTGCTTCATTCAAGAGAAGTAATGTTATTATGTGGTCAAGTGTGGTGTCTTGTTGACCATAACCTCGTATCAGGGAAGCTGTAATTGATGAATGAAATGAATAGTAAACTTGTAGGATACAGCTCGCTGCACGAGGCAATTAACTGTGAGAATTCCTTTAAAGATGAGGAAACTATTCTTTGGTAGATGTAAACCTAGTCTCATAAGGCATAGAGGCATACAACTGGTATTATGACACAAACTCATAAATGTCTCACTGGCTGTCCCAAGAGTCCATGTATACGTATGTCCAGAAAGAGCTGTCTGGCCTGGAATATTGTGAAATATTATGCAATAGTGCAATAGATCTTGCTTACTGTTTCCTTGGAGTCTCTTGTTTAACTGTTTGCATATGGATTATCTAACACACCATTTTTCTTACATGCTACAAATAGGCCTATAGATACTTAAACCTAGTGAGAGCTTTGGATGAGGATATATACAAGAGATTAAGATCTATTGAACTATTGTGTAATACTTCACAATAGATTCCTTACATCTTGTAGTTACCATACCTACCTATGAGTTCATAGGCACACCTGACAGTCACATCTCCAAATATGATGTCATCTGTACATCATACAATGACTCATATAGTAATGGCCTTGCAGGCATTGGTATGTATTCAATTTCCTTGAGAATACATAGCAAGATTATTTGAATCTAAAAAGATGGATGAGTCCAATTCTTTGAAACATGCGTAAGACTAAACTTTGGTCATATCATCGTCCTTAGTGGAGATATAATCTTCACCAAGCCACGCCCCTGCATTCTTTAATCACTCCCAGTCAGGTCTTTCTCTTTCACCTGGCTCCTTTGAATAAAGCTACTAGTAACAATTTACTATAGCGAATCCTCTTCCGTTCGTTCTGGCACAGCGTCTTTGCTTCTGTCGTCTCGTCCCGTCTCACGGTGATGGCCTTACGCGTGTCCTTGTAGATTGGACTTGTTTGGCAGGTTTTACCTTATCGGTTTGGCACTGCTGCCTGCCGACCAAGCCCAATCTACAACGATTTGCGTCTTCAACTTCTCCATTCTTCCACACCACCGGTTGTCTCTACGCGCGAGTGATCGCTTTTTATAGAAGCCCACCATATAGGTTATTCCCCAGGGAGGGGCCCGAAGGCCTACCTGTTCCTGCCTAGACAACTCCCGAAGGTCAACAAATGAATATCATTATAAGGCAGACTTATTACTGTAAAAGCCCAACTCAGCAGTTTCTTTGTATACTTGCCCTTTATCATGTAGGTGCTAAGTCAACCGAGGAAGGAGAGAAGAGACATGGATTTCTGGTTTTGGAGACAAACTACCACATCACTGCCTACACAGGTAACTAACTGTTGCTAGGCGAGAGGAATTTCCTCAGGAAGTGATATTATGTTTATTCTTCCTTTTAAAGAAATTTTAGAGGCCTTTGAAAATCCCAACACCCCTTAATGAGTATTGATATGAATGCGGCTAATGGTTAAATTGCAAGTGACCACAGCTAATGACTTCCCATCAGAGGCCCTTTTCATTATTGTTAGATACATTAGAAGGGGCTGATCTATGGATAATTGACACAGATACAGTAATGACCTTACTTTAAGCCATTAGAGCTATCTTTTGTTTTCTCAGATTCTGAACTCCAAATTGCAATTTTGGGACTCTTTTGTCAGCTACAATATAGGTATGCTTATTTCCATGGAAACTGTCTTTATCTGTAAAACTATTGTTTTTAATGCTTTCCCCATCACCAGATTTCCAAATATGGTAATGGGAGTCATAACACGTGACAGTATTCATGAGGTATGGCTTAAAAACTTGTATACACTGAAATAGAAGAGTATAATGAGATTCATAGTCTTTATCTCTCCTTTCCTTTCTAGGCTTTAAAAAACGGCATTACAGCAGAACAAGTGAGTTGTAACACCATTTGCATGATTGCATACTAAAAGTGAAAGAGTAAACACGGATACATTACAGTTGAATGTAAAGTCAACTGTCTGTTTTGTTTACTCAAAGAGCATGTTAATAATTGATGTGATAAACAAACCACAACTGAATTAAACATGTTTGGAAGACAAAAAGCAGTCGTCATGGTAACACCTTAGAGCTCTATCCATATGCTATTTCTTCCACTGAGCTATGCATATTATATATATATGTATATATATGTACGGAGCGACATACGAGGGTGTTGGTGACGCACTGGAGCAACATCAAAATACATCACTAGATTGCACAATCGTAAACTTGCATTCTTCATTATATCTTGATTATTTTGCAACTTTAATTAAGCAAAACTTCGCCAGACGTTTGACATACACATGTATCATGATATATGTCGGTTTCACAGTGATCTGACCAATTGATCATTTTTATTAATATAACACCTGGTTTCAATATAAATTTCCTATAGGTTTTCTATAGTCCTATGGCATTTTATATGCAGACTTTGTCCTTCGTTTTCTACCAAACCGAGACCTAAATAAAAAATCCCTTAATTAAAAATGAGTTTTATACCCTAAACTTTATGAAACTATGCCCATTCTGTTGCTAGGTCCTTTCCTGGAGCCATATGAATTATTTGTATTATTTATATTAGATTACCTTAGTATATTGTAACTTGTACTGTATATAGTGAATCCTCTACAATACAGATATCTATATTGATTTAATACAGTTTATCCTTAAGGGAAATTTTCTGATTTCATAGTAATAGAAATAGAATTTTGGTAATTTGAAACTATTATGCAAAAGGATTTAGTAGTCGTGTGGTTTCTGCTACTTGGAGATTTCATTAGAAGAGACTCATTGTAAAAGTGTAATAAATTAGTCTTTGGTCCCTCAATGTGTTCTAGTGACTGTAGTAAGGTGATACAATTTGGCCATCACAGATATGACAGAGTATGACATTCTGTATAGAATTGCCATCTTTGGCAAAGTGCCATTGTGAACAAATGTGCTAATCAAATTCACACAGAGAACAATTTTGCATACAGAACCTTTGTAGATGCAATAATAGACAAGTATGCAAGTTAAGAGTGACAAATTTCATTTTTCATTCATATTAACTGCATAAACAAGTGACCCTGTAATAACATTAATAACTGATCCATGTAAAGTTACAGAATAATGTTGTCTATTGTTATGATTTGTAGCTAAAAGGTATTCATTTTCATTAAATATTTTTGTCTGAAAGTGAGTGATTTCTGATCTCTCGATGTTTTATTAACTGTGTAGGTTCTTTCCTTTATCAGGAGTCATGCTCATACACAGATGCTCTCCAAAGTGAGCCAAAACAAACATATAGACTGAAAATGATTGTAAATGTGAGGTCTCACACCATTTTCTGTCTTTTTGTATCTCCATAGCAACCGATTATACCACCTACCATTACAGATCAAATTAGACTGTGGGAGAGAGAGAGGGATAGACTGCAGTTTAGTGATGGAGTTCTCTACGATCAATTTATGTCAATGGTAGATTTTGAAACTGTTAAGCAGTATGCTCAGGTATGGCCTAGCTATAGATGAGATGTCACATGACTGTCACCTAACAATATCACATGACTGCATCCTGTTAAATTATATAGGAGATTGGGGTGCTTGTGTGGCAAAATGACAGTAAAAGGTTACTGGTTGTGTCACGAGGGGGTCATGATCAAGTCAAGAGGTTCTGGAAGAATGTCAGGCAGGGAAGATAGCAAATGTCATAAAAACAATTAATAATTAATTAACTGCAAGAGACTTTGTTATATCTATAGCATGGTGTTCATGTAATTTTGAAAAGGGGTTAATTGCACCTTAGTCATGGCTGCATGTATACGTACAATGGCTATGATGTGATAAAAATAATTGCCACCAGAAGTATATATACCACACTGATGAACCCTAAATAGTGTGAAACGACGTCGACTGTCTGGTTAATTCTTGTGCATAATTTTTGTCATATATATATTGGTTAACCTCATGGGAGGTGATCACTGTCCATGGTTACCATTATAATAGGACTTTGGTCTCCGATGCAACCAAGATCAGACTTTGATCACTTGTGATATATATGTATATCTTGCACTGTACACATGATTGTTTCTAATTAAACATACTGTATATACATAATATATATATATATGTTTAATTAGAAACAATCATGTGTACAGTGCAAGATAATTTATACATATATATCACACCTGTAACCAAAGTCTGATCTTGGTTGCATGGGAGACCAAAGTATATATAATTTTATGTACATGTACTGTAGAATGGTGGACATATATATGAAATAGCAGCTAATTACAAAAGCAAAAAAGATTGCAATTGCCTACATATATGATCGATGATGCATGTCACATGGCAATCCATATCTTTAAAGGCATATACATATATCGGGGAGTACTGCCGTACTCTCTAAGTATATAGGGATGACATGAAAAATGTATTACGGGTTATCACCCTTGGAGCGCTAGCGTTGTTGGGTTTTGGTCCACTGAATAAAGTGCAATGTGGATTTCTTATTATGCTTGTAATATAAATATTGAGTGTCGGACTTCCTATAAGCAGCTGCAGGATACATGCATATGAATAATATAAAACATTGGATAATATGTATTTTGATATTCTCACTTCATTAATTATATATGACTCGATTTGATACTTCTAATATACTGCAAATATATACAAAATGCGCAAATTTAAGACAAATATTGAATTAAAAAAATTTGAAAGTGGATCAATTTACAAATCTGCTAAATTGTCATTATTTACAATTACAATTAAAGGTCTAGATATAGAAACTGTCAATTTATATAAAGTATTCAAAATGTGCATGTTAATAAAGCAGCTGCCTTGTACAGCAGCTGGTAAATAATGATTCCTATATATATAACTGCAACATCTCAACACTGACTGGTGAATTGACTGAATTTGAACGTGTGGCTAAAAGCTGATCTCATTATGTAATCTGAGTAAACTCCTTCAATTACTGCATCGTTAAAATCTTTATCAGCTATTTCATAGACAGGACCTCCTTGTCGATTGCCAACATATATACAAGGTCGTCTCTCTAATTCCCAATTCAACTTGTAATACATTCCAGTGAATGTTCTTTCTTCTTCAACATGTTCAGGAAAAAAATACCTAACAGAGTAGTAGTTATTAAAAGTTTTGCCATTTGTAAAAGGACCGAGGTATGGTGAAAATTCCAGTGGAATATTCCAGAACTGACCTACATGTAAAACATAGAAATGATATTAAAATGTATGCATGCATGTATGTATACGTATGTAGTTATGGATGTATTGATGTACGTGTATATGTACTGTATGTACAAATGAACTGTCATATGCCAAATTGATAAAGGGAGATCAAGGTTTATAAAACAAATTCTCACCAGCCAGCCCATGAGAAGATGGTGCCAACCCAAGTCCTCTGGCAACTCTGAATTGTATCAAATCTACAGTTACTGGATCATTGGTCACCGGATCCCGCAGCTGCCTTTGCATGCAGTGTATAAACATTGCCAATCCATTGTCTCCACAATTAGGTACACTTACATACACTCTCCTAATAAACTTGCGGATGGCAACTCCATCAATTGTTACAGATTCTATTTCTTCACCGTTAAGTGTTACTCCACATGAATCCAAGGAGACAGATATTTGATGGCAACTTCCATTATTACCCTCCGTCTTTATAGAAATTTCAGACATTACATTCAAATAGGGAGTGGCAGCTTGGAATAGAGCATTGACAGAGACGCATGCATCGGATATCAAGTTAAAATATCGATCAGCAGTTCCATGGATCTCATAGCATAGCGATATCATGTCCATATCAAATATGTCTTCTGTGTTCCCACTCACAGGAACAGTAAACAGGGGATCACCTGTTATTGTTGTGTTTACAGATCTTGTTTGTGTATCTGTAACAAACAATACCATTAATACATTGAAAATACAAAATAAAGATGCATTAATTTGAATGCAATTGTTTGAATTCAGTCTACAGGACTGTTTTGGTTCACCTAATAACAAATATAGTGTGCACCAATCCTAAGTTGCTACACAATTGAACCACAATACAGATTATATGTAACAGTATACAAGGTGAAGTAAAGTTTGTCTATCTATATTAATTAATATAGACATGTTACATATACGTATGTATACACTCCATTGCTGGGGTAACCAAGGCAAATTATATTCCACAACTGTTGTATAACTATAATAAGAGGCATTTTGGCCTCTTATTATATTATAACTCAGTAAACGCTGACAAGTCTAGGGGTGGAGTGTATAACTATTACATGTAGTTACTAAGATTTCTTCTAACTGTGCCAAATTTATCTTTAAGATAGTTTATCTTTAGTCTTTTGAGCATCACCAGTCACTGAAGAAGACCCTAAAATGCCTGATTCTCAAGAACCAAACTGCGTCTCTAGATGCTCAAAAGACAAAAGATGAATCAGAACTATCTCTTTCCTACAAAAATACCACATCCGCTGACTGCACATTATTAACTAAGCACCTACCACTGCCCTTATCTGTGATGATAACAGTCGCTGTTGAGGGCTTTCCAACTGCAATACTTGGAGATTCAGGATGAGGTTGTATGGCTATTAGATGGATGGTAAAGTGCTCTGCTTCTTCATCCTCTGAATCTCGTGTGATGGGGAGGGGGAAGGATGTTAGGGTTACATCAGGACCAAAAGTCACTTTATGTGGTCCAGCGGTAAAGTCTTTAATCTCTATAGAAGAGAAAAATGTGTAGCAAAACCCCATTCAACCATAGCATGGACACAAAATGGAGTTGACAGTGATTTAGGTATTGTGAGATTTTGGGTGACTGGGAATGTTCGCTTTGGGAGAAGATTCTAATACACACAAGAGTTTAAAAAATTCTGTTACTAGTGAGTTTTATGGCTAAAGTAATCTGATGTGTAAATGTAGCATTAATTGGTGACATTAAAGTATTACAGATCATCTACAGAAGACATAGGAAGTTCAATTATGCGTGACTAATGGTTTGATCTGATATTCATGAGATGCACATAAGAACAGACTGCAAAATAGAGGAGGTCTTACCAAAAGCTGTCCCATTTTCTGTTATTACATTGACACAGAAAGTTTCCCTAAGGTGTCCTTCAGCTAAAACAGTAATTATCACATTCCCATCTTCTTCAGTACCTTCATATTTTGTTTCTGAAAAAAAAACTTCAACTACAGGAAGAAATTTCGCTTTCTGTAAAGGTAGATTGATTGTACAGTAGTCTTGATATAAGATGATCAGATTAAATGACCATTAGTTAAGCCGGAAATTCATATTCCATTTGATATGTCATATATCGTATAGTGGATATCTTTCAAGGGAGAAATTTTTTATGAATTGGTGAAATATTTTTGGGAGAAAACATTTGCTGATAGCCGCAAAAACATAAAATACTTAAAGGTTATCTTCCCAATACTAAATACATATATCATAAACAACACATTACATCAAACATACCATCATTGTCTAGGATTGTCACCATAGTCCTAACTGGCCCCTTAATTGTGATGTTTTTATCAGCAACAGAAGGATCTACCATAAGATCTAGGAACAGCCTCTCTTCAAAGTCCTCAAGTACATCATCATCTGTGATGTTTAGTCGGACAGTCACACTTGTTTTACCAGGTGCAAATGTAGCAATTAAGGGTGTTGCAGTAAAATCTTCACCTCCTATGGAAGTTCATGTATAATAAAGAATGGTCACATGACAGTCACATGACTGTAAATAAAGCAAAAGAAGACAGACTCCTGTATCCTCATCCCAAGTACGTACTTATCAGGTTTAGTTCCATATAGGTTTTTTAATTTATTACAGAGTAGGAGTATAGCATGTATTAGATTCTTCACATGTTACATACGTACCAAGAGCTGTGTCTGCAATAGGTGTAACCACAACTGAATATTCAAATGAAGCTGGATTTGTGGCACTTATGGAGATTAGGACGGAAGATGAGGGATGATCCTCCGATACAGTCAGGTTAACTGAAGCAAAGTATACTTGCAAACCTACACAAAAAGAAATGAGAAATTTCACAAATTATTCTAAAAGAAAAAGAACAATATCCTGCATACGGTAAATATCTCATATTCCATACATTAAATTCTCATCTTTTGATAATTTGAGCATCTAGAGACACTGTCGCTGAAGAAGACCCCCAGGGTCGAAACGTCTGACGGAAAAGAGAACGAAAAACTGCGTCTTTAGATGCTCAGATTATCGAAATATGAACCATCCAAAAGATAGGTTTGATGCAGTTAGAAGAAATCCTTATTCTATTATTAAATTCTCAATTAGGGTACCAGTTGGAATAAGTCAATATGTCATTATACAAAATACTTATTCAAATACAGAAATTCATCAATCATTGCTTTACTGAAAGTGCATTCATTTCAGTGATTTTCAATGTAAATGCTGTAATAGACTAACTTTGCATATCAATAATCTGAACAGTTGCTACATTGGGGTTGCCAAGTAGCACTCTGGAATCCATAGGTTCTTGAAGAACAAGTGTGAATGTTTCAACTCCTTCAAACACACCATCATCAGTTGGACTTGAAAATGAAACCACTGATTCTGTACTTCCAGCCAATATCATAACTGTAACTCTTTCACTATTGAAGTCCACACCCTCTCCTACAGAGGTCAAAGGTCATAGCTTAGAGTGGTATATTATGTAAGTGAAAAAGAAGCAATATAAAAAATTGTAAGAGCTTCATTAATTTTCCATTACCATTAGCTAATTCAATATACCCTCCTAGAACACTACACATTTTACATTTGTGGCCATAGCCTCTAAAACCAGAGGCAAACTGGATTATATGCACCCACAACTGGTAAAACACACCCACTGGGGGATTAAGCACTGAGTGTGAGTGATTAAACCACACCCTGAGCCAATATAAGGTAATCAATAGTTCCAGAACACATTTATATTACTTCTATACCTTCAGCTGTGCCATTTATCGGTTGCACAATCACTTCAAAGTTTTGTGAAACTGTGTTATCAATCGCTATAATACGAACAGTGAAGTCTTCGCCTTCCTTAACTGTATAAAGATCCTTTTCAAACTGCACTTGCACAAATTCTAATGAAGATAATATATGAGTGTAATATATGGGCAATGAATAATACAGTTCACATACAGGTATTACAGTCGACATAAGGGTAATGGCATTCATTCAGCCAAGGATTCACGAAAGATCAAGAAAAAGATAAAGATTCCCAGGGTCACTGATGAAGGGGGGAATCCCCAGAAACAGCTGTCTGGCCCAGTGGAGTAGAAGAAGGAAGAGAAGAAAAGAAGACAGAAAAGAAAAGACTCCTGTATCTTTATCCAAAACTCTCTCCAGGTTTAGTTTCCTATAGGCTTTTTTTACACAATAGACATAGCATGTAGGAAAATGGTGTATCAGGGTTTTCATATAAGGAATAAAGCAGCCATACAAGGACACCACTATTAGGACAGCAACCTCACCAGTAGTATTATCAATGATTGGTATGGTCCCTATCTGCTGGTTCACCCCGCCCACACAATCTGCTGTGGTGACAATAACGTCAAAAGTCTCCTTCATCTCTCTTTCGGAGTCAGTTAGTGTTTGTATTTTAATGACCACACTCTTCTGTCCAGGCTGAATAGCCACTATCACTGTTTGAGGGACATAGTCTGAGCTAGCCATGGCATCACCATTTCTGGTTTCCAAGGTTACATTAAGTGGTGCCACTAATGTTCCTGTAACATTTAATGTTACCATAGCAACCTCCCCTTCAATGACCTCACCAGTTTGCACAGTAACACTGCAAGCTACAACACACAAAAGTGTTATTTTACTAAACATGTATACATATGTGGTCATGGTAGACATGCGTGCTTGAAATGACATTATATGTCTTTCAGTGAATATACGCACCTTCATTATCAACAATTGTCACATAAGCAGTATCGTCTGTTCCTATGACAATTAAATCATCAGTTGGATCCAGAAATACTACTTTAAATGTTTCTTCACATTCACACAGTTCATCCAATATGCTTGACACTGTAAAATTAACAGCAATCATTCCAGGGTCAAAGGTTAAATCAATGACTCGTGAACTACTGCTGATATCGGAATCTACAAAAGAAATAGGCAACATTTCATGAACACATTCAATTACAATTAGTGTTAATTATTATGTGTATATATGTACGTAATGTATACGTACGTATTGTATTGCCTTATATGTGCTGTACTACTAGAGTATATATAGACGATAGAGATTTCTTCTAACTGCACCAGACTTATCTTTGAGATGGTTCATCTTTAGTCTTTTGAGCGTTCTTAGACACTTAAATTCTCAAGATGAACCATCTCAAATATATACTCTACTATTGTCCCATATATATTCCCACCTATGTACGTACGTATGTAAATTCCCACCTGAAATGCTGATGTCCATTATCATGACTTGTACAGTAACTGTTTCTTTGGCAGGGCCATCTAACACTGCTGTAATCATAACTGAATCACCTTCAGTTATCCTGTAGTTCACTGGATCAAATGTTACTATGTAGACTAAAGAAAGACGAAATATTCGAGTATAACCCTTCAATTAAACAGATTTAGATATTGGAAAATTCAAGACTGCTTATCCAAAGGTAGAATTAGAACTGCTGAGCTACATACATACGTACTTAGGTAGGAACTCACCATCATCAAATATTATAACTTCCGTCTGTTTTATTGTTCCTATGCTAATGGCAGGTTGGAATTGTGGGAGAACATTTATTGTTAGAGTAAATGTTTCATTCTGTTCGGTAATATTATCATTTATAATTGGAATCAAAACAATCTTCATAGTTTCTCCAGGCTGGAAAGTTAGGACAGCTGGTATAAACACAAAATCAAGGTCTTCTAAAATTGAAAAAAAGAGACACTTTTTATGCAATCTACTTCTTATTATGCACACAAAGTCTTTGACTATAATTATGTACCGGTAGCAGTAACTCCCATTCCAGATATATTTACATCGAATGGATATGAAGCAATTCCATTTACAACAATCTTTACTTCCGCCATTCCAAAGCTTTCTTTGGTTGCATATCTCACTCTCTCAAAAGATACGGTCAAATCTATTTTAAAAAGAGGGAGTAAGGTAGAGCCAGTTCTTTGTAATGAAACCATGTTACTATCACTGATTTTTACCATAGTTACAAACAGATTACTTTGTGTGGATGGATGATTTGTTGAATGGATGGACAAATGAATAGATACGTAAATGAGTGGATGGATGGATTAATGGATGAAATTGATGTTTACTTATCTTCATAGGTATAACCATATATAGTTTCTGGAATATGATGTTTTAGATAATTCATGCATGAGGAGTTATGCCCCAGTATGATTAAACTTACTATCATCATCAATTATTCTTATAGGAACATCAATGTCAATCAGCGTAAACTCTCCTGAAGTGATAGCTGTTTGATTACTAGGTATAAAAAGTACAGCTCTAAAAAACTCAGTTGGTTCTACTATAGCATCATCTATAATAGTAATGTTGACACAGTTTGTTAGACCGAATAAGCCTGGCTGGACCATTGACATTAGTGAGTCATCGTCAAAGTCATCATTGGCTATAAAGTAAAAGAGAATAGTATGTCTATTATATATGTCTACGTATATGGACGGATGGATGGGCGGATATGGATGGGTGGATGAATGGATTGATGGTTGGATGGATGGATGAATGGATTGATGGTTGGATGGATGGCTGGATGGATGGCTGGCTGGCTGGATGGATGGATGGATGGATGGATGGATGGATGGATGGATGGATGGATGGATGGATGGATGGATGGATGGATGGATGGATGGATGGATGGATGGATGGATGGATGGATGGATGGATGGATGGATGGATGGATGGATGGATGGATGGATAGACCTACATACCAATAGCCGGGCCCTCATTTATTGAGAATCCACTTCCGCTAGCAATATCAAGCGGAGCCATTGCTAATTCTTCTGGTCTGACAAAAAATATCAAAGGATGTGTACTGTCTGTACAGTTCCTAGTGAGGCACACCTCCACTTGACCAATATCCTCAGGCACCACATACTCTGCCTCCTCAAAGCTAACTTGACATACCGCTACAGTAACAAGTGCATTGATACAAGTAATTTGAGAGACATTCTGTACATACTAAAAGACTTACGTTCATTGTCCTCAATGAAGATGATGGTTGTGTCATTTTGACAGGCACTCAAACCTATGAGATCTCCATATGATGTTATCTTCAACTGCAATTGAAATTCTTCTAGTCCTTCAAAGATGGTATCATCTGTGATTAGTACTTGGAACGTACTTCGTGAACTATCAACAGCAAACTCAATAAAGTCATTCTCAAGGATGAAGTCATAAAATACTATAGGGATGGAATTAAAAAATAGAATTGTAGAATTTGGGTGAAAGAGGTCTACTCATAATATTATAGTTTCTTACAATGTGCAGATCCATTTATCGGAAGAATCTGAACTGCAGGCCTATTGTGATTTAATTTGATACTTTGAGAGGTAACCAAGGCAACCTCAAGCATACCACCATCCTCTTTCACAGTGTAGACTGGTTGCTCAAAGCATACTGTTAGCACTAGTAAACGATCAAGTACCCAAAGTGATAAACAGTTCACATAAACAAACACATAAACAGAATATTATATTACTTTTGTTAAGTCCTATCTTTCATTATTTACGTATTTATATTTAATTTCTTTATCTACTCCTTACTTGCTATAATTCATTTCTTTTTATGCAATAAATATTTATTGATCCATGCACTATCTTTCTAAATATATATTTATTCTCAATATAAAGGGGAATACAACTCTAATGCATTGTTATCAATACCACTCACTATCATTGTCCAATATCATGACTACAGATGTATTGGGTAGTGCTTCCATGGTCAAAATATCATCTGCTACATTATAAAACTCAAAGTCAACCTGAAAAATCTCAGCTACTTCAAACTCTGAGTCATCATCGGTTTGAATGGCAGCCGTCACCTCGGTAACTCCAGAGGAAAATGTCAGAATGGTCACAGTATGCTGGTAGTCATCTGGAGCTGGGGGAACAAAAGAGTTGTATGTAAATAGTCATATCAAGGACACTTACTTCTTAAAAGATGTATATATGCAGCATATAGACCGAGAAGTTGTGGTTTGATTATAAGTGTAATTTGTATTCGTGCAATAGTATATTCTTACATATTGCTGTCCTATCACTTGTAAACACTCGAATGGAAATGTTTGTCTCCATCGTCAATGAGGATCCAGGGAGCAGGTAAAGCACTACATTTGCTGTATTTCCTTCCGTAACATCATATGATTCAGATTCAAATGCTACCTTGACAACGGTACCATCAAGTATGTTAACTGTAGTACTACTGTTGGATACTGTAATTGGCCGGCTACCAAGTAGAAAAAGACTAAAGGTCTCAGTTCCCTCAATGACACCATCTTCTAGTGTTGTTATAGTAACAGTGTTTGAACCTGGTGAGTCAGGTGACTCTCCAAATACAACAGAGGTAGTAACAGCATTAAAATCAATCCCCGCTAAAATAATCAGAAAAGGGACATTAAAATAGAGAGATAGTCTTTTCATGTTTTAGTGCTCCATCAATTACAACTACGTACGTATGTACGTACATATACTAACCTACTATATGCCACACTATAAGCACTCCATTCAATTACAACTACGTACATACATATACAAACATACTTTGCACCTGACTAACCCTTTGCAGTTCCATTTGCATAAGTTAATATAACTTCAAACTCAAAGTCATATGGAACATTGGTAACTATGTCAACGGTGAATGAAGCATCTTCCTTTACATTCACACTATCAGGAATGATACTGACTACCAAATCTACAAAATGAGGAACTTGGAATAAAATTCCAGTAAAACTTGGAGGCTCAATTGAACACACCATCATCATCCTTAATGTTAACTGTCATGTCTGTACGACTAGCACAAGTCACGACTGTGGGACACGGGCTGTCAAGTGTTATCATAATTGAAAACATTTCTAAAAGCTCTGCAATGCCGTTATCAACAGTGTCAACTTGTACTGTAGCTTCCTGCTGACCAGGTTTAAAGACAACTTTGTCTGTCAAAGTTAAGTAGTCTTTGTTCAGAACAGCAGACATATCCTTGTATGCTAGTGTCAGGGTGAATGACAAGCGGTGGTCTGCTGAATTAGTTACAAGTGTGATGTTAGCCTTCTCTCCCTCCATCACCTCAACAAGCCTCTCTTTGAGACAGACTTCAAGAGCTACATAAATATATACAATACAAACATACGTATATACTTGACAGGTAATGTGGAGAAATTGTTAGCTTCGTGGGCATTGAAATTGAATGAAATAAGTTGAAACATGAAGAAATTCTACAGAGAAATGAATGAAGTCTATACACCTTTATAGTCTAGTCAGTCACCCAATGTAGCCAAATAGAATATACGTAGCTGACCACATAGGGAAGGTTCTACTATACATGTCACAGTGCATCCTACAAATGATTAAAATGAGTAGGAGCTTTAGCATAGTTAAATTTAAATGAGTTCCTTCATACATAAGCATTTGTTGATATAAACAACTGCATTATGGTTCAGTGAAGAAGAAGAGAAGGAGAAAACTATATTGTATCCTCATCCAAAGCTCTCACTAGGTTCCCTGTAGGCCTTTTACTATCTGTATCTCCCATCAAAATAATCCTTTAATGTTTTTATTCTTAAGTCTACTGATCATGAATATGTAATGTTCTCTTTTGCCACATACAACTGATGCAGTGTAAGGATATGTGTAAATTTAAACCAATAGACTAGGGAGGTTTTATTTTGGACAGGTTGGAGATGTAGCATGTAAGATTATTGATAATCTCACTTACGTCCATCATTATCCGTGATTGTCACTTCAGTCTGTGAAGGTGAGCCCAGTTGGACTCCCAGACTACTGCTGGATGGAGGGACACTTAGGTTTGCCCTCAAGGATTCGTCACATTCTATCTCTGTATCATCTGTGGTTACTATGGTAACATTATATTCAGTTTGTCCAGGTGTAATTGTAAATGTGAAGGGAAAAGTTCCATTCACGTAATCCATAGACCCTGCATGAGACATTCATATAGTAATGTATACATGTACACAATAGATATTTACGTATATAGTAGACATACGTACGTATGTATAGTAGACATGCACGTATATAATAGACATTTATATAGCAGACATGTACGTTTATAAGACATGTACGTATATTTATATATAAGACATGTACTGTACTGTATATAACATGTATATGATATATAATATATAATATAGAAGACAATAATTATTGTTTTGTGTGCAAACAACTAATTTTATCTCACTAACCTTCAGCAGTAATATCTTCCAATGAAATTGTCACATCAAAGGGAACACTAAAATCACCAGTTACTCTCACTGTGATCACAGCGTCACCACCTTCTGTGACACTAATGCTGCTCTGTGTTAGCGATACTACCAGGGCTACAGTTTGGGAGGTATATTAGTGATGCAATTTGACCAGTTGGTTATGCAATAGATACACTAACTCACAAGAATCATCTAAAATTGAAATTGTAGCATTATCAGGAGAGACCTGGAATGGGTCTCCATCATTTTTAGATATCACAACAGTAAATTCTTCTGAACCTTCAACTATTGTATCAGGTAGTGTAACTATAGTAACAGTCGCCATGGAGGGTGTATTAAGTGAAGGTGGCAGGACAATTGTGGTCATTATTGTCCCAAAGTCAACACCACCTGTATAGGGAAGGCAAAGTTGTGTTAGTAAGAGCATTCCTCATTCACATAATATAAAATGTATATACCTGTAGCTGTTCCATTCACTGTTGCTAGGGTAACCTGCACTTCAAAGTCATGAGGAATGTTGGTTACTATGGAGAAGGTTGCCACGCCTCCCTCTGTTACAGTGAATGTTGTGGGGTCTATACTGACTATCAGCTCTACAGAATTAGTAAAGATTAATGATGAACAATCATGTCAATAGCTTTATCTTCATATCTACCGTCATCATCTTCAATGGTGATGAAAGTTGTGTTAAGATCATTTGATATTTCAACAAGACCTCCAACACAGTCTTGCACAGAAATGGAAGTCAGTTTGATCGAAAACCTTTCCAGGAGCTCTGCTACATCGTCTCCTACAGTTTCCACTGCAAACATGTGATTGGCTGTATTTGATTGGATGGTTACCACTTCAGGTGCGGCTATGTAGTCCGACCCTTCCATGGCTTCTTGATCAACAAACATGAGAGTCACATTGAACTGAAAATCAAAATCAGCTGGTTCACATTTCAGTAGAACCCCCACAGTTCCACCTTCCTCCACTTTGTGTTCAGCAGACACAAATGATACGTACACAGCTAAAGGAATGATACAGGTAGAACAGCGTAAGGTATGCATAAAGCAAGGTGCATAAACACCAATAAAAGAGGTGGAAAAGATTAATGTAATACTTACGTCCATCATCATCCGTGATTGTCACTTCAGTCTGTGAAGGTGACCCCAGTTGGACTCCCAGACTACTGCTGGACGGAGGGACACTTAGGTCTGCCATCAAGGATTCGTCACATTCTATCTCTGTATCATCTGTGGTTACTATGGTAACATTATATTCAGTTTGTCCAGGTGTAATTGTAAATGTGAAGGGAAAGTCCCCAGTCATGTAATCTGCAGATCCTATAGATGCATACATACATATAGAGCAGTATATAATTAATAGAGTTCACTTGGTGAAGTGGCATAGTCCCTACCAGTTGTTGAAATATCACTCAGTGAGATAGTCACGTCAAACGGAACGGAAGATTCACCATTGATTAACACAGTTACTGTTACATTTCCACCTTCTCCTACTGTAATGCTGCTTGTTGAAAGTGATACTGTGACGGCTGAAGAAGAACACCAAGGCTAAAGAGTTATTTAATGTAATATGGCCCATCACTCACTGTCTTCATCTTCAATATTGACTTCTGCCCTGTCAGGTAGCCCGGTGGTAACTTGGAAGACATTTGATGGCAGACTGATGGACACACTAAAGGACTCCTGAACCTCCAGGATTGTATCATCTATAATTGGTATTCGTAACATTTTGACCAAATCACCAGGTCCAAAAGTTACATTGAACTGTTTTCCTGTATAATCACTACCCTCTATAGAATTGAGTTAGTATGAAAGAGGTTATCAAAGAGGGATTTAAGGAGAATGAAATCATGTAATAAATTTTAGTTATGCATACCTGTGGCACTTCCCTCAGTTACCGTGACTACCACAATATAGGCCTCAAAGTTTGCTTTTGTTGCTTGAATAGTGATGTTCGCAAAGCCTGCATCTTCCCTCACAGTAAACACATTCATAGTCAGGAACACAACAACACCTGGTTGGGATGCAGTATCACCATGGAAACAAACTTAAATGACTATATTTGTATATGTACACTACTCACTGTCATCATCATTAATATCTACTGTTGCCGTGGAAGGGTTTCCAATTGAGATTCCCAAATTAAGTGATGACATTGGAATGGAAACAATGTTAACAAGGAAATCTTCAATGCCTTCAACTTGGTCATCTTCTGTTGTCATGACAACCACAGAAGCAGTTCTTCCAGTAAACAGCACTGTTGTTGCCACAAGAGGTGTGTAGTCAGAATCATCTAAATCATACAAGAATAGACATTTTGTCATAATTAACCATCAATTACATATAATACATGTACATATAAAACTCACCATTGGCTGATCCATCTGCAGTTACTATGACAACCTCTACAGTTGTATTGGGTGCCAAATCAGCACTCAATTCTAAGAATAAAGTAACACTGTCCCCTTCCACCGTACTGTACATGTCAGACACAAATCGCACTTCTGCTGTGGTGTTATCAATAATGGTAACCATGGCAACAGAAGGATCCCCAGTAACTACTCCAGGTATGGGTACTGGGATAGATAGTGTGGCAGAGAAGACCTCAGAGCCTTCAATAATGTTATCCGGCAGTGTTGCTATGGTAACTACCCCTTCTCCAGTCACTGGATCAATTGTCACATTGAAAGAGCCAGGAACATAATCTCCATCTATTAAGATAGAGGAAGCGGACAGCTTCAAATTAAATAGATGAACTTGAATCATACTACGTGGATATACGTACGTACCTTCTGTAGTGATGTGGTCTAGAGTTACCGTGACAACTATCTCCATGCTCAGTGTACTATTGGTTACTATGGTCAGGTTCACAGATCCACCTTCATTCACAGTGTAAGAGGAGGTCTCAAAGGACACAGCAATACCTAGAGAGATCAAAGCAAAGACATAAAGGACATTATGATATATTATAAGAGTAGAAAAGTATTATTCAAGAAATTGTTTATTCTGGAATGGAAGCTTGAATAATTAACTTTGTGCAGGAAACTTACTTTCACCTTCTTGAATGGTTACAATGGCACTCTCTAAAGTAATAATACCCATAGACAAAAAATTCATGTCAGTAGTGAGGTTTAGATTGAAAGTTTCTGCCAGTTCAAAGATACTATCCCCCAAAATGTTGGCAGTAACAAAGAACATGGTCACTCCTGAACCAGCAGTGTAGTAGACTGTTGTTGAGTTAAACTGATAGTCGAGTCCAACTGAAATGTTGTAAGAATATGTAGAAAAGGAGAGATTAAGATGAAAAAGGGAAAGAGACAGAGAAAAGGAAGGGGGAAGGTGAATGAGAGGGGGAGACAGGACAAGTGAAAGCATAAGAGAGAGAGGGAGGAGGGGGAGTGAGGAAAGAGAGGGAGGGGAAGGGAGAGAGAGAGGGAGGGGAAGGGAGAGAAGATAGGAGAGAGGGAGAGAACCAAAACATTAAAGGGTGTAGATACACAAAGAACAGAATAAACAACAATACTTACTAGTTGCTGAAATGTCTTTAGCAGTAACAATAAAATTGTAATCAAAAGATGCCAGACTAGAGGCTACTATGGTGAAATTTACTTGACCAACACCCTCTATGAAGGTATGCATTGATGGATCAAACATCAGAAGGAGAGCTATGGGAACAATTAAATGATAGCATGTTGTCATGGGATACCACAATATGTACAAAGTGGAAATATGGAAGATACATAGCTATTAGTCATACCAATAAATGCCTCTATTATCTTCCTTTATGCTGATTCAATTAGACTTCTACACTCTAGTAGTGAATGCTAACTCACTGTCATCATTTTTGATATTCACTGTAGCCAACGATCCTCCTGAAAATGTCACACCTTCCTGAGCTCCGGTGTATGTAAATTCTACAGTGAAGTTTTCAGTTCTCTCAACTAATGCATCATCTACTATGTCAATGCTAGCACAACCACCCGTTGAGCCAGATGGAACCGTTATCTGTAATATTGCATCATCAAAGTCTGCACCTATGTATGTACAGTATACAAACAGCAATCAAACATGAAATTATACTCACATATATATTATGAAAACATACACATTTATCGTATGTATGTATATACGTATATACATACACATTCTCAAGACATTAAAACAATATACGTATATACATAAAGAGAGAATATATACTTACTGATGGCCACATATTCAGGGTCTACGAGAACAAAGAAGAGAGAGCAGTTATCATTAAATGACCTAGAATGATATACTGTACTTATATACATGTAAATGTACGGTTTATATAGGCAAGTTATGTACGTATGTACGTACGTACAGTACATATAAAGCCAGAGTATTATATTACAATGTGTACATACAGTAAATACTGTGGGGGTGTGTATATAGAGAAGTTGAAAGTGCTGTGTTCCCAAGAATGAGCAACATTCTAGAACAACCATCTGGTTATGTGACCAAGATTGAGAATTTCCTAGTTATGCAGCCATAAAGTGCTAGTGAGTATGTGTGGATTGAATGAACTGAGCAGTATGTCTGTTAACTAACTTCCAACAATGGCAGTCGGCTCCAAGGAGACAATTATGTCTTGGAAATAGGAAGCAGATAGAGCCACGCAAACCTCCACACTTTCCTCACTCTCGAAAATATCATAAGTTATCTGATCCAATGAAATGCTTACAAATTCTACAAATAATTGAACAAATATATTATGATGTATAATATATGTACAATACCAATGTATAATACATACACATTGTTTGGCATAATAACTTTAGTGATTACCTTATTTACACATACGTATACATATACATACTTAACTACGTATTAGTATATATGTACCAGGTACAGCTTTTAAAAGACATATTTAAAATTCTGTTGAATTATATCAAATGAGAATTGTGTTAAGACAGATGCTATAAAATATATAAACAGCATTGCATAATATGTATTACCTACCATCTTGACTCTCTATTGCAACAAGTGTTGATGGTTGTGCAATCACAACAGTGTCATTTGAGGTATCAAAGTTAGCCAAATTAACCTGAAAGTATTCCGTCAGTTCAGGAACTAGGTCATCCATGATGGAGATGTTGAAGCTGATGGCATTTTGTCCGGGTTGAAAGGTTAACTGATGGCCAACAAGAGCTGTATAATCCAGACCAGCTAATAAGTCACAAATGAGAATAGAGACATGATATTTCTGCTGGTTGTGAAACAGAAACCTTAGCTTTGATGATCAAATATTTCCTCAAGAACAAATCATTTTTGACATAGGTAGGCTATTCTTTCTATTAAATGGTTTCCAAGAAGGCATTCTCTAAGTGTTCCCATGGAACTAGGACTAGATAATACTGTAAACACACTTCTAAAATACCAACCAGATTCACTTTAAGTGTGTACATCATTGTCAGGCCTATCTGACACTTATATGTATACATTTCATACATACCTTCTTAAACGTATACACCTGATACGCATAAGACATACAGAGGTCCTTAAAAGGTAATGGTACCTATTATTACTGATGAAGACCTATGGATCAAAACTGTTCAATAATTAAGTGTTATTGATGTTCAAAATGATTATCAATTTCAATGATTGCAACAAGCACCCCTTATCATTTCATATTATTATTATTTATACAATTTGTATAATAATAAAAATAATAATAATAACAACAATAATACATACGTAGTTACAAGCTGCTTTGATGGCAAACTAAGTCAATAAGTTGGTCCATATCTTTGCACTGAAGAAGACCCCCAGAGTCGAAACGTTTGGCAGAAAGAAGAACTAAAAAAACTGCGTCTCTAGACGCTCCCAAAGTCGAAAGATGACCCTTTCCAAAGATAAGTTCGACGCAGTTAAAAGAAATCCTTATTCTATTAAGTTGGTCCATAAGACGTTCAGAGTTCTTTAACATATGATATCCAGCTGCTCAACCAGGGGAATCTAATCTCAACTGTTGGCGCCAATATTTGTATAAAAGGTGCCAGTAAACATGGAGAGCCAAGGACTCACAAAAGATTAAGAGGACAATGGATCACTGATGAAGGGTGAAATTCCCAGATGTACATACATGTATTGTTTTGAGATGTGACACTAAGATTTGCTTTATTACATTTCATAGCTTTCAAACACTCACCAGATGCAGGCAGAAAGTTTGACGTATTTGTGAGATCTGAGGTAAACACTTGCACAGTCACAGGAATTGACAGTTGTCCCTCCAATACAACCACTTGAACTGTGGCATATCCCTGACCCTCACTAGAATTGTAGAGTGTCTGAGAAAAGGCTACTGTTATTTCTGCATCATAAGAAGAGATGAAAAATGTAGAAAGTTAGTAGATGATCTACCTACCAGAAATCTTAAGAAAATAAAGTAAAAAAGTAGTCATCACTGACTTTAACTACAGTGTAGTATGTTGAGTCAGACATAGACTATATCTACATATATTACTTAGTATAGATAAAAAAATCTGTGATATCACAGTATACGTCATCCAGCTACAGGTACCACATAATAAGCTTAGTCTAAACTTCCCTCGGATACCTAAAGAATGTATACATTGATAGTCGTAACCATGTCTACACCAACAGCTACAAAGACTTCTTCTTAATGCATACATTATGGGTAAATCTTGGATAACAACTAAATTGTTATTCCCTTTCAGCCAGAATGTATGTATGCACTATCTGGTAATCTATTTTTAGTCTGACTGGGTTTATTAAAAACACTTGATGGCAATAAGACTGTTTTCACAGGTTGTAAATTTAAAGGTATAAAATATCTTATTCATTCAAATTTTGTAATTCTTTTACAGAGACAGGACAACTTGGAATTCAGAGGGCGTATGCAAAGGGTTCAAACAAAATGACATACACAATAACTACAGAATCCTCAAATGTCTAGACCAGTGGTGGCAATGTGTAACCATAATGTATTGTATAGACATAAAAGATTAAATATTTCCTAAGAATTACCCTTCAAAATGATAATAAGTAGATTTACTAATTGGTAATGGCTGGTTAGGAGATTAGAAATTAGAGACCATTGCCTCATAGTGGAATGTTGTTTATCCATTCTATATCTTTATCAGGCTCATTCCCTTCATATCTGTTTGCTTTAAAAACTGATAGATAATAAATCAAACTATGTGAATTTGGCGTAAGGTCTACCTAAAAGGCGAACAATTACAAGAATGCGTTTATTTGAGAAAGCAGTACAAAGGTTGTAGAAATTTACACTTCTAAAGTGTCATACGTAGTTTGTTTGGAGGATATTACTAGACAAATAAGCTACTGTATCTAACCATTGCATAATAGGCATCCACATCTAGTCTTTGTATAATATAGGCACAGCAACACAGTCAACAAGGAGACACAATAAAAAGTGGACCACATCGATCTCCAACACCAATTCCAGAAGAATTGTGGGACTTGGTGGTAGTTCAGGATCTAGACTGGCTATCAGACGCTGGAGGCTGTTTTTGGTTAATTGTAGAAAGGCCTCACAGAATCTACCCATTATCAGGCAGGCTTAAAACTTTTCTTAGCCTTTTGCACCAAATATAACCTCTTCATTTAATCATTGCATAATAACAAGGGCATCCTCATAATTGTGGGTAGGTGTACTTGAGTTGTTAGGTGAAGCATGGGAAAAACTAATTGTAGACTTGAAACTATTAAATCACACACATATTTGAAAAACTAGTAATCACACACATATTTGAAAAACTAGTAATCACACACATATTTGAAAAACTAGTAATTATACGTAGGTTACATGACCCAATTGTGCCAATCACAAAATAATATAGACAATAAATGAAATACATTGATAGGTAATAATCAGAAATTAGGACACAAAACTATCATATACATAAGTAAATATTCATCATAGGTTGCGTGTACATTGCTGTGTAATACAACTTACTGTATATATGACCAGTATGTATATAAGTACAGTACATCTATAGCTATGTACGTACATTACTATCTGCATAATTGTAGTTAGCCTGAAAAATGTGGAAATGTAACTAGAGTAATTATATGTAACTTCCAATTCCAATTTCTAAGGGAGAGCATAGATATAACATATGAGCATGCACCAATGGAGGAAGGAATAAAGGAATTTCTAACTGAATCCTCATCCAAAGCTCTATACTGGGGTTTCCCTTTATACCGAGATCAAAGAAGACTTATATATAGTCTTTCCTATTCATTAGCCTTATATAGATTACCTTAGTATATTGTAACTTGCACTATATAGGTATATGCACGTCAGCCATTTCTACAGGAAAGTGGTAATTGGATTATTCTTGCATTGGATGGGATTCAAAGCTTAACAAGGTACTAGCACTATCTGTATACAAGTACCATGTTTCTTCAATTAATAATTTAAATTTGAAATCAGAACCAATCCCAGAGCAGCCTGGCTGTAACCATGTGTACACAGAAACACCCAATCACCTTTTACTCAGGAAAGAAGTTGTCCATTGACTGAAGTGCATAAGGTGCATACAGAAACACCATTTAATAACAATGTACTTCAAAGTCCTATCTTTATACAGTAAATGCAGCATTTATTCATTGGATTGGCTCTCATGGAGAGTGAATATATTAAATAATAATCACTGGAAGATATTACATCAACTGGCCAATTGACTGATCGATTGGTAGCCTTTGTACAGGCTTTAGGCAATTAACTTCATGTGATGTATTCAGTCTTATATCAAACACTACAAAACATTGAGGAAAATTACTAAGCTCACTCAATCAGTAAGATTATAGGGCTTTGTGTCTACTTACTGCTAACAGATACCATTTTACAAACAGTTTTATAACTCTTACAGCCTTGAGATACTGACCTTTTCAATGTGATAGTTTCACTACATTATGATGTATAGAGAACCTACAAGGATGACCTCCTCAGTGATAACTTTTATGTTGCTTCTTGGAAACCAAACTTGACAATAGACAATGATGTCAACTGGTCAGTATCATGCACACAGTTTCACTGCCAGTTGATTTCACAAACAACATGACTTACCATGACAACAAGATGATTAAGAATACCAGAACAGGGCGGGTCAAGGGGTAAGGTCAATGGCAACACCATATTAGAACAATCTGTGCTTGAATCATTATAAATAAATGTGGGTTCTGTTTTCACTGATGAGGAAGGTATAGATACATACCGTTAGGTAGATGTAGAGCTGCCATTACATCATAATCATTCATATTATGGCCGTTCCATATATGGATACATTACGGTCTTAAAGAACACCTTATTTCTTAATCATTTACACTTTGTCTCTAGTCTGTCAAGTTTCAGTTGAAAATAAGACTAATGATTTGGAGGGTATAATAAACCAAAAATTTAATTAAACAAATACGGTGCTGGCCATATTGTGAAAGAAGTATTTAATTGTATAATCAAATATATGCTTTTTTGGGGTTAGAGGTAATTTGAGCAATTAAAATGCTTTACATTAAGAAGCACTCCCAGAATCTTTAATGTGTGAAAGAAATATAATCTAATTAGTAAAGAGGTTTTATTTCAAGAAATAGCTGGTATTAGTTAATTATTGTCAGATGTGTATATATACTGGGTTACCTGAATCCCATCCCTTTTCAACATATATGCTATAATAGTTGGTCATATTTGGTCTATACTTTAGTAAACAGGTGTAGGTATGTATATACTATAGATTGTCCGTTTGTCCTATTTGGCCCTATACTTTGGTAAACAGGTGTACGTATATACTATATAGTTTGTCTGTTTGTCCTATTTGGCACTATACTTTGGTAAACAGGTGTACGTACGTATATACTATATAGTTTGTCCGTTTGTCCTATTTGGCACTATACTTTGGTAAACAGGTGTAGGTATGTATATACTACTAAGAGATGTGGAATGGTTATTGAATACTTTTCAATGAACAGACAACTGAACTGCCTTGCCCATATTTAAAGGTGTGGTATGCAGGATTTCCATAGTAATAAATTCATAACAGATTTTTTCTAAGCACATAGGTCAACATCTACTGGACACCAACCTTACACCTGAACCAAGTTTTATATATTACATAAGGACATTGGGATATATAAAGAGAATGTATATATACACAAATATATACCTATATAATTACATTCTTGAACACCTACGTATATGCAGTTGATACTAAATCAATAAATATAATTAAGATCATCTTAATATTTATAAGGAGATATTTCCTTCCCCAAAGTAAACAGGGAATTTAAAGCTTCAAAATGATTAAAGAGGCAATTAGATGATGGGAATTTCTTCTAACTGTGACATTTCGATCCTGGGATTCCTAAATCACTGTAGAAGATCCCCAGGATTGAAACATCCAATTATCAAGAAAACAACTACGTATGTCTCTAGACTTTCAAAAGACTAAAGATGAACTGCCAACAAAGATACTGAAGACAACATAGAATAGAGGCACTCACTGTCTGTATCCACTATAGTGCAGTGTAGTGAAGACTCATTATTGCTGCTTGATATTCGAACTCCATCATGCGAGGCCTCAATGATTGCACATGTAAACATCTCATCATTTTCCACTTTATCATCATCTTTCAGAACAACAGAGAAAGGGTTAACAATGGTGACATTGGGAATATTCTCAGCAAATAGTGCATTTGTCAAAGGAGAGACATTAACAGTAATGTTAACCAGTTCAGCATCATCTATATCTGAGACAACAAAAATATACACTATCAGTATATATAAACATAAGTATACATATGTATACGTACGTATATGTAGTTACTGTGAAACGTATACACAGAATATTAAGAATAGCTAGTTACAGTAAATAGGAAAATGGTGACATATTTTAAGACATGAATTTCCTATGGATCAAGCCTGTAATTAATGAAATATGGCTACCCTATTCCATGTCTTTAACTCATAAATCAATAATAAAAAAGGTTTTTGGTTTCATCAAATTAATGTTGTTGATAGCTCAATTATAAGTAACTAGATCCATGAATGAACTAGAATGTCACCCTACAATACACACTAACAATTGCATTGTAATTTTAATCCTCTTGCTAAAATCCGATCATACGTACGTAGTCTATATATATATATCAACTGACAGCCAGTAAGTACATGCATGTACAATTAAATGCACTGATTTATGTGTACCTGCAGAGACAGGTGAACATTCAACTGTTACTGAAAAGTTAACTAAGAATTTTCCTTCAATTTTCAGTGTAATTTCAATAACTCCATCCTCTTCTGCCACAAGGCATGAGTCATTGGCAAAACTGACTGTAACAACTACATGTGGACAGTTAATTTCCTCATTAGATCAAGAGATGGTGCTACATATGCCTAAAGCTTACAATCATTGTCTTTAATGACAACAAAAGCTGTTGTACGATTTCCTTTACTTATCGGGAACTCATCCATAATGCCACCGGGAATTGTAAACTGTACCTCAAAGATTTCATCACCTTCCAAGACATCATCGTCTTCAATTGCAAGTTGGCCTGGAACTGATGTAATAAGTACTTTGCAGTTTGCCGAAAAGAAGTAGTCGACAATGTCAAACTTGTAATCTCCCGTGAGTGTTCCTGCGTTGCGTCCAGAGGATATACATGAAAGAGTCACATTTCTACATACTAAATGAGCTCACCAGCTGAGGCAATGGCTGCATTGTACTGCATTCCGGCTATCATAAGAGTGCTGGCTGCTTGAGGTGTAGCAGGAAGGGTAAAGTTGATTGAAAAGGGCTGTTGTGCCTGCAAAATTAGGTTTACAATGCCATCATCCTCTTCTACTTCGTATACTTCTCTATCCCATTCAACCTTTAAAGCTGTGTGTAATTAAGAAAATAGTGTAAATTGATGGATATGTCCATAGGAAATACATACTTTATTTGAAAGAAAACTTTAATTGTATTAGTATCAATTTATAAGTTTAATTTAATACAATTTGAGACGTGATGTGATTGCTTACAATCGCTATCCATTATTGTCACAGTAACAGTATCAGGGTCAACAGACTGTAGCTGGTCGTCTTCAGCAATGCTCAACTGGAGAGCACATAGAAAGGACTCTGGTCCTTCGACACAGCCATCAGCTTTAGCCCTCACTCTAGCCTGAGTCGAAGACACTACTGGAGGAGGCAGGCCCACGCGATCAAAAAACAGAAATAGGTCTGATTTGTGAGTGTAATCCTCTTGAATCAAAGCTGAGGAAACAAGATGCAATGTTAACTTAAAGGCCTTGGGAAACTGCAGAATCATTACTACGTATATACATACATATATATACACGAGGACACATAATTTGGGACCTCTACTGTATATATATATATATAACTTAATATTGGGAGCTCTATTGTAGTGTTTCAAATAGTCCAGCTACGTATTTGAATGTCAATAACACCAAATCAAAAAATATTTCAAGACATTTTCGCTATTTCTAGGACTACAGTGTACTTATGAGAGAAAAGTTAGACCTAATAGCTAGCAAGGTATGCAAATATCCCCATCGCCTTACCAGATTTGATACCGGAGGCTCTAATTGGAAAACAAATGACTCCTATGTCAAATGGCACTACAAAAGGGCTCTCAGATGTCTCTCCCATAAGGTCTACAAATGACCCTTCTTTTACGGTCACAGCTGCAGTCTGGAATTTCACAGCTAGGACTAAAGCAAAGCAAAGAAATGTAAATACAGTACACACAACTAAACATTGTGTCACAGTATAGTGTACAATTAAGAGATTGTATTGATAAAGGGAAAAGTTAATGATTCGATATCCCCTACTCACTGTCATCATCAATTATGATAACTTCAGCCTTGTCCTGTATACCTATAATGACATCTGCCATCACACTGTCTGGCACCTTAATGTCGACAATCTCTAAAATAAACACTTCATTACCCTCATAAACATTATCACCGACTATTATCAAAGTATGATCAACAGTTGTCACACCCTCAGTGAAGGAAATGATAGTAGTTGAATCGTTTGAGAGGTCTCCAGTCAAGGTATAATCTCCTCCAATAGCTAAAATAGAAATACAAAAATGAGATACACACACAAGAGACACAGGAGCTCAGACTCAGAGTCGTGCAAGTGTATGAACTTACTATCAAACAGAGTAGCTGGTCTTTGTTCCGGTGAAAGAGGGGGAGATGTTCTAATGGTGACATTAATACTACCTTTGAACTCCAGCGTAGCCAAGTTGGTTGCTATCAAAGTAACTTTTAAATTACCGTCTGCTTCATTTACTGCATAATTGCTCTGCTGGAATGATATCAGAACTGTGGGGTCTACAGGGACAGAATAGGATATACGTAGCAGCACCTAGACATACATTTTGCTGTTGATTATTGTATAGAGGGGACCTGACTTTTTGATTAAACAATTAAAACAGTACAAAAGATAAATAAAGTAAAATGTAAAAAAAACTAAAAAGAGAGAGATAAGCTTGGTTTAATTATGACAATGCTAGGAGGTATAAACTGTGGATAATGGGACATAGCTAATATATCTGCTATGGCTTGTGCTGCATGAGATATCTAACACTTATCATTTAATGCAACTCACTTATCACAGTTTGACCCGATACAAAGAGAAAGAGATGGGAACTGCCAATTAAAAACACTAGCAGAGACGGTCTGAAGGCACAGCTAGACCTATGCTCAAGGGCTGATCTCTTCACAGCCATCATAGCTCGCACTCAATCGACTCTGGGTAAGGCTGTGCAGATCAGTATAGTGTCATCATCCGCATGCTCTGCTACTTAAAGAAGTACAAGGAATTTCAGTAATGAAAGAAGACTTACAAGTGCATGATGGAATGCGTCCTCTAAAATCTCTAAGCCAGCCCACACAGCCAACCTGTTTCGTCATTCCGTTAAACTTGTGCTATCATCTGCCATCTATGTTCCTTCAAATGCTACTCGACTGACTAACATGTACCCTTTACCAGTCACTATGAAATATGAATACTTCAGAGTAGGGTTGTATAACATTTCCTACACGCTTCAAGTTAAGTAGGAAGTTCTACCACTCCTATACTTGCGACAATGCGTGGTATGTAAGGTATGCGATCAATAATGATAAGAGCATCGCTCTAAGTCTATCACCAGTTCAAAGCATACAATTTCCGAACTACAGCATTACAGCATAGCCGCCAAACTAATCAGCTGCTAGTCACGTGATATTTCATCCTACACGTGTTGCGGTGGTCGAAGATGGGCTTTGGAAACTTGAAGTCTCCGGCTGGATTGGAAGCGCTTCACAACTTCCTGGCGAACAAGAGCTACATCGACGGGTACGTGTGCTTGCTAATGAGACATTTAAAGTTTCAGTCGTAAGAAGGGAAGTGTTAATTGATTCGCCGTGCAGATGGACTCCCTCGCAAGGCGACGTGGTCGTGTTCAATGCTTTATCTGGAAGTCCAGATGGTAAATTCGTCCATGTGTTGAGGTGGTACAACCAAATAGCGTCGTATCAGAAAAGCGAGTGGCCCTGGTGAGACTGGTGTATAACGTTGTTTCAACGGAACTGACTAATGTTAACGCAAGTGTGTCTTGTATGTGCAGTTGGCCTGGTGTTGCGAAAGCACTTGAAGAGTATGGACCACAGGGGACAGCTTCATCCAAAGATGACGACGATGACGAGGATGATGATAATTTTGATCTCTTTGGAAGTGAAGATGAAGAAGTGAGTTAGATTTTGGTGTACTTTTAATTTTGTCATCCGGTTTACTTTACCTGAGTGTTCCAACATATTTTAGGAATCAGCTGAAGCTGAAAGGTTGAAGCAGGAGCGGCTAGAAGCATATGCTGCCAAGAAGGCAAAGAGTGAGTTAAAATGCATTTGATAAATGAAATGAAATGATTAAATGAAAATGAAATGAAAAAATATATCAGTAAAGTAACCTGCCATTGTATCATAAATGAGACAACAAATCTGTCGTTTTTAGAACCAGCATTGATTGCAAAGTCAAACATTATTCTAGACGTGAAACCATGGGATGATGAAACAGGTAAGTGTTGGGCAATAGTTTCATAGGTGTAAGTGTTGGGCAATAGTTTCATAGGTGTAAGTGTTGGGCAATAGTTTCATAGGTGTAAGTGTTGGGCAATAGTTTCATAGGTGTAAGTGTTGAGCAATAGTTGCATAGGTGTAAGTGTTGGGCAATAGTTGCATAGGTGTAAGTGTTGGGCAATAGTTTCATAGGTGTAAGTGTTGGGCAATAGTTGCATAGGTGTAAGTGTTGGGCAATAGTTGCATAGGTGCATGTGAAATTCAAGTGATTTTGAAACACCCTATAATGTACCTGATTTTTGTTGTTCTTAAAGTACCATATATTCTAAACCTAAACATTTATGCAGATATTATTATTCTAACCTAAAACATTTATGCAGATATGGCAGAGGTTGAGAAGATGGTACGAAGCATTGAAGCTGATGGGCTCTTGTGGGGGGCATGTGAGTAGCCATTTAATTTAATTCTCCACTTGGGTTTCATCACCCTTCTATCATGTCTATTTCCTTAGCCAAGCTGGTTCCTCTTGCTTATGGCATTAAGAAGCTGCAAATCAGCTGTGTTGTTGAAGATGATAAAGTAATTTTTATATACAGCTGAATTAGTTCCCTAAACCACAATTTATGTTTGTTTGTTATATACGTATATGCTTTTCTTTTTACAGATTGGTACAGACTTTTTGGAAGAATCAATAACAGCTTTTGAAGACCATGTCCAGTCTGTAGATATTGCTGCCTTTAATAAAGTTTAACTTTAAAAGACATTGATTGGTTGGAATTATGCAAATTCTTAGTACTATTATTATATAACTTATGAAAGAGAATGAGTGACTGGAATGACCAGCTAAATATACCAGTCAGTTGCTGAAGAAGGCCCCTAGGGTGAAGCTGTCTGATCACACTGCGCTCAAAAGACTATTATTACTAGAGAATGCAAGGTATTGTGGGGTGAGCCTGAGCAATCCCCGGTGTTTGTTTCAGTGATTCATGCATTAAACAGTAAACAGAATGATAAAAGAAAATAGTTGAGTGATGAAGTACGGTATATCAGAAATTGAGCAGTAAAAGATTGCAAAACAAGTCCCGTACACCTAAGCTTTATTTTTTTTCCTTTAACCACAGTGTTTACATTCTTTTGACACACGCATTCAATTTCCCATATACGGTAATGGAATATTTCGCGTAAGAGTTACCCATTCAACAGGGTCTTACAATGTACAGCACGGATGCCCTTTCCTGTTTTGTTTCGATATAAATGAATATCATTATAAAATATGAATATCGTTTAATGAATGGCACTTGCGCTAACAAGAGCAGAGCGTCGTTTGTCCTGGTTTCTGCCGCCAACCTCGATTTCAATGTAGCAATCTCAGATATGTCGCCCTCAACCATCTGCCTTAGGCATCAAGATGCCATTAGGCTTTGGCGGTCCGGCTAGGTGAAATTCTGCCACACCCCCGAACCGGCTTTGGGAGGGGCGCAGCTTCCTTCATCTTGATGCCTAAGGCAGATGGTTGAGGGCGACATATCTGAGATTGCTACATTGAAAACTGTAGCTATCAAGGGAGGGAGCTATAAATCAATATATAGCTATTGGGTGGGGAATTTCAGGAGACACGCTTTCACCTCTTTCGCCTCGTAAAGGTAGGTCGGGTTATATCGCCTTAGCAACACTTTAGCCAATTACTATTACGATCCTTTCGTTCCTCATTGGTCCTTTAATCATCTTGACAACATAATATGACCAATAATATACATGTATTAATTTACACTACGCGATTACGAAATCATCCTAGACGTACTACTCCGTTTATTCATTAACTTCGTTTACTATGTAAACACCATTGTAATGGTTAGCGATGAATAATGCTAAAACCAAATTTCAATATGGCTTATATTACCTTTAGGAAGATATTGAGCAAATTAGATGGTGGATACTTTGGAAGCTTCTTGAATTCCACTTGGAAAACTTCATATATTATAATGATATTCATATTTTATAATGATATTCATTTATATCGAAACAAAACAGGAAGCGGCATCCGTGCTATGCTGTACCATAGATAAACGAACAACAACTTGTTGTTGTTCGTTTATCTTTGGCTGTACCTAGTAAGAGACCCATTTTCAACAGCTTTGAAGAGATTCCCTGGTACTAGGAGACTTGTATTTAACTTTATGACACACGTAACAGATATTTTACAAATATGCTCCTGCTTTTGATGGCAACTTTAACTTTATTCCAATATGGTAAGTTAAGTAGCTACTTTGTATGTGGTTCATGACGATCATTGATTGCCATAGGGAGGGAGTTATAACCCGGCATCTATGGATTTATTGGTATTGTTTTCTTTAGGTAAACCGGCTGTTACTCTAACTGGCCCTTCTTTGCCATATTGCCTTGGAGAAACGTACGAACTGACGTGTATTCATCCAAAGCTTGATCCGGAAGTGCATCACACTTCTATTGAATGGAGGAGAAATGGAGCTGCATTTGTTGCTGATGGTAATGATGTACAGGAAGAGGCTTTCAGTGAAAATGACACGGCCACTGTTTTAAGAACATCCGTTACTATGGCAGTTAACTACTCGTGTGTTGTGCTTTTCCGCAATTCTACCGAAAGCAGTGCTGAAATTATTATTGATCCACAAGGTGAGAGATTTTATTACTAGGCTAGTTGGAATGGAATTGCTAACATTGGGTAATTGATTCAATGACCTAGTGATTGTAGAAGTAGTCTCATGTAGCCATACATATATACAGCTGCTATATTATTATTATTATTATTACTATTATTATTATTATTATTATTATTATTATTATATTGGAGAAACGTATAATAAATAATAATAATAATAATAATAAATGGCGTCAAGATTCCCGCCGCGATGTTGCCCAACGGTCGCTGTATCCGATGTCAATGCGTAAAGAATGGTAGAAGATGTGTTGATTGTCGACCGTCTTCGACGATTCCTGCCAGATGCGTCAATTTTAGCAACATTAGTGCACCTCCCCCTACCACGCACCTTCCCGCTTCACCGATCGTGCGCGCCTCTGATCCAAACCATTGCAGCACTCACTCAGCCCACAGTGCAAGCCCGGGGGACCCGGTTCCCCCCTCTTAGACCAGGTCTATTGATGCTCACGACGACGACATTCTTCAATTAAAGCGCATCTTGATTCAGCCTTGCAGAACTCTGAAAAGAATACCCCGCAGTTCTAGAGCGCTTGCTGCAATGAAATTGGCCTCCGCAATCGACCAAGTTATCCTTCATAATGATATCCCTTCCTGGGTGCACCTTCTCCAATTTCCAAAAAAGTACTTTCGGGTGCCTCGCAGAGGAGGTAAACGCTGGAACCTAACCACCCTAGTCAATGAACAAATCTCTGAGGATTGCTCCTCAGTAGAGATGTCTAGGCAACACGACAAGGTTAGACGGGCGACAGCTAAACCCAATAGTTTCATCAAGTGGCTTTCAGGTAGAGTTTATAGCAAATTGGAGGAAGGCAATTTTAAAGGGGCAGTGAGACTAGCATGCAGCAAAGACACCCTGGCTGATCACTCGGAGGCCACCCTCAATGCCTTGAGGCTCAAGCACCCCTCTCCCAACCCGGACTCCCACTTCGTACATCACGACTCTATTAACCCCCTGCCTTTCCCTCTAGATATAGAGACAATAATGAAAGCAATTGTTTCCTTTCCTAACTCCTCAGGCGGAGGATTTGATGGTCTTCTCCCTCAACATCTGAAGGATCTCTCCAGTCAGTCTGCAGGGGAAGGAGGTCAGTTATTGCGGGGAGCTCTGGTGGGTTTAGCTACATTGATCTTAGAAGGCAGAACTCCAGCTGCCATACGACCATACTTCTTTGGAGCCAACCTCATTGCCCTCAGGAAGAAGGGCGGAGGTGTCCGCCCAATTGCTGTAGGATGCACTCTCAGAAGGCTTGCTTCAAAGTGTGCTAGCCTCCACGCATTGAAGACAATCCCACATTTGTTAGCACTACATCAGCTAGGCTTTGGGATCCCCAGAGGAGTAGAAGCTACTGTTCATGCAACAAGAATTTGTCTGAACAACTATCATCACATCAGGCCCTCCTGAAAGTGGACTTCAGAAACGCCTTCAACAGTATCCGGCGGGACAAAATGCTTACAGCTGTAAGAGATTTCATCCCTGAACTCCTACCCTATGTCCATTCAGCTTATTCTTCACCATCTATCTTGTTATGGGATGACGTGGATGTGAATTCTTCAGAGGGAGTCCAGCAGGGAGACCCTATTGGCCCCTTGCTTTTTTGTCTCACAATCCACAAGCTAATTTCTAATCTAAAGGCTGAATTCAACGTTTTCTACCTAGATGATGGTACAATTGGCGGTAACCTTGATGACATCTTCGATGACCTCAAATCAATTGAGGAGAAGGGTAAGGAGCTTGGCTTACATCTCAATGTTGAAAAGTCCAAACTTATCAGCCATGACCAGTCATCGGTTGAAGTACTTCTGTCCTCATTCCCTGGTCTACATTTTGTCAATGCTAATGATGCCACTCTTCTGGGCTCCTCTCTGGGTGACATTGCCTCAATCAATGAAACCCTAGAGGCCAAAACAAACCAGCTGAAATTAATAGGTGAGCGCATTTGTTACCTACACTCACATGATGCCATCACCTTACTCCGGCACTCCTTTGCTATTCCTAAACTGCTACATATTCTACGTACCTCTCCAGCATTCTTATCACCCACACTGCTCCCCTTCGACCAGCTCCTAATGTCCATTGTCTCTCAAATCACCAACATCCATTTCCACATTGATGACCCTGCCTGGACGCAAGCTACTCTTCCTGTGGGTTCAGGTGGTCTTGGACTGAGGAGTGCTGCCCATCTTGCGCCGTCTGCTTTTTTAGCCTCTGCTGTTGGAGCCTCCTCACTCATAGAGCAACCTCTTCCCCCACATCTTCAGAAAACCACTTACATAGAACAGGATCTTGCATTGCGCTCCTGGAGGGAGTGCCTGCCATCGGATTCACTCCAGCCTGAATCTCCAACCTCCCATCTACAGAAGGCATGGGACAAACCGAGAGTCCAATCAAGATGGGACTCTTTATTCACCAACTGTGTAGACCCTCAAGCTAGGGCACGTCTCATGGCCGCTCAAACTAAGGAATTAGGTGCATGGCTTAATGCCCTACCTGTCTCCTCTCTTGGGCTTCGCATGTCCGATGATACCCTTCGCATTGCCATAGGCCTAAGGCTAGGCACCCCCTTTGTCTACACCACAAGTGTACCCTCTGTGGCATGGATGTTGACCACCTAGCCACACATGGTCTGAGCTGCAGACATAGCCAAGGTAGAATACCTCGACACAATGCCATCAATGACATTATCCATCAATCCTTGTCCGCCTCTAAAATCCCATCTAGACTGGAGCCTTTGTGTTTACACAGATCTGACGGAAAACGTCCAGATGGGATGACCATGACCCCCTGGTCACAAGGAAAATTCCTTGTATGGGATGCAACCTGTACTGACACCCTCTGCGCTTCCAACTTACAGAGATCGGCCACAGAAGCCGGTGCTGCAGCAGCCCATGCAGAAACCTTGAAGAAGAAGAAATATGCTGATCTAGGCTCACCCTATATATTTGCCCCCATCGCTGTTGAAACTTATGGGTCTTTTGGCCCCCAAGCCCGGTTTTTCCTTAGGAACCTTGGCCACAGATTGAAGGACGCTACATGGGATCAAAGAGCCTATGAGTTTCTCATCCAAAGAATCTATGTTGCCATCCAGACAGGAAATGCAATTTCAGTCCAGGGCTCCCTTACCCCATCCGCAAGGCCACATAGTGATGACTGTTTTTTTTGACCATGAGTTGCTGTTATTATTATTATTATTTTTTTTTTATTATTTTATTATTATTATTATTATTATTATTATTAACATAAAATTTAAATTTACAATGGATAATGGATAAATAATAATAATAATATAAATTTGTTTAGTTCATTGTTGACATGATGGACATCGCGTTCCCCTTCTGAGTGGCAACTGCCAGCTGCTGGATGAGATGGCAGTGTGCCATGTCCTCCCCTGTGATGGATCTAATTCTGGTTGTCAGATTACGAATAAACTCCATGGTTTCTGGTCCCATCACGCCAGTAGTCTCGATTGCCACTGGGGTGAATTCATGAATGGTTGAAAGCTCTTCATACTTTTTCTTTTTCCTGCTTTCGGCTATAGCAGCCACTGAACCAGCCTCTCTGGTTGCTTCTTCCACATAGGATGGAGCAAATGTGTCAATGCATGTAGCATCCCATATAAGGATGCGACCTCTTGTCCAGGGAGTGATGGTTACACCATCAGGTCGTTTCCCATCTGACCTAAAGAGACCTGATGGTTCCAGCCGAGATGGAATATTAGCTGTTGCAAGGGATCGATGGATGATGTTATTGATAGCAGCATGTCTGAAGTGCCGTCCAGTGTTACGATAGCAAGATAAGCCATGAGTAGCGTATTGGTCAACATCATGCCCGCAAAGATGACACTTGTATGGATGGCAAATTGGAGCACCAAGACGAAGGGCTGTTGCAAGTTGTACCTCATCATCATTCATACGTAACCCAACATCGGAGATGGGCAGGGCATTGATCCATGCACCAGATTCTTTCACATTCGCCGCCAGGACGCTATTTCCAGCACTTTTAATTAAGGTGTGATAAGTGGCTTTATACTGGGGTTCATCCCAGGCCTGTTGTTTCCTGTCCCTTGGTGAAGATGGAGGAGGGCAATCCACTGATTGAAGCCAAAGATTAAGAGCATCCTCTTTAGGGACATAAGATACACCAGTGAGCCTACCTGGTAGAAGTTGTTGGATCAGTGGTGAGGAGGCAGCAGCAGAGGCCAAAAAGGCAGAAGGTGCCAGCTGAACACTCCTTCTAACACCAAGGCCACCACAGCCAACAGGGAGAGTTGCCTGCAACCAAGTATGGTGGTCCTCAAAGGGGATGTTAAGGGTCAAGTTCAGTAAGGAACGAAGCTCCTGGTCAAACACCTCAAGGAGGGGCGAGTGAAAGCATGGTGCAGTGCGGAGGAGGTACAAAGTTTTAGGAATAGCTAATGCACAACGAATCAAAAAGAGAGCATCTTGCTTTGACAGGTGTGGTAATCTGTCACTAAGGATTTTTAACTTATTTACCTTATCAAGGATGGCATTATCTGTATGTGATATGTCACCAATGGGGGAACCTAAAAGCTCTGCATTGCAAGGGTCAACTCTACGGATGTCAGGGGCATAGGAGAAGATTTGTTCTCCACAGCTGCAGTCTGTACTACCAATCAGTTCTGTCTTACTATGATTGAGGTGTAGCCCTAGATCTCTGCCATTTCTTTCAATGGATTTGAGGTCATCCAAGATGTCTGATTCCGTGCCAGCAATGGTACCATCATCAAGATAGAAAAACTTCAGTTCTGACTTCAGCTCACTGACAAGGGAGTGGATGGTGAGACAGAAAAGCAAAGGACCCAAGGGATCACCTTGCTGAATGCCCTCAGCTGACAAGATGGTGGTGTTTCCAAATTGGAGATAGGAAGTACTGGAATAAGATGAAAAAACAAAGGGAAAAATTTCAGGAGCTATCTCTTTGACAGAGACAAGCATTTTGTCACGTCTGATGGAATTAAAAGCATTGGCAAAATCAAGCTTCATAAGAATGTGACTAGGTGGTAGCTGACTCAGGTATAACCTTGTTGCGTGTATTGCAGCTTCGGCTCCATGAGGTACTCCAAAACCAAGTTGGGCTGGAGAAAGGTAGGCAATCATACGATCTTGAATGCTCCTACATGCCAGTTTGGCAACTAGGCGACGTAGCGTACAACCTACAGCAATAGGACGAATTCCACCATCCTTCTTAGTGAGAGCAGTAATAGATGCTCCGAAAAAGAATGGGCGAACAGTTTCAGGGGTTTCATTTGCTAGAACCTGGTTGGTAAAGTTTGTCAAGGCCTGAATAAGAAGAGCACCGCCTTCACCAGCACTAAATCCCGTCAGATCAAGGAGATGCTGGGGTCGTAGTCCATCAGGACCTCCAGCAGAGCCCCTAGGAAATGTTTTAATTGCCTTAATGAGATCTAGTGTACTCACTATTATGGCGTTATTAAGATGACTTTTGTCAGGAGCTGGGATGGGTGATGATTCAGGGTGAGGGGATGGGTGCTTTGATTGCAAAGCAGAAATGGTGGAGTCATTTTCTTCAGCTATGATATCCTCTGATGTAGCTAACCTCACAGCACCTTTGATGTTACCTTCCTCCAGTTTCCTGGAAACACGTCTAGCAACTAATTGCAAATCAGAGGAACCTTTTCTATTCCTGGCAAACCCTACAGGTGGTGCTGGCTCATCTTCTTCATCAATAATTTGCTTATTGAGCAATTTAGATAGATCCCTACGTCGACTACCTCTCCTGGGGACTCTAAGACACTTCCTTGGGAAATCCATCAAGCGTCTCCAAGATGTAACAGACTTATTTGCCACCAAGACCTCGATGATAGTCGCTAATTTCCTCGCACACAAATCGCGAGACGCTTTCGGGATTCTTCTCAAAATGTTAACTCTAGGCTGACCATTTGCGAAGTACTCGCTCCAACTATCTGGAAACTCATCCTGATGTGGGGTATCACCTGCGTTCTGTGACTCTGAAGCGGCTGAACAAGCGTCGTTATTGTGAGATGGAACTTGGTTTTCACACCTGGCTGGAAGGGACCGTGAAGGCCGACAGTCAACACAACGACGTCCCGCTTTGACACATGAACAACGAACGCAGCGTCCTTTACTCATACAAGGACAACAAGGTTCTGGCATCACGGCTATCGGTTACAATCTGTGAGACACAAGCAGCTGTCAATCGCAAGCCGCCATCTTATTATTATTATTATTATTATTATTATTATTATTATTATTATTATTATTATTATTATTATTATTATTAAAGTGACTATCAGTATACAAGCTGACCAGCCAGGTTTGGCTTATTAGTCACAAAAAAGATTGGTGAGGGTGTTTACAATAAATTATGATGGAGATAAAAGGGATTGTCTGAGATTATACATTCTATAAAAAAAGTTAATGACTTTTGTATTGTCTGAGCTTAAAAGATATTGTAATTTAGTGGAGGGAGACATACATGTAAAATTGGGATTAAGATAGGTACAATGGGTAAATAGATCTTTTCTATGCTATATACAGAAACAGTGATATTCACCAATATTCTCCCCTTTATCAATTGTGCATCTCCATACTTTGTCAAATCATCATAGTTGGTTTGTTTTGCCTTGAATATGTTCCCACAACTTCTCTTTTTCCTGATGTCTGGCGTGAAGATTTTCAGACACTGACTTGCTAAAATGTCAAGCATCATACTTATTGTTTTATGTTGGCCTATGATATTTTAGTATTGCTCTGGGTAAGTAATGTATTTAGATTGAGATCGGGACTTTTTGTTATTGAAGCATCCATAGATAATACATTTTTTGACAAAAAAGGACAATTTTAGAGATAGTTCATTTAGTTTCTGGTATCCCTGCAAAGAAGAGTGAGGGAGGCAAGTGACTGGAACTTAACTAAGCAACCTGGTTACTATTTCTGTGACATTTGAGACAACAAATCTGTCATTTTTAGAACCAGCATTGATTGCAAAGTCAAACATTATTCTAGACGTGAAACCATGGGATGATGAAACAGGTAAGTGTTGGGCAATAGTTTCATAGGTGTAAGTGTTGGGCAATAGTTCCATAGGTGCATGTGATATTCTAACCTAAAACATTTATGCAGATATTATTATTCTAACCTAAAACATTTATGCAGATATGGCAGAGGTTGAGAAGATGGTACGAAGCATTGAAGCTGATGGGCTCTTGTGGGGGGCATGTGAGTAGCCATTTAATTTACTTCTCCACTTGGGTTTCATCACCCTTCTATCATGTCTATTTCCTTAGCTAAGCTGGTTCCTCTTGCTTATGGCATCAAGAAGCTGCAAATCAGTTGCGTTGTTGAAGATGATAAAGTGATTTTTATATATATAGTTCCCTAAACCACAATTTATGTTTTTTTGTTATATACGTATATGCTTTTCTTTTTACAGATTGGTACGGACTTTTTGGAAGAATCAATAACAGCTTTTGAAGACCTTGTCCAGTCTGTAGATATTGCTGCCTTTAATAAAGTTTAACTTTAAAAGACATTGATTGGTTGGAATTATGCAAATTCTTAGTACTATTATTATATAACTTATGAAAGAGAATGAGTGACTGGAATGACCAGCTAAATATACCAGTCAGTTGCTGAAGAAGGCCCCTAGGGTGAAGCTGTCTGATCACACTGTGCTCAAAAGACTATTATTACTAGAGAATGCAAGGTATTGTGGGGTGAGCCTGAGCAATCCCCGGTGTTTGTTTCAGTGATTCATGCATTAAACAGTAAACAGAATGATAAAAGAAAATAGTTGAGTGATGAAGTACGGTATATCAGAAATTGAGCAGTAAAAGATTGCAAAACAAGTCCCGTACACCTAAGCTTTATTTTTTTTCCTTTAACCACAGTGTTTACATTCTTTTGACACACGCATTCAATTTCCCATATACGGTAATGGAATATTTCGCGTAAGAGTTACCCATTCAACGGAACTTGTTGTTGTTCGTTTATCTTTGGCTGTACCTAGTAAGAGACCCATTTTCAACAGCTTCGAAGAGATTCCCTGGTACTAGGAGACTTGTATTTAACTTTATGACACACGTAACAGATATTTTACAAATATGCTCCTGCTTTTGATGGCAACTTTAACTTTATTCCAATATGGTAAGTTAAGTAGCTACTTTGTATGTGGTTCATGACGATCATTGATTGCCATAGGGAGGGAGTTATAACCCGGCATCTATGGATTTATTGGTATTGTTTTCTTTAGGTAAATCGGCTGTTACTCTAACTGGCCCTTCTTTGCCATATTGCCTTGGAGAAACGTACGAACTGACGTGTGTTCACCCAAAGCTTGATCCGGAAGTGCATCACACTTCTATTGAATGGAGGAGAAATGGAGTTACATTTGTTGCTGATGGTAATGGTGTACAGGAAGAGGCTTTCAGTGAAAATGACACGGCCACTGTTTTAAGAACACCCGTTACTATGGCAGTTAACTACTCGTGTGTTTTGCTTTTCCGCGATAAAACCGAAATCAGTGCTGAAATTATTATTGATCCACAAGGTGAGAGATTTTATTACTAGTTGGAATGGAATTGCTAACATTGGGTAATTAATCTCAATAGGTAAATAGATCTTTTCTATGCTATATACAGAAACTTGGTGATATTCACCAATATTCTCCCCTTTATCAATTGTGCATCTCCATACTTTGTCAAATCATCATAGTTGGTTTGTTTTGCCTTGAATATGATCCCACAACTTCTCTTTTTCCTGATGTCTGGCGTGAAGATTTTCAGACACTGACTTGCTAAAATGTCAAGCATCATACTTATTGTTTTATGTTGGCCTATTATATTTTAGTATTGCTCTGGGTAAGTAATGTATTTAGATTGAGATTGGGACTTTTTGTTATTGAAGCATCCATAGATAATACATTTTTTGACAAAAAAGGACAATTTTAGAGATAGTTAATTTAGTTTCTGGTATCCCTGCAAAGAAGAGTGAAGGACCAGTGACATCTTGTGATGTCTTATTTCCGAAATAATGGTGGACTTTAATATAATCCTATCAAAATATTAGTATACATTGTTTACTTACCTATCATTTTTAAGCTTGTCCTTTTATGTTTAACTTATTGTTATCACAGTGAAGGCTCATGTGGCCATTGAAAACCTGTGCAATCTACTGCTAAATCAATGTAACCTGACATGGAAGGTTATGGAAAGTTGCTTTAAGAACACTACTTTCAAATTTATTCTTACAATCCGCTTTTGGGATGCTGATGGAACATTTAATCAGTACATAAATGTAACAGATACAACATTTTATTTATGGAAGAGATTGTCATCTGCTGTTGATATCCTAATCACTATTACTGGTCTAAGCATGAACCAATCTGTTGATATTTTGATTGAGACTTTAGAAATGGAAGTAACAGAATCAGGTAGGTGTAAATTTCCACCTACATACATGTATACTATTATTTAGTAACTTATGTCTTTCTTCAGGTAAACTGTGTCCCCATAAATGTTCTTATAGTTGTTGTAGAATGATTGGAGAACCAAAAAGTAAGCTCTATAGCTCAGTTGTGTAGAGCCTTATTAATTCACTCTCTTCATTTATTCCTCTAATATAGGTAATTTACTTTCAAAATGGCTTCTTACTGCAGTAATATTAGAGTTGGTCATTCTTATTCTTTTTGGTGCTGTTATAATAGCGTTATTGGCTTATATATTTATAAGGATGAGAAAACTGAACAAATCAGATATTGAAAAGGACTTACCTTTAGAAGTACAAATAGAAAGTGTTGTAAAACCACAACATTCACAAGCTGAAGATGTCGAAACGGTACACCATCCAGTAGCTGAAGCTGTCAAAACGGTACAACAGCCAGTAGCTGAAGATGTCAAAACAGTACAACAGCCAGTAGCTGAAGCTGTCAAAACGGTACAACAGCCAGTAGCTGAAGCTGTCAAAACGGTACAACAGCCAGTAGCTGAAGCTGTCAAAACGGTACAACAGCCAGTAGCTGAAGCTGTCAAAACGGTACAACAGCCAGTAGCTGAAGCTGTCAAAACGGTACAACAGCCAGTAGCTGAAGATGTCGAAACGGTACAACAGCCAGTAGCTGAAGATGTCAAAACGGTACACCATCCAGTAGCTGAAGATGTCAAAACAGTACAACAGCCAGTAACTGAAGATGTCAAAACGGTACAACATCCAGTAGCTGAAGCTGTCAAAACAGTACAACAGCCAGTAACTGAAGATGTCGAAATGGTACACCATCCAGTAGCTGAAGCTGTCAAAACAGTACAACAGCCAGTAACTGAAGATGTCGAAATGGTACACCATCCAGTAGCTGAAGCTGTCAAAACAGTACAACAGCCAGTAGCTGAAGATGTCAAAACGGTACAACAGCCAGTAGCTGAAGATGTCAAAACGGTACACCATCCAGTAGCTGAAGCTGTCAAAACAGTACAACAGCCAGTAACTGAAGATGTCGAAACGGTACACCATCCAGTAGCTGAAGATGTCAAAACGGTACAACAGCCAGTAACTGAAGATGTCAAAACGGTACAACAGCCAGTAGCTGAAGATGTCAAAACGGTACAACAGCCAGTAGCTGAAGATGTCAAAACGGTACAACAGCCAGTAGCTGAAGATGTCAAAACGGTACACCATCCAGTAGCTGAAGCTGTCAAAACAGTACAACAGCCAGTAGCTGAAGATGTCGAAACGGTACAACAGCCAGTAGCTGAAGATGTCAAAACGGTGCAACATCCAGTAGCTGAAGCTGTCAAAACAGTACAACAGCCAGTAGCTGAAGATGTCGAAATGATACACCATCCAGTAGCTGAAGCTGTCAAAACAGTACAACAGCCAGTAGCTGAAGATGTCGAAACGGTACAACAGCCAGTAGCTGAAGCTGTCAAAACAGTACAACAGCCAGTAGCTGAAGATGTCAAAACGGTACACCATCCAGTAGCTGAAGCTGTCAAAACAGTACAACAGCCAGTAACTGAAGATGTCGAAATGGTACACCATCCAGTAGCTGAAGATGTCAAAACGGTACAACAGCCAGTAACTGAAGATGTCAAAACGGTACAACAGCCAGTAGCTGAAGATGTCAAAACAGTACAACAGCCAGTAGCTGAAGCTGTCAAAACGGTACAACAGCCAGTAGCTGAAGCTGTCAAAACGGTACAACAGTCAGTAGCTGAAGCTGTCAAAACGGTACAACAGCCAGTAGCTGAAGATGTCGAAACGGTACAACAGCCAGTAGCTGAAGATGTCAAAACGGTACACCATCCAGTAGCTGAAGCTGTCAAAACAGTACAACAGCCAGTAGCTGAAGATGTCGAAATGGTACACCATCCAGTAGCTGAAGCTGTCAAAACAGTACAACAGCCAGTAGCTGAAGATGTCAAAACGGTACAACAGCCAGTAGCTGAAGATGTCAAAACGGTACACCATCCAGTAGCTGAAGCTGTCAAAACAGTACAACAGCCAGTAGCTGAAGATGTCGAAACGGTACAACAGCCAGTAGCTGAAGATGTCAAAACGGTGCAACATCCAGTAGCTGAAGCTGTCAAAACAGTACAACAGCCAGTAGCTGAAGATGTCGAAATGGTACACCATCCAGTAGCTGAAGCTGTCAAAACAGTACAACCGCCAGTAGCTGAAGATGTCAAAAAGGTACAACATTCACAAGCTGAAGATGTCAAAACGGTACAACAGCCAGTAGCTGAAGATGTCAAAACGGTACAACAGCCAGTAGCTGAAGTTGTCAAAACAGTACAACAGCCAGTAGCTGAAGATGTCGAAACGGTACAACAGCCAGTAGCTGAAGATGTCAAAACGGTACAACATCCAGTAGCTGAAGATGTCAAAACGGTACAACATCCAGTAGCTGAAGATGTCAAAACAGTACAACAGCCAGTAACTGAAGATGTCAAAACGGTACAACATCCAGTAGCTGAAGATGTCAAAACGGTACAACAGCCAGTAACTGAAGATGTCAAAACGGTACAACATCCAGTAGCTGAAGATGTCAAAACGGTACAACAGCCAGTAACTGAAGATGTCGAAATGGTACACCATCCAGTAGCTGAAGCTGTCAAAACAGTACAACAGCCAGTAGCTGAAGATGTCAAAACGGTACAACAGCCAGTAGCTGAAGATGTCAAAACGGTACACCATCCAGTAGCTGAAGCTGTCAAAACAGTACAACAGCCAGTAGCTGAAGATGTCGAAACGGTACAACAGCCAGTAGCTGAAGATGTCAAAACGGTGCAACATCCAGTAGCTGAAGCTGTCAAAACAGTACAACAGCCAGTAGCTGAAGATGTCGAAATGGTACACCATCCAGTAGCTGAAGCTGTCAAAACAGTACAACAGCCAGTAGCTGAAGATGTCAAAAAGGTACAACATTCACAAGCTGAAGATGTCAAAACAGTACAACAGCCAGTAGCTGAAGATGTCAAAACGGTACAACAGCCAGTAGCTGAAGATGTCGAAACGGTACAACAGCCAGTAGCTGAAGATGTCAAAACGGTACAACATCCAGTAGCTGAAGATGTCAAAACGGTACAACATCCAGTAGCTGAAGCTGTCAAAACAGTACAACAGCCAGTAACTGAAGATGTCAAAACGGTACAACATCCAGTAGCTGAAGATGTCAAAACGGTACAACAGCCAGTAACTGAAGATGTCAAAACGGTACAACATCCAGTAGCTGAAGATGTCAAAACGGTACAACAGCCAGTAACTGAAGATGTCGAAATGGTACACCATCCAGTAGCTGAAGCTGTCAAAACAGTACAACAGCCAGTAGCTGAAGATGTCGAAACGGTACAACAGCCAGTAGCTGAAGATGTCGAAACGGTACAACAGCCAGTAGCTGAAGATGTCAAAACGGTACAACATCCAGTAGCTGAAGCTGTCAAAACAGTACAACAGCCAGTAACTGAAGCTGTCAAAACGGTACAACATCCAGTAGCTGAAGCTGTCAAAACAGTACAGCCAGTAGCTGAAGATGTCGAAATGGTACACCATCCAGTAGCTGAAGCTGTCAAAACAGTACAACAGCCAGTAGCTGAAGATGTCGAAACGGTACAACAGCCAGTAGCTGAAGCTGTCAAAACAGTACAACAGCCAGTAGCTGAAGATGTCAAAACGGTACACCATCCAGTAGCTGAAGCTGTCAAAACAGTACAACAGCCAGTAACTGAAGATGTCGAAATGGTACACCATCCAGTAGCTGAAGCTGTCAAAACAGTACAACAGCCAGTAGCTGAAGATGTCGAAACGGTACACCATCCAGTAGCTGAAGCTGTCAAAACAGTACAACAGCCAGTAGCTGAAGATATCGAAACGGTACAACAGCCAGTAGCTAAAGAAAAGTATGTTAACCTTGATGACAAGCCTATTAAGCCAATTGCAGAAATGGGCACACTTGATCCCTCGGAGAAACTAATATCAACTTCCACATTAATGGCTGCATTAAATAGTGTATCAGAAAATTTGAAAGAAACAGAGATGCAAGCTGCTTTTAAGGAGCAGGTAACCACCTCAATGATAAATGATCAGAGTTCTGAAATCTTTGTTTCCAGTCATCCCCCCGAAGCAGAGCTCATTTCATCACCTAAGAAGCTTCAGCAACAGCAAGGAACAGAAGTTCATGGTCATTCTGTCACACAGATTAATGAAAGTCAGCTTGCTAATGTTAGACCTCCACAGGCAGCCACAGGGAAGTCTGATGGAATGACCAATAGCACCAGGTTAGATGACTTGGGAGAAAGAAACATGAAACCTTTTCAGGAATCAAAATGTTAACATACCATTAGTACTGCATGTGTTTATATACGAAGTGAAGATTCATCAGCAATCTAAAAAGCACATTTTACAATATAAACTTTAAATTGAATGTATTCGTATACTTATTAATTTTGGAATGCTAATTAATTTTATTTTTTTACTATAACATGTCTGTTGTGTCAACAGAACAATCTTGTAAAATGTTGTGTCTATAGCTTGCAATTGGCAGCATTTATTATCAGTTTGACATATGCATGAATAATCTGACACACTAGTTTTCAGCATGCATGCTACATCTATACTTTAGAGGAACTACGTATGTACAACTATCATCATTCATGTATATAATACTTATTAAGTGCATGAGCTGTATTATACGTACATAAATATGTCATACATGCAGTGAGACCAATCCATCCGGAATTCACTACTTCTCATAATCAATTTCGAAGTTCATTAATTTCTCTCAAGTGGAATCACAATAAAGTATGTTTTGAAGATCTCTCCTTTACTTACAACCTCACTGCATTAGCTCCTAAACCAGAGTGTAGTAAGACAGTTATTACTACTGAGACAGAAGCTGTCATTAATGAGCTGTGTTCAGGAACCAAGTACGAAGTATTCCTATATGGTCATGGAGAATTTGGGGGGGTTGATCACGATAGTCAGATTGTTAGAGAATGCTTCTATACTTTAGGTTAGTGCTACAGTATGTATATATATAATAAAAGTATGTAAAGTGCCGCATATATTATAATTTATATATACGTACAAGGAATTGAATGCATTGATGATTGTCTCAGTGATTTCAATTCCTTTACAATTAATTTAACAGCTAGTTTCTTTTGTGAATTTTCAATTTGCAGAGACAACTCAGTTGTTTACCAGCTGCGGTCAAAGTGAAAGTTGTAACGGAGATTGGGTAACACTAATATGTAGACACCATAATATTGAAGCAAAATTCAAAGAACATTTTATTTTCAACCAAAGAAATCCATTTTGGAGGATGAATGGTCAGGTACTTCCTAATGATACTTACAGGAAATTGCTATACACTCCACATGTATCAAGTATAAAAGTTGCAGTCAATATTACCAGTAAAGTAATGGAAATAAACTTCAGTTGTCATGCTTTATTGAATGACGGAGGGATGGAAGACAGTGAAATAGTAACCATTCATGTATTGGAAGCAGCCTTACCAAGTAATTGTATATAGATGTCAAGACGTACTGTTATACGTATATGTAATATGATGTCAGAAAGCACTATAACTTCTAGTCTTATAGAACACTTTGTTATGTATGTACTGGAAAAGCAATCAACCTACCTAGTTTGTCTTTAATATTTTTCTTTTGAAATATAGAATTTCTGGGAAACCCTCAACACGAAGTTGTTTCAACTTTGTACATCATAATAATAATAGAGAGCATTCTCCTTTTTGCATTTGTGACTATCGTCCTCCTTGGAATCATCCTTTGCTTTGCAAAGACAAAATGTGCAAAGAAACATGGTTGGACTGTATATCTATCTTTTATATTATATTTGAATGTCTGTATATATTATCCTTTTAGCCTTTTTTAATTTGTATATAATATATACGTACGTAGCTCCATCCAGTCCACCTGAGACTTCAAAATCAGATGAAGGAGAGAGAATTCCTGACAGTGATGAAGCTGTTATAGAACAACAGAACCCAGCTTATGTACCTCTGGAAGAATGTAGGAATTTGAAAGCTGAAGTAGGAACAAGTCAATCACCTCAATATGTTAACGATGACATGTAACTAGATGTCAGAAATGCATCAACTGATACTTAATTAACCACATGTACACCATTTTCATACATGTTATGCCTACTCTGTAATAAATTAAAAAGCCTATAGGAACTAAACCTGGAGAGAGCTTTGGATGAAGATACAGACTTTATTTTTTCTTTTGCTCTGCTGGGCCAGACAGCTGTTTCTGTGAATATTTTATCCTTCATCCCTGACACTGGGAATCTTTGTAATGCATGCATAACATTATAATTTTGGCTATATAAAAGTTATTTTTGCACACATGTGTATATTACATGTACATATATAAGTACATGTACATATGTACTTGGAAATAAAATGATTCCTTTATGTCTAGGAGCAGACATGCTCTAAATATACATATACTGAAAACTCCAAAGAAATGGAGAGATATAAATTACATGTGAATACTTCATGTAAGCACTGACACCTTGGAGTTAAAAGAAATTCACCTAGTTTCATCAGTGATCAAAATGCATGCACATGCATAGATACAGATCATATGCATAATATTATGGAAATTTAGCGTACCATCACTTTCTTGTATATACGTAGTTATGAAGGAACACTAAATCCTATAGCTACTTTGAGGAATGTCATGTACATACTGTATAATGTTCATGAATCTAACTGGGGAACAGTGAAGAATTATATACTAATACAAATAATAATATATGGTTATTCAATAGCTACATTTAATAATAATACTGCAGGATATATACGTATGTAAAGAGAAATTGAGTGGATAATAAAGTGCTAATTATGTAAAGTTTCTGTGTTTCAAGTGTTATTTAATATTCTAGTGCTTGTTTAAACCTAGTGGAGAGAAACAAATGGAAGTTATTTACTGTAATAATGACTTGTCTTGTTTAAGAAAGTTATTAAAGTCTCTATATTATTAAATTTAAATAGGATGAAATACTTGTTTTCCATAAAGTTTGCTTGTCATTATTTCTAAAATGCAATCAGTTATAATTACTCAAGATTTACCTTTTTAAATGTGGCAATTAACTATCAACTTCTAAGGTATCATCTCTCACAAACTCAATGATAGCAGTAGCTGCCAAATGGCGAGGGATTTTCCCTTCCCTGACCAGGTCATCAATATCAGGAGGTTCCTCTCCACTGTAGGTAATGGTTACCCTCTTCTTGGTCTGCATAACAAACAGACATACAAGTCAAGCTTGCTTTGAGCCAGTTAGAGAAAGCAATCGCCTTACCCCTTCCTTTAATAACATGCAATTGTATTGCTACATATATGCAGAACTGATGGATTGTACTGATTACCAAAACTGAACACAATTCTGAAATCATGTACACTTGGATACAGTGTACTGTAGTGCTGATAGTAATACATGTACACTAGTATCATACTATAAAATATACTGTAGAGGCTATTATACTATGGTGCCTTACAATTGTTTTTTAAAGTGCGCATGGTCATATGGTCATACTGACAAAGGGTCATATGCCATTGATATAGAGGACAGCCAGCATTTCCAAGCTCACTTGAACTTGCTCTTCCACAACTGTAGCATCTGCCTTCCCAACCTGATATGCACTATCCTGAACTACTTCCAGTTGCATGTCTGCATTAGCTTCCACATTCTGGGTTTCACCTCTAGTTCGTTGATAGGCAGGGGGCGGAGCCACAGGAATGGAGTCAGTAGGTGATGCCTGATCAGTACTCCCTTGTAGTGTATCATCACGGACAAATCTGACTTCCGCCACCTTTAACATGTCACTAGATATCTGTCCGTCTCTCACAAGTTGATCCAATTCAGGTGGTTGATCACCAGAATAAGCTATAGTAATCACCTTCTACAGATATTCAAACAATTACTGATAAAGATAGCATTATTAGTTACTTAAAAATCAAGACACTGGATAGTAGGAAGTTTTTATTTTTTGTTTACTTACCGTGAATAAGGCAGCTACATACATTATAATTCATGGATGCTACTGGTCAGATAAAAGCTTTATCTTTATTACACACACATGTATACACATACCTTGGTCTCCATCTCATCTTTCTGCTCAGCAATGATTGCCTGACTCCCCAAGGGTTCCTCACTAATGCCATCTGGCTGCTTGCTCTTCTTCTTGCTAAAAAGGCGTCCAAAGAAGCTTGTCTTCTTCTTAGGTGGCTGGATAATGAAAACAAACAAAAACTAAACGTATCATTCAAAGGAAGTATATTTTCATAATAATTACCTACTGGTATATACATACCATTTTTGAACCTGTGCACTAAAACCATGGTAACACACACACACACAGAGACTGAGTACTGGAATTTCTCTGGTGCATGCTTGCCGAGGATTAATAACAGCTGTATGTATGTAATCGACATGATCTGGCTGGTACATGTAATATCTCACCTCCTGTTGGTGAATTTCTGCCAATACTTCCTGTTGTATAGCTTCCTGTTGGACCATATCCTGTTCTGTCAGAACAGCTTGCCTGCCCTGTACTTCCACATTATACTGTAGACCAGCTTCCCCTTCTTCTGTGATCGTCATAGTCTGATGCTTTTGAGCTTCCCCGCCTCCTGTGACTGTCATAGTCTGATGCTTATGGATGAGCATTTGATGGTCCACTGGACCAGTGTAAGATTGTTGGCCACTTTTTACAGTTGTGACTTGCTTCAGTTCTCCTTTGCTTGATGACTTGCGGACAACCTTTTTCTTGGTTCGTCCTTCTTTGGGAAGTTTCTTCTTACCCAAATAAGCTACATCTTCCGGAAGGGTGGGGTCTAACACTCCCACACCCACAGGTTGCAGGACTGACATCACATTGCTACCCTTTGCTGCAATGATTTCTGCTGTCAGTGGATTGACAACCTCAGATTCCTCGTCCGATGAAGGTACCTCTCCGCGCTTCTGTTTCGGCTTGAAAATTCTAACTCTGAAAGGGGAGCCAGGAATGTGGTGTCCTGACCATCTAATGAAGATGACATATTCTCCAGCTCGAAGAGGTGAGTATGTGCAAGACAGGGTTCGAGAATCATCCGGCAAAGGTTGAGCATCCACCTTGAACCCATCCTTCAAACCATGCACACGAATGGAAAGGGATCCAATTCCAGCTTCCCTTGTCTCTATAAAGAATTCTCCATCGGTGCCGAGCAACCCATCCTCTAAACCAGGACCGTAGGCAGTCACCTTTGAGGCATCAGGGGCAGGGTAAACCTTCAGTTTGAAAGGACTGTTTGGGACTTGCACTTTGGACCACAACACAAACACGAGGTATCTACCAGACACCAGTGCATCAAACTTCAGAGAGTACACACCGTGAGAGTCCTTAGTCTCGTAAACCTTTGGTCTGTAGTCATTCGGTCCACGAATGGCTACCTGGAGCTTACCAGCTCCAGCTTTTGTGGCATCTACATACAACTCCAGCGGGACCCCAGATATATGGATGGAGTTCGGGTGCATGGCTGGACCATACACCACCACGTTCTTTGGTTCACAAGACTCCACATTTATCTTGAAAGGTGATCCTTTAATTGATTTATTGCGGTAGAAAATTCCTACTATATAGGCACCAGGTGAGGGTGCAACATAGGTAACTGCATAGGTGCCATCATTGTTATCCTTGATGGTAACCGCAGCCATTTTCTGGATGCCCTTAACAGTAACGCTTAGCAACCCTTTATCAGCCAATCCAATTTCGTTAGTAAGAACTGTGAACATGGCCTCTTCACCTGCTACAGCACTAATCAAGCCTTCTCCTGTAGCCTTCACAGTTTCAGTGTCTGACATGGTGATGACAATAAGGAAAGGGCTGCCAGGAACATGTCTTGTGCCCCACAGTATCTCAACTGTGTGTTCACCTGTCTCCCAGGGGATAAACTCTCCGTTATATGTCACTTCATCTTCCTCCTTTGTGAGTGTGATCAAGGATTGGGCTGCTCTTCCCTTTGCTCTGATTTCTAGTTCTCCCTTACCAGCGGCCTCACAGACAATTTGCATCTGAATGGGGTCTCCTATGACACTTTTACATTCCTTGAATACCTCGCAGTTCACAACACAGAGGGCAGAGTTCAAGATCTCCAGAGAAAAGGGACATTGAGGGATGGTGTAGCCACCATATTGGATATCAACTTTGGCAGTTCCAACTTGCTTGGGCTTAAATACAATACTATAGGTATCCTGTCCCCTGTCTTCAAGGATGGTAGACATGAGTGGGCTGTTGACGAGTCCATTGATCAAGATCCTTACATCTCCCTGGCCAGCCCCACGCACCTTAATCACCATCTCTTCATCTTCACTCACATGAAAGTAGCTTGGAATCGTTCCGAGAATTTCCACCCTGCTTGGATCAACCACAGGCACAGGAAATGGACTCCCAGCCACTCCATCACCTCCATATTCCACAAACACATTATATACACCAGGCTCCACTGGTGTGAAGGAAGATTGGTAATAGTTATCACTCTGCTTGATGCTCTCAATGTCAATGGTAGCACCTGGCCCATGAGCCAATGCCTGCATCTTCAGGTTATCAGAGAAAGCACCTTTGACTCCAAAATTGACTGGTTGGTTAATCAAGGCTGCTTTTTTGCTGAGGTCTATTCCTGTGATACCATACATGCTAGGGTCCACAATAATGCATCTGAACGGCGACCCTGGAACTGGAATTCCACCCATTTTGATGGTTATGATAATTGTGCCAATTTGAAGTGTCTCCAACTTGTAAAAGTAGATTGTTCCCTCACGAGAAAAGCTTTGCATGACCTCTCCCTGTTCTCCGGCTGTAGTTACAATAACTTCAGGCTCCACATTCCCTCCATTCAGTGTGTCAATGGCGAATGAGATGGGATGACCGAGAGCAATGGTTCCATTGTTGGGCAGTGGTAGTCCGTTCACTACAGTGTCTTCAGGACTGACCACATCAAATTTGAAGGGACTACCTTGGACGTGCTCTCCTCCCCAGAATATTCCAACTGAATATGTGGCAACATGAGTTATGTCAATGCGGACCTTTCGGATCTTTCTCTTGTTGGTAACCCCATCTTTGGTATAAACAGCAGTTTGGGTGCTGTTGTGGTCCTCAGCTGATACAGTAAGTTGACCAAATCCAGCATCTTCTATGTCAAGAATGAACTCTATTACATTCTTCAATGTAATGGCAGTTGTACTGTCTAGAACTATACCAGAAACCTTCACGTTTTCGGTCTCGGGGCCACGCTGGCAAAACACAGTACAGGGACTTCCATTTACATGTTTGCCATCTACAAAGCACTCAAATGTGTACGTGCCAGCAAATGGAAGGGTAAAGTAACCGGTATATGTGCCATTGCCGTTGTCTTTTATGGTAATTTCAATCGGCTCCATAGCGGCGGGTACAGGGTTGTCAAGCTCCAAAGGTTTGGCACTAAAGACTATTGCTCCTCTTTCTAGGAGTCCAGTTTCGTGGCAGACCAGTAGGATATTAGTCCTCTGACCAGCTACAACATTACCAAGCTGAGAAGGGTTGATACCCATTTTGCTGACATCCAAGGGCCTGACCACATTGAACTCGAAAGGACAGGAAGACACAAGAACTCCGGCAAAAAGGATCTCCAAGCGGTGTTTGCTTGTTTTGGAGAGCCTGTCTTCTTGCCACGGAATGAATGAGGCAGTGAATGTCCCATTTTTGTGATCAATCAGACTACCCTGATAGGGTCCTTGAGGTCCCAGGAGATTAACTTCAGGAGCCACACTCCCAACCTCCCTTGCATCAATACTGACCTCAAAAGTCTCACCACTTAGGAAATTGTTGTTGATCATTTGGGGAAGACTGATTGTGCATCTGTCAACGTCAATGATTTTTACATCCAGGGGAAACTGTGGCAGATTGAAATTAGACCACTTTAGAGTGACCTTGGCCATACCAACATCATGAGGGTTCATGATAACGGTGTAGGATACGTCAGACTTGCGTTCCAAGGCCACTGTTATCGGGTCATACCCACTGTAGATCTGGGACGAGACAGACAGCTCACCTGGACCAGCATCCTCACCATCTACAATGAAACGAATTTCTCTACCACTTATCAGGATTTCCGGCACTTCTCCCACAATTCGGCAGCCAGCTGGATCACATACAGGGACTGCAAAGGGGGATCCCCCCATGGGAGCCCCTGCACAGTAGGCCTCTATTGTGTAGTCTCCAATGTATTTGGGTGTAAATTGTGCAATGCCATGACCCTCAGCAAACTCCATGGTAACTACTGCATCATGCTCTGGGTGATAGGCTTTGACCACAACATTACGTGTGGTAGGTTGTATCCCAAAGACATTGAATTTGACATAAGCATGTCTCTTCCAGATTCCCATGGGTGGTATCACACTAAATCCTCCTGGATCAGCTACATCATCAGTCCAAGGCGGATTAAGCAGTGGGAAGCCATTGAACAATGCATGAACCTGTATCTCACCAAGTCTACGAGAAACAACAGAGATGGTGTAGACACCTTCCCTCTCTCCCTCTCCTTCAATGATCTCCAAATCCTCTACATCTCCATTCTTGTACTTGATAAAGGACTTAAATTGTCCCTTGCCTCCTTCACGAGTGTCACAGGTTATTGTAAAAGGCTGATTAAGCATGGGAGTAATTCGAAGTGGGTCAGGTAGTTCAGTGAAGATGCACTTACTAGGATCACAGATGTACACTGTGTAAGGACTTCTGGGTAGTGGGACATCTCCCCACGTAGCAACCACGGTGTAACGACCAAGAGCCCTCGGGAAGAATCTGACATTGTAGACAGTTCGCTTGCCTCCTTTTTTAATTTCCTGAATGTCTACTATTTCTTCATTTCCGTAGTCATCTGTAACTGTGACAGCAAGATCGCCAATGCCAGCATCTGTCACATCAATTTGAAACTCTACAGCCTGTCCGACTTTGAAGGCAGCATTCTTGTCATTAATGACACCAATCAGCTTGATCTTGTCTGTGGACGGAGGTGGTAGACCTTTGAGTGTAAAGGGACTACCCTTTAAGGACTGTTCATCAATAGTAATCTTTAGGACGTATGATGCAATCTCAGGCACCGTGAAAGTGAGGATATAGTTGCCATTATTGTTGTCCACCAGCTCATAATCTACATCTAACGTGGTCTTTGCTTTGCTGAGAGGAGCAATGGACGCCACCAACCTCCCACTGCAAACAGAAAAGGGAAGAGATTTTGTTACTATTTTTAGCAACAAGCTGGAACTACGTATGAATGCAATTACTGTAAAACTAATGAGTATCATATTTCGAGACCCACTGTAAATAGGCTGGTTTAGTATATATGATAAAAAAGCCAGTGAAATATTTTATATAAGTAAACTGTCGTTACAAATACATTAATAGTAAAACTAAAAATATACTAATTTAGAAGTATCAGTAATACAAATGGGGCAACTGTACTAAGTACGTACTTCTATATAATGAGAAAGCTTTTGAAACCATTTTAAAATAAAATTTGTGGTCATAACTTAATGGGACTCAGCTTACCTTTCAAGTAATCCTTGCTCAGGAGTAACGATGGAGAGCTCTTGCTTTTTCTGAGAAACACAGCGTTTTAGAGATTGGCCATTCACTTGGACCAAACGCGGATCAATTCTTTTGACGCTGTCAAAGGTAAAGGGTGTATTGACAACCGTCTTTCCACCAATTAAAATCTCCACAGAGTTCTCTCCAACCTGCCAAGGTGTAAAGGAGGCGATGTAGTTGTTAGCTTTTCCTGCCTTGATCTTCACAGAATACTGATCCCTTGGACCTCGTGCAACCACTTCAGGTTTCACACCACCAGACTGAGCTGAATCCATCCAGATTTCAAAGACCTCTGATGTGTAGGCAAATGAATTATTCCTCAGGTTGGGGCACTTGAAGGTCACATTGCTTGTATCAACCACATTGAGTGGGAAGGGACTGTTACAAATGACAAAATCACCCCATTTGATGGTGACCTTATTATTGCTGATGCTGCTGCTTTCAAATCTGATATCAAAAACTCCATCTTCCTTTGGAATGATCTCTGACTCAATGGTCAAAGGACCTGATGAACATTCAGCTTGGACTGACAGCTTTCCGGGTCCTGCATTATTGCAATTAAAGGTGACAATCTGAGGAACACCGACAAGAAGAACTGATGGAAAGCCTCCAATGATCTTGCAAGATACCGGATCACAGATGTCTACTTGGAAAGGACTGTTTGTGATGTGTCCACCAGCAATCATCACTTCCACTAAATAAGTACCCGTGTACTTTGGTGTAAAGCGGCCAATTTGCAGTTCTCCCTTTGGATCAGTTTTGACTGTTGCATTGTGGTTAGGATGAGTCGCTTTGAGTGTCAATGGCTTTGTTTCCTTGGTGATGCCTTCAATGGGAAACTTTACATATTCTTTCAGTTTGCCCATTGTTGCAGGAGGAGTGACAGTGTAGTGAGAAGGATTGACCACTTCCAACTTAAGAGATTCATACAAAAGCGGATCATTGTTATATCTTGGAATGACAGTTATGAATCCTGAAGACTTTGGTACATATGATGCCTTGAAGACACCGATCTCACCTGCAGGGCTAATCTCAAAGTGGTCCTCCTGTTTGTCCCTGTGTTCCACTACCACAGTATAAGGAGCACCCATCCCCGCATTTCTGGTGTCACAGAAGAACTCGATAGCATTATTAACTCTACCTAAGTAGTCGTAGTGGGGCAGACCGGTTAGCTTGCACTGCATCGGATCCACAACCCGAAAGGTGTAAGGACTACCTCGTACCGGGGTGTTATCCCAGAACAACTCACAGGTGTAATTACCAATGGTCCTTGGGGCAAATCTTATGGTGTACAGTTTCTGTGTTCCATAAGTTTCAAAGCTGGTGTATAGAGGTTCTTCTTTGCCCATTGGGTCTTTACCTTTCACTACCAGCTGGCCTGCTCCTCCATATGTGACATCAAGCTTGAATTCTATAGGCTTCTGAATGCTGAAATATTTGTTAGGCTCAAGCATCTCTCCAATCATGTGACATCCCTCTGCATCAGGGGGAGGATGGGCCACGATTTGGAATGGACTGAGTGGAATATTTTGTCCTTCTACCATAATACTGAAAGCAAATTTGCCTGGCTTAGGAATAAAGTAGCTCACATAATAAGTGCAGTCACCATTATCTTGGATAACACACTGAATTTCACCCTTCTGGATGGACTGGGTAGCACTCAGTTTGTTACAATAAAGCCCTTCTCCCTCAATTCTGATGGAGAACCGTGGCAACAGACCTGGCTCAGGAGCTCTCAAAAGGCCACTAGCTGCCCTACCTGCAACACAATTCCTGAAGGCTTCTCCTTCGAGAGAGAAAGCTTTCAGGGGAACCATCTTGAGGACATTCCAGGTGAATGGAGACCCAGGTATATGAAATCCGCACCATAGCACATCCACAGTGTGTTTACCTTCTTCCGTTGGGGTCACCCTCACACGATAGGTTCCATCCCTGTTATCCTTCACCTCCCCTCCCACTATGCTATTGGGACCCTTAGCTTTGACCTTCATCTCCCCCCTTCCAGCAGCTGCAACATGAACCAGGAACTCTGTGGTTTGCTTCACTCTTGCAGCTATGTCAACTACATTGGGATCAGTTAAGGAACATTGGGTGGGGTCAGCCACACCCAGAGGAAAGGGACTTTGCTCCAGTGGAACACCAGCAAATGTAACAAATATTTCAGCTTCTCCTAAACACTTTGGAGAAAGCATCAAATTATAGAGTCCTCCAACATCTGGCTTCAGCTGAGCAGATATGACAGAGGGATTGCCACTTTGGCAGACTACTTCTGCATTACCTGCCTGCTTAGTGCTTATCTTCAGTGTAGTAGTTAAACCCAAAGCAATATAGCGAGGAACAGGGGTCACAAAGGAACATTTTCCTGATGACACAACATTCAGAGCTAAAGGACTGCCGGTAATCAGTTCTCCGCCACAGGTAGCAATCACAGTATGTTCTCCGATTTCTCCAGGGGTGTATGTAGTGGTGTATAGTCCTTTCTTTTTCAACAGAGGTTGGAGATATTTGGATCCAATAGGAGTCTGAACCTCAATGCTTAACCCCCTCATGTTGACATCATCGGCCTTGATTTGAAAGTGGGCCGGTCTACCCATTAGTAGAGTATTGGTCTCTGTGGGTTCAGTTAGCACAATTTGACATTGAGAAGGGTCCACTATGCCAACCATAAAAGGAGATCCATATATGGGGATTTCCCCCAAGCGGAGGTCAAATTCTAGGTTGCCTAATCTTGTTGGCACATAGCTGACTTCAAAGTCCCCTTTGCCTCTTTGAATAATCTTGGGAATATCACTGCCTCCAGGATGTCGCACAGATGCAACAAGGCCATGAGAACCAGTCACCCCTCTTACATAGAAAGAAAAACTTTTATCAACTGCTATTGCCATACCAGTTTTGTATCCTACAAAAGTGGAAAAATTTATATATTATAATAATACATCAATGTTGAAAAATTTGTAGCTTTTCAAAGCTCACCATCCACAGATAGGGTCTCCATATCCAGCACATCAATATGGTAGGGACTTCCCAAAATGTGTTGTCCATTCCATCGTACCTCAATGGGCATCTTGCCTCCCGTACGTGGAGTGAAATTGACTCTTATTTGACCAACCTGTCCTGGTTCTTGTTGGGTAGTCACGACACTGTTTTGAATAGTGACCTCAATGTTGCCCTTTCCCCCAGCCCGGGAGATGTCAACATGAAAGTATGTTCCCTTGCCAACTGAAGCGTGCTTCAGACCAGGGCCATAAGCTGTGATGGTACGAGTAGTGTCAACAGGTCTAGCAATCATGAAGGCGATCAAGTAGCCTGCAATCAGTAGTTCATCAGAGTCCGGATTGGCCATTTCAACCGGTTTCAAAGTAGATTTGACACCAAAGACCTGTTCGGCAACGCTCATGCACTTACTGATGTTGTCAATGCCGTGATGGGGGTCCCACTCCCGCCAATCAGGAAGAAGACCAGGAGAGATGGCATTCAACAATGCTGCCAGGTTAATGCCACTGTTCCAATCAGTGGTGAGGTTGGTGATGTTCTGTTGAGGGAGGAGACTTTGGATCCACATTAGCAGAATCTTGTTACCTACTTTAGTGAAATATGAGAGATAGGTCATGATAGACAGATCATCTACATTGGGATTGTTCATGTCTTCTGGTGAAATAATCATAGGAATTCCTAGCTGAGACTCAGCAACTTTCATTCCAAGCTTGCAATTTTCCAATCCATTGGAGGATTTTAAATTTTCCAGGTTTGGTATTGATCCAGGTCGGAGTCTGCCAACCAAATGGCACACGGCAATGCCATCATTCCAATCTTTCTTAAAATTTCCCACTTTGTGATCAGGTATTTGTGCATTCACCCAACTTAGGATGGCTGCACTTGAGCTCATTCCAGCTCCACTTTTCATCTTCATTTGATAGCAGCGAATCAGAGTCCAAATCAAGCCCATGATCAATTTCTTATTTTTGTCAAAAATATCTCCAGGTCCTAAAAGGCCAAAGAAGGAGATATCAAAACATTCATTATTTTCCTGAACCTGCATATGGTTAGCATATTATGAATGCAAGGATAAATAGAACAGAGTGCATTCCTGTGACTACAACCAAAAAGCATCTCCTTACCAATGCCAACAGTTTTGATATTTTCCTTGGATAGAAATTTGAAAATGGCAGTGAGGTTCTCCATCAGCTGAGGCTTGATTCTTGGATTGCGGTTGTAAGGTCCTACCTTCTTTGGAGAGCCAAGTGTCTCCAGGAGAGCTATTAGGACTAGCCCATCCTGGAGATCATCCTTCAGACTATCAATTTGCAACTATTAAAGTAAATAAAGAAACATGAGTAATCATGTTCCTACATACCTTATCTATTCTACAGTAAAAGACCTGTAGGGAATTAAACCTAATGAGAGCTTTGTCTGAGGATACAAGAGTCTTCTCTTTTATTCTTCTGCTCCACTGGGCTATGTAGCTGTTTCTGGGAATACAACATTTCATCAGTGATCCTGAAATCTTTCTGAAAGTTCTTCTTTGATCTTTAGATCCTTAGTTCTCTCTTAAGTTTGTAATTTCAATTTAAGTGTACAAAAGTTGACCATACACAATTGGAATAGCAAATACATACTTTGCCTCCTTTTTTCGACTTTACTCCTCCTTCCTTTAGAACATTATTCGTCCAATTTGTGAAGGCTTTTTCTTGGATGTCCTTCCAATCTTGTTTGACTGGATTCATTCTGCTGAAAGATCCACCAGCTTAGGTGGGAGTTGTATAAACCTATTACAAAACACGTACAGTATACTATACTGGAATCAAGCTATGGTACACTTATTCGGCTAGTTTAAATAAGAGCTATCCGCTATGAAATTTAAAATACCTTTACATATGGCAGTGTTAAGAAACGTAAATACTTTACGATCAGGGTATTATACAAGCAAACTTACTTGCTTACAGTATAAACGACGTCCGATCAGTAGCAAACTCGTATCTAAAAGAAACCAATTCACACAGTCACCATAGCAATGTAAACCCGAAGCTGAGGTATTCATTCATGTACTTACCGAGCAAGATAAACTTGTAGGCGGCTTCGCTCCCCGTAGCAAACACGCCCTGCAAATTTTATGGGCGTAGCATGCATTCAGAGGTCACGTGTTTCTATAGTAAACCTATGAATTTTATTAACAAGTGTACTACGTATAAAAATTACAACATAGTGTACGCATACATAGACCAAATAAAATATTCTATTAATTCGAGCAGTGCAAGCATAGACTGTTAAGATATACAACCTACACATTACAAGTTAACATAACATCATGCTACACAAGTGTTATTTACTGGTCAATTGTTAGGAAAACTAAAGGGAACTTTCTTGCGCTTCACTCGTGGAGATGACCTGACTTGGGGACTCTGATGAGCAGAAACACCTCTCTTACGCGAAGTCTTTATTTCACTTGATTGAGTGACTGACTGTGACATTTCTTCATCACAAACAATAGCAACCATCTCTTGTTGGTTACTTGTGAACTGTGTTTGGATTGGTGATGGGTATTGATCTGTTGCAGAGGTGTTCTGTGATATAGTGTAGTGGCTAACTGGCAGAGACCTGCTCTGAGGTGCATCTTCACTTCCCTTATCTTGCTGGTCCACTTCCACTGAACTCAGTCCTTCTTCATTCACAATCATTTCCTGACCACCAGACGCAAAGTCTACCTGCTCCACTTCAATCATCTCTGTGGACTCGCTTGGGCAGCTTAATCCATAAAGAGGCGCTAAACGAGCAATTATCTCATCTTCTGAGAGTGTGCTCTGCTGAATCAGTTCCATTAAGATCTGGTGTGAGGAATGCAAAAGTGGTGAATCAGATATGCTTGTGGAAGCCACCTCCACTTGCCCCTCCTCCAAGAGTGTGGGTGTGGTCTGTGAGTACTGGGCCACTGATGGCATGCAGGTGTAACTGGGTATGTATGGAGTGGGCGGTGTCAGATGATCTTTAAAAGCCACAAACTTTTTGGTAGAATAATCATAGACAAATGTTACACGAGCGAGCACATTTTGGTGGAATTCTGAAAGTGGGAGGGGCTTGACAAATTTCCTTTCCAGGACACTCCTTTTCTTCTTTTTCTTCCTGGTCAACTTTTGGTCATTTGGAGCAGAAATACCAAAGTATTGAGAATACACTGGTCGAGCCATCCCTCTGTTGGCAACGGTATTAGGAGGTGGGAAGTGGGGTGGACAACCAAGAAGGGGGTTACCATGGACACCAGGTGTTGAATGATAAGTAGGATGATAGGCTGGTACAAGAGGGGAGAAAGGCTTTGGAGGTTCCATCTTGTATTCACAATAGGAAATAATGGTTTGTGTAGTGACGGCCAGGTCTTTCTTTGGGGTGTATATAGACTGAAGTTCTGGTGGAACAGCCAGCAGCACAGAAGGGAAAGCCCCTAACTGCAAAGCAGATGCAGGAGTGGCAGCAGCCTGTGGATCGGTACTTGTATGTTGTGATGCAGCGTCTTCTGATTGAGACACTTCCATGTCTTCAACAGGAGGGTCATCAATCCGAACAAAGTCAAGTGATGTAAGCCAACTGGAACCGAGCAAATGCGAGTTGTCATAAGGAGGTAGCACATCAGGATACCCAGGATCCTCCTCCTCATAATCAATAGGGATTTCCTCCTCCATTTCTTCTTGTATTACTTCTACTCCTGACACTGGTTCCTGTTCAGCTGCCTGAGAGCTTGGCAGGAGCTGAGGAATCTTATCAACTAGACGAGCAATCTGTAAAAAGCAGTTTGAAAGGAGAGACTCCTACATACATGTAGCCATCCATCTCTATTGTAGCAATGTATTAAAACTCTTATATTGTAAGTATGTAGTCAAACTTATTCAAATCTTCAAGGGCTAAATGTTCTACTACATTGCATCAATGTGGACTTTAGACAAATAGAGTGCAGCTGAAGCAAGTTTCTTGCTTGCTGTGGGCAGGTACTTACTTGAACCTGGTCCTTTTCTGGGAGCATATCGTCATCAACATCCTAAAGCACAGAGCAGAAATTAGTGGTTCAGTGGAACTACTAAGTGGCTGAGAGTAACAGGTTAGTAAAGGATCCTAACCTCAGATCTGAGTTCCGTCTCATGTCCCGAAAGTGGCCCATGTTGGTACTTCATACTTTTGTTTCTAAACTCCAGTAACTGCGACTTCTTGCTATGCTTGATGTATTTGATAAGCTGTGTATGTATAAATTACATGGTCCAATAGAGAAAGGAAGAAAAGAAGCCTAACTGTATCTTCATCCAAAGCTCTATAGGTTTGTCCTAAGTCATTAGTCTAAGAAAATTGCGTTTGTGTTTATTCTATTATCTTTGTTTCCTTAGCTTCATAGGCATGATAGCCACGTACAGCTTTTGGAGTATGGTGTTTAAGATAATTCATGATAGTCATATTATATCTTTTGAAAGGGTCATCTTTTGACTTTTAGAGCATCTAAAGACAGTTTTTCTTGCTTGTTCTTGCTGTCAAACGTTTTGACCCTGAGGGTCTTCTTCAGTGACTCTGCATCTTTAGACGCTCAAAAGTCGAAAGGTGACCCTTTCAAAAGATAAGTTCGACGCAGTTAGAATGAATCCTTACTCTATTAGTCATATTATATTATAATTAAGATAATTCATGATAGTCATATGATTATTATAGGTACGTATACAATTTCATAATTCCTATTATTCCATACGTACATCTTCCTTGTTTGATTGAAGATTGAGAAACCTCAGCCTACATTGTGAATCTGTTCTTCCAATCATTTCTTTGGCTAAAGCACTCCATTTTATAGAGCCTGAAAAATGACAGAAAAGAACCATTTTACAATAAACACATAATTATATAATCATCAAAACTGAACAATCCGCAATGAATATACATAGTACGTATACAAACCTTTCTTGTTGTATTTGAGTGCAAGGTCCTTTAATTTCTCATCTTCTTCCTGGGTCCATTCATCCTTTTTTAGGTCTGGATTAATGTGTCTGCACCATCTGCACACATATGATATATATACATACGATATATTATTATTATTATTATTGATTTGAGTGCACCGTGTGCAGTTGCACACTAGGGCTATATCGTGCCCCATGTAGCAGTATATAATGTACGTACATACGATATATATGAATACGTACATACACATAGTTTAACACCTAAGAAACGTCTACGGTTGAAGGCGTCTGTAGATGCAACATTACATACGGTGCAAATAAGTCTGAAAACCCGTAGCGAACCTGTTCGCACACCCGTACGTTTCTCGTAAAACGTTCAGTTTATTCTGTCTGGTACTGTATGTACAATTTGGCTAGTAATGTATGTAGTAGCTGGTAAACCCTGCATGCTACTAATTACATAGTTGGGTGGTCTAGGTCATATTAATTGGTCTCTATACAGTTGTATCACGTCCCAATGATCGAAGGACCACAAATAGTTGTTGTAGTTACGTACATAGTAAGAGCAGCCTGGGCAATGCTGTTGGATGGGTGGCAGTAACGGATATATTTTAATAGCCTGGATCTCTTAATAGAAGCACAAGGCCATGTAGTCATAGGGCAATGCTGTTGGGTGGGTGGTACTAAAGGCTACATTTTAATAGCCTGGATCTCTTAATAGAAGCACAAGGCCATGTAGTCATAGGGCAATGCTGTTGGGTGGTGGTACTAAAGGCTACATTCTAATAGCCTGGATCTCTTAATAGAAGCACAAGAGGTCATAATTTAATAAACTGAACACACCTCTCTCTGCACTGCCTGTCTGTCCTAGTTTGAACGACTTTGGCGATTTTGACCCATGTCTGTCCAAACCTCTTCACCCCGTCTGTTAGCCGCTGGATGTAGGAGAGGAGAGGGCTAACTTACAGTACATAGCCAAGATATTCTAGAATGACTCTCGTTTTGAATCTGTACCTCATCTTCCTCTGTGGTCCACTTCCCTTTGCCGAGAGGTGAGTCGTGGTTGTGGGCCATGAAACCGACACTTCGAGACCACCGCTGCAAGCACTGGTTGGGCGTACGACCACCAATTTCACGGGATACTGCAAAGGAGACTTGTGTATTTCAAGCAGGGATTCATAAATACAATTAAAGATAGGATGTGCATAAATACAATTAAAGATAGGATGTGCATGTTTATTAGAGAGCTAGCACCAGTTATGTTAGTGTGAGCAGTATTGAGAGCAGTTCTCAGTTCTCCTAAGGTGCCCAAGCACTTTTGCTACGTACATGAAGGTTATACGTTCTACTGATCATATACCATATCTGTCCATATAGATTAAATAGAGGCCAGGTCAAAAACGATCAGAACAAAATAGAGGCCTGGGCCTCTATTCAGACAAAAGGTAGCTAAAATGAACTCCCAACTCACTCAAGGTCCAATTTTTCTTGCCATATTTGTCAACAGCTTCAGAGAGTTTCCTATCTTCATCAGTAGTCCAGCTCCTTCACAAGAAATAGGATTGCCATATTTAACCATGACTTGGAGGTGACTCCCTTACTGTACAATTCTCTACAAGTTCCTAAGTATATACACACATGTGAATTAATTTTAGTTAACTTACGTTTTGGAGTGCTCAAAGTTGAGATGAACTTGATATCTTGTTAGGCAGTGAATGGCAGATCGACTAGTCTACGATGAACGGCAAAAAGAAACTTATTATACGTACTTGTCTGAAGAAGTATGGAACATTTGAGCAATAGACATTCATGTACGTACGTATATATTTTAGCAACAACAGTTCTTAGAAGAAAGCTTTTGTATAACTTAAGTACCCACCAACCATATCTACGTATATACGTACGTACACACATATGCCTACGCACGTATATACGTAACTAGCTAGGTAGGTGTAGGGTCATGAGCGTATGTAGCATCTGTCTGGCTTAGTGGAGCTTAAAAATAAGGAGAAGACTCTTGTAATCCTCATCGCTAACTCTCACTTGGTTTAGTTCCCTATAGGCATTTTTACTGTAGAATGGATGTAGTTTGTAGGAAAATGTTGTTTCGGATTACTTGTACGTATGTATTAGGTCTAAAACATACGGTATGTGTGGATATGCTGTGGATGAACTGAAACTATTACTACATCTCTTTATACTTACTCCTAGCTCCCTTGCTATGGTCTCCCAGTTCCTGTAGTCATGGTGCTTGGCGAGGGTCATAAGCTTCTTGTCCTCCCCCTTCTTCCAGGGCCCCATGAAGAGGACTGGAGAGGCAGCATTCATCCACATCTGGCAGCAACTTTGGGGGCTTCGCTCTCCATTAAACTGACAAAGGCGAAAAGGGACAGTGAAAGATGAACTACAGATACACGTTATGACATTAATACTGCCAGAGCTCACCACTGTCATGGCAATTTTATTCCAATTGATTTTGTCTATTGGAACAGCTGCAACAATTTCTGTTTGGCTTAAAGTACTGAAAGATGAAGAAAGGGGAGTAGACAGAAGTAGAAAGGTGAAAATAAGTCACAGTTTGACATACTCTAGTTCTGCTATCTTCCTCTGCCAAGCTTCCTTGGTCTCATCGGAGCTTACATTCTTTAACCTTTAAAATGAGCATACAATATGTGCATATATACACGCATACATATTTATGAAATAGGGACCTGAATATATATGTATATATGTACATATACATGTGTGTATATGCCACACACACCCCCCCCCCTCAGAACCATTAGAGAGTGAATTAATAAGGTGCTCATATGTTAAACTTACTCTTGGCGGTATCCCTCAATCAATATCTCTTTAAAGTGCTTGAGAACACTTCCTTGCAAAGATGCTACCTCTTTTTCAAACTTAACTGTTCATCAATATTAAAAAGGATGTGAAAGGTACATACGTATGTACCAAATGCAGGCAATCTTAGAAGTTGAGAAATATCACATAAATATTAAAGTTCTATACTACAACACTAAAAGGTACTACTGTACATGGGAGGAAAATAAAGGTAAAGTAACTCTTGGTCGATAAGTTTATCATGTTTCCTATGAAAGTGGCTTAAGGTTCCTAAGCCACAGGCCAGGTACCCAGTCAAAGGTTCCCGGGATCACTGATGAAGGGTGGAATTCCCAGAAACAGCTGTCTGGCCCAATGGAGAAGAAGAAGAAGAAAGAGAAGACTCCTGTATCTTCATCCAAAGCTCGCACTAGGTTTAGGCTTTTTTACTCTAAAGTAGATGTAGCAACTAAGAAAAATTGTGTGCACATGCACATAAATGTACCTCTCTCCACTTCTCCTGGTTTACAACTTCTAATTTTGTTGTATATATTGACAGCTGGTATTTGGAGGTTCTCTCTCATATCTGGGTTGGCTGGTGGGCTCTTATTAGACTCATCTGAGAAATATGGGGAGCCAAAAAATGAGACTAGGCAGAATCCATTCTTAACTCTTGGACCCAAATCAGATTTAGTTCTGAGATCCTCCAATTCATTCTAGCAAGAAAGAAAATGGAATTCAATTACGTACATATGTAAATACACAACACAAGTTTTTCTATATGATTTTATTTTTACTTAATTAAGTCATACATACAAGTGCATACGTGGGTTTAAAGATTATACGTAACACTAGATTGGAATAACAACTTTCCCTTGTTACTATCCAACCTTCACCATTGAACCGAGAAGTCTTAATTTGGTTTTCTGAGCATCTTATTAGATTTAACCTACTACTACTACTTTCAAAATATTGCAGTCAGGAAATGAACTGGTAACATTACATTTCAATGTTCCACTATGCATTAGATTATTAGAGTGTGTAGACCAGGATGGACACACTTTGACTGTTACTAGGATATGAAGAGGTTGCCATGGCAATTGACAATAAGATTAAGGCTGCAATACAAGGCAGGGCTGTATGCAGAATTTGGGGCCAGAGGGGGCAAAAATCAAAATATTCAAAATTTAGGGGGCAATGGTATGAGGGTATTGAAGCAGTTTAGGGGATTCCCAAAAGTCTAGGGGGGGGGACAAATCAATCCTAGCCCCCCCCTCTATGCAGCCCTGCAAGGGTACAATGGAGAAATCTCAGCTACGTATACCTACGTATGGCATACACAGGTTCAACCCAAGGCCAGATGTCTAATATGTAAAGTAATTATACACAAATACGTACATACAATAAAATTAAAATTCCTATTATAATACAGCTCATATACGACACAATTGGACTATATATCTGGTTGCTATGCACTCATACTTACTATTTTAGTCTGCAACTCGTTCAAGTGTGCATTTATAATGGCCAGCCGGTAAATAATCATCTCCTGAAGTACACGCATACACAAACATGCGGTAATATAGCTCAACTTTGTAGGTATACATGTGTATACTTCATACTATATTATATCAGCTTCAGTCACTATACGTATATTAAAAATGTTCAAATAGTTCATCTAGAAGCTCTCTTCATGTACGTATATTGTAGAAAAGGATACAGCAATAAATACAAATGCAAGTCAAGAATTTGGCGGGAATAAGCAAGAGTTATCGATAAAGTACGTACCTGAAATTTGGTGTTATATTTGATGCATTTCTGAAGCTGCTTCACTTCCGGAGATACAGTCTGATCGTTCGTTTCGGCGGGCTCTTCCTCCGATTCGCTTTCACTTAGCTGTAAAGGTCAAATGGGTACACAACTAAAGAAGAATAATAATTTTTAACCCGCCTCCTTACCAATGGCTGCTCATCTTCTTCGTCACTTAAGGCGGGAAACTCTTCACCTAGAATATATTGATTTAATAAGTAAGCCTTGAAGAAAGAAATATTAAAACTAAGGCAAAATTCTAATACCTTACCAAAGCGGTAGTATGACTCCGCTTCATCATCTGCTTTCTCCAAAGCCTTTCTTAGCTCGTTTACATCTTCAATGAGATTTTGCACGAAACCTTCATGTAAATCATCGTCCATAATCACTGACCTAGAACCACAACTCTTTTCTCCTGCCTAATGACGGGAAGCCATTTTTACGATGACGTCAAATGACTCTTGGGGGATGTGGTTATTTTGATGTACAATTAGTGCTGCAACTGGACAGATATGAATTGCTATCAGCATTCACAAACGCCTCGAAAGCATATCCAATGAATTTGGAAAAACTCAATGGAAAAATATTGCACCCTATCTCTCGCCACACATTAAATTTGCATGCAATATACATATAATACTTATGTTTTAGAAGGATTTTGCATTATACGTATATAGATTAGCAAATAAGTCCTTTGTCAATTCTGCAGTTGTACATTCTTCCTGTCTCAGCCAGCCCCTTTAAGGAAGAGACCATGAGCATAGAATCTTCTTCAGGTGGTAATTTTGACTTCAACCTTTGTCATCTTGGTGATTACAAAACTTATAATTAAGTACAATTGCAATTAGATATACTGACTACTGGTTAGGTTGGGAGTTGCTTACATTCATGAACACAATCATGCTGTAACTTCCATTGTATAGAAATTATTCTTTACAAAGTATTATAGAGAATTCTTTAATATTGTGTTACATTTGTATATATAATCATGTGTATGATTTTATGTATAGCTTTCATATTTGATGATTCAAGGACTTGGTGTGACCATGCAGGATGGAGCTGTGAATCTGCCAAAATTATAAGAATACTCAAACAGACCATCCACCATGTACTGCCAGTAGCGTCCTTCAATCACAGTTCCATTGAGAGACTTTACACCCTTTATCCTAGCTCCCTGCCCGCTGCCAGCATACAGACAGTTCTTTTTAGTAGAGTCCCAGGTAGCCCAATGTAATAGAGCAAAGAATCTTCTTTTCATTGAACCATCAGGTGCCATGATGGCAACAGCGTAGTGTTTGTCACTTGGGGCTAAGTTATCCTTGGCAGTAAGTGTGTATCTTTCAGCTGTCACATCCACATTCCAGAACTGACCTATATAGACAATATGGGTACATTCAATTAAGTGTAAATATCTACAAAAACACTGTTTTTACTCTAACCTATGATTCCATGTGAAGTTGGTCTGAGATTGAGACCTCTGGCTACCATAAATTTAATCATTGGCACACCATTAAAATTCTGGCAAATGATCCACATCACTAGGTCAACATTATCACAATTGGGTACTGCTACACGAACCCTTTTTGTTCGCCTATCTACCCTCACACCAGCTTCTGAATACGAGGAAAGGACCATATTGCCATCAACTGATGCTTTACAACCATCCAAGTCCACTTGGATCTGATGACACATGTCATTGTTATCCTCAGATAAGATGCCGACTTGATCAATCACATTAAGTTTTCCTTGCAGGTCCTCTTCTTCAGCATAATGAGCATTGACAGATACACATTTGTCTGAAATGAGATTAAACATTCTATTTGCTTTACCATGAACCTCATAACACAGTGAAACTTCTCCACCAATTTCTTCTTCAAATTCCTTGGAGATTTTGAGAGGAACCTCATACAATGGATCCCCAATAATAGTATCATTTCTCATGTCACCTGCATAATAGATACAAATAAGATATATAATATATATACGTACATACATAGTATAGGTACTTAACTTAAAACTTACTACACTCTGATCTAACCCGAGTAGGGATAAGTAACTGTGGTGTTGGTACTCTATACTCTGTTAGAAACTCTTCCACCTCTTCCAGTCCCACTGTACGGCCATCCATTAGAACTAACTGGCCATTTTGGTTACCACAGAGACCACACAACTGATCTAGTACAATACTAGTATTCTTTAGGGCAAGGCTAACAAATCCTTGAGGTGACAGTCTTCGTTCCAATTTGAAGCCAATCTCTTCAATCACTATGACAATAGTGGATCCATTGTCAACTTCACTGATATCCACTCCATCAAGTGCAATAGAAGTAAAGTTTACCGAATTGTCATCATTTATAATTAAGATACTGTCGTTCCACTGAATGGCTAACTGAGATTCATCAATGTCTCCTCCCTGTACATCAATATTGACTTTGAAAGGTATAGTTTCATTTCCACAGGAAGTAATTAGGCTGTGTTCACATGTTCTCTCAAAGGGATACCCACTAGGACCCAGCATTTGTCTAAAATGGGCAATTCTAAGACTATCCATTAATCTGCACATTATTTCTTCTGGCATGGCATCAATGACAGTTATGTTTATAAATTGTGGAATTGGTTCAGGTCCTGGACCAGAAGGAACAACCGGTGAAATTTGTAGTTGGAAGAGTTCAGGTTCTTCTGGATTATCATCAGTAATAAGCTCTATTAAAACTTCTTTAGTTATATCTTCTTCACCGGGTTCAAAGATAACTTCCACGATCTCTGGAACAAAGTCAGTATTTTCTATAGAAATATACATAATTATATGTATTTGATTTGTAATGGCTAATTAACACTGTACCTATATATACTGTATTCCTATATATGCAATCAAGGAAATATTGAATTTATATATAGCTTATGATCATTATATAGATTGCATATTACACTGAAACAAGAGTTTAATTTTTACCTGATATTGCACATAGCTTACTTCTTTAGGGTGAAAGCATATATGGAATTACTACTTAAAGGGAGCCCAGAATATATACATACGTATATTGCAGAGTATGCGCATGCATGCATATGGTCATACAGTAATATGTACCTTCTGCTGATTGAGGTATAGTTTCAACACTACACGAAAATGTCCTCTCAAAATTGCTACCTCCAACTCTAATGGACACCATAACTTCTCCTTCAATTTCATTCACTCTCACATCCTCACCATCAAAGAGGCACATCGGAGGTGCTGCATGCACAGGAAAATAAATGTATACGTACGTACATACATACATATGCATTAAATATATATAACTTTTCATTATATACACACCAAATGCATAAAAGATAATAACAATATAATACACCTATAACTATCTGTATAGAAGAATATGTATATTTGTATGCATGTATACAAATTTTCTTACGATCATTATCACTAATAGTGACATTCAGATCTCTCCCAGGTGTAATGTCAACATTTGGAGGGATTTCAATAAAGCTTTCAAAGTATTCATCCCCTTCAAATATGTCATCATCCTCAATTGGAATATTAGTGCAGGCTTCATTCTCTCCTGTCCTGAATTCCACGACATAACTACTGATGTTGCTTGGAATGTAGTCAGAGAAAGCTGGAAAGTACGTATGTATATTATACTATATTTATATTTGGTGTTATATGAATTATTTATTTTATTTATTTAAATTACTATGTTATTTTGTAGCTTGCATTGTATATAGAATCTGATATATGCATTGATACATTTACAAAATTATATTATATATAAATATAAGTTCAAGCTATTTCTTTAATTTAACACATATATATTTTATCAGACAGTATAGCAGAACTCTAATTAAGTATTGATTTATGAAGTATGCACCTTTAGCTGCTGTTTGATTATTAGATCCATCCCTTGTCTTGATCAATACCTCAAAGTCACCAATACAATTACGGTCAATTCTAAGACACACTTCTACTGTACCATCACCCTCAGTCACAGTTTGAGGATTTGGAGCAAATGCAATTATGCAGTCTACGTATATACAGATGTATACATTAGAAATAACATGAGATGAGGTATAGACTAATATATAAATAATTTAAGAGATCATCCTAAAGTCGGTTACCCTAAAGTCTCACCATCATTGTCGCTTATGAATATGGTGGACGTTCTATTTTCTCCTTCTTGTATCCCTCTCTCAGCAGCTGAATCAGGAATTGTCATTTCAGCAAAGAAGTCTTCTTCACATTCACATGTCTCTTCATCATCATTGATTGGAATAGTTACCATAGCAATGGTCTCTCCAGGTTCAAAGGTTACTGTAAAGGATCCACCTTCATAGTCACCTGGACCTGCAGGTACAGTGTTTAAAATTTATTAAACAATTAGTGGTTAAAGTATTAGCGAATGTAATGGGATATGTATAGAAGGAGGAAGTACGTATATAATTCACTTTCTGCACTTCCATTTCTGGTCTGCACTGTGATGGTGTACAGTGTGTCTGAAGGAACGTTGGCTTCCAAAATCAATACAATTTCATTACCATCTTCAGATACAGAGTAAGTTATAGGATTAAAGTTTACAAAGATTTCATCATCATCCAAAATGTCGACTATAGCAGTTCCATCATCTCCAATAGATACTCCTTCTAATTTCTCTGGAGTGATTAAAGTGGCTGTAAAGTTTTCTGCGTCCTCATTAACAGAGTCATCACTAATCGGTACAAGTACGTTTGAACTAGTAGATCCACTTGTAAAGGTGACCTCATATGTACCTGAAACATAATCTCCAGGGGCTGTATGTGGTTGTGATGAATAAGAAAAGAAACAATTATATTGTAACAATATAAACCACATATTGTATTGTAATAGTTTTAAATGCAACTTACGTATGTACTTTGGTTACAATATTTTACATATACGTATACAGTACAAGTTACAATAATATATATATACACATCAATTATTGCAAGCCATTTTAATCTGTATATATATATTTTATATGCATTTATACTGACACTTAGCTGTTCCATCTGAAGTGTTTACAAGTAGTGAATAATTGTAATCACACACACCAGAGGCTACTGCTGTTAAAGTAGCAAAGCCATCTGTCTCACTGTGTGTGTAGCTTGTAGGCACAAAATTAACCTCGACATCTATATACAGTATAATAAAAAGTAATTGAGAATTTAAAATAATCAAGAATTCAGTATGTATAATATGTGTAATATGTATACGGATATACTCATCATTTAACATCTGGATTTTTCCTCACCCTCACCCACCCATTTCTCCTAAAACAAGACTACTTCGGTTTGACCCATTGCTTATTACGCTCCTCAGGAGAAGTGAGTGAGTGGGATAAAATCAAATGATGAGGATATCAAAGCTTTAAGATCAGCATCAGATATTAAAGTCCCCAATACATATGTATGTACATATATATGGAAATGGATAAACGGTATACGAAGATCTCTTTATACATGTTTAAGTGGCTATGGTTTTTGTTTTATGCATGTTTATAGAATTCTTTTTACATGTTTGTATGCCAGTGATATGTGTAACTATAATGACCATCATCATCTTTTATTTGTATAGAAGCTTCATCCTGTGGTCCTTTAGTAATTCCAAGATTACTGGCTGCTTGAGGAATGATGATAATTGTAGAGAAAGATTCCAAGATCTCACAGAGGTTATCGTCAGTGATGGATATGCTAACTGTTGCCATGGTACTTCCCGAGGGAAATTCCACCTCATAGACACCACCTGAATAGTCGGTCAGAGCTGCAGTATAAACATAAAAGATGGGCATTAGTAGATTATAAATGCTGTGGAGGAAGCTATATACTTTTAGCTGTTCCATCAAATGTTTGAACTTGTACTACGTAAGGAGAGTCAAGTGTTCCTGAAGCTCTCAACTTTAAGATCACTTCACCAGTAGACTCATTAACTGTGTACATAATCTGATCAAACTGAACTGAAGGAGCTACAAAAATGTGTCAAAAGATAATACCAGTAGATGATAAGGTTTCTTCTAACTGCACCAAACTCATCTTTGAAATGGTTCATTTTGAGTCTTTTTGAGCATCTAGAGACGCAGTTGTTTTTTTTCTTCTTCAGACATTTCGACCCTGAGGGTCTTCTTCAGTGAACTGATGGTTGGCTCCAGGTGTCTTCTTTTATAGACATACGTAGGTGGGAAAAATTGTCTATAAAAGAAGACACCTGGAGCCAACCATCAGTTCACTGAAGAAGACCCTCAGGGTTGAAACGTCTGAAGAAAAGGAAGAAGATAAAAAACCAACTGCATCTCTGATGCTCAAAAAACTCAAATTGAACCACTTCAAAGATAATACCAGTAGCCCAATGAAATTCAGAGTGCATCCTCATCCAAACTTCAAAGGCTAACTTCGGGGCATATGTAAATGATATAGTACGTATATACCCCTACTCTCATACATACATGCAACTGTTAAATATATCATATAACATAGAGGTTCAGAAAATGGTTTAACAGTTTTAGATTATTTAAATGTTGCATTGCATTGCAAGAAGAAAGACTCCCAGGTCACTGACGAAGGGTGATATTCCCATCTCCTGTATTCTAATCCATGCAATGCTCTTACCATTCCCTATAGGCTTTTTAAGTTATTACAGAATAGGCATAGCATGTATGTAGTAAAAGATGATTCATGTACTTTTAAAAATCTAAGGATTCTCTTTATTATTGTTAGCCATTAATTTATAATAATAAATTAAAAGTACCAAATCCCCACCTTCAACAATTGTTATATTTGCCATATCTTGAGGCCCAGGGAATATTAACATTGCTAATTGTTCATCTGTAAGAACAATATTAGCAAAAAAATCCTCTGGACCTTCTTGTACAGTGTCACTCTCTATTGGAATAGTTATTGTAGAATTCCTATTACCAGGAACAAAGAGCGCTATATATCCACCACTGGAATAATCATCTGATGCTATAAAATGGAAAATTAATCAGTCATTCAAAGCTGTTATTTCATAAGGATTTCAAATAATTTCTAATATATATACTGTATATACTGACCAGTAGCTGATCCATCGGTAGTATTTACTGGTACAATAAAGGGATATTGAAAATCTTTATCTGCAATAAGTCTCACTGTAACAGTTCTATCTCCTTCTCCAACTTCATAGATGACAGGATTAAAGTTGATCATTAAGGCTAAGAAATTTCAAAAAGAAGAAATGAAAGGAACGCACATTGCTAGTCAGAGTATACGCATAAGAGAGCATTAGGAAGATCTACAATTATAAAATATGTTTGCTATAATTTGGGGATTATACTAGATCCATATTACTTACATTCATCATCAGCTACTTTAATGACTGCAGTGTCATCATTACCAATGATCAAGGGGAAATCCCTAATTCCTGATGGAATTGTTACAACAGCTGTGAAGTCCTCAGGCCCTATGCCTGACTCATAGATGTCATCATTTAGTATAGTAATTTCCAAATTGGTTTTATTTGTCCCAGCTGGGAAAGTGACATTGTAAGGTCCTGCTGTAAAATCTATTGAACCTAGAAGCACATTTAAACATAAACATATAGTGACCTTTATCCGTGTACAGTGTTTATATAAACAAAGCACATGACCAAAGTATCATACACTCATATATAAACTGTATACATATATGCACAATTTAAGGATTCAGGTTGATTAACCATTAATTTTGATGAAAGCCAACATATGTAATTACGAAGACCGGCAGCCTCTCCCACTGGAAATGGGTTGAGTCTTTTGGTAGGCCTTTTCTGATAAACACTAATTAGTGAATTGCAACTTATTACTTCTACATAGTTAGTATAAGAGGGGTAAAAATGAATGGAGCATTACGGTGGAAGGTGAAGCTCAGAGGCAGTATATACACTGGTGCTTGGCCATAACCAGCTGTCCTGGGTTCACTTCCCAGCAACTGCTTCTTTCTTTGATGTTTCTTAGAATGACTATACTTGCAGTGTGAGTATCGTTTTAATTATTCATGTACACTAAATCACAATGATATGTGCATGTAAGAAATCAATCTGTTTTCTATTACTGTTTATATACCTGTAGCAATTCCATCAAAAGTGTTGACTTCTACAGTATAGTCAAAGCTAGCTGTTCTGTTGGACATTAGCATCAGTACAACTTTACCATCTGATTCACTGACACTATATTCTATAGGACTGAACTCTATTGATATAGCATCATCATCAGTTATAGTAATGTTAGCAGTGTCATCTGATCCTACAGTTACTCCAGGTGAAGCGGAAGATGAAGGGACGCTCAAAGTTACAGTAAAATCTTCATCTAATTCAGCTATATCATCATTGTTAATTGGTATAGCAACCATAGCAGCTGTATTTCCAGCAGTGAAGGTAGCAATGTAGCCGCCAGACATGAAGTCAATGTCAGCTAAGGAAATGATATATTAATGGATGAAAGTTAAGCAATGTAAAAAAGATGCAGCAATGATTATAATAAATCTTTAGATTCTCAAAAAATGAAAGACAAACCATCTCAAAGATAGGTAAGTCCAGAAACAATATTCTGTATATATATATATATATATATATACACGTAAATATCCAACTATATATACTATAACTATATACTTATAATTACGTATATGTTTTGTAGCATATATATTTGAATTGTCATATATTATAGCATTATAATGTTTCTAGTCAAAGTCAAAACTTGTATAAGTTTGTCCCATTTATATTTACATTTTAAATTAATAAAAGGTATATACGTGTAACCTACAAATTTAAAGTGTTTGTATCAGATGCCTACCAATGAATATATATATATATATATGCTTACTTGTGGCTTTTCCATCACTTGTATCCACTATTACAGTATAGTCTTCAGCTGCTGGACCGTTTGATACCAAAGTGATGATTACAGATCCTCGGTTCTCATTTATTATATACTGGGTTGGGTTAACATTGACTTCAATTGGGTCATTGTCTTCAATATCTATGCCTGCTGTGCTGTTTGATCCTCTAGTGACGTCTAAATCAGAGGTGATGTTGACAATTTCTGCACAAAATCTTTCAACCACTTCCGCAAGGTTGTCATCTAAGATATTGATGGCCAATTGTGCTGAAGTACTTCCAGCAGGAAATGTGACAGTAAATCCTCCCGATGTGTAATCTGTGCCACCTTAATGAGGAGTAGGGGATAGGATAAAGATATTGTAAATTGTCATTGATAGACATTATCTTAGAGATCAAAAACTTTGAACAAACTAACCCGTTGCTGTTTTATCGGTGGTGTCGACTGTAACAGTGTATTCCTTTGAGGCAGGACCACTTGAAACCAAAGTCAAGATCACTGATCCATCTCCTTCATTTACAGAGTATTCTGTTGGATCAAAGTTGACTTGAATGTCTCCCACTTCTAAGATGTTGACAGTGGAACGGTTGTTGTTGCCAGCAGAAATGTCTAGTGCAGACGTTTCAGAAGGAATGATGAGATTGGCAAAGAATACTTCATCTCCCTCTATGACATTGTCTTGAGAGGTTGCTATGGGAATTCGAGCAGTTGTGCTACCAGCAATAAAGGTCACCTGGTAGGTGTTTCCGGCATAGTCTTCAGTACCTGTATCAGACAAGAGATGAATGATTTACCTAATTCATGCACATTTGTAACAATCAATTTACTAGTAGCAGATCCATCCTCAGTTTGAACTGTAATTGTGTAATTGAAAGAAGCAGGCTTGGTAGCAACAGCCACTAGAACAGTGTCACTGCCCTCTTGAACATTGTAGACCACAGGATCAAAGTTAATTTCAATGGCATCATTGTCTTCAATATCTATGCCTGCTGTGCTGTTTGATCCTCTAGTGACATCTAAATCAGAGGTGATGTTGACAATTTCTGCACAAAATCTTTCAATCACTTCCACAATGTTGTCATTAAAGATATTGATGGCCAATTGTGCTGAAGTACTTCCAGCAGGAAATGTGACAGTATATCCTCCCGATGTGTAATCTGTGCCACCTTAATGAGGAGTAGGGGATAGGATAAAGATATTGTAAATTGTCGTTGATAGACATTATCTTAGAGATCAAAAACTTTGAACAAACTAACCCGTTGCTGTTTTATCGGTGGTGTCGACTGTAACAGTGTATTCCTTTGAGGCAGGACCACTTGAAACCAAAGTCAAGATCACTGATCCATCTCCTTCATTTACAGAGTATTCTGTTGGATCAAAGTTGACTTGAATGTCTCCCACTTCTAAGATGTTGACAGTGGAACGGTTGTTGTTGCCAGCAGAAATGTCCAGTGCAAACGTTTCAGAAGAAATGATGAGATTGGCAAAGAAAACTTCATCTCCCTCTGTGACATTGTCTTGAGAGGTTGCTATGGGAATTCGAGCAGTTGTGCTCCCAGCAATAAAGGTCACCTGGTAGGTGTTTCCAGCATAGTCTTCCGTACCTGCATCAGACAAGAGATGAATGATTTACCTAATTCATGCACATTTGTTACAATCAATTTACTAGTAGCAGATCCATCCTCAGTTTGAACTGTAATTGTGTAATTGAAAGAAGCAGGCTTGGTAGCAACGGCCACTAGAACAGCGTCACTGCCCTCTTGAACATTGTAGACCACAGGATCAAAGTTAATTTCAATGGCATCATTGTCTTCAATATCTATGCCTGCTGTGCTGTTTGATCCTCTAGTGACGTCTAAATCAGAGGTGAGGCTGACAATTTCTGCACAAAATCTTTCAACCACTTCCGCAAGGTTGTCATCTAAGATATTGATGGCCAATTGTGCTGAAGTACTTCCAGCAGGAAATGTGACAGTAAATCCTCCCGATGTGTAATCTGTACCACCTTAATGAGGAGTAGGGGATATATATGTAGGAGAAAGATATTGTAAATTGTCATTGATATACATTATCTTAGAGATCTAACAAACTAACCCGTTGCTGTTTTATCGGTGGTGTCGACTGTAACAGTGTATTCCTTTGAGGCAGGACCACTCGACACCAAAGTCAAGATCACTGATCCATCTCCTTCATTTACAGTGTATTCTGTTGGATCAAAGTTGACTTGAATGTCTCCCACTTCTAAGATGTTGACAGTGGAACGGTTGTTGTTGCCAGCAGAAATGTCTAGTGCAGACGTTTCAGAAGGAATGATGAGATTGGCAAAGAAAACTTCATCTCCCTCTATGACATTGTCTTGAGAGGTTGCTATGGGAATTCGAGCAGTTGTGCTCCCAGCAATAAAGGTCACCTGGTAGGTGTTTCCAGCATAGTCTTCAGTACCTGCATCAGACAAGAGATGAATGATTTACCTAATTCATGCACATTTGTATCAATCAATTTACTAGTAGCAGATCCATCCTCAGTTTGAACTGTAATTGTGTAATTGAAAGAAGCAGGCTTGGTAGCAACAGCCACTAGAATAGCATCACTGCCCTCTGGAACATTGTAGACCACAGGATCAAAGTTAATTTCAATGGCATCATTGTCTTCAATATCTATGCCTGCTGTGCTGTTTGATCCTCTAGTGACGTCTAAATCAGAGGTGATGTTGACAATTTCTGCACAAAATCTTTCAACCACTTCCACAATGTTGTCATTAAAGATATTGATGGCCAATTGTGCTGAAGTACTTCCAGCAGGAAATGTGACAGTATATCCTCCCGATGTGTAATCTGTACCACCTTAATGAGGAGTAGGGGATAGGATAAAGATATTGTAAATTGTCATTCATATACATTATCTTAGAGATCTATATCTTTGAACAAACTAACCAGTTGCTGTTTTATCGGTGGTGTCGACTGTAACAGTGTATTCCTTTGAGGCAGGATCACTCGACACCAAAGTCAAGATCACTGATCCATCTCCTTCATTTACAGAGTATTCTGTTGGATCAAAGTTGACTTGAATGTCTCCCACTTCTAAGATGTTGACAGTGGAACGGTTGTTGTTGCCAGCAGAAATATCTATTGCAGACGTTTCAGAAGGAATGATGAGATTGGCAAAGAAAACTTCATCTCCCTCTATGACATTGTCTTGAGAGGTTGCTATGGGAATTCGAGCAGTTGTGCTACCAGCAATAAAGGTCACCTGGTAGGTGTTTCCGGCATAGTCTTCAGTACCTGCATCACACAAGAGATGAATGATTTACCTAATTCATGCACATTTGTAACAATCAATTTACTAGTAGCAGATCCATCCTCAGTTTGAACTGTAATTGTGTAATTGAAAGAAGCAGGCTTGGTAGCAACAGCCACTAGAACAGAGTCACTGCCCTCTGGAACATTGTAGACCACAGGATCAAAGTTAATTTCAATGGCATCATTGTCTTCAATATCTATGCCTGCTGTGCTGTTTGATCCTCTAGTGACGTCTAAATCAGAGGTGATGTTGACAATTTCTGCACAAAATCTTTCAACCACTTCCACAATGTTGTCATTAAAGATATTGATGGCCAATTGTGCTGAAGTACTTCCAGCAGGAAATGTGACAGTATATCCTCCCGATGTGTAATCTGTACCACCTTAATGAGGAGTAGGGGATAGGATAAAGATATTGTAAATTGTCATTCATATACATTATCTTAGAGATCTATATCTTTGAACAAACTAACCAGTTGCTGTTTTATCGGTGGTGTCGACTGTAACAGTGTATTCCTTTGAGGCAGGATCACTCGACACCAAAGTCAAGATCACTGATCCATCTCCTTCATTTACAGAGTATTCTGTTGGATCAAAGTTGACTTGAATGTCTCCCACTTCTAAGATGTTGACAGTGGAACGGTTGTTATTGCCAGCAGAAATATCTATTGCAGACGTTTCAGAAGGAATGATGAGATTGGCAAAGAAAACTTCATCTCCCTCTATGACATTATCTTGAGAGGTTGCTATGGGAATTCGAGCAGTTGTGCTACCAGCAATAAAGGTCACCTGGTAGGTGTTTCCGGCATAGTCTTCAGTACCTGCATCACACAAGAGATGAATGATTTACCTAATTCATGCACATTTGTAACAATCAATTTACTAGTAGCAGATCCATCCTCAGTTTGAACTGTAATTGTGTAATTGAAAGAAGCAGGCTTGGTAGCAACAGCCACTAGAACAGCATCACTGCCCTCTTGAACATTGTAGACCACAGGATCAAAGTTAATTTCAATGGCATCATTGTCTTCAATATCTATGCCTGCTGTGCTGTTTGATCCTCTAGTGACATCAAAATCAGAGGTGATGTTGACAATTTCTGCACAAAATCTTTCAACCACTTCCACAATGTTGTCATTAAAGATATTGATGGCCAATTGTGCTGAAGTACTTCCAGCAGGAAATGTGACAGTAAATCCTCCCGATGTGTAATCTGTACCACCTTAATGAGGAGTAGGGGATAGGATAAAGATATTGTAAATTGTCATTGATAGACATTATCTTGGTTCAAAGACTTTGAACAAACTAACCAGTTGCTGTTTTATCGGTGGTGTCGACTGTAACAGTGTATTCCTTTGAGGCAGGACCACTTGAAACCAAAGTCAAGATCACTGATCCATCTCCTTCATTTACAGTGTATTCTGTTGGATGAAAGTTGACTTCAACCAGATCATCATCCGATATTGTAATAAAAGCAATGTCGTCTGAACCAGCTGTCACTCCAAGTGAACCAGATGATGAAGGGATGCTTAAAGTGACTATGAAATCTTCAATTAATTCAGGAATGTCATCATTCAAGATAGGCACTCTCACTTGTGATGTTACAGAGTTAGCAGTGAATGTGCCTAGATAGCCTCCACTTTGGCTTGTGTAGTCATCACCATCTGAATATGTAAATAAAATATGCTATTTGTGTAAAACACTTAGGGGCTGATCCCCCCCCCGCCTGTATATATAGTCGTAAACTTAATGATTCTGAAGCCTTAATTATCTCAAACTTATATGGCTAACACAAGATAATGAGGTTAATAGACAATACATGGACATAAAATAGTATGTGAAAACAATGTGATTTGGTGACTTGTATACACAACAATTAAATATATATACGTATATATATAGTAATACAATAAATAGGCTATGGATAATAAAATTGGGCAAACATAATGAAGGCCCCCGGGCCCACTGAGATTTAAATTTAAAATATACATTTAAAGTATTTAAGTAACCTACCAATAGCAGTTCCATCTGCTGTAAATACTATGACATCATAGTCTTGTGCAACTGCACTACTTGCAATCAGAGTCAGTGTTACAAAGCCTTCAGTCTCATTAACACTGTAAACTATTGGGGAAAAGTTTACTGTTACGTTTTGCTGTTCTTCAATGATTGAAACATTTGCTTCTGAGGGAGATCCCTTTTGAATATTATCTCTATCAGTTGGAAGATCAAAGGTAGCTATAAAGTTCTCTGATCTTTCAAAGATGCCATCATCCTTGATTGGTATGGAGGCAAATGTAGAGAATCTCTGTCCGGCAAGGAATGTCACTGTGACAGAGTCACTTATGTAGTCTACACCAAGTGTTGACAGAGAAGATCCTCCCGTAGCTGTTATGTCAGAGAAGGTGATGGTCACTTCAGTGTCTTCCTGGAATGGCTGAACAGCTTGCAAACGGATCTCACTGTAGTTTCCAACTGTTTCGGTTGCTTCATAAGTACCTCTCTCAAAAGCAATTGTGTTAACTGCAATTAAGAAAATCCTCTTTATTAAATGTAATATATTTTATTAACAATAGATATATACACTTACATTCAATGATTGAAACATTTGCTTCTGAAGGAGATCCCTTTTGAATATTATCTCTATCAGTTGGAAGATCAAAGGCAGCTATAAAGTTCTCTGATCCTTCAAAGATGCCATCATCCTTGATTGGTATGGAGGCAAATGTAGAGAATCTCTGTCCGGCAAGGAATGTCACTGTGACAGAGTCACTTATGTAGTCTACACCAAGTGTTGACAGAGAAGATCCTCCCGTAGCTGTTATGTCAGAAAAGGTGATGGTCACTTCAGTGTCTTCCTGGAATGGCTGAACAGCTTGCAAACGGATCTCACTGTAGTTTCCAACTGTTTCAGTTGCTTCATAAGTACCTCTCTCAAAAGCAATTGTGTTAACTGCAATTAAGAAAATCCTCTTTATTAAATCTTATATTATCTGGAGCTAATAGATATATACGAACTTGCAAAATGTATACACTTACATTCAATGATTGAAACATTTGCTTCTGAGGGAGATCCCTTTTGAATGTTATCTATATCAATTGGACGATCAAAGGTAGCTATAAAGTTCTCTGATCCTTCAAAGATGCCATCATCCCTGATTGGTATGGAGGCAAATGTAGAGAATCTCTGTCCGGCGAGGAATGTCACTGTGACAGAGTCACTTATGTAGTCTACACCAAGTGTTGACAGAGAAGATCCTCCCGTAGCTGTTATGTCAGAGAAGGTGATGGTCACTTCAGTGTCTTCCTGGAATGACTGAGCAGCTTGCAAACGGATCTCACTGTAGTTTCCAACTGTTTCGGTTGCTTCATAAGTACCTCTCTCAAAAGCAATTGTGTTAACTGCAATTAAGAAAATCCTCTTTATTAAATCTTAATATATTTTATTAACAATAGATATATACACTTACATTCAATGATTGAAACATTTGCTTCTGAAGGAGATCCCTTTTGAATATTATCTCTATCAGTTGGAAGATCAAAGGTAGCTATAAAGTTCTCTGATCCTTCAAAGATGCCATCATCCCTGATTGGTATGGAGGCAAATGTAGAGAATCTCTGTCCGGCGAGGAATGTCACTGTGACAGAGTCACTTATGTAGTCTACACCAAGTGTTGACAGAGAAGATCCTCCCGTAGCTGTTATGTCAGAAAAGGTGATGGTCACTTCAGTGTCTTCCTGGAATGGCTGAGCAGCTTGCAAACGGATCTCACTGTAGTTTCCAACTGTTTCGGTTGCTTCATAAGTACCTCTCTCAAAAGCAATTGTGTTAACTGCAATTAAGAAAATCCTCTTTATTAAATCTTAATATTATCTGGAGGTAATAGATATATACGAACTTGTAAAATGTATACACTTACATTCAATGATTGAAACATTTGCTTCTGAGGGAGATCCCTTTTGAATATTATCTCTATCAGTTGGAAGATCAAAGGCAGCTATAAAGTTCTCGGACCCTTCAAAGATGCCATCATCCTTGATTGGTATTGAGGCAAATGTAGAGAATCTCTGTCCGGCGAGGAATGTCACTGTGACAGAGTCACTTATGTAGTCTACACCAAGTGTTGACAGAGAAGATCCTCCCGTAGCTGTTATGTCAGAGAAGGTGATGGTCACTTCAGTGTCTTCCTGGAATGGCTGAACAGCTTGCAAACGGATCTCACTGTAGTTTCCAATTGTTTCATTTGTTTCATATGTGGGTCTTTCAAAGGCTATAATATTTGCTGCGGCAATAGTAGGGATAACTATAAAGTGTGGTGGCCAAACTACCCAAAGGCCCCCCTTCTATGGTCTAATTTAGCTTCTCACAGGGTACATCTAATTGAGATCCCTTAAAAGATTGTCTCTTTTTAAAATTAATGTAACATTATTGGACCAATAGTCTATTATTGGTGAAAATGTAATTGATTAACTATATATGTGGTCACACAGGATCCGGACTAAATCTAAGGTTTCCTGCTGGAAGAAACCTATCCCTTTTGATTAGCAAGTTACCAAAGGGTTATTTCATTGGATATCAGGTGAATCAAAAACTTAAAACCTTTGAAATAAATTTTTCATGTACACCTTTATAGTGTTTGAAAAGGTTTAAAACATAATTCATGCTATATGAAACCTCTACAGCTGATCATGAGATTGGTTCCTGAGCCTATATGTGTGCTGATGTACGTATAAATATACTATAGAGTGCAGTGATGAAAACCTGCACTGTATGTTTACAAATGCATGTGCCTGGCTTTGATATGCTAAGTTTACATTGTCTCTAAAAGAGTTGTGGCAACAACAAGGTCATGTAGATAAAGTGGTAGTTGGACGTCAGTGCATTGAAACATATATACTGCCAATGAGTGGGAAACCAGGAATTAGTCTACAAGTACAGTAGATTGTATAGCTATAGACTAATTGAACCTATAGTTACAGAGATTGTCTGGACTATGTAGCCATTGTTAATTATAGTCTGTCAAGAGATTGAGGATTAATAGATATTTAATGCATTAGAGAATGACAGTTAGATTGACTTACGTGGAGGTGTAGTTGGTGTCTCATCAATGACAGTAACTGTAACATTGCTGCCTTCTTCACAGACACACTGGACACTGGTAGGGTCCAGACTGACCTGAAACTGTTCATCTTCTTCTGTTGTATCATCTACTTCAAGCTCTATGGGAGTGCAGCTTGCCTCGTTGGACCCAACTTCAAAGCAGCATTCACCATTAGACGTTTTGTAGTCTGCAGACCCTGTTACATATACACATAAGAGGGATCTTGTGAAAGAAAATTGGTTATATATGTGTAATCAAACTTTCATTTGCAACCACATATATACAGTGAAGACTATTATGTGATGACTTTAATATAAATGGCTGGTCTTATTAAAGTCATAGATGTATAATGTATTAAAATTATGTTTATGGCTGTTTTTGGTAAAGAAAATTCTGTAATTTAACTTGTTTGTATTATAATGAAGACTTTAATGTACATTTGAAGTTTGAGTTTATTTAAATCTTTTAGGGACTCCTACTTTTCAATAGGGGTGTTTACTTTGAAGTATTGATGGATAAGGATTGAATGGGTCTTACCTATATGTATATAAAAGTTGACACCCTACCAATGAATTCATACAGATCATTCAAACGCATCTCAGTAAGGTATATATGTGACAAAGTACCCATAGAAAACATCTTATACTGTCTCTGATGCATAAAACACTTACTAATTACAAAACAGCTATGGGTTTACTATATGGCTTAAAAGTGCTGTTGCTATTTCTGAATGGCTTCAGGGAGGATGATTTGGTTTATAGTTGACAAAAGAGTACAATGTTGATTAATTCCAAAAAGACAGTGTCAATTCTACTCGGAGCCCATAAAACTACATAAGACCACACCCTATACTCTAAACAATTACAATATGTGGTAGAGATTTCTTCACCAAACTTTTCTTTGAGATGATCCATCTCTTAATCTTTTCTAGCATCTAGGATTCAGTCAGCCACTGAATAGGACCCCCATGCAACTAAAAACATCCCATTACTGAAGAACCAACTGTATCTCTCTATAGACACTCAAAATGACTAAATGATGAACCATCTCAGAGAAAATTATATTACGTATGTGTTTACTATTAATATGTGTAAGTCCATACATAGATTGAGTCTTATATATACAGCTATATACAACATTAATACAGAAATATATACATATAAATTATTATTGCTTGTGACTTTTTATAGGAGATCTAGAGTCATATGATATATATTAAATATAATAGGTAAAGTATATAAGTTCATCAACAGTTGAAACATTATATATACAAGCTCATGTGATAAGAACTAATATAGAGTTGTGTAGCTCTGAGCCTATTAAAAAGCATATTGTCTACGTACCTTGAGTGGATATATCTGTAACACTAAACTTGATACATACAACAGCGCCAACAGGTCCTGTTCTGGTAGCTGTTAGCACAAGTTCACCAGTTACCTCAAATATCTCTCTTTCAGTGTTCTTAAAGCAAAATATACTTGCTGTAGAAATAAATGCACCAGCTGTAATATGGATTTAATTGGATTTTGCTGCTCATATAATCTGTGTGTGTAATACATTTTCTATTATGTATACATACTTTACATACCTGCTATTGAATCCAACCTCATTCCTGGAACATAGCCATACGTATTTTCTCTCTCCCAAGCATAAGTTATGGCTGAAATTTTTGCATTTGGATCAGTATGAGATAAAACGTGTGATCCTGATTGAGTGTTAGGATTGTATTGAGTAGCATATGCACATATCTCCCCATCACTGCAGAGGATTGGATAAAATCTAGCCCCTTGAAGCGGTGTTCCATCAAACCTGATTCCACTTCTTAGATACTCTACTGGCACAATTATATTGATCCAAGGTGTAAATACAACATCCTCATCACGCGTATCTTTTGCAACACTACTGAAAAATGGCAAGTTAAAATTGTTATAGTATTGTTCTACTGGAGGGACTAATACCATAAAAGGATCCGATTTAGAAATACCATCGAAACTGTGACTCAAACTGAACATGACCACAAGAACGGGCAGATTACACTCTAGAGAGCAGAAATTATCACTTGCAGAGATAAAAGCATGATAGTCTCCCTCCTGTGCTAAATTAATGGCTTCAGCATCAATTGAACTGCCACTCCTTTTGTTACAGAAGAGACTACACTCTGTGTTATCATTACTGGCAAGGATTCGATAACCATCACCACCAGTTCTTGTACTTAAAGGGGTAAGAAAAAACCTTTGTCCCCAAGTAATTGCAGGAGGTATATTCTCTACCATATGATCACAGGCAGTAACATCAATTGGCACATTACCACACTGGTGTCCAGAAGTGAAGGTTAATGGTTTATTGGATTCTACTTTGACACCTGTCAAATCTGTACTAGCTGTGAAGGATACAGAAGTTCCTTTAGCCAAGCCCCTCTCCCTTCGCATTTGATTTGCTTTCAGAATACGATTTGACCATACTCCACTAAGTGCTACTGGAGTGCTGATTCTAATATCTGTGTCATCTTCAGTTACCACAAACCCAAAAAATGATACAGTAGAAGCAACAGTGGCCAGACTTGAATGTGCAGTGGATACTCCATAATAGACATACTGATTATTCTTTGTTGTTATTTTGGGAAGAGCCAGAAAAGCGTCGGTTGAAGCTGCCTCTTCACTGACACCAATCACTGTTACCTCTTTTCCTCCTGCTGTCTGTATGATGATTGCTTTATCCCTTATATTAAATGGATTTTCATTCATTTCTAGTTCTTCTGGTACTTCAATCTGTACAGTCTCATCTGATGTGACTGTATATGACATGTTGGCTTGTATTGGTTGGGGGAGTGATTGTCTGCGGTTCCATGCTACCCAAAAATTGACTGTTTCCGTTTCAGTTGTAGTTACCAAAAGTTTAGGTCCATACTCACTGCCTTTGTTTGGGCCAAAGAGAATGTAAAATTCACTCCCTTTGCTACTAATGCCTATATATATAGAAGAGGCGAAAATATAATAATTTTATTATAACATGTAAGACTTGTATAAAAAATTTGAGAAAAGTTTACTATAATAATTTTACATATGATGGAAAACAGTCTTAGTACATAGTTTCCACAATGCATAATTCTATATATAGATAAAATGACAGCCATTATGATACATATAAGTATAATATACCTTCTACAATCATTATATAGCTGACTAGAAGAAGAGTTGAAAACACTATTTTTCCAAGCCCAGCCATTCCTACAGTAATGCACTGGAGTGAATGGTTTCTGTGTGGACTAGTGACTGCATGAGTAGGCAGACCACTTATATACTTTGAGATAGTCTTACAATGATGTCACACTTGTCATGTTACTATATATACAGTGCAAATGCTTATGGCTAATTGTGAAGCCAGAGTATCTGTCTAATGCAAGACTAGCAATAGAGGGCAAACGGCACTTTGGAGATGGGGAGAAATTCATTTATTGACATCTACATGGAAGAGCAAGTTACACAGTGGGTAAAAGAAGTGAAATACCTAGTCACGAAATCCTATATATTAGTCAAACACATCTTTATATTGAACGTTTGCTGTCAAACAATATTAGTCCCTATATATCCCCAAATGTTAAGTTCAAATAGTAGAATTTAATACATTTATAGAGCTGCAATTCTACAAAATGAGCTGATTCATCATTCATCACTTCATCAAAATTAAATACAGAATATATGATTGAAGGCGTATGTGAGGATCTTTTAGACATCCCAAAACCTTTGAACATTTTTACCACTAGATAGAGCTTGTACATACATTGGACTGATCCATATACGTACATTCAGTTTGTAGAGAATTAGCTGTACTTCTTTTTGTATCATTTGCATGGGATGTTCAAAAATGTACTTTTTACTTAAAGTTATGCAAACTAACATTTGATTACACTAGTAATATATGGCTTATTGTATAGCCTGGTCCTTATTCAGCAAGAATTGTCAAGTAAATCAAATGTCTGTTATCTAGCAACATGTCCAACATGTAAGAAAACAGTATTTGATCAAGGGAAGTTTCCATGGAATCATAAGTGACCTGGACTGCATTTAATGGGACTACCATATTTAGTATGTCTACCAATCCCTATAATATCACTGGTAAGTATATAGCTACCAAAATGCATTTGGGGAGATGTATATAATATAATACAATAAATAAATACAATAAATAAATACAATATGTTGACCAGCTAGAATCTCATGCAGTATGCCAAAGATTAGTTTTCCTTACTATTTGGCTATAAAACTGTACAATCTCCCTTTCCTTTGAGCAAGATTAATAGCTTTGAGATTATTTAGTAATTAGACTGCATAACTGTTAACGTTCTAAAGGTTCTTGTTTCTGTAGCTACTTAGATAAACTATTAGTTTACTCTTCTTGAGTATCCATGGTAACTAGAGGAATACTTCAAATGACTTAGATTAAATTTTTTCACTATATAGTATATACTTGATTTGGGATCCATTCCATCTCCTGGTAGCTATGGCTACACTCATTTGGGGAGTGGTTACAGTGCCATCTGGGGTGTAAGTAAAGCAATCCAAATGTGCTTACAGTGTACATATGCATCTTGCTTGCTTCTGTATATAGCCTGCCTTATATATATACGTATATATGTAGAAAGTCTCCATAACAACCAGGTGTAGTTCCTTGCATGTATGTGTACACTTGTATAAGAAATATCCTCTGACAATTTTAACCTTTAACAGAATCACCATATGAATGCAGCTGACTTATATTTCAATCAGAAATGATTTGATACAAATAATGTTTTCCATTAGGAAGATTGAAATCTAGTCAGGTAATTGCAAATTTTCCCTTTTTCATAAATAAATAATTGCATAATCTTGTAAATGGCTACTCTGAGATGGTACATGTATATATACGTAAGACAACTTCAACTTTGTATGTATATAATTCCTTTAATTTGCTTAATTAAGCTGATTGAAATATTTTATATATGTATAGCACAACTCTTAAACTAAATATATATGTTGAAATTAGAGCATTGTATAGTTGTGTTATACATTTATGTTTCTGGTGATTAATAAAGTGATTATAGATGTATGCATGTATATATGCATGCACTGCATATTCAGGTAAAAAAGAGTCAATCTGTAACTGGTCTGCTAACTCCATCATTGGAAGTTTTTGGGATCGTTACATTCATATCCAAATAGTTGCCTTCCTGTTGTGCTTCTATGATGTGTTCATAGTGTGATTTCAACTCAAGAAATGTTGGCCTTTCTGAAGGTTCACATTTCCAACACCACTTCATATCAGCATAACTAATATATATACAGTCAGAGACTAGATTATATATATGTATATATATTTATTACAAGTAAATATATAATACTATGGTAATCTAATGTATACTATATAACTAATTCGTATGGCTCCTATTGGGACATATATATAGTATTCTTCATTTCTGGGATGTCACCTTAATGTGTATAAAAACTTGCCCATCATCACTGCATCCCTTAGGCTTCCTCATCTGGTATCCTGTTTCTAGCAATCTGAACAGATCTTCATTTGTTATTCCAGGATATGGAAGAGCTCCTAAATCATGAATATATTTAAGTCATAATCAAACCAATATCACTTATCATTTAGCAAAAAAGCAACATGGAAGCATTGAAATGAATCCCTGTGAACTACTATATACTAGGGAGTTATAGACTACTGTATATACATGTCATTTGTTCCAATTTATAGCATAATTCAAACAGTCAGTACATGCATGTATGTACACACACTGATAATCACCATATCCTTCCAGTTAACTATATATTGCATAAAAGGACATCCAATTTGAAGGATGAATAAGTTTAATTTGAACATAGTCATGAAAGTAATTAGTCTTACACTTACCAAGAGTGCAAATTTCCCAAAGGCATATGCCAAACGACCATCTATAAATATAATATACAACAGTAATATATACACTGCCATATATTTAACAGTATATATGTATATACGTACGTATATAATTGAAATATATAGCTTACACATCTGACTTTTCAGAATACTTTTGATGTAATATACTTTCTGGTGCCATCCATCTTAATGGCATTCTTGTTAAAGATTTTGAGGAGTAGTAATCCTCAATTTCTCTACTCAATCCAAAATCAGACACTTTTAATACCTTTCCACAGTCGACCAGAATATTCCTACATGCCAGGTCTCGATGGACAATTCCAAGGGAAGACAAATGTTGCTGATCAAATTAATGTAGAAATAATTTAATGATAATAATATTATGAATTATCTTATTTAATATACATGCACCCACCATGCCGCATGTAATCTGGTAGGCAAATGAGAAGAGATCATTGGTATCCATAGTTATCACTTTGTAGTAGTCATCTGTGTCTGGTGCTCTATCTTGCTCAGTAACACCAGACGCAGTCGCCCATGGGATATACATATTATATTGACACAGTTCTTCCTCATTTATGGCTAAATTTTCCTATGCATGTTCATGTGTGAAGTTAGGTATAAATTGGTTTCAGGTGAAATAAGGATATAGTTATAAATGATATATTATGTACATAAATTATTATATAATTTGTTGGTAGATGTACTCATATATATGTTATATATAGATTATATATTTACAGCTCTAGAGTTGAATATTTTACAGTATATATAAATAGTTTGTACATAATACTTTGGATGTATATATACCAGCTTTGCAAAATTTGTATATAAAATAAGATACACAGTATAAGATCGATGTAGCATTAGTATACCTGCACTACTTTCTCATTTGTGCAACTTTTCACTGGCTTTTCCTATATACAGTACGTAGATTAAAGTAAAAAAATCTTACTTAATAACTCATTTGAACATTTTAGATGGTGTATATAGAATAACAAACATTATTTTTTATTTATTGTAGTGAAGCAGTGAAAAAATATATGTAACTATATATATATTATATTTTGCTGATATATGAATTGTGTAGCATACGGGAATATATATACACACAAGCTACCTCATCTCTAAGCTTTCTCAAAAAGGACTTCAGATCGCCAAATGACACATACTCCATCACAATGCAAAATGGTGAACTTGTAGTCATGCAACCTAATATGTTGACAACATGAGGACAGTCTCCATTTGAAGCTTTCTTCATTACACTCATTTCCCCAACAAATGACATCTGATTTTCAATGGAGGTCATTCCTATGAGTATATATATATTATTCATTTTTACCCATGAAACTGCTGAACAAATTGACTTTACATTATATTTTATACCTTTCAATCTTTTCACAGCCACCAGGTTAGGAGGAATGTATGGGTTTCTGTACTTAGTCTTTTCAATATAGTTTTTAGCCCTTTCATTCATTATGTCGGGTGAAAGGTAGGCTAATTGTACTTCACCAAAATTGCCACTTCCAAGATTCTTGATAAAAGCAAGGTTTGCTAAAGGTATCTCCCACTCTTCATCTCTTTCAATTAGACTGAGCATCTCCATCTATTTATTTTATGGTAAATTGATACACATTCATACTCATATGTGAGTCAGTAGAAAAGCAGGCTACATATAATACATAAACTTAGCAGAGGTGGATTTAGAAATTATGGATCAATTAACAAATTTTGGACAATACATATTCTACCGGATTCCTTCATCCAAATTCATGTAGTTGTTCTTGAAGGGATAATTTCGGGTGACTATTAATAGGAAACATATCAATTCTTTTGCTTCATTAATTTGGGGTTGAAGTGAAAGAATTGATATTTCATGCAGTTGTATTAAAATTAAAATGTTACAATATTAATCAGGAGACCTTTGAAAGCTTGAAGGACTTCCAGAACATTGCAATCAAAAAAACCATCCTTGGCCTATGTACACAACCAAAAACAACATTTTGATTCTTGCATACTACAGCATCTATGTACGTGTATATGTACGTACATGTTATATGTGTATTTATACGCATACATATGATCTCCATCTGTTAAATAAATAAAGAGCAGAGTGCTATATAGATGTAAAATGAAAACAGTAACCACTGTAATTTAATATTTGTGTATATATGAATAACATTTTGCATGACGTGTATGACTTTCATCACTTACTGTATATCTTCTGGCTTTCGAATAATGTATCCCTTCTCTAATATATTGTATATATATATATATATATATAATATTATAATTACTTTTAATCTCTTTATATATATATGCACATAATAATTTTATACACGTACCTTTTACTCCTTAACTTTTTTCTGCAAGCAAATATTGCTATACCCAATGAAAGTACTAAGCAACTCAATAGTACAATGCTAAGTGTTGTAACTAAAGGTAACAAAAGTGTTTCTTCCGAAGATAATGCTATAAGGAAGTATGTATATAGCACATTGAAAATAGAACGAACTACATACATACGTAGTACACATATTATGTACATATATACATATACATTACAACTCACTCTTTGGAATATCTAAACCTTTGGTGATAATATTTATGGTCAGTTTGGATGTATTATTTGTAAGCTTGCCATCAAATCCCTGAATCACAACATTTGTAGTTACATTGTCATCAATATGGCATAAATATGTTGTAATATGTGATTCAGTAGATTCAGATGCAGACAGTTTCAACTTCCAAGGAATTGAAATTCTTGCTTCTTTAGAAAATTCGAAACACATTTTATCTTCTAGGTTTGTAAAGTTGCTGCCTTTAAAAAGAATAATTTTTGCCATTAATTTATTATATGTACATGAAATGCGTACTTCTTAGTTGTTCACTTACTTGAAATTGAAGGGTTAAAATTCTCTGATATTGCACACACCACACAGACTTTAAACATAATTAAATACAAATCTGCAGCTGGTGGTCTAGATAATGAGATATTAACTGTTTCACTTCCATTTGCTGTTATTTCCTCAGGTTCAAAGAAAGCAGATATTCCTATTTAAGATATTCATTGAAGTACGTATAAGAAACATGAAATTGACATTCAAAGTATTGATAACAAACTTTATATACTCTGATATGATATTTTAATCTGCATACATGATACTGAGAGTATTATAGCATTATACTAGTACATTTAGAGTAGATGTAGTGGTACATATAAATTACATTTATATAGGCAGAAGTTTATGGGCTATTAATAATCACTCTATCGCCATGGCACTTAGGAGCAGTACGTATATATATAATATATATTATACATTATACGCATGGCCATGACTAATAAAGAGAAGAATTGTGAGGTTTGCTTTAAACTTCACATGCATGCTGCATAATCATGCAGCTATTCAGCTTTATACTGTATATATATATAGATATTGCCAAGGCAATGGGGTATGAATAATGCAGTATATATTTTTATACATTATTACGGAATGTACATTTAGTGTACATGTATGTGTATAAAATTATACCAATATATGCTCTATATATACTATATACGTATATATAAAATGGTGACTTACTGTCCAGTTGCAATAGAATAACTTTCACGCTACTCCTAGGCTTAGATCCAATCTTCAAGTTTTCGGATATTGAAATTATGGAACATTCAAATTGTGTTAAGTTTTCGTTAGTGATGTAAAGTATTATGTACTCTACTGGTAAATTCCAAAATCTGACTTCAAAGTCTGTACTCTCATTGCCTAAATTGCACACAAATATATATACAAACGATTGTAATAATGAAATATATATATATATAACGTAAAGCGAATAATGATAATTATTGCATAATTATATTATATGTTTCACACACATCATCATTTCATGCAATTCTGCTTACGTTTTACATCACACTCAACAAACACTGAGAAGTGAATTCTCTCCAGTGGGATGGTTGTTTTTAAGCCAATCTGGACTGTCCCAAATTCCTTTCCAGCAAATACAATGTTTTCAGAAAATTGAACATTGAAATCTAAAGAGTTTGAATTCAATAAACTTTAAAATTTAATCATAATGCACATATATATATATATATACAGTTATATGCTTAATTAATTTATAATCTTTAAATCTTTAAAATAATCATCTAAAGATCTATAATAGAGGTATAATAAGTGTTATTACCTTCTTCACTTGCTATTATAATTTTTATCGTATCATTTTCTCCCTTTTGGTGATTGGAACCTTGGTTTGTGGATTGAATGCTACAATCAAATGACCTTGGAAAAACCTGCTGAATCTGCAGCTGGTTATTAAAACTGTAATCAGCCACATCAAATAGAAATGAATTTGACCATGTATTTTGGTCTTTATCTACCGTGGAATTTTGTTCGAGCTCGGTACTATTGAACTGGAAATTAACAGGATAGATGATTCCGCTGCAAAATGAGGTTGCCTCAGGTGTATCATTTATTTTGTTCAATAAAAAGTCATCCAAAAGATTATCAGAATTAAATGCTATATAAATAATATGAAAAGTCTATTTCATAATACTAATTTAAGTAAATATGATATAATAATATGTCAAACATATCAAAAACACCTATATGGTACTTATATATACGTATATTAACTTGCACTCACTTGGATCTATATATATATATATATAGATAGATAGATATTTTCATTGCATGGTCATATTTATATATATGTACCTTTCTCTTCAACACAGCTAACAAATACAATAAAATCTTCAAATGTATAATTTTCTTCTAGTTTAATCTGTACTGAAATATTCACTTTATCTTCTTGTTCTAGTATGACCAACTCTTTTGTCTTGAAACTTACATACAGTTCTATTTAGTTAGGAACATCAATATACATATATGCATACAATATACAAATAGATATATTGCTTATTGAGTTTGAGCTTTCCGTAGCAGTGTAAGACAATTAACTTATAATATTATTTTGGAATGTTTCGGTCCATAGACCTTCATCAGCTGAATAATACAATTGAGTAACCAATCAAGAAAACTGACTGGTAGAGAAAACTGTGATGTCATGTAATGTCATGAATTATTGCAAAATGTTACTAAAAATAGTACAATATGAAATAAAATAGATATATATTGTTGTGGATGGTGCGATGTATCCATCACAGTTATCTCCACCTGTCAGTTTTCTTGATTGGTAACTCAAATTGGTTTATTCAGCTCATGAAGGTCTATGGATCGAAACGTCTTAATTGTTTCACGCTGCTATAGAAAGCTATCTATCATACAAACAACGTAGCAATGAATCTTTATACAATCACACAATGTCCATATATTTGGACTTTGTATATACATATATAATACACAATGACATGTATCTTATTATGTATGTATACATATCTTATATAGGGATCTCAATATTGATATTGCATGCATACCATCATTATCAACTATTTGCACTTCTATTCTGCCAATCCTAGTAATTTTCAATCCCATTTCAACTTGATCATGAATAATGCTCCCTGAGACGTTCAATTTACACTGAATTACTTTGTTTTTTACACGACTGACTATATTGTTTTCAATATAAGCCAACTTGCCATTAATATCAACTCTACCATTAATCTTATCAGTTGTAATCAAGAGAAAGTGCTTGTCATTTTGAAGACAATATGTTAGACCAGTGTCATTTCCTATATACAAAGACAAAATAGGAAATTAAAGTGCATTGTGTATTTTGTCATACAGTATATACACATGTATACATATATATAGGACTTCAGTGGAAAAATTAACTGTCTATATACAATAGAATACTAGATGTTTAATACCCAAAAATACATTACATGTATACGTATACACTAAATAAATTTAGGTGATTCAGAAATTTTCAACAAATAAATGTGTACATGTTTATACGATGAAGTGATAAGGGTTTTTTATTGCGTTCATAATAAGTATCCTAATTTATTGAGACTCAGCAACAATTGTATTTAAAACAAAATTGAATGTTTCAACCCAGAGGTTTTCATTAGCATTATGGATACTTACATGTATATATACGTACTTATAAAGGTAAACATGAACATGCATGAGTTATATATATATATATATAGACCAATATACAGAGGTATCATCAGCAATTTAATATTCATCAACTCACCAGGGCAATAAAGAGAAACGTGTAGGTGTATTTCATTTTCTACTGTTTGAATATTTGTACAATTAAAATCATATGCCATATGAACTGTAAAATCAGATTTAGTCCCTTCAGTGATATTAATTTGTATTGAATTCAGTCTAATATGACACTCTATATGGGAAGGAACAATGAATAACATTATAGAACCTTTAAATGTATATATGCATGTGAATAGGGTTTGTGCAACATATACCCTGTTTTATTATACAACACATGGTATATGTTGCACAAATACCCTATTCACATGTGGTAGACTATATAATAAGAAATATTAGAATTTTTCTACAAAGACGTAGGGAAAACAAGAAATGATGTGCATGAATCATACAACCAAGGGTCAATGCTCAATAATATAACGTTATCGCTCTCGCTTCTATAAAAGAATACAGCGCGGAAAATTTAGGGTATTTTCGCGGCTTAAGAAAGTAGTCCGAAAGAAGAAGAAAACGAAAATGGGATATTTCAAAGTTCGTTCATTTGCCAGCGGAACACGGTCGCTTCCCTTAAAGGCCAGTTTATAGCATGGCTGGTCTATTTAGCCTTTTTTGGTGGTTTCAGCCGATTTCGGAATTTCGCTCCTATACCAATGTATATATATGGAAAACGAAACAACAGGTACCATCCCTACATATATATTCTCAACATTAAACATTTGTCATGTTGTTACCTTGCTTACTACAGAGTCCCCTGCTACAAAAATGTTCAGGGGTTGGACAAGAACTACATTGTTCACCAGCAAGATAAGGAGTCTCACCTTGGTAGTTACCCCTAAGTTAAGCACATATATAATTTTAAATTTCAATATGTCATTGCTTTGTAGTTGCAAATAGTTTACTTTACTTTACACATCACTTGTGACATTGTATTTATGAAGAAAATCTCAGTACTGCTTATTATTTATACATTTAGATTGAGTATATAACATGCAGCCACTCACGCAGGTCTATAATTACAGACAAACAAAAAGATATCACCAAATCGACTGTCATTACAAAGTGCAAGTCCACATCCTAACTCAAATGAATCTGCCCAAATAATCTATGAAATATAATTAAATATGCATATACGTATGAGGTTTCATAGCTTGTAGTACCTGAGTATAATGTCCAGTTTCAGAAGTAGATGCAGAATCTGCATATGTATAAAACAGTTTCTCTTTTTCCCAATGGGATACAGCGTTGATCGCATTAAACGATTGAGAAAATAGTAGATTTTCCCCTAATTTGGAAAATGAATGTTGAAATACACATCTATCACTATATTCTTGAGCAATAAGAGCTATCGACTCGCTCCATCGCATTTCCAGCATATTGGATGCTGTTGGGAAAACGTTCCTTCGTGCATTATTGTGAGCTTTTAGAATGACCTTCTTTTCGTCTTCACTGAGGGATGCTGCTGCTAGGGAACACAGAATCGAGTACAGAACTACCTTAAACATCGTAAAACGGTCTGGTATACGAGTGTCAGCGATGCTCCCGTATATACACAAAAGAAAACTTGGCGATCATACAAAATTAAGGTTTATCGAATCTTATACGAGGTTCTCAGTTCCGAGTACATGCTCAAAGGCGGTCGAATGACCGGATATAAAAGATAAAAATAGAAGTATAGGGCATCGGGATAACCGATTGCAAAGCATAGAGAGTAGGGATGGTGCGCCCAAACATGGAAGTGATGTGTATGGTTAAGTTACTTAATATTATTATTATTAATTGCCACATGCTCACCAGCACTAGGGCCAAACTGCCCACAAAACAACAACAATAACAACCATATGTCTTAGTGATACAAAAATACATATATAAACTCAATAGTCAGTTCTGCAACAACAAAAAAGGAGGCAATTGCTTCATTATTAAAACCGAGCAGTCCACATATTCAGGTATGACAAATGCTGGCATCCCTTGTCCAGAACTAACTTCTCATCCTCGCACAGATTGTCAAAATCATTGGCTATGCCTGCCTGACACTCCCGACATGTCCTCTCCTCTCTCTGAAGCCCCCATCACCGTCCACTCTCAATCATGAGGGGGGCTGTCCCACCTCTCAACGTCATACTCTCTGATTATACATATGTACAAAAATTAATGAGGTGAGAAAACTATACATTGGGGTCCCAACTTAGTCTAATAACATAAATAAAGGTAATATTTTCTGCATGGTGGTCCCCAATCATTTGTATACACCTCAGTATATAATTGGTCCAAGGTATAATCAATTAACATGCCCCACTGCAATATCACAATATAGCTCAACACAAAATTAACACCTATACAATGGATGGATGATAATAGTTTATTCTATATATGAACTAGGTCATAGCATGAAAGAGATGATGATCTTTTGATTTTACTGACTTAATCGATCAAGCACCTGATACAGTATGAGAAATTAATGAAGTTACCACAAACCATTTGTGCAAGGCAGCATGAACCAATATAGGAAATTTGAGGTAGTACCTGGTATCTAATGGCTCTCAGAAAGTCTGGCTCTCTGAATCTGAGATCAGAGGTCAAGGCATTTTAATTATTAGTTACCTAATGCTCAACTGGTATGTGTTTAGGAATAACAGGTGAGGTTACTACTACTTCTTCAGAATCTCCAGGAAAAGCTGCTGACTCAGTACAAAATTGAATAGAGAATATCTTAAACGTTACTACTTTAGAATCTCCTTAAAAGTCACGTTCCAAAACAAAGTATCAATTTTTTAAAATAACTTCAAAAATATATATGTATATGTACATTTCAAGTGAGTAAAACAAAAAAGAAAGGAATAAAAGTATATAGAAATGGAATAAAATCAAAAGTTTTCCTCTGAAAAAACTTTAGGATCAAAAGAGGAGAAACCTATTTCTATTTCTCCCTTTTCTGTTATCCTTGATGGATAAACATTTACACTTTTGCCATTATAGTGTGGCCTAACTTGTCTACCAGTCTTCATTTCAAAGCACCAGTGATGCCATGGACACCGTATCCTAGGTAACTCTCCACATCCTATATCTTCAATGTCACCCAGATGTAAAGGACCACCTGAAAAGGAGCATATTCATTAACTTATTTACTAAACCTACAGCAGTTTTCATTTGAAACCATTGCATTATTTAGCAAGCAGATACAATATACAAATAATTGTCTAGGTTACAAGTTAACATACATAAAGAATGGGTTTGGCAAGACATAGTGTGAATTATGTACAGATGTTTAAAGACTCTCTAGTCTGGCGTAGCCCAACCCTTCTGACCATTTTTATAAATGGAGGCGAGATAGCGGTCTGGTTATGCGAGACAAAATTTACCCAAGTGAGGACACTTTTCATCAATGGCATAAGCACTTTCCTTATAAAAGAACACTGCTAGCTCCTTTCCGTTTAATTTAACTTTTTTTCCTCTCTTCTTCTTCTCCGAAGGTGCGGTTTGTTCATCACTAGCTTCTTTTGCCGATAATCCATCATAGTTCTTACTAGCATCTCGAAAATCTACATTTAAGAAGTATACGCACTTCTTCACGTTAGCTAGGTCTTCATGACAAATAATGAAATCCAGCATCCTGTATATATTAGATACCATTTAATTGGAGGTCTGGAATCGGTATAAACAAAAAGAAATCCTTTTCTTGGGCATTATTAGATCCTTCAAATTCTTTCTTCAGCTTGCCGCCATTTTCACACATTCTGACGCTATCGTGGGCGGGGCCAATAGTGAAGTGTAGACAATTGTATAGCGCTTGGCAACGATTTTCTTATGTACATATATGTTTTGTACTTATCTATAATAAGTATGCAGATTACGATTATTCATGATTGGAAAAAATTAAATCTTATAGCCAAGTGATATATTTTAATAATTCAAACTAAGGATGGAGGAGTTGAAACCATCTTACATATTTTTATTAGTTGAGAGAATTTTGCTTTTACGTGGGTCATACGAATGTCAGTTTTGTCATGCTACATAAAACTATTTAGTGGGATGTTGTAAACATTTTTCTCGGTGAGCACTTGCTCTTTCTTCATATTTTTCACTACATATACACATGCATTTTCACATAATGATGATCACTTGATAATTCTTAGCATAAACAAATATAGACTGTATTAATTGCAGAGATATTTCAGTCAAAAACTACTCATGATAATAGGATATATACATGTTTTCAGCCATAGAATCTTAAGAATATAAAAAAGAAAGTAAATGTGTGAATGAAGTAATCCAAAGCATTCGATCATTGTATATGCGTCAGTACAGGCATGCAGGAGCTTCAAATCTTCCAAATGTATAATTGCATTCAAACAGACCATCCACAATGTACTGTAAGTAATTTCCTTCAATCACTGTCTCGTTCAAGGGTGCTCCATAAGATCTTCCACCCTGGCTGTCTCCAGCATAAATACAATTCTTATTCAAGTTGCTCCAGGTTTGTGGATACAAGAGGCCTTTAAATTTCCTTTTTATTGTTCCATCATGTTCCAAGATCATAACTTTATACTGATCTTTATTTTGAACAATTCTGTCCTTATCTGCTAAAGTAACTTGCTCAATAGCCACGTCAGTATTCCAGAATTGACCTAATTCAAATAATTCAATTATTAATAATTCAAGTTTGTGGTATATATACATGTATGTATATTTGCTTATATATATTACCCTAGGCCTCTCATAGGACTTATGAAAGTATATGTAAATTTGCTGGAACTACATGTATGATATTCCTACATATATATTATACAGACTTGTTTATATAATTCTAATCACCTAGTATGACATATATTAATATACTCTAACCTATGATTCCATGTGAAGTTGGTCTGAGATTGAGACCTCTGGCTACCGTAAATTTAATCATTGGCACACCATTAAAATTCTGGCAAGTGATCCACATCACTAGGTCAACATTATCACAATTGGGTACTGCTACACGGGTCCTTTTTGCTCGTCTATCTACCCTCACACCAGCTTCTGAATACGAGGAAAGGACCATATTGCCATCAACTGCTGCTTTACAACCGTCCAAGTCCACTTGGATCTGATGACACATGTCATTGTTATCCTCAGATAAGATGCCGACTTGATCAATCACATTAAGTTTTCCTTGCAGGTCCTCTTCTTCAGCATAATGAGCATTGACAGATACACATTTGTCTGAAATGAGATTAAACATTCTATTTGCTTTACCATGAACCCCGTAACACAGTGAAACTTCTCCACCAATTTCTTCTTCAAATTCCTTGGAGATTTTGAGAGGAACCTCATACAATGGATCTCTAATAATAGTATCATTTCTCATGTCACCTACATAAGTACATATACGAGTAATGCAAAGTACGTATATACATATATGTAAATACCAATCATTATAATTTATAAGCAAATATATGTTTATTTATGCATTGCATAGGACTGATACAAATGGACCCTGAGGCTGGACAAATGTACATAATGTATATACTGTTTTCATTTTAATTATTATATGGATATATAATCAGAGTTTGGTGTTCATATATAATAGATTGCATCTTTGAGATGGTCCTTTTGAGTATCTAGCTATATAGAGAGAGATGTGCACTGACGGAAGGTGAACCATCTCAAAGATAAATTCGGTACAATTAGAAGAAATCTCTATCATCAAAGTATACATACGTATAATATTCAGAATTTAAAACTACATACATGTACATAGAATGCCATTTTATGCTTACTACGTATACACTCTGATCTGATGCTGAGGGGGATAAGTGACTGTGATTTTGGCACTCTATACTCTGTTAGAAACTCTTCCACCTCTTCCAGTCCCACTGTACGGCCATCCATTAGAACTAACTGGCCATTTTGGTTACCACAGAGGCCACATAACTGATCTAGTACAATACTAGTATTCTTTAGGGCAAGGCTAACAAATCCTTGAGGTGACAGTCTTCGTTCCAATTTGAAGCCAATCTCTTCAATCACTATGACAATAGTGGATCCATTGTCAACTTCACTGATATCAACTCCATCAACCAAAGCAAAGTTTACCGAATTGTCATCATTTATAATTAAAACACTGTCGTTCCACTGAATGGCTAATTGAGATTCATCAATATCTCCTCCTTGTACATCAATATTTACTTTGAAAGGTATAGTTTCATTTCCACAGGAAGTAATCAGGCTGTGTTCACATGTTCTCTCAAAGGGATACCCACTAGGACCCAGCATCTGTCTAAAATGGGCAATTTTATGACTATCCATTAATCTGCACATTATTTCTTCTGGCATGGCATCAATGACAGTTATGTTTATAAATTGTGGAATTGGTTCAGGTCCTGGACCAGAAGGAACAACCGGTGAAATTTGTAGTTGGAAGAGTTCAGGTTCTTCCGGATTATCATCAATAATAAGCTCTATTAAAACTTCTTTAGTTACATCTTCTTCACCAGGCTCAAAGATAACTTCCACAATCTCTGGAACAAAGTCAGTATTTTCTATAGAAATATATAAAGATCAGAACAATGGATGTGCATACATAATTATATGTATTTGATTTGTAATGGCTAATTAACACTGTACCTATACTGTATTCCTATATATGCAATCAAGGAAATATTGAATTTATATATAGCTTATGATCATTATATAGACTGCATATTACACTGAAACAAAAGTTTAATTTTTACCTGATATTGCACATAGCTTACTTCTTAAAGGGTGAAAGCATATATGGAATTACTATTTACAGTAAAAGGAGCCCAGAATATATACATACGTATATTGCAGAGTATGCGCATGCATGCATATGGTCATACAGTAATATGTACCTTCTGCTGATTGAGGTATAGTTTCAACACTACACGAAAATGTCCTCTCAAAATTGCTACCTCCAACTCTAATGGACACCATAACTTCTCCTTCAATTTCATTCACTCTCACATTCCCACCATCAAAGAGGCACATCGGAGGTGCTGCATGCACAGGAAAATAAATGTATACGTACATACGTACATATGCATATAACTTTTCATTATATATACACACCAAATGCAAGATTATAACAATATATATACACATACACACACCTATCACTATCTGTATAGAAGCATATAAATGTATATATGTATACAAATTTTCTTACCATCATTATCACTAATAGTGACATTCAGATCTCTCCCAGGTGTAATGTCAACATTTGGAGGGATTTCAATAAAGCTTTCAAAGTATTCATCCCCTTCAAATATATCATCATCCTCAATTGGAATATTAGTGCAGGCTTCATTCTCTCCTGTCCTGAATTCCACAACATAACTGATGTTGCTTGAAATGTAGTCAAAGAAAGCTGGAAAATATATTTATAAGTGTATATATATACATTTACAAAATACAATATGTAAGTAGAATTTGATGTATTTATGTCAACATATATAACTCATGCTAAAAAAAGAACCATAGGCCATGAGGAACTTCACATGGTCATGCAATAGAAAGTTTCAGAATTAACATAGTAGGCATGCACTATACACACTGTACATATGATCACATGTACAGGTCTTCAAGATTTCAAATTTAATTATATCCATATGTGATCTTTGTAGCATGCACCTTTAGCTGCTGTTTGATTATTTGATCCATCCCTTGTCTTGATCAATACCTCAAAGTCACCAATACAATTACGGTCAATTCTAAGACACACTTCTACTGTACCATCACCCTCATTCACAGTTTGAGGATTTGGAGCAAATGCAATTATGCAGTCTACGTATATACAGATGTATACATTAGAAACAAAACGAGATGAGGTATAGACTAAATATATATAATTTAAGAGATCATCCTAAAGTCGGTTATCCTAAAGTCTCACCATCATTGTTGCTTATAAATATGGTGGACGTTCTATTTTCTCCTTCTTGTATCCCTCTCTCAGCAGCTGAATCAGGAATTGTCATTTCAGCAAAGAAGTCTTCTTCACATTCACATGTCTCTTCATCATCATTGATTGGAATAGTTACCATAGCAATGGTCTCTCCAGGTTCAAAGGTTACTGTAAAGGATCCACCTTCATAGTCACCAGGACCTGTACAGTGTTTAAAATTTATTATAAACCTAAAACAAAATGGTGGCTGATGAAGCAATTGCTTATAAGGGTGTAATGGGATATGAGGATATACTTTCTGCACTTCCACTGGTCTGCACAGTGATGGTGTAATATAATCACATATTTATATAAGCTCAGAGGCAGTATATACACTGGTGCTTGGTCATAACCAGCTGTCCTGGGTTCACTTCCCAGCAACTGCTTCTTTCTTTGATGTTTCTTAGAATGACTATACTTGCAGTGTGAGTATCGTTTTAATTATTCATGTACACTAAATCTCAATGATATGTGCATTTCTATTACTGTTACATTATATACCTGTAGCAATTCCACCAAAAGTTTTGACTTCTACAGTATAGTCAAAGCTAGCTGTTCTGTTGGACATTAGCATCAGTACAACTTTACCATCTGATTCACTGACACTATATTCTATAGGACTGAACTCTATTGATATAGCATCATCATCAGTTATAGTAATGCTAGCAGTGCCAGCTGGTCCTACAGTTACACCATGTGAAGCGGAAGTGGAAGGGATTCTTAAATTAGCAATAAAGATTTCTTCTAGTTCAGCAATGTCATCATTCAAGATAGGCACTCTCACTTGTGATGATACAGAGTTAGCAGTGAATGTGGCTAAATAGCCTCCACTTTGGCTTGTGTAGTCATCACCATCTGAATATGTAAATATAAAGCATTTTATTCAAAAAAGGGTATATTATGGTTAACGTACATACTGCTATAAAGGAGAAGAAATATACATTAAAAACTACGTACATTTGTATGTACGTATAACAAGCTCCTTGATGCACAAATATGTATACTTCAAAATAGTGTAGACAACAATTAAATACTCTGCATGCACATAATATATGTATTATGGTAAATAGGATATATAGTGCTACACGGTGAAAGGCTCCCTGATTGAGATAGTGAAATCTTAAAAGTACGTAAATATATAAACCTACCAATAGCAGTTCCATCTGCTGTAAATATTATGACACCATAGTCTTGTGCAACTGCACTACTTGCAATTATAGTCAGTGCTACAAAGCCTTCAGTCTCATTAACACTGTAAACTATTGGGGAAAAGTTTACTGTTACGTTTTGCTGTTCTTCAATGATTGAAACATTTGCTTCTGAGGGAGATCCCTTTTGAATGTTATCTATATCGATTCGAAGATCAAAGGCAGCCATAAAGTTCTCTGATCCTTCAAAAATGCCATCATCTCTGATTGGTATTGAGGCAAATGTGGAGAATCTCTGTCCGGCGAGGAATGTCACTGTGACAGAGTCACTTATGTAATCTATACCAAGTGTTGACAGAGAAGATCCTCCCGTAGCTGTTATGTCAGAGAAGGTGATGGTCACTTCAGTGTCTTCCTGGAATGGCTGAACAGCTTGCAAACGGATCTCACTGTAGTTTCCAACTGTTTCGGTTGCTTCATAAGTACCTCTCTCAAAAGCAATTGTGTTTACTATATTGCACAGAAGGACATGCAATTGCAATAAGTATATATACACCTATCATACATGTATTATGAACGTATATATTCATATATACATGCATGTATTTTGATGGACTATATACACTCAATCTTAAATTTGAAGCCATAGCATGAAGGTTTAATTTACGTACCATCATATATGAAAATATTGATCTTTTGAGGATCATTAATCACTGCAAATGATGTAGTATTCTTTGCCAGAGAAAGGTTGGCCAAGAAATACTCTGTCCTTTCATAATAGTCATTATTCATGATTGGTATGTCAACATAAAGAATGTCTGGACCTTCAGGGAAGAAATTAACTAACAGGTTAGAGCTGTTAAAGTCAACGTCAGATGTTGCTGGACCTATACATGCAAAGAAATACATTAAGTTTATGGTATTTAAGGAGTATACCTATAATATGTCATATGGTGCCATTTTCGTATATGATAAGAGTACATATAATGTCATGTGATAAGATGACCAGCGCTGCAGACGAAAATTTGCTGACCTGTACTGTTTCTCTGCCCAGTACCTTGCATTGGAGTTACTATCAATGTAATGGTTTCAGAAACTACTCCACTCTTTTTTTTAACTCCAACCATTACTGATACTTTTGACTCATTCACTGAATATGAATCCACCTCAAAAGAGAATTCCACAGCTATATATATAAGAAAGTTAATTACTTTTTTAAATAATCCATTAATAGGCATGCTTATAAGTCATATAGTAATTGGTATAATATACATAAATACGTAGTTATATACGTAGCAATGCATTGGCAAACAAACCTTCTATTTTATCAATGGTGATACTAAGATTTCTTCTTTCTTCACAAACACATTGGTCTGCAGCAGGATTAAGTCTGACCACAAACTGTTTAGCTTCCTTTCTTAAGTCTCCTGCCTCAAGCTGTACAGATGTACAGTTGGTCTCGTTAGACCCAGCCTCAAAGCAGCATTTGCCGCTTGTAACCCGGTGATCCAATGAGCCTAAATAGAGGGATTAAATTAAGTAAATAAATACAAAAGATATATAATTACTTACCCTGACTAGAAATATTCTTAACCTGAAAATCGATACAAACACTTCCACCTATGGGTCCAGTTCTGGTGGCTAATGGACTAAGGTAAAATTCATCCAATATCAATTCACTCTCTTTGAAGCAAAATGTATTTGCTATATAGTTGAAGAGAAAATGAATCTAAATGACTTGTTTGAAAATGCAACTGTAAAAAGAAAGCCATATGTGTTTGTATATATACCTGCTATTGAATCCAATCTCATTCCTGGAACATAACCATACGAATTTTCTCTCTCCCAAGCATATGTTATGGCTGAAAACTTTGCATTTGGATCAGTATGAGATAAAACGTGTGATCCTGATTGAGTGTTAGGGTTATATTGAGTAGCATATGCACATATCTCCCCACCACTGCAGAGGATTGGATAAAATCTAGCCCCTTGAAGTCGTGTTCCATCAAACCTGATTCCACTTCTTGGATACTCCACCGGCACAATTATATTGATCCAAGGTGTAAATACAACATCCTCATCACGCGTATCTAGTGCAACACTACTGAAAAATGGCAAGTTAAAATTGTTATAGTATTGTTCTACTGGAGGGACAACCACCATAAAAGGATCCGATCTCTCATTATTATCATAACTGTAACTCAAACTGAACATGACCACAAGAACGGGCAGATTACACTCTAGAGAGCAGAAATTATCACTTGCAGAGATAAAATCATGATAGTCTCCCTCCTGTGCTAAATTAATGACTTCAGCATCAATTGAACTGCCACTCCTTTTGTTACAGAAGAGACTACACTCTGTGTTATCATTACTGGCAAGGATTCGGTAACCATCACCACCAGTTCTTGTACTTAAAGGGGTAAGAAAAAACCTTTGTCCCCAAGTAATTGCAGGAGGTATATTCTCTACCATATGATCACAGGCAGTAAACTTAATTGGCACATTACCACACTGGTGTCCGGAAGTGAAGGTTAATGGTTTATTGGATTCTACTTTGACACCTGTCAAATCTGTACTAGCTGTGAAGGATACAGAAGTTCCTTTAGTCAAGCCGCTCTCCCTTTGACTTTCACCCGCAAGCAGTTCCTTATTTCTCCATAATCCATTAAGTGCTACTGGAGTGCTGATTTTAATATCTGTGTCATCTTCAGTTACCACAAACCCAAAAAAGGATACAGTAGAAGCAACATAATCCAGACTTGAATGTGTAGTGGATACTCCATAATAGATATACTGATTATTCTTTGTTGTTATTTTGGGAAGAGCCAGAAAAGCATCGGTGGTTGAAGCTGCCTCTTCACTGACACCAATCACTGTTACCTCTTTTCCTCCTGCTGTCTGTATGATGATTGCTTTATCCCTTATATTAAATGGATTTTCATTCATTTCTAGCTCTTCTGGTACTTCAATCTGCACAGTCTCGCCTGATGTGACTGTATATGACATGTTGGCTTGTATTGGTTGGGGCAATGATTGTCTGCGGTTCCATGCTACCCAAAAGTTGACTGTTTCCGTATCAGTTGTAGTTACCAAAAGTTTAGGTCCATACTCACTGCCTTTGTTTGGGCCAAAGAGAATGTAAAATTCACTCCCTTTGCTACTAATGCCTAATATAGAAGAAGTGAAAATATATAATATTTTTGTAACAGTATAAAAGACTTAGTAAAAAATTTGAGAAAAGTTTCTTATCAGTTAATATAATATCTCTTTGTTACTCAGACCTGCGTATAAATTAAAAAGAACAATGGAAAATCATTGATTTTATATGCACTTCCTCAATCCTCAATTGTCACACTACATACATGTAATAACTCACTTTTCACAGTTAATCCAAAGCTGATTAGAAAAAGCACCAAAAGCAGTACTATTTCCGGCTTAAACATTCTCATCTTAAGAGTATATAGCTTTATAGCTAGTATATAGCTGCACGGATGAACTCCAGGATTTGCATTTAAATACACTTCAATGGTGATATCATAATGCATCATCACTTCCTGTTTCTGGTGGAATATTGGTATTGTTATTATGTGTACACAGGTTTGTGTTGATTTATATATACATATATACGATCTAAGCGTCTATATAAGCATCCCTACTTTTAACACAGGCGGTCTCTATCAGCACAGTGACTATTTCGAAGTTACTTTTCCTATTTTTATATACATTGTACATGTATATGTTCATAATTGCAGCAAATTGGATCATCTATATAGAAAAATGTTAACATGCACCATCCATCTTCAATAATATACTTGTACTATAGGAAATTCTCTTCATGTGTATATCTTGATGTACAGTTAACATTCTTATTTGCTGTATAGCAAGCTTAAGTACCAACATATATGCATATATAGGTAGAGCATAGTTATAGGCATGTTTATTAATTTATAATTTATATTGTACTACAACTTAGAGGGTTTAAATAAAGAGAAGTACCACCAATAAATCTACAAATAGAAAACAAAAGTTGAATGAGCACTGGTATTATAGCTAGTTTTCCTGGTTTCAATTCCCAGGAATTACTTCTTGAATGTTTTTTCCGTAATCATAATCTTTATCTGTGGTTGTATTATCACTTCAGTTCTACATACATACATAGTGTCATATATTCTAGTTATGCATATATGTTGTGTGATGTGTGACTATACATTCATTTATATAAGAAAGGTTCCTAGAAACATCCATTATAGTTTCCTAATCTGACCAATATATACAGGTCAGTATGAGGTAAGAGTTATAACAATGGGAAAACCTAAATTCAATTATATATATATGCAGAGGCAAATTTGTTTCCCAGTTTACCGTTTCTGCCCCGCATGCTTTTTTTGTCCGCGCTGTCCAACTTAATTTTTCATTTTATGGTCACATATGTATGTACAACTGTACAACTTGCATATTGTGTTCCAATATTCAAACTGCAGTGCATTAATTATGTATGATTGATTGCTGTACAACTCGCTCTTGTATTCCTATATTATTGAATATTCAAAATTCGTACATATGTATGATAGCTGATTGTATATTTTAATGAATAATGAAAAATGATCTCCCTTCCTCATGCTATTTTCAAAATCACTGGACAATAAAGTGTGAATCAAATTTGCATGGCCTTAACATACAAAGTAACACAATCAGCCTAATACTATAGCTATAATACAAGGAAAGAATATTATTTTATAATTAGGAGGATTATATATGACGGTATAAATGAAGATTACCACTAACAATATACTATTATGCTAAGAGTCAAATGTTGCATGGTGATGAATTTCCTAAAGTTCTACATTCTTACAATCACTAGACTTCATACAGACAGAGGATCAGAAATTTGTTATTAGATTAATAAATTGTATATATTTGGTTGCAATTGACCAACTTAATTGCACACACTCTATTGATGCATACTTTAAGTACTGTACCAAAGCTGCAAGCTAATGAAATCAGATGTTTGTTTAATTGACCACAACAATTTAAGGAAAAACATCACATAGTCTTACATTGGTGTCAGTGTATGTCTTTAGGAAAGGATATTTTGATTATTCATGTAGCACCTTGATGCCACTGGCACAAACAAGCTGGTGATCACATTAATATGTAGAGTGAAATCAAAGAGTTTTCTGACACAACAGTGGACAGGGTTATATGTATATGCATCTTAATATGCAAAAAGAAGTTTGCAACTATCCAGCAGCCACTGATCATTAATTACATAACCAAGAATTGAAATTCACCCTTCATTCTGTTAACACTTCAAGATAAATGTTTACTTGAACCACATTCTGACACATTGAGTTATATACGGGATTTGTATTAGAGAAGTCAATTTAAATAAGCTGAATTTGTAGTCAATATATATATATAGAACTTTGGAAAGGGCTGCTGTTTTTTTCTAGATAACCATGCAGAGGTTCCAAACATGTGAGTTAGACTCAGACTGTAATAGCACCCTGATACATATAGCACCTTGATACATATAGCACCCTGATACATATAGCACCCTGATACATATAGCACCCTGATACATATAGCACCCTGATACATATAGCACCCTGATACATATAGCACCCTGATACATATAGCACCCTGATACATATAGCACCTTGATGTCACTGGTACAAGCAGATAAGCTGAGAAAAGGTCATTATTTACAATGTACACATGGTATACAAGCACATGTACGTATGTCAATTAGTGTGTATGTCTCTCTACAACTACAGCATGCTCTTTCTTAGAAGTCCTCCCAGTTCGCTGTCCACTTTGATGTCTCTGCTGCAGAGGTACAGTGTGAGGCTCCACAGGTCGCACCACACCCCTCTGCACCACCCTCCTCTTGGGGTGCAAGGAAGCAGCATATGGCATTGGTTGAGAGGAGGGCTCAGACTGGAGTGCTACATTTACACTGCCTGGTAGCTGGGTACTCTCATCTTCACTACCTAGGCAGCTCTCATCGGATTGCTGAGTCTCAGGGGGAGCTTTACTGCTGTTGAACATGGTCATAGCTTCCATATTCAGTGCACACACTCCTCTCATGAAAGCTCTTTTCATGTTATCAGCAAACAAGTCTCTTTGCTGCTTCATAGCTTGAACCTCCACTCTAGACTCATCCAGAGATTGCTGCATCTACGTACATATATGTATACAGTACCACAGTTGACTCAAAATAAATTGAATATTGTGGATATTAACATTACCATAATTTTAGGAGACTAACATTTAATAAAACTGACCCACTATCATCCAATTGAAGCAAAATACTAAACAGTAGAACTTTTCTCAAAAGGTACGTACGTATGTTCACTCTGTAAAGTTATGTATTCTTTACCACTTTTATCTTCTCTTCGTATTCATTAGTTAACTGAACACACACCTCCTCAGCTCTTGCCTGCATAAGGATATTACAACATACTGTTCCTAGGCACCATATAGGTATGTACATACTATATATCTTGAATAAGCCTGTGTGGATAGGTTCATCAACCATGATTTAGGTTTAAACTATCACTAGCCAAATGAAACAGATTTTCATTCAACGTTTCAGTAGCTATTTCAGCTACGTACCTTCATCAGGGATTAATGACAAAGGATATAGCTACACATTTCTTAAATTGTAATTAATCCCTAATGAAGGTAGCTGAAATTGCTACTGAAATGTTGGATGAAAATCTGTTTCATTTGGCCAGTGATAGTTTGAATCTAAATCATGTACATACTATGTACGTACGTACGTATATGCATGATTTTTGCTGCTGAGGCTCATTTAAACTTATACTATTCACGTATGCCTGATAGAGTTCATTAGGAACACTTACACAAAGATCACTAGCATTACAATACCTACCTGGCAAGCCTTCTCTATTCTCTGTCTCCACTTGTTTTCGATGATACTGTGCCATCCTAGCCACACCCTGTTCATCAGAGATCTCTTGTAGTATCTATTGGCTAGCTGAGAGACAAACCCCTCCCACTTGTCATCAACATGATGTAGCTTCCAGTGACTGAATGACTGCTGGAGGTCACACTTGTTTTTCTACATTAGTTAGGAAACTGATTGCTACGTATGAGCAATAATCACAGTATGTATTGTACATATAAGTACATGATCAAAATAATCACTGGAAATTATTACACCAAACCAGCCAAGTGACCGAAGTCTTATCTTGGCTGGGGGACCGAAGTCCTATTAAGGACATATAAGTACATGTACATATTCTTGCAATGAGCTGCATACATAATGCAAAAATGAGTGATACAATATGTGTAAAATCTCCCATAATGTAATACAACATAAGTGATATGTTATCTTTGGTCTTGACTGAAGAAGACCAAAGGGCAAAACGTACGTACAATTCCAAAAAGAACAAACTGTGTCTCTAGACCAATGGTTTAAGGATGCAGGTTTTATACTACAAGTCTGTGTCTACTATGTCATCAGACATGTACGTACATATCCGTCTATTGTGTATTAGATATACATACGTACGTATAATGCTAGCTATATACCTGCTTCTGTAGTGCTTTGGTCAAGTTGACTATAATGTTGTCTTTCTTTGCTAGACTATCTTCATATGTAGCAACCAAATCCTTCATCTGTTCCACTTCACTTTCCTTCTGCCCAACCTCATATAAGCAACTATAATCGAAGAGATCATTTTAATACTCTTAACATATGTATAGCACCAATCCGTACATACATGAACATATGTACACATACCTACGTATGCTAGTATAATGAGTGGCGGTAGTGTGTTCTGGTTCACATATACATTTAATATATGTACGTACTATGCAGACTATCAAGTTAATGAATAATACATAAAACTACTTCCCTATACATATACACATGAGGAAGGTCAGACATAGAACAGACTCTTCTTTCTAAATTTACAGATTAGGGAAAAACTGTAGAGCTTTGGTTGAGGATACAGTTTCACACTTACTATTTGTCCTCTTTCAGCAGGCCATTGATTGTACAGTGAAAATACAATTGACTACTTCTAACTTGGTAACATACCTTTTTCTATTCTCCTCCATCTCCTTGTAAAGTCCATCCTTTAAACGCATCAGACACTGGGCAAATTCAGCCTTACAAGAAGAGAGATAATTAACTGGTAGACACAGTTAATGTTGCATAGTAAAACAAAAGTACCACTAGCTATTGTGAAGTTTATGTATATAACCATTTGTGGATGGATAAGACTTATTGTTGATGGGCATCCAATTCACACAAAAGTGAGGCAAATGACCTTCCTCAAACTAAAGCCTTGGTCAGGTATGGCGGTCTAACACTGTTTGTATCATGGAACAGCACTAAAGACTAGAGCTCACATCAAACCACACACCTCCGAGGTGACACCCACTAGACTAGAGCTCACATCAAACCACACACTTCCAAGGCAACACCTACCAACATGTTCCTCTTCAGATCTGTACACCAATTATCCAACTGCATCTCCAGCCGCACCATCTCTGGGTCTCTGTGATCAGGTACTTGCGTCCTGTTCCCTCCTGGAGGCGGTTCAGCCAACATGTCACTGCTTGCTGATAGGGTGGATACAATCTCCTCCTCCTCCTGTGTACCCTCAGGTGGTCCACCCTTTTGGACTTGATGAGGATGTTCAAGTTCTGTCTGTCCTCCTCCTGGGTGCTGGGGTGGGGCCTTTGGTTGCTCAACATGGCTACTGATAGATGAATCAGTGCTGGACACTTTTATAACTATATGTAGTACATAAGTACATAAGCATATGATACACATGCACAAACACAAAAGAGGTAAAATTCATAATAATGAACTCTGACTTGGAGGCAGATTAACTAACTCCACAATCTTTATAGCTTTAGTTAACATATTCATTAAATCAATTACATCACGGAAACATTCAATGGACTAATAGGTAACAGAAATATAATTAAGTGATAAATTATTTCCTAAATTATAGCCTATAAATGCTTTTATATACATAGCTTAGAGATTAATTGGTGATGGTGCCAAATGATGGAGTAGATTGTAGTCCTACCGTCAGTGATATCGTGACTGGTCAAGTACGTTCCATTCATTCTCGTGCTCTCTCTTGGCTTAGCACCTGTTACTGTACTTTGGAGAAGAGAATCCACTCGTGGCACTTCTGTCCGCTTCAGCGCAGCTCTACCCTCCAGGGAAGGTCCCAGGTTTGGAGTGACCACCGCGTATTTTAGAAAATCATTGTATTGTTCCTGAAGACCACTAGATACGGAGCTCCCAGGACTCAGAGAGGGAACCTCAGGTGTAGTCGCATTAGACTCGCTATCTGTACTGGCAGCCATTTTGAAAGAAGCGGGAAAAAATGCTTGGCAACTGATTCCCTAGGGGGATCCCTTTCTTCACTAATGTGCTGCAATGGATTCTCTGGACGAGGCTTTGTTTGGCATCATACGATATCTAAGTAAGATTACACGTTGTAGAAGATGTTCAAATGGTGTTAGATTAAAAGGTTTTGCTTTAGAATGCCACCCACACGTCGCAGAGGTTCGCTGTGATGTCGGGAGTGCAGCCACAAACAACGATGTTAAAACCTGGGAGAAGGTCAGTATTACTGTACAGATTCTTATAATGTATTACCAGAACAACAGTATAGGATGACTGATGTAGCTGCATACTTAGAATAGATGTACGTAGAACCCATCAAGGATGAAGACATCTAGCTATGTTAGGTAAAGTACATTGCTGCCTGACCAACAGAGCACCTGCATTCCTGACTGCAAAGTTTGTCGCAAACGTGGTTCATAATGTAAACTACCCCTCAACACGCAGGAAGAACAATCTACACTTGAAGCGACCACTAACCAATGCCTATCGTTCAACATTTGAATATCAAGGGGCATATCATTATAACTGTCTGCCATCTGCTATCAAAGACATTAGAGATGCAAAATCATTCAGAAGAGCCCTAGCCAATTTGAACTGTACAAATGTGAATTAATTCCATGAACTTAATCTTCAGCCATTTAAACTCTTTAAATCTATTATATTTCCTCATTAACATTATGCATTCACTCTCTATTTTTTTTGCATTGTATTTGATCCAGGACCTGCATGAAAATCCACCGATGATGTGGATGCAGCACTCCTGATGACAAATAAAAATATCTATCTATCTATCTATCTAACTATAAAGGTATAGACTATTTATATAATGACAAATATTTGCTCTATATTTATGCACCCTTTCAGAAACATAATCAAGAGTTGCCGCCAGATTTAAAGCTTTTTTATCAGACCTTCAATGGCTTCTCTCTGGAATGGAATGTGGAAATGAATGGTGAGGTAGAATGCATTTTTTCAACATATTTATTGTTTAATGAAAACTTTTGGTGTTCTTTGAAACATTGTATTCTGTAGGTCTGTCTAGTAATTTGGGTAGGATTGCTGTCAACGCATTGGACCAACTCTGTGATCTACCCACAGAAGACTCGCAATCCAACAGAAGAATGCCTTTTGAGTCTGTTGCTATGGCAACACCTTCTAAATTATATGTACTTTCTGAATGCAGCTGCTGTGGAAAAACTTTTATTTATATACAGAATCAGCAAAGTAAGCAATCTGCAACAAATCAGTAACTGTATAATTGTAAATTTTGCTTCAATTGCTAAAGAAGACAGCCAGGGTTGAATTGTCTTAATAGAATAAGGATTCCTCCTAACTGCATCAAACTTATCTTTGGCACATCCTTCGAATTTTTGAGCATTTAAAAACGCAATTTGGTTTTGTTTCTTGGTCAAGCGATTTGACCCTGGGGATCTTCTTCAGTGACTGTGTACCATCCCAAGATTGAATTCTCAAGAAACAAACTGTCTCTAGATACTCAATAGACTCATTATGAACCATCTTAAAGATATTCATCTTTTGTATTAAAGATTTATATTCTTCACGTTATTCAAAGTTAGCTGTGCATGGTCTAGCAATGGTGATTATGTAGGTTCCTCAGTATGGCTCTTAAGTTCACAGGGTGAATGGCTGTATTTGGCTCCATCCCTAAAGAGCTACCTGAGACTAGCAGTTGTCCATTTAGGATTACAGCAATGGCAGCTCAAGCTAGCCACTGATACGACAGGACACCACCTTCAGGTAGAGACATTATACTTACTAATACTAGTGTTTGTTGAGATTTTATCACAGTCTCTTGGGTTCCTTGCAGCTATGGTATGCACTGTTTCTTCCTAAATTATCAAGACATGATTTACCCTCAGCTGTAGATCATGTGACAGGTCATGTGACCTCATCAATAAATGAAGGAAGACTTGTATCAGCCATTAACAGGTGAGGATGTGGAATAACAGACTTTAGGGGATATGAAAGCAACTATAGTTTGTTTCAAAATCCAACCAAGGAAAGTTGATATAGCCCATCATTATTATGATTATCTATAAAGATATGCACATTTAATCCCGATATATGATACTTTGTTGTAAATTATTCACATGTCATTTTGTAGCTCCTCATCAAAAAAGAAGTTTAATTAATATATGCTGAATAAACTCAAAAATTTTCAACTGCAAACTGTTTTTATTATGCCAAACTTGTTTTATAGACTATATAACTGTAAATAACTGTTTTAGAAGTGATACATATTGTAGTGTTTCACATGATATAACTGAGGGAACAATATGCGTATAGCAAGCCCGTCTGTAGAATTATGTGACAGTTGGATTGGGCAGAATGTGGGTTGGCTCAGGGAGCTTTTCTTCAACCTTCTTCACCTCATTCTGCTCCCCAATGTATTGGTATAGGTATAGGGCACCGTAGGACACAAAACCATTTCCTTCTCTTTGAAATGTTGGCTGCGTAGAGAACAGCTCCTCAGCAGAGAGATACCCAACACAAGTAGTTGTGCAGCAGCAACATGTAGAGCATTTAGTCTTGCGATACCGAATCTTTATTTGGGTTCCAGTCAAGGCTCTGATTCTGGTGGAAGCGTTTCCATGGTACCTGATCCTGCACTGCTTAATGGTGGCATTAATCTTGCACCCAGGAGGTACCACTATCTTATCAGCTACAGCATCTTCCTCCCTCTGTTTGACATCTGAAGCTGGAATAGTGCATGCCACATTTCCACTATTGTTGAACTGAATTCCACTGAGGAGGAAGAATTTAAAACCACTGCCTTCTACACGATCGTTTGCCTTGGTAGTCTTAATCTTGATGACATCAGGCTGGGTGCCCTGATTGAAGTGTTCCTTGGAATGCAAGCCAACAATAAATCTCATTTCCTGTTCCGGATCTTTCATTTCCCTCATCTCATAGTAAAGATTGTTCTCAAAGTTGGTCTGCTCCTGTAGAGAAAATGGCCAAGCTCCGAGGACCCGGTTGCCATATTTGGCTGTAGCTGCTTCAGTTACTGCATCCTCCAGTGTCCACACACCTCCACGTACATTTGCACCTTCCATTTGCATCATGGCATAACCACTCTATAATTGTAAAGCAGAGGAATTAGGAAAACATCATTTTCTACAATAGAAGGCACCCACTCTCACAGGATGCACTTTACGTGACATCACCATACGGAAACTGCTAACAATCTATATCGTTTCTTATATCGAATTGCAGCGCTATCTTGAATGCAGCAAGCAAGCCCTTGCTTTGCATCCAAGTAAGGATCTCATCAACATCATCAAATTATCTTTCCGAAGTTCAGGATCGACATACATACCACTAAAATAACTGAAAAAACACCAAATATTTGTGGTCTATAACATCAATCGTTTTGCATAAGATAGCGCTGCAATTTGCTGTCTGAATTTTATTATCCTGTTGTCCCTTAACTTACCAGAGCTACTGTGTGATACCTGAATGATCATTCTAAATTAAATATATGAGTCTGTCTTACATTTAACCTCTAAACTGAGATTTTAATATTTCAGTAATTTCTCCAAACATGTCTTATGTAAACAGTATATTTATTACTTTAACAATCATCTAAATTATTGTTAAATGTATATCTAACCTTCATTGTTGTTAATGTGAAGGGTATGTTTATTATAATAAATGTAAAAGTGAGCTGAACTGGTTATGGGGTTTTAAGTGTTTGAAAATATGTAATAATCACTTCTTCATCAGGGAATAACATTTGAAATAAGGATAAGGAGTTATTCCCTTTGTTCTAGTTCTCCTTTTTTCAATTGCATCTTTTTCTGTGTTTGTGCTCATTTATATATTCACGATTTCCGAATTCGGTTGCATTTGTGTCGAATCCAGCCATAATACTAGTCCAAATAGGCTTTAAAGGGTTTCAATTCCTTTAAATGTTATACCTTCACCTTGAAATAAAGCGCTGTCATCCTTAAATGCTTCTAAACTGCAAAAAAGCTTAAATGTATAGGCTTTTTGTTTGTTTATATCAAACTTAAAGGTGTTACAAAATATATAAAGTAGAAGCGCCTTAAAAGAAAATTGATCATTTATGGTGACTTGCACTATATTACGATTGATAAATCCGCCCCTCTTTCCATCGTAAATTACCACGCCTCGCTCACACTAAACGTTTAACCGAAGCCATAAACGTGCGTCACGTACACGTCTTACCGTTTGCCTGTTTCCCATAGTTTCTGTAGTTCACTGCCTCTCAAGTGGAAAATGGTACAGATTCAAGTGTCGCAGCGACAACCACGTTTCAGAATGGAGAATTTCTGTATTTCCAAAGATTGCGTAGGCGTCTCACGTGTCAGACTGCACTTTCTCGAGATAGTCACGATCAGGAGGTAAAAAGAAACTTTCTAAGCTTAAAAGCACTGCAAAATTAATCCGTTGTGATACGCGGCTATGAGCCAGGCCAGCACTGAAACCTCCTGATCCTGATCCTGATCCTGTGTTCAGTGTCTTATATAGCCCAAAGTAAAGGATGTTTCAAAGCTCTAAACATAACTTTGTAATGTTGAACCACCATACAGCTATCAAGTTAATTGATTGCATCCTCAGATAATAATCACATGTACTGTATACACCCAATTTAAAGATTGAATTGTCTTATTCTCAAAAGTAAACTGTCTCTAGATACTCACTAGACTCATTATGAACCATCTTAAAGATATTCTCTTTTATATTAAAGATTTATATTCTTCATGTTATTCAAAGTTAGCTGTGCATGGTCTAGCAATGGTGATTATGTAGGTTCCTCAGTATGGCTCTTAAGTTCACAGGGTGAATGGCTGTATTTGGCTCCATCCAAGGGCTACCTGAGACTTGCAGTTGTCCATTTAGGATTACAGCAATGGCTGCTCAAGCTAGTCACTGATACGACAGGACACCACCTTCAGGTAGAGATATGATACTAAAGTGCATGTTTGTTGAGATTTTTATCGCAGTCTCTTGGATTTATTTGCAGCTATGGTATGCACTGTTTCTTCCTAAACTATCAAGACATGATTTACCCTCAGCTGTAGATCATGTGACAGGTCATGTGACCTCATCAATAAATGAAGAAAGACTTGTATCAGCCATTAACAGGTGAGGTTGTGGAAAAACAGAATTTAGGGTATTTGAAAACAACTGTATAGTTTATATTTCAAAATCCAACCAAGGAAAGTTGATAGCCCTGCATTATTATGATTATCTCTAAAGATATGCGTATTTAATCTCAATACATGATACTTTGTTGTAAAATTAGTCACTTATCATTTTGTAGCTCCATGTCAAAAAAAGAAGTTTAATTAATATATGCTGACTAAACTCAAAAATTTTAAACTGCAAACTGTTTATATAACGCCAAACTTGTTTATGGATGTGATTAACTGTAAATAACTCTGTTAAAGAAGTGATCATATTGTATAGTGTTTCACATGATATACGTAACTGAGAGAAAAATATACGTATAACAAGCTGGTCTGCAAAATTATCTGACAGTTGGATTAGGGAGAATGTGGATTGGCTCAGGGAGCTTTTCTTCAACCTTCTTCACCTCATTCTGCTCCCCAATGTATTGGTATAGGTATTGGGCACCGTAGGACACAAAACCATTTCCTTCTCTTTGAAATGTTGGCTGCGTAGAGAACAGCTCCTCAGCAGAGAGATACCCAACACAAGTAGTTGTGCAGGATGAACAGTATTCAGTCTTGTGATACAGAATCTTTATTTGGGTTCCAGCCAAGGCTCTGATTCTGGTGGAAGCATTTCCATGGTACCTGATCCTGCACTGCTTAATGGTGGCATTAATCTTGCACCCAGGAGGTACCACTATCTTATCAGCTACAGCATCTTCCTCCCTCTGTTTGACATCTGAACCTGGAACAGAGTATGCCACATTTCCACTGTTGTTGAACTGAATTCCACTGAGGAGGAAGAATTTAAAACCTACATGATCGTTCACCTTGGTAGTCTTAATCTTGATGACATCAGGCTGGGTGCCCTGATTGAAATGTTCCTTGGAATGCAAGCCAACAATAAATCTCATTTCCTGTTCTGGGTCCTTCATTTCCCTCATCTCATAGTAAAGATTGTTCTCAAAGTTGGTCTGCTCCTGAGGAGAAAATGGCAGAGCTCTGAGGACCTGGTTGCCATATTTGGCTGTAGCTGCTTCAGTTAATGCATCCTCCAGTGTCCACACACCTCCACGTACATTTGCACCTTCCATATGCACCCTGGCATAACCATTCTATATACGTAATTGTATAGCAGAGGATTCAATTGTTATGCATAAAAATATAGTTCAAAGGTCTATAATGGTACATATGTAAAGTAAGAATATTTATGGAAACATTATTAAAGTGATCATAATTTCTCACTAAACATTCTCTTCCCTGTAAAGTTTGGTTATTAAATCAAATTAACATATATTACATTAAATATTTTCATGTGAATAACTGCAATAATTGCATACATACAGACTTTTGGGCAGATCTAGAATTTCTTGTAAGATATTATTAATTATCCAAAATTCTTTGGGGGGACTTAATTACTTACAATTAACTAGCTAGGCTCTTTGTGACAATAGATTCTAGAAACTTCTATGATATATAGCTAAGTAATTATGCAGACAAATATTAACATGCCATCCCTACATCTTCACTATTTTTGTAGAAAATTTTTAGTTTCTGTACTTTTTATGGAGCTAGCGTGGGCTACGAAATAGATTCGTATAATTAAAACCATTTTGGTTTCGCAATCTTCGACTGAATATGACGTCATTAAAATGGCGACTTTATTGAGGCCTTGACTCTTGGACCATGAAAACCGTCATGCTCAATAATAGCGTTATCGCTCTCGCTTCTACAAAAGAATACAACTCGGAAAATTTGCAGTAGTTTCGTTTAACAATTAGTCCAAAAGCTTATATAGTTTTTTTAGTTATGGCTGACGAAGAAGAATATGAAGAAGACGAAAATGGGAATTTTTAAGGTTTATTATTTCGCCAGCGGGACATATCCGCTTGCTTTTAAGGTCTATTTAGAGTATGTATATTGTATATTTAGCTATACATAGCCTTGTTTTGTCGATTTTCGGCCTATTTCGGGATTTCGCTCCTATACCAATGTATGGCGAAAACGAAAAAAACCGTGTCATCCCTACATAAGGAGTACTACCGTACTCCCTGATACTATAATTGTTTATGCAAACCTAACCTTATCATAATGATCAACCCAGTATATAAACACTAAAACCACAGATATAATAATAATAATAGATTATATATTATACATTAGCATCAGCTGAATAATCTAGAAAACAGTGGTTGCAACCCCCCTTCCCCCTGGATTATGGTTTGTTCATCCATTGACTTGTGGTAGCCTATAATTTCCTCTAAAATATGGTTTAAAAGTTAAGCAGAGCATTGAAGACAAGCCCTAAATTCCGCGCCTCTCTTATCGTAAATTACCACCTTCAGCCTCAGTGCTCACACTAGTCTTACCGTTTGCCCGTTTCCCATAGTTTCTGTAGTTCACCGCCTCTTAAGTGGAAAAGTTCAAGTGCCGCAGCGACAACCACGTTTCCGAATGGAGAATTCTGTACAGTGAACCCTCGCTTATCCGGACCCAACGGATGTGTGAAGCAAAAGAAACGCTGCCTCGACCGAGATTTTCAAGCGAGGAACGAGTAGTATTTCGGTTGATTTCGTCGAGTGATTAGTTCAAATAAGTTAGTTTAGTCTTTGTATCACAACTACGCTTCCTTTTCGAGGAGACATCGCTACAGCTAGCCATTGTCGTAAACTCGTACACGCTATTAAACGATGGACGTTAATTAGAAACGGAATCTAAGGCCGGATAATCCGAACTGCCGGATAAGCCATAGACTAACCAATTATGGATAAGCGGGGGTCCACTGTATTTCCAAAGATTGCGTAGGCGTCTCACGTGTCAGACTGCACTTTCTCGAACTAGTCATGATCAGGAGGTAAAAAAAGGAAGGGGCTTATTAAAGCACTGCAAAATTAATCCGTTGTGATACGCGGCTATGAGCCAGGCCAGCACTGAAACCTCCTGATCCTGATCCTGTGTTCAGTGTCTTATAGCCCAAAGTAAAGGATGTTTCAAAGCTCTAAACATAACTTTGTAATGTTGAACCACCATACAGCTATCAAGTTAATTGATTGCATCCTCAGATAATAATCACATATACTGTATACACTTATTGTGCACATTGTAGTTGGTGCTTTCATGATCAGTTGGTATCTTTACATGTAATCCTTTTGTACATGCAGTAAATTAAGAATTATATAGATACTTACTCTGTTTTGATCTTAGACGTGTGTATGGTACATTTATAGTAGAGCAATGTAGCCTTAAGCCATAAGCCATAAGATTGTTTTAAAACTAACGGGTATCATGAAGAATTGTCATCTACGTGAAACCACTACATTTTATACACAAGAATGTCACTGATAGAAGTAAAGTTGTAGCGTGTGGTGTTGTAGTATGGGTCAAGCACCTGGAATTCCCCTTTCTGATCGTAGGCATCAACCAAAACCCAATGAGTCCTATCGTGAACATGAGCCAGTATAATCAACTCTTCAGAGATATACTTGAGCATGCCATCAATACCGATTTTGCTTGTCGGAAAATCACCTATAAAATTAACACTGCTATTTAAAGTGTGCATCTGAGCCAGGTTTAGGTTGTTACAATCTCCAGCAGAGCAGTCGTAGCCAACATTATTGACCAGCCAGTCGTTCAATGTCGCTGGGTCAATGATTTCCTTGGAGTCAATCTTGTAGCCAAAACCGTTTAGAGCCATACTTAGGCTCGACATAGCGCAGCCTTGATCACAGATGGTGTCCCGTCCCCGACTAGACCCCGAACATGTTTCTACGGAACAATTCTTCAATCCCATCAAATCTTTGGCCCATTTCGGATCGCATTGACGGAAAAGTGGAAACTTCGGATACTTCCTAGGCAAGCTACCTTGGGACCGACCTTGTTCGGCGAGCGGTCTCTGGAAGTAGAAGGCATGGGAGAGTGCTTGAGCAAGTACAAAGATAACGGCAAGCTTATGCACGTGATCCATGTTGGTGCGGCAGATCGAGACACACCCCTTTTAACCCATTGGGAAATATAAGGGGACATCAAGATCTGAAGCTCTTAAAGCTATGAGGCTATACTCTGGATTTTAGAAAAACAAAACAGAGACAGTTTCAGTTATACTGTACCAATACTGGTCGCCAATTTTATCTATTATATATTTTTTAGACAAGTTATTATTATAGAAATAGAAAGAAATACTAAAAAGTGTCATTCACGATGCACCAGTACAAACAAGCCTAGTCCTCCAAGTAAACAATACTGCAAAAGAAAATAGAGAAAAGATGAAAGCATTAAATAGCTATATGTCAATATTGTAAACAAAATATAAAAGTTCTGATTGACAAGACTAAAATTTAAGTCATTTTCACCATAACAAGTAAATGGCCTTACCATTTCCCAGACCTTATTTCAGTGACCTTACACATGTTTCAAGGAGTAAGTCAAGGAGTAAGTCAAGGAGTAAGTCAGATCGGCTGACAGTATATGGAACACACAGACATAAATACGTAAGTGCCCAAAAGCCTTACCTTTAAAGCAGGATAATCATTCATGAGAATTGTTACCATTCCGATGTAAGGGACAAATCTACAAGCAGGGGTGGGGGTGGGGGAGGGTACAGCAGCAAGGTGTTGCTAGGAAACTTTGCTCACTTACCCTCTGGCTCGTCCGACTATGTCATCTCGCTCCACCCACAGCTGGTTCTGAGCGTACAATCCTCTGTCATCCACCTGATTATTGTCACCTTTGGTGAGAAGCCTGACCTCCGTAGAGTGACTGTGGACAAAGGACAACAGAGTACATAGGATATTCACAAATGCAATCACTTAGAATGAAATGCAAAGAAAGCACTTAATCTTTAGCTATACTTCAGGTGGTCTAGCAGATCTCCAATATAGGAAAATATTAACATAGTTCAATATTTTTGCTTGTTATTAAAAATTGACAATTTGACTGTCCCTTCCCACCTCTCTCTGCTCTGAAACTCTGCTATGTATCCTTATAATTACACTCCAGGTAGCCTAGTGGATCTCCATGGTTACTCACTTAGCCTTATAATTACACTCCAGACAGCCTAGTGGATCTCCATGGTTACTCACTTAGCCTTATAATTACACTACAGGCAGCCTAGTGGATCTCCATGGTTACTCACTTAGCCTTATAATTACACTACAGGCAGCCTAGTGGATCTCCATGGTTACTCACTTAGCCTTATAATTACACTCCAGGCAGCCTAGTGGATCTCCATGGTTACTCACTTTTGGTGTACTTTGATCACTCGGTGCACAATAGGTATGTCTCTCCCTTTCACATTAAACACTACAACTTCTCCAGCCGTGATGGGGTCATCCATTTTGTTTGTCAACACCAGTAAGTCTCCTCTAAAGAAAGCCGGTTCCATGCTCCCACTGCGGCAACATGAAGGGGAGATTGGAAGATTTTATAGTCCCTCATTTAGCAAGGGCAACACAGAGAGTTTGAAGTGATGGGGACACTCACCTCAGCACCACAACTATTGGACTTTGGCTGCCTGTAAGTACCATGAGCCCCTTCCAAATCATCAGTGCAGAGGACACTATCATTCCAAAGCTCAGGAACTGATAGAAAGTCTATAGGACCGCGCATTGATAGGAATATGATACAGTACAAATAACTATACGAGAACGCAAAACATATTTGTATAGAATAATTCTACCATACAGATACTACGATACTAGTATGGCTGGATAATATAATGCTTCATACACAATGGCACAAGAAGATTAGAATAACCGTTTCAATGAATGTTAAAATCGTTTACTTGTCTTTTATTCATCCGATATATATCTTCAAGCATGATTCACGGCAGCTTTCCTAGAATTATAAGCTTCTGGCCAAATTGCCCAAATAACGCGGTGAGAGAGAACTAGTAAACGCAGTTAAAACGAAAAATAGGGTAAATCCCTCAGACGATCAAGCTTCGGAGACAGCATGTCTTTTGTTCCTGTGGATCCTGACTCAGATTTTCCTATCCAAAACTTGCCGTATGGCATTTTCTCCACCGCAAACAATGTAAACTTGCTTGACAAAGTTAACGTGTTATATTATAGGGGAATTCATATGCAGTCTTTTTGACTGTCCTGTACTGTCACGTGATACGTATAACCTGCTCACCACTAATTTAGCATTGCTCAAACTCACTAAGATCTGTTTGGTTGAATGTGACTGTAGTTCATCATGTTTGTGACCTACACTTGTAGCCAAGACATCGCATTGGTGTTGCCATTGGAGACTATGTACTGGACCTGAGCCAGGTGGCCGAGCTATTCAGTGGACCAGTGTTGAGCTCCCAGAGAGAAGTATTCCTTCAGGTCAGGATGGTCAGACTGGTTTGTGTGCATGTCTCTCAGATTGCCTCTTTTTGCAGGAGACTCTAAATTGCTTCATGTCGCTAGGCAGACCAGCATGGAGTGAGGCGAGGGCTAGCCTGCAGAGGATCCTCTCCAAAGATGAGGTATGCTTGCTTGCCGTGGTTGTAGATTGGTGGGACTTTTACCAGTGCAATGAAATGCATTCCCAATTAAATTACTAGTGCAAAGTGTAACAATGTAACTATATGGTGACAAATATGAATAAGAGTTTTTAATAGTATGCCACAATTACCACAATACATTTGGAAAAATTCATGTTTTCCAAATGTGTTTCACTTCTCACTAAGCTCTTTGTCTTCCTTTTGAGATATTATTTGGAATTGTCGCATACTATAAATAACTCCATATTTGTTTAAAAATGTTGTGTAATTTATTGGATCACTGTACTTTTTCAAAATTATAATAACCTCATCTCTGCATGCATTGGCCCATCAAAATGCTTAAAGATTTTTATTATCTATTCCTGCACTGTTGGTGTCCTCCCTCAGCAGATATGGGTACTAATGTATTGTGTGTCCTCCCTCAGCAGATATGGGTACTAATGTATTATGTGTAATCTCTCACTGTAGGCTGTATTGAGGGACAATGCTGCACTAAAAGCGAGGTAACTATTATCTAGTAGCTCCCCTCAAGCTGTTCTGCTATCTACATAGTGGGAGTGGCTAGTGGGAGGGGTCAGGGTCGTATGTCACACTCTGAGTACTTTGTAATATTACAGTTCCTCTTGTGCTCTACTGAAGAGTTCTTATCCTCCTCTAGTGCACTGGTTCCACAGAGAGATGTCATCATGCATCTTCCTGCTAAAATTGGTATGCTTTACAGTCTGCTATTACTGAGTACATTAACTTAATGGTAATAGTGTCATTGTTTACTACATTGCCATGTGTTAGGTGACTATACTGATTTCTACTCCTCCCGAGAACATGCAACTAACGTGGGCACAATGTTCAGAGGTCCTGAAAATGCTCTCATGCCAAACTGGTGAGTATTATTGTCATAATGGACATGGTGGTCGTGTACTCTATTTTAATGTGACGCTGCCCCGCCCACAGGCTCCACCTCCCCGTTGGTTACCATGGTAGAGCCTCTTCTGTTGTGGTGTCTGGTACTCCTGTCCTCCGCCCCCAGGGGCAGACCAAGCCGGAAGGTATGATCTTCACACTAGTGTTCCACCGCATATAGTTTTAGAGAGTAATAATCATCTCCAACTGTGTATATAAATATGAAAAGAATAATGTATCTTTTGAAAGGATCATCTTTCGACTTGCAGAGCGTCTAAAGATGCAGTTTTGTTGTCTCTTCTTAATTGTCAGACATTTCGACCCCAAGGGTCTTCTTCAGTAGCTCGAAAGATGATCCTTTCAAAAGATTAGTTCAACGCAGTTAGAAGAAATCCTTATTCTATTATACTATTACTTAATTATTATTATGAATGTTCCCAAAATGTTTTATTCCAATATTATATTAAATGTTATTCCTTTAAGCAATCTATTTATGTTGGATGGTATACAAATGATTGGGGACTTTCAGAAATATTAATTCATCCAGAATATTCTCTTAATCTGGATGGTGTTATTAGATCAAGTGCTGTAGCATGTTATTTATCCAGCCTCTCTCCTTGCTGCAGACAAGCCTCCAGTGTTTGGACCTTGCAGGTTACTGGATTTTGAACTTGAAATGGTATTCTGCACTATTTTGTTTATTGATATATGCGTCTGTCATGACTGTTGTATGTGTGCAGGCCTTCTTTGTTGGTCCTGGGAACCCTTTAGGGGAACCAATTCCTGTTGCCAAGGTAAGCTTTGTAGACACAGGGGAGATGGACATTTAAGTGAAAATGTAATATTTCTTCTGAAATAAAACTGTAATATCATGGCTTCAGAAGTGGACTCTGCTTAGGAACTATTTCTGTAGTAATGTCAAGGTTTATCTGACTGAATCTTTAGATAAGTTTGATGCAGTTAGAAGGAATCCTTATTCTATTATTGTCAAAGGTTTCTTTATAAAAATATCGGATGGGAAAGCAAAATGCATTATTGCAAATTTGAAGGAGCAATCTACATAGTTAAATATTAGATTATAGGGATTCCTTCTTACTGCACCTAATATGTCTTGTTTTTGAGATTGTTTATCTTTTAGTCTTTTTGAGTGTCTAGAGATGCAGTTGGTTTGTTAGAATTCAGACGTTTTAACCTTGGGGTCTTCTTCGGTGACTGCGAAGAAATCTCTATCATCTTTGAGATGATTCAGTATCTAGACATTCCAAAGATTAAATTATTTAGATATGTTTTGTCAGCTCTTAAAAATTGACAATTTGATTTTCTTAAATGGGGAGCAAAGCATTTTGATATCTAAATCTGTAGTGATGTCATATGATGTCATCTTGTGTCATCCCACCTAGGCCCATGAGCATATCTTTGGAATGGTGCTGATGAATGATTGGAGTGGTATGACTGTACATATGTGGTAGCTACTTGAGCCAGCCATGTAACACTGAAATGTGTTTCCATTCCAGCTCGTGACATTCAGAAATGGGAATATGTACCTTTGGGACCTTTTCTTGGTAAGAGTTTCTCCACTACCGTCTCTCCTTGGGTGGTTACCATGGACGCACTGCAGCCATTTGTGCAGGCAAACCCAGTACAGGTTAGTCATTACATTGAACTACCACTTATCATTGACATTGTCATGATATGGAGGCTATATAATATTCCAAGGTACCTAAACACATAATACACATAATAAGTAATTCTTGGGACAAAAGTGAATAAATAATCTAACACCATATAACATACCATTTATTCTTACATGCTACATTTACTTTAGAGTAAAGACCTATAGGGAACTAAACCTAATGAGAGCTTTGGATGAGTGATGAGTGAGAGATGATACAAGAGTGTGCACAGTTCTACCATTATATGGAATCTTATCATTTAGGACCCCAAACCGTTGCCTTATTTGGTTCATGATGATCCGTATTCCTTTGATATTAATCTCTCAGTAGGAATAAAACGTAAGTATATATGTGCAGTGTGTGATAGATAAATATCATGGAAATCTCAAGTAATTAGTTTTGGAAGGAAATGATACTCATGGTAGGCTATATGATAGCTAGTACAGTATGATGATTGTATGATCCTTATATTCACAAAATTATTTTTCAGCTGATAAGAGTGACAGTGAGAGTATTGTTTGCCGTTCCAACTTCAAAGTAAGTAACCATGACATTGCTACCTCCAGATCTTCTTCCACAGACAGTAGAATCTGCTTATTTATATTTGTCCAATTAATGAAAGATACAATGGAAAACAACATTTATTTGTTCTGATAAAGAGAAATACAAAAAATCAAAATGAATGCAATCTTTACTATAATTCTGACATGTCAAGCTCATGATTCACCTCTGCTGACCTGTCCCTAGCCATGTGTACAGTTTTATAGCCTTGTTTGAAAGGGATATTTCATTAGAGAGAGCCTCTATAATCTCCACACATGGGATCCCAATTGAATGGTCTCTTTAAAGTAGATTACTCCTTTTGAGATTCTGTTAATTGGAGATTAGAGAGGAAATAGAAATGTATAAATTTTGAAAGGATTTTTGGTGTAAGGGATTTAGTTTGTGTAAAAGGGTCGGTGTACTGCTTATGGATCCCTCTTCTCGGCTAGTACATGTATTGGACAATGAAACAGCAGCTTGCCCACCACTCCGTTACTGGTTGCAATATGAACCCAGGTGACCTCTTAGCCTCCGGAACCATCAGCGGAAAGGTGAGGCTAATGTGACAAAAATATTTATCTAAAGATATTGTATTGATTATATAGCTACAGAGCCAATATCAAATAAACTTCCTTAATTATTTCAGAGATTCATTAAAATTATTAAAAGTGTGATTTTCTCATGCTTGTAATAAAGACATTGCAAGTTGTTGTTACAAATGAGTGCAGGTCTTCCGTTTTGAAAGATTAAACTCTTTTATACAAACTTCCTATGTAACCACGGCAACCATGTAATCATGGCTCTCTCTTTTCAAGCTTGAGATTTTAATTTGAAAGATATCCATTTACCTTCTACATTCCTGTAGACTCCTGAATCCTTTGGATCAATGTTGGAGCTGTCATGGAAAGGTACAAAGCCAATCTCACTTGACAATGGAGAGACCAGAAAGTTCATCCAAGATGGCGATGATGTCATAATGAGAGGTCATTGCCAAGGAAACGGATACAGAATTGGCTTTGGAACCTGTACCGGAAAGATTTTGCCAGCTTAAGGTCTAAATTAGGTTATATCTCAAGCAAATTGACAGTAGAGACATTATCGATAGTTTTTGCGATAATCAATGTATTATTGAATCGAAAGGTGTTACCGATAAGCTTGTGTGAGTTGTATAGTCATCCGTAAATTACGATAAGGTCCGTATACTAAAAAAGATGGCCGTTGGCCTAGAGGAAGCTTTTTCGTCATTATCGTTTCCCCAGGAGAACGGATTGATAGAGTATCAGAAAGAGGATGATAGTATAAAGCTTTTTGTGGGACAGGTTCCTAAAAGGATGAAGGAGGAAGACTTGCGCCCGTATTTTGAAGAGTTTGGAGCTATTTACGATTTGACAGTGTTAAAAGACCGAATAACCGGCGCTCATAAAGGTAAACTGCAAGTATTGTCATCCTTCAAAGTAGATTTAACGATAATGGTACCCGTCTTATAGTACTTGGCTTTTGCGTAGCATTTCTTCGCTGTTTTCCGTCATAAATACACGTATCTCCAATAAATATTCTACTTTCTTATAAGTATATTGGTAATTTCCTTGGACATTTTTATTGTATCAGAAGTATGTATATGCCTGTTCAAAGAAAAGCACAGATAATGTTAATATATTGTCTGATGGCTTCAATTAAATAGTCTGATGTTTTAGACAATTAGTTGTGATGTCTTTCTTATTTGGTTTGCCATGTATTGCTTCAGGTTGTGCATTTGTTACATTTTATAAGAAGGAAAGTGCAGAATTAGCAATGAAGGATTTACATGATAAGACCACTTTACCTGGGGTAAGTTATGTGAAATAGTTTGTACCAAATATCCTGTATACCTTCTAATTGTGGCTATACACTATAAATATTACATCTTGTATGCTTCAATGCACCAAGGATACTCTGTAATTTAAACAATATAATATTATGTATCTATATATGTCATAGTTTTGATGTATAAGTCAATCACTTTTTAGCATTATCTTTATATGGCATATTATGGAATACATTTGTAAGAAGTGGTTTTGTGTGCTCAATGTATCATGCTGCTGGAGTTGCGATGGATGATGTGATGATGTGAGGTCACTGGTTGATCTCCTGTGTGTGGTCCATTGTAGACCAACTTTCCTGTAGCCATCCTTACCTTTATAGCCGGTGCACTTTGACCTTGTTATGCCATCAATGTGTTGGCCAGCGATCTCAACTTAACACTATTGGAATGCAATTCCAAAAGTCCTTTTTAGGTTTACTATTTAGTGATTCTCCCAGTCTAGCTTTAGCTGGACTAACATACATTTACATAGGATATACACTAGGAAGTGTGGTTCTTGCCTAAGACATTCATCTTTATGTTATACATGGGACCAGGGCATTCTCAAATACTGTGTATATTGTGTTTATGCATAGATAAATATATACATGCGGTACCTGTCAAATTTATATTGACAGGTACCATACGTACATCAATAATGACATGAGTAGTAGCAGGTCCAGGAAAGGAGTCTATTTTATTCTTGGTCTCTTAAGCATGTCGCCACATTCATAGGAAAATATAGTTTTAGAATACCCATGAATGAGTGTGCTAATGTTATATGTGTTTGCTGATCACTCCAACTGCTTGTCTCTTTATTGTGTAGATGACTCGACCCATTCAAGTTAAACCAGCAGGAACTGATGCAAGATCAGGTAAGAATGAAATACACATTATACTAACTTATACTCACAAACCAAATCTTTATATGAAAATACATCTTTTGGATTTTTTGTACGTACATTGACTATCACAATTACTTAATGTAAAGCATCTTTCTAGTGTCCAATGCTTTATGAGATACTAGCATGTGGTACTTGATTCCTCTACTAAGGGAGACAAGATAGTTACATGTAAGAGTTACTAGCATGTGATACTTGATTCCTCTACTAAGGGAGACAAGATAGTGACATGTAAGAGTTACTAGCATGTGATACTTGATTCCTCTACTAAGGGAGACAAGATAGTGACATGTAAGAGTTACTAGTCCTCTGCAAAACCAATTATCCTATGTTGTTCCCAACAAACATGAAATAAGGTGGCCATGTTTTCTTTGGACCATCAGAGATGATCAGAGAGTTGTTGCTAATTTATGTGTTTATTTGTTTGGGCCTGGGTGTTGAATGTGGGTCCATTATACTATGTAGTTAGCTCACTTCAAGGAAATGTGTTACTATCTGGACCATTTGAAGAATCCTTATAAGGATTAGATTTGTTAAGCCTGCACATTTTTGAAATTGACACCTTAATACTGCCAATCTTTAGGAATTAATGTTTCCTTTAAGTAGTATGTATGTAAGTATGTATGTACAGTGAAACTATCTAAGGTATATCTAGTCAATAATTTCAGATATGAAGGTTGATTAACAGTTTGGCCTACATACCTATAATAATAACAACATTATTTGGGGGATAGATTAGGGGATTACCCTGAAGGTGTAGGTGTCCAATATAACTGGCAGATAAGTATGTATCCAAATGCGGATGAAGAGAAATACACAGCTCACCTGAAATTAGAAGTAATCCATGAAGTGTTATTGTATACTATCAGGGAATATGCTATCCTCACAATATAGATCTCCCACAAGATGGCTGACCTATTTAATAGGTTTTAATGGGATTGTTGAACTGTATACTTATGTATGTACTTAGTTAACTGTCAAGATATGGTAACTTGTACGTATGTAAGTGTATCTGTTGAATAGCTACCTTACATATATGGTATTGAGACGTAAAGTGATATATGGTTTATTCATATTGTGTCATAGCTTTACACAGGCATTGCGCAATTAACTCTAATTTTATATGTTAACTTCAAATGCTTGCATGTCACACCAGACCTCTAGAGGACCCGCATGTGTACACACATTGACTAGACATCAATGATTCATGGCCAAAGTTCTCTACATCCTATGTCATTTTACTCGGTAATCTGGTGATCTTTCTACTTTTTTAGAGGAGCTACGTAAGCTGTTTGTTGGAATGCTATCAAAGACATATAAAGAAGAGGATGTAAGAGAAATGTTTCAGGAGTATGGACCAGTTGAAGATGTGTCCATCTTAAGGAATCAAGATGGAACTAGCAAAGGTCAGTTACCCCAGTGTGAATTCTTCTACTCTGTTTGAGGGCTCAACTACCTCCTTGCCTGCTCAACTAACTCCCTCCCTGCTCAATTACCTCCCTGCCTGCTCAACTACCTCCCTCCCTGCTCAACTACCTCCCTGCCTGCTCAACTAACTCCCTGCCTGCCGGACTACCTCCCTGCCTGCCGGACTACCTCCCTCCCTGCCTGCTCAACTACCTCCCTCCCTGCCTGCCGAACTACCTCTCTGCCCGTCCTCTTATATGTACTTACCAATATATCTACATACATATGTACATACCTACCTGTTTACCCACCTATGTATGTGCATGCATACGTACATGTGTGCAGGTACATATGTGGTACGTATGTACAGTACAGTATAGTGTCTAGTAGTTAACTTGTTGTTACTGCTGTCCCTTTAGGATGTGCCTTTGTGAAGATGCCAGACAGACAGAAAGCACAGGATGCTATCACACACTTGCACGGCTCTCGTGTGATGCCAGGAGCCTCCTCCCCACTGGTGGTCAAATATGCAGACACAGAGAGAGAGCGAAAAGCACGGAAGTTGCACAAAAGCTTACAACAGCTTAGCTTTCCCTTTGGCTTTCCATATAACCCATTGAACCCTTCACTGATGTCCATTTTATATAACACACAAGTGAGTATCAACCGTGTGACCAACTGCTGCTTGATAGCAAAGGCGAAAGAAAATTTCTTTATTGAACAGGTTTGAACGTTTCAATCCTTACATTAGCAAAAATATAAATGTATTGCTGATAAAGACCTAAAGGTCAAGACGTTCAAACCTGTTCAATAAGTATTGCTGATACTCAAAATAATTATCAGCCAGCATAGTATTTATGTCCCTGCAGAGTGTATATTCATATTTATACATACATCTACACACATCTCATATACTAATATGTTATTACACAGTACGTATCTTATCTGTGTTTCCATAGTTGATAAATCAACGTTCACTTCAGAATGTTCTACCACCTGGAGGTACTACACTGATGAGCCCAACGTCCCCCACCCACGCATCCAGCCCTCTCAGCACCAACAGCACAGGCACTGGTCTGGCCTCCCCAGGATTACCAGGGTTGACCTCATTAGGTATGGAGTTACGTGCACAAGTGATTATAGTTACTTGTTGATACTGTACCTATGTGTAGGCTAATATATAAATTAGAGGTTAATGTTACAGAATTAATGTCTATACAGTATGTATGTTTATATGTATAACGTATGTGTATGTAGCAGCATGTTGTCAACCTTTATGTATTAACATTTGTAGGTAATATTCCCCTTGGAAATTCCGGTCCCCTCAGTCCCCTGGGGTCCTTCAATAGCAGCATCAATAATACACTAGGCAATGCCAACAGCTATGGATTATTGGCAGATCCTACTGGTACGTATGTTGACATTTCCAATTACCTCTGTATACATACGTGTGTCTGTGTACATATTTGCATTTTGAGTGTTTTTACTACATACGTACCTACATGTGGAAAATACGTACGTACAATAATGCAATTTGACTTGTGTAAGTTTGACTTAATAGTTTCAGAAGTTAATATAAGTTGTAAATGAATCAATATTAAATTAATGCAAAGTTGCCTATGTATGTGAATCCCAATGTACGTACCTACGTACATTGATTTATGTACTTGTTGTCTACTAACAGATTAGTTGTTCTTAAAGTTTAATGAAACCCATTACCTAATTGACTATTAATGCATCTCTCATATGTACGTACATGTGTACGTATGCATGTGGCTCTCGTTCTTCATGTAAACACTATACATACGTACATATGTATGTACAGGGTTGCATAGAAGGGCAGGGAGGGGGCATTCAACACCCCATAAACCTTTGGGAAGTTAATATACAGCTTAATATTATATACCATTGTGTTTATATGTATATGTATACGTATATACTATTTAGTATTGTGGCTACCTTTATGCAGGATATGGGGCATCAACAGGGACTACTCTACCCCCAGCAGGACAGAAGGAAGGTATGCCTTTGTCTTCTTACTAATGTTGCCTGTATGATAGGGAGTACAGTGGAACCTGTCTAATCCGGTGACCTTTGGGACCTAATTTATCTGGCTGCATTAGACAGGTGGCCTCATTATCAGGGTTTAAATGTATATGAAGTATATAGCGTAAATTTTCAGGATTTGATTCAGGTGACCAGTTTAAGCAAGTGACCATCCTAGAGAGGTGACTGTCCTAGAGAGGTGACTGTCTTAGAGAGGTGACTGTCTTAGAGAGGTGACCGACTGTTCATGCAGGTTCTACTGTATTTGTTGCGTTCATATTAGTAATAGGCATTAGTTGAACCTCAGCAACAGATTAAGTTTACTTGATACATGCATGCATTTACATATATGGTGATCCTGAGTAGGATAGTATTCAGCTAGTTGAGAGCCCCTGGGTAAAGTATTTAATTATGCAACGCATCTATATCCACCTTCAGGTCCGGATGGTTGCAATTTATTCATCTACCACCTACCTCCTGGGCTGGGTGATATGGATTTGTATCAGCTGTTTGTACGCTTTGGTAATGTAATTAGTTCTAAAGTGTTTATTGACAAGGTGACACATACCAGCAAGTGTTTTGGTAAGTTTGGAACATGCATGTTCACTCATGGCTACTGTGCTACATGTACCTACATACGTATATATACATTTGTATGTGGCCTTATATGTACGTACATGAAGAATGGGAATCACTGGACCTACACTGGATGGTAGTGTTACGTATCTTGTCTTATCATCGATTACCATTTTAATAGGACTTTAGTTCCCTAACCAAGATAAGACGTTGTCTGGTCAGTGTAATATCTTCAGTGATTATCATTTCTTCATCGTAACTTTGCACAGGCAGTGCAATTATTCACTTATAGCCTACTTCATATACACTTCATAATATGTACATAATAGCCTACTTCATACACACTTCATAATATGTACATAATAGCCTACTTACCCCAGTTAAAATTGTAAAAAAAACTCTTAAAATTTTGTTGCTATTAATACTTTAGTACTCTTAAAGCCCAACTGATATACATACGTACTTTGTATTATCAGGATAACCTCTATGAAGGAAATGATGTTTATTTCCCCGTAGCCCATAAACTTAGAGCCCCAATATGATTGGAAGCAATCTAGTAAATCCTAAATATACATACATACATCTAATTTCTTATAACCTGCCAATAATTGTTCAAATCAAGAATGGCTTGTATATACAAGATCTGAATACAATAAATTATAGAAAGTGCTACTGACAAATTGAACAATGTATATATATGTATATTACCATGATTCATATATATATAGCCCATACATGGTGTAAACAAGCTCTCTAAAATAAAATATTAAATAATTCTCATTGTGTGTACTTGCAGGATTTGTTAGTTATGATAACCCAATGTCAGCACATATGGCAATACAGCAAATGCATGGTCACCGAATAGGACCCAAGCGGTTGAAAGTTGAACTAAAGAAACCGAAGGAGCACCCCCTGTGATGTAGTAATCATAGTAATGTGTTTGACAAACAACTTCCATTTTACCAGGTAAACACCACTTACGTACGTACGCATGTAACTATTATGCTATTGAAAGTGAACAAGAAGAAATGGTGTCCTCCTCTGAGTACTGTTATCTTAGTGTATAATGTAGTCACAGGGTTTAGAGCATGGAGCTTCTGATCATTTGTGTTTGTGCACCTGCATGTGTACTTGTGTCTATACGTATGTAGGTATCGTATCACATAGATTGCGACATACTGATACATACATATGTAAGCTATGTAATACGTACATAGCTCTAGTGCATGTATGGTATGCATCTCAATCTGTAGTAAGACTGTAAATTAATATATAGTAATTTTCATGTAGCATACATACCATAAATATGTATTATACCTTTAGCAAACGGCGTATGTAGTATGTAAGTATACAGAAGACAAATTAATATGGTCCCACTGTATTATTGTATTTCTAAAATGTTTTATTTCCCTTTTTACTGTAGGTCCCGTGTTTGCTAGTTCATTGTCATCATGTTCTGTTTTGCTGTATTCTGGTACTGATCACAATGCTCTATATTTCATATTCTTATCCTTATCTCTATTGTATTAGTGTGTATACATTTGCTTTACATATTTTTCAATCTGTCTCTCTTCTGTGTATGAGACCTATATAGACCCTTTTGTTCATTTGCTTTTGTTGAGTGTACCAAGAAATGACTTTTTGTTTCAAAGAACTATCCCAACTCATCCAAAACGTATTTTTGTTACTATATTTTTGCATTTTGTCTTTTGATCTGATGTTCAGTGAAAATATGGATGTTTCTTGTTGAGTTAATTATTTACGTTAAACTGCATACCAATCAGTACTGGATGTTTCTTGTTGAGTTAATTATTTACATTAAACTACATACCAATCAGTACTGGATCTTGAGTTATGTTGTATAACTTATCTACATGAGGGAACAACATAAAAGCAGAAGGAAGTTAAAAGAGGCTATATTGATCCAAAACAATCCATGAATAAATATGGACCAGGCAGGACAATTGATCCAATCTGGAAGCATATAATACCTTCAATTGACACTTCTGTCTGATGCATTTCAATTTTATTGGCTACATTTCCCCCTTTCATTAACCATCAATTCCTATCTAATCTTTTCTATTTAAACTATTATAGCAGTTGTAAAAATATCCCCAATTATTGACAAGATGGAGAGTTTCATATCTACATATAAATCTTGAGATGGTCTTTTGAGAGTCTAGAGATGCACTTGTTTTCTTAGAATCGGATGTTTCAACCCTGGGGGCCGGTCTTCTATACCCAGGGATTGATGATTCATAATCATCTGAATTAATACATGTACATGCACAGTTGATAAAAAATTCAATATATGAATTAAAGATTCCTTGCAAATGAACGATGGAATAGAGGTGTCTTAAGTATTTGTATAATTGAATGAATAATTGTGGGGTACACAGTACGTCACTGTTAAAATGAATTAACGAATAGATTAAAAGTATATGCATTATTCAATAACATGCACTGATTAAATACATATATATATGACTATTACAGTGCTTACAATAAACACTGCCAGCATAATGCAATGTGAAGCCAATATTATGGTCTCGGGACAGATTAGAAGAAGACAAAGTGATGCACTCTATCCTGCCCAAACAACATGTTTTGTTATTTATGAGTATATACAAGAGCAAAGTGTAACCTCAAATTCAATCTTTACAGAAGTAACTAACCACCTTGCAACAGGACTAGTCTAAATCAAACATAGTAATGATCTTAAATTCATTAAGGTTATTGAATTATGAAGTCCTGTAGCTAAGTTATACTTTGCCCCTGGGCCTATTAATTGAACTTTACAGCTTTCCTGGGCGCCAGTGAGTAAAATATATTAACTTCAAAAAGTTCTGTATGCCACCTGAATTCATATGGCCTCAATTACAGTCTGAAATTTATATTAATTAGCATATCTTATGTATGGAAATAATACAACAGATAGATATACAGTAATATATATATTTCTGCACAATTGTCATGGCAATGGTTTAATGTAATATGGATGCTCTTAATTGGTTGTTTAAAAGATAAAGATAGGCAAGGTTATCAAAGAAACATACAAAATAAAACATATATATGGGGATAAGGAATATTAAAGTTCCAAGGAACTCTGAGACAACCACTGTGGCGTGGTGTAAAAAAACTCCGGCCATTAAAATTTTGTGTCTTAGGTCAGTATTAGATCATTTTGCAAGCAAGCCTCACTTTTAGGGTTATACATACATATATGTAAGTATATATAGCACTATAATATTATTAGTACACAACATGTGTCTATACTAATCCCTAATTATCCATATTAGGAGGTGGAGTGCACACTAGCACGTGACCATGCATATGTATGTGACTTTGAATGGTATAAAATGATTTGCAACTACTCGGTTACCTTATTCTGTGGAGGGTAGAGAGAGGATGCATTACAGTATTTTCTACTGTATGGTCCTTACCCTAATTTCTTTGACTTCTTCCAGTCACTTTCGTGGTGCCAGCATAGCATGGAAGCCTATAGAGGAATTTGATGATCTCTATACTGTATGTATGGTTTACAATAGATATTTAAAAAAAACCTATTTTCATGTACTGCAACTTGTATATATATATACGTATATCTGTTTTACAGATTGAAATTAATTTTCGGATTGCTTGGAGGAGAAGCTTTGGAGGACTTTTCTGTGATCAGGAAATTATCGATGACTCTGAGAGACTAATTGGAAGTGGTTCATTAGATTGTCGAATAGGCTGTATAGGTAATGTGGGAAGCATGCAGTTCCACTGTATTGATTTTAGTCAAATTGAAGATTGGACTGCTGGAGGAAGATCCTATCGTTTCAACACTTCAGCACTAGAATTTGAAGCATCGTGAGCCCCTCCATGGACTGACAAATCATCTATATAGACCTACGTACATATGCGATACAGCATGCTATATAAATATACACTCAATACATTATCATGCAGTCCATATTCTGGCTACAATAATTCATTGAGCCTATAATTTATGTGATCATGAATCAACTGTATATAGTAAAGAATTTGTCCAAACTTATAAACCATAAAGCATTTTTACCCCCAGTGTCAAATGATGATATCAATAGAAACTTTATGATCACGGCTTTGAAGCTTAAATTCCCCTAATTTTTTTGTAATTATAACTACCCACTTTTGGCTGGACCTCTTATCTGCTCCACCAGTATTTGGGTGTACTTATATATATGAACAGAGTATCCACTCAGTCTTCCACTGTATGCCATATACCAATGAGTCCCATAAGGTGAAATAGCTCTCTATGGCTCGACTAACCCTTTGAGAAGCTAAAGGGAGACTTTGTTTCCACCTCTTAGCTCATTGTGCTCTTCAGGAGACATGAGTGGGCAGGGTAAAATCCATTTTAATTTTGATGATAGCTACTATCAAGCACTACACTGTGCAAGTTTCAAAAAGCTCTGAATCCTATATACATATAACAATCAAACGTTTTAAATAGTGCAAATTCAGTCACTGCACTGTATGTAACGTAATGTATATTATGTAAAATGTACCCTGCTACCAGAAAATGTAACATTGAAACGTTGAGATACACTCTTATACACAGTGCATACATATGTACATAAGTACCAAAATTATATATTACATGTACAATTATAGTTTTACAGGAGCCGCCTGGATCTCTTTAGTCATAGGGGGTGGCGGTTGGGAAGTACGAGTGAAAGTTAATTTGACTAGAAGAATGGATACAGGGGAAATTAATACATCTCCAATTTCTGCCATTACACCCATCATTAGGCTGCAACATGGATGCAATCACACCATCAAAATACCTGGTGGGTTATATAATTATATATATATGCAAACAGGCTGCTTATGGGGATCATTATATATATATATGTACCTAGTACATACTGCATGAATTGTATATCCGACCTCAGTTTATCCATATTTGACACTATTTTCCATATACGGATTTAGTTTCTATCCTCTATTATTATAATACATTGTAACTCTTTTTGTGGTACCGCTTTTCTATTTAAATTGGTTGTATACTTCACAACCTACGTAATTTATTAACTGTATATACGTATATATAGTACTTCATTGTAGTTGTAGTAGTAAGTGTATATTATGTATACATGTATATGTAATTTATGCAGTTTTGCTAAAATTTAAGCATGTTATTATATGTGTGCTACAGTGGAAGACATTGACAATGATGTGGTGAAGTGTAGATGGGCTCGAAATGAATTGGGAGAATGTGCAGGAGTTTGTCAAACATTTCCAGGTGCTATTTTAGATGAGGTATATATACTATATATACGTTGTGTCTTGTAACTAACCCTATGAATGTACGTATATGTACGTATATATGGAATTATATATTAATATAGTTTATGAGAATATATAGAAGTTTTATTTTACGTTAGAAAAAATGTGAAATCTATTATGAAAGTGCAAGCTATCGGACTGGTTGGTATGCAGTTGCTTTGCAAATAGAAGATTTTGCCACACCAGCTGATAACAATCCACTAAGTAGTGTTCCATTACAATTCTTAATTAATGTTTTTGTGGCTGAATCACCTTGCTATAGAAATCCAGAATTTATTGGTATCACAAGGCAGGATGGATCCTGTGTGGCAATTCCTTCCAATTCCACATTTCATGAGCCAATAATTGCTAGAGTTGAAGGAGATATAACTGGAATAAGGTGATTTTTAATAGATTCATATAGAATTAAGTGAACCAAGTGAATAGCACTGCATTAAACACATTGGATTGTAAGAGATGTGTGTACTAGTAGGTGTGTAAATATGATTGTTATGCCATATATATAGTCTAGCATCCCTTATAAATTATCTCAATGTCTCAAATTTGCTGTTATACATACGTATATGTACATATATATTTCACTTGAAATATTATATAGCATTGTGGAAATTAAAACTGTATCACCATCTGGATTGAGGAAATCTGACATTCAACAGCTGAATAATAAAGAATGGCAAATAAACATAACCTGGACTCCTGATATTAACCAGTTTGGCATTCATCTTTTTTGCTTCCAAGCTATTGAAAGTACTGGGTACGATACTATGTATAATTATGTACATTGAATCTCTGTAGATCTTTTAATAATTGTATGTTCAATTATGTACTGTATGTTTTGATCAATGATCAATATCCTTTTACATAATGACATTATTTTAAATGTTTACTACAAAGACTATCTAAATATCTCTACTTTTGATAACATTTTCTTTTTAAATAATATTATTATAATTGTGTTTGTATTTTTTTGAATTAATACATGAACATATATATATAATGCATTCTTCTTGAACCTCAACACCAAAATATAAATTTATAATGTACACATGCACACACACCACTATATGTAGTGGTGTGTTTGTGCATGTATATATGTATGTATGTATATTTCTGTGTGTGTTTAAATGCTTAAATTTACTATATGTAGTTTATTAACAGAAGAAAGGTGCTTAACTTTTGGTGTTGGAGGTAGGTATGTATCCATACACTACTATTATATTATAAACCTATAGATTCACTCAAAACATTTGACTAGGTCACTCAGATATATTAGGTATATATCTTGATGTGTGTGCATATGTAGATTACATACGTACGAATATATATAGATTTTGCAGATACGTACGTATATAGTCTGCAGTTGTTTTTAAATGCTCTTGAGGAACATTATCTTCATACCATCCCTGAATTATATACATATATATACATCTAGTTGGCTATGTGTCTGTTATAGAGTTTCATTCAATTCCTTATAATATATATAATATTAATGTACTGTACATGGATTTAATTATTTTATATAGTAAAGGCTCCTCGTGTGATACAGAGTTCTCCCTTTCCTGTTGGTGAAATTCTATCAAACCATAGTATATGGACCATTGCCTTTGACCAAGAGGTCTGTATAAATGTACTAAATATATGCATATTTTAGATGTATGCAAGAATATGTATGTTCTTATACTGATTAGTTTCGAAAATCGACAAGAAACCGCTTCATTCGAGCACTTTTGAAGAATGGCACTGAAGTGCTAAAAGTTGATGCTTCAGAATCAGCAACCTCTGTGATTAATTCTCCAGAAACAAAGGGACACACTCTTCAACTGAATAGGATTTTTCCTTTTGTCGAGAAGGAGTCCTATTATATCATATTAGATCCAGGCATGAGCATGCACTTATTATCTAAGGAGCTAAAATAGGCTATTATCTTGTTTTAAGGAGCTAAATAGGCTATTATCTTGTTTTAAGGAGGCTATTATCTTGTTTTAAGGAGCTAAATAGGCTATTATCTTGTTTTAAGGAGGCTATTATCTTGTTTTAAGGAGCTAAAATAGGCTATTATCTTGTTTTAAGGAGCTAAATAGGCTATTATCTTGTTTTAAGGAGGCTATTATCTTGTTTTAAGGAGCTAAATAGGCTATTATCTTGTTTTAAGGAGGCTATTATCTTGTTTTAAGGAGCTAAATAGGCTATTATCTTGTTTTAAGGAGCTAAATAGGCTATTATCTTGTTTTAAGGAGCTAAATAGGCTATTATCTTGTTTTAATGAGTTATATAAATAGGCTATTATCTTGTTTTAAGGAGCTAAATAGGCTATTATCTTGTTTTAAGGAGCTAAATCTTGTCTAAATAGGATATTAGGTTTTTCTTTGTTCAATTTTGTGTAGGGGTTGTTGAAGGTTTTGCTTTTTGTGGTGTTGAATCAGAAGCAATGAGAAATCCATCAATTTGGACTGTGACTATATGTTAGTTTCTTATTACCTTAAATTCCTTTGTTGTGTTAAGAAGTTGCAATTGGATTAGCCTCTTAATTAATATCATGTACATTAATTTTATTGGTTTCATTTTTAATTTCATACTTCCCATATAGTGGATATCACACCACCTGTACTTACTTTTGTAAATGCTCCAACTATTTCAAACAACAACACCAGAATAGTATGGAAGTACAATGAAGAGTCATCTTCAGTCTGTTCACTTCAGTCCCCAGTTGGTCTGAGCAAAATTGATTGTAATGGCAACAATATTACTCTAGTTAACATGAGCCATGGGCTACATATACTTTTCATCCAAGGGTCAGACACTGCAGGCAATGTAGCACCATCAGTTAGCCATAGCTGGATTGTTGGTTAGTCCTTATATGACATTCCTTCTATAATAAGTCTAAAGTCTCAGATCTTCCCATACCAAATGTCAGTGTGCATGGCTTATATATACGTTATTATCTTAATAGGCTTGTGATGATCTATAGAATATACGTATATTGGCCAAGCAATATATATATTTAACATTATCTTTCTCATTTTTAATAGATCTGGAACCTCCGCGTGTGTTGTTTACTTCTGTTCCTCCAAAAGATTCAAGAATAAATGAATGGCATTTTAGATATCGATGTTTAAATGAAATAAGGTGTTCATATGTTTGCAGCGTCTACACTCAGGGGAGCGAACCATCTTATGTAGCATGTTCAGATAATTATTATGCTTCAAATCTTATTAACACTGCAAGAAAAGAACTAGTTTGCAAGCATGGAAACTGCTATGCTTTACAAGCAAAGCCAAACATTTGCAATTTTGAAAACTACATGTTTGATGAAATGCACACTTTGGAAAAGTTACTGAATTTGCAAAGGTTTTCTGTAGTTTGCATTATTTACAATAGTTTCAACCACAAGGTTAGCTGGATTATGAATATAATTAAAGATAGGTCTCAAATAACGCCCCTTTCCTAATGAATTACATAATATACATTCTACACCTCTATGCAGCTGGCAGGTAATTGACCTCTTTATAGTGATGTTACACTTCACTTTTATTGCGCAACTGAATTAAAATGGAGTTACAATGATATTCTCAGTTACAGTTTCAGTAAAAAAACAGTCTAAATATAAACCAAAGTTAGTGATTAGTGTTCTTGCAGGGATCTACATTGTGAAAGAAAATGGATGTTAAATGGTAATTTAGACTTACCTACCAATATTCAGCTAGCTACTTAGCTATATACCTCTAATTTACAAGTTTCTTATAATCCACTCTGCCGTTCCCACTGGAGGAGTTGATGTTGAATTTTCCCCTAAAACTCTGGATATCTTTGGTGCCCTATATGCCTTCTTCTTTAGACTGTCTTCATACCTTTTATCAAGTTCTGACAGGAATGTATTGGCCTCTATTATGTAGGTAAGATTTATGTTGAATGTGAATATAGCTGTTATTGCAGTTCTGTATGAGTTACCTTCTGATCTCCAATGGTGCTTGTGTAACACTATTGAAATTTCACCTGTTTCTGGATCTTCAAGGTCAGATTCTTCAGTCATGTGTTCTGCCTTGAAGTCCAGAAACTTCTCTCGCTCATCATCTTTCACCTCTGATGCTCTACTTTCCAGTTTCTATAGGTATATATAGGTTTAGGTAAACATAATAGCATATATCCTTTTTTAGAAATAGTTACCCTTTGTCTTCTCTGTCTTCTTTTAGCAATCCTGAGACGAAGATTTTGTTCTTCCATTGTTTCCCCACTCCTTTTTTCAAGTCTCTTAAGATTCTCAAATAACCTTTTTACTGCAACTTAATTAAATAAGACAGGATATAGGAAGTTAATTATTTTACATATAATGATTGCAGGTGAGGGAGTACTTACGATTGACTAGATCCATTGTTTCCTCTGGCATATAACATTTGACTTCATCTATGATTTTCTTTTTTGTTTGTACATTTTCAGGATATAAGAAACTATTGACAAATAATGTATAGGAAAAGATTGTTGAAGGAATATACATGTCTGCGCTTAAGATTTATACCTGTATGCATAACCATTATTCTACTTTTACCTTTTTTCAGTTATAAACTTCTTTTCATCTGCTAAGTCATCATGCACTCTCCGAACTGCTTTCTATTATTATGTAAAGGCATATTAAAGGTTAGTAATGTAGCATTCACACTTGAATATATACCCATAGATATGGGCTTCATGCACTAACAGTAAGTTTTCCTGTTACTCTTTTAGGGCGTTTCGGAGTACTTGTAACGGGGGCTGGATTGATATTATTGGTAGAGGAATCAGTAGATGTGTTCATAGGCTGTTCCTCCAGTTTACTTAAACACTCATTTACTGACTTTTCAAATTTTTCCATCCTACCCTCCATCCTTATCATACTTGAACTTAACTGTTTCAGAACTGTATAGGTAATTATGTTGTATATACTTACTATATTTTCTAGCCTTATGTGATCTACAGTACTTACCAGTTGTTATTTCATTCATTTGCTGTTGGACAGTGCTGTCATCATCAGAAAATGACTCCAAGACTATTCAGGTGTAGAATATATTTCATATAAGTTCAATTGGTAAGTTGCATATACATGATACGTACTCCTCTCTGGATCCTCAAAAACATATCTTGGATCATCATTGAATTCTACCATTCTAGACTTCTGCTATAGTTCTTCTTGACAGCTATAGTGCTAGAGAGCTTTCATGGATTTATCAAATTCCCTCCAAAATTAATAGTATTCATTGGTATCTTAGTGATAGTTTACGTCATTAGGCATGAACTCATTTCATGACCATATATAAAGGGCCAATCAATAAGAGAGTTCTCTGTCACCTTATTTGAAGAGCCAATGAAATCCTGACTAGTCAGAGTGTCACATGATATTTGGTAGCAAGCACATGGTGAATCTATATATAAGAGCTGGCATTTTCAGAACCCTTCAACCCTCAATGTGAACATGGATGTTGAACGTCAGTCTTATGTTTTCTGCCCTCACTGTAACACCTCTTTGGCTAGAGGTACTTACTTTAGGCATAAAAAGATCTTCTATGACCTAAAAGAGAAGACATGGTCTAAGGAAATAGGTATATACTAAATGTTGTACTGATTTTTCTTTTTAAATAGTATAATATTTCTAGACATTGACTTATTTTTTAGGTAAAGTCAGGAAGGAAGAATTACCTGCACCACAAGGTAATATCATGGCTATTTTATATATGTTAACATTCACTCTTTCAATTTCTTTGTTGTAGTTGAAGGTACTGATGGTCCTTCTTGTGATTTTGATATTGTATCTGCAAATGAACCAAGTGATACAGGCCAGTCAATGGTATGTGAATGTCAATGGCTTCAGAATACTTCTGTTTTTTGTGACTTTGCAATTTGCATATTTGTCTACTTGTATATAGGATACATCAGCCACATTGGCTCGAGAGGATCAGCAATCCTTCCAAGCTGAAACTAATGTTGACCAGCCAAATAATGATATTCAGATGCATGTATGTGCATACATAGTATATACTTGCATGATATATGTTAATTGCATATCCTTGCATGCATGTTGTATTGGGTTCTGCCTGTGCAAAGGCTATGTATGTAGGATTGCAGGTTCCGTCATGGATTAACTATTACTGCTTTTTACATTTATAGTTTACACCAGCCACAGCTGTCCTTGATGCACAAGCATTGTCAGGATTTGAGCAATCCAATTTGTTTGACTCATTTAACTGTGATTTAGAGGTGACTACATGATAATATAGTGTCTGCATGTATCTAAATGTGCGACTATTATCCACAGTTTTAATATTTAATTGCAGGATTGTGCAACTGAAATATCAGAACAGACTAGAGAAAAAGCAAATATCCAGGAACTACACGAAGTAAATAATTTATATAATTTGAATTCTGTCTTGTCTTCTATTCTTATGATTAAAATTTTCATTGCTTTTTCAGTGTGACTCAGAGGAAGAATTCCCTAGTGAATCTGAGGATGAAGACGAAGTTAATGTTGTGTCTGAAGGTGAAGAAGAACAGAATATGATTGAAGACTTTTCTGAAAGAATGGAAAATATAGAAATCAAAGATGATGAAGGGAAGTTACTTTTTCTTTATGCTTATTTTTTATTGGGCTTTCAAACTATTGCAAAGCTATCTAATGCCACTTTAGTGCTTATTCTGCTGTTCATTGTTACGTTTTTTGAAGCTGTCTTAAAATTGTTCCCAAACCAAGCCATGTCTGCTTTAATTAGGAAGCTTCCTAAAACATACTACCAGACAAAGAAATTAGTTGCCCTTAAAGATGACTTTGAAAAGTATATATATTGTAAAAGGTGTGCATCAATCTATAAATTTCAGGAACTCATATCTGGAGTAGATAAATCTTTTGCTAAGCACCAAATATTTTGCAAGTATGTTGCCTTTCCTAACCATCCCCACTCTGGAAAACGTAGACCATGTAATTATCCACTGTTTAAGCCCTATAGGACATCTGCTGGTCAAACTATCTTTTATCCCAAGAATATATTTTGTTATAAAAAGATTAAATCGTCTTTAGAAACAATTCTTATGAGACAGGGTAATTTTGAAAAATGTCAGAAATGGCGTTCTAACATTAACATTACCCATTGTGATGACCTTAATGATTTTTATGATGGTAACATATGGAAGAAATTTCAAGAGGTCAAATCACTTCCCTTTTTGAGCAATAGTCAAAATTTTGCTTTCATGTTGAACATAGACTTTTTCCAACCATTTGGACATACCCCTTATTCAGTTGGTGCCATATACCTTTCCCTTCAAAACCTGCCTAGGGAGGAAAGATTCAAACCAGAAAATATTTTACTGGTGGGTATTATACCTGGGCCTAAGGAACCTGCTACACTTAATTTTATCTTACAACCATTAATTGAAGAATTGCTGGTATTTTGGAAGGATGGTATTGAATTGAAAACCTATTCAGGGCAAATTTTTGCTAGAGCTGCTCTCTTGTGCGTAGCCTGTGATTCACCAGCTGCTAGAAAAGTTTCAGGTTTTGTGAATTTTAATGCCTACAGGGGGTGTCTAAAGTGCTTAAAAACCTTTCCATATATAGCTGACATACATAAGCCAAATTATGGGGGATTTGATTCTGATAATTGGCTAAAAAGGGATCGTAAACTCCTTTTGTCCTATGCTGATAAATGGAAAAATTGCTGTAATAGGGCTGAACAAAAAAAGCTTGAACACCAATATGGTGTGAAGTACTCAGTACTATTTGAATTGCCTTATTTTGACCCTAATAGAATGGTCATTATAGACCCAATGCATAATTTGCTCTTGGGTACTGCTAAGCATATGCTAAATGTTTGGAAGGAAACAGGGAAAATAAAACCGAATGATATGGAATTAATGCAGGAAAAGGTTGATAGTTTTGTAGGTCCCTCTGATGTTGGAAGAATACCCCTAAAAATGGCATCTGGTTTCTCTTCCTTTACAGCAGATCAATGGAAAAATTGGACTTTGTTGTATTCTCTTGCATGTTTAAAACCAATCTTACCTTTACGAGATTTTAGATGCTGGTTAAATTTTGTTAAAGCATGTCATATCCTTTGCTCTAGGAAAATTAACCTTAGCAAAGCTGCTGAGGCTCATGACTGGTTGACCAAATTTTGTAAAGAAGCCGAGTCCTTGTACTCAACTGCCTTTTTGACACCAAATATGCATTTGCATCTCCATCTACTGGAATGTATAAATGATTTTGGGCCTATCTATAGCTTTTGGCTGTTTGCATTTGAACGATTAAATGGCTTACTTGGTGGTTATCCAACAAATAATAGAAGCATAGAAGTCCAATTGATGAGAAAATTTTGCATGCTAGATATATCTGTTAATTCTTCTTTGTCACAAGAATTCAGTGTTCTATTAAAACCTGGAAGTTTAAGAGGTTCTCTTTCTGCTTGCTACAAACCTGTTGGCACTGACGACATAGAAGGAAGGTTAGTTATGCCTTTGCCTCCAGTACTTGAATCTTCACTTGATGACAGGATGAAAGCCAGTATAATTGAGGTTTTGCATCAGGATCAAGTTGATGTAGGAATTTTGTGCTCAAAATGTAAGGCATTAAAAATCAATGGTTGTGTTGTTGGCTCTTTTGAAGGCAGGTACCATGCAAATAGCCATGTGCTTGCAAATATAGGTACCACTGTTAAACTATGTAGAATAAATTATTTTGTAAAGGTAACAGTTAAAGTATCATTGCATGAAACGCCAGTACAACACTTATGGTTTGCTAATGTAAATTTCTATATTGCTGATGAATTTAAGTGGTGGCTGGGAAAGCCTTCAGAAATTTGGAGTACCTCTTTAGAAATTTACTCTTCCTTTGTTCCTATTCAGGAGATTTCCTCAAGGGTTGTGTGGCTTCAAACTGACATTGACTTTGGAAGCAGAAGGGGTCTTGATAATGTATTAGTCATAAGCCCAGTCACATTCTAGGTATTTTATGAATGCTAAATTTTACTATTGCCTCAATTTTGAAAGAATCTATAGTTGGATTGGTCATGAATATTCAATGGCCACTGTACTTGTATATTTTTTTTACTGAGCTGTGATGAAAAGGTATATAAGCCATGCAATACTGTACATGTGTGCTGCTTGCACATATGCAAGCAGCACACAATAGCAGTGTGGCTATTGCTTTACTGAGCTCACAGTACACCACACTGATGAGAGCCAAGAAGCTCGAAACAGCTTATACAGCTGTCTGTGGTTCTATAATGTAGATCCAGATGTACATGTACATACATAATTTAAATCGTATATAATATTTATGGTATTATGTAGTATTATAATATATATGTACGACATGTAATAATTTTAATTTATTAATGTTATTTGCAATTGGCCATGGTGATCATGATCACCTAGTATGTGTATATATATATATATATATAACAATGGATTGTATGCATGGATTAAAAGTATGCACGAAAGTGCACAGTTATGCAAGAAGCTATATACCATGTGCCTTTGAGCATGCTCAGAATGTATTTCCTATTTTAGATGTTCCATAAAAAGTAGTAGTATATATATAGAGTCTCAAGCTCTAAATATAAACATATTTGTACATTTTTGTCAATGATAAATTATAAATAGTAAATCACATGACAAGGGCATGACATTTTGGAGGGATATCATTTTTAATGAGTTATATATAGAGGAAAGGTTAAAGTTAATGTTCTGTTGTTCTGTTCCTGTATTAACTTGATGTTTACCTGTATATCAAGAAGTAAGTTAACAGTTTGACTCTTAAAGATATATAAATGCACACATGAAACATTAGTTGGCAATTATAATAATGTTTCAGGTTGGACCTGTCAATTATGTACATTGTACCTGTTTGCCATTAAAATAATAAAACAATGACTATAAGAATGTGGAGAGCCTGCTTCGGGCTGTACCAATCTAATAATCAATCTTAGAACATGGCCATGGGGAGCCTGCTTCAGGCTGTACCAATCTAATGATCAAGCTTAGAACATGGGGAGCCTGCTTCGGGCTGTACCAATCTAAAAATCAATCTTAGAACATGGGGAGCCTGCTTCGGGCTGTACCAATCTAATAATCCAACTTAGAACATGGGGAGCCTGCTTCGGGCTGTACCAATCTAATAATCAAACTTAGAACATGGGGAGCCTGTTTCGGGCTGTACCAATCTACTAACCAAAAAATAACTTTGGACATGGGGAGCCTACTTCAGGCTGTACCAATCTAATAATCAAGCTTAGAACATGGGGAGCCTGCTTCGGGCTGTACCAATCTAAAAATCAATCTTAGAACATGGGGAGCCTGCTTCGGGCTGTACCAATCTAATAATCAATCTTAGAACATGGGGAGCCTGCTTCGGGCTGTACCAATCTAATAATCAAGCTTAGAACATGGGGAGCCTGCTTCGGGCTGTACCAATCTAATAATCAAGCTTAGAACATGGGGAGCCTGCTTCGGGCTGTACCAATCTAATAATCAAACTTAGAACATGGGGAGCCTGTTTCGGGCTGTACCAATCTACTAACCAAAAAATAACTTTGGACTAGGCTGTACCAATCTAATAATCAAGCTTAGAACATGGGGAGCCTGCTTCGGGCTGTACCAATCTAAAAATCAATCTTAGAACATGGGGAACCTGCTTCGGGCTGTATCAATCTAATAATCAATCTTAGAACATGGGGAGCCTGCTTCGGGCTGTACCAATCTAATAATCAAGCTTAGAACATGGGGAGCCTGCTTCGGGCTGTACCAATCTAAAAATCAATCTTAGAACATGGGGAGCCTGCTTCGGGCTGTACCAATCTAATAATCAAGCTTAGAACATGGGGAGCCTGCTTCGGGCTGTACCAATCTAAAAATCAATCTTAGAACATGGGGAGCCTGCTTCGGGCTGTACCAATCTAATAATCAATCTTAGAACATGGGGAGCCTGCTTCGGGCTGTACCAATCTAATAATCAAGCTTAGAACATGGGGAGCCTGCTTCGGGCTGTACCAATCTAATCACCTAAAAACAAACTTAATATATAGCTTAATTGAAAATAAACCATTGGACTGGCAAGCTTACATGTTTGGAGTTGTATAGCCTATAGTACTAGTCCTACAACAACCCTATCTGCATACATTGGTGTCCATGTGTCATGAATGCATGTGTACTGGTACTGGTATTACTAATTACTCCATACAAAATTTTACAGCATGGCAAATTACCATTATCCAAAAACATCAGAAGACCTCTGGAAGAAGAAAATAAGACAAAGGAGAAAACAACGTGTTAGAAGGAAGCTGAATCTTGAAAGAACCAGAAGAGTTTTTGAATATGATCCTAACCCTAGCATGCTTGTGCCGGCTGATCTGCTTACACCCCCAAATTCTGAAAAGAAGAAACCACAGGATGCTCAGCAACAAGGTTTTACCGAGAACCATGAATTGGAAGACAACGGAGAAAGACCGAAATTGACATTAGTGAGACCTGAAGAGGACCCAGATGACCTACCCTATGACCATGAGAAATGGGATGCCTACTTTAGAGAAACAAATCTTCAGCGTACTTCAGATTGGATTAAGAAATGTAAAGTATACGATACAGTAGGGAAAGGTAGAGAAGAGATAGGACACACTGACATACAGCCAAAGTCTAGTAAAATAGATACCGAGTTTCATAAGCATGCATTAGCTGCAGAAAATGTAATTAATGATAGGCTTAGCTTACCAGAGCAGTACATAGTTAATAGGCATGTAAGTGAATTGAAAAATCTAGAAGATAGGGCAGTACATGAAATTAGGCAATATAGGGATAAGGTAGAGGAATTAGGAATAGAATTAGACACAAAAAGAAAACAATATAATACATCTAAGTTAGCAATTAGGGAGTTTTACAGGAATAAGATTTTGGAGGGAGGATGCAGGGCAGGGAGGATGGTCCTCTTAGGTGCTCAAAGTAAAGACAATAGAACTGAATAGTTTGTAAATTTCTCTTAACACTATATAACTGCATGTGTACAGTTGTTAATTATCATCCTTATTATACATAAACCTTTCAATCCAGTGACTTTTATGCTACATTTATACACAATAAGAAGTAAGCATAATGACATCCTTTCGAATTCCCCATGTTGGTATAATTAAAATAGTTAATTCTCTAAGTTATAAACATGTATGTTGTATAGGTAAGAACATAAAAATAAACAAGTCAATACACCCATAATCCTGTACACTAATAATTAATTACGTATAGCTATCAGGATATAGGACTAACATTAATTGAATATACGCACTTTTTTATATGTTGATGATTGTACAGTTTGTACATAAGTTAATTATAAACACTGCATAATCGACTGTTTATATTTTCTAATGACTATACTTCTGCTGTTCTCTCTATCAGAGTAGCTAAAATCTTAATTGTATACAGGCCTAGGACATTCCGTTCCATGTAAGTACTACGTATACTTAAGGTACTTAATCTGCTTCTTACCTTAGCAAAGACCACTGAGGAGTCAGGCGATTCCTTCTAAGATATTATCATATGCGACTTTAAACTATCTATATAAAAACGGGAATACCCATGAAAGATATAAGATCAATCACATCTATAAACATACATACGAACATACAATAGTTTGGTAAAACTTTTGCGTTTAACATTCACTGTAATGGCTGCCAAGCAACAACTAAGATGAACCTTTCTATGCCTTTCAACTCAAAGGGGGTAAATATTGAAATTACTAACTAAGCATAAGTGAAACGGAATTAAGGCTGCTAAATGATAAAAATACGGCAACTTTTGCCTTTTAACAGTGATGTATAGTTATTTATCTTACCTTTTGGATTTATTTAGCCTATATCTGTTCCACTGAAAGGCGCTGGTGCTGGAATCATTAACAACGTTGCTCTAGCCTGAGAATCCATTTTAATCGTTTAATTGGTTAATGAATATCATTATCACTTCCACTAAGCTTCACCTCTGTGTATAGTTTATATAGGACTTTCTGAATTAATTGGTGACAAAACCACAGTACACAAACGCTCTGCAAACCTTATGCAAACCAGCTTGTGTGTAAATGTTAGCAAACGTTCTGTAAATCAGTAGTTTGAAAAACTTGCAAACTATAGCAAATTGCCCTTTTTCTTGCAGTGTAATGGTTTGCAATATTCAATATCAGTAATAGCCACTGATTTGGTGGGTAATGTTGGAACTCCTCTTGAATATGATTGGATAATTGGTAGGTTTACATACGTAACAATATAATATATATTATATATAATATGTGATATTATTACAATTGATTGTTATACGTATATACGTAAGTAACTGTGTACGTACATGTATGTATAAGCCTCTTTCCAATACATGAATGTCAAGATAACTAATACTGAATGGGCAAACATGAGTTTCGTAGACTTTTTATATCATATAGATCATACCTACTGAGTTTTGGATGCACATGCAAGGATATTGATGCAGTGTTCATATATACCAATTTTCATCCTTGCTATACTGGGCAAGACAGGTGTTTCTGGGAATTCTACATTTTATTAGTGACCTTTCCTGATAAAATATTTTACAGACCTCCAAGCATTTATTCAATTCTCTAATAACTTATTATATATACAGATACTATTTCACCTTCAATAATGCCATTGAACAATGCAAGTATTGCCTGTGGAGAAGACTTTAGTCCAAATAGAACTGGTATTCCTGAAGTTGTAGACAACAGTGATCCAGATCCATTGATTAGCTACATGGATCAACCTACACATGGTTGCACATTGAATCGTGTATGGATAGCATCTGATAAAGCTGGCAACACAGCTACTTTGACACAATCAATAACATTTTTTAGTCCAATACCTCCAGCCATTAGTGCACCAAAACACATTTCCATCCCTTGCGGAAGTATTGAAGATGCCATTGAGAGTGCTTCAGATTTAGCAAAAAGCATTATAGTTTTGCATCCTTGTGGTAGACCTACAGAACTCACATTTATGGACTCAACTGATGTCAACAGATGTGGCTTTACATTTACCCGCACATGGTTTGCTTCAGACGATTGTGGAAACCAAGCAACATTTCAGCAAACAATCAGAGTGCTAGATCAACAACTACCTGATAGTCCCAAAAATGGGCAAATAAATGTACCCTTGCGTTCCTCTCTCAGTTGGCCTCAATACCCAGGTGCTATTCAATATGAAGTGTATATATGGTCATACAAAGAAAATCAGTCATCTGTGCCAATGGCCATAGTATCCAATCGTGTATTTTACCCACCAGTTAACTTTCCACCTGGAACTAACATCCTTTGGCAAATTCAGTACATTTTGGAAGATGGTGAAAAGATACCTAGTCCCATATGGGGATTCACCACCAGACCTTATTTAGATTTTTTGGTGAATAGTGTATCAATTCCTGATTTTGTATTTTCTGGACGAACCTTTGAACTTGCTTGGACTGTGACTAACATAGGTAACTTGAGCACTGGATCAGCAATTTGGTATGATGCTGTTTACATAGGCAGGGAACCTGACTTTTCAAGAAGCAGATTTCTTAACTTTATAAGACAAAATAGATTTGTTGATCCTCAAGATGGATATGTTTCTACAGCTTTTGTGCAGTTGAAGGATGAAGACATTGGATTTTATAATGTGTTTGTACAAACAGATGCTACCCAAAGGGTAAGGGCTATATATATTCGTTTTAATACTGCTACAAAGTATAATCCTCTAAATCTATATACGTATATATAGATATGTAAGCCTTTATCAGTTCTGGTCATCTATTTCATATGTGTATATAGTTATCAGATATTGATCGCAGCAATAACGTAAGGGTTGCCTCCAAAGTCCTAGAGGTAAAACTAACCCCACCACCTAACTTAGTTGTAAGTGATGGTAGTGTACCAGCTTCTACCTTTTCAGGTAAGTCCAAAAGCATACTTAGCGTTTTCCTGCTATTTATAGTTCTTTTATTGCTCAATTTAGGAGAAAGATTTTCTGTTAGATGGACAGTGACAAATATAGGCTTTGGAATAATGCCTACTACTACATGGTATGATGGCATCTATTGGTCAGAGGATAATGAATTTGGTAAGATTTAAGCTTGAACATATGTTCTCATTAAAAAAAGAAATACTAACTTGGCATGTATTGTCAAGCATTCATTGACAAATAATATATATTTATCATGAGATGGTTCATCTATATAATCTTTGAGCATCTTGAGACACAGTTACTGTTTGTTTCTTGAGAACTGGACATTTTGACCATGGGAGTCTTCTTCAGCTACTGTTGGTTGATCTGTGTTTCTAGACACTCAAAAGACTAAAAATAAACCATCTCAAAGATACAGATATCTAAATATATATTTCCCCTATGCAGATTCCAGTGACACTTTGCTCCAGGTCAAAATGCATAAAGGATTATTACCTGTTGATGCTGAATATTCTGAAGTTATTACCATTACTGTACCAGAAGCCATATTTGGAAATTATACAGTAATTGTGATTGCTGATGTGTATAATACAGTTTATGAACATATCAGTGAGAATGACAACAATCTGGAGGTTAATAAAACCTTATTTACATATAATTGTATTATATTTGTAAATCTGTTTATGTATTTATCAATTTATACTGCCAGCTTTCAACTAAAGTGATATTATCACCACCACCAGATCTATTGGTCACTGACTTGCAAGTAGATAGTACAGAATACTGCACAGGGGACACACTAAAAGTCAATTATATCGTCACAAACAAAGGAGGTGGTGCTCCATTTGAGAGGTACTGGATAGACAGGATTGTGAGTTTTAAGTAATAGTGCATACTGTATTCATCAGTCATTGATTAAAAAAGCCATGGTTTGCAGATATATACATTGCATTAATTTTCAGACATTGATATTTTATATATATACGTATATATATGTGTGTGTGTGGACTACACTATATTAACTGTTCACTTGGTTTCCTCTACATACGTACGTATCTTTGTATGTTTTCTTAGAAATTAGGCACAACGGTGATTGGTCAGTTTAATATTTACCAGCAGCTTCAACCTGGAGAATCATACACTAAAGACCATGCATTTGTAATTCCTACTAATTTCAATAGTGGGCCACATATTTTATCTCTTCAAACTGACTACTCCAATCGGGTATTTGAATATACTTTTGAGGATAACAATAATATTTCTAGAGTCCTGCAGATTGCCAAAAAGCTATCAGATCTTATTGTTTCTAACTCAAGTAGGCAGGTAATTGTAACAACTGCAGGGACCTTCCTTATTGTTAATTACACTATTTCTAATGTTGGGGCTGGAAAAACTATTGATGCACCTTGGATTGAAGAAATCTATTTATCATCTAGTTTTGATTTTGAGGTGGACAAGGCCATAAATTTAGAATCTATAGTTATGTCCCAAAACCTTGAAAGTGGCAGTTTTTTTGAACATTTTAAAGTTGAAACCAAGATTCCTATATCAGGGGATGTATTTTTCCATATATTAGTAGATGCAACAAATCGTATCAAGGAGAACAATGAGCTAAATAATGTGAAAACATTTGGACCACTTCATATCCTTCCATTATATATTGATTTAACTGTGAATGACATTCGCATTTTGACTAATAGAAGGGAATTAATCTCTGGTGATGAGATAACAATTTATTGGGAGGTAGCTAATAGAGGAAATCTTACACTTGATCAAATTACTTGGGTTGATTCAATTCTTCTGTCTCCATCCATGAATATTTCAAATGAAGCTGACAAACTTGCAGATATTCCAATATCTCTGAATTTGGAACCTTCAAATGGTTACAATCTAACTAAAACTGTTAAAATTCCGGAAGGATTATTTGGTATGTATTTTGTCCATGTTAGATCAGACAACTACAGGGTAATTCAATCTGAAAGGAACCATGGCAACAATATAGGTAGTGTTTCACTAACTCTGGTATTTCCACCATCACCAGATCTGACTGTAATAGACCTATATGCTAAACCAACATTCACATCTACCAAAGAAAGAATTTTGCAAGTTTCAGCTTCCATAATCAATCAAGGAAATGGTATGAGTGTTCTAGAGGTCTGGAATGATCAAATTCACATTGCAACAAGGCTGCCATTTAATCTTAATGATGCCATTAGACTAGGTCATATCGTAAATGAGGGACAATTGGAATCATTTCAGATATATAGCTTTACAAAGTCATTCCTACTTCCACTCTCTGTTGAGTCAGGAAATTATTGGGTTGTAATTACTTCTGATGCATCAAATGATATAATAGAAATCAACGGTGAAAATAACAATATAGGTGTCAGCCAAGAAGCTGTTGCAGTAGATCCACCTTTTATAGCAACCCTAAAAATAGATATTGACAAGGAAGATTTACCAGTAGTAATAACTGCTGGACAGGTTTTAACATTCAAATATGATATTTCCAACATTGGAAAAGTAAGCCTCCCATTATCTTCTTGGATTGATGCTCTCTATTTGTATCCATTTGTTACATCTAAAGAATCAGATATTAGACAAAATGGGATATTTCTCAGTCAGGTGTTACATACAATGACTTTGTCCGCCGATGAAACCTCCCTTGTTATGGAAAACATCTCCTTTCCATATGGTATCAACCAGCATATGTATTTAACCATTCTTCCAGACATAAATGGTGATATTACTACTGCTATTAAAGGTATAATTCAGACAGATAGGTCAATCTTAGTTGAAGATGGTCCACTTCCTGATCTTAAAGCCATTCTGCCAGCCGAAGTACTCTCATTGACAGGTGGTCAACCTGCTAATCTCTCTTATGAAGTAATAAATGTGGGAGAAGGTGCTACCATTGGTGAATGGTATGAAACCATTGTATTAAGCCAAGATGCTATACTAGATCCCTTTGACATTAAGTTGAAAACTGTACTGCGGAAAAGAAATCTTGGTATCAATGACAGTTACTATCAAAACATAGAGGTCTTTATGCCTTTTGACTTGCCAACTTCAAACTACTACCTCTTCTTTGATATTGATATCAAGAATCACATTCCTGAAATAGATGAAGATAACATTTTCATACAGATTCTTAACATTCAAGAGACTGTTAGTACTGATATTGTTCTTAAAAGTGTGACTATTACTCCAACAGATCTCATGGCTGACCAAGGTTAGAAATCATATATATGATACATATTTTAGTATACAAATATGTAATTAATGCATATACGTTTATGCACATTGCAATTATCTATAATAAAATTGTGTTTATAACTAATTTATTCATCAGAAATAACATTTTATTATAAGAAAGCAAATTAATTATATTCATGCATAGTCCATTTATCCTTGGATTTATAGAGATAACTGCTACTTGGGAGCTAGTCAATAATGGAACCTTAACAGCAGTTGGCTACAAGTGTGATACACTGTATTTCTCTGAGGATGACTTATGGGACATAATGGACTCACAGGTTGGTGATTCTCTATGTGGAACAATAACAATAGCGCCTGAAAACATTAATGCCAAAAGTTTCAGATTGGATACAGAAGTTCCAATCACTATTCCATCAAGAATTTATAGGGGAATAGTCCGCACCAGAACTAATATAAGAGATACTAATTTGAATAACAATATTGCTATAGCTGGTTCAATTTTAAACATTACTTCAATCATGATGCAATTGGACACTGTAATTAAAATTAAACTACGCCCAGGTCAAGAAAAGGTATTTCAAATCTCAAATGTACCAGCTGCTAAAACATTGGTAGCTAGGGTAACTCAATTAAATAGTTTCTCTTTAATTGACCTCTTCTTTAATTTTAATGTACCACCAACAGGATATCGTTTTGATGCTTTTTCACAATACCCATTCTCTGCAAACCAAACTGCCATACTTCCAAACACACAAGGTGGTACATACTATTTGAGAATTGTCAGTTTGGATTTTGAGGAACAACAAGATAAAGAGTTTGAGGTTGATGTCATAGTCAAAATAGCCAAATTTGAAATTTTATCCATTCAGCCCACCTCAGCATCTCCTCTAGGAAATGTCACAGTTCACTTTACAGGCAGTCTTTTTGGGTATGATTTGGAAGCATACTTGTTTGAACAAATGACACCCCTTTCTATGAAGGCTCTAGCTGTTTTTCGCTTCAGTTCTATTGAGGCTTATGCCACATTTAACATAACCGGTGCTCCATTAGGAACTTACTCCGTTAGACTTACAGATTTAGCAACAAATGAATCAACTCATCTCATGGATGTATTTGAAATTGTGACAGGCATACGAGGAAAAGCTGCAGTTAGTATGTCTGCCCCCAGAACAATTAGGGTCGGAGGCAATGGAAGAATCTCTATATTGCTCAAAAATACTGGGAATACAGATGTACCTATTCCAATAATGAGCCTAAGAACTTCTGGTAAATCTGTAGTACATTTTGACAATGAAGACTTCAATGCTGCACCACAAACCAACTTTATAGCATTGCCTTCCAAAGGACCAGGTGGTATTCTTCCTCCTAAGGCAATATCTTCAATATCCCTTGAGTTACAATCACTTGGGAATGTTCCATTAACAGAACTCATTCACTTGTCAGCAGTACCAGATTCCCAAGAGCCTCATTCATATGTTAACAAAAAGAATACCTTAAAACCAAGTAATATACCTAAGGATATTTGGGACTTAATATGGAGTAATTTCATCAGTTCAATTGGTAGCACTTGGTCTTCCTTAAGGTATCGGATCTCAGACATCTCAAATGAGCTTGTACATTCAGGAAAGACTATTCATTCTTTAGATGAGTTACTGGACTTCCAACTCAAAATTGCAGATGGATTCCTTACAGGTACATATATACACACCCTATATGTGAATACACAGACCCTATATGTAAATGGAGGTAAAGAATGTATTATATATAGAGCATCAGCAACACTACAGACTATGATATGTATCAAAGTATGTAGTGTTGAAGATGTTCAAAGTTAATCAGTTTTCTACAATAATTGCAACAAATACTGCTTACTATATTAGATATATATATACGTATATATACCTTTCAAATCTTGCAGGCGAAGATATACTGGCTATCAATGACTTTATACCAGAATCATCCAGTAGTCTAAGCTCATTTTCTAATTTGGAAAGAAGGTACTCCTCTTACATTTCAAAACGTAGAACAACAGGACCATTTGGAAAGGGTTGGCTGATACCTTGGTGGTAAGGTTGCTATATCCATACATATACCCTTTATATACCAGCTTGCATATATGGTGCATACACTCTAGTTTATTCCTCCATGTTCATTTTAAATGAATATTCATCTGAAGTATAAACTATGGCTCCTTGTACTGTTGTTAATTGTTTTTTTAGAGGTTATAAATAGCACTCTTCTAAATTCTACTGAGAGATGCATGCATTTCATATTTTCATTAGTAATATAACAATGTAGACATGTATATATATTATTATGCATATAAATAAACATAAGAATCCTTATTGGATCATGTACATATACGTATATTATACATGTGTGTACATACGTATGTACGTATCTTTGATGTAATTATGGTAGTTGTAAACTTTCGTGTTATTTCTAATATTACATAATTCAGGGAAATATACATTGAAATTTCTGAAGAAAGATTGATACTCTACAATAAGAGAGTTCAAGAGGTGTTTTTGACTACTGAAGTTATGGGAGAATACCTATCAGTTGGTGGTTCATTGATATCACTTGTAGAGGAAGGTAATGAAGCCCTCACTTGTATGTCATTAATTATTATCTCATTAATCTATATTTTTAAGTGTTTTTTGCTCATATACTTAGGTGTATTAGAATACAGTAATCCAGCGGATAAAATGAAATATGCTTTTGACCCCAAAACTGGATTGTTATTACACATGCAAAGCATAGGTGATAGGAGTAACATAACACTTCTATATAGTTCTACCAGAAAAGACAAACCAAGCATGTTACTTCACTCAAATGGAAAGAAGCTTAAAGTCACTTATAACCTTAATGGTGCAATATCCACTCTAGACATTCTAGATGCTGCAGACAACATAGAACAGACATGGTATGTATGTATATTGGCTATATATACACATTTTGTAAGGCACTTACATAAAATCAGTGGGACCAATATTATTGTAATATATGTTCAGGTGGTCATATGGCTGGAATCATTGAACTTGCATTGCATGTCATTTATAATCATCTAGCCCAACATGATTTTAAGAACAAGTTAAATTTACCATATATACGTATGTGACATATATAGACGTGGGCTTATATGCTACATAAAATATAAGCCCAATTTTAAATGAAGTCACTTTTTTGCATTTAGTACTTATTCATATGATCCTTCGGGTCAACTACTAACAGCTGTAACACGTGATGGGGAGTCCACACTCTATGAATACAATGATATGGGAGACCTTGTTACGATTATATATGCTTCTGGTAGAATGCGGAAATTTGTCTACGACAGTCAGAACTTTTTGACATTTAATGAATTTTATGATGAAAATCACCAACCTTTGGCTACTAATCACATTTCATTTACTTGGAGTGGAAAGGTTGTTTCAAGGCTGCAAACCCAATCCCAAACTCAAAAGACTGAAATTGTTTATGATCCCTCTGGAAATATCTTGTATTTCAGACCAAACGAAGGGCTACCAATAAGAGAGTTGGACATTGGCCAAGACGGACATGCTATATATCTGGGAGATGAAGTGAGTTCCATTTAATATTTTGCAAATTATTTAATTATTTATTTTTTCTTACGCTTCCAATATATATTATAGGTATATATCACATGAAACTTATTTATGTTTATATGTGTATACAATATTTATTGGTCAATAGCTAATATCTGAATCTCATTTTGATGCTGACCTCAATACTCTGTACCAAATTGATGCCCTTGGAATCACTACCTCAATAAATTATGGAATAAATGGGGAAGTTTTAAGGTATACAGATGCTGCAGGCCATATTTATGAGCTATTGTTTGATGATATGGGAAGGAGGGTAGAAACTAAATTTCCTGACGGCAGAAATGAAAAATCTAGCTATGATGACAAAGGAAATCGCATTGCTTTAACTAAAAGGAGTGGGCAAAAAATTTCATATTCTTATGATGACGATAATAATTTGGTAAGTGAAGTACGTATATAAATTATTGCATATATATTACATATACATATAAAAATAGCACTGATATTTTTTAATTCCGTGTACTGTATTTTAAATAGATTGAAAAAAAGCTAGAAAATTCAATAACAACCAGGAAATACAGTGCCAATGGGCTACTTACAAGTGCTAGTAATGACCTGGGTACTACATCCCTTGTCTATGATTCAAATGGTATTCCGGTCCAAATTACATATCCCAATGGTCACACTGTCTATTATGGTTACAACAGTCAACTACAAAGAGTGTACTTAGCTGATAATAAGGGGTATAATATAACTTACCATTACAATACAAATGGTAATTTAGTTGAAATAAAAAATGAAGCAACAAATATAACAATTGCAAGGTGGGGATATGAAAGTACTGGCTTCCCTGTTAACAAGACCCTTGGAAATGGAGCATATACTTTGTTAAAATATCAGGATGGTAGTGATCTTCTCTTGGAAGTAAAGAATTATCTCCCTAATGGAAGCCTGTCTTCAACATACACATATGAATATGACAGGAAGGGGCAAATAATGTCAATTTTGGAGAAAGATGGAAGATGGACTTTTGAATATGATGCCCTTGGTCAGTTAATTCATTGGGTTAATCCTAATGGAGAAAGTGTTAATATAGCCTATGACCACCGAGGCAATCGAGTTAGTCTGACTAAGGATGGTGTGACAAAAGCTTATGAACATAATAGTTTAAACGAGATGTTATCTTTTGGAGGAGATCAATTTAGCTATGATGAGGATGGCAATATGAAAAGAAGAGTGTCCTCAGATGGAACAGAGTCATTTACTTTCAATGAAGAAGGGAAACTTTTCGAATATGTCTCCCCTAGTATTCGGTAGGCATGAAAACTTCATGTTTCATAGGTGATCACATTGACTAACCTTTATATACAATATAATGCATTATATTGTCTAGATGTACCTACCACTATGAACCCCTGGGAAATCTTTTCATGAAAAATTGCTCAGATTCTACCTTGCATACCTACCTGGTGGATCCATTTGGACTCTTTGAAACAGATATCATAGCAGAGGTTTTATACATGCATAAACTAGTATTGTACATTACTTTGCTATATGTATATAGGTCATCATTTTAACTGTCACATTTTTAACTTTGTATGTGTATAGGAAATAAATGGTGAATCCACTTACTTTGTAACTGCCTTTGGTCAAGGACTTGTTGCTGGTTTGAAGTCTGATTTTGTGCATTACTTTGAATTCAATGGTGATGGGTATGCTTTTTTATCTTCTGTATATTATATATAGCTATTACTACATACTACATATATACATGTATAATAAACTATAGTGGTATTATACTAAATCAAAGAAAGGTCACAAAATGTTAACTGTGGATTAAAGTGGACATTTTACTAACAGGAAGTCAATCTATAAGCCATATCAATCACTCAAGTAATCAATATGTACATATGCAGGTGTATATAATTTTCAATTTTGAGACATATAATACGTATATTTGTCATGTTAATATGTAAGGGCATATATATACGTATAAACGTATATGTAGGGGTATATTTATATACGTATATACGTATATGTAGGGGTATATTTATATACGTATATACGTATATGTAGGGGTATATTTATATACGTATATATACATTCACTAATTTGAATTTTTCATCAATCATATACGTAACATGCTCTTATAGTCCAAGGGTATATATATGAGATTAGTGTGTGACTATATATATATAAATAGGTTTTAATCCTTCACCAAATAGGTCAGTAGTGAATATTCTAGACCCTATTGGAAATGTGAAGAACTCTTATGAATATGATCCTTTTGGGAATGTTAAAATACTTTCTGAAGAAATCCACAATAACTTTTTGTATGTTGGAAGATTTGGTGTTTACAAGCATAATGAAATGAGGAATCTGTACCACATGAAAGCACGGCTATATGATCCAGAAAATGGGCGTTTCATAAGCCCTGATCCAATTGGTATATGCATATTTTCACGCATCACTTAAAATTGTCAATGTGTATGTATATTACAGTATATATATAATATTTATATTTGCATATATTTACTTTTGTGCTAGGTTTTTCAGGTGGACTGAATAATTTATATGTGTATGCATATAATACACCACTAGCAGTGAAAGATCCAACAGGAAAATTTCTTCCAATCATTATTGTAGCTGCACGTCTTGTTGCTCCAATAGCAATTAGACTTTCCGTACAAGTAGGTAGAGCTGCAATTAGAAAGGCAGTACCTCTTGGGAGGGCTGCCTTAAGAAAGGCAGCAAATGTTGGTGCATCTGCTCTGAGAAAGGCTGTATCCCTTGCCAAAGGTGCATTTCGATTTGCTCGAAACTTTCTCTATGCACCCTTGAAAGGTGCAGTCATAAGTGTAGGAAAGTATATATATTCATCATTTAGGAAAAATCAGGATATAACATTTCCAGGTACGTATACTTTGTAAGTTACGGTCTTGTCATCATTTAATATGTAGTTCATGTTGAAAAAAAGATTCTTCATTCAATCCATTTCTTAAATAGGACTAGTTGGTAATGCAGCATCAGGATTTTTAGGAGAAGTAATTGATAAAATTCTTGGTAAAGGTATTTTTAAGAAGTTAATGTGCAATATATGTAATGACTTTATATATATATATATATTATTAACTTTAAATGTCATAAGGGAAATCTGAACTAAAAAGGATTACAAAGGATGTAATAACTTCAGTGACAAAGGACTTTATTGAAAGTGCATTAGATAAAAAGAAAAATTTCAATATTAAAGAAACATTACAAAATATAATCAAGGATGAAATTGCATTACAATATACAAAAGATTTACTCGGTACGTATATCAGGAACATCAAAGCAACTGGTACTATAATTTATTACATTTTCTTATATTGCTTTCTTAATTTTATATGAGAGTTTATGTTCTTAAATTATATCTTTAAAGGTATTTCCAAAGATGATATAGACATTATTGAATGCATCTTCAAAATGCAAGTCAGAGATCAGATTGATATGATAGAAGAGCAATTAGATGAATTGAAAAATGTAGCAGTTGTAATTGTCATATGGGTAGGCTCCAAAGATCCAGTAAGTTTGCATAATTAGCTTGTTGCTATGTTGTTTATCATGCACACACAAATGCGCATACGAAACACATGTTATATTCTACCTCCAGTATTGGAGATATAAAAAGCCATCATGAAATTCATTCATTCATTCAAATACGTATATACGTATATACTATATGCATAGAGACATTACATCTGGTAAATATATAGGATTGCATGCATGCATGAGAATTTAAATATCAATTTAGAAAAGAAACCTTTTTTAATATAACAATACATTCACTTTTAGAATGACATTATTGGTCCCTCTGGATATGGATCTGGCAATTTCATTTCAGATGATCATGTACTAGAATACAAAATACGTTTCGAAAATGATCCAAATGCTACAGCTCCAGCACAAAGAATCCTTATAAGACACAAACTTGATACTGAAATAGACATCAGAACTTTCCGGATAGGATCATTTGGATTTGGGGATTTTGTACACACAGTGAATGGAAGCAGATCTTTCCTTCAGGTTAGCATTAATATAATAAATGATATGTAAAAATCATATATATATATGAATGTGTGCATGCTGTCAAACCATTTATTAATATACATATTATACATGTATGTAATTTCATTAACTGGTAGACAAACAAGGAAAGTTCCTATTTATATGTGTATGTAGCTCACACTGAACGTAACAAAAACTCATGGTATATTTGTTTATGTGAGAGCAGGTATAGATTTTGTTACTAGAGAAGCAACTTGGGAACTGCAAAGCCTAATTGCTGAAACAGGTAAGTACATCATATTATATTAAGTATTGTATACATATTCATACAGAATGTCTGACATTATATATTTTATATGTATATATGTATAACATGTGCATATATAGCCATGACATAAATAAAAATATTAGCCATAAAGTATATTTTATCATATGTTATGTTTTAGGTGAACCACCAATTGATCCAAATATTGGCATTCTTCCTCCCAATAATGGAACTAGTGGCCAGGGATTTGTCACTTTTTTTGTCAATTTAAAAGAGGATGTTGGGACACTTGACAGAATAGATGCTGAAGCTACTATAATTTTTGATCAAAATGAAGAAATAAAGACACCGCCAATATTCAATACAGTAGGAAGTCTTAAATTTAGCTAAATTTCACTGAAAACTTAGCAATGCCAATTATTATATGTATTGCTATGGCCTGACTAGAAGGTCATACAAATCTAAGAATGCATATTATATATATGTATCATATTACAGTGTAAAGTTTACTCTGTGTACATATACGTATATATAATATATATATATGTAGGTAGATGTCAGTCCACCAAACGTCAGTTTGACAGTAGTTGATGAACTTCTGGAGACAGGAACTTTGGCTGTCCAATTGGGCATGTTTGACTTGGGTTCTGGTGTTAGAAATGTAGATTTATTTATCAAAAAAGGTTTGTAATATATATGACTACTCAAGTGGAATAGGCATCTATCAGAGAGTATATATATATACGGCCAGGAAAAAGTGGCCACCCTATTATCACACCTAATCAATGAGCAATGTTTCGATTTTTGGTGTATGCAACTATTTGCAGTCGTTTATGTATGCAGCTCTAAATGCCAAAATGTGTTTTGATGTTTTACAATGTATAGCTAGACCCAATCCTCAATCCCAATTGTGCCCACAGAGAAGGTGTTGTCTTGCTTGTATATGTGCTTGCGTGGGAGGGATGAAGTAGACCCAATTCCAAAATTTCTTTGAACTATAATAACCCAAATTTGGTACTGAATACATGTACTATAGGATACATGACTATTATATGTACAAAAAATCTACAAAGGACATGTATATTACACGTATAACTGCAATGATTTGCTTCTGATGTATAACAGTGGAGCATGGATAGAGCAAACTTTAAATTGATCTTTTTATGATTTTTAGAGAGCATGGAAATAGAACCATTGTTGCTGGACATAACAGAAACAATTGTCCCCCTTCCTTTGCTTCCTGGGTCAATATATGAGATCTTTCTCATTGCCACTGATAATGTTGGAAATACACAACAAGATGCAGATAACATTTTTGTTATAGATTTCCCCAAAATAGACGTGACATGCCCTTCTAATTGTTCAGGAAGAGGCATTTGTACTGAGCTTGGTACTTGTAAATGTGATATGGGATATTATGGAAATGACTGCGGGGAAGGTCAGTATTTGATATTACTTGCAATAATTGCAATATTTAGTATATATGTATGTCTCTCCATACACTATAATACTGCATGCACTCTGTTATATATATACTTAAGTACTGTAAGATCTGCACTCTCAATTAGAGAACTCAAAAGAGCCACCTATTCTGGAAATCACAGCCCTTAAAGGAAGAGAAGATGAACCAATTTTAATTAGGATTTCTGCCAGATCTACAAACGAGGTTGATAATCTGGAAGTGCACATAACTGATTTCCCTAAAGGCGCTACATTCAACAAAGGAATGCTATATAATGATATTTGGATATTTATGCCTGAAGACTTTGGTGATGTAATCCTCACCCTACCAAAGCATTTTTCAGGAAATTACATGCTAAAAGCTCTGGCTATTGACCCTGCAAATAATATATCTAGGTCAGGCATCTCAATTTTATCAGTGCTTCCAGCAGCAGATCAACCCTATCTTAACGTCCTTGATACCTGCTATGATCCAGGAGATGGCAACATTTTTACTCTTCATATTGAGAGTTATCCACTTGATAGAAGTGAAAAGCTGGTTGTCTTTATTACTGGCCTCCCTGAAAACTATTTTCTTAAGAATAGTTCAAGAGCTCACAATGGATCTATACAACTTGACCAATTTTCTGATGTTTTGATTTCCTTTAACGGAACCTTCAACCAAACCACATTTGATGTAGTAGCTACAAGCTTTGTAACAGTAGATGGAATGGCCCATTCTGCTAGCATAAATCAGTCCATCACAATTGACTATTGCAGTGAGTTAACGTATATATTATTTGGTACTGACTACACATACTTACAGATAGGAGTTATATATAGTCTTATTTTCTATTTAATTATGTTTATAGCAATTGCAAGGCATTGTATAATGACAACAAAAGATAGTCATTATACTGGTGTATATACGTTATAACTTTAATACGTATAAAGTCTCCCCTCTCATATTATATAGCTGGATGTCCTCCCTGTGAACATGGTGGAAGTTGTGTAATGACTAACAGTTCATATGCATGCCAGTGTGAACCAGGATATTTAGGAATCCTATGTGAAGATGGACCAGGTTTGTTTTACTCCGACTTAAAGTCTATTTGACTTGTGCATATCACTATAAAATTTGTGGAATTACGTATACATATAATACATATGTCAATGTAAGTATTGTTTTATATACGTACGTATATACACTTCAAGAGTCTGGCAGTGCCGGTACCTGTCATGTTTCCAATTTATTTCATAGTTGTTCCACTGAGATTTCGGATAATAGCAAGGAGATCCCAAGGGGTAATTTTGTTGTGGACAGTTAAACAGAAATATGCTGTACACATTAATGGTTTCATATTGACTGTGACTGAACTTGGACCTGATGATATAGAGATGAAACTAGTCAGCTCTCTCAGGCTCAAGAAAAATGTTCGAGCTTTCTATCTAACACATTTGAGGAAAGGAAAAAGGTATCAACTAAAATTGGGAATCATTGTTTCCACTGGAATAGGTCCTCCCAAGACATTGAAATTTAACTTTTGATCATTTGCAATTGTGTGAATGGTACATTGAGAACAACTGTGAACACATTTCTTATTACACAATTAATACTTTGAGGATAATTCTCACATTCGTATAATCTCACCTCCATCATTTTCATAGCCATGTACAGTACGTAGTATTATACTACTTATGTACCACATGTAATAGTCTTTATGGTTTGAGAATTGCGGTATTTCTCTCTATGTATATATATATAGGTGAAGGAATTGGGAGTGCTTGTTGCGATCATTATAAGAGATGAAGGTTTATTGATATACATATATTGTTGATGAAGACCTCAGGGTTGAAACGTTCAGAATTCATCAATTCATGTTGCTGAAGCTCAATAACCCTTCATCTCTTATATATATAGGTATATATGTACATACCTTTCCAAACCAAATACACCCCACACCGACCCTTGAGGCCATTTAATAATTATGTTTATACAGTTATATAATATAATATTATACATTATATATAAGGTGCATGTATATGGTATATACGTATATATATGAGATAAATTTTGGGACTATATATTATATATAATATAGTATAGACTACATAGTCTATTATACATATTGGCATGCAAGGCTAAAAACTAAGACCTAGCTAAATACGTAGGTCTTTGTCTTCATTTGGAACGTCTAAACTAAAACACTAAATTTGCTTGCTACTGCTAGTTTACCATAATACAGCATATGCAGTGTATACAGTACTCTGTGGCCACTTTACACAATATATACGTACATAATAACCTGATAAGGCTGTCCCCATCGCAATGCCACCTTGGGCTCGCTCTGCTGTCAGGAGAAGGTTAATGGTGTAGGTTTTGCCACTGCCACCACATGCATTCAGGCAGAACACTTTACCCTTGGAATTGCTGACAATAAGTATGTTAAAAGGTAAAAATTGAGACCTGCTATATATACGTATATTATAGCTAGAGCTTCGATTTAAAACCATAACTGGTCAAATTGTGTATATTTATCATAACATATTGCAAATTGTTTATAATATGTAAATTAACATATTTAAGGTAATGAAAAGTTGAATCCTTACTAATTATATATGCATATAAAGGTTATACACATAGATATATAGATAATAGATATATATGTATGTATAAAGTACACTAATACAATAAGGTTATTAGATTCTAATCTTCTCATTGAGTCTGCAGTCAGTGCCTGGTTTTGGGCCATTTCTTTTGGCTTCCTGAATGATAACAGTAGTAAAATAAAAAGATGACCATCTAGTGACAAAAATTTAAAATATGTTGTGATTCAGGTTATATACTAGATTCAAGAGCAAATAATTTACTAGCATCTATATATATAAGCCAAACACTAACCCAGCAATGGTAAAAATCTTCTAAATGGGAAACGTCCTAAAGCATATCTGTAACTTTCCAAAGTGTTAGCTAGTGCAATGTAATACTCTATCTCAACTTCAGTAGCTATTTGTTCATATGTCAGTGTCATCTGTGCTATCAGGAGATTGATCAATACGATCACCAGAAAGAACAGGAACACGATGTACACAGAGTATCCAAAGCTGAAACAAAATAATAGTTATATATTATAATACACATTAAGTGGATAATTACGTATACTATATACTGTAAACATTCGTTGTCAGTAGACCACAATGTCACATTATTCTTCATGCAGTCACGTTAGAAATTACAAACAGAAATAGTAGTCACTGGGAATCATCGATTTAGTACGTACTATAGTCGTAGTTAACTGCTATTAATAAGCTTAATACATACGTATAGGAATATGAAAAAAATTCACAAATGTACAAAATATACAAGCCATTATGCCTGACTACTGCTGTATACATGTGCAATCAATATTCTAATGTAATTTTCCTCTTGCATCCAAGTTACTAGATTGTCCTAATTGATTACATAAGGCCAGAAATAGCTAGTAAATATAATTCATACAATTCCAGTGGAATTGTGAGGTTAGGTAACTTACAAATGCAAACCGATGTAATGTCCCACTTCATCATTTGCAAAATACTGAATCTGGTTACCATCCACAAGCACTCGAATACCAAGGAATAACACATCCCAAGGATAGCTGATTAGACAGAGAATGTATATGTATTCATGCAGTGAATCATTTTTGAACCAATACACACATTAGCAGTCCAAACGGTTGTTTTACTTACAGTGTACTCAAAGGATTTCTAGACATATCCTTGATAATTTCTCCATCAGACGTAACCACCACACCAGCTCTCAAAGCCAAGTAGAAGGATCCCGTAAAAGTAAACAACACAATTGCAAAAAAGAAAAGAAAACGGCTAATATCTCTCTTGAATATTTTGATCACAGACCAAAAGTATATTCCTACTGGCCTGTATGGAAGTAAGTAGCTTATATAAATACATACACATGTACTAATTTTATCTATTCTATGAAACTCTCCAAAACATAAATGTTAATAATGTACATCCTAAATGTTTCTACTTTCATTTTCCTCAAATACGTAGTTACAAGTATATACACAAGTGTCTTTTATAAACTCACAAGTCGCATATAACGAGTACAAGAACTTGCTAATTTGATGTAGATATTTATAATTGAATAAGGATTTCTTCTAACTGCGTCGAACTTATCTTTGGAAAGGGTCATCTTTCGACTTTGGGAGCGTCTAGAGATGCAGTTTTTCTGATTCTTCTTTCTGACAGATGTCTCTAGACACTCCCAAAGTCGAAAGATGACCAACAAAGATATTTATAATTACTCAGTTATATAGGATCCGAGCAATGTGTATGTATGAACCTTATAATACTATATAGGGATACATTATTTGGAGGATACTAATTACTATCTATAGAAACCCACATACTCACTTCCATACGGTGATATACTGGAAGATCCTCAGGGCATTAAATAGAAAAGCAAACGAGGCCATCCACCATTGCACTGAGGAAGCTATAATGCAGGGCAGGTTGATGTCAACTGTAGTATGGTTAACTTGATCAGAGTTTGGTAATGTTAGAGGAGTTCCACAAAGACCAACACCAGTGGAGCCACACCACAAGGTTGCAAAACGGAAGGGTATTATTAAAAAAGGAAACACCAATGAAAAGACACGTATCCAGGAGAAAAGCTTCCAACAGTAGTCTCTGCCTAATCTATACAAATGACAAAATACCAGCACTCAACACAACTCATTGCTACAGAGGCACTTACGGCAGGAATGAAGAAATTAAACATTTGTTGACAATTTCTAATATATTATTACAATTTTTAGATTTCACCTGATTTATTGTCACTGTCGCTATGGAGATGGGGCACATATATATCTCACATCTACATCAAACATTTCCTATTCCTGGATTTAGGGCTCCAAATAAAATTTAACATTATTAAAATGTGCCCTACATGATCTGATTAGAGTTGGCTAATTCATGTATATAATTTAAAAAAGTTGAGCATATAAAACAGCTATATATATATACTCTGGTGACATGATAACAGAAAATGTTATATATACATATAGGGTGTTGGATGATAGAGAGCATATTATGATATGTATAAGAGAATAATCACTGGAATGAGGAATAGATTGTGGTCTCTTGTCTGGTCTGGCATACTCCTATATATCCTATATATAGGAGTATGCCATATATTCCTGCAATTATTCATTTATCACCATAGCCTTTGTACAGACACCAAGTGCAATTAACTTCCTTCACAAATTGATTATATCCCTTATTCTCCCCAGGACTGTATATGTTGTGTACTCCAGTTCTATTAACTTAAACAATGTAACTATATTGACTTGTGTTTATATACCTGACAATAGTCTGAATTTCATTCATTACTGATATGAACCAGAATATCAGAAACAAAACCTCCAGAATTGCCCTGTACCAGTCGTAAGGCTCAGGGTAACAGCCAGGGTTGTCCAGTGTAGGTCTTGCAGCCATTAACAAGGCAAATGTGAAAACAATCATTTGTATGATATAAAAAAAGCAAAAAAACCTAAAAAGAAAAGAGATTTATTGTAAACGTTTATAACATTGATAAGCAAATAATCCTGGGAACGTATTACATCAAACCAGCCAAGTGACCCCAGTCTAATCTTGGCTGGGGAACCAAAGTCCTTAATTGGCAATCAATGATTGCCTCCCAGTCATCCAAGATGGTATGATGGAAATTGAATAACTGTGGTCACTTGGATGGCTTGGCATATACTACCCCTATCCAGTGTTTATTTTAGTTTTTGCACATCTAAGTACAATTAACTCTCTTAGTTCATATAAAAGTTATTTATGTAATAGTCATATACTGCATGTAGTCTGTTCTTACCAGTGATAGTATCGTACAAACTGCCATTTCCATTGTAACAGGGACTGTATTGCAACATGACCTGCCAGCCTACGTGACTACATATAGAAGGATAAATCAATCTAAAGTACAATAATACTAAATTAATGAATCTATATATCTCTACATCTATATGTAGATTAACACAAATTCAAAATTAGTTCAGTATACTAAGTTTCCTATTACGTATCTGCACTTTTAAAGATATCTCATAGCAAAGCTGTATATATTTAAAACTTCAGTATTTCAATTTTACTTATTTAAACAAATATAAAACTTATTGTACCTCATCCTTTGCAACCTTCTGGTAGATGCTGTTATCAGATATCTTAGAAGTATTCAGTGGCTTAGGAGAAATATTGTTGAGAACATGCCTGATGAAGCGTTTGCAGTTACTCCTTTTTGTTGGTGGGGCTATTGGGTGGTCTGATGTGGCACCATGGAAACCATCACTGTCAAAATCATCACAGCACAATACTTTACCGCTAATATAACCATTTAGGGAATCATTTGTGATAGTTTCCTACATATGGACCCATTGATAATTATATAATACACAAGGTCACATGCACAGTTCAGGAAATTACAACTGCACGTACGTATACATACACACATACAATGTATATGAAAAATCGAAGATACCATTTTCCTACAGGCTATGCCTATTCTGTAAAAGAGCCTATAGGGGAACTAACCTAATATGTATACGTAGTATGTGTACATGTGTATAAATTAACATACTTGTGCCAATGGCCATTTCCTGCACCATCTGCAAGGAGGCTTGTGTAAGTTTTTCTTAGGTTTAGCTGAACTGTGAGTAATTTTTTCTGTTCCATCTGTTTCTTCCTGTTTATCCAACCTTCCTTTCTCCAAGAACAAGTCATAAATGACCCAAGATTCTATGAGATGAAGTAAATAAACAAGACTGTGTTTCACTGTAAATGATAAATATACGTATAGCTGATAGTGATTTCTATGTTACTGTGCCAAACCCATCTTTGAGATGGCTCATGTTTAGTCTTTTAAGCATCTAAAGATGTGGTTTGGTTTCTTGAAAAGTCAAAGGCTTTGACCCTGGGATATTCTTCTGGTACTGATGAATCCCCAGTGTCAAAATGTTTAACTTTTAGACTAGAGATGAACCATTTTGAAGATATTCTGTACTACATTATTTCATTTACTTCGGTCTGCATGGTCAATCATTCCCTTCATGTCACTGAAAGGTTGAGAAACAATTCCTGCAGCAGTACGCAGCCGATCTGTCAACTGGATACTCTGAAATAGGTCCTCAGACTGCAAAGTATATAACTCCAGAGCTGTGTTTTGGTGGTTGTCTTTGACATTAATGTCAACATTTGTCTCCCTGAGTAGGTACTCCATAATGGCCAGGCTCTCCATTTCAGCAGCTATGTGGAGCACTGTTTTACCTTGGCTGTTTTGTTTATTCACCAAACTTTTAAGTTCTTTTGCTTTAAAATTACAATAATGATGGATGGGGCCTGTACAATACACATAACTTCTGTACATGCGGTGCCTATATGTACATTTATACGTATATTCATACAGTATATATATGTATGTTTAAGACAAAATGCCTGATATATGATATCGCATACATAAATATATTATATATTTATTTAGCTATGAAATTCTCAATAAATATTTCCCTAATAATATTTACGGCTTACAGGAGGTATGCATTGCTGGAATATATTCGTAATGAAGTATTAGTTTGAAAATCTCCAAATGTCCAGCTTCTGCTGCCAAATGAAGAGGTGTCTGTGAGAGCTGCAAGAAAACAAGAAATGTCTATTGGCTATTGATTAAGGTTACATATATAGAACAGTGCAACTTATGATTAATATAACACGTACGTACATACAAAATATATTATACAAGGCTGAGGTGGAGCCGAGGCCAAGTGATTATATTTCGGCCAAAGTTTTAGGTGATAAGCTATATAGCTGGGATATACCCATTGCTATGACATTCGAGCAGCCCAGGATCAAAATGGCCAAAAAGGTAAAGGAATTTGTGAAATTCATTTCAGGGACTAAAGAATTGTCGACAACTAAGAAAACAAATGTGTAAAATTTACTTACATTCCTGTATTACTTGTTCATACCATATATCCTATTAATCAGCAATTTACACTGTATATGGCCCCTATTATCAGCTCATTGTCATGGCAATACATGCATAGACATACACTGGCCTATCCATGCTGTATACATTTAGGGGTTACAGTACACTTACATACATACCTTGTCTATTTGAAAGGGATCTGCACCTCTGTCTAGGAGCACCTTTAAGCACTTCCGATGATATTCATGGTCTGATTCAGTTGACTTCTTTGCATCACTTATGATTTCATGAAGAGGATTCCTTCCAGTAGTCTAGAGAGAAGACACATCATGATCAGTCAAGTATTTACCAAATAAGAATCAATAATTGAAATAGAATTATTGCTACAGAATAATTCCATTCTACTATTCGGACTACTGGACCAGAGGAAATTCTGCAAGGCTGTAAAGTGAAGCATACGTACATATATGCTTTCAAGTTGCACTATAAAAGTACTTTCCTTATATACCTACACTTACAGGAGCTTGCCCAAGAATATTAACTCCATGTTCTAACAAGATATCCAGAACATTAGCCATTGTTGTGATTATATGTGAGTCAGGAAAGTTCTTTTTCAAACCAGTCAATATCTTCATGACCATCCCCTAATAATTTCAACAATAAACCTTCCAATAGATTAATGCAAACTATATACGTATGTAAATTGTGGTGACAAAGAAAATGACAAAATATACGTATATAAATATATATATGTTGTGTAGCAAAATAAATATTCAAAAACTGTATGCATATATATTACATCTGCTTGAAGGACTTTGATATTACCCACAAAATACCTCTGGAATAGTGTATACTTGAGAACAAAAGTCCATGAGCATATCAATGGCCTCAACATTCCCCCACTGGCAAGCATGCAGCACAACATCTATAGACTGTGTAGGAAAGTTAAATGACATCAACGTTAAAAATATCCTGTTTCATAGCAATGCACTTGTTATAACCAGGAAATACATAATCATGATTATAAATTAATTTTCAGATTTGAGAAATACCTGTTCTTGGTTGATTGAAATTCCATGCTCAAGTAGAACACAAACTGCTTCATTTTTATTTTTTTCAATGGCATAAATCAGTGGATGAATACATTCCTTAGTGTCAAACAATTGAACACAACCACCGGCCATAAGTAGCTTGCGGAGGGCAACTAGTTGAACCTCCGTTCTCTTGATGTCAATTGCATACAAAAGAATTGACTTTCCTTGATCCTTGTTGGGGTCTGCTCCTCTTTCCAGTAATTCAGACACTACACAGTTTACCTATGTACGTAAGTGTTGATACATATAATTGTAAATGTTGTTACATACGTATAATTACCTTTAGGGTGTGATAAACATTATACATAAGGTAGTTTTCCCCCAAAATACACATTTTATATTAGTGATACAATGGATAATTTGATATACCTTACTTCTACAGACAAAACTTACAAAATGCATATTCATAGTTACCGCTGAAGCTTGTACCAGACAAATAAAACAGTAGAGAGCATGATGGATTGTTTTTCGATTAGTTGACTGATAAAGCTGTTGCACTAAGCAGTCAACTATCGCTGATAAGGTAGCATACTCTTTCTGTGGGAGTGGACAATCGTAAAACCATGCTAGATTATCTGTAGAAGCAGCATCTTGTTTAGAATAATTCAGCTTCTGGGCAACCTAAAATATTTTAATTGAAGACTAAATAAAAGCCACGTGCACAAACATGCAATAGTAACTCACAACATCTTTGTGATTAGATAAATTGGATCTCCATGTTTCAAAGGAACGATCAAGAGGTTCAGAGATAATTGGTAAGAAGGCCGTCTCATTGAGTAATTCAACGTCTTCTAAAATTGGCTGAATAAAATATCATATAATATAATGTACGTAATGTGCATACGTATGTACGTATATATATACGTATTTGTATTTATATAATCTAACAGGGATTAGCTCAAAAGACTTCACCTATGTACGTATCATGAGGAAGAATATGAAGCAGTCACTGGAAATCAAAGCCAGTACCACTAGTTTTAGCTATAAGTGCCCTGCCAATGAGCTATAGGACCTCTCTTATATTTAAGTAGCACTGTCTGGAATATATAGGACACACTAGCTACTAAGCTTACCAAAGAAATTTGACTTGATTTTAATTTTGACTTCTGATTCTAATTGCAAGAGTAATATAAAGATCATACTAAATCATTGAGATGGTCTATCTTTAGTCTTTTGCTCATCTAAAGACATAATTTTTAGAGTAGTTAACTGCTTTGACTTTAGTGTCTTCAGTCTCTGATTTTTCTAGGAAACTAACTGCATCTTAAGATGCCCAAAAGACTAAAGATGAACCTTCTCAAAGATATGTATATCTGGTACATTTGGAAGAAATCCCTATCATCTAAGATCATACATTGTCAAGCATTATTAATTATTTAATAATTTACCACGTTATGTACGTAGATGCACTCACTTCATCAAGTTTATCATGCCAAAACTTCCATCCTAACTTATTCTTATAAGTTTTTTCTAACTGCTGGGAAAACTGTTTAGGTTTGGGAGTGCAGAATTCATGCAGTGGAGTACGCCCATTCTAAAACCAAAGTGTCATAGAGAAACATATAATACGTATGTAACTCACTAGGGTGTATATACATATTAGCTTACGCAATCAAGCCAATCCTCCCAGTCACCTTCTTCAAGTGGCTCACAGTCAGAAATAACATCTTCCAGACCCCAGTAAGCAGCTTCATGCAGTGGAGTTCTTTTAAACTAACATAAATGAAGTTATATAATTATAAGCTCACCTTCCAAAAAACAGTTGAGATTATATGTTTAAACACAGATTTAAAGGACTTCAAAATTAATCATATGAAACCAAGAAATTTTGATGTTAATTTATGAAGTGATATCTTTTAGATGGTTCGTCTTTAGTCTTTTGAGCTTCTAGAGATGCAGTTTATTTCTTTAGAATTGGAGACATTTTGAACCTGAAGCCTTGGACTAAACAAACTACGTATGTCTCTAGACTCTCAAAAGACTAATCTCAAAGATAAGTTTGGCTCAGTTAGAAGAAATCCCTATCATCTACAATGACGTAATAATACATACATTGGATATGGAGGCCATTTTTTCAGGCCATCCCATTCAGAGAATATTACCTTCCTCTCTGATAGGTGGTTGTCCTACGTACCTTGTCCTTTGATGACAGTGATCCCCCTTTGGCCCCAAGGCATGTCAATATGTCTTTACATGTGTCTCCAAAAGCACCAGGTGGCATGGAACATAAAACGTGCAATGGAGTTCTTCCAAGCTAAAATTGAAGGTACGTAAGTCTATATATTATATAAGTTACATTGAAGTTTCACTAAGTAACAGACAGTACATATATATATTATATAATAAACTCATTCAGTATCTATACTTTTGTTGTAAAATAATAATGGAATTTTATCATGTAAAAACAAAAAATAAGCAACAGACAGCTAGCTGTGTATGATAAAATACATTCATCCCACCTTGTTCTCAGCTCCGACATCAGAGGAATCCAAAAGATTAAAGATGATATCCTCTTCATCTTTCGTCATTTCTTCTGTTGCAGCTGCAGCTGCATACATTAAATAATGAAGTGCAGTGTTTCCGAGCCTATCTTTGATTTGGCAAAGCTCTTTGTCCTTTTTCAAGAGCGTTTTTACAATCTTCCAGTTACTGTTAATAACAGCCCAGTGCAAAGGTGTTCTCCCATACTAGAAATAGCAGTAAAATGTATATACCTCCATTCAAATAATCTACACACACACACACGCATATACACATATATATAACAATATAAATACTTACATACGTACTTATATACAACCAAACATACCATATCGGTTTGAGAAGCATTGCCTGGCTCTCGGATTATAATTCTATTAAAGGAAACTAAATCTCCTTTGATGGCAGCAATGTGAAGAAGGGTTTGTTTAAACTACGAAAATGACAAAAGATAAACAAAATTATAACAAAGAATTACGTATATTAATTTTATATATGAATCACACTCATTTAAACAGGTGTACGTGAATATTAATGTTATATTAAATACTTGTGCTATAATAACATTAAATAGGCCTAGCTACCTCATTAAGCTTTTTCAGATGGTCTTTGGGCAGCAAAGGATGTGAGTAGCTGCCATTTCTATAAAGGCATTCGATTAATCTAAATAAAGTTGACTCATTCATCTGTGGATGCTGATTCAACAGGTCTTGAATTGCAATCATAAATTTCTTCATGCCTTCACATATTTCACCATGAATCCTTGGCAAATATTTTATCTTTTTGGCTGCCACGATTACAAATCTGGTTGGGTCCACTCCTCGAATAACTAACTCTTCCATTATATGTGTCATCTGGAAAAAATAAAACACAATATGTAGACATTCATAGAGTTTAAAATGTGTATAAGTACTTTATATACAGAAATTGTATATACTGTAGTTTATATATACCATAATGGCAGCAAAAGGCTGTTATTTTTGCATTTTAAGGATACCATCTGAATCAGCAGACATCAGGTTTAAGGACATTGGCAGGCCACTAGAGAATTTGAATACAATATCTGTGTTTACAGTCAGTCTATATATATACGTATATGTTCAACTTTATTTTTGTGTCAATTGCTAGTGTCTGATTTTTAGTAATTCAGCGGGCTTCCTTTATAAAGTAGTTACACTGATATATTTGATACTATACACTACATTAGTTATGTTTATACTTACAGCATATCTGTTTGTTGCTGGAGTAGCAAAATGAGATAAGGCAGTCTCCAAGTCCCATCCTGTAATTCCCAAAAAGTGATCCACTAACTCTGATACATTTGGCACCTCACAATGAGGCAGTTCCTGGCACACATTTTTGCCATATGCATTCTCAAAAGTCAAACGTGGAATTGAAGAAGACAATTGCAAGGAAGACTCGCGTTTTAACAGGGGAATGGAATGCACATCACTCATGTGTTGTCTATCTTTGCGATTTAGATGCCTTTGAAACTTAACGCACTTATCAGCCATTTCTACATTCACCTGAATAACAAAGATTATTTTAATGTTAAAAATGAAGTGTGAAGTTCTCATTGAAAGTGTGACTGTAAGGCAAATGTGGTGAATATACAAATATTGCCCCTATTCACACATTGGTATACTATATACATATAGAAATTATATGATTGTATTAAAGTATATACCAATATCTGTAACCTTTTTAATAGGGTTTCTGGTATTACATCATGAATTTATTTTGGTGGTAATTTGCATCTAAGAGATTGCATTATATACGTATGTATGTAATATGTACAGTTTTTCACTATAGGTAAGTGAGTACTATATATATGACTATCTGTTCAAATTAAACAAACAACAATGTATCTGACTTGCAGTATTCAACATCTTAATAAGAGTAAACATTATGGTGCAATGAAATGATAAATCTAACTGCGCATGTTGGTTGCTTGCCTGTAATTAGCAAAAATGTAAAGTAAAATGCACATCACAATGAGATGGAAAATGGAGAAATTGTAATTTGTGATACCTTCAAAAACTTCATTCTCCTTGTCCACTCAGCCTCACAATATAAGCCATTGCTCAATACAATGCCAAACCTGTCTTGGAAATGTTTCAATTTTTCATGTAAATCTTTTGCAATAAGTCCATGTAAACGCAGAGTATGCAAAACTGCTGGATCACACTTCTCTCCTCTCCTGAAACCATATCCATTGATGTAGGCTCCCTTGAATATCAATCGCTGTACAAGTCTAGCTCCAACCACCTCATCTCCAAACTTTGCTGCCCAGTGAATAATTGATATTTTACCATGACGAACTCTTTGGATATGCTCCCTGTTGGGGTCTGCTCCTTCATCAAGCAACAGTGCAATCACATATTCTACCTAGAATGAAAGAATAAACTGTTACTATTACATCCATAAAAACTAAAATGAAACATTTGTAACTGCATTTACAAAAATCTTTACAACATGCTTACTAAATATGGGTTCACTACAGACATTTTTTCACATGTGATGCAAAATCTTCCCAGAGCTTTATGAATATCACTGCCTAAAATGCCCAAAATATCCTCCTTGTTCACCCTATCCTTTGGGAGATTGGGGACTTTCACAAGTGAGACATTGTGTAGAGAATCCTCGAGCTATAGATACGTATGTAGCCAAAAATAAACAAATATAATCTCTTTGTTATTATGGTTTGATGCTGACTGGTTGTTACTAATCCATAAAAACATGCAAGAATAATTTGTAGGTATGTACAGTATAATGTACTAATACTATATACTGGCTATAGGTTATAACCTTAAATACAGTTGTAGACATATGAGGTAAACTTACAAGTTGTAGAACCTGTTGATCTTCCTGGAGCTCCTTTACTTTACTTGCTATCTCTTCATGGCCAACTGGAAAGCATGTCTCATTGGTAGCAGGACTGGACTGATCCTGAATAGATTCACTCTGTCTTGGCAGTGGCCTTTTTGGGACAAGCTAATATAAATATATTAGAACCATATATATACCGATAATATGGTCTTGCACTGTTACATGTACGTTTGTCACAGTACATACAGTTTATTCTATTGCAAAAGAACAACCTCTCTTTGTGAAGAAGACTCCAGTTGAAAATTGACACTGTCTGGTACATCCTCTGCTTCTGTCTGAACCAATTCCTCCTGTGTGCAAGCTTCAAGTTTTATATAAACCTAAAAAGATCAGGTTTTAAACATAGACTTAACTAATCTAATCAAGCAATTCCATACTGTATATACGTATATATATAAGACTATATATACTAACACAAACCTGGTCCTTCTGAGAGAAATATGTTTCAAGTTCCTTGGTCAAATATGGTCTAACATTCTCTTTAGCAAGTTTTATGAGACTAGTAGCTTCCTATACAATTACATAATAAAAATCAGTAAAATATATGAATGAAGTGTATACGTAACTAATTATGACAAATTATGTACGTATATGTATTTGTTATATATTTATCAATGTAAATATAGACCATTATCATAGTAAAACTGTACATATGGATAATTTCATGGATGATAGTGTGTGTTGTGAGCAATCTCTCTAGATATATGCCATTTCCATCTCAGTAACAGAAAATGTGAGGAATATCATATATTTTTAGAGTGGTGGTATGTGGTCTGAGCTTGGCAGTTTTGTAAGGGGGGGAGCTTGAGCATTGACCTCAAGAGGGGAGTATGAGAATATACAATCATGAAGAAAGTAGAGGATTACTCGTGTGTTCATTATGTAATTTGCAAATGGCGGCATTTGGGAAGCTTAAATTTTACTTAGCTTTGTCCCTGTTATTTCTAATTGTAAATATGCTTCAAGCCTAACAAAGGTGCCTAGTAATTTTAGTGCTTGTGGCAACCCCACAAGAATTTAATAACTCGAGTGTACTAGCTTTTTCCGACTATTGTACTGTATGAACTTCTACACCTGTGTGCATACATGATACATCCTTTATCATTTGAATATCCATATTTTCTATTTAGACCTACAATGTTCTGACTCATCAGCATGTCCTTTCCGCCTAACTTCTCAATACAAGCTAACAGTACCTCCCAGCTGGTACATTTCTTGATGCCATTGCAGAAAAAGTCGTATAGTGGTATACAACCCTAAGATAGAAAAAGAACAAAATAATTTTGTACTATATATACTCCATTTCTCATCCTTATACCCTCTTATCTTTCCAATCTTCAATATTCTCCAAGGTGATCAGCTTTTCCGCACAATTTTTAATTACTTCAAGTCTTCCCCAGTAGGCTGCTTCGTGTAATGGAGTACGACCAAACTGAGACCAATTGAAAGACTTTGTACATATTGAGTGGTATAGCTAGTTAGCATGAAAATGTATACACTGGAGGTAAGAAACAACTTGTATCACACACCTGTACGTAATGTCATAGGCATGTACAATACAGTACTAACAGGTTCAAAAATGCATACTTTAGATTATTAGTGTACACTTATATACAGAATAACACATATGCATATATATGCACTAGCTCTTACATTATCTTTCATTTGGAGAAATTGACAACCAGATCGTCCATAAAGCTTTGCGATAATTCTAAAGTTGTCATGGTAACCAGTAGCACAAGCCCAATGAAGGGGAGTCTTACCGTCCTACAAATAATATAATATATATAGCTGTACTTTCCATTACAGCTTTAACCTTTCATGCCCTTGTGTGCAAGTTACAAAATGGTCTCCATATTAGTGCGTGCATGTGAATGCAGACACACTTTATGGCCTTATCTCCCTCTTAAAGTACTTCAAATCTACTTGTGTACTGAGACCTGGTTTATATTGGAATTAATGTAACACGTGGAAGCTATAGAGTCTATTAGATGCAAAAATTTAATTAATATTATGATCTGTAAGCTTATGTAGATATACTTTATAGTGCAGAGATTAAACTATTGCAAAATTTAATGATTAAACTTAGTTTATAAATAGTAAATAGTAAATAGTTTTTCTATGAGTTATATAGCATTGAAAGTTGTACTATGATGTAGACAACTAAGAACACTAAGGTATATAGGTTACTCTGGTTACATTAAATTTTGTATGATTATACTAGAATTCATAAATTTTATGATTGTTCATTTATACCTTATTTTTCTTTTTCACAGTGACAGTGTCGTTATTCATAAGCAGATCAAAGACCTCACAATGTCCGTTGAGTACAGCGTAGTGCAGTGCAGTATTTCCACCTATGTCCTGGATGTTAGGGTCTGCTTCATTGTTAAGTAGGAATGCAGCCACTGCAGACTTTCCCTGGAGGGCTGACCAATGTAAGGCTGTTCTTCCAGTAGACTATATAGACATACATGCATTAAAATCATTCTGGCTATATAGCTGTATGCAATAGCTTTTCCAAATAATTGATCAAACAAGTACATTCATGTACATGAATACATGAATACATTCAAATACATCATGATAACCTCCTATCAAATAAATGTAAAACTATTTTTTTATCTACTTTGCTCCTAAGTCTCCTAGGGATACATATATATTATGTTGTCCATGCATGTACGCATGCTTCATGTAGTATTGAAAATTATATACATTTAAGATTGCCATGAAACCTTATTCTACATATATCTACACATACGTACCTGTTCTAAATTGTTCACCAAAGTACTGCTACTATCACTAGCTTCACAAATATTTTCTAGTAAATAGGTGATCTATGTATATATGAGAATGTACAAGTTATGTATGTATATAAATTAAAGATGAATTACCCAAATAGAGCTAAAAAAACTTGTGGGGCTGCCGTCTCCCACACCCCAATTACTTTACCACTTTGTTGGGCTCATAATCTTAATGATTTCGACCCTTACATATATTATTAAGTAGGTATTATATATATAATAACTACCAGAAGCATAATATAGGTGCAGTCAGCCCCTAAAAGTATAAAACAAGAAAAATACACTCATATCAAATAGAACTATCAAAAATCATTAAAGACAGTCTTATTCAATTGTATTTAAATTTGAAACAGTGTGCTATGAATACAGAAAGAAGTCCCTTCACAGAGAAACCCTTTAACAGATAGAAAATGCCGGTGGATTCATGAAGCATATAACCTGAGGTGCTTGGCTTCCCCTGAGTGTGACTTAATCAGGGTAACAATTTCAACATGGCAGTTAAATTGAAGGTGTTATCGATTTCAACAGGTACAGAGTTTAAATAGTAGTAAGATCATTGTTAGTTGGGGGTCAATTGTAACCACTAGGGTGTGTGACACTACAGAGTTAGGCTAGATGTGGTACACATTTAAAATGATTCTTGCAATTTGTGATTAGTATATATATAATTACTAGAAGCTGCATAAACCTTGGAAATACGATATCAGCTATTGATCTATATATACGTACGTACTTACAGCAAAAGAATTCATTTCTACATCATCTTCTTCGGGTTTCCAACGTGCAACATATATTATTGGATCAGTCCTTATTGCATGTAGTTCCCTCCAAAAGCTTTCCCTAGCATCCATCTGTAATACATCACAAAGTTCACATTGACCGCAGAAATATCAATTAATTGATAATTGGATCAATTTCCATATAACTTGGCAAAAGTACTATATAGTTTAGCTTGCACGTGTATACGCTTTCGGTAAAAATATAGGCATAATTTAGGTATAGTTATTAAAAAATCACGTTTAAGCTCTCACGCCTGTGATTTGCTGTACTATATTTTGCTTACGATAAATGCATCCACAAACCTCCTTTAATTTTCTTTCCCAGTCATCTTTGCCTTTTTGAAACTTCCCAAATAAAACGGCTTTATATGTCTCCTCAAAATTCTTCAACCTCTCTTCAATGTTATTATTTGGGGAGATGGCACTACCAGGTTTAGAAGGTTGATAAGTTGTCAAGGTATATCTGCCTGCTTCCGGATCGACTCGATCATGGTTCGGTCTAGATCTTCTGCTGTAACTACAGTTTCCCATTCTCGAAGCACGCAAAAACGGTGTTCTGACGGATCACTAAGTAGGACGATGGTTAAATGCACGAATATATGTATATTGCTCGCATCTTTTAAATACCGGAAGTTGATATGACGTCATTTACAAGGTACATGTTTATGTTTATTTCCTGACCAGTATTATATATTTTTAAGTCTCGTATAAGCCAGATCTCGCTCTTGCCTCCATTTTTTATATAATTGAAACAATAGTAGAAAGCTGGTGCATTGTCTTATGACCGAATACAAATTTCTGAATCAATATAAATGAAAAACATGTGGTACTATAGGTTCAAACTAAGTATGAATATAAAGTTTCACACAAGGAACTAACGGTACACCATCATCATGGCCTACCAATATTGATATATCTTAGATGCCATGGGGTATTTGAAATACCCCATAGTGTATCTCAAGGGGACTGGTCTCTCACCAGTTGCAGGTTTCGGATCAAAAGAATGACCAGGGGCAAAAGTATAGATACCAACTTGGAAAATGCAATCTACTCCACCACAATCCAGTCGAACTTTATTTTCCTTGTTTCTCCTCTCACTTTGTTCTTGTGTTCCCACTTCTTCACCTAAAGGCATTCTTATACAACACTGAGGTGGACAGAGGCACTTACTTGAGGTAGTATTATCGGACCCATTTGATTTACTGCCTCTTTTACTCCTCTCAAGGTGCAGATAGTTGAAATAGCAACCTTGCTCTCCTTTCTGATAACTAAAGTACACATCCTTTAGCTTCCAATTTCTACAGGAATGATGTACATACATCGTATCATACACTCTTTCTCTTTAAAGGTCCTCTCAGTTTACTATAATACAATACAATCAGATCTGTGACTAAGAAGAGTTGATATTTAACAGTCCAAAGTGCAAAGGTGCAGTATAATCAATAACAGGTTGATAAACTATTGATCAAAACATTGGAGTTGCTAATTGTGAGTCATCATTTTTACCAGAAGAATAGTTATAATATTTGGAGATTTAAATCATATTTTTTTAAATTAACAAAGTATTGTACTCAAATGTATACTATAACATACGTATAAAAAATTGATAATATATTTTACATTTAAATCACATGAATACCTTTTTGGCTCGTATGAAATATATTCTCTAACAGGTTTTGATCCTCTTATTTTGACTGGCATCAGTGTTATTAGTATGGCACCACTGTCCAGAGTACGGCCTTGATGCAGCATGTGTAAAAAGAAGTCTACTGTCACTTCCCTGTTTGCATCATAAATTGGACCGATGATGATGAGATTAGCATTAAACATTGTTGACATATCTGGAGCATTCTTCAGGCAAGGGAAAAATGCCTCCTCAAACTACACACATAAAATTACTATATTTTTAAAACCAGAAATTCATGTAACATTATAATCAGGCAGTTTAAGCCTAAATTATTTCCTGAAAATTATAGGTAGATATTATATTTATATACAATTCAGGTTATAACTGTATTGTTGAAGTGATAAGGGTTGTTTGTTGCGATCATGATTTAATCCAGAGGTATTATTGAGCAACAGCAACATAAATTATTGATAATAAGACGTTTCAACCCGTGGGTCTTCATCAGCAAACATGATAAATGAGGAATGGTAGGGGTAACGTCGTCCTATTATCAATAATTTATGTTGCTGTCGCTCAATAATACCTCTGGAATAAAACTGTATTGTTAGAACATGTACGTAAAACTTAAAACTAACCTTATTAGTAACAGCTTGACCTTGACCAAATATGTCTACCCGGGAATTGACTATGTACACATTGTTAACACCATATTCTGTTTGATCTACAGGTTTCTCCTCATTTATGAAGTCAGAATTCATTTTCAACAGGACAATCTTAAGAATGTGAAAAAAGTAGTTACCTCTCAAGTAAACATAAAGGATCAAAATAAAAAGGATATCATTGCAATATATGTGAACTTATGAGATATTCAGATGCATTATATATTTGTAATATGTATGCCTTAAAAACAGGGGAAAACACCTTACTGAACCTATTACAACAACTACATGTACTTATACTAGCAAACAAAGTGCACTACAGTAAATGAAAAATCTCAATTCTGCTAAGAATTGCTAATTTTATAAGATTACTAAGCCACAAGAGCTACGTACGTATATTTACTTATCATGCAGCAGAACTCCACAGAGCTATATAGAGCTATATATTTACTTATCATGCATTGGAACTCCACATAGAGAAATGTGGCCCTTCTTGATATGAGGATTCTCTGATTTGGTAGTTCATCAGTGAATATGAATCATGTAGTTTGGTATTCTTTCAACAATAAAATTAGTGTGTTTGTTGATAGGCAAAGTATTATTTAGTAACAAAGCCTTTTTTAGCATCATTTTACGCATTATATCTGCATAGGTAATTCGATTGGGCCAAAATTGCACCTTTGGAATAAGGAATACCCTATAATTAGACATTTTCTCTGTTTCAAGGACATGGTGACCGGATATAGCAGTTCTACTGTATTAAACATATACGTATATAAATGTACCACTTAATAAGGACACATTACATTAATATACTGTAACAAGGACATAGTGATTGGATATGTATATAGGACTTCTGCTGTATTAAACATACTAATTAAGGGTACATTACATTACAAATTATACTGTAATTAGGACAAACCAGTGCAGATTTCCATGCCAACGGAAAAAGGTATCCGACATTAGAACAAAACGTCACATTCACGGTTATTAGTTTCTCAGTAGTTAAGAAGGCCTTGTGTGAAATCAGGTAATGAAGAAAGCTTTCCATTCTGTCCCCCAGATGAATCTACATATTCAAATTAGCAGAGAAGGAAGTTTGGTGAACAAAAATATACAAGTTGGCTTACTTTAGTATACTACATTAGTATATCTACCCTTTGAGAGTCATACATACGTACGCACATTATAAACACAGTAAGCTTTATAAAGCATTAATTAGTAATACGCATGGGATGGTAGCAGTGGCTTGCAACATAATATGTGTCAAATTCACTAATACAACTCTTATAACTCTTGAACAAGCATTCTCTGTGTCGAACTCAGGCTTGTCTCAATTACAAAACGCACCTCATTTTCATCTTGGTTATTTTGGGGTGGAAATTGTCTTCTTCTTGTCAAAATAATTTTTTCTATAGAAATCATATCATGATAAATTGCCATGATGTACATATAGCACATAACATCTAGCTGGCCAAAGACCGCTCAAACTCAAATATCATGGCAACCTATCTAGCTGATAGGCACATTTTGAAACAGAATCTTACATGCAAAGGAATGTTTTAGGTTATACAAACAAATAACAAAGTTGACAAAAAACATCAAATCAAAGATTATATATATCCATGCTACAACTATAGTGTTCCTTCTACATTAAATCTCCCTAATGTATTCATAAATGAAGTCAAGAGAAAAGTAGTAGTTGTCATTGGACACTACACATGTAGTCACTGGAAGCAAATATCACTTAGTCATGACTGATATAGCACTCTACCCCCTAATCCATATTTCAGAAACCTAATTAAGACAGAACAGATTAATCACATTACCAACAGTCTGCTATTATTGTTGGATTTGCTTCTAAGGTACTGTACCTTGCAGATAAGATTTTAACAATCAAAGGTCAACTTGCTTGAATTTCGTACTATGTAAAAGGTACCAGTCTGTGACTATCCATCTCATCACTAATTAATAGTATTTAACATAAGAGGAAACATGAATGAAGCATCATTGTAACAATTGTGGCTCAGTGGCAGAGCATTGGTGGTCATAACCAGCTATCCCAGGTCAATTCCCAGCAATTGCATTTTTCATGTTTTCTTTCCAAAATGTTTGTGATATTTGTACATGTACATAATTTTTGTGATATTTGTGGTTTCAATATTCATACAGTTATATATACAGTATAACTATTTACATTCATTTTTGGTTGCCTTAGTAATGTAGCTAAATCAGCCAGTGGCTTTTCCAAGTAAAAAAAGTATAAGTCATTTGAATTCACTGGGCTAACATACAGGCTAATAGCTAAAAAAATGTAAAGTCTCCAACATTATAGGAAAGGCACCAAAGAAATCAACAAAATTGGAAATAATTGCATACCATCTTGAGTTTTCAAATAGTAACTGAGCACTTCATGCTGGGCCTGGATCTCATCTTTAATAAAGTTGTCTACCACTAAGTCATGGAATACTTTGGCTATACCAGCATCGTGGCGATGGAGTTTCAAGAGAAGAAATTTAAAATCAGAGGTTATTCGATATAAAAGCACTTCTCTTTTTTTAATTGATTCCAGATAGCCCAATGCTCGATATTCTGATCCTTCTAGACCAGAATGGAATATAAAGTCTGCGGTTTCCTTCCAGTTGAGTTGTTCAGTGTGTCTCATCACAGACCACACTATCCCAGCAAAGTGTGCTAGTATTGTCATGATCAACAGTATAATATTGAGGATCCACACTGCCTGGAAGGTAGTGACTGTAGACAGGACACAGTTCACTTGGTATTTGAATGGCCAGTCCGCTTCCAAATCGAAAAGGAAAAAATCTGCAAATACTCCCACACTGTCGTTATAAGTAATGCAGAGGGGCCCATCAGCACTTGTGCAGTTGAGACCTCCTGGTGGAGGAGGGCAGGGGAAGGAAGGAAGGAACTTGTTGTAAGCAAAGTAGCCTCCATTAACACCAAAAGCAGCCACCACGAATAATACTTGAAGGACTAGCTTTGCCAGGTAGGAGAGAAATATCCACGGTATCTTTTTACCTTTTCCAAATTTATTATCGAGATTTTTAACAATTAAGCTATTTTTTAGTGCATAATCTCCAATGAGGTTATCTTTTCGTCTGTCTAGCTCTGTTGCTAGGTAAAAGAAATCTTGAAACTGCCCGTAGAAGAGGGATACCCAGAGGAAGTGTGGGATCACGATACAGATTGCTTGGACAACCAAAGCTAGTGGGTAGTACTGTGCGGGAGGAGCGTGTCGATCGCAGTAGTTGTTGATGTAGTCGCTTTGATCTCGAGTGAATCCTGCATGCGGCGTTAAACACTTGACGGATTCACCAGACAAAGTAGATAGAACTTCAATGATAGTCAATGCGATCATACCCGATGCGGCATACTTCGGTAGCTGGTCCCAAAAGAAGTCTCTCGGCTCGATATCTGTGCTGCTGCTCTGAATTCCCTTTCCTTCCAGAAATGACGAAATCTTTCCGAACTTGTCGTCAGGTTCGGCACTTGGTAGAGTATCGGATACTGGTAAAGCCTTCACTCCGGCAGCCATCTTAAAATCAATTCCTGGAAATTGGTGCTTGCTGCTGTTTTAACCTCAAAGGCGGCCAAAATGTCAGAAATTGCAACCACTATTAATGGCATTGGCTGGGCAGAGACGCTGGAAACCAATCGTATTAGGGATGAGAGCTCCTTTGACTACGAGGTAAGTGGCAACATATATTCTATAGACTTACTTTGGAAAATTCATATTATAGAGAGATAATTGTAGCTACTGAGTGGTTGGTGTCCTAGAGTAATATGCACTTACATATGATCAAACTCAAACGTATTAATAACTTAAAATCTAAAATATTGTAAAATTGTCATTTAACGTATCCTATTGTTACCCTTTTAATCATTTCCTACATAGTACATCTACTACATAGTACATCTATTACATACTACATCTATTTTCTACAGTAATATAGCTAAACCTAGTGAGAGCTTTTGGATGATAATACAAGGGTGTCTTTATTCTTCTGCTCCACTGAATGAATGCACTAGTAAATTCTATCAATAGATTAATCTGAATTTTAATGTTATTGTCTGTGATGTACAGAGGAGTGTGGATGGTGCTGCCAAGTTCCTTCAAGAACATGGTCTAAGTATTGACATTGGAGATGTACACAAAATGGTGGACAAGATCAACAAGTCAAATGGTACATCCCCTGGATCCTATATACATCCATATGATCTCTGATAGCCTTTTTGTGTGACAGAACAGAGTAGAGTTTTACTTGCAATAATGAATATGATATCATTATGATATGTTCACTGTAATAATTGTAAAATTTGTAGGATTATCATGGGTACTTCTTTGTGTGCAGAATTGATTACTCCCACCTGCGACAACCCTACTCAGCTATCATTGTCAGAAGTCAAACAAATACTGCTAGATTTAGGTAAATATATATGGACTCTTTGTTTAAGGATTTAATATGAACAATGATTATAATTTTGTACTTAATGTATACTGAGGGCTTCTGCATAATTTGGGTGGTGTTCTCAAACATATTCTGTCTTGTAGGATGACAAAATATTTGGTATCACTCTAGTACATCTTTTTCTGTATATCTCTAATAGATAGAACATTCCCATCTCACGAAATGTTCCAAGGACCCTCTGAGAAGAAGTTGCAACTCTTCAGAATTTTGTTAAGCTATGTGTTGTACAATCCTGCAGTTGGTTATTGTCAAGGTATATGCGCTTCTCCAATAGCAATATTGTATTGGGATCCCAATCATATTAGCTTAGTACTAACCAGGGTTTCTTTTACAGGTGTAGAGGGAGGGGAGGAATTCACTACCTTTTAAATATATACCCCAGGCAGGGTTTTATGAGGGGTTTGAGGGAGGGCATTTCGCCCCCCTAAAAATGGTTTTGCCCCCCCCTCCCTGAACTTTAGTCAATTTTCAATTATTAATAATCAAGACATGTATTTCACTGGTGTAAGAACCAGGGTGGGGGGCTAGCCACACCCACTGACCACGCCCACTCGAAAAAATTTCTGCTTTGCCCCCCTCCCCCCCTGAAAATATTTCCTAAAAAACCCTGGGCAGCCCCCCCCCCCCCCCAATTTTTTATAGCAAATAAACATATTGAACTCTCAAATGTTTTACCAAATGTATTGTATTTGCCCTCTCCCTTGAGACATTTTCTAAATTAAACCATGCTAGCTGTAGTTGTATTGCAAAGTATGGGTCTACTTCACTATTTAGATGTCATAGCTGTTCATATAATGTAACTTGTATCTTATACAGATGTATACCACACAACCTGTCACTTATCACTTGTACAAACAATACATATATACACAAACCCTTGTACTACATTACATAATCCTAATAATAATATGCATAATATAAGTGATAATCAAAGCACAGCTGGTGAATATCTCTTAGAAACATAAAAGGACAGATTTCTAGGAATCCATCCTAGTATAAGTTGCTAGTACTCCATTTTGACTTAATTTCCCACAAAAGTGCTTCAATTATCTCTCCATCTTTTAAATATTTTTCTGCTAAATGACATTCATTTCAATTGGTCGATTGTCAAATTCTTTCTCCACATTTAGGAATGAGTTACGTTACTGCCTTCCTGTTAATCTACTTACATGATGAAGAGGTATATGCACATATTAAGTACATTTTCTACATGGTTATCTACGTAGCATATAAGAATCTAAGTTAAAGGAAGAATAACAAATAAGACTTATGAGGCTTGTGGCTAGCCTATAGATGAGGATGCTATTAATCATTTGTAATTCCTTCCTTTTCTCCACTTCTCCACTGGGTCTGACAGCTGTTTCTGGGAATTCCACCCTTCATCAGTGACCCTGGGAGTCTTTTTCTTCTTAATCCTTGGTCCTTTGTAATATAAGTTCTAGCAAATATGTGCTACCAAATGCATAAAAGATCAAGAAGAAGACAAAGATTCCTAGGGTCATTGATGAAGGGTGTATTTCCCAGAAACAGCTGTCTGACCCAGTGGAGAAGAAGAGAAGTTGAAGAAGAAACTATATCCTCCTCCGAAGTTCTCTCTAGGTTTAGTTCCCTATAGGCTTTTACTCTGAAGTAGATATAGCATATTGAAAAATGGTGAGTTGGATTATTCATGTGTATCTGTGTTATACGTATTTAACAGTACTAATGGTCCCTTGTAGGAAGTGTTTTGGTGTACCGTGTCACTGTTTGAGGGACAGACATACCTGAAGGGTCTGTACAGCAAGAACCTTGCCAAGTAGGCTGAACTCCTATACGTGTATCATTTGTTAATTTGCCAAATGTCTTTTTAGACTTTGTAAATTTTCCTTTTTGTAAGCAAAAGGAATGGAATATTATTTTTTACAGAATGAAGCAATTTGCAGATGTCTTTGGGTCTCTACTTGAGGATCGAAAGCCAAAGCTTGCACATCATCTTGTGAGTTATTATTAATTATGTGATATGTAGTAAGATCAATTTTTCATATTGTGTACAATAGCATAAGGTAGAGATGTACCATTACATATAGATGCAGTACAGACTCTCTTTACATGATAGGGATTTCTGTGTCAAACCTTTATTATCTTTGTGATGGATCATCTTAGTTTTTTTAGCATCTAGAGACACACATATTGTTTCTTGAGAGACGGACATTTCAATCCTGGGGGTCTTCTTCAGCAATGGAGTCCGATTAGATCAGTCACTGAAAGTCATACCTCATCATCCGCCGCTATTTAGAGACCCCCAGGGTCGAAATGTCCAATTATCAAGAAACAAACTGTGTTTCTATATAGACATTCAAACACTAAGGATGATCCATCTCAAAGACAGAATTCTCCTGTTTACTTTTGGACATACATATGTAATGATATTGTACACTTACGTACTGAAGAGTGACTCCTAAACGCATGTGTATCAAGACATTTGTTGTGCATTTTTGTTGTACTAATATAAGTGTATCTTACTAACATTACTTTATGATATCACACTGTCTATATTATGACATACACGAGACATATCATATAGCAATTAATATTATCATTAATTACTCTTAAAGTCTTAATTTATTTAATAATAAGACTGTCTGTAATTACATCGTGTCTTTTTTGTTTCTTGTCCATGCTATATCTGATTGGCCAATAGCCAAAGGACTCATCTGTTAAGATTGTAATAATATAATCATTTTGATAGGTGTCCCTGAAAGTTCATCCACTGATATACACAACTTCCTGGTTCATGTGTCTTTATACTGCACTGCCAGTGTGGAGTGCTACATTTTACATTGTGGATAGTTTCATAAGTGATGGATATGCTGTACTATTTAGAGCCGGACTGACAATTATGAATCTTTTGGAAAGTAAGATCCATTAGATACATGGTATAGGTTATTTGGAAGACATTTTCAGACCTATTTGGCAATTACCTGTAATTAGATGAAATTTTGGCTTTGGAGAGAATTGACGAAGTGGTTCCTTTAATTCAGAATCCTCCTGAATGGATGTACGTATGTTTCGTAAGGCTTATGTGTACGTTTGTGAAATTATTTTTCCCTTTAATTCAGTTTTCACTCAAAGAATTTTGTGCCAATGTATAAACGTACTTTTGTGAAGGAGACAGAAATTATCAGTTGCCTAACAACGCTGACAAGCAGTCAAAACAGAATTGATGGTTAATTCTTTTTAACATAGAAATGACTTAAGATTCAAAGGAGCTGTGAAAGATGAATCTGACATATTTTTGATGCATACACTAAGTCTTACTCCTTTATTTAGTGAAGTCACAGCCTCACAGTGTTGCGGTACCAAAGAGAAAGAGAGTCTTTGGGGAAATAGGTATGTTTATGAAGACAAAAATACAGAATTGTTGACTGCATGCGTTCTGGTTTTCACTTCTGTATATTTGTATATACCACCCCAAGATGGCGAGGATGTTCCATTGATTCAGAAATTGATTAATGCTTTCACTCCTGCTAAGAAGACAAGACCTGACAGTTCATCGGAAACTCCTATGACTAAAAGTACCAACAGATCTAGGAGTACATCCAACAGAATCAGTAGCAAAATGAAACGGAGAAGAAGAATTAGTAGCAATGAAGTCAGTTATATACTTACGTATCAGTATCACCTAAACAATGTATTAATGGTCTGCATTACAGATTCAGCTTTCTGTTTCTCCCAAATTAAAATAATACCATGGTAACTAAGCTCTTACTCAATCCGAGAAACCTAATAGGGACTTCCCCTATTTCACTCTCAATTATTACTAAATGGTGTGACAGTGTATTCTAGCTTTCTCTCTTTTCCTTCATTTTTCTTTGGTCAAGAGTGCCCAGATACATGTATGCTAATAGTTTATGGATCCTTTTCATTAAGATCTTTTCTAAGTAACAGTAGTATATACGTACGTACGTATATTCTGTTAGCCACATATGCAGTATCATACTTCAGTGTTGCATCTATTGATTTCACATGCATAGACATAACTACAGTAGCTCATTGTTGTTAATGGTGGCGGGTAACCAATTAATTAAAAGATGTCCTCTCTACCGGAAATGTACTGGGTATTTGATCGGCTTGTTCTGGCAATGAGAATCAGTACAAATTTTCTGAATATAAGAAAGAAATATGAATAATGCAGTGTTCTGGGAATTGTAGCTTAGTAGTAGAGCAATTGCTTCTTTCCATTTTTATGTCAGTGATTACTTGTGGTTTGATTATCACTTCAGTTTTGCATGCATATTTCCAACTTATGTACATGTAGGGCTATGAAATGACTACTATTTCTTCCACAAAGAGGGCACACTACATGGCAACTTCCAATACCTCAATCTCCCATGACATTAGCCCTTTTGAAGGAGAGGCACTCTCTCCTTACTTTATTTCTCCTCCGTGTAATATCTCTCTGAACCTAGATGGGACTGTTACAAGTCCCAATAGGCAAAGCAAAAGACTTAGAAACAAAGCACTGAAAACTAGAAATTCATTTTGTGAAGTGAATCACAAAGACAGTGATAGAGTGAGACACTGATTCGGTTGATAGAATTTATTTCTTTGGTTGATATACGTATACCTAAGTAGATACTTGTTAAAATATTATCACATATAAAGTAGTGTTTGTAGAAATATCAATTTTAACATAGCGAAAAAAACTTTGAATGACCCATGCAATCATTCATTAGTCTAATTGTCAATAGAATAATGAATTTGTCTTAATGCATTATGTTTCACTGCTTATTACTTTAGGATTACGTACTTATTAATTTAGGCTACATTTGGTTATTATTTTAAAATATGTATCCTTCCTTGCTTGTGTATAGGAGATGTATCTCCATTCACCACCATACTGCAGTCCAATCACGAGGTACTTACATATTATGCTGAACTTATGTATGTACATATTATTATATGCACAGCATATTGGTGGTGGGTCTTATATGTACATATTAAGTTTTATATACAGTGTGTGCATACATACTTTCACAATCCAACTGTAGATCTAAGAAGGATAATGAAGCATTGATGATATTCTGTACTCCGACTTTGTTGAAGAAACCTGAATTTCTTTTAAATTAATCATAATGACTTTGCATAAACTTTATAATTGATAACAGCTACGTAGAACAATTACGTACTAATGTTTAGTGTAAAGTAGTATTAAGTCTGTCATATTTGAAGGGAGTAATCAATGAATGGTGTATATGTACACTGTACCTATATATTGCTTTTGATGATTGGCTTTATTCTGAAATGTCTATCTAGTAAGTTCTATAAAGGCTAAGAGAAGGAGACGAGGACTCCCTAGATCACTGATGAAGGTTGGAATTCAAAGAAACAATTGCCATGTGTTGAAACTATTCTAATCCAAAGCTCTACTATATTCCCTATGAGTCTAGGAAATTGGTCTCTATATTCTATAAATATTTTTTAATGAATTCACGGTATACTATACCTATATGTTATACTTAACTTCAAAATTCAAATCATGATCATGTTATATCAATAATTAAACAGTAGCTGTTAGACAACTGAGAGACATGAAGCCAATACTTGGTGTCAGCATTTACAGACACCTATAAAACATGCCCAATGAGTTGTAGAAATTTCAAAGTATATGACAGTATTTGCCCTATCTCTCACCATACATTATAATACTATACCAGAATTTAATGTACATTTAGGGCTGTAACTCTGTCAAATGGAGAGACATGAAGCTAATACTTGGTGTCAGAATTTACAGACACCTATGAAGCATGCCCAACAAATGTTTGAAATTTTGACAAACAACTGTCAGTATTTGCCCTATCTCTTTCCATTCATTAAGTGGTATACCAGAATTTAATGTATATTTGGGGCTGTAACTCTGTCAAATGGAGAGACATGAAGCTAATACTTGGTGTCAACATTTACAGACACCTATGAAGCGTGTCCAATGAGGTTAAGATATTTTGAAGTATGTCAGTATTTGCCCTATCTGTCACCATACGTACATATATATATACGTAGGTGTATATTTGGATCAGACTGATCACTTGCAGTAATATAGACTAGGCTTATCAAATGTATTGACTAGTGAGAACGTGACAACTATAGATTAGGGTGGTTGGATTCTACAAAACACCATGCATTTATACAAAAAGTCTTTGGGTAAATTTTAAAGTCAGATCCTCCAGCATTCAGTGAGAGAGATTCCAATATTACATTATCGCCATCAGCATCATTACAGTATATTTCAATGGATGTTCCATCTTGGCTTGCCAAGAACCTAAACCAACTGCCTTCTCTAGTTGTGAGTGGTGTCAATACAAACTGGAAGCCCCAAGTCTCGGTCGGAGGAATCTGTTCAAGTAAAATGTCATAAGCTGTATTTTCTGTTGGAACAAATCCACATTCATGACCAGTCGGGAATGTAATTGGTTTGTCTGCAGTGACTCTTGTGCCAGTGAGATCACCTGAATCAGCTTTAATTTTGTTAGAGTAAATGTATGTAAGAAAATTACTTCCATATCATCTAATTATTACAGAGTAGAACAACAGTTGCCATTGTAAGCTTTGTATGGGTCCATTTTAAAGTTTTCTCCTACTAATTGATAATTAGATAAACTTTAAGATTCAATTAACTGACTTGGTTAACTCTGTGGACTGTGCTCAATATTCATGCCCTTATAATTATATATAATTGTTTACAATTTACCAAATTGTCTATACCCAGTAGCCGTGTAATTTGCAATTGTATAATATTTCTACGGGTGTGAAAATGTAATTGGTATGCAATATGATTTGTAAACTATTAGGTGTGATGTTCTCATTGCTTGAATGTCACGTTTGCTGATAGCAGGAGTACATTTTAACCCACACTATATATACAGAGCAGTGACTAAAGCTTGCAAATATTAACTTTAACTCTGTGCAAGATTCATCATTCCCATAACTTTGATTAATGAATTTATCGTTTATTGCTCGTTTAAATGTATTTCATAAAACTTAAATTGATTGCATAGGTATTTATCCTATACAGGAATCAGAGGATTTTATGACTTGTACTCTTTATATATATTGTCATGTTGTAAAAAACACCATATCCATTTCCCTACATGCTATATGCCTATATAATACTCTGTAAATAGCCTATAGCCTATATAGACATCACAATAATAATATATACTGTATAACAAGGGCAAACTACTAATTCAATGGCAGACCGGAATCGTTTAACTGGACATTTAAGAACAAGCAAGTAGTTTGAGTTTGGGGGCGCCAGGCCAGTTTTTAAACTCAAAATACTTGTTGATTTCCTGTATTCTTGTACATGGTCAATTAGGCCTTTTGTTTTCAATCATCATTTTTCAGCCCTATGATTCTTATTCTCCTACACAATTTTTTTCCATCCCTCCATATTTATTACTGGATGCCTAGAATAGTAGCCAATAGCTAGAGGCCTCCCCAGTGTACTTCACTTGCATGACTTGACTTGATGTATAGTTTCAAACTCTATATACTTGTAACCCCTAGTTTTAGTCATACATATTATTGTATAAGTGGGTATGGATGTCATGCATTCAACAACGGAACTGTTAAATTCAATCACACTAGTAAATGCTGTGAAAATAATTTGACATTTAACAAGGGTACAGAGCCTGTTAAACATAAGTACAGCAATGGTATTATCATTAATTCATATCATGCATTGTGAGTGACACTTTGTAAATCATGATAAAGTATTATTACTGGCCTATAATGTTCTTTGATTGCTTGGTGTGTTGAACTAATTGCTGAATGATCTCCAAAAATGTTACTTCTCAGTTGAGCAGTGGCCGTTAGAGAATTGAGCATAGCTAAAGGACGGATCAAACATATCAGTTGTTTCATACTCTTTGTAATTACCCTCAATCACTCCTTTGCCCTCTTGACTTCCAGCATAAAGACAAGGCAGCTCTTCAAAATCCCAATTTAGAGGATAATATTCTCCCTTGATGGAACGAGGCTTGGAGAAGGCAGATGGGACATGAATAGTGTAGTATTCTCCAGATTTTGGTTGCTTCAATTGTCCCTGTTTGTCATCAACTTTAATTGGAGTATTCCAGAATTGACCTGTAGAAAACTACTACATGTAAATATAAGCTCCATGCATAATACATGCAAAGTTCATTTGCAGGATTATTTTTATAATGGTGTAATTAAATTAGGTGACTTTGAAAGTTTTGAATGACTCTGATGAGTTTTGTTTTGACTATTATTATCTTCTGCAAGTATATAATAATATATATATATATAATGCCATTCTGATCTATACTTTACTTTTAACATTTTGACTATATATTATACATGAACATCTACTTACATAAGATTAAATATATACAGTACAATCGCTTACCGAGCAATCCATGAGAGTCTAGTCTAAGTCCCGATCCATCTGATATAACAAGCTGTAACATATCTGCACCATTCATGTATTTGAATTTAATCCAAAAGGTCAACTTGTTTCCAGTAGTACATCCAGGCATTGTTATCTCTACCTTGTCAATCATCTTTCTTAGAAGGATTCCATTGTACACTCTACTTCCCGTAATCCTCTCATTGTTGAGTTTGAGACTTCTCTGCTTCAGGTCCACATGTATTCTCTGGCAATTTCCATTCCAGTCCATTACAATCATTCCAATTTGAGTTATTACATTGCCAATCTTTGGGTTGGAAGCTACCTCCAAGAGTGCATTGACTGAGAGACAGCTATCAGACACCAGATTAAAAATCTTGTTCTTCTCTCCATGAACTTCATAGCAAAGCTCTAGTTTTCCTTTCTCTTTGAGTATCCAACTATCCTTAGAAATGTTTAAGGGAACGGTGAACATGGGATCTCCATCAACTACAACAAATATATAATAATAAGAGCACTAATGCACAAATGCACAAAAAAAAGAGCACAAATGGGTACTTGCATGCACAGTCGATACGGCTGTCAGTGAACACTTTCCTCTTGGGCAACTCAGTGGTAAATGTGTCATTTTAATGCATGACAATAATAGCATATACCTAATATTGTTTTTTCCTTACCTCCATCTGTAATAGTAATATTGTTAGTAGTAGATCTATTTCCAATTAGGGCTCGTGGCTGATCTGGGGGAGGCACTATCACCAACTGGAAGGTCTCATCTGGTTCTCCACCGGGACCATCATTGACAATAGGAATCATAGTACAAGCCTCCTTTTTACCCATTTCAAAGGTAACTGGATACGTTTTACCTCCCTCATAGTCGTTACTAGGATCTGAAGATTAATTTAATGATATATAGAAAATTGCTATATATATTTTGTGTATACATACTTTAGGAGAATTAACATACACTGTACTATATATATAAACAAATTCATTACATCCTAATTTAGATGTACATAGCTAATCTTAGACTAAGATTTAAATTTACATATACATAACTAACATTTTGATCTTAACTCCTTAAATAATGTATATGTATATATTTGGAAAAAAACATTGCCTTTTGCAATTGTGTATATATAATACAACTGGTGCTGGCTCAAACATATGTATATATATGTATATAGCTTTAGCTGAACACAAACCTGCTTTATCCGTAAATTCATCTGATTCCTTGTCTTCCAAGTCAATAGTAAAATCATCAACACATTCTCTGTTTGTTACTAAACACACTTCCGCTGATTCTTCATCTTCAGATACAACTTGAGATGTACTTTTAAACTCAACATAGTAAGCTGAAGAGTGTTTCACATAATTATATAGCGTTATACTAATTGCATCTCTGCCTATATTTTCAACTCACGATCAGTATCATTGATTTTGATAGTTGCCATGTCATTAGAACCAATTCTATATTTAGGAGAGAAGGAAAATGGCGATGGTGTACCTGGAGTCGCTGGAGCTGGCGTTGGTATACCACTAGGAAGCTCTAGTTGAGCCATGAACACTTCCGTGCATTCACCAATGTCATCATCTGTGATGGGTATTGTTACTGTGGTGGTAGTCTCTCCAGTAGAGAAATTAGCCAAAAAGATCCCACCAATATAATCAATGGGGTCTACGTATATATATAAATTGAAATCAATAAATTATAACCAAAAAGGGCTATTATGTTAAAAACATTCTAGCAATTTCATTTATTTAATATATATATTACCAATTATAAATATATTTATAACTAGTTGTAATGACAATTTATGTGCGTATATATACAAATATGTATAATATATGATAATATACGTATATAACCTTCAGCAGTTCCATCAGATGTCACCACATTAACTGTATAAGGCTCTGATGATGGTCTATCAGCTACTATTATGAGGGTTGCGGTACCATCCTCTTCGTTCACTTCATAAGAAGTTGGATCAAAGTTGATTTCAATAAATTCATCATCGATGATGATCACATTAGTAGAATTTCTTGCTCCTCTTCTCACTCCATCAGCTGCTATAGGATCAATGATAGCTGTGAAGGTTTCATCACCTTCCACAAAATCATCATTGAAGATAGGAACAGCAACTTGAGCTGAACTAGCACCTTCTGGAAAAAACACTGACTGTGTGTTGCCTGTATAGTCTCCCGGAGCTAATAATTATAGAAAAATAAAGTTTTAAAAAGACTATATAGACATTTTAAGAATTAAGAGCTCATAATGCAGTTAAATCACATTTCATATTCATACACTCTTACATCCAGCAGTTCCATCAGCAAATGACACGTCCACACTGTATCCTCCAGCTGGGGCTGGTTTATCTGCCACAAGAGTGAGTATTCCATCTCCTACATCTTCATCAAAGATGTAACCAGCTCTATCAAATTGGACAAAGATTTCTTCTTCATCTGATATAGTGACATTGGCAAGAGATTGAGGTCCATTTGTTACTCCCTCAACACCAGAAACAGAAAGGAGACCACCAAACCATTCATCTAGTTCTGGAAGATTATCATCCAAAATGTCCACTGTTAAGCTAGCAGTAGTACTACCAGCAGGAAAATCAACCTCAAATGATCCACCAGTATAATCAGAGCCATCACCTATGTACGTACGTATAAAAGGAAACATGAATTACCAGGAGAATATTGCATATATATATTAGTACTTAAAAATTTGTTAAATACTGTAATTCAATCAGCTGCAGTATGTGATGCGTCTTACTAGCTGTTCCATCAAATGTGTCTACAGTCACAGAGTAGTTAAATGGTGCAGGACCACTGGTAACCAGCATCAATTCAACTGATCCTCCATCTTCAGATATAGTATACATGGTTGGAGAGAAGTTGACCTGGACAGAATCATTATCAGTGATAGTAACTTCTGCAGAGTCTCTGGCTCCCTTTTTAACTCCCAGATCAGCTGCTGCTTCCGATATGTCCTCAATATTAGCCATAAAGTTTTCATTACCTTCTAATAGGCTGTCATTAACAATAGGTACAGAAAAATTAACTGATCTAGCTCCTTCGGGGAAGAAAACTGTTTGTGTTGCACCATCGTAGTCTCCTGGAGCTGATTAAAAAAATTGAGAAATTTTATTAAGCAAATAACTTCAATATCCATATAATTATATATTATTGGAGAATGCTACAATACAACTTGAATATGTGTATGTGTCATCACATTTGACTGTGGAATTTACCCCACCCACCTAAGGAGTGCAATGTAAATGTGTATTTAGGGCAGGCACAATGTATTTTACTTAATAATAATTTGATGTGGTAGTTTTTGCTTACATCCAGCAGTTCCATCAGCAAATGATACCTCCACACTGTATCCTCCAGCTGGAGCTGCTTTATTTGCCACAAGAGTGAGGATTCCATCTCCTACATCTTCATTAAAGCTGTAAGCTGATTTTTCAAATTCTACAATAATGTCACCCTCATTGTCTGTTATAGTGACATTAGCCATATTGTCAGGTCCAGCCATCACTCCATCAACACCACTAACACTTAGGAGACCACCAAACCATTCATTTTCTTCCAACAAGATATCTTCCAAAATTGGCACGGTTAGACTAGCAGTAGTACTACCAGCAGGAAAATCAACCTCAAATGATCCACCAGTATAATCAGAGCCATCACCTATATGTACGTAACATGAATTACCAGGAGAATATTGCATATTTATATTAGTACTTAAAAATTTGTATTGTGATGTGTCTTACTAGCTGTTCCATCAAATGTGTCTACAGTCACAGAGTAGTTAAACGGTGCAGGACCACTGGCAACTAGCATCAATTCAACTGATCCTCCATCTTCAGATACAGTATACATGGTTGGAGAGAAGTTGACCTGGACCGAATCATTATCAGTGATAGTAACTTCTGCAGAGTCTCTGGCTCCCTTTTTAACTCCCAGATCAGCTGCTGCTTCTGATATGTCCTCAATATTAGCCATAAAGTTTTCATTACCTTCTAATAGGCTGTCATTAACAATAGGTACAGAAAAATCAACTGAGCTAGCCCCTTCGGCGAAGAAAACTGTTTGTGTTACACCATCGTAGTCTCCTGGAGCTGATTACAAAAATGAGAAAAATATATAATATGCTATATACTAAAGTTTAATAGATAACATACGTAGTTACATTAAGTAAATAACTTCAATATGTACATATTATTGGAGAATGCTACAATACAACTTGATTATGTGTATGTGTCATCACATTTGACTGTGGAATTTACCCCACCCACCTGAGGAGTGCAATGTAAATGTGTATTTAGGGCAGGCACAACGTATTTTACTTAATAAATTTGATGTGGTAGTTTTTGCTTACATCCAGCAGTTCCATCAGCAAATGATACTTCCACACTGTATCCTCCAGCTGGGGCTGGGGCACTTGCTACAAGAGTGAGGATTCCATCTCCTACATCTTCATTAAAGCTGTAAGCTGATTTTTCAAATTCTACAATAATGTCACCCTCGTTGTCTGTTATAGTGACATTAGCCATATTGTCAGGTCCAGCCATCACTCCATCAACATCACTAACACTTAGGAGACCACCAAACCATTCATTTCCTTCCAACAAGATATCTTCCAAAATTGGCACGGTTAGACTAGCAGTAGTACTCCCAGCAGGAAATTCAACCTCAAAAGATCCACCAGTATAATCAGAGCCATCGCCTATATGTACGTAACATGAATTACCAGGAGAATATTGCATATTTATATTAGTACTTAATACTGTAATTCAACCAGTATTGTGATGTGTCTTACCAGCAGTTCCATTAAATGTGTCTACAGTCACAGAGTAGTTAAATGTTGCAGGACCACTGGCAACTAGCATCAATTCAACTGATCCTCCATTTTCAAATACAGTATACATGGTTGGAGAGAAGTTGACCTGGACCGAATCATTATCAGTGATAGTAACTTCTGCAGAGTCTCTGGCTCCCTTTTTAACTCCCAGATCAGCTGCTGCTTCTGATATGTCCTCAATATTAGCCATAAAGTTTTCATTACCTTCTAATAGGCTGTCATTAACAATAGGTACAGAAAAATCAACTGAGCTAGCCCCTTCGGGGAAGGAAACTGTTTGTGTTGCACCATCGTAGTCTCCTGGAGCTGATTAAAAAATGAGTAAAATATATAATATGCTACACTGAAGTTTAATAGATAACATACGTACAGTAAGTAAATAACTTCAATATGTATATAATATTGGAGAATGCTACAATACAACTTGATTATGTGTATGTGTCATCACATTTGATTGTGGAATTCACCCCACCCACCTGAGGAGTGCAATGTAAATGTCTATTTAGGGCAGGCAAAATATATTTTACTTAATAATAATTTGATGTGGTAGTTTTTGCTTACATCCAGCAGTTCCATCAGCAAATGATACTTCCACACTGTATCCTCCAGCTGGGGCTGGGGCACTTGCTACAAGAGTGAGGATTCCATCCCCTACATCTTCATTGAAGCTGTAAGCTGATTTTTCAAATTCTACAATAATGTCACCCTCGTTGTCTAATATAGTGACATTAGCCATATTGTCAGGTCCAGCCATCACTCCATCAACACCACTAACACTTAGGAGACCACCAAACCATTCATTTCCTTCCAACAAGATATCTTCCAAAATTGGCACGGTTAAACTAGCAGTAATACTCCCAGCAGGAAATTCAACCTCAAAAGATCCACCAGTATAGTCAGAGCCATCACCTATATGTACGTACCAGGAGAATATTGCATATTTATATTAGTACTTAATACTGTAATTCAACCAGTATTGTGATGTGTCTTACCAGCTGTTCCATTAAATATGTCTACAGTCACAGAGTAGTTAAATGTTGCAGGACCACTGGCAACTAGCATCAATTCAACTGATCCTCCATCTTCAGATACAGTATACATGGTTGGAGAGAAGTTGACCTGGACCGAATCATTATCAGTGATAGTAACTTCTGCAGAGTCTCTGGCTCCCCTTTTAACTCCCAGATCAGCTGCTGCTTCTGATATGTCCTCAATATTAGCCATAAAGTTTTCATTACCTTCTAATAGGCTGTCATTAACAATAGGTACAGAAAAATTAACTGATCTAGCCCCTTCGGGGAAGAAAACTGTTTGTGTTGCACCACTGTAGTCTCCTGGAGCTGATTAAAAAAATGAGAAAAATATATGATATGCTATATACTAAAGTTTAATAGATAACATATGTACTTTAAGTAAATAACTTCAATATGTATATAATATTGGAGAATGTTACAATACAACTTGAATATGTGTATGTGTCATCACATTTGACTGTGGAATTTACCCCACCCACCTGAGGAGTGCAATGTAAATGTGTATTTAGGGCAGGCACAATGTATTTTACTTAATAGTAATTTGATGTGGTAGTTTTTGCTTACATCCAGCAGTTCCATCAGCAAATGATACTTCCACACTGTATCCTCCAGCTGGGGCTGGGGCACTTGCTACAAGAGTGAGGATTCCATCTCCTACATCTTCATTGAAGCTGTAAGCTGATTTTTCAAATTCTACAATAATGTCACCCTCGTTGTCTGTTATAGTGACATTAGCCATATTGTCAGGTCCAGCCATCACTCCATCAACATCACTAACAGTTAGGAGACCACCAAACCATTCAATCCCTTCCAGTAAGATATCATCCAAAATTGGCACGGTTAGGCTAGCAGTAGTACTTCCAGCAGGAAAATCAATCTCAAATGATCCACCAGTGTAATCTGAGCCATCACCTAAGTAAACATCACAAATGAGATATTATGTCAAGTACAATTTGATTAAAAGTTGGCAAGTACATGTATACTAGTATAATGGGCTACCTTATGAAGCTACTTACTAGCTGTTCCATCAAATGTTTCAACAGTAACAGAATAGCCATAAGATGCTGATGCATTGGCAACTAATATTAGTTCAACTGATCCATCATTCTCACGGACTGAATATATAGTAGGATCAAAGTTGACCTCAACAGCATCATTATCAGTAATATTAATAGTGGCTGTGTCCCTGGGTCCTATCTTAATGAAATCTGCAGTGCCTTCAGGAAGTGACAGTTGTCCAGTAAATGTCTCCAAACGCTCAAGGATAGTGTCATCTATAATATCAACATCTACAGTAGCTGTTGTTTGTCCTTCATCAAAAAAGACTGTCAAAGACATGTTGTCATAGTCCTGTAATCCTAATAAATGATCAAAAATATACATACGTACGTATAAAATATATGCAGAAAATTGGAAACATATAGTATAAGTACGTATAAACATATTTATCTAATCTATAATAACAATTAACAATTAACTCCATTACCAATATGTAGTCATACATTTACAGTCATCCTGGATAAAATGTAAATCAACCTGGAATTGTCCTGAACACATTCAATAGTGTATTATGTATAATTCACAACTAGACCAGCTAGAACCACTTTTGGCTACATTATTTGGGAGTAATTAATTACTCCCAAATAATGTAGTAATATTGGTCCTAACACATCCTTTTTAGCACTTTTTAGTCCACCAAACATGTAAAAATGATCAATAAGAGTCCTCCTACTCCTATAGCTACTGTCCCTGTTCTGAAGATAACATCTTCACATATGCCCATACGTACGTAAGTGGACTAATTTAATTTAATAATCAATAAGAGCTTCACAACTAGAAATAGAATCACTTATGCAAATTTTATATTGTACAATACATTGATACGTGCACGTATATACTTTACAGTTGGCTTCACTCTTTCACATATACTTTATGCATACAGCATAAGCAGAATAAAATAAGTAAAGAAGATGGCTTTTCTAATTAGTGTGTGGATATGTACAATTGAACATTATGCAAGTGAAGACTTATCCGTCAAATTGGACATCCTCAATGATAAGACATTTGCACCCTTTAAGAATATATCATTGTAGATTAGACTACCTTACTATATTGTAACTTGCACTGTATATACAGTATCATCTAACCTGCGGCAGATCCATCAGCAAAAGATATCATAACACTATATCCCCCCACCGGAGCTGGCTTGTCAGCTATAAGTTGCAACGATACAAAACCTCCATTTTCAGCTACAGAATATTCAGTTTGGTCAAATTGCACTGTAATATCCTTTGGTTCATTATCTAAAATAGTGATAGTAGCTGTATCAGGACTTCCAATCACCACTCTGCCTTCTAGGTCTGGATGCAGGTCTCCCAACACAAGCATTCCTTCAAACATTTCATCCTCTTCTATATCTGTATCATCTATAATGACAACTCCCACTTGAGCTGAGCTACTTCCAGCAGCAAAGGTAGCTTGATAATAAGCAGCATCATTGACAAAATCTAAACCACCTGCAACACAAACAAGAGAAATTAGCCTTAAACTATTCCAATACATTGCCATAAGTCTGTTTGTATATTTACCGTAAGCTGTTCCATTGGATAATACTGTATTTACTGAGTAATCCACTGTAGAAGTCACATTAGACACAATAGTCAAATTTCCAGTTCCAACAGATTCGTTCCATTCATATGAATCAGGATCATAATGTACCTCAGCTATCTCATCGTCCAGGATTGTTACCATAGCCTCATCTCTTCCTCCAAGAATAACTTGAGATGGAGTACCATCAGGTAGTGCAAGACTAGCATCAAATGTCTCATGATGTTCCAAAACTTCATCATCAACAATAGGAACTGATAATGTGGCAGTAGTTGCTCCAGCTGGGAAGTTGACCGTTTGTGCAGTGTTATCATAGTCTCCAGGAGCTGTGGATAAATAAATGTATGGTATACTATAAATACATAGTAATATTTATGATATAAATGCTTATACTTATTTATACCCCAATGTCATGGCAATGAGCTGATAATAGTGGACATTGTACCATGTTCAGTGTGTAGTGCTGATTAATATTTAGAATGCTTTGGATGAATATTGGAACATATTTGTTTTTTATTTCTTCAGTTTCTTTAGTCACTGGTTCAAATATCATGCATTCCTTCACATTTTACCATTTCAATCCTGGGCTGACTGAATGCCATCAACAGGGTATATATACGTAAATCAAACTTTGGCTGAAATGTAATTACTTGCCTTAGGCTCAACCTTGGCCTTAAGTTTCTATTATATATATGGCTAATAGTCATTGTCCCTTGGCTATAACTATTAAATGTTCTTACATCCAGCAGTGCCATCAACAAATGATACATCCACATTGTATCCTCCATCTGGAGCTGGGGCACTTGCTACAAGTTCCAATTCTGCTGTTCCTGCATCTTCATCAACTCTGTAGCGTATTGCTCCAAACTCTACCATAATAGCTATAGTGGAAAATAACATTGAAAGGCTTATAGTGTTACAATAAGGAAAAATGTTTTCAAACTCACGTTGAACATCTTTGATAATTGTAACAACTAAATTGTCATCACAGACACAATTGTCTGCAGTGGGAACTATCTTAAAGTGAAGTGTCTCATCTTCCTCAGCATTACCATCTGCAATCACCACAATCCTACATTCAGTTGTTCTTTCTTCTGCCTCAAAACAGCACATGTCATCTTCAACTCTATAGTCTTCATTAACTTTATTAAAATAAGACATATATACATACCTGATAATTCATTCATCAATGAGTTAGTACATTAAAAAGTAGTAAAAGAAAAAGGAATAATTTGAGAATAAATAACTCACCAACAGCTGTCCCATTGCCAACCTCAAATTGGACACAAGCTTCTCCTTCAGCCACACCGGTTCTGCTAATTGGAACAAGAATTTCACCAGATGTTTCAGAGCCAACTGGTTGTGGTTCACTTATTGGACAGTAGATTGGAACTGGAAAGATTAAAGTGTAAATATAATTTAATGGATTGATAATGAGATAATCAACAACTTGGATAATTCATTACTAAGCTAAATCCTATTTTGACCAGACTCACCAGCAATAGAGTCAAGTCTCATTCCACCAGGATATCCGTATGTATTTTCTCTGTACCAGGCATACACCAGAACTCCTAAGGTAGTTGCCCTTCCAGAGAACCGAGCTGAAAATGGGCTGGTAGGTGCAGTAGGATCAACATCGGGAACAAATGTAGCTCCATAAGCCGCAACCTCTCCAGAGGAATCATGTATAGCAATAAAATTAATACTAGAAGTATCTTCAGCTCCATTGTTCAAGATCAGCTCTCCTCTGTCAAAATCCGCTGCAGGAACAATGAAATTTATCTGAGGCACAAAGTTGACTGCATCGTTAAAACTTCCAACAGCATCACTTTGAGAAAATACTAGCGTGTAGTCATTGCTAAGTTGTCCAAGAGGTGGAATCATGAGCATAAACGGATCAGCTAAATTGCTTTCAGTAATAGGTGCATCAAATGTATATCCTAGTGAGATTGTGACAACTAGAATAGGGCGGTTGGATTCTACAAAACACCAATAAGTCTTTGGATACATTTTTAAATTAGATCCTCCAGCATTCAGTGAGAGAGATTCTGATATTACATTATCGCCATCAACATCATTACAGGATATTTTAACAGATGTTCCATCTTGGCTTGCCAAGAACTTGAATCCACTGCCTTCTCTAGTTGTGAGTGGTGTCAATACAAACTGAAAACCCCAAGTCTCAGTCGGAGGAATCTGTTCAAGTAAAATGTCACAAGCTGTATTTTCTGTTGGAATAAATCCACATTCATGACCAGTCAGGAATGTAATTGGTTTGTCTGCAGTGACCCTTGTGCCAGTGAGATCACCTGAATCAGCAGCAAAGGTAAACACTTCACCAATCTTAGCTCTTCTTCTTCTCTTTGTATCTCCAGCATTTATCAAAGTGTTTGTGCCAAAAAATGTAACTACATTCTGTGTCGGTGTAACTCTAACATCAGTGTTATCTTCATTAATAACAATAACAACAAAGCCAACCAATTTACCCTCAAATTGCTCACTGTCTCCTACTGACATTGCATAATATTCATAAGTACCATTTTTAGTTTCAAATTTTGGAAGTGCAAGGAAGGCATCAGTAGAAGAAACTTCTTCATTATGTCCATAGACAATGAGATTTCTGCCATCTGTTGAGTTTATGAGTATAGACATATCATTCCCTTGGCCTACAAGATTTGCATGATTGATCTTAAGGTCATCAGGTACTTCAATTTTAACAATTTCTCCCTTAGTAGCCATATATGAAGTGGGAGTACCAGTTAACCTAAATCTCACAATAAATGGAACAGGAGTATCCTCATCAGTGGTCACATAGAAGAGTGGAGTAAATTCATTTCTTTCTCCTGCTATTTTGTTGGGTGGAACAGCTAACCAGAATTCACTTCCTCTGTTGTCAATACCTACATATATATAATTAGGGGAATGTAGAATATACACAAAGAGTATATTACAATATATAGTTAATTTTCAAATCTATATCTTCATTCCTTCTATATGTATACGTATACTCTATCAATCAGTTCTCACCAATCACTTGATTGGCGTTCAAAAGTATTTTGGTTACTAGGAAGAAAAGAGTAACTTTAAATTTCTCCATCATCCCTGTAGTGTTTTCAGGCAGATCACTACACTGGACTGAATAATATTTTACAAACATTTTATATTTATATGTAGCACACTCCCAAAAAGGGTGTGTATATCTTTACATTAAAATGGCCGCTCTATACAAATCGATATCAACAACGAATTAGAAGCGATTATTGGTAATATTAATAGTCCCGATTGCGAAATGAAATAACGCGTCAGGTGCAAGACTTAACTAAAGCCTGCTGCATAGCCCGTCTATCACCTTTACTTTAAGTTGTCGTGCGTATAGATAGTATATATAGGGCCCCGCTGGTTGGTAGTTATATAACAGGGAGCCTTCATAGGGTGAAAAATTGAATAGGAGTACATATAATTACATAGCTTTTGGGAGTACTTATTAGCAGCTGGCCATTCACTAAAAACTTCCAATGCATGCCCTATACGCTGATGAGTACTAGTCCTAATAAGGATGAAACAGCTGTCTGGGGGAGACACTAGATCTGGATTTACCCCATGCACCCACTCTTGTCTCCTGAGGAGCGCGATGAACAAAGGACAGAAATGAAGTTTGCTTAATGGGAACGAAAGTCAGTTAAATGATGAGACTTGCATGAAGTTTCCCATAACATGTATCTACGTATAGTTCGATGACGCAACTTGCAATTAATTAATCACAATCTTCACAATCTATTAATTGACAAAAATTGTTTAATAATCAAACACTGTAGATTTTATCAAGATTTTAATGGCTTATATGAAGTGAAGTATAGAAGTTATAAGTAGAAAGGCTTAAGGTTTACTATACTGATCTAAGAGAGGCTTGAATCAATTGTGAAGCTCCTTTATTTCTCATTTGAGCAGTGGCTGGTGGAGAATTGAGTGTAGAGAAAGAAGGGATCAAACAGATCTGCTGTTTCATACTCTTTGTAGCTACCCTCAATCACTCCAGTTCCCTGTCTGTCTTTTCCAGCATAAAGACAAGGTGTATTTCCTCTGTTCCATGTCAAAGGATAATACTCTCCCTTGATTGGGCGAGGCTTTGGGATAGAATCAGACTTTGATAATGTAGATTGGACATAAATGGTGTAGTATTCTGTAATTTTTGGTTCTTTTAGTGTTCCATGTTTGTCATCAACATAAATTGCAGTATTCCAGAATTGACCTGAGTAGATAGAGCCATTAAATCATCGATCATGATATATATATCAAGAATCTTTGGAATTAAATACTTCTTTTATGTGTATAATATATAAAGTGTGACAGCTGCATGCTTTGGTGAACATTTTTATTTCATAACTCTCAAGGTATTATTAGATTAACTAGTCTTATTAGATTCATGTCTGTACTATTAACCACAACATTTTAAATGGTCTCTTTGAATCAAATTTGATTAATGCTCTAACTGATGTAATTAGTTTCAAATTGTATCCCTATGTAACTTTATATATACTCTTACCCATTAAACCATGGGAATCTTGTCTGAGGCCTGATTCATCTGAGAAGATTACTTTCAGCATATCTGCACCATTCATGTAGTTAAATTCAATCCTAAAACTCAGTGATGTTCCATTAATACATCCAGGCATGGATACCTCTACTCTGTCACGTAACTTCAACAGATGCATTCCATTGTATGTTTTTTGTCCAACAATCCTCTCATTGTTGAGTTTGAGGCTTCTCTGCTTTAGATCCACATGTATTCTCTGGCAATTACCATTCAAGTCCTTTGCAATTACTCCAACCTCAGTCATTACATTGCCAATCTCTGGATTTTTTGCAGGTTCTTCCAAAAGTGCATTGATTGAGAGACAGCTATCAGACATCAGATTAAAGATCTTGTTCTTCTCTCCATGAACTTCATAACAAAGGTCTAGCTTTCCTTTATCTTTGAGTATAAAACTATCCTTAGAGATGTTCAGTGGTACAGTGAACATGGGATCACCGTCAACATCACCTACAATCACACATTATATGAATAAGTATGTTTTATATTGTAATGGTTTTATATGTATATGTATGTGTATGTATGTGAACACAATAACAGCCAAAGTTGTCAATATTACATAAGCAAGCATTATGTATACATACTATGTATATAATAGAAGTAATAATAGTCCATGATATGTAATTATATCACTAATCATCACTTACCATCATCCTTGATAGTAATGTTAACTTCGTTCATAGGACCAACTTGTAATTCTGGCAGGTTATCAGGTGGATCAATTACCAACTTAAAGTCTTCCTCATCTTCCGGATTATTATCATCGACAATAGGTATCATAGTGCATGCATCCTTTTCACCAGCCTTGAAGGTGACGGGATATGGTCCATCGCCATAGTCATTAGGTGCCTCTGTTATGATCAAAATACAAAAATAGAGAATGCAAAATGTTCACAAAATTACAATACCTCTTTGCAACATGTGAAGCTCATTGTGATCAATGTATGGTGTACGTACATATAATATGATTGTAGAGAGATTGTATTGCTATTTGCTCTCAATATACATGATCGACTACTTGAACAATATTATTATACATACGTATAAACAAATTGATTAATTAATATTATACTGCATCAAGTTTATCAACAATTAACAATATGCAGTACAAGGATATTCAAATAAGTATTCCCAGAGTCACTAATGAAGGGCAATATATATTCCCAGACACAGCTGTATGGCCCAGTGGAGCAGAGGAATAAAGAGAAGGCATCCTTATACAATGCTCTCACGAAGTTAAGTTCCCTATAGGCCTTTTACTGTAGAATAGATTTAGTACATAGGAAAATGGATTTTAGATTACTGCCCACATGCATAATGTATGGTTTGCATATGTACATCTAGCCTAGGTATATATATATTCAGCAATACACTTATAAGTACCTGCTGAATTTCTGTCACCAGTTGCCATAAGATTCTGTAGGTTAACAGAAAATTCATCGTCACATTTTCTGTCCGTTTCCAGGCACACTTCAATTCTTGAAGCATTCTCAAATACAACCATGTTTGTGCTCTTGAAGTTGACATTGAAAGCTAAACACACATTATTATATATATTTATTAAGAACATCACTTTATCAAATGTGTATATGCAAAATTTGAATATACCTATGTACGTTCATTTGACAAATTCATTGATTTATTATGTAGTTTCCTCAAATTAACTTACGATCACTGTCTTTGATGCTTACAGAAGCTGTATCCTCTAAGCCAACAAAAACTTCAGGAGATTCATCAGGTGTCCCAGGAAGCTGCAATTGGCCTGTGAACATTTCTGTGCATTCATCAAAATCATCATCTTCAAGAGGTATCATCACTGTTACAGTGGTCTCTCCAGGTGGGAACTCAACTGGATAAGTGCCACCAATATAATCTGATGGATCTAAATTGACATGAATGATATATATATATATATATATATAGTGCAAGTTACAATATACTAAGGTAATCTAAATAAATAAATAATATAATATAATTAATTCAATATATATATATAGTATTGCAGATAATCTAATAAACACATCCACTATATAGTTCTTTTTAACCTTCAGCAGTTCCATCAGATGTCACCACATTAACTGTATAAGGCTCTGATGATGGTTTATCAGCTACTATTATGAGGGTTGCAGTACCATCCTCTTCATTCACTTCATAAGAGGTTGGAGAGAAGTTGACTTCAATTGGAGGAGAGTCAAGAATTGTTACATCCGCTGAGTCATTTGGTCCTTTCATTACCCCCTTGTCCCCTGCATCATCAGGAATAATGATTTCGGCTTCAAAGTCTTCATCTTCTTCTAGAAAGAAATCATCTTCAATTGGAACAAACAGCATCGCCATACTTTCACCCTCAGCAAAGAACACAGTTTGTGTTGTTCCATCATAGTCTCCAGGGGCTGCATATTATGTACCAAGATTGTATATATACATACATATACGTATGTACGTATGTGTCTATATAAATATAATATACATATATATATAAAAATGAGAAATATGCAGTGCATGCGAATTACATCATTGTATCAGTTGCCAAGACAATGGGGTATTGTAGTACATAATATGCTTGAGTCACATTTTGTATAAAGTATTCAATTGAGACTTACATCCAGCAGTTCCATCTTCAAATGATACTTCAACACTGTATCCTCCTTCTGGGGCAGGCTGGTCGGCCACAAGTGTAAGCTTTCCTTGACCAACATCTTCATTGAAAGAATAGGTAGTGCTATCAAACTGAACAAAAATTGCACCCTCATCATCTGAAATGGTGACATTAGCAGTTTGGTCAGGCCCAACTGTCACTCCACCAAGTTCTGCTGAACTACCAGGTTCAATAGTGAGAAACCCTCCAAACCATTCTGGGCCTTCAAATAGATTATCATCCAAAATTGGCACGGATAGGCTAGCAGTAGTACTACCAGCTAGAAAATCAACCTGAAATGATCCACCAGTGTAATCTGAGCCATCACCTATGTACGGACGTATAAAAGGAAACATGAATTACCAGGAGAATATTGCATATTTATATGAATACTTAAAAACTTGTTAAATACTGTAATTCAACCAGTATTGTGATGTGTCTTACTAGCTGTTCCATCAAATGTGTCTACAGTCACAGAGTAGTTAAATGGTGCAGGTCCACTGGCAACTAGCATCAATTCAACTGATCCTCCATCTTCAGATACAGTATACATGGTTGGAGAGAAGTTGACCTGGACAGAATCATTATCAGTGATAGTAACTTCTGCAGAGTCTCTGGTTCCCTTTTTAACTCCCAGATCAGCTGCTGCTTCCGATATGTCCTCAATATTAGCCATAAAGTTTTCATTACCTTCTAATAGGTTGTCATTAACAATAGGTACAGAAAAATTAACTGAAGTAGCCCCTTCGGCGAAGAAAACTGTTTGTGTTACACCATCGTAGTCTCCTGGAGCTGATTTTAAAATAAAATATGAAAAATGTATATATCTCATACATACAATGTATAAATATATATATTTTACCCCACCCACTCAAGTTTTCTAAGGTGTGCAATGAGCAAAGGGTGGAACCAAAGTTCATTTGATGGAAACCAGATCTTGAGTCTCCACTTAGCCCTTGTAAATGTGTATGTAAGTAAATGTGTATTTAGACATTAATATATCTCTATCTAATTAGAATAGCATGCATGTACAATAAAGTTTATGGTAGTTTTTGCTTACATCCAGCAGTTCCATCAGCAAATGATACTTCCACACTGTATCCTCCAGCTGGGGCTGGTTTATCTGCCACAAGAGTGAGTATTCCATCTCCTACATCTTCATTGAAGCTGTAAGCTGATTTTTCAAATTCTACAAAAATGTCACCCTCGTTGTCTGTTATAGTGACATTAGCCATATTGTCAGGTCCAGCCATCACTCCATCAACACCACTAACACTTAGGAGACCACCAAACCATTCATTTCCTTCCAGCAAGATATCTTCCAAAATTGGCACGGATAGGCTAGCAGTAGTACTACCAGCAGGAAATTCAACCTCAAATGATCCACCAGTGTAATCTGAGCCATCACCTAAGTAAACATCACAAATGAGATATTATGTCAAGTACAATTTGATTAAAAGTTGGCAAGTACATGTATACTAGTATAATGGGCTACCTTATGAAGCTACTTACTAGCTGTTCCATCAAATGTTTCAACAGTAACAGAATAGCCATAAGATGCTGATGCATTGGCAACTAATATTAGTTCAACTGATCCATCATTCTCACGGACTGAATATATAGTAGGATCAAAGTTGACCTCAACAGCATCATTATCAGTAATATCAATAGTGGCTGTGTCACTGGGTCCTATCTTAATGAAATCTGCAGTGCCTTCAGGAAGTGACAGTTGTCCAGTAAATGTCTCCAGACGTTCAAGGATAGTGTCATCTACAATTTTAACATCTGCAGTAGCTGTTGTTTGTCCTTCATCAAAAAAGACTGTCAAAGACATGTTGTCATAGTCCTGTAATCCTAATAAATGATCAAAAATAAACGTACGTATGTATAAAATATATGCAGAAAATTGGAAACATATAGTATAAGTATATACGTATTAATCTAATCTATAATAACAATTAACAATTAACAATGTCAATTCTTTCTCTCCATTACCAATATGTAGTCATACATTTACAGTCATCCTGGAAAAATGTAAATCCACCTGGAATTGTCCTGAACACATTCAATAATGTATATGTGTAATTCTCATCTAGACCAGCTAGAACCACTTTTGGCCACATTATTTGGGAGTAATTGGTCCTAACACATCTTTTTAGCACTTTTTTTAGTCCTCCTACTCCTATAGCTACTGTCTCTGTTCTGAAGATAACATCTTCACATATGCCCATACGTACGTAAATGGATTAATTTAATTTAACAAACAGGTAAATGTTTGCCAATCAATAAGAGCTTCACAACTAGAAATAGAATCACTTATGCAAATTTTATACTGTACAATACATTGATACATGCACGTATATACTTTACAGTTGGTTTCACTCTTTCACATACTTTATACATACTGCATAAGCAGCATAAAATAAGTAAAGAAGATGGCTTTTCTAATTAGTGTGTGGATATGTACAATTGAACAATTAGGATATGTCCATTATGCAAGTGAAGACTTATCCGTCAAATTGGACATCCTCAATGATAAGACATTTGCACCCTTTAAGAATATATCATCGTAGATTAGATTACCTTACTATATTGTAGCTTGCACTGTATATATCATCTAACCTGTGGCAGATCCATCAGCTAAAGATATCATAACACTATATCCCCCTTCTGGAGCTGGCTTGTCAGCTATAAGTTGCAACGATACAAAACCTCCATTTTCAGCTACAGAATATTCAGTTTGGTCAAATTGCACTGTAATATCCTTTGGTTCATTATCAAAAATAGTGATAGTAGCTGTATCAGGACTTCCAATCACCACTCTGCCTTCTAGGTCTGGATGCAGGTCTCCCAACACAAGCATTCCTTCAAACATTTCATCCTCTTCTATATCTGCATCATCTATAACTACAACTCCCACTTGAGCTGAGTTGCTTCCAGCAGCAAAGGTAGCTTGATAATAAGCAGCATCATTGACAAAATCTAAACCACCTGCAACACAAACAAGAGAAATTAGCTTTTGAAACTATTCCAATACATTGCCATAAGTCTGTTTGTATATTTGGTAATATATATACCGTAAGCTGTTCCATTGGATAACACTGTATTTACTGAGTAATCCACTGTAGAAGTCACATTAGACACAATAGTCAAAAATCCAGTTCCAACAGATTCGTCCCATTCATATGAATCAGGATCATAATGTACCTCAGCTATCTCTTCGTCCAGGATTGTTACCATAGCCTCATCTCTTCTTCCAAGGCTGACCTGAGATGGAGTACCATCAGGTAGTGCAAGACTAGCATCAAATGTCTCATGATGTTCCAAAACTTCATCATCAACAATAGGAACTGATAATGTGGCAGTATTGGCTCCAGCTGGGAAGTTGACCGTTTGTGCAGTGTTATCATAGTCTCCAGGAGCTGTGGATAAATAAATAAACGAACAGTATACTACAAATATATACGTAGTAAAGCTAGCCATATATATATAGTATTATTTATGATGTATGTATATAAATGCTTATACCTATATATTTATACCCCATTGCCATGGCAACGAGCTGAAAATAGTGGACATTGTACCATGTTCAGTGTGTAGTGCTGATTAATATTTAGAATGCTTTGGATGGGAATATTGAAACATATTTGTTTTTATTACTTCAGTTTCTTTAGTCACTGGATCAAAACTCACGCATTCCTTCACATTTTACCATATCAATCCTGGGCTGACTGAATGCCATCAACGGGGGTATATATACATAAATCAAACTTTGGCTGAAATGTAATTACTTGCCCTAGGCTCAACCTTGGCCTTAAGTTTGTATTATATATTATATTGGCTAATAATCATTGTCCCTTGGCTATAACTTTAATATTCTTACATCCAGCAGTGCCATCAACAAATGATACATCCACATTGTATCCTCCATCTGGAGCTGGGGCACTTGCTACAAGTTCCAATTCTGCTGTTCCTGCATCTTCATCAACTCTGTAGCGTATTGCTCCAAACTCTACCATAATAGCTATAGTGGAAAATAACATTGAAAGGCTTATAGTGTTACAATAAGGAAAAATGTTTTCAAACTCACGTTGAACATCTTTGATAATTGTAACAACTAAATTGTCACCACAGACACAATTGTCTGCAGTGGGAACTATCTTAAAGTGAAGTGTCTCATCTTCCTCAGCTTCACCATCTGCAATCACCACAATCCTACATTCAGTTGTTCTTTCTCCTGCCTCAAAACAGCACATGTCATCTTCAACTCTATAGTCTTCATTAACTTTATTAAAATAAGACATATATAAATACCTGATAATTCATTTATCATTCAGTTAGTACATTAAAAAGTAGTAAAAGAAAAAGAAAGAATTTGAGAATAAATAACTCACTAACAGCTGTCCCATTGCCAACCTCAAATTGGACACAAGCTTCTCCTTCAACCACACCGGTTCTGCTAATTGGAACAAGAATTTCACCAGATGTTTCAGAGCCAACTGGTTGTGGTTCACTTATTGGACAGTAGATTGGAACTGGAAAGATTAAAGTGTAAATATAATTTAATGGATTGATAATGAGATAATCAACAACTTGGATAATTCATTACTAAGCTAAATCCTATTTTGACCAGACTCACCAGCAATAGAGTCAAGTCTCATTCCGCCAGGATATGCGTATGTATTTTCTCTGTACCAAGCATACACCAGAACTCCTAAGGTAGTTGCCCTTCCAGAGAACTGAGCTGAAAATGGGCTGGTAGGTGCAGTAGGATCAACATTGGGAACAAATTGTGCCCCATAAGCCACAATCTCTCCAGAGGAATCATGTATAGCAATAAAATTAATACTAGAAGTATCTGCAGCTCCATTGTTCAAGATCAGCTCTCCTCTGTCAAAATCCGCTACAGGAACAATGAAATTTATCTGAGGCACAAAGTTGACTGCATCCTCAAAGCTTCCAACAGCATCACTCTGAGTAAATACTAGTGTGTAGTCATTACTAAGTTGTCCAAGAGGTGGAATCATGAGCATAAATGGATCAGCTAAATTGCTTTCAGTAATAGGTTCATCAAATGTATATCCTAGTGAGATTGTGACAACTAGAATAGGGCGGTTGGATTCTACAAAACACCAATAAGTCTTTGGGTAAATTTTAAAGTCAGATCCTCCAGCATTCAGTGAGAGAGATTCTGATATTACATTATCACCATCAGCATCATTACAGGATATTTTAACAGATGTTCCATCTTGGCTTGCCAAGAACTTGAATCCACTGCCTTCTCTAGTTGTGAGTGGTGTCAATACAAACTGAAAACCCCAAGTCTCGGTCGGAGGAATCTGTTCAAGTAAAATGTCACAAGCTGTATTTTCTGTTGGAATAAATCCACATTGATGACCAGTCAGGAATGTAATTGGTTTGTCTGCAGTGACCCTTGTGCCAGTGAGATCACCTGAAGCAGCAGCAAAGGTAAACACTTCACCCATATTAGCTCTCCTTCTTCTCTTTGTATCTCCAGCAGTTATCAAAGTATTTATGCCAAAAAATGTAACTACATTCTGTGTTGGTGTAACTCTAACATCAGTGTTATCTTCATTAATAACAATAACAACAAAGCCAACCAAGGGTCCAGCAAATTGATCACTGTCTCCTACTGACATTGCATAGTATTCATAAGTGCCAGTTTTAGTTTCAAATTTTGGAAGTGCAAGGAACGCATCAGTAGAAGCTATTTCTTCATTATGTCCATAGACAATGAGGTTTCTGCCATCAGTAGACTGAATGAGTATAGACATGTCATTCCCTTGAGCTAAAAGGTTCTGTTCATTAATCTTAAGGTCAGCAGGTACTTCAATTTTAACAATTTCTCCCTTAGTAGCCATATATGAAGAAGGAGTACCAGTTAAGCGAAATCTCACAGTAAATGGAACTGGAGTATCCTCATCAGTGGTCACATAGAAGAGTGGAGTAAATTCATCACGAGATGCATCTCCTGGAATCTTATTTGGCGGAACAGCTAACCAGAATTCACTTCCTCTGTTGTCAATACCTGTATAATACGTATATAGGGATTTCCAATGAATTGAACTGTGCAAGCTATCAATAGATTGGCTTACTTGAGACTTGGTTGGCATAAATGATTACTTGACAGAGCAACAGGAAAAGAGTGGTTGCCATCGTTATCCCTGTAGTCCTGCTTAACAGATTACTACACTGGAATGAAGACGGATGGACTAGAAACAGAAATCCTTTTTATATAGGGATGAGTGATCATATTTGTTACACTGGTGAAGAATTTATATTAATTCTTCAATGTGAATAAAGACATCATCAAACACATTATAGCTAATAATCTGTTAATGATGAAGTGGACCCCTAAGAATCTTTATAAACGGCATACGTATATAATGCTCATATATCCTTCAGATAGTCAGTACTGCTATACAAAGTTTTGTCTTTTTTCTTCTCAGAAATACTGGAATACCTTATATGGTGTACATTTATATTATACCTTATGTCTTATATTGAGTGTGGAGCTTATATAACTCATGATCAGATGAAAAACTATAGCCATAGAAAGTTGCATAGAACTAATTCATTTACATAGAAGTATCTAAGTAGCTTATTTTCGCACTGCGACTGCTCATAAATAGGTGTTTTGCACCTACAAAATCTGCCGCTTTTGTCGAGATTGTTAAAAAGCGACTTCATGCATTACTATAACGTGATAAGGTCGGCGTATTCTGCCTCCGCCATTTTCGTTCACACCCGGAAATATATGGTCCTACGGGTCGACCTTGAATTTTGTTGCAATCACCTTGATTGAACATAATGTCTTTGATCTATCAACCTCACTAATCCGCTATTTTTTCTTTGAACTAATTGAGGCGGATTAACATGGTAACACTGTATGGGGCACTAACACCTAGTAAATTTTGGATATATAATGGAATCTTTTCTTCTTCTCCACTTGGTCAAATAGCTGTTTCTGGGAGCTTCACCCTTCATCAGTGATCTAGGGAATTTTGTCTGAATCTTGGTCTTTTATGAGTCCTTGGCCATTTTTATTGATATGTATATATATGGCATTCACTATTATATCAAAAAGTCCAATACACAGATGTATATAGTTATATAAATGTTGAACAAAGTGATAATCAAACCACAAGTAATTGTAATCAGTCTCAAAACATCATGAAGAGAGGGGAGAACATAAAAGAAGCAATTGCTGTATATATATGACCACCAGTTGTCCTGCCACTGAGCTACAATTGCCAGCAATGCCTCCCTCATGTTCCCCTAACTACAAGCTATAGTAATTAGTCTTCATTTACTAATTAGTGGTGATTATCTCTATCAGAGCAAGGACCCAGCCCATTTCCAGTGGTAGGGGTTATCTTAACATAATACACCTCAGTGCCGTGGTATAACTAATACATATCCAGCAAGCTTGACAATGAGAATAGCATACTTACATACACATGTAGACTGTGACTAGACCAATCAATTACGTTTTCACACCTTGTACACTGTAGGTCCTTAGGCTATGTGTTACATTATAAATCTAAAATAGGCATCTCAGTCATATATATATGCAAGCACAACAGCTTTGATGTAGGTACTTTGCTATATACTACATTCATTTATGTCCTGATATTATATATATAGAACAGTTGTGCTTTACATCGTGTTAATGATGTAATTTGCTTGTTGTTTACCTTGAGAGGAGGAGTCATCAATTGGAATGTAGGTGTAATCACACACATGGCAACACATCACTTAATTGTAAGCAAAACAGTTAACTGTGGCTTTAGCTGAGATCCTTCAAAACACGACTCTTTGGGATTTAATGCAGCCCATATGATCATGCACATGTTTACACACTTGCTCCTTTGAAAATCTCATTTATATCTTTGTTTCTCAGTGCATTCACTAATATCATTAGAAGGCTATACTGACTGTTGTGGTTACTTGTACTGAGTAGATTAAAAAATGCCAGCAGATCGCATTCAGGAGGAATGTATAGTTCCATTATTAGACTAATGTGAGAAGGCTAATTGGTACTCATGATTTCCTAACTACCTAAAACCCATTCTCAACCTATATCATTAAAGAATAGCTGCCTTTAATGAGTCTAAATGAAATCATATTGAATGTCAGTTCCCATGAACAATATCCAGTGCAAAGTAACATCTGTCAGCAGTGACCTAAGCTTTTAACTTAATTGTTTACAGACATCTTGGCAATTATAGCTATTACGTTATTCCCAATGTATTAGTGCCTGTTAATCCTTATTGTATACAGTGAAAAATCTAAGATACCTTATATCTTATTATTATATTATCTTATTGTATACAGTGCATTTTATACTAACAATATAATATCTTAAAGGTCCTGCATAACACATTGATCTGGGTCAGTATGTACTGATTAGTTTGGCATATGTTTGCAATTAGTTTATTGTATATGCATATTATCACAAGATTTCCATTTGTTTTATTTTTGTCCTCTTTATATAGCCTTTGTATAAGAATTTTGAAAAAAAAATGTACAAAATGTATGTATTGTATCACAGGATCAAATCTCAGGTTTCAGATGGCATGAAACCTATAATTGAAACTCTTTAAATTGAACTGCCAGGTTTCAAAATGTATACGTACGTATATGATAATTATAAACTTGGAAAGAGGCTGTAAAAACCCATGAAATTAATCTATTACCACATACTTGAGCATCCTTTGAAAAACCTGGCTGTTCAAGAAGTTTCAAATAGGTTTCATGAAAACTGAGATTTGATCCTGATAATTGTCTAATAACACAATACTATGCTGCTTTACCAGTGTGTGGCAAGAGTTTTAACTTAATTTGTAATCGAATGTCAGTACTGTCCATATACTAGCCATGTAGCATAGTATATTAGTATCTGTAATTATATAGTAAAAGTCAACATTAATTTTGTTCCTTGGAGAAACAGGCCAATCGACTGATGTTGATCATTACGTAGATATAGCCCCCTGTAGAATTTAAAAACATATGCATGAAGCTTCTATGTATATAAACCTGCTTTCAGCATTCCCAGACATGTATGAAACATTTCTAATGAATTTTAGAAATTTGATATCTATATATGTATAATATAAATTTGCCCAGTATATATCTCTCATCATACATAATATATATTACCTTTGTACAGTATTATACATACGTATATACATTAGTGCTGTAACTCTATATTATGTAAAATAGGCGCCAGCATATCTGTCCATTTGACAGATCTAGAGTTGTAGCACCAAATGTACATTAAACTCTGGTATACAATGTATGGTGATAGACATAGCATATAATAAGGACTATAACTGTGTCAATAGCTATATATTAATTGGTATAATACGTATTTGTCCCTAGCTGTGATGCATGATATTTATTATATAATATATATATATTCTAAATTAATTAATTCTTAAATCTACAATCAAATCAATTTCAGAGTAGTTGTAATTATTATGGTATGGAGGGAGGAAAGCCATAATAATAATATACTAGTTATAGTTTGCATTATTTAAGCTTTGTGCTGTAATTCCAAAGGAGTTTATGCTGAATCAGAAATAGGAGTTGAATCCAAACAGATGCCATCATACTGTTCAAACCGGAAATCAGTGCTAAAAAGGTCATCCACAATATAGTCAGTAGCTTTCCCCTCAATGACGCTGTCATATCCAGGGGCTTCAAAGATGGGTCCACCCATGCTATCTCCTCCATACAAACAGGGCTTTCGTTTGTTATCCCATCGAAGGTGACTCCATTCAGCAATGAAAATACGAGGCTCTGAGAGTGGATATTCCACCTTCACTTTGTATATACCATCTTCAGCAGACACAGGAATGCCAGCATAGGTGCCATTATAGGGAGAAATAGTCACAGGAATATTCCAAAATTGAGCTACAGTGATATAACAAAGTAAATGAATCTCACTGCATGTCAAACCTAACCTTAAAGGATTAACAAAAAAATAGCATATTATACAATAACAAAGATGGTAAGTCAATTCCCATATAGTGGATATAGCCATGAGTGTACGTATACTAATAGAAAAAAATAGATGTGAAAAACTTGAGAATGCTTAGATTTCTATTAAAATATTTTCAGTGAGAATATGCAGAATTGAGCTTACCAAGCAGACCATGCGAAGTGGAGCTTAATCCATCGCCATAGGCTATCACAAATTCCAACATATTTTCACCCATCCTCACGCGGCAATCAATCCATAATACCAGTCCTTTGGCTGGTTCACAGTTTGGAAGACGAATGGAAAAACGTTTTCTGCGGGCATTGTTCCGTACAGATATACCCCCAATTCTAGCATTTGTTGTTACTATATCCCCATCCAGGGTGGCCATGCAATCCTTTCGATCTATTTTGATTTTATGACAATCACCATCTGTCCCATCAGCAACAATTCCGATCTCTGTCATCATATTCAAGTACGTAGCATTTATTCCAGCAGTAAAGTGTGCATTTACGGAGGTACATTGATCAGAAATTAGATTGAAATATTTGTCACTTTTCCCATGTATCTCATAACAGATTGAAGCAGGCTTGAACTTAACATTTTCCACAAAAGCAGATGGAATAGGTACAATAAAAAGTGGATCACCCATTACTGTGGCATTATCTGATGATGGATCTATAGAGGGATGTATATAGACAATAGCATATTAAAATTTCAAGATATATATACTGTAAAACCCTCAATATTAACATCCATTGTATTCAGCCTTTTACCATACATGACATATTAACATACATTAAATTTAGTGTTTTGCTGTTACTTGCTCCACACTACTGCGCATGCGTAATAATAAACATTTTAGTGAGCAAATGATATCGTATTGCTAATTTTGCTAACATTGATGGTGCACTAAAATGGTTTTACAGTAGATAAAAATTTGATGAAGCATTTATAGACTTTATACACATATGTAGATACATATGAATAGTATGAAAGGAATCTTGCAATGATGAGATTAAGACACTAATCATAATCTACATGTTTAGCAATAATTGTCAAAATGGGAGCTCTTATAGAATTATGGTTTGTAAAATTGGTCATGGAATGGAGGAGTTATAGCACATGCATACGTAGATACGTACACGACAGCATACCTTGAATAATTACAGTTGTTCTACTAGGCTCTCCGACAGTGGTTCTGTTTACAATACTATCAGCAAGAACAATCTTCAATCCAAATAACTCTGTTTCTTCTGGAATTGAGTCACTGATTATAGGAATTGTAAAAGAAGAAGAGCTGGTACTGCTTGGACTTGAAGAGAATAAAATTTCCCACATATTTCCAGTAAAATCTAGATCCTCTGAAACAAAAAACAAGAAAGATAATGAGAGTATATAATACACATGCATACTGCATATAGTATAAGTTAGTAGACTATCCTACTTAGAGAGTACTACCGTACTCTCTGATATTACAATAAATGTCACATTGAATTCAGCATATATATATATGTAAATAAGGGCATTTTGTTTATAGACATATTAATGCATGCTTACCAATTGCAGTTCCATTCATAGCCATAACAATTACAGAGAAATCTTGTGATAGATCGCCCATAGCAATAACTGTAATAGCTGCAAAAAAGTCTTCTTCATTGACCCGAACTTCAGTTTGACCAAATTTAACTTGGACTAGAGGAGCATAATATGTAAAATAATTTTTATACATGTTTTTGTGTATATGTAGAAAGTCTCACCATCATTATCCATAACAGTCACTTCAGACATGAAATTTGGCCCAATTTGTATACCCTTGTTGGAAAACTCATCAGTGGTGGATAATTGAAGAGTGAAAATCTCTAGTATATCTTCAATAACATTATCATCTACTATTTCAATGGTTATGATTTCCATGGTACTTCCAGCTGGGAATACAACTTCATAGGTCCTTGGAACAAAGTCTTCACCAGCTAGAAATATGGTACGTAAATACACATATGTACATATAAATCCACCAGTTTAATATAGTGTCTTCTTAATATTACAAGTTTGAAAATACTAATGTTGCTACAGGAAGCTATAAAGATATATAGAGTAGATCTTTTACAGTATGCAATTACATATTCAAAATGGTGGCTCCTACGTACATATATACGTATTTATAGCAGATAGAATAGTTTCTTACCAAAGGCAGTTCCCTGAATAGTTGTAACTGTTACATTGTAATCAAAGGAAGCTGGAACTGAAGCTGTAATCTTAACTTCAAAGGTGTCAATATTCTCCTTTTCCATGTAGTTAGGTAATTCAATCGAAACCAGTAAATCTATTAATATAAGAATAAACTGGCTGACAACATTACTATTACAAATATGCTCAGACACATATATAAAAGTAATTTTGCTTATATACATACATATTACAGGGGTGGATCAAGAAATTTGTATAGGTTGGTGCTAAGTTATATAGAAGTTTAAAGGATAAGACTACTTAGGCAGAAAGGACCCCAGCTAATACAAAGTCAAACTCCAAGGGATGCGCTTCAGCAACCAAAGTACTGTAATATGTACGTATATGTAATAGTTAATTTGTTGTACTTATACACTCTGCCCCTAGGCTTTTCGCGTTTATTGAGTTACCAGCGGGATATCGCATTGTATTATAACTATAAGAAGAGGCCAAAGCGCCTCTTATTATAGTTATACAACGGTTGTGGAATAAAATTTGCCTTGGGTGCCTTAGCAACGGAGTGTATGTATATGGTAAGTAATACAAGCTTAAATGTATAAACACATATATATATTATACATGCATATAAACCCATGTGCAGGTATGTATATATATAATTAAGCTTATACTATTACAGTAGTTAAGTGATGCTATATATAAAAAGGATCAACACTTATACTTACTGGCTTCATCCATGATGGTGACCAAAGCAGTGTCAGGAGACCCGGGTCTTACACCTTGTACAAATGATGAATTGGGAATGAACAGTTCCAAATTAAAGTCCTCCATCATTTCAAATATATCATCATCCACAATAGGAATCAAAAAGGATGCCATGTTGTTACCAGCAGAAAATGTAACATTAAATTCTTCGCCAAGGTAATCACTTCCAACTTTAAAGAAAGTACAGTACAAAGTGAAGACTAACCAAGCAATTGAGTATATACAGAAACTTACGAATGGCCATTCCATTGAAAGATCTCACAGTCACTGTAAAATCACCCCCAGGTGTTGGCGTTGCCTTTAGACTAATATTTGCAAATGAATTAACACCTTCCTTAACTAGATACACATCTGGTTCAAATCTAACAAGGATTTCATCTGTATGAAGCATAAAATTATATACATTCATAGAAATAAGAATAGAATAGAATGAAAAATAGGAAATATGTATAAATCAATACATACATTTCAAAGTACATACAAAGTAAAACAGCTCATTTTTCACATATAGTTAAAAGGTATGATGTAAGGTTAACAAGAACAAGCTTAGTAGATGAAAAAGAGTAAAATTGATTAATATGTAGTTAAAATTGATGAAGAAAAACATCAGAAAAAATTTATAATTCATTCATTTGAAGTGATAACAAATATATATATGCACACCATCATCGTCCTTGATCAAGATGGTTGTCACGTCAGGACTGCCTATGGCTACTCCTGAAGCACTACTTGTAACAGTCAATTTGAAGGTCTCATCTAACTCATCAATCAAATCATCCATCACGGGAATAGTGAGAGTGACTCTAGTTACACCAGCTGGGAAGGTCACTACTTCACTACTAAATACGTAGTCATCAGGATCTGCAGATGTAAATAGAGAAAGGATACAGCATATGGCTACAGTCTTAATGCATACAAGCTATTAGCCTTAAAGTACACCAGATGTGCTTACCAACTGCTGTTATGTCCATAGCAGTCACAGTAACATCATATGCAAATGAAGCTGGTTCTGACGAGTTCAGTGCAACAACTATGGATCCGTCTGATTCAGTCAACATGTACATATCTTGTTCCCAAGTCACAACAACCACTACATTCATCAGACGGGGAAGATACAGTTGGTAGTGACATACTGTCAAATGTGTGAATAACACATTCACTCACATCCTTCAGCTATGGTCACATAGGCAACATCAGGATCACCAACCATCACATCGGGCTGATCTCCTGGAATGCTCAGGGTGGCCTTAAAGTCTTCAGGTAATTCAAACAAGCCATCTTCAATAATGCTTACAGGAACTGTGCCAGTAGTTTCTCCAGCAGGGATGGTAACATTAAAGCTACCTCCCATGTAGTCAAGTGAATCTGGTAGTAATTGAAGTATTAGAGTTAAATAAAGACTTTGTTATTAAAATACACTATACTATACCTTCAGCTGTAATGTCCATAGTTGTAACTGTTACAGTGATATCCTTTGCTGGTACCTTATCCACCACTATGGTCAGTGGAACTGAGGCGCCTTCACTGGTGGTGTAGTTCTGGGGACTGAAGCTCACCGTGATGACTGAAAATAGGAAAAATAGATATTAATAACACTGATTTTAATTTGATGACAATTATTACCATCATCATCCTTGATCAAGATGGTTGTCACATCAGGACTGCCTATGGCTACTCCTGAAGCACTACTTGTAACAGTCAATTTGAAGGTCTCATCTAACTCATCAATCAAATCATCCATCACGGGAATAGTGAGAGTGACTCTAGTTATACCAGCTGGGAAGGTCACTACTTCACTACTAAATACGTAGTCATCAGGATCTGCAGATGTAAATAGAGAAAGGATACAACATATGGCTACAGTCTTAATGCATACAAGCTATTAGCCTTAAAGTACACCAGATGTGCTTACCAACTGCTGTTATGTCCATAGCAGTCACAGTAACATCATATGCAAATGAAGCTGGTTCTGACGAGTTCAGTGCAACAACTATGGATCCGTCTGATTCCATCAACATGTACATATCTTGTTCCCAAGTCACAACAACCACTACATTCATCAGACGGGGAAGATACAGTAGGTAGTGACATACTGTCACATGTGTGAATGACACATTCACTCACATCCTTCAGCTATGGTCACATAGGCAACATCAGGATCACCAACTATCACATCGGGCTGATCTCCTGGAATGCTCAGGGTGGCCTTAAAGTCTTCAGGTAATTCAATAAAGCCATCTTCAATAATGCTTACTGGAACTGTGCCAGTAGTTTCTCCAGCAGGAATGGTAACATTAAAGCTACCTCCCATGTAGTCAAGTGAATCTGGTAGTAATTAAAGTGTTAGAGTTAACTAATGTCTTTGTTATTAAAATATACTATAGTACGTATACCTTCAGCAGTAATGTCCATAGTGGTAACTGTCACAGTGACATCCTTGGCTGGTACCTTATCCACCACTATGGTCAGTGGAACCGAGGCGCCTTCACTGGTGGTGTAGTTCTGGGGACTGAAGCTCACCGTGATGACTGAAAATAGGAGAAATAGATATTAATAACACTGATTTTAATTTGATGACAATTATTACCATCATCGTCCTTGATCAAGATGGTTGTCACATCAGGAATGCCTATGGCTACTCCTGAAGCACTACTTGTAACAGTCAATTTGAAGGTCTCATCTAACTCATCAATCAAGTCTTCTGTCACGGAAATAGTGAGAGTGACTCTAGTTGCACCAGCTGGGAAGGTCACAGTTGTAATATTGAAGACATAGTCATCAGGAGCTGTAAAAAGAGAATGGTAAAGTGGTAGAAATGGTTTTATCTATTTTAGGACTTGCTTACCAACTGCTGTTATGTCCATGGCAGTCACAGTAACATCATATGCAAATGAAGCTGGTTCTGACGAGTTCAGTGCAACAACTATGGATCCGTCTGATTCAGTCAACATGTACATATCTTGTTCCCAAGTCACAACAACCACTACATTCATCAGACGGGGAAGACACAGTTGGTAGTGACATACTGTCGCATGTGTGAATAACACATTCACTCACATCCTTCAGCTATGGTCACATAGGCAACATCAGGATCACCAACCATCACATCGGGCTGATCTCCTGGAATGCTCAGGGTGGCCTTAAAGTCTTCAGGTAATTCAAACAAGCCATCTTCAATAATGCTTACAGGAACTGTGCCAGTAGTTTCTCCAGCAGGGATGGTAACATTAAAGCTACCTCCCATGTAGTCAAGTGAATCTGGAAGTAATTAAAGTATTAAAGACTTTGTTATTAAAATAGACTATAGTACGTATACCTTCAGCAGTAATGTCCATAGTGGTAACTGTCACAATGACATCCTTGGCTGGTACCTTATCCACCACTATGGTCAGTGGAACTGAGGCGCCTTCACTGGTGGTGTAGTTCTGGGGACTGAAGCTCACCGTGATGACTGAAGATAGGAGAAATAGATATTAATAACACTGATTTAAGTTTGATGACATTTATTACCATCATCGTCCTTGATCAAGATGGTTGTCACATCAGGACTGCCTATGGCTACTCCTGAAGCACTATTTGTAACAGTCAATTTGAAGGTCTCATCTAATTCATCAATCAAGTCTTCTGCCACGGGAATAGTGAGAGTGACTCTAGTTTCACCAGCTGGGAAGGTCACTACTTCACTACTAAATACGTAGTCATCAGGATCTGCAGATGTAAATAGAGAAAGGATACAGCATACGGCCACAGTCTTAATGTATACAAGCTATTGGCCTTAAAGTACACCAGATGTGCTTACCAACTGCTGTTATGTCCATGGCAGTCACAGTAACATCATATGCAAATGAAGCTGGTTCTGACGAGTTCAGTGCAACAACTATGGATCCGTCTGATTCCGTCAACATGTACATATCTTGTTCCCAAGTCACAACAACCACTACATTCATCAGACGGGGAAGACACAGTTGGCAGTGACATACAGTTGCATGTGTGAACAGCACATTCACTCACATCCTTCAGCTATGGTCACATAGGCAACATCAGGATCACCAACCATCACATCGGGCTGATCTCCTGGAATGCTCAGGGTGGCCTTAAAGTCTTCAGGTAATTCAAACAAGCCATCTTCAATAATGCTTACTGGAACTGTGCCAGTAGTTTCTCCAGCAGGAATGGTAACATTAAAGCTACCTCCCATGTAGTCAAGTGAATCTGGTAGTAATTAAAGTGTTAGAGTTAACTAAAGACTTTGTTATTAAAATAGACTATAGTACGTATACCTTCAGCAGTAATGTCCATAGTGGTAACTGTCACAGTGACATCCTTGGCTGGTACCTTATCCACCACTATGGTCAGTGGAACTGAGGCCCCTTCACTGGTGGTGTAGTTCTGGGGACTGAAGCTCACCGTGATGACTGAAAATAGGAGAAATAGATATTAATAACACTGATTTTAATTTGATGACAATTATTACCATCATCGTCCTTGATCAAGATGGTTGTCACATCAGGAATGCCTATGGCTACTCCTGAAGCACTACTTGTAACAGTCAATTTGAAGGTCTCATCTAACTCATCAATCAAGTCTTCTGTCACGGAAATAGTGAGAGTGACTCTAGTTGCACCAGCTGGGAAGGTCACAGTTGTAATATTGAAGACATAGTCATCAGGAGCTGTAAAAAGAGAATGGTAAAGTGGTAGAAATGGTTTTATCTATTTTAGGACTTGCTTACCAACTGCTGTTATGTCCATGGCAGTCACAGTAACATCATATGCAAATGAAGCTGGTTCTGACGAGTTCAGTGCAACAACTATGGATCCGTCTGATTCTGTCAACATGTACATATCTTGTTCCCAAGTCACAACAACCACTACATTCATCAGAAGGGGAAGACACAGTTGGTAGTGACATACTATCGCATGTGTGAATAACACATTCACTCACATCCTTCAGCTATGGTCACATAGGCAACATCAGGATCACCAACTATCACATCGGGCTGATCTCCTGGAATGCTCAGGGTGGCCTTAAAGTCTTCAGGTAATTCAAACAAGCCATCTTCAATAATGCTTACTGGAACTGTGCCAGTAGTTTCTCCAGCAGGAATCGTAACATTAAAGCTACCTCCCTCGTAGTCAAATGAATCTGGCAGTAATTAAAGTGTTAGAGTTAACTAAAGACTTTGTTATTAAAATAGACTATAGTACATATACCTTCAGCTGTAATGTCCATAGTGGTAACTGTCACAGTGACATCCTTGGCAGGAACCTTATCCACCACTATGGTCAGTGGAACTGAAGCGCCTTCACTGGTGGTGTAGTTCTGGGGACTGAAGCTCACCGTGATGACTGAAGATAGGAGAAATAGATATTAATAACACTGATTTAAGTTCGATGACGCTTATTACCATCATCGTCCTTGATCAAGATGGTTGTCACATCAGGACTGCCTATGGCTACTCCTGAAGCACTACTTGTAACAGTCAATTTGAAGGTCTCATCTAACTCATCAATCAAATCATCCATCACGGGAATAGTGAGAGTGACTCTAGTTTCACCAGCTGGGAAGGTCACTACTTCACTACTAAATACGTAGTCATCAGGATCTGCAGATGTAAATAGAGAAAGGATACAGCATACGGCCACAGTCTTGATGTATACAAGCTATTAGCCTTAAAGTACACCAGATGTGCTTACCAACTGCTGTTATGTCCATGGCAGTCACAGTAACATTGTATGCAAATGAAGCTGGTTCTGACGAGTTCAGTGCAACAACTATGGATCCGTCTGATTCAGTCAACATGTACATATCTTGTTCCCAAGTCACAACAACCACTACATTCATCAGACGGGGAAGACACAGTTGGTAGTGACATACTGTCGCATGTGTGAATAACACATTCACTCACATCCTTCAGCTATGGTCACATAGGCAACATGAGGATCACCAACTATCACATCGGGCTGATCTCCTGGAATGCTCAGGGTGGCCTTAAAGTCTTCAGGTAATTCAAACAAGCCATCTTCAATAATGCTTACAGGAACTGTGCCAGTAGTTTCTCCAGCAGGGATGGTAACATTAAAGCTACCTCCCATGTAGTCAAGTGAATCTGGCAGTAATTAAAGTGTTAGAGTTAACTAAAGACTTTGTTATTAAAATAGACTATAGTACGTATACCTTCAGCAGTAATGTCCATAGTGGTAACTGTCACAATGACATCCTTGGCTGGTACCTTATCCACCACTATGGTCAGTGGAACTGAGGCGCCTTCACTGGTGGTGTAGTTCTGGGGACTGAAGCTCACCGTGATGACTGAAGATAGGAGAAATAGATATTAATAACACTGATTTAAGTTCGATGACGCTTATTACCATCATCGTCCTTGATCAAGATGGTTGTCACATCAGGACTGCCTATGGCTACTCCTGAAGCACTACTTGTAACAGTCAATTTGAAGGTCTCATCTAACTCATCAATCAAATCATCCATCACGGGAATAGTGAGAGTGACTCTAGTTTCACCAGCTGGGAAGGTCACTACTTCACTACTAAATACGTAGTCATCAGGATCTGCAGATGTAAATAGAGAAAGGATACAGCATACGGCCACAGTCTTGATGTATACAAGCTATTAGCCTTAAAGTACACCAGATGTGCTTACCAACTGCTGTTATGTCCATGGCAGTCACAGTAACATTGTATGCAAATGAAGCTGGTTCTGACGAGTTCAGTGCAACAACTATGGATCCGTCTGATTCAGTCAACATGTACATATCTTGTTCCCAAGTCACAACAACCACTACATTCATCAGACGGGGAAGAAACAGTTGGTAGTGACATACAGTCGCATGTGTGAATAACACATTCACTCACATCCTTCAGCTATGGTCACATAGGCAACATCAGGATCACCAACCATCACATCGGGCTGATCTCCTGGAATGCTCAGGGTGGCCTTAAAGTCTTCAGGTAATTCAAACAAGCCATCTTCAATAATGCTTACAGGAACTGTGCCAGTAGTTTCTCCAGCAGGGATGGTAACATTAAAGCTACCTCCCATGTAGTCAAGTGAATCTGGCAGTAATTAAAGTGTTAGAGTTAACTAAAGACTTTGTTATTAAAATAGACTATAGTACGTATACCTTCAGCAGTAATGTCCATAGTGGTAACTGTCACAATGACATCCTTGGCTGGTACCTTATCCACCACTATGGTCAGTGGAACTGAGGCGCCTTCACTGGTGGTGTAGTTCTGGGGACTGAAGCTCACCGTGATGACTGAAAATAGATGATATAGATATTAATTACATTGATTTAAATTTTATGACAATTATTACCATCATCGTCCTTGATCAAGATGGTTGTCACATCAGGAATGCCTATGGCTACTCCTGAAGCACTACTTGTAACAGTCAATTTGAAGGTCTCATCTAATTCATCAATCAAGTCTTCTGTCACGGAAATAGTGAGAGTGACTCTAGTTTCACCAGCTGGGAAGGTCACAGTTGTGATATTGAAGACATAGTCATCAGGAGCTGTAAAAAGAGAATGGTAAAGTGGTAGAAATGGTTTTATCTATTTTAGGACTTGCTTACCAACTGCTGTTATATCCATAGCAGTCACAGTAACATCATATGCAAATGAAGCTGGTTCTGATGAGTTCAGTGCAACAACTATAGATCTGTCTGATTCCGTCAACATGTACATATCTTGTTCCCAAGTCACAACAACCACTACATTCATCAGACGGGGAAGACACAGTTGGTAGTGACATACTGTCGCATGTGTGAATAACACATTCACTCACATCCTTCAGCTATGGTCACATAGGCAACATGAGGATCACCAACTATCACATCGGGCTGATCTCCTGGAATGCTCAGGGTGGCCTTAAAGTCTTCAGGTAATTCAAACAAGCCATCTTCAATAATGCTTACAGGAACTGTGCCAGTAGTTTCTCCAGCAGGGATGGTAACATTAAAGCTACCTCCCATGTAGTCAAGTGAATCTGGCAGTAATTAAAGTGTTAGAGTTAACTAAAGACTTTGTTATTAAAATAGACAATAGTACGTATACCTTCAGCAGTAATGTCCATAGTGGTAACTGTCACAATGACATCCTTGGCTGGTACCTTATCCACCACTATGGTCAGTGGAACTGAGGCGCCTTCACTGGTGGTGTAGTTCTGGGGACTGAAGCTCACCGTGATGACTGAAAATAGGTGAAATATTGTAAAAATTAATTAAGTTACTCAAATAATGAATAAGATAATTAATACCGTCATCATCTTTTATCAGAACTGTGGTTACATCAGGATCTCCTTCAGTTATGTTAACAAAACCGTCATCAACAAACACAGTCAATTTGAAGGTTTCATCAATCTCATCAACATCATCAGTTAACACTGGAATGGTTAGTGATCTGGATCGTGTCCCAATTGTAAATGTAACAATCTGATCTTCAAATGTATAATCACTATTTTCTGATCAATGAAAGAAATGTATTCAACCAATCAATCATGCAATGTATTATTTTAGGTGGAGGGCCTATTAACCAAATTGGCTATATTGGCTTACAAGGAACCCACAACAATGCCTGTATGTAATAAAATTATAGGACATAACAAAGAAATATAATATTATGATTTTGATTATTGATTGAAAAATTACACAAATAATGTCAGATGAGATATACAACAGTTAAACTAGAAATGTCTTGGTGATTGAATTACGTATATATTATATTATGCAGATTGGAATATGAATGTTATTACAAGTTTACACACTTTTGTTGACATCGTAAATGTATACATATTTAAAAGCCTTACCAATAGCTGTTATGTCCATTGCCCTAACTGTGACATTGAAATCAAAGGCTGCTTCACCGGAGGCCAGTAAAGTAACTATTATTTCTCCATCTGATTCACTCAACATGTACATTTCCTCTTCCCACATGACAGTGATTGCTAACAAAATAAAAAATAACAACAGCTTTAATTATTAATGGCACAACCGAATATTAATCACTTACTGTCATCATTTATGATAGTAACTGTTCCTTCAACATTTCCAACCTCAATTTCACCAATAATAATAGCTTCCTGATCACCGGGTATAATGACCCTAATTGAAAATGGTTCATCAGGCTCCACAATTTCATCATTTCTTATGGTGATTTCGAAACACTTTGTTAATTCATTTCCTTCAATGGTCAGTTCATCTGGACTAGACTGACCCACAAAGTCTACATCAGCTGTATACAGAATGTCCATACTGAGATTAATAACAGTATAATAAAATAAGTATATGTACGTACAGTACTTCTAAATTTTAATTGTCTTTATAACTTGTTAATTAAAATATATACGTATTATATATGCTTTTGTATATTAAAGTTTATATATATACAAGAAATCTACAATTTAATAACACTAGTAAGTATATAAATTTATACATAAACGGTTCCATATTATTTATATATAATGTATAGTCTGGATAAGTATAATCTATCTTTTGACTCAAAAATAAATTTCACATATCAGAACTGCTACTTATCAGAATACATCGTCCATTACATAACATCAAAGAATACAGCCCATCAGTTTATTTAGTATGCATTAAGTAGGTATGTACTTTGGCTGGGACAGAGATACTTATTCAGTTTATTGTGCTAAGCAAGTTTGAGTTCAATGGACACCACAGTACGTACAATGTCATGTTACATTTCTTTATTACACTGTATACAAGAGGTTGTTTTAGCTTAACTTACATGTAGCTCCAATCACATCTGTAAACAGGAAGAAAAGTTAATATAATTCAATGCAGACAGATTGGTACACCACAAGTAGATGTTGTTCAATGTGAAATAAAAATGGCAACTACAATTAAGTTAGGGGTTGGGGGGAACCCAACCATATCAGCTATTATCAAACACCACGCAAGGATTCTTGACACTTACAAACAATCTGTCTTTAAGCCTTCTAGAAAATGATTTACAAAAAGAACTTGTGGTATCTTAAAAGTTGATCGAAGAATTTTAACTAGTGTGTCGGATTTGCACCATAAACCAGTTATGAAAATTCATACGTGGTTTTGTTAAGGTGAAACTCCAACTATGCATTTCAGCTTTAAGGGTTTGACTGTGTACATACAGTACATACGTACGCATAGTATGCCAACTTACCATCTCCTGTCCCAGTTGTCTCAAATATTTCCAAGCTGACAGTGATATCTCTTGATGATGGGCCAGACTTTACCAAACACACTTCTACAACTGGCTGGTTTTCAATGATGTCATATGTTGTGGATTCGATGGATACAGTAATTATGGCTAGTGGGTTTAAGAAATTAAAAATTATAGTGTAAGAGGAGAAATAAGCCAGTACTGGTAAAATTACATTAATAAGGCTACAAGAACTACATAGATATGTGCAACGTGTGTATATAGATATATAGCATATAATTATCCTTAGTTCATATACGTACATACTGTATATACACATATATTTGTATATACGTACATGTACCGTAGTGGGTATACGTACATCTAGTTAGTAGAATGAAACTATATACAACTACACAAAGTATGTTAAGGTACGTACAGAGAGTACGTACATATATTCAATGATAGCACATATACACATACGTGTATATACCCAAGGGTTAGTGTATATTATCTTCATGTACGTACGTAGGTAATTAGTAATTTAATCAGTTTGAATGGATTTGTTTAGATGATTATGAATTGATTAACTACCACCTTACGTTCATCATCTGTAATGGTCACATTAGCAATGTTAGGAACACCTAGGATCACATTCTTATCTGCTGAGGCAGACGGAACCACCAGCTGAAGCATGAAGTATTCAGTCAATTCAAATATAGCATCATTGATGATTGGAATAACAAAGGAAGTGTTCACATTACCAGCTGGCACTGTAATATTGAACTGTTTACCAGTCCAATCAAAAGATTCTAAAGAGACAAAACAATAAAGAACCTGTAAAAATAATGCTCAAATATATTAATTCTCTAAAAAGCTTAAACTACAAATGAATGAATTTGAATTTATTATTTCAATATGTCACTCACTGCATGGTTGTATATTAAAGTTGATACTGAATTTTATTTTCAATGTTTAGTTTTTCATCTCACTTATTTATTGTAAAATACATACCTAACTTATATAATATGAATTTGAAATAATTATAAGTATGGTATATAATTGTATTTCATTGCTGAAGAAGGCTTCTGGGTTGAAATGGTTATATAATCCTTGTATTAATGACGTTAATACCGGGAAAAAGTAGCCTTTCATCTAAGACACGGGATACAGCATATACGTATTTCAGAGATTGTTCCGAGCAATCCAGAACAGTTAGCAACAAATACCACTTATCATTTCATATGGTATTGTACATATATGCATGAGTCTTCCGGTCCTTTGCTCCTTACCTTGAGCTGTCCCATCAATTGCAAGTACGGTCAGTTGGTAATCCATATCTGCTGCATGTGATGCCAGAATCACAACATTCAAGAGTGGCCCCATTTCATCTACACTGTACATTGACCTCTCAAACATAACAGTGATGTCTGTATACAAACAATTCAATGGAAAATATAATATGACTTTATGCTGATATAATACAATGTATTATACTGCTATATAGTGTATATGTAATTGTCACAGTCTAGAGGCGAGTAGAATAGAATTAGGCAATGGGATATTACTGTTTTACTCCATTGCAATGGGATTCGGGCAACCCAGGATTGATATAGCTAATGAAGAGAAGAAATGCATAAGATTTGATGACTAAAGAAACTCCCAATAACAATGAAAATGAATGCACAAGATTTGCTTCACTTCCTGCAAAAACTTTACATCCTCGTTAATCCACAATTTACAGTGAATACAGTAGATAATGTCTCCATTATCAACCCATTGCTATGGCAATTGGGGTATGGCTAAATTTATAAGAACATTAAAAATGTAGTTAAAGTAGGGATGACAGTGCCTGCAACAGTGACTGGCATATCTGGAAAAAAAAGTATCGAAACTAAACAGTGATCATATGGTAAGACTAACAGTCGGGTGACTAGGTGTATATAGTTAACATACGTATAAAGATGGTTAAATTATTTAATATCTTACTGGTGTCATCAATAATATCAACAATGGCAGTATCAGGTGATCCAGGCTCTATACCCATGGCCCTCATGTCATCAGACACCGAGATGACTGCAGTAAACATTTCCACTCCTTCAACGGGATCATTTTCAAAAGTGCTAAAGTTAACCGTTGACATCTGACTGCCCACCTCAAAAATGACAACCTTCATACCACCCTCATAATCACTTGGACCTATGTAGTATTAAAAAGAGCCATTTATACCAATGTTCCATTCAATTTACATATGTGTGGATATATATATAGAAATAAGTACAGTATATACACTTCATAGCAATATGTATGTATATGTTCAGCAAAAATGTGTTGACAGGATACAAGTGAAAGGACACAAATTGCTTAAACATACTCTCTGCACTGCCGTCATTGGCTGTTACTATCACACTGAACCTCTTTTGAACTTCAGTATCAGTCTTTAGTGTAAGAATTGCAACATCACCCTCAGTGTATACATAGACCTCAGGATCAAAGTATACAAGCACGCCTATGGAGAATGAAGAAAAGGAATGTATGGCTGCTCATTCTTAACGTACATAAGTATATATATGGTACTAAAAAAGCTTTCACGAGTTTCTATAAATACATTCTGTGCATATATACATGCTATATATTGGTATAGAGGTTTGGTCCATTTTAACATACTGGTGGCATCATTAATTGTCACTGTGGCCATGGAAGGAATTCCTTCCACAACCTGACCGGTGTACTGTGGAGGAACTGATAGTGTTGCATTGAAGGTCTCATCATTCTCCAGCACATTATCCAATGAGGTACGGATCTCCAATGTGGACCGTCCAGTGTCATTAGGAGAGGGGTCAAAGGTCACAAAATACCCACCTTCAGTATAGTCATCAGGAGCTATGTACAAAGTGTCAGTAAATTATAGTTTTAGAATACATCATGAGAATATATGTATAGACTATATGAGAATACACCATATGAGAATACACCATATGAGAATACACCATATGAGAATACACCATATGAGAATACACTATATGAGAATACACTATATGAGAATACACTATATGAGAATACACTATATGAGAATACACTATATGAGAATACACTATATGAGAATACACTATATGAGAATACACTATATGAGAATACACTATATGAGAATACACTATATGAGAATACACTATATGAGAATACACTAAGAGACAGGTAAATAATCTTACCAATGGCCTCTACATTGATAGTATCTACATTGATTGTAAACCCAAATGAATATGGAATGTTAGTAACAAGAACCAACACTGCTGATTGTCCTTCCATGACATCATACAGAGCCGGATCAAATCTAACAGTTAGAACTACAGATACAATAAAGATTAAACATTATCTTAAATCAATATCAAAGTGTATCATAAAATATAAATTTCATTGACTGCATATTTATATATATACTCACCTTCGTCATCAATTATTTGGACTGTTGCAACATCATCATCACCAATTATCACCCTATCAGACACACTGGTGGATACAAGTGTTACAGAGAATTCTTCTGGTAGTTCTGCTACTGTGTCATTGATAATTGGTATATCAAAACTTGCACTTGCTTGTCCCGCTATAAAGTCTACAGTTATGATATTTCCCTCGTAATCACTTCCAATTACAGCAGTGATGTCTGAATATGACAGAGTCACTGAGAAGGGGAAATCATAGCTGGTGGATGATGTAACCAAGGTAACAGTTGCTACTCCATCATTCTCTGACACACTGTAAGTATCTGGATCGAATTCAACTTCAATGGCTGTAAATATAGAAGAAAGTCGTTTATATACCATGGGTGAAAGAAGATTCAGTATACGTATGCAGAGACAGTCTAAAAGAAGGACTCACTGTCATCATCAATTATTTCGACTGTTGCAACATCATCATCGCCAATTACCACCCTATCAGACACATTTGTGGATACAAGAGTTATAGAGAATTCTTCTGGTAGTTCTGCTACTGTGTCATTGATAATGGGTACATCAAAGCTGGCACTTGCCTGTCCCGCTATAAAGTCTACAGTTATAATATTTCCCTCGTAATCACTTCCTACTAGAGCAGTGATGTCTGAATATGACAGAGTCACTGAGAAGGGGAAATCGTAGCTAAAGGATGATGTAACCAATGTAACAGTTGCTACTCCATCATTCTCTGACACACTGTAAGTCACTGGATTAAATTCAACTTCAATGGCTGTAAAGTAAGAACAAAGGTATTTCAATTCTATTCTAGAATGAAGGTTCAGTTTAGAAGCTCGCTTCTTCATAAAAGAATAACAACTCACCATCATCATCAATTATTTCAACTGTTGCAACATCATCATCACCTACCAATACATTAGCTGGTTCACTTGTGGATACAAGTGTTACAGAGAATTCTTCTGGTAGTTCTGCTACTGTGTCATTGATAATGGGTACATCAAAGCTGGCACTTGCCTGTCCCGCTATAAAGTCTACAGTTATAATATTTCCCTCGTAATCACTTCCAATTACAGCAGTGATGTCTGAATATGACAGAGTCACTGAGAAGGGGAAATCATAGCTGGTGGATGATGTAACCAAGGTAACAGTTGCTACTCCATCATTCTCTGACACACTGTAAGTAACTGGATCGAATTCAACTTCAATGGCTGCATGGATGTAGAGAAAAACAAGTGCAGTCAATGATAGCATTGCACAATACCTAGGTATGCATGTATGCAAATATCCTGTTAAGAGAAGAGAAATCGTTTATGCAACAGGACATATAAACTTAAAACAAACCTGGTTCATTATCTGTAATGTTTACAAAAGCCAGGTCAGGTGAACCAGGTTGGACTCTATCAGATTGGCTTGTTGATATAATCATGACTTTAAAGAACTCGAGAAGTTCAAGAACGTCATCATCAGTTGTGTTTATTTCAAGTGTAGCCACTCCTAAACCTGCCAGAAAAGTTACCGTGTACTCCCCACTAGAATAGTCTGAGCTGTCAGCGGTGCCATCCATTGTCTGAAGGGTGACTGTAAAGTCAAACTGGTAGGCGGATGTGCTGGTAACAAGAGTGATTACAGCTGTGTTTCCTTCAGTAACAGAGTAGTTCTGTGGCTGGATGAACACCAACACTAAAAAAGAGACAAAATTACTCAAAAGAGCATTTGATATACGTACAGAACTGTTTGAGTGTAATATTAAAGGTAGAAAGATTAATCAAATAGATACACATACGAACATACATACATATACCAGAGGCAACTGAAAAGCAGACAGTGGCCATGGGACTGTACCAAATCAAGAATATTTATGTATGTTCAGTTCTCATATAATATCTATGCAACCGAAGAACTTACACTCATCATTATCTGAAATAAATACCGAAGCTTTGTTAGGCTGTCCTTCAAAGATCCTATTATTATTGTCATCAGCAGTTATCATCAACATTGATAGGAAATCCTCAGTCCTTTCTACAGTGTTATCATCAAGGGTGTTGACAACAAAGCTCGGGGTTTGGTCAGTGGAAGAAAAGGTTACAGTATAGGGAGATGAGCTGGAATCATAGTCAGATGGTGCTAAATGGATAGGATGGAAAGTATTTTAACGGTAAGACAAAAACTGAATGTTAAGTTTATGTAATTATTTCAGACTCTATTGTACTATAATGATTGAGAATTAAAAGAAAAGAATGTGTATATACATACGTATGTTACCTACCATACATTTAATAATACATACGTACGTATACTGGAGTATATTACGTAGTTCAGTGAGAGGGCTAATAATAAAGTCTGGCAATACAAATGAATGTCTACCTATTGCTGAGCCATTAAGAAGTACAATCTTGATGTCAAATGTTCTTTCAACTGTTGTGTTTGCTGCAAGAGATATTTCCACTGATCCACCTTCTGTAGTTGAGTAGTTTGATGGGTCAAAGAAAACAGAAATACTTGTATCATCATTGATGACGATACTGGCAACATCAGGAGACCCTGGTGATATTCTGACAGAACTGGTGCTGACAATGACTGCATTAAATGTCTCATCTCCCTCGTAAATAAGATCTGAAAGAGCACTGACAAAGAACATTCCCATTTGATCTTCGACTGTAAAGTTAACCACTATATCTCTCCCATCAAATGTATAGTCGCTACCAGCTAAAAATCAAATGTCACAAAAATACAATAATCATCCAAATACATTATTATATCTTAATATAGTAAACTGAATAAAAGATTGTACCACACATGAGTAGCTGAAGTGATACACAAGTAACTCAGTCATACATCATTAGCGGGGCAAAACATGAAAGAAGTAATTGATAAATTACAGTGAATAATTAGCTATAGATAGAAGAATAGTAGAAAGGAGAAACCAAGTTGCCTTAAGTTCCAACTTCCTCCCAGAAAATATATGGCTATTTGTAATGCAAAATCAAACTCAGAGAGAATGCTTCAAAAACCAGAGCACTCTCCCACTGATAATGTACCATATATCATTATAATTTATACTTACCGAGAGTAGTTATATCAGTCAAGGTAACATTCACTGAGAAGGGGATCTCATACTCTTTGTTGGCTCTGAGGAAGATAAGTTGGTTCTCTCCTTCTCTGACAGTGTACTGACTGGGATCAAAGAACACTTCAAGATCTACAACAAATACGGCAACACAGCAAATTACTAATATTGACTGTATACATATATATACGTATATAGTACTTATATAATGTAGATGAGCCTTACAGTATGATATATAATGTAGAATGATTAAAAAGATTAAAGGAAGGATAAGAAAACATACATAGGTATACATATATATATAAACTAAAATAGTTACTGCAATAGCTTTCACTTAAACTTTATGTTAACACGCATTGATCTATAAAGACAGAACATTAAGGGAGTATAATAGGGGGAAATCTGTTTAATTCTCTATAAACTCTAAAGTCAAGAGATGGACCATCATGAGAATGATCACTCCTCAGCTGATTATAACTGACACAAAATTAAATAAACAACAAATAGACATAAATCATAATGGGATATAATAAAGAAACTCTATAATTCATAAACTTTTATACTCATAGAACTAACATACCATCAACATCCATAATCTCCACCGTGGCGACAACAGGTGACCCTGGTAGGATATTTTGATCCTGAAATGTTTCCTGAATTGAGAGTGTTAAAGTGTATGATTCCAGGCCTTCGAAAATCCCATCTGAGATAATTAATTGTGTGAAGTTGAACATGGACTGTCCTGCCATAACAGTAAAATTGAGACTTTCTGGGACAGGATCAACAGGATCAAATCCAGAGCCAACCAAGACGTCCTCTCCATAGTCAAATCCAACTACGTATAATTGTAAAACATTTCAGCTATTCATTATATATATATGTATGATAATATGTACATGTATATGCATGTATAATCATCACTATAATATTGCATGTACTGTATATGTATGTCACAAGAATGTTACACTTGAGAAAAGGTTGCCTATTTGTATTGATATATTGGGCCAAGGATTCACAGAAGATCAAGATAAAGAAAAAGACAAGACTCCTAGGATCACTGATGAAGGGTAGAATTCCCAGAAACGGTCGTCTGACCCAGTGTAGAAGAAGATGAAAGAAGGGAAAAGAAGGAAGAAAAGACTCCTGTATCTTCATCCAAAGCTCTCTTCAGGTTTAGTTCCCCTATAGGCTCTTTTACAGAATAGGCATAGCATGTAGGAAAATGGTATCTTAGATTTTTCATATATTAAATAGATATACAAATAGGTATTAGAGGATGTGTATGATGAAATAAAAACACTGGCTCTAGTTACTTTGTGTCACTTTCTTCTATCCACTACTCATTCTTACATACGTATAGTACGTACTTTGACCTAATTATTGGCTTGAGTCATAATTTGTAAGTGAAGAACTAGAATAAAGATCAAGAGCTAGTCTGTATAATTTTATATGAATAATTTACCTCGGTGAAGTTTAAAGGTACTACTGTATACATGTACATTAATTTTTCTCTTATCACATTAATGCAAATAACGCTCAAAAGTAGAATAGAGAATAGTAGTAGAAAATGTGCTTACATTTTGCAGAACCATCAGTTGGTGTTACAGTTACAGTATAGTCAAATGAAGCCTGTCCAGAAGCTATTATCTTTATAGACCCTTCTCCAATGTTCTCTGGCCACTGGTAAAGAGACATCTCAAACATTACTCTCAACTCTACAATGACAACAGGAAATTACGTACATTAAACCTCAAATTTCTGTAGGTATGTACGTACATACATACATACCCTAACCCCTTATTGTTTCCTACATACGTACATACATAAGTACATGAATATAATATTTATGTACTTATATCCATAAAGAAGTATTAGTCTAAGAAAATAAAGTTATTGATTAAGGTGCTTCGTGTATACGTAAGCAGTCTACAAAAAATAGCAAGTTGACACTTGATATCATAGACATGAAGCAATATGATCCTATATCTTTGATGCTACTAGGCTTTTTTTACAAATATTCACTAAACAACCAGTTTGTACATATCCGCGCATGTACGTATAGTAAGAAAAGATAGCAAAAAATAAGACTTTTAAAAGGCTATGTCTGGTACAGTAACAGAGTTGTTGGCCATTAAAGTTAGCAGACATAATCTAAGTAATTATTTATAAAATAGGAAAAAAATGAAAAACACATCCAAGGTTAATTGTGTTCCTCTATCACATGCTACTCACACACTAGTACATATTGCTACAGTAACACCCACTAACCGTCATCATTCCTAATTGTTATCAAGGCTCTGTCTCGATTGTCAATGACAATCACTCCTGGTTGATTAGCTGTGTATGATAAAATTGCTTCAAACAGTTCATCTCTTTCCACTAAAAGTTCGTCAATAACAGGAATAGTAATCTGAATGCTCTGCTGGTTGGCTGGTATTGTAAATTCTCGTGGAAACAAGCTTGAGTTAAAGTCAACTCCATCTACGTACACATCAAATATTGATAGATACCTTTAAATTTTGTATTGTATGTTAAACAAAGTGGAGAACATTTTATAAGTGTAAGCTAGCCAATATAGGAACCACTGTGATTATTTATTTCTACATATGTATAAAACAGAAGCATATACTGTATGTATAATAATACACAATTCAAGGGTATATCAACTTATTAAAATACGTATGCATGTACGTACATATATACATATACATAAGAAATGTGTACATATATATGTTAGCATCTCCGTTAAAACACTTACCTACAGCTGTCATTAATGAAGGTAGACCTATGAAAAAGAAGTGGACAGAAGTCAGAGTCAATCTAGTGTCAATATATACGTATTTTACATAATACTCATTTGTAAGGGAATATCGCAAGTACAGATGAATATAGTTAAATTAACAATTAACAGTAATTATTGTTCATATATGCAATTGTGCTACATATGTATGTGCGTATGTACCAAAGACTTCTCGAACATCAATGGTGAATGGAATTGGCTGTGGATATGTGGCATTAAGGGTCACTGTAAGTGTTACAATAGCCTCATTCTCAAATATGCTCAAAACAGTGCTCTCAAAGGACAGACCAACAAACACTGGAAAATAAAGAAAGAGAATATTAGACAGTGATTATGATATACAAGTTACAATACATCACTAATTCAGTTATATGACCTATAAATCATACAAAAAACTAGTAAGATTATGAAGCTTTCTAATATGAGATGAGCTGCTTATGAACCATATTCTTCATATTAGGTATATACACTTCAGGAAGTGATCAAAGGCCGAGTACATAAATATTAAATAAACAATCTCTTGCCTACAGGGTATGCTACACTCTACTACAGGTCACAGTTCAATATTATGATTATGTTGGAGTTTGATCCTTGACATATATGTAATGATCATGATTAACTGTGGCAAATATAATTCTGCTCCGACAAGGTAGCTGTCTATATCTACAAATATATATGTACCTACACACATATGTTTGAAGTTTAAGGGATTTACTTACAATCATCATCAGTTATCTCTATCAATGGTTGCTGGGGCTGCCCAATTGCAACATTATCGGTGTTGTTAAGAAGAAAGAGATCAGCATTGAAGTACTCTTCATTTTCAGGTAAAGCATCGTCAACAATACCAATGACAAATGTTTGTGAGGTAACTCCCGTTGGAAATGTTATCACTCTAGACCCAACTGCCCCATAATCATCACCAGCTATTAGAAGAAATGGGTAATACAAATGCATGAATATAAAGTGATAACCAAACCACAAGTTATTCAAATCAAACATCATGAAGAGGGAAAAACACAAAACAAGCATTTGTTGGAAATTTAACTGATTACGACCATCAATGCTTGGCCATTCAGCTACGTACGTACATACAATTGTCATATATGATAATTTATTATTTTGCTATTTACACTAGTAGTTAGTGATGCCTGCATTTCTGGTATGAAGTGGTCACATATTACCTGTTGCTGCATCTCCAACTGATACATTGAGAAGGTTCAGTGTGCGTACTCCAACTGATATATCTACTGTGGTCAGACCCTCAAGAATCAACTCCAATGCCACCGACCGTTCACTTTCACTAACTGTATAGAAATCCATGGCATATCGTACCAAGACCTCTATAATAGATTAAAAGCAAAATTGTTGATGTGAATCAAATCCCTGCAGGTAGTGGCACTGATATATTCTCACTGTCATTATCGACGATGTCTACAGGAACTACATTATTATCTCCAATCAATACTCTCCCTGGAAGTGAAGTGCTCAATATTTCACAGACAAAGTTCTCAATTCCTTCAACGATGTCATCATCTAATATTTGTATACTAATGGGAAATGAATCAGTTGGATCAGTAACAAAATCTTCATCCTCAACTGGAAAATCGATGGTTACAGATGTCACAGCTACAAAGTCCTCTCCACCTAATGGGAACACCAGAGATCATATATGACCAACAGTATGACAGTGAATTACAAAAATTTGGCTAAATATCATAAGAAACTGACTTAATGCTGATCCATTTCTGCAACCAATTGTAGCACTAATTGGTCGCGCATACAGACCATCAACTTGAAGAGTGAGTGTGAGATTTTGCTCTCCTTCGATGACAGAGTATGAACTTTCTTTAAAATTGACTGTAACCTCTATATAATGTGTTAAACATTGAGAATGTTGTAAAGAGAAGAAAACGTTTATTTTTCCACAAATGTTACTGACCATCATTATCCTGAATGATAATGTATGTTACATTTGGCTGAGCTTTCAAAATTTTGTATGTATCTGCCACATCTGATGGAAAGTCAAATATTCCAAAAGCTATTTCATCAAACTCCAGTATAGAGTCATCCTCAATGGTTAATGTTGTGGTTGATTTCTGCATGTTGGCTCTAAAGTTGAAATCATTTCTTGTTTGTCTGATATCACCAAAAGCTGCATGGATGGATGAAAAGAATAACGAATGAGTTGTAGGACGGATGGGTAGATGAATTAATAGAAGGATGGATGGATGGTTAAAATATTGATGAGTGAAAGAAAAGGTACATAGATGGATTAATGGTTGGTGAATGGGTGGGTGTGTGGACTAGAGGGTAATGATATGTAAGTGAAATTGAGTAAGGAGCATTCTTACATGGTAATACTCTTGCTAATGTGTATTGTACTCCCTTGTATTCAACAAGGTTGATGTCTTTAGGTCCAAACGGACTTTGTACGGTAATGCTTTGAATGCCGTTTGAAATTCTATCTAATCCTTCTGTTCTTGTGATTGCTCTGGGTTCTCCTTCCAAGGTGACCAATCTCTCCAGAATTGCAGTAGTTACAAGTGATACATTAACATTCCCATCATCCTCCCTGAAAATATATTCTTCTCTTTCCCAAGCAACATTTAACACTAAGTTAAAGAATTACACACCATATATAGTCATCCTTACCCATGCTATGGAACATGTACCAGACTAAAATTATGCATAACCAAGGAGATATTAAAACAAGTTAATCATAATTATTCTATACGTACGTATATAGTTAGAAAAAAGGAGAAAAGCATTCAATAAAAATCACAACTGGAAGGCAGCTGGTTTTGATTACTAGTGCTCTGCCACTGAAGCATGATTTCCAAATTGTAATAATGTTCTAAACGTGTATACCTCTTATACCAAATAGTAGGTCCTCAATTCCTCCATTTCAAGAGTTTTTAAGTTATCTTCCAAGCAAAATGAAGCAATAGACATTACTTGCTAATGAGTAAACTAACCATCATTATCCTCTATGACAATTGTGGCCCTAACTGGTGTAACAGCCCTTATGGCATCCACTTCAGGAGCTAGAAACAGACAGACTAGAGACTCTCGTGGCTCTGTGATTTCATCATCAAATATTTGAATGGACAAGGGTCGGTCAGAAAAAGTGTTTAACTGGTCGGTACGTGAGAAGTTCACTCTTGTAGCAGTAACTAAGTAGTCTTGATCTGGAGTTGCTATAGATTGAACAAACAAGTGTAGAAGCACTTCTTTGTTGTGGTAGTGTAAGTCCACTTATGAAACAATTAATACGTATACATATTGACATTTATCACTTTAGAATAGAATTCTACTAGGTATATTTTGGTACAGGTACATAAGTTAAAGATATGTATACTACAATAATCATTTAAGAAGGCAGAGATTAACCTTGTATATACGTAAATAAAACTGAAAAATTACATGATTACCAATATCTCTTAAAATAACAGCTATATATAGTACATAAGTTGAAATATCCATCTACATTAAGAATCATATTAAAGATAAAGGCATTTTGTGAAGCTAGAGCAATGTATTATTGTTACTGGCATTCACTATTCATTATTATATAATAACAACCTCTTGTTTTATAGCCTAAGGATATACTTCTGGTACACTACTATAGTATGGGTACCATATCCAACCAACCTGCAATAACAGTAGCTGCCGTACTGGGGTCACATTCAACACCAGCAAAGATTTCCCTACTGTAAGCTCCAACTGATTTAGCAACTAGTCTAACTACGTCTGTTTCTCCTTCAGTAACTATGACTAGAGACTCATTCCAGCTCACCTCAACAACTTTAAAATATCAAGATTGCAATGAATCAAGTCATGCACTGAATACCATGTGATAATCAAACCACAAGTGATTATAATCAGTAAAACAGTATTTAATAGAAACATAATGGGAATTGATGCATGTGGTTATGTTTATCTACTCACAGTTCTCATCAATAATAATGACTTGGGCACGTTGATTGATGGTGTTGGGAGGGATCCTCACGCTACTACCTGCCCCACCAAGCAATCTCCAACCATTAATTTTGAGTCCAAATACTTCATCTCTCTCAAATGTTTCATCTTTTACAATGCTAATGACATAGTCAGAGGACTGGGCCTTCAATGATGTGAAGTTAACTGTGAAGATTTTTGAGTTTATGTCGCCAGTATCAACAAGATAATCACTTTCTGCAAATAAATAATACGGAGCGTTATGTAGGCACCTCAGCTGGTCTAATATTAGTGTTACGTGCATGGTCAAGTCACAACTACTAGATATATGCATACATTCACAGAAGATCAAGATAAAGAAAAAGATAAAGACTCCCAGGATCACTGATGAAGGGTGTCTGACCCAGTGGAGAAGAAGATGAAAGAAGGAAGAAAAGACTCCTGTATCTTCATCCAAAGCTCTCTTCAGGTTTAGTTCCCCTATAGGCTCTTTTACAGAATAGGCATAGCATGTAGGAAAATGGTATCTTAGATTTTTCATTGATCACAAAGTTGTCGCAGGACATAGGACTTCTAAAAGACCAAGAAGACAATGACTCAAGGGTCACTGATAAAGAGTGGAGTTTCTAGAAGCAGCTGTCTGGCCCAATGGTAAATAGGGAAGAGTTGACATAAATCATCCAGGAAAATGGTGTTAATTATTCAAATGTGCTATGAGACTGAAAAACAGCGAACGTAGATCGCAACATTTCTCTAGATCTAAAGAAAAGGCATTCAGGTGATCTTTATCCGCAGGTCGTTTTCGATAATATGATGCAAGCGATAATCGATGAACAGCTGTTAAAATAGGAACTGATGAAGCTATGTGACCGCTTTTTTAGATGGCTTCTTAAAGCGAGACGTGAGATTCGATAATTCATTCGTGAACGTCTCTTAAGCTATATAACGCAGTGAAACACATACACAGCTGCAGGTACAGTTCAACACACAGTAACGCAAATGCCCACCTTTCCAACTTAAGGTATTACGTATTAATAATAACGGTACGTAGTGCCTTTATATTCTATCCTATATGTAATACCCCAGTCGATGAATCACTAATTTTATTTAGCTCATCTACGTTCACCACAAATCGGTCAATTAGTTTAGAGTTTATATGTTTAACTATTACTTTATCCTCCAACTCACTCCAGATGTGAACCCTTAAATGTGACTTATAAACACTTGAGGTTGGTCTGTATTCGATTTATTAATCTCAGTTTTTGTACATGGAGCTTGTCACAATAATAAGAAAAAATGATTAATTATTACCTCTTGCATCAGGGACATCATAAAGTGAAAATTAAATTTAAAATGAGCTATACCCAGCAAGCTTGGGTGGCCAAATAGATAAGACAATCCTTTATCTTCACATCATATATATATATGTATGTGTTCACAATATACAGCAATCAAGGGTTGTCTCACCCTCATAATTAAATATCTGCATATATAAATCACATATGAATGACTAAACAACCAGATTACGTAGACATACGAAAGGTTGCTGGAAACTGTTGATTTCCAAGGTTCTCTGGTGTTAGGTCCTCAACAATCACATCGACCTCAATACTACCACTAAAAGGTGTGTTTGAAGGCACTGTGGACGCAGAAAGCCTGACTCTAATTCCTTCTCCTTCGGAAGTAGAATATTCAGACTGATCAAAAATTATACGAACTACAGAGAAAGTATAAATTCATAACTGACTAATATACATGAGACATCACTTTGTAGAAATAATTTGGATAAGAAAACAATTAGAGAAACACAGACTCACAAGTAGCTAGCTGCCCTTTTGTTAAGGTAATCACGGCTATCAACAATAGGAATACTACTGATGCTGCCTTCATCTCCACAAGGTATACTGCTGTTGCTGTACTCACTTGTAAACAATAAATAATAACATTTCTGTGAAGTGCAGATTTCTGAGGTTAAAAAGAACCATCACTCACCTTATACAAGCACCACCTATACCTTGATAGATCTTATTTTACAGTAGCATAAATTTTGGTATTTAAATATCAGAAGAATAGAAGGAATGCATTGATATTCACACTCTCTGGCTTCTGATGTTACTTACTAATGAGATGTTCGAAACATTGAATTCTTTGGCCTCAGAGAACACTAACATTCTATGTAGTGTTAAGACTATACTGATCATAACTAAATAATATATAGAATTAAAGTATGTACTTTAAATTGCTTAGGAATAGTATAGATGTACTGTACACCTAAAGATGTAAAGTACGTACTGAAATGTATACATGAATAATCTAATGTGCCATTTTCCTACATGCTATGCCTAATCAGCTGTTTGTTGAATGTTAATCCAAGCTATTGACTGAATGCTAGAGCTACCTTAGAACATCCATGGTTTAAAGCAACTGTTCTTCTACACTTAATACAACTGTGGAAGTCATTACATCTACATACATAGATTCACTCTCTACAGATAGAGCTGCCAGTACACTCTCATAATTTATAATTTGTGGTTGAGTGAATAACTCTAATTAATGGAACTTATAAGATGTCTTTTACCAAGTAGAGCTAACACAAAGATTGATAACAATAATTGAACAACTTTACTACTGGAACAATGATAAAGCAGATCTAAAACATATAGAGAAGAAGAGTAGAAAGTGGTCAAGTTGTAAGGCATCATTAAAGTGTCCAGGAGAATAATCTTTTTTTCCCTATTAGGTAACCTTTTTAATCTTTTAATTAGTATCTCTGTACCTGTTAACATGACATCAACTTTGGTGGTTTAACCATACAACTTCTATATCCATCCCTAAAGTAGGTTTTACTACATACTGTAACACGTATCTATGACATTGTGTTTAAACATGTTTGATAAGTTAAAGCAATAGTGCCTTCAAATGTTTCGTTTGCTGGTAAGCCTTAGTAATACATAAACTGTACCCAGCAACAGGAATATTATCAGAATGAAGTGGCACAACCACGTCACCTCTTAGTCTCGAAACCATTATAAAATAGGTTTGCAGGTATGTAAGTATATACTTCAACTGAACAATCTGAAAATATCCAAATATAGGGAGTGGGGGTATTTTTACAAATTTACATGGAAACTAGTTTCAGTTGACTTCAAAATTCATCACTCCATCTTTTTCTGGGTCTCTCTCAGGGTTTCCTTCCTGCTACTTACCTTCTCACTACTCTTTCCACTAAGCTAATTCTCTGTCACTCTCTTCCTTCACCCTTCTCTCCTCTCTTTACCTGTGCCACTAATGCTACACAAGTGAATGAATTTAAAATCATTATTCAGGCAGAAATGTAGAAGGACAGATTTTAAAAAGATCTCAGGTCATATTATCAGTAATGTAACTAAACATGGCTTCCATTTAACACATTCCTCTGGGAATAGAACAACAGTCAATTAAAGCTACTCTTTATTAAACTCTTTACACTTAAATGCAGATAGATTGTAGACTCAATACAAGGTACAGACATGATAATGAATTTCATGGGAGTGCTGTGTATGTGGATTAGATGAGGAACTGAGGCACACCTTACTTAGGCATGGCATCAGTTGATACTAAGGTTAGTTTCCAGGACAACCATTTGCAATAACAAAAGCATTGCTGTCAAGGTGACATAATATAGAGATGAGACACTGGGGGCTGCTCAATGTAGGGCTTCCTATCAGCTGGAAGGACATAAGAAATTCGGAATCTATACATCACCCACTGATTCTGGAACAAGTGAGGATGTATTCCATATACTTACAACACATATACAGTACATATGCCTTCATAATCAGACTGCTGTTGAATGATACACACTACAGGAGGAAAATGTTTTAAATGGTATTTCTAAAATGCATAACTCATATACAGTAAAGGAAGAGTTTCCATACATAAAAGTGATCTACAACTTTCCTACAAATAATTCTAGATCTGTAGTACAAACTTCTATAAGTTTCAAGATGAGATGTCTTCAGAACTACTATAAAAGATATACGTACTGTACGTAATGTAATAATGGAGAAAATGACAGTACACATTGTCTAACAGTTTAATTGGCTCTCTATCTGTATATAGTCTCATGTAGTAAGAGTAATAACAGCTCATTTTGTCCACATTATTAAAGACTGTGCATGCAAACTGGTGTTGTATCTGTGATAATTTGAGGGTGAAACAGTAATCTTATCTCTAACAGCTGTTGATTATGTGCAAGGGATATCTTACACCTTCAATTTTTTAAATAACATATACTGTACACAGCAGTGAACCAGTAAATGATATACAATTCAGAAAAACATCCCAAATCTCTGTGATATACTGTTACTGTTTGGAGTGTTGGAGCAGAGATAAACATATACAATGTAAATACCTCAATCCAAATGGTAAACTTAGCATCAAACAATTAAATAAAATACAAATATGTAATACGCAGGCAGTGTTTATAAACACTATATCTACTAAGGAACTGGTCTATTTTATAGAGTGAGGTGCATCTTCACTGAAGTGTCTAGTGTGACAAAACATAATAAAAGGCACAAAGTAAACACCTTATCTAGTAAAGTGCACTTTACAACATGCCAAGGACTCACAAAAGATCAAGAATCTATATGGCTCAGTGGAGAAGAACAGAAGTAGAAGGAGAAAATTCTTGTATCTTGTAAACTCTTGTAGCTCTTTATAGGCCTTTTACTCTAGATGTACATACGTATATAGCATGCTGAAAAAGATCATTCATGCTCCCAGGTTCACTGTACGTATATAGAAAAGGTTTTTAGCCCTATCATAGTATCAACCATTACTTTAAATTATTCACATATACCACAAGCTCTTTACTCAATACCTATACACCTCTGACTATCATTAACTGCAATATGACACCTCTTACATGACATGATTAGAATAAAAGGGAGTCAGGTTATTTAATCTCTACCAGTTATAATGGTTCTTGCATGCACTTTAAAATGCTAGGAGTTAATCAGTGTATGCTGGATAGACATATAATTCCAGTGATAATCCATTAGAAATTTTATGCATATAGAATACAATTGATTATTGAATCAATTGATTTCATACATATTTATCAGTACCACTCTATGTACTTATTAAGCAAAAAGACAAGTTCTTAAGAGATGTACTAGTACTAAGGATACTAGCAAATATTTCAACAAAAGGAAGAAGCCAAAGAAAATTTAGAAGACTCACAAAGATCAAAGTACTTTCTGTAACAAATGTGTACATGGATGTACGTATATAGAAAACAAAGAAATTGTCTGAGGAATCTCCTACTTCAATAGACCTGTCAACCTACACTACCTTAAAGTGAAAAACACACCCAGTCTTAAAGGTGAGCCAATATACTCCTGAAAATGGTTTCCTAGGTGCAGGTAATAGTCAAAATGAGGTCATTACAGTTTGCCACTAACTGTTGTCTTGGAAACTTCACAGAACTTCATACAGACATCTACTGACCCTTTTGAAGGCTATACAGTCTATATACTATACAATTAAGTTACCATTCATTAAGGAATGTAGTATATAGATTATTACAAATAGCACATTCATTTCAAAAGACTATACATAAAATATGGCAACTAATTCTATTATAATTCAAGGCAGTTCTTAAGAAATGTATAGACCACTTCAATATTATCATCTAGCAGGGAGTAAAATAGAAATGTTACAGAATTACATTGATGGCATAATACATAACATGAGTACCAGGGAGCAAGCCCTTTTTAAGCAATTGAAATACTGACTATAGAAAGATCTGATTAACACAGTACACGCCTGTCTACTCTAGGTCATAGAAAGGTGAGGGCAACACACTTCACTATCTAGTTGAGACACAACAAACAGATGGTTAATTAACATTCTTTACAGACAAATGTCACAGACAAGTCCATAGGAATTTGGATAAGAATTACCAAATACACATTTCAATCTGAACATTTATAAAATGTACAAATGGATATATACATAAATAATCTAACACACCATTTATTTTTACATGCTATATACATGTATAGAATAAAGTCATATAGGGAAGTAAACCTAGTGAGAGATTTTGATTGAGGATACAAGATTTTCTCCTTCAACTACTCTCTCTTCTTCTTCACTGAGCCAGACAGCTGTTTTTGGAAATTTCCACCCTTCATCAGTGATACCAGCTGCAAGTCTCTTCTTGATCTCTGTGAGTATTGGAATATATGATCATGAATAAAGAGAGCTAATTGATCAATGCCTTTGCCAAGAATAGGTGCAAGTTTCTGATGATTTATCCATTATACATTACCAATTTACTGTAATTAACGTTTCTAAGACTACGTACAGTATATTGGTGATAAGTACCAATATCCCATAGGCCAATGCATGAAATAATTAGAGAACAATTTTATGATTATTCAAATATTACCCTTTTATCATGTAAGATACCCCATATAGTTTAAGATTGCAAAATTAGATTTGTAGTATCTAGTCAACCCACTGTTTGTAAAATAAAGGGAACATCCTTAACCCCTACATCCTATCACTGTATCAGTTTAGTGCCATAAACAATTTCAACTATATGGTTGATTGAGTATTATTTTCCCTGTGAACCTTTTAAGTATGTACTTCTGAGAGCCATACGCAGTATCAACTATCCTACAGGTTTCTGATGCTAATGTCTGATGAGGTGAGGTATATACTATAAATAGACTATGGGCAAACTTCAGTATGTATCTTTCCTACTTCATCAAAGATGTCATCTACTTCTTAATCAGTGGGACTCCCATTAGGTTGGTGTAATCATTGGATGGGCGCCCAGGATTAATATATATTCACAGCATGTTTCTCCTTTAGGTTCCACTGATGAGGTGAAATATATGGCCAATATTGTTTGTCATCAAACACTCATTTGATATATTTTATAGAGATCTCTTGTAAATGATAACTACAAAATAAAGGTGTACAATGTATAGTGCAGTAACATTACTATGCATATCTTCCCACGCATAGAATAGAGCATTGTAATTCTTATGGTTTAAGGGATTATAGATGTTGTTATACTCACTGCTGATTCCATGCATATTACCTTTGATTCAATACTTTCCGCCATCTTTCTTACTTAAATGGATTAAGCCAATAACTTCAATGATTCCCACTCATTCCTTCTTTCTTAATTAAACATGTTGCTAGGTGACTGACAAATAAAGTATAGGCTGCATAATATGCCATCTAATTGTGTAATAAAATGTTAGTTTGTATCAGTTGTACAAAAGTAACTGGTCATAAGTCAGTCAGGTATGCCGGATCGCTCCTGTGCAACTTCTCTTACGACACAAGTAGTGGAAGTGTCAAACAGAGGAGAAACCGGAGGCCATTTGGAGCATGAAGTACTTCTACATCCTCGTGGTGTGCCCTGGGATCATCTATAAGATGATGTAAAAGAAGTACAGTAAAGCTTTACAACTGAATGGAAGAAGTAATTTTAAAAGAACATTCTGTTGTTAATACTGCATGAACTTTTAGTAAATTCTTGAATATTTTTGGTTATATTTTAACATTATATATACATTGTATTATCTTAGGACATTAATTTTTGTAGGCATAAAAATAATATTATTTCAAATTGATGGTTTTCAATTGTATTATTCTAGACTGATAATATATTAGCTTTCATTATGAAGATACATGCTAGTTAAAGGGAAGGTCCCTTCATGTGATCACATTCAAATAATGTTTTTAGCCACTATAATGTGCTCATATAATCATTACATTCTGTACTTGCCTGCGACCTTCTTTTAAAAAAATACTTTCAAAACAAGTAGGCGGAATAAACTTAAGAGAAATCACAGATTAAATTCTAGTATATGTATAGACAAATATTGTTTCTCATCAAAAATGTTCAGAAGCTCATTGAATATGTATATGATTGCCTGTAAAGACCTAAGGTTTGACACGTTCAATTTCAATAACTACTGCTCAATAACTTTCAACAATATTCCTTATCATTTATAATATGTATATCACGTTCAACAATAAGTACACTTTTTCTTTTTTTTTCTTTTAGAACACTTCGATTCATACCGTATCAATTTTTTCCTTTTTTTAACTTCACGTTTTATATGTTATAAACTGTAGTTAACATATTGAAGCTTGGACAACTAAATTCTGGACCAAGTGAGTATATAATGTTTTAGATTTAGGTTCTCGTCCAGTTATGATTCGTTGATGCAAAATTTAGCTCGATCGAATAGCAATACATTGTGGTGGAACTCAAATATGTGCACGCACATTTATGAGACTCGTTTATATATAGACAGGACTGCTTAAATGACTAAAGATCCTATACTGCATTCGATCCTGCAAATGTAACATCTTTAATCTTTTTACATAGGAGTCATTTCCAAAGACTACAGCCATGCACAATATTCGAGAGGCAGTTTCACGGAAATGAATGGCAGATGATTAATCGGTCGTATGCAAGCAAGTTTAAGTGGTTTGATCATTTGTAAAAGACGATTCAAATAAACAGCTGTGAGAATTTATTTGTAGACCTCTGACTCCATTTTAAACGGCCATTTTCTCCCAGCGTCCTATTTTTGTTTTTTTTCTTATTGCAATTTTTGTGTCCCAATTTTTTACTATTTTTTCTATTCTGTTCTACAATTATTTTTTTCTTTTTTCCTACTGAATTATTATGTGGTATTCTATGTAAGCCAGATTTGGAACCCATAAACAATCTGTGCCCTAGTGCCAATGGGCACGGTGCACTCTAATAATAATATTGATTGATTGATTGATATAGGAATGCCATTTAGACTGGCATTCGTTAATGTGTCCTTTATTCCTAGCACTCATATGTATGATAAAAGGTAGAAACTTCTCCTATATCCAGATTGAAATTGAATTATGTAAAACTCTGGTGATGTTATGTTATTAGAAAATTGAATAGAATCTAAAGTTCAGTCATCTTTCAACTTAATTTTAGTACTAATCAAATCAGTTTCATGTTATTGTGTACAAATCTAATATTGTGTCACTCAAAAACATTGGATGTGAAACATTGTGCACTTTCATTTATTTATGGATGTGATTATGCTGTTTTTGTCAAGCTCTTTGCAATTAATGAATGGTCTAAGGATGTTGTGAAGTATTTTGCCTCTAAAAGTTGTAGCTTGCACTGTACATTATACGTATGTAAAGATGGGGTTACTATATGTATTATACAAGATTAATATGAGAAGTAAGGCCTTTCTCCACTTGTTACTGTATATGGCACCAGCAGGTCTGTTAGGAGATCGGAGGACAAGCCAAAATAGTCCAGTTTTGATAGAACAGTTGTCCAGCCTAGATCTATATATTCTAAATTAATGCAACTATTTGCATTAAAGAGTCAATATAATCCAATTCTGACAAATGTATCTGCCCTTTAGTCATGCCGAACAGTGTGTTTGTTGTCTTTTAGAAGTTGATTGTATGAATAAGCTGTAAGCATTTCATCTCTTTCGAAAGACTTGCTGCGTAGATGAGCGACACTTTGTCTACAATAAAAGGAATTACCAAATATAGTCATGGATCACCTCATACAGGTGTGACCACAAAGTTAGTTTTGGGAAACTGACAGTTTAAGGGCTTCTGAAATTTAGTTATCCTTAATTGAATAACTTGTACTAATGGATTGTCCTAATAGCAGAATGGATTAGCCCTATGCTGTAAAGATTATCAATGTTATGGTGAAAATAGAAAACTCATTTGCGAGACAAACAGATTATCTATGTCTTCATTTTGTGAGAAAGTTTGATTTGGCTTCTTAACCTTTGTAAGGTGTAAATTTAGTAATGACCAAAATAGTGATGGAAAGTAGTTCTATGAACGCATGATAGTCTAAAAAACTCATTGGAAGAGTACAACAACCTCCTACACTAACATGATGTAGTGTGTTTACAATAGAAACTTCATTACATTATACACCTAAACAATGTAGCTATTGTGTGACTATATATGAATACAATAAGTGTGGAAGTATACTGCTGCCCTCACAAGTTACCTGTTCCAATTGAAGTGCACCCACATTCTTCTATTCATTCATCAGAGAAGGGAGGGGACTCTAGACTGTTATTACTTTGTGTCTTTCTGCTCCCTGTGTGCATCTTTCCTTACTCAGTGCTAATGCATATATGGATATATGACTGTCTGTAAAGATTGCACAGTTGATCTAGTTGAGGTGAACAATATAGTCAGACCACCTCCACTTTGTATCTTTGTAATTGTGTAAGTACAAAGAAAGAGGAAGTTAGGCTGTGGTTTGAGATGATATTACATATTTTACTGGTCATCTTTGTTGGTATTTGACCCTTAGTCTTGTGTACTGTGCTGTTATCAGTATTCCCAATTTAGATTTCTTATTTAGAGAGGTCATCTTTACTGTCAGCAATTTCAATGCATGTACAAATCATGAGGGATTTGGTTGCTGTGAAACACTTATGTACAAGTACCAGATAGTGTGAGACATCTGTTTATATTAGGAACACCTTAGGAACCAGGTATTACTGTAATTGTAGCTAGCAGCCTTACTTTAGAGGAAAACAAAGACTGGTGTACATAGACTGCAAATGTATATTCATGTATCTTATACTTAGGGTAGGGAGGCCTTTATGTGTATCTCACAGCCATATAGCTTATATACACTTGTATCATGAATTGAACATTGGTAATTATTGCACAATACCATTAGTTTGGTTCTCTTCTCTTTTACTATATAAATGTTATTTGCTGAGTGTGTGCAGATCTAATCATATATTTAAATTAAAAGTATTCACACAACAAATGTATTCTTAGTAGTGCATTGAATTCATAATTGCAACGGAATGCCATAAAGTCCTAAACCTGTAAGTAAGCGATAAAGGCTATTGGCTTTCATTACCTACTCTACAACTAGATCACCACTATTATAATGTCTTTCCCATTATGAATATAAATGGACTCCAGTTGAAGTCAGTGACTGGCTTTCCTAGTTTTACTCTCTATTGGATGCACTGCATTATTCAGTGACATACGTAATCCCATTAGTGTTGCCTTAGTGGTGCTCCATTGTGTAAATTTGTTTATACAACATCTGCACTCCCAAACAAAACAACAACAAGTTGGATAGTTACAATTTTAGTAAGGCATTTTACTCATGTTGCAATGACTGTATAACATTAATGATTATAGCATTTTCAATGGTCAATTTCTGTAATTTGATTTGAAATGTGTATGCTTTTCAGAATAGTGTTATTGTAGGTACATGTATAATTTACCATAAAGATAATGTATTCAATCCATTACAAGCATATTGTGAAGTATATTTAAATAAACAAGTCAATAGGTGGCCAATAGGAATTTGCTACTTGACTTGTGAAAAACATTCAATTTCAACACATCTTAAAGAATGTGGTGTACTCAATCAGTCAAACGCATGACTGGTCTTGTAGTTCTTCATGTGGCATGAGAAGATGAAATCTCTCAAGGAGCGTGCACAGCTGACCTCCAAGCAGCAGCAAGAGTATTGTATTATTACTACTGGACATCACCTAGGTAACACCATTATCTGGAAACAGTACAAGAGTGTCCTTGTGTGTCTTTACTGGTACACATATGTGCTCAGTTGGTCTTTGATATTTCTATTATCTGTGTAAAATTATACTGTGAGAATAGTCCAAACTTTACTAATGTTAGCAGGAGGCTTAATGAGTTGAATCTCCACTTTACCAATAATGTAATTAGAGCTCTCTGTGTGGAGATTGATTGTCTACTATAGACTGTACATCTCACATAATTATCCCAAATAGAGCGATTTCTGATCAAATCCCTGGATAGCAATGTAGGTGCAAAGAGTATAGTTTTTAATGTTTTGGATTAACGGAAATTGCTTTATTGTATCGCTACAATATACTGTTCTGATACGATAACAAAATCGAATGTAGTTTTTGATCTTTTTTCTTTTGTTGCTTTTGCTGTTTTTTTCCTTTTTCTCACACCTTATGTATGCAATGGTAAAACTGTATGTATCACTTAAAATAGCTTATTAACTGATCTATAAATGATTCCAATGCAAACTTAGAGCAATCATATTGCAACCTGCACTTTTAATGTTTCAGCAGTGAAATCTTCTAATGCATAGTTACACATAAAGCAGTATTGTTTTTTAGATGATATATTCCTCAATGACCAATTTATTCCTTGTACATGTACATGTGTGAGTGAAATATTGCTCTTGCCTATGATAAAATGTTGTATTGATGTGAATGGTAATGAAATGAAGCTGTTACCCAATGGAGCCCATGCAGCCACGAGGAATAGATAGCGTCCTTTTACAATAGTTTGTGTGTACTTAAACAACTATGTATAGAAATTTTGTTTTGCAGTTAGAAACAGTCTTCAATTTGAAAACCACATGGCTGGAAATTTAGGCAGGAAGTAACGTATATTTGGCTGATTGCTAAAATTAAGGCATTTGGTGGATTTCACTTTGACAACTTGACTGACAAGTTCTCCTATGTTTGGTGTTGAAATATTGGCAGATGGCTCTCAAAACTGCCAATCAGCCAAAGTAAATTCCCCACCAAATTTCCATAGCCCCACATGCAGTTGTTATCAACCACTCAATGGTGTTGATACTGCATTTGTGTGTGTTCCATGTATAGCTTCACAGTTGACCACACTCAATGCACATGCTGGATATATATGACTTATGACCTGTAGTGTTATTCAGCCATCATTGTTAAGCTATATACTAATAATACTGTAATTTTGAGGATAGATGCAAATGTTTGGAAAATCCTATAAATGTTCACAATTCTTATTAAATTATATATTCACGTATATACTCCATGTGTAGCTACCTTTATGAATGTACAGGGAATGGCAGAAGAAACTTGTGATTTGAGGTTAGCTCATAAAAATGCGAAATTATAGTCCTCACGAAAATATCTGAACTATATGCTACTGTACTTCTTGTGAGATTATCTCATTGTGTGTTGTGTATCATGTGTGACCACCAGCAACTTGAGGTACACTGGCAAGCGGAACAAGTCACTCTCAAGTTGCTAAGAATAATATTATTATTATGATAGTTAGAGCAGCTTCACTGATCCAAATCTGCAAATTTACAAGCAATTTTAGCATTCGCATATTTACAATTTTGCAGATTAAAAACTGTTTCTCTTTGTCTGCAAATTTGTGTGAATATGTCATAAGCAACCTTGCCTTACTGAAGCATTACTCATTACTAAAGCAATGGTCAGCATCACTCAGTCAAGCATGACTTGCACGTGGAACACTTCCAGTGGTATGAGACAGTGAACTCTTTCAAAGAGCAACGGCTGACCTCAAAGCAGCTGCCAATAGTACTGTGAAACAGTACAAAGTGCCTTTGTGTGCCTTATCTGGTACACATATAATACTTCTAAATTATATTGTGTGAATAGACCAAACCTAACAGCTGCTGGCTAGAGGCTAAATGAGCTGAATCTACACTTCACCAATAGTCTAATTAGAGCTCACTTTGTCTCTGTACAACTTGTTAGTTCATAGTGTGCTTAGTGATCCTCCATTCATGCATGTGATTTATTTTCAGATATATAGTCAATCTTTTTCCTTACAGTATTGTATAATCTGTATACACCAAGACTATGATTTTGAAACTTTAGCATGACAGGAATCTTCATTATATTATGTGAACCAGAAGTTAATGTACTAATTTGGTAGTCATAAATTTGACAGTCCATGTTTGAGTAATGAAACAATTATTTAGTAATTAGTACATGTTTACCTGACCTTTCACACAAACAATGACTAAACACTGACTCCATTATAAAGTTTGTATTATCATCAAGTTACTTTGTTGAACTAATGTAATGGTGTTTAATTAGAAACATTTGGTATAGAAGCATAATAAAAGAAGTGTCTAAATAACGCAAGCTGCCAAACAAGCCTGCAACATGCATCCTTATTCAATTATAGTCAGACAGTCTCACAGTTACTTGTATTCAGTGAAACATTCAACTAATTTGTTGAACTGTACATTATCCAATTACAATATATAGGTATAAAAATTATGTAGTTATAGTACAATTATGGGATATAACCACTCTGAACTGAAGACCTTCCAAAACTACATACATACGTGAATAACATTGGCAATGTGACAACAACATGCAGTAAGATGAATATAATTTATTTTTGTTTACATGTACTTGTGGTTATATATACTGATTTACTGGTGAATGTACAGTGTACATTTATATTACCCTAAATTTATAATATGCATACTGTGAGACAAGTGAAATACTTGTACCTACGTTGTCTTTCTGACTGATTGAGTTGACTTCTTTAACTTGGGAAATCGTAATTCGAGAAATGATCAGAAGCAATGACACAAACTAGTTTTTAATACCTTTTGACGAAAATTCTTGTGCATTGATGTAAATTCTTGTGCATTGATGTTTATACCAACTGTTAGTGTGGTCTGATGCATTGCAATTGCTAATGGAGAATGTTAGTTTTGAGTTCTCAGACCAAAAGTACTACATGTATATTTGAACTTTCTCATGAAATATGACTTAACATATGTCTCTATTATTAGGAATGTACCTACAGCATGTAGTATTAGAATTTGCTTAATTAGAAATATTTTATAATTAAAGAAGCTGTGATAGAAATAATCAAGAGGAGTTATTATGCCTGACCAACCAAGTGACCAAAATATGATCTTGGTTGGGAGACCAAAGTCTTATACAATGGCAACCAGTGATCGCCTCCAGTCATATTAAAGAAGATGTCAAACAAGCCTGGCAACCATAACCTATTAGTGGCAGACAGTCTCACCATTACTTGCATGTCATCAGCACTTCTGCTCTACACTAATTAGAGACACTCAATGGCCTGCTTAGTGCTGCAACCAGCTGGGGAGGTCAAAGGTCAATTAATCAAGATATAATGATCAGTGCCATTTCAATTGTGTGAGCTAGTAATTTATTCTCACACAGCAACCATGTTTGCACTTTAATAATAATAACAAGATATTGAACTATTGTGTATTTATTTTTATTTAAACGTGTTTCAATCAGCATATTACTACATATTACATGTAGTGTTAGTTGATAAGCTGGTTCATGACTAATTATTGCTCTAACTTTTGGATTCTGGCTTACAGAATAGCTAGTATGGAAAGGCACTGGTCAACCATTCTTTGCCTAAACTTGAAGATCTTGTGGTTAAGAAGATGCACCAACTGAACCAGTTTAACTTAACCATACACATCACTTCCGTGTTTGGGTGTACCATTGATCTCTATATGTATATACTTCAGCTATCCATGGTGTGCCCAAACACAGAAGTGATGTGTATTGTTAAGTCACTTCTGTATGGTTAGCCTTATTACAGGATCCCTATCTTGTTTTGAGGTTGTTCTAGGAAATGTACAATAAGGAAGTGTAAATAATATTAATAATATTAGACTAATATGTATATGCAGTCCAGTTTTGTGTATAAGTTTATCTCATGCGAGCTGTATGTACTCATGCCATCATTAGAAGGGATCTCCTACAGTTTACTGGGTCTCCCTTGATTGATTCTTGGTTGATTTCTTTTTATCTCTCATGCAATTACTTTCTCCACCAAATTTTCTGCCTTCTACCTGTCAGGGTGATCAGATATTTCTTAAATGTTTGTTTATATGTACTTGTGGCAATGTGTGTATAGCTTTCACTGTTAATATAAGTGTAGGTTTTCCTTTCTTATGGGGGGAGAGGGAGGGAGGTGTATGGGATTGGTTTCGAATTCTTTAAGCTTAATTGTGTATACCAAAATTGTAATACAAACTTCTGAATTTCAGTTAACGATGGACAAGTTTATTGATTATGTGAGCACTGTAATTGAGAAAGGTTTTTCTAAATGGTCCTTATATAAATAGTTACTTCATTCATGTTTTCCTGACCCTTTATACAAACAATGACCAAAAAAACAATAACTTTGAAGGGTTGCATTATCATAAAGTTTAGTTTGTTAATACATGCAAGTATAGTAGAACCTGATTTTATTAGAAACAGTTGTTAATGAAGCATAGTAATGAATTTACCAATTATCAAGCAACCATCGTCCTCATTTAATTATATAGTGGCAGATAGTCACACCAGTACTTGCATGTCATCAATACTCCTGGTCTACATGTACACTAATTAGAAATTAGAAACCCTTAATGGCTTACTTAGTGTAGGCCCCTGTGAAAAGCCTAGGGGCAGAGTGTATAACTATTACATATACATGTTCTGTGGGCAGTTTTGACACATTGTGCAATTAAGATTCTGATCCAATACAGTACGTATGTGTAAACAGCTTTTGGTTATACAGCTTCTCCATATACATGCATGTATATATAAATGTTGCAATAAGAATGTTGTGTATATATATACACATCACTTCTGTGTTTGGACATACCATGGCCATGGATAGCTAAAGTATAGGGATGGTATGTCCAAACACAGAAGTGATGTGTTTGGATATAAGAAATTAAAATTTCAGCTGATAGGTGTTAATTAATAATAGGGCGACCATGTTTTTTCGGCCAACCCTACTTGGAAAGTACTACCCTACTCTCTGATATAAGCTGTTTACCCTATTGTGGGAAAAATTATGCAAACAAAGTAGGCTCTCCAACTAAAGTGTAGATTGCTACAAAATTGCAATACCAGAAGTAATTCATGGTAACACACTTTAAGTAAGGCCTACAAAGTCAAAAAATAGTTCAAGTATAATTGTTAATAGAAAGGTTAGCAAACAAATTTGTTTTAATTGTTTGTGTAGCAATTGTTATTTTTGTGTTCCAGTCTGTGTTATCCAAAATGTGGAAAAAAAGTAGAAAAGTCCTTTTTATTTTCCTGGTATTGGTGTACCGGTATCAGGTTCAATACAGGTTCCCATCGAATACCTCTTGAAATCTGGATTTTTTAGGTTGATACTAAGCAAATGAGACACTTCATAATCTTGATATTCTCCTTCAATCACAGTACCATCATTTTTAACTTCAGCAGCTGGACCAGCTTGTCTGTTGCCTGCATACAAGCATGGCTTCTTTGTTCTATCCCAACGTTGTTCATCGAAATGTGCCACAAAGCTTCTCATGCTGCCATCTTGTTGAGTCAATGTTACATTGTAAGCTCCTTCATGATTGAGTTTACCATCAAAAAGTCCAAGATAGGGTGTAATTTCCATTGATAAATGAAAGAATTGACCTAAGATAGGATGAAAAAGAGTTAGCTATACTTTGTGACCTTGTATAGTTACCTTTTAAAGCACTACTAAATGTAAATATGGCATTAACATACATTTGGGTTATTATCATATCATATATTATACACTTAGTAAAGAAAGTACTACCTTATAGGTAGTTCAGTGAAATAAAATGAATCATTAGAGATGATTTATTGTAGCTTCTAAAGTCTTGCCATAATTAGTGTAGACTTGATTACTTGATTATTTTATGACTCATCATAATCATTTTATTTTACCTTACCTAGCAAGCCATGTGATTCAGGTGTCAGACCATCAGCATAGAGAACTTGAAAGTGCAAATTCTCGTCTGTTGTTCTCTTTGTGCAAATAACCCACATTGTCAATCTTCTGCGAGCATCACAATTTTTCACAGACACAGTGAATCGTTTTCCATTTCTATGTTTCCTCACACGAATACCGTCCACGTTCATCCACGATGTGCTTATTTCACTTCCATCAATTGTACCAACACAGCCAACACGATTAAATTCCAATGAGTGACATAAAGTGTCACCATCAGCAGTAATGCCAATTTGTTGTATAAAGTTCAAAACAGTGTCATTCACACCAGCTCTATAGTGTGCATTTACTGAGACACATCTGTCAGAAATGACATTGAATGTGGAACCTGCTAGACCATGCACCTCATAGCAGAGTGCAACCTCTCCAAGTGCTGGATCAGTCCATATATCATCTGTATCAGACAGGGGTACTTCATATAGTGGATCACCTATTATTGTAGCATTGTCTTGATCAAAGAGTGCATCTGTTGAAAGGAGGTAGTGTACATTCAAATTCTAAGTTACAAACATAAGTACATGTTGCTTGAGACAGTATATATTTACGTATATGTAATGCATCACTGTGTTAACTGTATGTGTAACAAGAATATTATACTTTACCTTGTATAAACACTGTCATCATCCCTGGACTTCCAATGGATATCCTACTTGGATCATTTACAAACATATTCAATTTGAATTCTTCAATATCTTCAAATATACCATCAGGAATGGTTAAAATTGTTTGTGTTGATGAATCCATAAATCTGTCATTTTGTCCAATGAAGGTATAGGTTAGATCATCTCCATCATAATCTTCAGAGGCTGCATGTGAAAGTTTGTATAAATATCCTACTTTAAACTTAAAATAACATACTTCAAAATAATACCTACAATAATACCTGTACATATGACTTACAGATGGCCGTAACATTCATTGGTGTGACCGTTATTATAATTGATTGTGAGAGGTCACCCTCTACAATCACTTCTACAGGTGCATCATTTCCTTCAAGCACAGTGACACTAGGCTGTCTAAACCTTACTACCACTGCAGTAAAAATTGATAATCAGAAACATATATTAACACATTAACTGTGTAAACAAGATTTATTGCCTATGCCACATAGGTGAGAGGTTGCTGTATTTATGTACATGCATATTATATATATATTATCATTATTATTCATATTGCTGTTATTGAACATGTACATTCTCACCATCATTATCCATGATGATCACATCAGAGTTTGAGTTAGATCCAAGTAGTATGCCTTTATCAATTACTTCAGTACCCAATACCAAGTTAAGGGTGAAGGATTCAAGTAGATCTGTCATGCTGTTCACTGGAGGGTTCTCCAAGATATTGTCATCTATTAACTCCACAAAAAATGATGACTCTGTCTCACCAGCAGAAAAGGGTACTACATAGACCCGTGGTACATAATCCTGACCAGCTATTGCATGAGGGTAGGAAGCAATAGGAAAAGTACATATATACATATACCAATCATAAGTATATTATGAAGCTTGTATAATGAATTCTATTTTGAGATACATATAGGCACTGTCAGTCACTGAAGAAGACCCCCAGGGTTGAAACGTTTGACAGCAAGAAGAAGCAAGAAAAACTGTGTCTTTAGACGCTCTAAAAGTCAAAAGGTGACCCTTTCCAAAGAAGGAATCCTTACTCTATTACATATAGGCACTATACTTGATGACACCTGTAATGTATATATGTATTTGTGCTGGATTGGTTAATTATTCTGTCAATTTAAAGTGATCTTCTGGTGATGGTACTAACCTGAAATGTCATAATGTAAGGATTTGTGGCCAGATTGGTTATTTATATACGTATATATAAAGTGGGCTTATGGTGAGAGTACTCACCTACTGCTGTTCCAGGTGTCATGGTAACAGTTACATTATAATCAAAAGAGGTGGGAGCAGAGGCAGTCACATTAACATCAAATGTCCCAACATCCTCCTTTACAGTGTATCTGGGTAACTCAATTGAAATAGTCATAACTGAGAAAGGGAAGGAATTGCAATAGTATACATTCACTTGTAAAAAGGTTGTATATCTAGAAAATACAAGTCTTAGTTGTGATTTGGTTTTGTATACTCTTAACTATGGACTGTACGTACGTATATACATATATTATAATTCTTCACACATAACATATGTATATTCTGTGATGCTAAGGATTACCAGTATTGTCTTCAATGGTCACAAGAGCCATATCCGGGTCTTCAGTCATCACACCAGTTTGATCTTCAGGGATTGATAGATCAGCTCTCAAGTCCTCATCACACTCCTTCACATCATCAGACCTTGCTGATATTATGCAATCCTCATTTTCTGTTTCTCCCGCAAAGAAAGTAATAGTGCAGGTTCTTGGTTCATAATCATCAGGATCTATATATGTACGTATATGTATAGGAGGGGACGTAGTATGTAATACCATTCATTAAATTTACTTTTATTTACTTACTAGTTGACACATCTGTAATATTAATAGTTACTGTAACAGGTTTGGCTGGTACTTTATCAAGAACAACTCTCAATGATACATTCTCCCCTTCTCTTACACTGTAGTCTGGTGGACTGAAACTAACATTGATAACTATAACAAAACCAACACAGGACAGACAATTCAAACTGTATAGCTACAGAAACCTTTAAGTTAGTATCTCTCGCCTTCATTATCCTCGATCAAAACTGTGGTAACACTAGGGTCACCTACTTCAACATCAGGCTCATTATCTGCTGTTACAGTAAGATTGAAAGTCTCATCTAACTCATCAATAATATCTTCTGTAATTACAATATTCAGTATCTTCTCTGTTTCATTAGCAAGGAATGTCACATCCATAGTCACAGGGAAGAGGTAATCAACAAGACCTGTATATATATATATAAGAGTCATACATTAAGCATATATAGGCAAGTAAGTAAAAGAAACATGTAGGAATGTAAGATATACATTATGCATGCCTAATTATAATCTAGTGCATGTAGTCTTATAAATCTTGCACTTACGCTGAGCTGAAATGTCTGTGGCACTGACTTGCACTGTATAGTTAAATGGTACTGGTTTTGATGAGATTAACTTTACTGCAACAGATCCATCTGATTCCCTTACAGTATACATGGGCTCTTCCCACAAAACTGAAACTTTTGCTAAATCAACAGATACCATTTTGAAGTTATATACGTATATACATATGTTCAATTTGCACCATACATTATCTATGTATATATATCAGATTTCCACATATACTGTAGTTGTCTGATGCATGCAATGTATATTATATAAAAAGTGCACCCAAAACCTATACAAACAAACTGTGTAAATGTCTTTGGGGAAAAGGTACCCGATCTTGTTTTCTAGAATGATTAATATTTAATATTAGCTTTCAATGCTTCTGGGTAATATTATAGTGATATCAGTTGTTATAATCAGTTGAAAATGTAATTAATTATTATATAGCACCACAATCATTGCTTTTCATTAATAAATGTACGTGTATGTACGTATATACACCTGTATTTGTAAGGTACTTACAGTCGTCATCAAGTATGTTGACTCTGGCCATATTAGGAGATCCTGGGAAGACTATTTCTGGTGATGGATCTTCCAAATCCAATACAAAAAACTCTTGTAACTCAAATATTTCATCATTTATGATATCGATAGTAAATGAAACACTTGTTTCACCAGCAGGCATTATTGGCATAAAAGGTTTCCCAATGTAGTCAAAATTAGGACCAGCTGTAAGAATTGTTCAATATATATATATATATGTACATACGTACATACGTACATACGTAGTAGGATAAGCAGCAGGTTGTGCCACAGAATGTGCCACAGATACAGATACCCACCTTTTGCAGTGCCATCAGTGGCTCTTACAGGTATGGTATATTCCATAGCATAGGGATCACTGGCTGTTATTGTAATATTTACTGAACCTTCATTTTCTCGTACAATATATATTTCTTGGCTGAACATGACAGTTATATCTTCAAAAATAAATGATATAATTATAATTACATATATGTGGTAATTATAGATAGATACACAATTGCAAGCATGTGTATGTATGAATGTATCTGTATATATACTGTATATATTAGAATAATAGCATATTGGTAAAGACATACTTGTGATATCTTTAATGAGGATTACAGCTGTATCTGGATCACCTGGATCCACTCCCATAGCCATCATCTCTGGGGTAACACTTATCACTGCATTGAATGACTCTATCCTCTCAACTGGATCATTCATAAAAGTGTTAAATGTAACCATAGACATTGAACTGTTTACTTCAAAGATGGCTATTTTTTCTACACCTTCATAGTCACCGGGACCTAAAAACCATTATTATAAGGAATATTGGTACGTACGTATATACACATAGATTACTATACAGAAACTCTAATTATGATTATAGAGTAAGGATTCCTTCTAACTGCATTGTCCTCATCTTTTGAAAGGATCATCTTTCGACTTTTAGAATGTATTTTTCTTGTTTCTGTAGACACTCTAAAAGTTGAAAGATGATCCTTTCAAAAGATAACTATGATTATAATGTATATGTATACAATGCTAAGTTGTATGATATAATCGTATATCTATCATTTCATTGTCATATGAACATTTTAAAATTTAGATTGCAAGGTCTTACTAATGGCTGAGTCATTGAGAGGAATAACAATAACTTCAAAACGTTTCTTCACAACAACATCTGTTCTCAAAATCAATTTTGCAGGTTCTCCCTCATCCACTTCATATTCATCAGGATCAAAGTAGACAAGAACAGCTAAATAAGAGAAACCAATGTATTATAATACAAAGTATACTATAATTATAAATATGTGCATACAATGACATTAAAATAGAATTCATCAAAGTGAAGGGAGTGCAAATATCATCATCTATGTATCTGTTCATAAAAAATGTTTTCAAAGTTATAATAAACCTACTGGTGTTATCTAGAATATCCACCGCAGCCATAGAAGGATTGCCTTCCGATACCTGTTTATCAGAGTCAGGAAGCACTACAATATTAGCAAAAAATCTTTCAGTTTCTTCAAATATGTTGTCATCATTGGTTGGTACTTCCACTGTAGAACTACCGGGCATAGCTGTGGAAGGTGTGAATGTAGCTTGATATCCAGGTGCACCAGATTCATAATCTCCTTCTGCTGAAAATACAGAATGGATAATAACTAAAATAACGCATATTGTGATAATGTACATTATCTTTCAATTGGGAGTTGAAAGAAGTGTTCAGGGTTGGCCTACGTACGTATATATATATCATAACATGGAAACAGTAGTGATCATTATCAACACAAATAAAAACAAAATATCAAATCCTAAGTATGCAGGAAGTTGTATTAGATTATTCATTTAAAAATATTTGTGGTGAGCCATAGCAATAGATAATTCAAATACATTATTTAAGCTAGTTTTTGTAAAAAATTATATACGTATATCTTCAATAAGACTTTTGTTTCAGAGTTGTTGTGGTAAACCAGATATACCTACCTATAGCTGTACCATCCATCGTGAACACATTTACTTTGAAATCAAAGTCATATCCTACGTTTGTAACAAGTATAAGTGTAGCTGTTTCACCTTCGGTTACATTGTATGAAGCTGGTTCAAAGAAAACTGTAAGGTCTAGAAAAAGTGGAATAATTTAAATTAAAACAAATAAAGAGGTGTATTGTTACAACCTTTACATATTATAACTATCCCTTGTACCAGTCAGAAACTCACCATCATTGTCAAGAATATCAACCATAGCTGTGTCATCATCACCTATTTTAACAAATGTTTGGTTGACTGAGATAATAGTGATGTTGAAGGTTTCTTTCAGCTCAGCAATGTTATCATTTACAATTGGAATTTCAAAACTAGATGAACTGTCCCCTGCACCAAAAGTAACTGTAGTTACAGCAGTGTAGTCACTAATTCCTTCAGTAGTGATATCCTGGTATAAAAGAGTAACCGTAAATGAAGTTGAAAAGCTGGTGGATGATGTTACCAAGGTGACTTCTACTTCTTCATCACCTTCATTTACACTGTATGTAGTTGGGTCAAACTGTACTCGGATATCTGTAAAATTATATAATCATATATGCAATCACTTCTATGTCATATATATATATATAGCCTATGTACTATATATATACTGTATATTGTATATACATATATATATATATATATATACTAGAAATATTAAAAATTTTCTACAAAAATAGTGAAGATGTAGGGATGGCATAAAAAGTAGAGAAACAAGAAAGGGATGTTACACAGTGAAGCATTAGCTGTGCATGAATCATACAACACCCTTGCTTGTAGGATTCATGTATAGCTAATGCTTCACTGTGTAACATCCCTTTCTTGTTTCTCTACTTTTTATGCCATCCCTACATCTTCACTATTTTTGTAGAAAATTTTTAATATTTCTAGTTTCTGTACTTTTTATGGAGCATGGGCTAGGAATTAGATTCATATACGTAATTAAAATCATTTTGGTTTCGCAATCTTCGACTGATTATGACGTCATTAAAATGGCGACTTTATTGAGGCCTTGACTCTAGGGTCATGAAAACCGTCATGCTCAATAATAGCGTTATCGCTCTCGCTTCTACAAAAGAATACAGCTCGGAAAATTTGCAGTAGTTTCGTGTAACAATTAGTCCAAAAGCTTATATAGTTTTTTAGTTATGGCTGACGAAGAAGAATAAGAAGAAGAAGAAGAATATGAAGAAGACGAAAATGGGAATTTTTAAAGTTTATTATTTCGCCAGCGGGACATATTCGCTTGCTTTTAAGGTCTATTTAGAGTATGTATATTGTATATTTAGCTATACATAGCCTTGTTTTGTCGATTTTCGGCCTATTTCGGGATTTCGCTCCTATACCAATGTATGGGGAAAACGAAAAAACCCGTGTCATCCCTACATAGGGAGTACTACCGTACTCCCTGATATATATATATATATTATTTATTTATATTAGATTACCTTAGTATATAGTAACTTGTACTGTATATATATGTATGAATATAAACATATATCATATAGCTATATAGTGCATAGGCACTGCTGCAATTATTGCAGAGATTCAAATAATATAGAGTGAGTATAATATATATTAACACAAACAACACAGACAAATAAACATGAGGTGAACACAATATGCAATTATAACAATAGCATACGCTGCTTTCAGAGTTTAGCAGTTCAACATAAATATTTCTGAAGGTGGAGGATTCTGAAAAATATTCCATATGTTGCAAATACTATAATATTATGTTAATATATTGAAAGCCTTTAATGTAAAATGTACTTACTATCATTGTCAGAGATGTTTACAATAGTCAAACGGTTTTCATTTATTATATCAAATGCCCCCTCTTTAGGTGGTTTGCAGGGAATAGATGTGTTTGTTATATTGCAGATAAAATATTCAGCACTCTCAACATCAAAGTCATCTAGAATTTCAATGTCAAAGTGATGTTCTATTCTTGGATCTAATGGTGATGGTGGAATCTTCAAAGTAACTAGATTAGTAACTGAATAATCCAAGGTATCTACATACAGATATAAAGGAATATATGAATAAACAATAGGAAGAACAGTGCTAAAATCTATTTTTATCAACATTATAATATATAAGTGTAAAACATACATACATACATATAAATATCCCACTGCTCATAAAAATGGCAGATCAAGCAGAAAAGGAAAGGCAAATAAAAACTCTTTGGCTCAGACAGATAGTGCAGATAGGAAGAAAATGTTTAATTAAAGTGTTATTGTAAGGAGAAAGCTGAGGAAGATGCAGTAGCATGGAATCATGCAACAGATGGTTTCATTATATGTGTACTTATGGATATCTAGAACTGTAATTAAATCACAGGGGATAAGAACTACCCCTAGCTACTTTTTGATTCCAAATACGTAGATGAAGTGTAACGACATTGATATAGTTGAGGCAAAGAGAGTTGGTAAGAAAAATAGTGAGGGTAGATAGACTTTTACTTATTAGGTTGAGCTCAATGAAGTAGGGTAGAACTCTCAAAGATGGATCGATATTTGTTAACGAAGGCCTTAGTGAGGAAGAGAGGACTAAGAAAAACAAGGCACAGTCATTCAAACTATTAAACTTAGTTGAGTAGCTTCTTATCAAACCTAATTGCTAGATACATAATCATTCCAGACCCATCAATATATACTTGACAATGTATTTAATTAGACACTACTGTTAATCATTGTATGGCATAATTATTATAGAGTAATTAATGCAATTGTGTTAGCATCTACATATTCATTAAATGCATTATTATAGATATACTTTTATTAGGGCTATGAACACAATAGGTTAACTGGACTCAATGATCAATTGGATTTAATTAAAGGATGTCTGTTCATATGACTATACAGTTTATAACCTATAGCCTTTACGATGAATCTGCAGCTATAAATAGTGAGATTCATGGACCCAGCTTGGCCTGGTGCATCTTCTGCACTTGATTATTATTATATCTACATATAATACACTTACATCACTGCAGCAGGTATATAACCCCAATGAAGGCAGGTGCTCCGGCTGTTATTGATGTTATTATAGCAATGATAATATATACCAAACTTACTTGTGGCTGTTCCACCACCACATTCTACAAATGCAGTCAATTCTATTTCAAATGCTCCTATCAATTCTACTGTTAGGCGTATTGTAGTACTTGACTCATTTACATGATAAGATGGTTTAATGAATCCTATTCTTACACCTGTATGTGATGAGGAAACATACGTAATGAATGTATTATTGATGTCCCATATACGTATATACCCCATTGCCATGGCAATGCACGAAAATATATCATGTTAACAAGCCATAGGATATAACAGGAGCTAAGAAGCACATATACTCACAGGGCTCTTAAATCTCCTTCCTGAATATGGAAGGTTGGGTCTGGGGACTATCTTCATATTCCTTGGTGATGATTGTGCAATATCACATGATGACACATACATATGACACAGTGACTTGCTCATTATTATGATCTGATTGGAGTCCGCAGATCGGAGGACTCCGCCCACATAGTCCCCAGACCCATCTTCCATGCCTTGGAAAATGGTGGCCGGAAGTTGGGGATGGGTACACGACTATGTATATGGATTTTTTAGGAACTTGCCCTCGGGCACTTTGCACTCTCTGGCTCGTGCCTATAAAATCTATATACACCTCAGCACCGTGAGGTAACTAATACTGTATATATACAGATTGAAACCATTATGAACTTAATACCTGCCAGTATGTTTATTTACACAATATCTGTAAATGTAAAATTATCAAACTTGACATTAATTGTCTTTTAAAAGATCATCTTTTGACTTTTAGAGCGTCTAAAGATGCAGTTTGCTGTCTCTCCTGATCGTCAGACGTTTCAACCCTGAGGGTCTTCTTAAGTGACTGAAGAAGACTCGGGGTTGAAACGAAAGACAACAAAACTGCGTCTTTAAACACTCCAAAAGTTGAAAGATGATTTTCCAAAGATAGAAGAAATCCTTATTCTATTATTGTGAAATTGTATTTTAAATATATACTTACGATCATTGTCTCTAATAATGAGATATGTAATAAGTGGTTCCATTCTAGCAGTGCTGTACAATGCTGTGGCATCATTGCTGAAGTCAAATGTAGCATAAGCAATTTCATCACATTCAAGGGCATCATCATCCATAATGAAGAAATTCCCAGGTGCTGTCATGCTGTTATTAATAAATGTGAAGTTTGGAGGTGGTAATAATGAAGTATCTATGTCTCCAAAACCTACATTATAATAAAAATATATAGCATATATGTATATTACTAATAGCATGCACATAACATAATGCAACAGTGCATGGAAGGCTTGAATATTGGGAGGTACATATTTACGTATGTATGTGAATATGATTGCCTTGGACTCCTGCAAAAACATAATTATTTACTTGGATCTGCCTCAACTTCATATTACATTTGACTATAGTGGTCACATCTGGGCTATAACTGTATACTTCATTGCCATGATATTTGGGCTGTACATGCTATACAGTGGAACCCCTGAAAAACGACCATCAAATGTAGATAATGGCCCCAGTTCATTTTTGTCAATACACAGTCTGTGAAGATATCCTTTTAATGTATCCAGCAATTACAATAGTGCCTACTTTAGCAATCTTGCAGTAAATAATGTATATATGTAGACTTTTTTTATATATGCTCACTTGAAAACACAAAGGCAATTTTATATTCCATATTCATGAAGGTAACTGTGTCCATTGATCCATCTACAAATTTTGTTTCATTAGTAGGGGTGTTTGGAAAAACAATTGCAGCAGGGCTTGCTATCATCTGAACAACACCTGAATATTGTGACTGAGTAAAAAGAACTGGTTGTATGAATTCTTCACCTTCTCTTGCTTCATAAGACCGAGATTGCCATTTCGCTATGAGTACTATAAAACAAAATGTATAGCTCAAGTTATATATGTACTGTTAATATAAAACCAGAAGGTGCCCCCAAACTCAAACTACTTTGCTGTTTCTTAGATGTCCGGTTAACCAATTCCGGTGGTTGCTCAATTTCAGGCCATATCTCGTAGAAAACCTTTCTTCGCAGGCTTAAGGCCGCATAGTATTAGTAAAGGTGGTTTGTAAATCCTTTTCATTGATTCAATGTTCGATGCAAAGGAAGAGAAAGCTAATTTTTTTGAATTAGAAAAACGAAAGCCAGCCGAGCATCCGCCATTTTGTTAAAATACAAACAGGAAGCCATACTAAACATAATTTCTGGAACCATCTAGGGGCGCCTGCGGAAGCAAAGAAAGTATAGGTATTGTAAGTTAATTTCGAGAATTATGGTTACTAGGCAGATGCATTACATCGGGGGGGGGGGGGGGGGGGGGGGCGAGCCTGAGCAAGCCGAATGAAAGGTGGTAGGTAGCAGAAGCGTAAGGTAGCCAAGGATCGAGCTGTGAAGGAGCTGGAGAGGCTACAAGACAGGAGTGTCATGTGCATGTGCGTGCGTGAGTGTGAAGGAGCTGGAAAGGATGCGAAATGAGTGTTACCAGAAGACATGCATAGGGTGGAGTGCAGTGGGGATGAATGTATATAGAGGGTGGAGAATAGGGAAAGGTCCATGCATGCTGTGGAATATACTGAAGGAAAGGAGTGAGAAGGCCCATGAAAAGAGGAGTGCGAGATGCAGATAGATAGGGGGAGCAAGCTCAGCAGGATGCTGTGGATGTCAAGCTGGGGTGGGAGGGAGCATTAAGGTGCTGATCTTCACCTCCAGAAAACGTTGGGTATGGGTAAGGTTGGGAAGTACTCTTTATTTCGTGCGCTTAACCAACCGTTTGAAGCTTTCCTCGTTAATATTCAAGGCTGTTCGCGAGCGGCGGCCATTTTGGTTTGGGAAATGGAAATATACGGTAAGACGTACGATAGACACAGACAGAATCACCGTACTTCACATAAGTGTGGGGCGAGCCGGAATCATTCAAACAAGTATTTCGAGTTTAACAAGTAGTTCGAGTTTAAAAACTCGTGGGGCTGCCGCCCCCCGAATTTACTGGCCGTATCGTTGGGATTTAATATATATATTCGTAATACTAACGATTGAGGACGCTTAAGTGTCCTGAACTTTATAAAAAACGATGGAAAAGCTTCGTTAACTAAAGCTTCCTGAATGCCGCCATTTGCAAAAACGATGTATTGACGTATAAATTAAGTGTTACAATAGTTGCGTATGAACTCGTATTATACATATATCGACCCGTAACATGAAGCCGTACAACGTAATCGGCAAATGAAAACAATATAAGGGCCTGCCTGATGTTATGGGACCTTAGAAAACAAATACAAATCGATTTAGTGTCAAATTTTAGGACAAAACATTGAATATGGTAGGTATATATTTATCCCATCCCTATTTATAAAACATATTAGACGTTGGTATTCATTTAAAGATAGCTATCACAAATTTTATCATCAACATACCATCATCATCTATTATCCTTATACGAACTGTATCAGGTTCAATAGCAAAGATTCCTGCTCCTGTTACACTTACAGCAGGTCTTAATAGGCAGACAAAGTTTTCTAATGGTTCTGCTACTGTATCATTAATAATTGTTACAATAAAATCCTCAGAACTAGTGGGTATTATTCCTCCAAGCAATAGGGATGAGAATCTGGCATTTTCACTCAATGGATTGAAATCTTCCCCAAGTTCAGCTTAAACAATTGTAAAAAAATAATTGTAAATTATTACACTTGTATAGTCTTTAGCATACATATATATATATGCATATATATGTATTCAATGACATGTAAATAGTATTTACCTGGTGATGTGTCTGTAGAAGAACTTGGCGTACATGCAACACCAACCATAAATCCATGAGCAAAAAAGTCAAATGCTTGGACAAGCAGTTTAAGATAAGGATCAACTCCTTCCGTAACAATTATTCTGTTCATTTCAATACGAACACCCTGAGGTCTTGAGAAGTTGACTCTTACCGCTGTGCACATATATATTGACATATTAATATTAATAATTTTCACAAGAATCAGATGAAGCCTTACATAATATATATATAAAATAATGTCTTGACTCCTATATGGTAAACTACAATCAATTGTAAATTGATATACTCTAGTACTGCAATTATAGTCACTGCACTCTATTTATATATACATAGGCACTATATAAAATGTACTCCTGCTACGTATCAACATATTTGACATTGAATAATGAGATCATCACAATTACAGATATATATAGCACAGATAATAAAACTAGAGAATAATAAAAAAATTCTACAAAAATAGTGAAGATGTAGGGATGGCACAAAAAGCACAGATTCTGAAACAAGAAAGGGACGTTACACAGTGAAGCATTAGCTATATGTGCATGAATCATACAACACCCTTGCTTGTAGGATTCATGCATAGCTAATGCTTCACTGTGTAACATCCCTTTCTTGTTTCAGAATCTGTGCTTTTTGTGCCATCCCTACATCTTCACAGGGGAAAACACTTCATTATTTTTATGAGTGATACAAAAATCATGCCTAGGACACAGGGAAAAAAATGTTTTTTTTGAGTGAAAAAAAAAACCCATAAAAATATGTATATATATACGTGGCAAGGCAGTTATATAGGAGTCATAAGGAAATATTAGTAAGTACAGCATAAATATAACAGAATATAATAAAATATGTGACTGAACAGTAAATACGTACATATAATCATGTTCAGTTTGGACACCAGGTTGGTGCTACATGGGCCATGAATATAGTTTTGGAGCTCTGGATTGCTGATTTGGCAAATTTCAGCAATGTATTCCTCCTATCTATTGTGGTGGAGCTGGGAGCGAATTTCTTTAACCGATGCATGGTGTCAGGGTTGTGGTGACCTAGGCTTCCAATTTCAATTGTTGTCAGACAGGGTAGTAACCCAGTTTCTAGAGATCTGTCATCAGAGCTTGATAATTTTCTTTGGTTTCTTTGTGATGGCGGGCCCCAGCAAGGTTCTCTGTTGAGTTCCATGGAACTCTTAACTCCACTAGGTGAACTTTGTCTTCATAGAAGAGTGTGAGGTCAGGTCTGGCAGTTGTGGAGAGGAGACTTGGGGGGATGGTTGATGGTGGGCTATCGGTTGCTCTGAGACCCTCTGGATCACAGTAGATGGTGGCATCGGGATTGGAAGCTTTGACAAATTGGTAAAGGAGGTGAAGAATTTTGTCATGTCTCCAGGTGTACCGCCCCTGAGTAAGAGCTGTGGGGCAGCAATTTAGGACATGTTTGATGTTGCAGTGTGGTACGTGACACAGTGGGCATTTGGAGCTGACTTTATAACTCTATCTGCGCAGGTTAGATGGAGTTGGGAGGCAGTCTATGCTGGCTCTGGCCATAAAGGAAAGTTGGCCTGATAGGAGTCTATTGAGGATTCTCTTCCACACTGGATTGGCCTCTTCTAAAGCGATGGTTTGTAGAAGGCTGTTCTGGACCTTCTGAGAGTGGAGGTGTTGTTCCCAGTTTTCTGAGTGCAGAGTTGTAAGGCCAGTTTTTGCAAGCTTCCTTTGTCTGGCTTGGGAAACCTGTGCTTTGTGGCTGAGTGCTTCTTTGGTTAGGTTGTAGGCTTCAATACAGTTAGGGGGGAACATTGGAAGGGCAAGTTGATGGATGTCTTGGATGGTCTTGTCTGTAGAAAGTGCTGTTGTAGTAAGGTAGCTCAGTTGGGCTTCTTCTGAATAGTTTGGTAGGAACTTGATGTTGAGGCTATGTTTATTGAAGAGCATTGCTGTAGTAGCACATCTAGGCAGGTTTAACCATTGCTTGAGAGACTTGGTTATGGGCCTTTGGATACTGGAAAGTGTGCAGGCAGGTAGTGGGTTCACAGCTAGTGAGAACTGGAGTGAAGGTAGCAGATAATTCTGAAGGATCCGATTCTCCTCTTAGGTGACAGGTGTTGATCTTTCTTAGTTGGGATGCAATGGACTCTCTCAGTTCGGTGGCTACCAGATTTCTGCGTCTGGATTCTGAGGTGGAAATAGTTCTGCCAAGGAAGGTGACAGGGGAAGATGCTATGTTCTTAGTTTTCCCTGCAGAAAGCGTGAACTGTTTAAGAGGGAGCAGTTTGGAACCATTGTGGCAATATGAAATATATTTGGATGGGTTGAGGTGTAAGTCCAGTTCTGAACAGTGTTCATCTATCTTAGTAAGGATTGACTGATGTTCTATGATGTTGGAGGAGATGACTGATAGGTCATCAGCATATCCTTTTACTCGGTGAGGTGGTAGGTTGGCAAATTTGGGAGATGCTAGTTCATCTCGCAGTTTGGTGGAGAGGGTATAGATTGGTGGGGTTTTGGTGGAGGGGAGAAATGTTTAGCTGTTTCCCTTGCATGAGGACCATTTAAGTTTGTGAAGATTAATTATCTCATAGGTTCCATTTGGGTACTGGACTTTGGTCTCTCCGGATATTGTATGTTCACTCACTTTGCATCTGTACCAGCCTGGTGGTTCATCAGAGTCTTCTTCATTCCACTGGAGATAGATGGAGGACGAGCAAGGTGGGTAAGCCCTCAGATGTAGGTATTTGGAGCTTGGGGATATATCCACTGCTTGGGGTGAGGCATTGGCCAATTGGATTATGGGTTGGAAGCAGAGGAGGAAGATGGTGGGCGATAGGGTGTCACCTTGGAATACTCCCTGTTTTATAGAGAATAGATCTGTATTCCAAGTCCTGCTATGGGTAAATGCTTTCAGCTGGCTATATGCATTTGTTACATATGAGGAGACTGCATTTGGGACCTTGACATACTTCAGCATATCATTGATAAGCTGGTGGGATATCGAGCCAAAGGCATTGCTAAGGTCAAGAAAGGTGATATTTAGAGGGAGTCCAAGTGACTTGGCATTTTCTAGGATTGCAGTGGTGGCGAGAATATGCTCCATGGTTCCACTAATATCAGTGAGGAAGCCTTTCTGGGTGGTAGTAGACATGAAGTGATAGGCTAAGAGGTAGTTTTCAAGGCGGTTGGCAAGTATTTTATTAAACAATTTCCCAATTGTGAACATGAGTGCTATGGGTTGGTAGTTGGCTGGGTTGTTTTCTGGACCTTTCTTATGTAGGAGTATCATTTTGCCTATGCACCATGAGGGGCATTTGTGCTGAGAGTGTAGTATTTTTGAATAAAGTGTGGCCAGAAAGAGGTGGGTGCAGGGAAGCTGCTTGAGGTGGTAATAGCTTATACCATTAGCCCCTGGGGTTGAGTTTGAAGAGCACTTCCTAAGTACAGTAACGGATGTCACGTGGTCTGATGGGAGACATATCAAAAGTGAATTCAATTTCATTAACTGGCATTACCTCATTAATCTGTAGAAAATTTTTATTATTCTCTAGTTTATGTACTTTTTATGGAGCATAAGCTAGGAATTCTAAAACCATTTTGGTTACGCAATCGTCGACTGAATATGACGTCATTAAAATGGCGAATTTATTGAGGCCTTGACTCTGGGGCCATGAAAATTGTCATACTCAATAATAGCGTTATCGCTCTCACTTCTACAAAAGAATACAGCGCGGAAATTTAGAGTATTTTCGCTTAAATAGTAGTGCGAAGGCTTATTTCGTTTTTTTAGTTACAGCGGGCGAAGAAGATGAAGAAGAAAACAAAAATGGGAAATTTCAAAGTTCGTTCATTTGCCAGTGGAACACGGTCGCTTCCCTTAAAGGCCAGTTTATAGCATGGCTGGTCTATGTTTAACTATACATAGCCATTTTTCGGCGATTTTCAGCCTATTTCAGATTTTTGCTCATGTACAAATGTATAGGGAAAACGAAACAACCTGTACCATCCCTACATAGAGAGTACTACCGTACTCTCTGATAGACAACATGGCATGTTAATTACACCTTTACATCTAGTAAACTCTATAGGACCATGTGACCAAAATGAGTTGTGGTTTTTTAAGTTTAAAAACCACTAGAGTTGACATACCTTGAGAGAAAACTATATATGACCATTAACTGCATTCACTCACATTGAAGTGGCTACTGGTCATGGGTATTACTTGTGAACAGGAGATTGAAAGGTTAAAGAGAGTAGCCATTTATACTAATATCTATAGGGTATGATTGGAATTAGAATTTAGGTTTTTAGTTATTAAAAAGTCTTAAAACATTTCCCTTACTTGATATCAAATTGATAACCATTGCAAATTGCAATTTTAATTATGGTGTCAAAATTTAGTCATTCTTGCTATATATATGTATACAAGTAAATAAAAAACATTTACAAAAATGATGTTAGAAGTAGGAATGGTAGTGTTCACTAATACATCTGCAAAAAGTATCGAAACAAGACACTGATTATATGATAAGGCTAATCATACAGAAGTTGCATATATACTGAAATTTAAGTAAATTAACCATACACTTCTGTGTTTGGGCGCACTAACCTTAAGTAGGAATGGTGCGCCCAAACACAGAAGTGTATGGTTAATTTACTTAAATTTCAGTATATATGCAACTTCTGTATGATTAGCCTTATCATATAATCAGTGTCTTGTTTCGATACTTTTTGGAGATGTATTAGTGAACACTACCATTCCTACTTCTAACATCATTTTTGTAAATGTTTTTTATTTACTTGTATTCCCCCTTTTTTCCTCTTAATATTACTAGTTTTAAATTGATTTGAAAGTTTTCTTGGCGAAGATCTCAAAATAACGTCTTAGACAAGAGAAATATGTCGAAAACCATGATCTCTTAATTAAAAAATGGCGTCCGAGAAGACCACAATTTTCGCTCTTCACAATTAACATGCTTATTGTAGAGCGCATTCAGATTTAGGGCTGTCTATTCCCTAGTTCCGAAATATTTATGACGATTTATAACTAGTACGTGCCCGCATAAGTTCGCATATTAGCGCTAGTCTATTCAATAAAAGAAGAAGAAGAAGAAGAAGAAGAAGAAGAAAAAATGAATTTTGGAAGTGGGTCTATTCCTAGTTAGCCGCTTTTTGAACGCTATAGAGCGTGTAGAGCGTCGAAACATGTTTTGGCATTTAGGAAAGCGTGCATTAATCGCTGCAAATAACCGAAAATCGCTTCGTTGGCGATTTATGAGGTGTTGATTGCTAATACATTGGATAGGGCGGCCATTTTTTTTCCGGCCATTCCTACTTAGAGAGTACTACCGTACTCTCTGATATATTATTTATATTAGATTACCTTAGTATATTGTAACTTGTACTGTATCTAGCTTTATGTTAAAAATGTTTATGTTTATGTATGATCTTACTATCTACTTCAACTATAGTCACTTGTACTGTTTCACTGAGTATTGCATTTCTTTGAACGACTACTCCTGAAACACTTGAATCATCCACATTTATAACTTGCAGTGTAAATGTTTCATCCTTCCCACCTTGAGTTTCATAAAAATTATCGTTCAAAGTTCTAATTTGTTGTTGAGATGAAGTTGGTGAAGCTGCTGAGAAGGTTAAGTTAAAAAATGGTGTAGATGATCCTACTATTGTAAAATCCTCACCTATAAAAAATTAATATGTGCAATAATGTATTGATCTGCACAACAGGCATCAAGTATATCATAAACTATCTATGTATATCATAGGGATAGTCTTTAGAATAAGCATTTTGAGTAAAAATTCGTGGGCGTATATAAACGAAATAACCGGTACGATCCCTACATAGCCCTTGTTCTTCCGCGTTAGATTATTTCGCAACCCCCTTGCGTGGGGACATTTTTATCCTCTAATGGTCGCCAAGTGAAAGTCGCCTTAAAATCGTATTAAACACCTATTCAATGCGTTCTCTTTGGTATTAACTTTTAGATAATTGTTAACAGCTAGCGCATTACTATCGTTTTTTGCGCATAACTTTATACACTTTTATTCACTTATTAGTTTTGAAACAATGACCAATAAATCTCAATTATCAGTAGAAAGAGTTCTACAACAACTGGATGATAATGACATTGATTAAATTTAGATAAAACAACCTATTTTGCCTGCGCTTACTGCAATCCAGATAAACCTCCGCATCTTTGTATTGACCCCTTCTATCGTATTTGGCATCAGAGGAACCGAAAAAAACGAACAACGGTTGCTAAACTTCTCTCTTGAAACTCTCCCATGGCAGCCATTTTTCCGTTAAACCTCATTTTCTTGTATACTACAAACTTGTTAAAATCGGGCAAAAAAATAATCGCGGAAGATAGCCTATAGAGGACAAGATATCCTTGCACAAAGGGATAGAGAGTACTACCTATACTCTCTGATAATGAAGTGATAGGGTTTATTAGTCGCGATCATGATAATATATTGCTGATGAAGACCTATAGCTATATACGGGTTGAAACGTTCTATTCCAAAGACTTAATGTTGCTGTTGCTCAATAAACTTCATATATCACTCTCTGATAATAGACACTTCCTTCTGGAGGGTCTATATATTAGAAACGCAATTCTTATGTGTTTCGACTCTGTAGTCTTCAGCGAATATTGACGGGAAAAAGGTATAGAAGTTACAAAAAATCAATAAATTGTTCGCTATAGTAAGAACTCTATATAGATCTTTTGGCGCTAATATTGGGCAAAAGAATACTCTGAAAAGATAAGTTCCTGAAGATAATTTCCTTAACTTTGGCCGTATTTTATACTCTAATTTCAGAATCAGACACATTAAAACATTTCAACTGCATGTAACCCTGCACTTCGCACCCATTCAAAAAAGTTCAACTCAAATATTTTTCACAACCTTACTGGTTTACTACCCAATTAAGACACTTGTATAATTTGTACAGGGAAACTATACATGCAATATATAATGATTTTGGCTCGGTTCTGTCTGTTCAATTCTGTAGATAAAGGAATAGATGATTAATACCTTCAAGTTGTCAGAAATCGCTTATCGCTTTGTAATTTGGCAAATTTGGCAGAAACGCACGAGATTAATTCAACTGGCGTGTGATGTATTGACAATCGCGCCTACTTTTTAGAATGTTACTTTCATTTGTATATTATAGATGTCTGTAAAAATAAAAATATTAATTACAATAGTTTACCAAACGTTGCTGTCATAGATTCTACTTCAACTGTTATAATCACATTTCCTTCATAGGTGGTAGGTGGGAAAGTAAAAGCGTTCATTTCTGCAGTAAATGTCTGTCCTTCGTTGATTCTCGTAGTAGCGGGAAATCTTGCAAAAACTGAAAAAATTAGTTTACATATATTACATTCTGTATTCATCAAGTATACAATAGCTCATCTCACATCTTTGGCCATCAGTGTTGGCGATAGTTGCTAAAAACAGAATGACTGCAAACATTATGGAGAGCAGCTCACTTGAAAAGTCCTTAGGTTTGTGGTATTACTGTATGGTGTATAGAGATCGAGCTGAAATATATTAAGTATAGACATATATAGAACTTACTGTGCAAGACTATCTCGCTCCTTTATAATACGAATTAAGTTTTGCGCAAGAGGTTTATATATAGTTTTAGTCCGAACAAAAACCCCTGAGCCACTATTTCTCAGTAGAATTTTATTCCCCCAAAAATCTATCCCGCGGATGGATGAAATTTCTAATGGATAAAAGATATCCCCTACGGATAAACTATAGGAAATTATCCTACATCGTGTATTCTTGTTTTATAGTGCATGATAGGATGTTTTATAGTATAGAATATCCTTATATGTATCTTGTATTACTTATAATTTAACATGTCATTTTCGATCATTTTCAACAAATGTTAGTACTTACTATATACTTGCTATTGAAGCTCATGTCAGTTAAATACGGCGAATCCACGCTCTGCAGCTGGGTCGCTGACAATTAACTTAGTGCTTCGTATATATACTGTACTGTAGTATCTGCCCTCGGACCAGTACTAGTACTGTTAATTTACTCATTTTGAGTTGGATAAGATTAATCCATTATTGCATAAATAACTGAATGGTATGTCTCTTTTTATATCTTTTAGTTTCCCTAAAATAGAACAAGAGTCGATATTGATTAAAAGTAAACCCAAGGTATTATTCTATTCCATGATTACCTTTTCAATAATCAAATACAATCACCTCAATTTGTCAATAAAATTGTAATGTTTATAATAGGGACGGCTATAAACTAGCTACTGCAGAGCTCGAGATAGAAAGGGACCAGAGACAGCCGTGATCAAAGTGAGTATATATGGAGAAACTATATATATATAGGCCTATGCAAACAAATAAGTGGGGGAAATTTTCGTTCAAAGTATACTACTTGAGTGGCTAAGGGGAGATTGTGGTTTGCGAGATAAATGAACCTCCCATTGAGCAGGCATGAGTGGGTGGGGTAAATCCAGAATCCACTGATGATGACATGCGAGAAGCTGATCTTAAAGTCTTATTTTTTCCATGATATATTATTCAATTCAATTTAATTCATTATTAAAGTGCACCATGCCACATGGTGACACTAGGACTCAATGCGGTCCAATACACCACTACACACAGCAAACAAAAAAGCTAGAGATAATCAGTTGGCGAATACACTAGGATGTCTGTGCATTTTGATAACCCTTGCAATTTTGAATATCTCCCAATTCTAATCTATGAAAGATATCATCAATCTTGTGTACCTATCTATATAGTCTTAATATTATTCTTAAGAGTATCAGTACACTTTAGCTAGATTCCGACAGCCCAATCAACCTATGTGCCATTACATGAGTGCTTTCATTTTAACTCTCCATCTAATGGTATCCAATTACACTCCACCTCCGGTGCTGTAATGGGATGGCGGATGCCTACACCTAGGAAGTTTATTATGGCTCTATTCTGAACCACATCTAGTGTTCTACATTGGATCATAACTCCTCAGCTTCTGTGATATATATATACCATGTATATATTACACATTGTATGACAATGCAATTTAAGTTTAAAACTACATTCTTGAAGTAAATATATATATAAGTGTGAAGCTCGGTTACATGGAAACTTACACATCATGCATGCTGCAATTAAAGTATCCTTAAACTGAAAAGTCTCTATATTATACAATAATAAATGAAAATATTAGAAATAACACCTTGGAGAATAATGACAAACAAAACTTCAATTGCCTTGGCATTACTGCTTGGACCTAAATACATGCAAACACAAATGCATTCAAAAGTCAAATGTAATTAATAATGTATCCATTCAAAAATGTATACATACCTTCAGTAGTGTTAGTAGGGATAGTGCTTGCAGTGCCTGTAGTACTAGTACTTGTAGTGCCTGTACTACTAGTACTCATTCCAGAACAAACTTCAATTGCATTAAACGTATCTAAGCTGCACGTTACTCCTAAGGGTGAATACATTTATATATATACGTAGTAGCTATCGGTTACATAAAATTTGGAAGTAAGCAATATACGATATTTACAGTATCACTATGTGTGTTTGAGTATATACTATACTGTAGTGCATATATGTTCAGTAATTCATTAATATTTTTTGTCATCCTATATAGATAGGTAACTGGAAAATAATTATTGTTTGCCATTGTAATGTGGCTATGGAATTCATATATACAGTACATAGAAATTATATCTGTCACCTCTTTCACAATTGTTGTTGGGCAAGGAAATGCTTTTCACTTCTCTTCCATAGTTCGTAGTTTGTGTCCATCCAACATTGTTGGTATACTCCACTTCATATGAAATCTCATATCGTTCTCCTTCAGTACCTACTTCCACACAGCTGCTACCTGAACCAGATGATTTTGGACTATAAGTTAGATTAACATTTTTAACCAAGCGATCCGGAGCTCCAAATGCCTTAGTAATATCAAATCTGAAGTTTTGAAGACTAAAAGATATACCATTGTCAATTTCAGGAAAACATCCTACTGTGTAGGAAATAGCTATAACTTTACACCCAGAAACAGTGAAGTCAGCTGTACCTGTATACATACATGTCAAAAACCATGTATATGTAGCACTCATTTATCCTTATTCTAGTGATTTGGTATGTACATACATATGAATTAAGTAGATTTATGAATGTGTAGTTTAACAGGTGACCCCCGTTACTGGGGATTTTTGCTGATGTCCAATTGAGTATTGATTGAATGATGATTGATTGTTACATATTTTTAACTTAGTTTATTATATCAAGAGTATGTAAGCTCTACCTTAGACTTTCATGAATGCATCATAGTGTTATACCATAGTGCATTTCACCATAAATGACTTTTGTTCAACCCTTTGCAATTACTTTTTAACTTTACGGTGTTTTTAACATTCAGAAGCTACTTTGGAGGTACTGAAACCTAAGTTTGTAAATAGAAGTCATTTTTAAGTCTCGACTTATCCTAAACAATAGAGAAGGAAAGTTTTAAAATACGTCAGTTAAACGTTTGAAAGATCCTTCATATAAGTACCTTATTAGCTAATTAAAATTTGTTTTAGAGGTAACCAATTGCAAGGTCTCTGTCTTTCAACCAAAAGCAAGTAAGGAAAGAGGTAGGCTGTTAACAAATTTATGAGCTGTTTTTGGACTTTTTAGGTTAACTATAGGAGAAAGTGTCTCCCTTTTTGGTTCACTTATATTTAAAGTAGATGAAATCTCTACTAAGGTGCCTTCTAATGATAGAAACAATTAAATGAATTAATGATTTTAATAACATTAAAAGTCTTCAGTGGTTACCTCTTTATTTAATATATCATTAGTTTGTAAAAAATGTCACTTACTGTAGGTGTCTTTATAGGAGCACATAAGCACAACTTTGGTTAGAATATCTCACTACATTTCAATAGAGTAATAGTCATTATAAATACAGTGTAACCTCCCTTAATGGCCACCTCCCCAATCTTTTATGTGTACACATTTTGAGGTCCTGATTGAAATTATACCCAATCTTCATCTGAGCTCTGCAAGTATCTTCTCTAGTCTTTGGATGTACATTTTGGTCCGTTATTAAGGTGATATTAGCAAGGAACTTTGAGACTGTATCCAGTGCCACGATTGACTCTTTGCCAATGATCTCAACAAAGCCTTTGTTGTATTCTTTCGCAAGTATATAGAGGCGAGATGAGTGGAGCAAGATTGTACGGCATAGATATGCCCAATTATTGAACCGTCAGCCTTAACTATTGCATGCAATGGCGTGCTTATCTCGCGGTTCTCTCTTAAGATTTAGAATTTGTCCAGCTCTTGGTCACTGTTCTTGGTTGGAATTGCAAAAAGAATGGATTTTGCAATGGTCTAAAAATCTTTCTGAAGTAGCTAGTTTACTGCCATAAACATATATAATATGCTTTAAATGGTGAACCACTCAGGTTCCACTGCAATACTTCTTGTAAGTATATATGGTAATAAATATACAAAATTTTAACTCATAAATACTTTTACTAATACTACTTTGAGGTCTCCTACGAGGTTCGCCAAGGCGGTGTACTTAGCCCAATATTGTTTACAATCTACCTTGACGGCTTGCTAGAATCACTTCGTGCTATATAGTGGTCATGGCTGTTATTGGGAGGATTACTTCTCTGAGGTTTTATGTTATGCAGATGACCTAACCATCCCCAGATGCTCTAAGTAGGATGCTTTCTCTCTGCGAAGAATATGCTCAGTCTCATCAGATTCAATTTAATCCCAGCAAGACTCAACTTATATGCTTTAGACGTACTGCAGTTTCTGAGCGCACCCGCTTCTCATTCTGTGGTCAGTGCCTCCCTTTGGTTGACTCTGTTGTTCACCTCGGGAATATTCTCCAGCATGATCTATATGATAAACAGTTAAAGTGAATGGCATTCATTCGCCAGGATAACTCTGTTCTATTTCAATTTAAAGGGTGTGACCCAGCGACAAAGATGAAACTATTCATTGCTTATTGCTTTCACTATATGGCTGCTCATTGTGGAGGCTCGATGCCCCGACCTCAAATCTCTAAATGTTTCATTTAACAAGGTTATCAGGCGAATCTGGAATCTCCCTTATAACTGCCATTGCTCACTCTGTTGGATTAATTGTCAGTATCTACAACATCATTTATTCCAGATTCAAGAGACTACTTTCAACTGTATCTTCTCACCCATCTAGATTTATTCGTTCTGTATTTCATGACAGCTCTCAAGCATGCAATTCAAGCTTTGCAGGGTATGACTGTATTTATTGTAACTCTCATTGTAAATCTTATTCCACTGATCATGCTGCTGTGGGATATCTAATTAGAGAGATCTTCGAGAACTTTGTTCTTTTGCACCTTCACTGGTGTGTTTTTCAACCATAATAATGCAAAATGTGACCTAAGTCTGTAATATATTACAGTCAAGTACCTCCACGTGGTGAGCTTGGCAACACATTTGTCATTAGGCATCTGTGGCCAAATCTTGACGTGCGTTCATTGGTAGAGTCAACTGGAGACGACTGAATCTGTAGAAAACGTCCAGTTGGAAGTAAGAGCAATGGAAATGTTGACAGAAAGCTAGACCTATTAGTGAGGGAACTGAGGAAGTACAAAATATTGGTAGCTGGTGTACAAGAAACGAAATGGTTGGGAGTGATGTGTGGCCAACAAGCAAGTATACATTCCTTCATTCAGGACACCCAAGGTGCTACTTCTGCCGGGTGAGGCAGAAGTAGCAGTGAGAAGAGAGGGAGTAAGAATAGCACTTGATAAGAGAGCCACTTTAACTTGGAAGAATGCATGGGAAGCTGTCAGCTCCAGGATTGTAGTAGTAAGGCTGAAATGGTCCACATAGAAGAAACAGAAGCAGAATAGATCACTGTTTGTATCGGTTGTGTGTGCTTATGCGCCCACATCAAAAGCACCACCTGCACTGGAAACAAAGTTCTATGCTGATCTGCAGGACACTATGGTGGACAAGGTAGAACAGACAGATATCCTTGTCCTGCTGAGATACCTTAATGCTAGCTTTGGCATGCTGGACACAGAAAACAGATTTTGGGAGGGGGTTATTGGAATGCATGGCAGAAGTGAGCGTAACGCAGCCGGAGAAGAATTGTTGCAGTTCTGTTCCATCAACCAACTTACCATCATGAACACCTGGTATCAAATGAAGGGATTTACCTCAATACGTGGATGCACCCGTGAACAAAAAAGTGGCATATGATTGACTTTGTTATGGTGAAGGCAACACAGAGAAACTACTGTAGAGATGTACGTGTGACCGATCACAAGTTGGTGCAGGCAAAGTTGAACATTTAGGTTCCTCACACCACAAAGATAAAGGGCACAAGTAGAGTACCGTTTGCCATCTCAGGTTGCAGACGAAGAGGGAGGAATATCAAGAAGCAATTCGAAAGCAGTTAATAAACAAACCTTTTGACCCTCAAAAGACATTAGAACAAAATTGGGTCATTCTTAGAAAAGACCATTGGAAGAAGGAAGCGAAAACAGCCATAATGGTTTGAAGAGAGTATGGACACTTTAGTCCCTGTGATCGATGCCAAGGATGAGGCCCACAGGAAAGCTATCCAAACCAACTTAGCAACAGACAAAGAGGAGTTCAGGAAATGTCAGTGACGTGGTGAAGAAGGCAGTAGACAAAGCTAAGGAGGATTGGATATACCAAGTTGACAAAGAGATTGAAGAAGCTGTGAAAGATGGGAATACTGGGTGGTAAAGCATTAGAAAGCTGCAGAGATTTCATGTTGGTAGGAAACCCGTCAGGCTCACTGCTTTATACAAGATAGATTGATAGACAACACAAGGACCAGAAGATGTGATGGGCAGGTGGCAGGAGCACTTTATAGAGATATCCTCAATATACCCAGTGAATACAGAGATGCGGTGATTGATGGTATGCCAGTGATCCCACCAGACTTGAATCTGGACGCACCACCCAGTGAAGAGGAGTTAGCCCTGGCATTGAGCAATCTGAGGAACAGCAGGCAAAACTGAAATCCTACCAGAGATGATTCTTGAAGGAAGTCCACTGATATTGGAAAGGCTATTGGAGCTATTTCAGAAGGTCTGGGTGGATGGTGAAGTGGTCAGTGACAGGCAAAATGCTGTGGTGGTCAAAATCCCAAAGTGACAAAGTGACTTAAGGCATTGCAACAGCTGGCGAGGGATAAGTTTACTGGACGTTGTAGGAAAGATTCTAGCAAGAGTAGCGAAGGAGAGATTACAAGTGATAGCCGAAAGATCCTACCTGACTCACTGTGTGGACTTAGACAAAGCTGTGGATGTGTGGACATGATATTTGTAGCTAGGCAGCTTGTGGAAAAAACGAGAGAACAAAATTATTCCCTGTTTATGCTGTTTGTGGACCTGCAAAAGGCTTATGACTCTGTATTGGGTCAGCTTTATTGAAAGTCTTAGAGAAGTATGGCACAACAAGGTTGTCTTGAGTCAACAGCAACAACATTTGCCTCTACAGCCAATGATTGGGGCCTGATCATGAGCACCAGGGAGATGAAAGGCATGGTAGTAGGACAGGGCCTGAGTGAGAGTGACACAGGGCCAGTGCAGGTTAGAGATGGCTCATAGGAGACAGTTGATAGCTTCACATATCTAGGAGCAGTCATCTCGAGGGAAGCAGAGGTCACAGAGGAAGTTAGTCACAGAATTTCCAAGGCCTCAAGAGCTTTTGGGAGCCTGAGGAAGCGAGTCTACCAGAACCCAAAATTATCCCTAGTTACCAAGAGGACTGTCTACTGAGCAATGGTTCTGTCAGTCCTACTATATGAAGCTGAAATGTGGACACTCAAGTTATCACACAACAGACACCTTAACAACTTTCACAACCGGTGCATGCGCACCATTTTGGGCTGTCAAGGTACCAACAATGGCAAGAGCGGATGACAATAGACATGCAACCTTACTTCTATGTTTGGCATGAAGCAGTCCATCCCTGAATTAATCAGATAGCAGCGGCTGAGGTGGCTGGGCTACATAGGATGTAGGGACTCAGACAGATTGCCAAAGCAACTACTTTTCAGAAGCTTGGCTGCATGCTGTGGTCTGTTCTTCTTCAGCATGGAGCAAAGCGCAGGTGGAGAGATGTAGTCAACTCTAATGTAGGGGTTTTGGGTGTGGAAAACAATTGGTACAGCCGGGGTTTCATGACTGGAAGGAGTGTTACCAACTGCATACAGAAGGATTGTATGCATCCAGTCAGCCAACAGCCAACAATGGCAACCAACGAGATCATACACAGAACTTCACAGTTTTCACAGACAAGGTGACATCACCAGACACCAGCGCTTTTGTGATGCTGCTAACACTTGTCATTAATCCCAATGACGGGATTCCTCTATCATGGGACCTCATCCCATGGGAGACTTTAAGGATTCAAGGAATATATTGCATGGCAAAGATACTAGTGGTTCTTCATTGCAGTGGACTTCTACGATGAAATGGTTTATACATGAAGAAAAATCTTTTAGCTTTCATAAAATGACTTCTTTCATATGAGCCTAAAAGAGTTCGTGTAGTTGCAAATCAACTGATAATTTACTTTTATGGTAAAATGCACCATAGTACTTTCAATCTATAATGTATGTATAAATTTGATGGTCACATTACTAAAAGCTGCATAATATACAATATTTTTTTAATTCCACATGTATGGGAATTGATTGCTAGTGTCAAAAGAATAAAGATTTCAAGTTTTATTCACATACAAAATCTTTTACATACATTGATCTGACATCTCAGTAATTCTGTTTATTATTACGTATACTTTAAGCTTCAGTTTGCATTTTTTAACCACCGTGTTTTACTTACGTATATCCATAATTTGGATAAATTTTAAACTATTAGCCTCACATTTAATTCCCTATATACGGTAATAACATGAAGGTAAAGATATGTAAATGATCATGATATACATTGTATAGATAGATATAGTCTTACCAATAGGTGTAAATTCAAAGGAATACAAATCACTGTAATCTCCCCATCCCTTTGCTGTCAATGCACGTATTCTTACTGTATGACTTTCACCAACTGTATTTTCAATACCTGTTATTACAGTTGACAAAAAGGTATTACTTTCAAAAGCCACATCAGAAAAGCTACTTTCTCCAACTCTGTAGTCAACATTGTACTGAAGAATTGGACCAGGTCTAGGAACTGGAGCAGACCAGATAACAACCACTGCTTTTGTGAAAGGCACTATGCCTCGCAACACTGGCTGATTTGGCACTGTATATAATATAGTAAACATAAACAATTATTTGGATGGGGAAGTATAGCAGAAACTCAAAGTATGTAAATATTATTGCCATCATTCAAACTCTGGATATTACCCCTGCCCACTCATGTCCCCTGAGGAGTGCAATAAGCTAATGGGTGGAACCAAAGTTCACTGGATTGGAACCAGAGTCTCCCTTTAGCCACTCAAAAAGATGGTCGAGCCATAGACAGCTGTTTCGTCCTTATTAGGACCCATCAATATAGCATACAATGGAAGCTTGAGTAGCTAGTCTCGACCATCTTTTTCAGTGGCTAAAGGGAGACTCTGGTTCCCATGCATCAAACAAACTTCAGTTCTGCCCATTAGTTCATTGTGCTCCTCAGAGGATATGAGTGGGCAGGGGTAATATCCAAAGATCAATGATGGCAATATTGATGTTTAAAGTTCCCCTTTTTTTCTTTTTTGAGGGAGTAACTTATTACTAAAATTATAGGGGAGATAACTATTAGGCAGCATTGAATAATATCCATTTTAAGTTAAGATACCAATCTTGTCAATGATCAATGATTGTAACACTGTAAACTCTGTTGTATAAGGAGCACAGAGGTTTAAAGCAAACACTCATATCAGTAAAAAATATTCGTTATTGGTTATGTAGGTGTAGAAGCTTCAGCTTAAGGTTATTTTACAGAAGAATAAAGACACTTTACATTGGCTGTACGGTAGGTGATTTTTGACACCACTATAAAGAGATTATGGGGTTCCATAAGCTACAATGTTAATACATGTACAAAACTCAATAGACAATAGGTAATCTACTGTGATATATATATATATATATATATATATATATATATACATCAAAGAGATATTAGCATATTCATGTTTCTAGTCACTGTAGCAAGCACTACCACACATACTTTGAAATTTAAATGGTATTTTGTAACTTTATAAATTTTTAAAAAATAAATTTGCCAGTATGTAGAGTGCTTACCAGCTATTAAGGTATTTAAATTGGGGCATTCTCGAACATCTTTAACATCTGGAGCTAGTCCTTGATGATTTTTCGCTCTGATGCAGATTTCATAGTTACTATCTGGTAGCAAGTTAGTAATATTTATGTAAGATGAATTAATTTCAATCTCTCTCCCATTAGATAAACTAATTTGGTATCCAATTATTCCACGTCTGTCGCCAAAGTTGACCTCTTCAGGCTGATCCCAAGATAATGCAATTGAGGTAGCTAAAATTTGGTCTGCGTTTATGTTCCTAGGTGGACCACTTGGAACTAAAAAAGGAGAGCACTAACAGGTAAAATTAAATATAATAATAATACAAGTTACAATATCACTTGAATATATGTAATTAAACAGGCCTTTTGGAGAGTTCTATATAAACTTAATTTTATGATAAGAAGCTTTAAAGAATTGTAAAGTGAACATATACTGTTGAGGGCTTTTACTACATAATATAGTGCAAGAGATCATGAAATATCTTTTTAAATGGGGAGGGGGATATTTTCTATAGGAAGTTGTCTAGGGGAGCAAAATCAATCCTAGGGAGGGGGGCAAATGATTCAATCAATGATCTGCATGTTACCATTCCTTTATACTCCGGCCAGTATAACAAGCACTAATATAACTATTTTTGATGTAATTTTAAATTATATAATATAGTTATATAATGTGTGAGTTAGTAATTTATACAAAACATTTGGGCATAATATACGTAGGTATCCATTCAAAGCATAACTGGACATTTTCTAATTAATAATGGATTTAGCATATACAGTATAATAGCGTCATTTTCCAAGAGAATAGTATATAATAGCTGACCTCCCTCGGGAGAACTACCAATTCCCTCAAAAGATTGCAACAGCAGACCAGACATTGAGTTTTTGAATAACAACAGTATTTCCCTTTCGAGTTGACAGTTGCTTTTGTTACAAACTTTGATGGAGCCAGGAACCACTAGTTTGGGACTCACTTAGGCTCACCCTAATAATATCAGTATATAAGCTCAGAAATTAGGGCAGCTACTATAATTTTTGATCACCTCCAGGTGTAGTTACTATTCAAGGCAACTAATATATATTTACGGTGTGGCTTCTATTCAATTAAGGCTAAAAATGGAGGGAATTATCTAGTATGTATACAGCATGAAAGCTAATTAAGCTTTAAAATTATACAGTAAGTTTAGCAAATCTTATACATTTATTTTCGTTGTTACCCATATGGATTTCCACCAGAATGCTATATATAGTATACAATCATACACATACAATCAGAATAAAGGTATAGTTAATGTTGGCTTTGATTTAGTTAAATGGTTAATTGGATAGATTAAAAAATATAGTATTAAATATATACGTATGTCACTGCCTATAAATTATTTATGCATGAAAGCAAGAAGAATGTTTGTAAAAACACAATCAGAATGTAGGTTCAGCTTACCTCCAGGAGAAATTCTTATTTGATTAGCTGGAACAATATCTGATCGGCCTCCACCAGATATTGCAGTTACAGAAACATTGTAAATTACGTCCAAGTAAAAACCTGGATAATTAACTTCAAAATTTGTAGTGTTTTCCAGGCGATCATGTTGTGTATGAATTAGATTTACAGAAGTGAAATTTATTTCAAATGTATAACCAGAAGGCTCATTTTCATAGATAATGCTAACACGTATTGACCTTGGAAATGAAGGCAACTTAGCAATGACTGAGTCTGGAGCTCCTGTAAAAACAAGAGATAAATAACTAGTTGAATACTGAGTTACAATGTTTACACAATGGAAGCTACTATATAAATAAGTATATAACCTATTGCCATGGCAAGAGTGAATTGCAGATATACAGTGTAAACAAGCTAATACAGGAAGTGAAGTAAGTTATAGCCCATTGTCTCTAACTTCCCCTAAAATAAATACTAGTTGTGAACACAGATCATAACCTCGCTTTTTATACTCTCTGATTAATCTAAATAAGCAAGAAGAAAACACACTAAACCTCCACAGAAGAAGCAAAACTACCATTTTTGTGTACAATATTGAACAATTATTCACATGCCCGTATATGTAATCAGAATATAAAATCAATATTTTCGCAATACAAAAAATGAACGATACACTTGGCAATAAAATGTCTGCCAAGATGGACGTAAAATGTTTAGTCCCTGCACTTCCTATAAATATATAAATCGAAAAAAGTTTTCCTTAGAAAGTTTAAACTCATTATCCTAAGGCCCAAACTCGATCTCAGGGCACTTGATAAGGAAAAATATTCCAGCCACTTTTTCACGCATCCAGTGAGTTATCTAAATTGAAATGCTTTGTTCGATGCTTCAAAGTTGCCCCTTTAGGGTGTAGAGTATGATAGCCTCGTAGCCCTATTGCAACTTTAGCTATACTTGTCACAAAATTTGGAAATGGGCTGCAAAGACCCAAAAAAATTCTTGTTGACACCTCCATCTCAATTCGATTCCCTACTGACCAGATCAAAAACCTCGCTTCCACTTCGGTAATAATTACATACTCTGCATTGGCCTCGTATTATATTTTGGCTATAGTTCTCATCTCTGGGTTATAACTAAGTGGATGAACCTGCCCAAATAGCCATGGTACAGTGTATGCACATCTAGTAGCTGTTGTGCAGTGCACTAGTGGCTACTTGAATGCCGGCTGTTCCATCATATCATAGAAAATTAAAGCCTATATGTGCAATGATGATGTCAGAACTGTGCACTCTGTATGCATGAAAGTTCATGAGAGCAAAGAATTAATATAGCCAAAAGGCAATAAATAGGAATGAAAGAATAAATCTATGTATAGAAAAACTCCATGACTAGATGTGACATAGTGGAAGTGGAACCAGCGTGATAATTAAATATGGCGAGCTTGGACAGGAAAGTGATGCTGCATGCCAGGGAAGTGGCAGATCAGTACATAATCAGTTCTGTGCAATCTTCAGGTGTTGCTCCATAATCTTGCTACCTTTCATCTTGTTCTGTGCAACAGCACGGGAGGAGATAGGGCACAAAACTTTTTACCCCTAGGTCCATTTTATGTACATACGTATATGTGACAGATACATTTATTGGAGCTATCTGCAATGAAAATCAAGCTAGATTGAACGTTTCGCCCCATAGGTCTTCATCAGCAATATAATGAGGAAAGGATTACAGCAGTTGGTTTAAATAGAAAAAGTGACATGAGCTGAAAAATTGAATAAAATGCCAAAATGAAAAAATAATTTCTAGTGTTAATTGATGGTATAATGTCATTCCAGATGGGATCAAGTGACATGCCTTGGTCCATATTAATGCATCTGCTGGTCTGGACGTACATAGCTTCTTTGATCTTTCTTCTTGTCTTGTGTTGTTCTCTCTGGATTACTTCAGCATCTTCCCATTTGATGATGTGATCTGTTGTTTGAACATGTACAGCTATTGAGTTGTATGTGTCACCTCTCCTAACTGATCTCCTATGCTCTGTTATTCTTTCATGAATGCTTTTTGATGTTTCTCCAATGTACTCTTGGCCACATTCACATGCAGGGATCCTGTAAATGACTCCCTTGGCTTGGTCTCTGCTGATTGGTGTCTTGACCTTCATTAGGATGGACCTGAGTGTGCTGTTGGACTTGTGCACTACTGTGATGCCCAGGGGTCTGCAGGTTCTCTGTAGATTCTCACAAAGACCTCTGATGTATGGTAGGCACAGGATCTTCTTTCTTCATTGCTTGGCTCCGCTTCTGTGCTTTTCTGTTTCCTCAAAACTCTCTGGATGATGGTCCTAGGTAGCAATTCTTTTCGAAGACACTCTGCAGATGTTGTAGTTCCTCCTGTAGGTTCTCTGGTGAGCATATGTTGCATGCTCTCTTCTTCAGACAGGTGATTGTCCCAAGTTTGATGGCTGGGTGGTGGTTAGACCGGTAATTGAGATAGCAGTCAGTGTTGGTCGGTTTCCTGTAGACAGCTGTGGTTAGGTTGTTACCCTTCCTTTTGACGAGGACATCCAAGAATGGTAGCTGTCCTTGTTCATTCTTCCTCTTCCATGGTGAACTGTATGGATTCTCTCAGTGAATTGAGGTGTCTGAGAAAGGCATGTAGTTCACTATCTCCGTGTGTCCAAGTGTCTTCTACGTACCTTATCCAGAGTGTTGGCTTGTGTGTGGCTGTATCAATGGCCATTTCCTCAAAGAATTCCATATATAGGTTGACTAAGACTGGTGAGAATGGGGACCCCATTGCTGCACCTTCTGTCTGTTCATAAAGTCTGTCCCTAGTTGGAAGTAGGTTGTCGAAAGAACTTTCTCTATCATTTCAATTATGACTTTTGATGGTAGGTTGGTTCTCTCTCCCAATGTGGTGCCTCTGTCCAGGAGGGTGGATATCCTTGACACTGCTTCTTTCACTGGTACATACCTTTGTGAAGAGGTTCTTGACATGTGAACTGTTACCTACAAGTGGGGAAAGGATCCATGTGAGTTCTTGGCCAGGTAGTATGTTGGTGATCTAATGGATGATACTATCGGTATCATTGGTTTGTCTGGCTTGTGAATCTTTGGGAGGCCATATATTTGGGGTGGCTGATTCTGTGATGGTGCTAGCTTCAGTCTTGTGTTCCTGTCAATCAGGTGTTTATCTTCTAGTTTCCTCAACATCTGGTTCAATCCCTTGGTGATCTTCTGAGTCGGGTCATTCTTCAGCTTCTTGTATGTTCCATCTTGGACCATGTTTTCCATTTTCTGGTGGTATTCAGTGCTGTCAATAATGACTGTTGTCCTTTGTCTGCTGGCAAGATCCTTATCGTTTCGTCTCCTTTCAGTCTTTGTATGGCTTTCATCTGTTGTCTAGTTATGTTGGTTCTTGGCTGTTTGCAGTGCCTGAGACACCACTTCATCCTGCTCTTTACATAGGTCTTGTGCTTTGTTGGCATTCATTGTCCTGGCAATGGCTTCTGTTCTTGTCACAATTTCTTGGGGTTGGTATGGCTTTGGGAGTAATGGCAAAATTCAGTCCCAGCACTTCTTCAATTTTGTCCAATTGTCTGGAACTGTAGTTCTTGATCAACTTCTTGGTATCCAACTGCTGCTGGCTTTCAAGGATGAGAATGTCAAACTTATTTAGTTGTCTTTCTCAGCATTCATGGTAACATATGCATCTCTCTTCATGTTTGCTGATCCATTTCTCTATTTTGTCGGAACTCCTCTTGATCCAGGGCTCGCAATAGCTCTTGGTGTAATTGCTGCCTTTAAATTCCCTTTGGAGGTGAATCTCCTTCTGACGTTACCATTTTGGTATGACACTTTGCGCAGATCAGGGCTGACTTTAATAGAAGAGACCCAGCCGTATCTTTGCAAATCAACTCAATCTTCACATGATTGAGCTGTAGACCAAGGATAGGTGCTTCTCGTTCAACAAACTCCAGATCCTGCAGGACATGCTTCTCAGGGCCACCGAGTATGCCATCATCTAATAAGAATACAAGAAATTCTGAAATGAGGTTGGTAATCAAAGGATGCTCCTAAAGGGTCACCCTGCTGTACACCATCGAATGATCGGATGGTAGATTTATGTGTCCCATACCCCAGCTGTAGAGGGGCCAGTAGGGTACCATTTATTCCATAACTGCCATGCTAGCTGTTTTGGCCACCAATCAAAGTAAGGCGCATCCCACAGCATTTGGTCATACGCCTCCATCCTTTTAATTGAGTGCTGTGAGGGAGGCACCAAAAATGGTCTTATTTAGGACTGAGTGTTTCCAGCAAGTACCAGGTTGGTATGTCAGTACTTCCTCGAGGGATTGGCCTTGAGTCCCGGCTGAGTTGCTTGGTCATATCCTTCAAATGTTGGGGTAGCAAGCCATCACATCCTTCTGAGGAGATCTTAGGGAAGGAACAGATAGCACATATCACTTTGTCCTTGGTGATTGCTAAGGGATCCACTGAAGCGGGAAGAGGTTGCATTTGGAGGATGGAGTCTGGATGGGGGGACGGTGTTTCAATCTCAGGGTGGCAATTATGGCATCATGCATTGTCTTCTGCAACTGTGTCTTCAGTGCTTGCTAACCAGATTGCCCCCTGAAGTCACCTTCCTCCAGTTTTGCTGAAACCCTCGCAGCCAATGATAGACTTGGATCTGTGTGACTCTATTTCGTGGAAGAAGTGACTGTAGATGGAAGGGAAACATGCTCATAAAGTTCCAGCTGGTAGTTTAATAGCTAGCTTCCAGTGCTTCCCCCTCTTGCTGACACACATAGGTAATGACTAGGGAAGTTCATCAGCTTCATCCATGCCTCATCATCGTTGAGCAGACAAGAATTATTAGAAGGCTTCCTCAGGCGTCTCGTGGCCACACGACAAGAAGAATGGTAGCCCTGCTCAAAAATGTCGTCCCTTGGCAGTAGGGATGGAGCATTCAAGGCAAGTAATGAGGGGTCAGGCATGTGCAATGACAAGTTGATTGGTGGCTGTGGTGAGGGTGTATCGCTTGGTGGCTAACCAGAGCCGGGGCAGCGGTTTGAAGTGGGCCTGTGCACCCATACTGTCCCATCTCTTCTAACCAGCATTGAAGGTAGGCATGTCACACATAATCTACCTGCTGCGGCAGTGGGTTCCATGTTCACGCTGTCAACCCTGACTTTCTGTTACAGTAGTTAATTAGCTAGTAGTAGCTGATAGTAGATAGTAGTAGTCGATAAGTGATATAGGTAATAGTAAATGTTAGATCCCTAGATCAGAAAGATCAGTGGTTGATGATCCGCCATTTTTTGCTCTCAAATCAAAAAAATATAAATTATCAGAGAAATCCTTATCGTCTAATTAGTTTGATCTGAATATGTTGCAGCATTGGATTTCCTCACACTGGAATGTGAATAGGGTCCAGAGTAGCAGTGTTCACCCTTTAATCATGGCATTGCCATTTCCATCCTTACTAATTAACATACTATATAACATGTCATGTAGCTGTCTAATCCCAGAAAGCTCTGTATATATGATTCCTTAATTGGAAACAATTTCTTTTAAAGAATGTAGATTGTAAGTTCTTCTACATTGAAGATATCAGCTGTGCTGTATATGTAGGTAATTGCTAAAGAAGCAATGAAATGATCCGAATCAAACTTCATATATATATATACAGTACAAGTTACAATATATATATATATATATCCTGGTACTATATTTGCAGATGAATGCAATTTAGGAAGTCTCTATCAATAGAATGCCTGCACCATACAGATACAAACCAGTTTTTATTTGTACTGCTGGCATTATCCAAAAAGAATATGGATACTTTGTGAATTCTTCTCAAGAAGCAAAATTGTGTGATTCAAGTCAAACTTTACAGGAAAGATGTAGATAATTATATTGCCTGTTTGATGATACACAATGCCCAATATCTGATTGGCTGCTATATTTTTTAGGAAAAAACAATCACAAAAATAAAATACTGCATCAAAATAAAATTAACATTCACAATGAATGGATTTTAATAAATACACAGTACAGTTACACCGCTGCACTGCCAACGAGAGTCTCTGCATGAGATGGGTGGTTGCTGCCTCCTCCCCTGTGGCCTAAGTCATCCATCAACCTAGGTCTTTGAGGAGTGCCTTGGTGAGTGGATCGAAAACCCCAGTTGTTTCCACTGCAACTGGGGTGAGATGTACATACATGGCTACTTTCCTCTCCTCCACCAGCGCCACTACCATCCCTTCTTCCCCGGTGGCACTAGCAGAATAGGAGAGAACAAAAGTGTCCTGGCAAGTCGAGTCCCAGCACTAAGTGAAAGCAATGTTTTAAGGTGTTTCTGCTGGTTTTCAAGTTGTTGGTATTGTAATATTCTGTCTGTTTGTTTAGTAGCATTGCTGCAGTGTGCCCCTGAAAGGCATCCTCTTCTATATGTTTGGCTAATCTTGTGGTCCATTTGAGAACATGAATGGATGGATTGAATAAGCTAACTTTATCTCTAAAGGTTTGAAAATGTTTGTGCATACCCATGCATGGGTTCAATTCCCAGCAATTGCTTCTTTCGTGTTTTTCCCTCCTATTGATGTTTGACTGATTATACTTGTGGTTTGATTATCACTTCGATTATTCATGTCCATAATTTGCAGTACATATAGTCAATTCCAGAAGAGCAATGAACTTTCAAGTACTATTTATCATGACTTTCCTTTGTAATGTGACTTATAAACCTGAACTGGTTGGGCCATCCTTATTAATCTTACTCTTTCTATGGCATGTCATAATAAACAAATAATTAATCAATTACCAGTTCAAGAGCCCAGATTAATTACTTGGCTTTAGTTGTAGGACTTCTTACGGGTAAATGTGTTATATATCAATGTTCATCTCAGATTAAGAAACTATAGCCGTAAGTGTTTCAACGATCGGAAGTTCGTTCCGAATTACTCGGTCTTACCTCATAATGCATACAATCAACAGCACTTTTAACGATTTTTCTTCGACTACATATATATAGTTCTTTCACAACGGGTCCTTGGACGGTGCTCCAGTCTTATATATATATACGGTACTCAAACAACCGTTATTTAGTAACTTAATAATACCAGTCACTTAACTCTTCTCACAATAACGACAGTGACAAGCCGCTTTGATTCGACTCCCCTTGGTTAGTTTGTAACTTATTGAAACCAATAATTTGGCCCTTTCACCTACTAAATACATCTAAAGAGCAATGGCAGATTTTGTGAAATTTTACAAACTTTTCAATAAAAATCGTGTCTAAAAAGACAGTAACAGCGTTATATAAATATCAATAACTTACTGACAGCTACGTTCATATCAGCCAAAGAAATTATAAAAGCAAAAAATATTGTCACGAGACTGTGGGAGATCATCTTCCTCGGAGCTCTTGTACGATTTGACATATAGGTTCGGCTGTACCTTTTAACACAAGAGTAATTGAAATTGTAGTTATAATTCCCTTATATGGGCCTATTTAAAAATTCATGCACGTGATAATATTTTTGACAAGTTTCCTGTTCCTTAATAGCTATAACAGAATTGGGAAATGTAAAAAGAAACAGCGAGAATTTAAGAAATCATGCATTAACCTGTAGTCTCGGTCTTTCTGAGTGAGACTGACTAAAGCATTGTAGGGGGGGAAAAGGTGACTTCAAGATCTGAAGGCGATTTTAAAACTATAATGTTTCATTTGATTCTGGAAGCATTGTAACGGGAAGCACCATCGTGGGAAGCGCTGTCGCGGAAACACCTGCTGGTGGTACATAATTGCACATGCATTTAGGAGTATGAGGAAAACTAAACAGGTAGCTACTGTGGTTTACAATTAGGCCTTGACAAGAGGCAGCTAATGATCACAGTCTAACTGACAATTTTGAAGATGGTCAAACTCAATATTCTGTGGCAAGGGTTTCAGAATATTTACCACAGGACCAAACATCAGGTTTCAATGTATATAGCAGTGCACATAATCCATCAAAATCTTTTTGATATCTCCAGTTTCATAAAAGTATGCTGGAAATTAATTTTTATATGTTTAAAGATTTCATCAACTACTTTTCCATGTTTATGCATACTCTATAATTTGGTAACCAGATGAATCAAAAAGGTTTCATGCTTTAGAAATAGTGCTGGTTCCTCTTTGAAGCCTTAATCATGATGTGGCATTCAATTGTAAGTTTATGTAAGTGACCGATGAACTCCGGACTAATCACATCACATTGGTGAGTAGATATATATGTCCACAATGGTCTCTTGGTTACACATTATAGACTTAGTGTATACCTCTTGCTTCCCTTTCCACTTGTAGGAAAACCTGTGAAAGTATAGTTATTACTTTATAGGGCATGCAGCTATTATATAGGCTGCAAAATTTAGAGGCAGGTTATAGGTATACTATATACTCTTGCAACATTATGGGGTTTATCTGTTAATATTATTATGTTAGATATATGTTGCAGTGCTTGAAGATCTGAATATCACTATTTTAATGCAGTATATGTCTTTGATTGCAGTCAAAATGGATGCCATAGCCTACATATACATTATAGATACATCCCTTAAAAATGGAGTCTGCTAATAAGATGGCAGCTGAAGAATGTTTAAGAAAATCTCGTAGTTATTTTGAAAAGAAACAGCTTGAAATTGCTTTGAAATGGGCTGAAAAATCGCTACGGATGTTTCAGACAACTTCAGCTCAAGGTAAACCAAGAAATTCTTTTTGTATCATCGTTTTTTTGTTTGTCTGACACTAAGCTTATGGTAAAAACCATAGATCTTATTAGGTTTTCAGTGTGTTTAGGCGATATGGACTCTTCTTGTACGCATTTCTTCGTATTCAGAAATGATTCAAAGGGTAAAATCTGAAATAGGGGCAGATGCAGATAAGGGTAAAACTAGTAATGATGCACAAGGTATTCGTAGACGTAAGCCTCGCAAGGAAGAAGATACTGAAGCTTCTCGAGTAAATGAGGAGTTATACACAGTGGAGGAACAAAAGGCTGTAGAACGGTATATATTATTATTATTATTATTATTATTATTATTATTATTATTATTAGAGTGCCCATGCTTACAATGAATGTATAAAAAGCAAACTAAAAGTGGTTAAAGGGCACAGGGCTATACCTGGACACATATAAACCATTGCCACTTAAAGCTACCAGGCCATCCGCCCAGGTACATATAGCCCGACTGCCTGGGCGCATTAAGCCATCGCCACTTAAGGCTACCAGGCCGCACTTCCCAGACAGCGACATACAAGCACCAAGTTTGGAGGTGGTGCATCATATAAGTGATAATACGTGTTTGGTGTGGTGTATGTTGGTGTGGTAAAATACAACAAATAAGGTGAGTAAATATACATGTGAATAATAATAATTTAAACATATACATATGTACAAAAACAATGGTGATATGCAGGTGAGGGAGCCATGGGGGTTAATTGCCAGGGTAGGTACGTTTTTTCCACATTGTCAACAGTAACGAACCAATTCTTTTACTTTTACAGGCCTCTCTTAGTACTACTAATAATTTCTCTTCATGCATTTTACTGTCAAAACTATTATCTACTTCTTTTAACTCTTCAAGCAGACTAGCTCTTACATTTCTGAGACTACGTTTTCCACACCTAAAGATAAAATGGGCACAGTCTTCCACTTCTATTAAGTACGTACGTACGTACCTACCTATATATGTACCTAGTGTATGGATGTGTTGTACAGTCTCTTGGTAAACAACTATTGTTATTTTTTCATGAAAGGTTATATATTCTTCTTACATCAGACTACTAAAAGAACTTCTTCTCAACACATTCCTGTATTTTTGAATATTTTCATATCATCAAAGTCATGTTTTCCTCTTTTGGAGCCTTAACCTCATCTTGTTTTGTGAAACTTTCTTTCATATTCATACTTTTGTATATATGTACGTAGAGTGTTAAAATGCACAACATATTATGAAGTATTGAAGGTAAATAAAGAAACTGGAGAAGAAGAAATTAAAAGGTCTTACCGTAAGCTGGCACTAAAGCTACATCCTGATAAGAACAAGGCTCCACGATCATCAGAAGCTTTCAAAGGTAATTTTGTTCACACTTGATTTTTCTTGAAAAAAATAGTAAGAAAAGATAATAAAATTCATTTGAAAAATGAAATTGTAAAGTGGGGATGGCATATTTTTAAAAAATATAAATCTTGATAAAAATTGAAACAATGAAGTGATCAAACACTGAGGCTGTACAATTACGACTCACTTGGCAGACTTCTATGTGATGTCTAATGGCTATAGTGAATTTCCAAAGTCTTAATATCTACATATGTAGCTTTAAACAAGGCATTTGCTACTCTCACTGATCCTGAAAAAAGGAGAATGTATGACCAATATGGAGAACAAGGACTACAAGGAGCGGCTCAGTCGCAGGCTGGACAGTACTATCAGTTTAGCGGTTAGTACCTAGCTGTATAGTGGAGTGGTGCAAAGTTCAGATCATGTTTAAGAACTCCTCTCCTTTGTGAATGATTAAGCGTAGTAGACTATGATAATGCTACATTCCTTACAGTTAGCATCAGAGGTGGACTATTTAGTTAGTTGTAGTAGAGTAGTACAAAGTACAGATTATGTTAAAACTTCCATTAAAAACATTAGCTGTGTCCAACTCTGGTAATGCTACATTCTATAATGTTGCTATGCTTCATGTTTACTTGTATATACGTATACAGGTGACTTTGATGAATTTAGAATTTTTAGAGATTTCTTTAACGTTGATCCTTTTAGCAGTAGAGGTGGACTATTCTCAGGTGAGTATATATGTAGTGTAAATGTACATGAGTATGAGTTGAAGTATGTAATTCGTTGTTAGATCATATAAAAATGTTTTCATGCTTTTGGTTCATAACTTGAAGGGTTTGGTGATGATGACGATGATGAGGTGGTATATCTCACAACATCACCATTTGGAGGCTACCGGAGAGTTCGTACAAGGAACAGACCTTTCATCAACAGACAACCAATGTTTACTAGAACACAACAACCAAACAGAGTATGTATTGATTTTACTGAATGGATGTACACTTGCTAGTACATACTCTCTTACTGAAATGATTACTGATTAATACCAACAAGGTGTACATATATATACACATGTATTAATGTTGGAAAGTTACATTAGCTATTAGAGAGAAAGATTTTAACATGTTTGCATGAAATTCTTATTAGCAGAGAACCAGAGTTACGTATGTAGCCATGGTTTTTTGAATGGCAATCTCTTCATTTATTTTCCTCTCCTTAATGTATTAAGTTATGTACGCCTATAGAGTACGTATGTATTAACAGTTACATGCATCAGTAAGGCTTTTAAAGCTTTCTTAGCCCCCTACACATCCATTGGGTACATACCTTAGTTCATAAATGGCTATATGGGAACCCAATGTGCTCTCTAGCCTATTTCACCCTGGTATATGTACGTAAGTATTAATAAAACTGCAAATAAGCTAATGGAGAGGCAGATTTGTTGACCTAACACATCGAACCTCTATAGTGGCTTCCGAACGGTAACGGGTATGCGAAATAATAAAGCACGAGCAATAAAAGGTTAATAAAACTACAACTAAGCACTATTGAGCTAATGTGCAGGGATACACTGAATTACCTCAATACTGTCATTGATTAAGAATAGAGCCCAACTGACACACAAATCCACCACTGGATAACACTGTGTAGTAAGAAAAGTGGAGATTATACTCAAGACATTATAGCACAGAGAACTAAAGTTAACTAAATGGGAGCCCCATTAAGTGAACTTTGGTTCCACCCATTACCTCATTGCACTCCTCAGGAGACATGAGTGGGCGGGGTAAAATTGAGATTTAAATGACGAGGACACTGCTATTAGTGCTGTCTCCATAATATTCTATTAGGTGACAATAGTATATGTTCTATCTCATGTTCATTCCAGTGGGTCAGAACACTGCTTCATTTTAATTTTAAACTTTCTCTTATATCTCTTACTTTTAGAGATTATGTACATCTATATATCTTGTCCTGTACAGTATGTCTGACACACTTGTGTTTTGTATACATAATTATACAATACTAATAATGTAATACTAATGTTAAACTTATTGCATACTTTTATTGGGTATGTACCTCTTTTGTATAACAGACTAATTCAGTGACGTTACTGCTATTAGCTCTCCCCATGTTAATACTGATTGTGTTACCAACTCTAATGAACCTGCTGAATCCTTCTCCATTCCAGTTGGAAAGGATTGGGTGAGTGCAAATATAAAGGCATATTGTGTCTAGCAATCATTGTCAAGAGACAATGCAAAACATAACAATATCGACGCCCAAAAAGGCAAACATCCTATTTTTAAACTTTTTACATCTATATATGATGTAAATTATGTGATAGTTGTAGTACCAAATTGTGTTTAAGGCTGCATATGGTTCATTTGAAATCTTCCACTTTTTGGAGCAACTATTGTTCATAATGAACATTTGATTTTACATTAGATACTGCATGTAATACATATGCATATATGTACAGTAAGTCTAGCCACACTATGATTAAGGCTGTTCTTTGATTACCTGGTAGGTCTTATTCAAAAGAACGAAAACTGGAAGTTGATGGCTTGATCCTCAAGTATTATGTAATGGTTAGTGACATATGTAGTACCAACACAACCCATTATTTCAAATGTACATATATGTATACAGTATTTTTTGGATCGGTTGTCCACACCGGACATTGCAATTGGTAATTGGTTAGCACTCACGACTATCATTTGAAAAACTTTTCCACTAGAATGACGTCACCATGCAGCAATAACCTTTTTACCAATTACCAATTGCAACGTCCGGTCTGGACAACTGACCCAAAAAGTACTGTACTGGATTACCGTTACATTGGAATCACAGAGGTTGCTAGAGGCCATAATAGTGCAACCCTTTGCAGAAACTGAAGTACTTATATACTGTAAAGAATCAAACAGTAATTGGTCAATACTATCTGTTGTATAGCAGATTTATTATATGTTTCCTCTGACAGTTACGTATCTCAGAAATAAACATTTAAAGTTCAAACTTGTTTCTTATTGATGAATCTGGTGATGGTGCCATTTTTATTATTTAAAATTATTTTTAATCGTCACTGGTAATGTTTGGTGTAACATGCTTCTTTTGTTGTGTGGTTTATTGTAGGCTGACTTTGATTCAAAATACAAGGACGCTGCTGCTGCTGCTGCTGCTGTACAAAAGCTAGTAAAACTGGAGTACGCTGATAAGTACTGGGGAAAGTGTAAATTACAGGAAATGAGACGACTAAGGGAAAAAAACACTGACTATTGTCAAATGTACAGTAAAATCATACAAAATCTAAGTTAACACTTAATTTCCACTGTATTCTGAGTATTTGGAATGTATGTAAAGTTTAATTGAGGGGCTGATGATCCGAGCTGGTTGCATTCACTGTATACGTATATAAGGTGATGACAAGCATGCACAGTGGTCAACGTTCTATATAGTTTGACTACATAGTACCTTTAGAGACTCTAAGAGGTTAACCACATGGCCGTGGGTCAAAGGTCACAGGTCCCATATATACGTAGTCCTTCTAGCTGGACTGTATAGATGCAGTACATTTATAGATAATTACAAGGGTGATCTACATGTATAGGTATATGGTGTTATATATAGGTATTAAATTTACTATATAATATGACTTGCATGTCCAGAGATAAGGATTCGAAGTGATAATCAAACCACAAGTAATTATAATCAGTCAAACATCATAACAAAGAAACAATTGTTGGAAATTGAACCCAGGACAGCTGGTTATGACCACCAGTGCTCTGCCACTGAGCTACAACTGCCACAGCAATGCCTCCCTCATGCCTTCACTAACTACAAGCTAGTAATTAGTCTTCATTAACTGATTAGTCTCTTTATCAGGATTAGCTGATACATCGTAATGCTTGGTAAATACAAAAATAATTGTTTTCATTTGAAAATTATAGTTCATTCATAGTTTATAGCTGACAGCATTTCTTTGCAGAGCTTTGCAAACCCTTCACTAGATATGTCTGGCTGCATTTTTTGAATTTTGGCTGAGCCGTACTTCAAGATCATCAATCCACCAGATTGCAACATGTCCTTCTCTTGCAGCTCCAATGACGCATAAAACTCCATCCTGGAGAGCTGTGATAGCTCACATATACAGATAACTGGGATTCGGTCCTTAGTTACAGGAAGTATTTCTTGAAAATGCTTCAAATAATTGCGATAATTTCCTTTGTCGCTCACAATATAAGCAATTGCACCTTCCAGTTGTTCATTATGATAACTATACCTCTAAAATAAGAAAAAACATTCTATGAAGTATATTTTAGTAACCATGGTAACCATGTGCATGCTTGGCCATGTTACTATACACTTGGCTAAAAAAGATTAGGAAGAAAATGAATATTCCCAGGGTTACTGATGAAGGATGGAATTCCCAGAAACATCTGCCTGGCCCCAGTGGAAGGGAACAGAAGAAGAAAACTCTTGTATCTCATCCAAAGCTCTCACTAAGTATTCTAAAGTGGATGTAGCACGTAAGAAAGAAGGTGTATTGATCATTCATATGTATGCCTACATACAAGAATTGAAGATGGAATATATTGTCTTAATCCAATTCAAATTTACAGATTGGTAATAATGGAAGAGTGGTAAACTTACAGACATGCCTTCCATCACATTATAGTTGTCTTCAAGGATAGTTTTTTCCTGTATAGCAGGTATTAGAAGGTGCTGTACTGCATCACGACTTGGTCCAAACACTACTATGGAAAACTGTACATGTACGTATTTACATAATAATAATAACAGTCTGGCATATCACAACTTAGAGTATACATATTACCCACAATAAATATTTGCTCCACGAAACATTATTAAGCCTGGCCCAGTCAAATAATAATATCAATGAAATCTCTTATACATGCTAAATTTACATACAGTAAGTTAGGCTTGCTGTTTAAAGCAACCATACGTACGTATATATAAGTGAAATATCACTGGAAGTTACTTCACTGGACCAGCCAAGTGACTGAAGTCTTATCTACGTAGGTTGGGGGAATGGCAACTAGTGATCACCTCCCAGTCATTGAAGATGAAAAATCATCAAAGAATCACAAACAGCTGTTTCATTCTCTCCTTGGGTTCAACAGTGTGTGGTACACTTTGATAGTGAGTTTGGATGACTACATTCACTTACTACTCCAACCTAAACCCTTCCAGTGATTATACACTTATCACACAGGCTAAGTGCAATTATATAACTCCCTCTTCAAATATACAACATATAGGCTACACATATAAACTATTCAAAAACGTTTAAGTATAAGCAGTCATTGATGCATATGCTTGATATCTATGCAAAAGTGCTTACTTATTGTTTCTACATACATGTATATATTTCTGTTTATTGGAGCGAAATTGAAATTGGTTAATTAAACATTTCAACCCGTAGGTCTTCATCAGCATTTGTAATCCTTCCTCATTATTGCTGATGAAGACCTACGGGTCAAAACATTCAACCCATTTCAATTTTGTTGCTGATAGCTCCAATAAACAGATTTTCAGATTCAACAAACACAACTAGAACTACTCCCTTTATACATGTATACAGGCGTATGTCTTACTGTGCATTCACCTCCTTAGGATCCAATACTGCTTCATTAAATATCAGTCTCAGCCATGTATAATTATGGGCACCTGCATAGGTGTATAATAAATACTACTGAGGATACAGTTATTTCACAAGATTCTTTGTTATTTTGAGAAACGATACAAATACTTTTCAATTAGTCTTTTTCCAAATATTCACATTAGACCAGCAAACAAAGACCACATCATTAAAGTATTTACTTATTTATAATTTACCAATGAGTATTATATACCTCACTATATCTCTGATTATACCTACAATATACACATACAAAATATACATTAGCTATGCAGCAGCTACAATAGTTACTCATTCACTTACCAAATGAAAACACAACTTGAGGTATCAGAAACTTCTTCAATTCTATCAGACACTTAGTCAGTTTGCTGGTCAGATTAATGATGTCCGTTTCTGTAGGAAAATCCTCCTAATGTTTGAGGAAGCAGCATGAGATATACAGTAATAGTTTAAACAGAGTACATACTACGAAGGTGTTTGAGTGCATCATCTTTTAAGCTCTTCAAGCACTTAGAGACGCAGTTGGTAACAATCTTTTCCAAGTCAGATATTTTGACCCCAAGGGTCTTCTTCAGCAACTGACCTTTGGAGTTCAAACGTCTAACTTAAAAAGATTGTTACCAATTACATCTCTAGACACTCAAAAAGTTCAAAAGATGAAAAGATAAGCTTGACACAGATAGAAGAAATCCATATTCTATTATTGTACATACTGAACTGAATTATATAGTTTAAAGCAGCAAATAAATAACTCTTAAAGCGTCACTGAGTACCAGCAGTCTCCTACCTTTGGAAACTTTATGACTTCTAGGAATTTAAGAAATAGTGCAATGTCTGTATTTCCACCTTTTCCCTAATAGAAAAATATACACTGTATTAGTAACTTAACGATCTAAAGCTAACCACTTTATGCTTAGAATGTCAAAAAATCAATTGTGGATTAACCCTCCCAACTCATGGATGTACCATCCTTTTAAATGGTAGCCATTAATTGGAATTCACTCCCACCCATTAGCTCACTGCACTCCTCAGGAGACATGAGTGGGTGGGGGAAAACCCAGAATGAAATAATGGTGCAAACATTATAGATGCTATAACTATATGGTTGACTTCAAAAATATATCCATATATAACAACCTATGACACTGCTGATTTGTCACCACCAATGATTAGTTATTGGTATTCTTTCCTATATCCTATATGAGTATAATATTCCTAAGGAGACTTGACATATCAGGTGTTCACCATATTAAGTATCTCAAAAAGAATACACATGCAGGGCTGCATAGAGGGGGGGGGGGCAGGGAGAATCTGTGCCCCCTAGGATTGATTTTGTCCCCCTAGACTTTTGGGAACCCCCTAAACTGCTTCAACACCCTCATACCATTGTTCTCCCTAAATTTTGAAAATTAATTTCCCCCCGCCCCCTGACCCCAAGTTCTGCATGCAACTCCGACATCAGATATAGTAAAAGACTGCTAATATATACCACATACTAAAGGATTGCTAGCTTCAGTTTCTGGTGTTGGAGCATTCCACATTTCATGATGAGGTATGTAACCTCTTGCCAGTTTACAAAGCAGTTCACCACTTTTTATTTTATCCTCAACATCCTCTGAACTACCAGAGAGTTTCTTCATCCAACTGCAGAGAATAAGAACTAAAGGCCTTACCATGAGGTATTAAGTATACCTGTAAAGGTAGTGAGAGTTCAGTGGCAGACCACTTGCCGCTTAGAGTACCATTTTTACTGACTTAGTTCTCTTTTTAGATCACATTTAGAGGAAGGAATGGTACAGTCTGTATTCTAAGTCAGCAGTCTTACTACTATATAGACTAACTTCAGCTTGACAATATATACAGTGCTGCCATGGATGAGTCGTGATTGATCACTAGTGATTACTTTTCAGCAGACATTGAAGTGGAGCACAATTAAAATGTATATAACACTTTGCCTCCTTTATTACTCTATCGAATAGAAAGCAGTTCGAGTAAGTGCTTTAGCTAAACTTTAAATGTACTTACGTACATATGTACTTTTTATAAATCGAGTTATCTCTACTCGGATCAAAAACAGAATATCCTATTGACAACATATATCACAAATCTGCCTCTGAATATACTCTATTGAAATTCCATCCCTTTCTCCCAAAGGAATTACAAACTTACTCTAAAACTTCTGCATAATTTGGATCTGTTGTGGCCATCTTTAATTCGTTCTGCAAGTCACATGCTTCACACGTGAGTGAATTATCTCACCCCAGACATGAGCAATAGTACTTAAAATATTATGGAATACAAAGTACACTGTCAAACTGCATGACTGTCTGTATATCATTAACTTGTTAATATAAGAGTAGACTATTATATACTTAACGTTTCAAATAGTTATTTCCTCCTAAGACAAAATTATGTATGTATATCAGTTAGTGGGTTACATGTACCCGGGCCTTGCCCATAATGGCAAGCAGCTCTCTGGAGTCACAAGTCACTATCACATATCTGTACTTGGAATGCCCTTCTGTTGGAGATATCTCAAACGAGATGGAACCACTAGCCCCAACTGAAATGTCACTAAAAAGGAAGAGTGACTAGTAATACACGTGAAAGTCTTATGAATTGGATATACCAGTTATGTGCATGATTCATGATCTTAAATAAAATGAGGAAATCCTCTTAAGTCAAAAGGTATAGAGAGATAACATCTGAAGAAGAACAGATGCAAGACAATTAATAACTGGGTGAATGAGTCACAGTGCTGGCTGTTCAGCATGTGAGTTGTAGGGAAGGCCAACCCATTATTAAGTCTCAGGTATTCATGTTTCATGTTAAATTGGCTCGATGAGAACCTCACCTCAGTCTATATGGTGAAACAGACCTTGTCTACTGCTGCATGATTCTAAGCCTTAGTGATTGTGCAATGCTAAATTGGGATGGAATGATGATGTATATTCATTCTAACCTGCCACTGATGGTTCGAGGGTTAAGAAGACCGGATCCTTCAATGTACCACACAACTTGAGTCAGATCAACTGAGAGAGGGTTGGAGAAGGTTGCACTACACTGAGTGACCTGTCCAGGAGGAATCTTTGAAGTGGAGCCATCTCCCAAAGTAACATCAACGTCAGGTGTCTTGAATCTGAAAGTCTCCTTCAGCACAAAATTGAAGTCTGTTACAGCTTCCACAGCAAACACACCAATGTTGACCAGCAACTGGTCAGCCACAAATGGAAGGTAGTCGTTAGGGGCAACAGAGAAGGGAATTTCCTTACCTAGAGAACATTAACATTATATGTAATAGAAAATATATGTACATAGTTAATCTCAGTTAGGAGATAATAAATGCAATAAAACATATAATAATAAAATTAGCCATCTTCTGTTCCTAACCCAAGACCTGAAAATCTTTAACAATATTTTACTACTGGGATTCCTTCAAATTCCTTTGACACACTTCATGTATATTAGAAGAGGGATTGATAAAGCTACGTACGCATGTACCTTGCATGTTTTCCAAGAAAACAAAAGAACAGGCAAACACATTACTTTGCAGTGTACAACAAACTTGATTTTGGATCCAAAGTTTCCTTGATATTTAGAGTCTTGATTTCACTGCCCAATGCTCCAACGTAGGTGACTGCACTTATAATGACTGTAATGTCAAGTGATCGCTTTTCACTGGAATCAGATTTGAGGAACAATGAAGCCTTTAGGGGATTCCCCACCATGACATCATCAGCAGGCTTAAGAACCATTTCAACATCAGATTTAGTTTCCAAACCAGATTCGAGACTAGCTCTCTCCTCCACACTCCCCTCGGGATACTTGTAGTTGTCTGTGATATCAACCCTATATTCGTCCCCAACAGCCTTTGTGGAGATGTACTTTCCCACTCTTCTCTCATTGCTCCCTGCAACTTTGAAGGAGCCATCTTTCTGTTGGACATGGTACCTGATATCAGCATTGACTTCAGCTATGACAAATTCACTATCATACCTAAAAACAATAAAAGTGTCTGTGGACTACATACGTTTTAATGAAGGTACGTACATGATATAGCTTAACGACACTTATAAAAAATGGATATTAATATGTGCTAAAGCGGTAAGCCAATATCAGGTTGTCCCATGCATACGTACATATATACGTATGTCTCACCATTTAAACAATATATATAAATCAGTCATAACCTATATATTTAAGCAGTAGCATATGCCTTCAGATTATATGTAAACTATACAAAATGGCTAAAAATATATGCAATGGCCTGGCAATAGTGCTATCAAGGAGACTAATTAGACAAGCAGGTAATAGATGTATCAAAGTATTTTAGGTCCTAGAGATTTGTCTACATAGAACTACATGTGTACAATGTCTGTGCACTAACTGAGGTGAGTTCACTTACTTCTTGTCCTGACCCTCCTTGATGGCAGCTAGGGGAGCTGGTCCGAGTGTGTACGTGTCAGAGTGCCCACTCAGCTCTTGTGGAGTGGCATCCAGCGCCTGCCAACCACCGTAGTGGCCCTTGAGGTCAGATCTCTCCATCCATGCCTCCACCCACACGTGATAATTCCTGTATAAAGTGGACACTCAAGTTATCAGTTATAGAACACACATATGTAGCTCTATATGGTTAGCTAGAGCATCATATTTCTAAATCTATATTTATTCTATTCTGACACTGTATATACACACATATACATGCATATGAAAATATTTGTTGCATTCACAATGAATATGTAAGGTATATATTTGAGCATCAGCAACACTTATACAATTCAAAACACAATTTGGATATTTTAAACTGTTAATTTCTTACTGAAGAAGACCTGAGGGGTTGAAACATCCAAATTTATGTTTGAAATTGTATAAGTGTTACTGCTGCTCAGCTCCCATATAGATGTACATATATACATGTATGTATATACGCACATATACTACAGTTATGTATACAATATTTGTTCCATTATAATGAGATGCAATATCACTTTAGACACAGAACATTTATGTTAGAGGCAATGCACAATCTAATAATAGGATACTGTTCCTCTTCTGTATTGAAGCCATGTAACTATCAGCTTCTTAGGAAGAAAGTTCAGATCAATTTCTAATTAAATTACCACCAATACTTTTATAGCTCCAATAGGACCACAAAGAACCAGACAAACTTATAAACTATATTATACTCTTCTAGTGAATACATTGAATCATGTGGTTAATAGAAACACTACTCCAGCAATTACAAGCTTCTTCAATGAAAGAAGTGTTCAGTGGCAAGTAAGACAATGATATCACAAGCTGCATTTATGTGTGCATATACATATGTATAGATAAGTATGTACATGTATACATATACATTACACACCAGATGGAGTCTGCACTGAGATTGTCCAGTTTCTTGTTCCCTTTGTAGTAGAAGTCAATGGATCTGTTGGCGTCAGTGTCGTGAGCAGAGGCAAAGTTGGTGATTGGTCGTGAAGGAATGCCCACACACCTCAACACTGGAGACAAATACACAATGGCAGATACGTGGAGACAAGTACACAATGGCAGATACGTGGAGACAAGTACACAATGGCAGATACGTGGAGACAAGTACACAATAGCAGATACGTGGAGACAAGTACACAATGGCAGATACGTGGAGACAAGTACACAATGGCAGATACGTGGAGACAAGTACACAATAGCAGATACGTGGAGACAAGTACACAATAGCAGAAATACTATGTATGTCACATCTATATAGTGTACAGTATATAAATAAACTAATATTTCATTATGCTACTTTAAAATAAAGGCCTATAGGGAACTAAACCTAGCGAGAGCTATGGATGAGGATACAAGAGTTTTCTCCTTCTCCTTCTCTTCTTCTCCACCGGAACAGACAGGTCAACCATTGATATTTGTATTGCTAATGCTCACAACTAGTATATGTATATACGTATGTACTAACATGCTGAAATGGTCATATAACAAATGTTTACTAGGCAAATATGACTATATGGTGTTTGTTGTAATGGTTGCTATAGTGATGATGTCATATTAGTAACTATGGTAACTGTGTCTATGGCTACCACTTACTAGAGGTCAGTGTGCCTCCAAAGACCCAACATTGTGCATACTTGACCACTTCCTTGGTCCTCCAGAACTGCTCCAAAATGGCCGCACTGCCACTCCAAGAGGTTGGAGACACTCCATCAGAATATTCACCTGACCACTGACCCCAGAGGATACCACCATCATCATCGTTAAAGTTCACCTTTAAAAGTAGCAAGGTACATACAGTTGTAAAGAAATTAGAAACTTAATATATACATAATATAATATGTAATGTATTGTTATCCAAAGGTGCTGGTGATAGAGATGGAATAGGGAAACTGGATTTACAATACTTCATGGAAAGTGTTGGAATGCATACATATTAAAATGTGTTTTAATTTAAACATATTATTAATTCAAATATATGACCAAAGAATAGGTGCAAAGTAATTGGAAGGAGACACTAATCAGGTTACAGAATGAACTTAACACCATTTGGCCACATTGATACATTGAGTAGACATTGAAGCTGTACATCAGCTCATACTGTGTGTATGTATATCTGGTATTGTAGGGAGTCTATTGGGTAGTTTGGCAGCTTATATGGAGCTAATTATGAAGCACATATCCACCCACAAATGAACAACCATCCAAAATCCCAAAAATAGGGCAGTTGGGCAATATTTCTAGTTGCATTGTGCTCCTTATAAATCATCCTGTTTACCATTTCGGCCATGATTCTTGATACCACAACTGGTGATCTCCTTTCTTCTGCTGATAAATCCTTCAGATCCATCAAATATAGGGCAACATTCAAGCTGTATGCTTCAAACTGCCCAAAGTTCCACGGCCAAGTGAACATGTTATTGTAAGCGCCAGCCCAAATCAAACCAGTCTCATTCAACACATACTCCTGCCTCTCCTCTTCATCCTTAATGTAGACACTATCATCTGAGAGGGAAGACCATAGGATACCAATTAGGTGTGCCTCAAACTATTAAATGTATGACATTGCATGCATTAAGTAATGTAATGTCATTTGTATTCTAACACCTTAATCATGGAGTCATATGCGTAAATATAGGACTTGACACTAAGCAATGCCTTACATATGTTAAGAGGGTAGATATAACATATGTGTATATCTATATGTATATAATTAGTATCAATTGGCATACAATATTACATACATGGTTACTATTGCACTCTAGTATAGCAGTCAGTACCTATTGTGTACTAAACTGACACTACCACACATCTTCACCTTCATGCCATGGGTTGAAGAGGATTGCCACACTCCTCTCTCCCTCAAAGGTGTCACTCTTTGACCCCGTTGTGATCTCTCCCTCAACCTTATATTCACCAACCGGAGCATCCACCGGAATCTACATCAGACAGGGCTACATAATTAGTGAGCAGAATTGAAAACTAAATGTCTTAAAATGACAGCTGTACCCAACTCACACTCAATGTTAACAAGAGGAGGGATTACAGGGTTTGTTCAATTGATTTGGGAATTGAAAAGTAGACCTGTTGGCACAGCTCATTTTTGTTGACAGTTATGAAATGGTTCACACACTTGACCACACTCATGTAAGCAAATTGTTTAGTTACACAGTTGGCAAGTAAGGAAGTTACTAAAATAACATGTTTACTGTTTACAGGATAGTGTACATAAAGAGGTTCAAAAGGCTTTACTTTGGAGAAATTTAAGTCTAAAACCACCTTGCAATGTACTGAGTACGAGACAACACAATCAATGAACAACACTTATATGAACAATACCATGGTACAGCTTTGTTAGAAAGATAAGAGACGTTAAAACTTTACAAGACCTAAGGGTAAACATCAACTTTCCTTGGCAGAAAGAAGAGATAAAGGGTCTATGCAAGATTAACTTCAGAGAAGTAATTTAGACAATATCATGTATATAATATGCAAGAAAACATGAATAAAAAGATCAATTTTTAAATACGTCAGCATGGTCTTTACAGAAAATATCACAAATATAGGAAAATATTGAGGAGATAATTGTTCAATGTTTGTTTGCAAAGTAAATATGGCAACTTGACTTTCTTAAGGGGAAACCATTTATTAAGAGGAGACAACACCCACCCCACCCCACCCCACCCCTCAAAGGTAACCCTGGCAGGCATACCTTTACAGCTACCTCCACGCTAGTCCTTTCAGTAAGGACTACTGAACCACTCCAGTGGTAGGATCTGGTAGGCTTCACTCCAATGCGAGACACGAAGTGGGTGTGTCGGGAGTAAGAGGGGCGGGTTCCGCAGTTGAAGTGGATGGCGAGGCTGTGTCTATCTGGATCTAGTTCATCACTAAGCTGGAATGTCATTAGCGCATCGAAGCCCCTTCGCAGGACCACCTGTTCCGTCTGGTAGTCATCGGACATGTGGTTCTGCTTGTTCTCGCTATGCAGCACCGCAAAAGCGGTAATCTTCACATCTACAAAATAATATTCCCTACAACTAACTTAAAATGTGATTAAATCAAATGCACAACCTATTTAAATCTATTATTAGTGGATCCTTAAGAAAACGAGTCAATAACACTCTTAGCTTAAGATCATCTGCTTCGCAAAAATCAGTTTGATTATTCCCGGTGAAATTTAAGTACATGAATCTCTTACTTACCCTCTTCTTTTCGTATTTTTGCCGGCTTTGGCGCATCCATTGCACTTCTTGTGGAGACAGATTAAGATGTGGTTAGATGTGATGCTGGGCTATTGAATATTAAAAGTTAACGGGTTTTGGCGGGTTGCACGTGCTCGGTAAAGATGGACGTTGGTGCTAGCAGAGATACTGCAAATCGACGCAGAAAGCGATCAACAAATTCCTTAAATCCTCCTTCCCAATTGCAAAAGAAACAGAAATCAGCGAAAATGTCGCCTATTTCAAAAAAGAACCGAAAATCTCGTCCAAGAAAGAGCGCTGTATCGAGCCAGTCGTGTCACCAGTGTAGACAGTCCATTTTCAGCGCCAAAGGAATGCTGGAAACTAAGGAAGGAAAGAAGAGAGCTAAATGTGCCACTTGCACAAGATACTGGTAAATTTCGCAGGTTACACAGTGTATGGTGTTATGTTTCCTCCAGTCCTATCCTTTGGACCAAAGGTATGGTTGGCTGTGTCTTCCTGTCCTTTGGACCAAAGGTATGGTTGACTGTGTCTTCCTATCCTTTGGACCAAAGGTATGGTTGACTGTGTCTTCCTGTCCTTTGGACCAAAGGTATGGTTGACTGTGTCTTCCTATCCTTTGGACCAAAGGTATGGTTGACTGTGTCTTCCTATCCTTTGGACCAAAGGTATGGTTGACTGTGTCTTCCTATCCTTTGGACCAAAGGTATGGTTGACTGTGTCTTCCTATCCTTTGGACCAAAGGTATGGTTGGCTGTGTCTTCCTATCCTTTGGACCAAAGGTATGGTTGACTGTGTCTTCCTATCCTTTGGACCAAAGGTATGGTTGACTGTGTCTTCCTATCCTTTGGACCAAAGGTATGGTTGGCTGTGTCTTCCTGTACAGGTGTAGTTCCTGTCTACTGAACAGGTATGGATTGAAAGTGGAAGAGATGGAATCTACAGGGAACAAGTGGTCCTGCCCTTTCTGCACAAAGACATGCAACTGTTCCATCTGCAGAAAGAAGGTACATATGTATGTGTCCAGAATAATAATAAAGTACATATATATATATATGAAGTAATAAGGGGTACTTGTTCATAATTGTTCATAATTGGTTGGTTTGATATGATTTGAGCATCAGCAACACTTATTATTAATCAAAGAATTAGGATGTTTATCTAATCTATCATTTACCACCCAGAATATTATATCATAAGTCATCACACATCACCTTCTTCTATTTAAACTGGTTGTATGCCTTGTTCCCCATTTATTGCTGAAGAAGACCTACGGGTCGAAACGTCCTAACTCTTTGATTAATAATAAGTGTTGCTGATGCTCAAATCATATCAAACCAACCATATATATATATGTGTAACTTGTTCAACGCATATGCACAACAGTCCATCCATTCATCACCACTGATGAGAGATCACCCTGGGAATAATGTGAAGGGTTATGTGAGATAGTGTTAGTTTAGTATATGCAGTAATTATTGTATACTCAAAGTACTAGACAATTATTGTTTAGACAATTATTGTTTAGTTGTTTGAGTTCTTTTGTATTGGACAAAATGATCACTCCACATTCTAATAATAAATGATTGAGTTCTGCTCAAACTCAGTAGAAAAGACCTTTAATAGATATTGATACATTTAGAACTGTAATTCTCAGCTTAGACAATATTTTCCTTATTTCTACAGAAATGCCCACTTTACATACGTATGTACATTCTCCTTGTCGTCTATTACTACACAGGCTGGTATGCTTGCTACAGGCATATTGACTCCTTTGGCAAAGACCTCGGGATACGATAACGTATTAGACTACCTTACCAAATCCTCTGATGAGGTGGCCACTTGTCTCCAGTGGTCCTCCATCAGTGAGGATGATAAGAGAGAAGAAGCAAAGAGCAAGAAGAGGAGTCCTAAGAAGAAATCACCTTTAAAGTCTGCAAAAAAGACTCCCCAAAAGTCATACTCCCCTGACAGGAAACCAAGAGCCTGTAAGCACGTGACACGGAGTGGTTCAGTGTCACCTTTGTCGCCTCAGAGGAGTGGCACAGGTCACTTCAATCTACGTCAAGGATTTGCCTACCGTCCCACCTCATTTGACAGCGCAGGAAACAGTCGAGATGAAACGGAAGACTCTGATCAATCGGATGATAAAATGAGTCAAGATTTGCCCCTCGTAGCAACCTTGGACATAGAGGAGAGTTCTAATGATTCAATGGATAGCAGTGGTAGCGACTCCTCATCCAAGGATGTCATTGAGTTGACTGCTTTATTAGAATGCCAAAGTAATTTTGACCAGCTAAGAAAGAAAGTACTTAATCAAGAGAGAGGAAAGCTTAAAGAAGAGAAACAAAAGATTAAAGAGACTCTGAAACTGGAAAGAGAAGCAATGAAGGTCCTAGCTGAAGAAGAAAAAATTAAACAAAGGGAAAATTTGAAGTTTGAAAGACAAGCAAAGAAGATAAAATTGAGAGAAGAGAGAAAAGAAAAGAAATTGCAGGATCGCATTCAGAAACAGGAAGAACTTAGAGTATTAATGCAGGCCAAAAGAGAGGCCAAGATGAAGAAACACAACGACAAGAAAGAACAACTGAAACAACTAAAGGAACAGGATAAACAGAAAAGAAAATTAACCCTATCAGTGACCCTTTCTCAAGTGGATAATAAGACTCCTCAGTCAACTGAAGAAGCTCTCCCTAAACCACTGCAACTCCCCGAATATGATGCTCTTAGTGTTGCTATGGATGAAAAGAATATTCACCAGCTGTTACAAGTGACTGCTTTCTTTTGTACATTTAAAGGTCATTTAAACCTTCCAGCAGAGCCAAATCTAGGTAAGATAACACTCATCTCTTAAAAGCATTTTTAAGGTAAGTATTCCTGTTCATTATAGAGCAATTCTTATTTTTGTACTTCATCCATATGTGCAGGTGAAATAGCAGGTTTGTGTCAATCAAAAATCAATGAGAAGTCTTTGCGCCTTTATACCTCTCTTCTCCATCACCTACGTCAATCAGAGAGTGCAACTAGGAGGAACAAGATTGTGAGCAAGCTTTCACTTGTGAAAACACTTGAACAATATGTGAGTGAAACTTTGGAGAATAATTCAGCACAGATGGAGTTATTGGATCACCTTTCATTGAAGTCACCTGACAGTCACATGACTGTGCTCACATTCTTGATTGAAGAAGTGTTACGTACTGTAAGTCACAAACACTTACAAAATTAAAATAACAAAACGACATGATCTTTACATGTTTAAACAGGACACATTTCGTTCATCCATTGAGGAGTCATTTGAGGAGGTGCACAAGTTGTGGCAAGATCAGAGGTCATGGGAGAGGGTAAAGGTCAAAGAGATAAATGAGCTACTGACACAAAAGAGATCAGAGGAGAGCTCAATTGAAGAGCTCTCTTTTATGAGAGAGTCTGGAATGGAGGAGATTAGAATGAAGAGAAGGGAATATAAGGTGAGAATGCTATTATGATAATAATACACTCTGTTGCTGGGGCAACCCAGGCAAATTATATTCTGCAACCATTGTAACTATAATTAAAGGCACTTTAACCCCTTATTGTAGTTGTACAATGCAATATCCCGCCTATAACTCAATAACAGCCTATAAGCTTGCATTATGCCACAAAAAGCCTAAGGGCGGTGTGTATAACTACTACATATACGTACGTAAATTTATAGTTTTCACTTGTACAGTAGTACATTGAGATGAAATTTTAATTTCTTTCACAGTCGAAGATGGCTACCACGAGTTGCAGCAGTAGAGTACAGCCATTGGGATGTGACAGAAGGGGCTGGCTGTACTGGTGGTTGCCTGGACAACCTGGTATGGTGGTAGAAAACAAAGAGAATAAGACCTGGTTCTATGTGGGGAATGAGGAAAAGCTCAATGAGATCTTGGTATGCATGTGATGTATTATAAACTGAGTTCTTTGAAGAAAACTTGTACAGGGTATATGTACGTTTGCATATGGTCCCAACAACAAGTCATTAAATGGAGAACTGATCAAATGGTCCTTCACAGAGATAACTTCAGTTATTGAACAAAGTAGTGTTATTATGTTAATTTATCCCAGTTTCCATATTTCTACATACATGTGTATGTGGTACTATACTGATGTACATGATTCACAAATGATCAAGATAAACAGAGATTCCCAGGGTCACCAATGAAGGATGTAATTCCTGTCTGGCCCAGAAAAAGAAAGAGAAAACTCTTGTTAGCTCTCTCCAGGTTTAGTTCCCTATAGGCTTTTTTACAGAGTAGGCATAGCATGTAGGAAAATGGTGTATTAGATTATTCAAGTACATATTAATTTCTACCTTCACTTGTGATTATTTACACTCTTTTATACTGTAGGTTGCTCTGGATGTTCGTGATGAAGATGAATTACAGCTCCATGAAGCAATAGAACTACATCAAGATCTCATAGTGTCATCTTTTCCTTGCAACTAAAACATAAATTGTGCATCAACTGTGTTTATGAAGCTTTCCTTTTTTTATTCTGCTTAACAATATCCAGTCCTACAATGTAACCTGACTAATGCAGTGGGTTTATTTTGGGGCTGCCCTTATTAGAGGTGGCTGTCCTTATAGCAAGCCTTATATACTGCCCGTTATGTGAATTTATAAGATTTTAAGAGGAAACCATAATTTGGAGGTGATGACTTATTCAGGTTTCACTGTATGTGTAAAATATTAATCTTATTTACATACATACGTAGTTTAGCATATACGTATACCTTTGTGAACTATAATTATGGCAAGAAGCTTCAAGATATATATCATACTCCTCAACCTTTACAGACTCTTGTAGCATACAAACTCCTACTAGCTATATATAGTGTGTGACACTGTAATTATTAAAAGTGAAAATGCTATGCAAATTTTTAACACATTCCTATTGTAATATGAACAAGGAAATTATTAACCATTTTATACATAATAATATTGATGTTGGTTATAGAGTTTTCTGAGTTTTAGGTTTGACGTTTTTAAATGTGTTTAAGCCAATCCTTTGTCGAGAGATTAAGAATTGGTAGCTTGGTTACTCTAAAGAATTACTACCCAGTGCTACTGATGAGGAGTGGTATTCTCCGAAAAGGCCTTATAGCACAGTGGTAAACTTGAGTTTTATGACGATTTTTACTACGAATTCCTATTGTAATCTCTGTATTCAACAGATGCTTGATAATAGTATAGTGTAAACACATACAGTACTTACATTATACATATATAATAATAGGGACATAGTCATGTGCAAGTCATGTGATGTTAAAGTTCTACTGAGTAGGCTCCTCTACTTTAGGCTTGTTTGGGTTGTTAGCCAGCAACCAGTCTGACAACCACAACTACGCACAAAGATAAAAAGTAACATACGTACGTACGTAGGTATGACAGTGAACATACCGCAAGAAACATAATTACATGTATGTGGAACAATCTCTAATGCTGTCCAAGCAATCTCATACTGTGATACACACGGTATATTGCATGAACGTCAATATTATTTAATTCATTTACACTCGTATTCTATTTCTCTTGCCAAGGCTTTGCATTCAAATAAACTGGTATTTATCTGGATTGAGCATATGAATGGCACAGTTCAGAGTTTCTGTTAGAAAGTACAAATTACACGAGGGGGGGTCAACAATATACAATATGGCACAATATTGAGGGAACCTATGAAGTTCAATACATGTCTGAATGCTATTAAAAGTTGTCAGTTTGCCTTTCTCCAGGGGGAGGAAATGCCCTCTGTCCCCTACAAAAACCTTTATTAATGGGGATTACATTATTCACTCTCAACAAACTGTACCAGTAACACGTGTATCAAGGAACTGTTACATCATTAAGACCTCATAACAAGTGTACAGGTTTCATTTGAAAGGATCATCTTTCCACTTCTAGAGCATCTAAAGATGCCGAAAAGTCACTGAAGAAGACCCTCAAGGTTGAAATGCCTGACAATCAAGAGAGACAACAAAACTGTGTCTTTAGACACTCTAAAAGTCAAAAGATGATCCTTTCAAAAGATAAGTTCGATGCAGTAAGAAGAAATCCTTATTCTATTATTGTACAGGTTCCCAATAAAATTACCACTTACAACTGGATCTGCCGGTTTGATTTTGCAGAGCTCAGCAACTCCTCTCAGTAAGACTGGGGTAATAGTTTTAGTGAGATAGTCCTTCACATCTTCATTCTGTAACAAAGGCTCAGTAATGGCTGTAGGGAGATGGACACCTTGCATAAATAATTGTTACAAAACTAAAGTAAACACGTATGAATAATTAAACACATACATAGTCACGCATAGCTCAAGATCAAGAAGAAGATTCCCAGGGTCACTGATAAAGGATGGAATTCCCAGAAACAACTGTCTAGCCAGTGGAAAAGAGAAAGTAAAAGGAGAAACTCTTGTATCCACATCCAAAGCTCTCACTAGGTATAGGTCCTTACTCTATAGTAGATGTAGCATGTAAGGAATATAGGTGCATTGATTATTCATATACGTACATATATAATTGTGCACTCAGCCTACGTACGTACTTCCTGGGAACATGAATCTAATTTCCTTCTCTGCACTGTACACTCCATCCGATCCATGGAGTCCATTCCGTGTCTCATCACTTCCATACTTTGCTCTTAGTGAGCCCGGCTCTTGTTCTAAAGCTCTCTTAGGATTTGGAGGTCCCAATATCTTACGCCAGTCTTCAAGTGCATTGTGTTTGGAAAGCACCAGGGCAAGGATAGGACCGCTGTTAATATACATACATAATATTAATAAAGACCACAATATTACATGTACATACGTATGTACAATTAGATACATTACAGGATAAATATATTATTATTATTATTATTATTATTATTATTATTATTATTATTAGTGCCCATGCATGTACATACGTACATTAAGGTGTAGATAAATGCCAACCAGTTCTGGTTAAGGAGCACAGGGCTATACCTGGACACGTATAAACCATCGCCACTAAAGGCTACCAGGCATATACATCATATCACATTACCGTATGTAATTTTAAGGTGTCAATCAAGTCTGAGTATTACTGAGATAGGCCACATCAAGTGCCCTTAGCAGCTGATTCGCTCATATATAATACTTAGTGCTATGTGTGTGTAGGATAGCTAAATGGTATCAAAGTTACCTGCTCATGTAATGAACCAAGCTGGGAAAGAACAACTTGCCGTAATGCTCAGCATAAAAATCGCTTGCTTCTTCAGGACTTAACCAAAGTCTTCTTTCCTAGATAACACAAATTTTGTCGGTATAAAGTTGCTATCTTATAAAATATTAATAAACCTTCGATGACAACTAACCTTAATTATTGTAAAGTTTTCCTTCCGTATGATATCCTTGATGTCCTCGCTATACTGCAAAGCGTCTGGTTTTATAAGGGCTAATGTTTGCTCCATTTGCACAGCCATCTTGATTAAGCTGTTGCTAAGTAACAAACAGATTTCCCTTTTATGGTTGAAGCATTACGTAATCTTCCCTTCCATGGGGATGCTCTATACTCTCAGCCTCGGGGAACCAACAAAGTAGAACTCTTTGGCCACCTCTAACTCTTTAAATATACGGTAAGCTCGTTCGCACCTGTTCGCTTATTCTACGTACGTGGTTTGATCCAGTCTCGTGTTGTGTGTAGTAGTTTATTTCTGTTTCCTTTACTCTCCCTCTTGTCTACTTAGGAATCACCATAAGTTGCCAAAGTTTTAAAAGTCGCATGTAAATTTCTTCCTTCAAACGAATGTATTCGGTAAGTTATTACGGTTTTGGATAATTATTAAACTAGTCTAAATAATTTAATAATTGTCTATAATATATGCCTTATTTAGTATCTGTAATTGGTTTAGTAAGATAAACCCTTTATTTTCCAGGTCTCCCTAAGTTTAACGGTTAAGCGAACCGTAGCCGCTGTCTTATTACATCTGGCAATGTAATGTGTCATATTCGTAGCTATGCCTTAATTTGTATGGTACATTAATTTGGTCATATACCTTTATAACCCCCATGTATTTTATTTGAATGTATCTAACTGATACTCTGCTAACTATGATAGAGCCTGGCATAATAGTTCATGACAGTCAGAAGCTGAATGCAAATTGTATGTTCAATTTCTGACATTGTCATTCTCAACAGTTGACATGCCTGTACAGTGTATGATTTTGACATTTACATTCATCCAAGTTGGTATTTAACATGCTATTTGAATTTATTTGCCGGCAGATATAGATCTCAAATTCATTTTCCTCCATCCACATCATACAATATTGGTAGACTCAGCTATTATACTATCTTGAGGGTACATTAGGTAATGTAGGTAAAAAGATAGAGCACAATTGCTGTGTTCATAATTGATAAGTGAACTGAAGAAACATAATAAGATTGAGCATTTCGGCCTAAAAGTCTTCATCGATACCAAGGTATACGTATGTATGCATTTATATATACATACTGATTTGCTGGATACTACAAACATTATACCATTGCTGTCTTCTTTCCATGTGGGTGGGGCATGTAGCCATGTTTGTACATTTCCATGTGGGTGGGGCATATAGCTATGTTTGTACATTTCCATGTGGGTGGGGCATGTACATGGGCTGACAGATGGATTGTTTCTCCTCCATTTGTAGCAAAACTACTCTCCCTATGGTTCTCCCGCTGGCAGTGGCGGTGTGTACTACAGTCCTGCTGGGCTGAGTTCCCCACCATCCCAACCACAACCTTTTCATCTATCACCAGCTGACCACCAAAGGTATACTCCACCCACCCCTCAACTCATCAGAGAAACTGGATTTATACATGGACTAGAGGTACGTACGTATGTGCATGTACGTACATATCTATTTACATATTCTATTGAGCCTCAGCTACAATCGTATTCTTTTGATTTCACAAACTAAACCTTTTGACCGGAGGTCTTCATCAGCGTAAAATCTCTGGGTCAAAATGTTCAGTTTTTGGAATCAGTAGAATACATACGTATAAGTGTTCCTGAGGATTAAGATGAACGCAACAAACGCCTCTTATCTTTTCATATCTAATTACGTATGTACATGCATAAGTATGAAATAATGAGGTGTATCTGTTACATACTGAAGAAGACCTCTTGGTCAAAACATTCAACTTTAATGAAATTTCTTTTTCTGAGATGATAAATAGTAGTATCACTATTTTGTATAATGTTTCTGAATATACGTACGTACCTTTAACTTGAGCATGTCCTGGCTCATTTCACTGGTTATGGGATCCAGTTTCTCAATCTTTGAGGTTTCATTACACATCCCCCACTCTTAACATGTACCCGCCCACCATTGTATTCAATTGTCCTGCCAGCTCTTTATCAAGTGACACTCAAACTGTAAAGCTTGCAATGACACTTCTTACTCATTCTATTCTATTGGTACGTATTCCTTAGCCTCGTGTAAACATATGTATGTATGTATGTATGTATGTATGTATATATGTATGTATGTATGTATGTATGTATGTATATATGTATGTATGTATGTATGTATGTATGTATGTATGTATGTATGTATGTATGTATGTATGTATGTATGTATGTATGTATGTATGTATGTATGTATGTATGTATGTATGTATGTATGTATGTATGTATGTATGTATGTATGTATGTATGTATGTATGTATGTATGTATGTATGTATGTATGTATGTATGTATGTATGTATGTATGTATGTATGTATGTATGTATGTATGTATGTATGTATGTATGTATGTATGTTAGCAATAGCTACAGGGAATGTTTGCAAGGAATTTGATTTGCAGTTTGCGGGTCTAGTGAGATTTTACAAATTTATAACTACCCCAAATACTACTGACCGTATAAGGAATTGAGGCTGAAAATCTGCATATGTAGCTGTAACTAAATTAATACGTAAAATACATAGAAGCCATGAATGGTTTAAGAGCCTAACACTTATATTTTGTACATATTACAGTAAAACAATTTGAACTGATTTTTTTTAGTAAATACATTACCTTTAAGACCATTATATTTACTTTAGAAATGGTTCAGAACAAAGTTTATGAGATAATTACATAAGCAGCTATTTTTGTTTGTATTTCTTTCATCACTCCCTCAAAACGTTTTAATGATAGTACACATGTTATACGTACATTTGTGTAAGCATATATATATATGCAAACTTAGTAAACGTGTTTGCACACTGGTATCTGTTGTAGAAATTTCAGGTATGCAATTTATTTTGCTTTCAAAAGTACATGGTTACGTATAGCACGTACGTACATAAAAGCATAATATATCTATACGTATGTGTGTGTACATACGTACGTGTACAAAGCAGCCTGTTACTATTATTTGTCGCTTTACGTCCCTTTCTTTAATCTCTAGCCAAGCAGTTTTATTGGGTATGTTCGAGTGCCTCATTTTGAGAAGATCCTCTCCTTCCACTTCTCGCAAGTCCAAGGCAACCCCACCCAGTTGCAGGAGGGGCAGCAGGTCAACCTTGAGGTCCTGCACGACTACCAGACCAACCAACTGAGGACCCACAAGATTCATCCCTTGGCCATTCCATCACCAATCAAGGGCCCCAACCATTCTAGAAGGAGGTCGCTAGAGCCTCTAAGCAAACAACGCTCCAGAGGTAGAGTGGACTCTGAAGCAATTAAACGACACAATATGGTCAGTATACAGTGTGTTTACATTTACCATCCATCCAGCCATCCTTCAATCCATCCATCCATCTATCCTAATTCATCCATTAATCCTAATTCATCTATTAATCCATCCACCTATCCATCCATCCATCCTAATTCATCTATTAATCCATCCACCTATCCATCCATCCATCAATCCATCCATCAATCCATCCATCAATCCATCCATCCATCCACCTATCCATCCATCCATCCATCCATCCATCCATCCATCCATCCATCCATCCATCCATCCATCCATCCATCCATCCATCCATCCATCCATCCACCTATCCATCCATCCATCCATCCATCCATCCATCCATCCATCCATCCATCACTCATATGTACCTTTGTACTGTATTGCGTGTACATACCTACATACGTATGTATTCACCTCTCCTGTGCAGCCATCTGTTGGTCGTATCATATATGAGCATAACTCAGAGTGTTACTTTGTCCAGTACAGTATGGAGGATGTAGAAGGCGACAGTGTTGTTCGTAGAGGAGATGAAGTGTCTTTCATTCTGGCAAGGGATATCAGGTATGGAGGCTTATAGAGATCTATATAATCAACTTTTCTTTGCATGTTTTCTCAATAATATGTAATGTCTTGCATTGTTAGCCAGTTGTCCAGTATCTGTATCACTATCCTTCACTGAGGTTACGTATCTACGTACGTATCTGTCCAGTATATCACTATCCTTCACTGTATCTGTCAAATCTCATCATTTACGTATGTAATATGTACGTACGTACGTAGCTTCACATGTGCATAATAGCATAATCCTTTGGCAGAGCACTGAAGCTACAAAAGGCCAGTCAGTATACGTTTGTAATTGAATAATCACTGGAAATTATTATGCCAGACTACATATTTGCCATTTTATAGGAACTTGGTCCCCTAGCCTACATAAGACTTTGTGTAATAGCTTCCAGTGATATCATGTTAGTGAATATGTGTGCAGTGTACATCCTCCCTGTACCCTCAAGTGGGTCCATGTAGATATGCATAGCTGGTGTCACTCAAGCAGGCATTCTTACCATCCTACATTGTACTTATGTAGGTTTGATGTTATAGAGATTAGTCAGTGTTGTGAAATCATTGTTTTTGAATATATGTACATATGTACGTACGTATATACGTGTATGTACATAATGCACACATGTATAATTACAGTACATATGTACGTACGTATGTTTGTACGTACATGTGCGTACTTAAGAGTTGAAGGAAATTGCTGTTCTTTTGAGTGGTCAAGGATAGGAGGGAATGTTCAAGTCATGATACGTATGTACACTTGTATAAATATGTAAGTTATTCTTTTGGGTTTATTAGATAGTGTGAGTCATGTCACAAGCAGGTAGGGTTGCTAAAATGATGAATATTCAAAATGTCAGGCTTTCTTATAGAAAATATCACAGGGGTTGGAGATTACAAGGAGGAGAATATTGAGGGTCAATCTACAGTAGTTCACTATGTTATTAAGAATTGGAAATTTTTGACTTTCTTCATACATACATTCATGCTATGTTGCCGTGGACATGATAGACATACGTACGTATGTACTTAAATGTGTTCACCTATTAGACCAGATATAATAGAATAGGAATGTAAGGTTCAATTGTTATTTTTAAGACATGCCAAAGTGCTCTAAGAAGGTGCATTGCATCAGGTGTGGGAGTGCTGTGTTGGAATGTAAACAGTGTCTCTACCTCTGATGCCACAAACTTGATATAGTGTCTTTGATACCTCCTAAGGTAGCTGTCTACAATCTGTTAATAGGAAGTCTCTGATACCTCCTAAGGTAGCTGTCTACAATCTGTTAATAGGAAGTCTCTGATACCTCCTAAGGTAGCTGTCTACAATCTGTTAATAGGAAGTCTCTGATACCTCCTAAGGTAGCTGTCTACAATCTGTTAATAGGAAGTCTCTGATACCTCCTAAGGTAGCTGTCTACAATCTGTTAATAGGAAGTCTCTGATACCTCCTAAGGTAGCTGTCTACAATCTGTTAATAGGAAGTCTATGCACCTCCTAAGGTAGCTGTCTACAATCTGTTAATAGGAAGTCTCTGATACCTCCTAAGGTAGCTGTCTACAATCTGTTAATAGGAAGTCTATGCACCCACGTACGTACATACATAGTATTTGTTCTAAATTAACAGGTATGTACATGCATAAATATAAACCAGGTAGATGGTCCATATTATAGGGGTAGACATAGATGGACAGCCAACTTTCACTGTAGCCATACGTATGTATATGACAGTAATTATTGTACTTTCTTGCTTATGCTGTCATATGTACATATGTACGTATGTATGTACATCTGTATGTATTGGCCTGTACATATGTAAATATAATTACATATGTATATATGTATCTACATAAATGTAAGTATTCATACATATGTACGTACATTCTAATTGATAAGTTATATCAAAGTAATTCATTCATATTAATTTTGTGTAGTAATGATACAATGCAAGCCATTTCTGTTGTGTTGGAAGTGCCAGCTTCAGTGAAGAAAATTCAGGTGAGGCATGTTTTTGTCTCCATGTTTACGTACATAATACCAATATCTTCATAATTCTGTTGGATGTGCAGTAGGAAGTATAGCATTCCAATCCCAGTCATGCGTAACAGCCATTTTATTTGTTTACTGTGAGATGGAACAGTCATTTCAAAATCTGCTATATGCAGTGGAAGTGTCGCTTCAGTTCCTTCAAGTGCAACATTTCTCCAACATAAGGCAGTTATCTTTTTAGGTGGAGCATCTTTCAACTTGTTGAGCATCTGAAGTTATTGGTCACTGATGAAGACCCTCGAGGTTGAAACTTTCAACCGAAAAAGACCAAAAACTGTGTCTTTAACTGCTCATTTAGTTGGATTGAGGTTTCATCTAAAAGATAATTCAAAGCAGTTAGAAGGAATCCTAATTTTATTACAAGATTTTTAATTGCTTTTAGAAACCTTTTTCTGCCCACGAAGACATTAAACTAATGGAATCATCTAGCCACTAACTGTGTGTTCCATACCACTGTGCTAATATTGTTCTTCCGTCCGTCCACAGTTAACCAATGCAGGTGATAGATACATACATACATACGTACGTAGATTCCATTATTTGGTGAACCCTCTAATTACAGTGGGTGCGGGTAGACTGTATTATAGTTTATATTTTCCTATTCATTCTTCTAGGGACTAGTCAAGACATTGAAGGACTCATTTGGGTTCATTGAGAGAGCTGATATTGCAGAAATGGTGTTCTTCCACTTCAGTGAAATTCAGCAGTCCCAACTGAGTCAGCTGATAGTTGGCGCATCAGTTGAGTTTGTGCTGCAGAACAGACAAGGGAAGCAGGTGGCTACTCAGATCAAAGTGCTCAAATTTGGAACAGTCTCTTATGATGTAAGCACCAGTCATATCTACAGTTCTTCTAACTGAAATTATTCCTCCATTATTACATATTCTTTCACTTATATATACGTATGTGAGAACATGTTTCTTTTGTATAGGAATATACTGTGGGTAAGATGTACATATTACATACTGTACGTACGTATTATCAGAGATTCACTGTATGTGCATACGTACATACTATAGATTATTGATGATGAGGTGTGTTATGGAGTGATCCGTAAGTCCATCAGATGGAGCATTAACCAAAAGAAGGTCATTGAAGTAAGTTACATGTATGTATATATATGTATATACGTATATTTATACCTATGTACGTATATATGTACGTATGTACATTACATAACAAAACCTACGTATGTATTCTTGTGAGACTTGTTTACATGATTTGAAGCTTAAAAGAGTTAAAAGATATACCATCCAAAAGATATGTTAGTTTAATCTAATTAGAAGGAATCCTTATATTAATTTGCATGTAACTAATTCCTTAATTAGTAAAGAAAGAGGTTCCTCTAATGGATGCACTGTATGATTGTACAATTCTTATCATGGATGTACGTATATCTACATACATACATATGTATCTCTTTCCTCGACAGCCTTTGAATGATGATGGTGAGATCTTCTACCAGTCACCCAGAGAAGAGGGAATGTTGCCCATAAGCTACAGTGCTAGAGACCAGATTGGTTACTACTCTATTCTACCTCGAGACAAAGTCACTTTCAACATCACCACAGGTGAGGAAGTTTGAGCAGTTCATGTGCAAACAAAGTCGTGAGCTACAGCCTGTAAATATAATAACACGGTCCTTGCCACCAATAAGGTTGTTCTAAATGAAATTGTAATAATGGGGTTCTTTTAGCAACATTTCAAACTTTAAGGTCCTGGCATTTAAATGTACGTATATACGTACATCAGGGCTACATAGAGAAGAGGGGGGCATTGCTTCGACACCCTCATACCATTGCCCCCCTCCCTAAATTGTGAAAATTTTATTTTGCCCCCCCCCCCCCCCCACTGGCTCCAAGTTCTGTATGCAGCACTGTACACTATGTACGTATAGGACTCCCTAACCATCTGAGATTTCCAAATTATGAATAAAAATTACCAGTTACATGTGAACTCTTATTTCCATGACAACTGCATACGTATTTTCTTACCAAAAATGGCATCTTCAAATATGGCAAATGATTGAAGTAAGGTCGAATCAGCAAAGAATGGAAAGATAACGCTAACTCACTTAGGACACTCCACAGACATCCCTAAGTATGTACATCAGAGTAGTTTGAGGTCAATGGTGTACGATCTGAAGGAGGAGTTTGTGAACAAACAAACAGAGATCCCACAAATTATTTTATACGTAGATTATGAAGTATTATCTAAGAACAGAAATTGATTTATGAATTACATGTGTTCAATGGACCTACATATTAGTATGTATGTACGTATGTGTGTCACCTAAAATGTATTATCTTGTATGCTTGTGTGATAGATGGTACTGAGTTACTTGGTGCACAGGGCACAAGGTAGGATCCTTCCATCTTGATAAGGTGGGCATGGTAGCTGTGATCCTGAGCACTCCACTGACAGCATATATGCAAGTGCTATATTACCACCTTTACCAGTGTTGGGGACAGCCCTAGCGCCACTATCCACACAAATGGTTGATCTTGTGCTGTTATGAGAGCCCCCAAGGCCATCGATAGCCTCACTCATCAAATAGCCATAATACTCTCTAGACCATCCACTGGGACACGTATAGCTGGCTTGATGGAGGAACATGGCTGATCTTGTTGAAGCATAGCACACAGCACAAGGCATATTGTCATAGTTAGCTCGAATGTATGCAGATGACCACCAAGTTTCGTATTCAACCCCTGTAAGTGGAGAGTGACTTTGTATACTAGAAGACAAGTAACTTGGTGTACTTGGGAGGCACAAATAGTCATTTGTTCCACCTCTGTTATGTCTACTCCCAGCAGCTGCACCTGAGTACAATGTTGCTGTACCACTTGGGCAATGAGGGCGGCCCCATCTTGTAAAGGTAATTCCTGATTTACCCCTTTCTCCCTTTAGTCCTATTTCACCTTTATGACCTTTGAACCCTGGATAACCTGGACTACCTCTGTCACCTTGTAAACCTGGAGGTCCAGGTGGTCCCATGTCTCCCTTAGGACCTCCAAAGCCTCCCTTCATTCCTCTAGTACCAGGAGGACCTAGCTCTCCATTGTCACCTTTCAATCCTTTTACACCAGTTTCACCAACCTCTCCTTTGCAGCCCTTGTAGCCAGGATATCCCAGCTGTCCCTTCTCCCCTTTCTGTCCCGTTGACCCAATCCTCCCCATGTCTCCCTTGTCACCCTTCCCTCCACTCACACCTATGTCTCCCTTCGCTCCCTTTGGTCCTGGTTTAAGGGTACATTCAGAACCAATTGTATCATTTTCTTGACATTGCAGAGCTGCCTTCAGTTGCTGTTGCACCACCAGAGTAATGATCTGATCTATAGTCCCAGGCTGTTGTCTCACCTCTCTCGACTGCTGCCTCTTCATTCGACTAGTTTCCTTCCACTTTTCTAATAGCTGGGTCTCCTCATAGTTTGTGTGGGGTTTAGTTGGTGAGGGCTTGGTAGTTTTATATTTCATCTCTTCTTGATCCACTAACTGTGTCACCTTGTTCAAACAGCTACATTTGTCCAGTTTCTCCTCCAAATTGGTAACTCTTCCTTTCAAGTAACTAATTTGTGTGTAGTTCAACCAAATAGAGGTGAATACAACTGCTGTTATAGACAGACTGAACAGAGCAAAGAAACGGTCCTTATTCTCCATCACTAACTCTGTAAACAGTTTAAGGAATATTAAGTTTCAGATTCATTCCTACGTTAACATACTTGGAAGTGCATAACTCCCAGGGTCACTGTTAAAGGATGGAAGCCCCAGAAACAGGTGACCCAGTGGGAAAGGGAAACAAAGAGCTGTTATGAAGCTGCATTCTCATCCGAAGCTCTGTAGGTGTTTTCCTAAGTAGTAAATCCAAAAAAATGTCAAGTTTTTTCAGTCCTTTCCATAAACAAACATTTCATAAGTATATCGTATCACTAATTAACTTGTTGTACAAAGTTAAAGTTTCTAACTACATGCAGCATGTGTGATACATATTGTAGTAAGCTAACTGAAATTTGTTATTATTTTGCCTTGAGCTATAGTGCATAGATACATACATGTTGAATACATTAGAGGTATGTAACTTTCTGTGGAAATTCAAATCTCAATTTTCTTTGAAATTCACTCCTTTACCTTGTGCATACAGCACAAGAGAGTATTCTTGCATTTATGTAAGGTGAACATGGCAGCTCTGATTCCGAAGTTGGACACTTCACTGAAAGAGGAAATGCGATTGCTGGATTAGTGTGACTGGTGGTCCCCGGAACAGCTTTTGCATATCTATCTACACATATGGTAGACCGAGGACTATATCTAGTCCTAACTGCATCTTCTCCCATCAAGTATCCTTCATATTCTCTTGTCCAACCTGTAGGACATTCATAGCTGGCTTGTTGAATGAACATTGCAGATCTTGTTGGTACATAGCATACAGCACAAGGCATGTTTTCGAATTGTTGTGGACGTGGGTTGCTAGAAAACATGGTTGTAATCCTATAATCCACTCCATATAGAGGAGCATATTCATGAGTATGAGTGGTTCTATATCTTGGATTATTGGGAAGGCATAAGTATTCATTAGTGCCACCTTTAGAATTCCACTTGGTTCCAGCTGCTCTACCAGCATAGGCTACCCCTGTACCACTTGGACAGTCATCACGTCCCCATCTGATGTATGTTGTTCCAGAGTTTGTGTCTCCTTTCTGTCCTTGGACACCTATTTGACCTTTACTGCCTATATCTCCTTTTGTTCCAAGCGTACCCTTTTCACCTTTATGACCTTTGAACCCTGGATAACCTGGACCACCTCTGTCACCTTGTAAACCTGGAGGTCCAGGTGGTCCCATGTCTCCCATGTCTCCCTTAGGACCTCCAAAGTCTCCCTTCATTCCTCTAGTACCAGGAGGACCTAGCTCTCCTGTGTCACCTTTCAAACCTTTTACACCAGTTTCACCAACCTCTCCTTTGCAGCCCTTGTAACCAGGATATCCCAGCTGTCCCTTCTCCCCTTTCTGTCCTGTTGACCCAATCCTCCCCATGTCTCCCTTGTCACCCTTCCCTCCACTCACACCTATGTCTCCCTTCTCTCCCTTTGGTCCTGGTTTAAGGGTACATTCGGAACCAATAGTACCATTTTCTTGACATTGCAGAGCTGCCTTCAGTTGCTGTTGCACCACCAGAGTAATGATCTGGTCTATAGTCCCAAGTTGTCTCACCTCTCTCGGTTGCTGCCTCTTTATTCGACTAGTTTCCTTCCACTCTTCTAATAGCTGGGTCTCCTCATAGTTTGTGTGGGGTTTAATTGGTGAGGGCTTTGTAGTTTTATATTTCATCTCTTCTTGATCCACTAACTGTGTCACCTTGTTCAAACAGGTACATTTGTCCAGTTTCTCCTCCAAATTGGTAACTCTTCCTTTCAAGTAACTAATTTGTGTGTAGTTCAACCAAATAGAGGTGAATACAACTGCTGTTATAGACAGACTGAACAGAGCAAAGAAACGGTCCTTATTCTCCATCACTAACTCTGTAAACAGTTTAAGGAATATTAAGTTTCAGATTACATAAAAGTGATTGTTTTGTCGTCTTTAAGTTGAAGTACACAGAATGCTATTTTAATGATGTTTATAGATGTGTATATATGTATTATCTATGATAAGCAAAAAATATTCACTGGAAGATATTACACCAGACCAGCCAAGTGACCAAAGTCTAATCTTGGCTGGGGGACCGAAGTCCTATTAAATTGGCAACCACTGATCGCCTCCCATTCATCCAAGATGGAAAAATTCATCAAAGAACCACAGACAGCTGTTTCGCCCTCATTTGGGCTCATCAGTGTGGTACACTTCAATGATGGTGAGTTGGATGACTGTCTTCAGTTATTAATCAACCACAAGTGAAACACTTGTGGTTTCATAATAAGCGAAGATGGAGGCTGCAGTCTAAGCAAGACTGAGCGCTCACAATAAAAAAGGGGAGTTAATTGCACTGAGCCGTGAATAAAAAATATTCGAAAATATTCCGAAAATATTCACTGGAAGATATTATGCCAGACCAGCCCAGTATGTATGTAACAATAGTCAGAATTATGCTTTAGCCCCTTTGCTTCCTTCTGTTGTATGAACAGCGAATGTCCTTAAATCAAAATCTTTCAGAGCAAAAACATGAAGAAGCCATCTTTGCTATGCCCTATAGCCATATAAGGGTGTATTTATCAATTAAATAGAATACACCTGCAAGTGTAAGTTTTTCAATTAAATCAAGGACTCTCCTCCTATGCAGGAGGTACATATATATGTATGTAGGTATGAACGTATATATGTACCTAGCTAGAATACCCTTATGAGATCCTAAGGAAGTTATATTTGGGGCCATCCCTACTTATAATATAATATTTTGGTAGTTGATTTATTGAGCATCAGCAACAATAAGTTGTTAAATGGATGTTTTGACCTAGAGGTCTTACTAGTAATATGATAAGGAGAGGTTACATCTCCTTGGTTGAATTGATGTAGGTACATATTACATGTATATTCCATATTTTAGCTCTTCTATCTTAAGAGCATGGTGCTATACAGTAAGTGTAATAAAGGTATAATGTTGACAAAATGTATACAATCATCTTAGCATCCGTAGCATACGTACGTAGTTTTAAGGGCATAGTAGTTAGTTGAGAATTCATTCCTACATTAACATACTTGGAAGTGCATAACTCCTAGGGTCACTGTTGAAGGATGGAAGCCCCAGAAACAGGTGACCCAGTGGGAAAAGGAAACAAAGAGCTGTTATGAAGCTGTATTCTCATCCGAAGCTCTGTAGGTGTTTTCCCTAAGTAGTAAATCCAAAAAAATGTCAAAGTTTTTTCAGTCCTTTCCATAAACAAACATTTCATATACGTATATCATATCACTAATTAACTTGTTGTACAGAGTTAAAGTTACTAACTACATGCAGCGTGTGTAGTACATATTGTAGTAAGCTAACTGAAATTTGTTACCAACAATAGTATTAGTTACAGTAACATACATACATGTTGAATGCATTAGAGGTAGGTAACTTTCTGTGGAAAATTGAAATCTCAATTTTCTTTGAAATTCACTCCTTTACCTTGTGCATACAGCACAAGAGAGTATTCTTGCATTTATGTAAGGTGAACATGGCAGCTCTGATTCCGAAGTTGGACACTTCACTGAAATAGGAAATGTGATTGCTGTTTTAGTTCGACGGCTGGTCCCTGGAAGAGCTTTTGCATATCTATCTACACATATGGTAGACCGAGGACTTAATCTATTACTAAATGTATCTTCTCCCATCAAGTATCCTTCATATTCTCTTGTCCAACCTGTAGGACATTCATAGCTGGCTTGTTGAATAAACATTGCAGATCTTGTTGATACATAACATACAGCACAAGGCATGTTTTCAAACGTCTGTGGACGTGGGTTGCTGGAAAAAATGATAGGACCCCTATACTCCACTCCATATAGAGGAGCATATTCATGAGTATGAGTGGTTCTATATCTTGGATTATTGGGAAGGCATAAGTATTCATTAGTGCCACCTTTAGAATCCCACTTAGTTCCAGCTGCTCTACCAGCATATGCTACCCCTGTACCACTTGGGCAGTCATCATGTCCCCATCTGATGTATGTTGTTCCAGAGTTTGTGTCTCCTTTCTCTCCTTGGACACCTTTGTGACCTTTACTGCCTATATCTCCTTTTGTTCCAAACATACCCTTTTCACCTTTATGACCTTTGAACCCTGGATAACCTGGACCACCTCTGTCACCTTGTAAACCTGGAGGTCCAGGTGGTCCCATGTCTCCCTTAGGACCTCCAAAGTCTCCCTTCATTCCTCTAGTACCAGGAGGACCAACCTCTCCTGTGTCACCTTTCAATCCTTTTACACCAGTTTCACCAACCTCTCCTTTGCAGCCCTTGTAGCCAGGATATCCCAGCTGTCCCTTCTCCCCTTTCTGTCCTGTTGACCCAATCCTCCCCATGTCTCCCTTGTCACCCTTCCCTCCACTCACACCTGTGTCTCCCTTCGCTCCCTTTGGTCCTGGTTTAAGGGTACATTCGGAACCAATTGTATCATTTTCTTGACATTGCAGAGCTGCCTTCAGTTGCTGTTGCACCACCAGAGTAATGATCTGATCTATAGTCCCAAGTTGTCTCACCTTTCTCGGTTGCTGCCTCTTTATTCGACTAGTTTCCTTCCACTCTTCTAATAGCTGGGTCTCCTCATAGTTTGTGTGGGGTTTAATTGGTGAGGGCTTTGTAGTTTTATATTTCATCTCTTCTTGATCCACTAACTGTGTCACCTTGTTCAAACAGGTACATTTGTCCAGTTTCTCCTCCAAATTGGTAACTCTTCCTTTCAAGTAACTAATTTGTGTGTAGTTCAACCAAATAGAGGTGAATACAACTGCTGTTATAGACAGACTGAACAGAGCAAAGAAATGGTCCTTATTCTCCATCACTGACTCTGTAAACAGTTTAAGGAATATTATTCAATTTCATGAATCTTTTATAATCCAAAATGATATTTAGTCTGTCTTATTTGAAGTACACAGAATGCTATTTTCATTATGGTTATACGTAGATGTGTACACATGTATTATCTGACTACAGTGTGTGCCACACCATAATTCTACTTTAACACCTTTGGTTGCTTTTGTTGTCAGCCGTATGTTTACTATGTATATAGGAAATTTACACCTATTCTGGCATACTGTTCTTTCTTGCGTTAGTCCAACTTTAAATAATTAAATTTATAATGACTCAATTCTACATAATTTCAGCACGGTGGTAGTTTGTAAATTACACATTTTAATGTCCTAATTTATGTACTTCTGTAATAGCATAATAAATCCCTGTGTATACTGTATATTGGAGTTACTTAGTGCAAACAGCACAGGATAAGATCCTGTTATCATCAGAATGAGAACAGCCTAGTTCTGAATCTGAACACCTTATTCCCAGGAAATGTGCAAGGGCTATTGGTATGTTACCCTTAGTATTGGGTACAGCCTGAGCATTTACATCTACACAGATTGTGCTTTTAAAGGTGCTGTGGCGGGCAGCTTCACTCATCATATATCCATAATACTCCCTGGTCCACCCGCTAGGACACAGGTAACTACCATGCTGAATAAACAGTGCTGATTTATTTGGAACATAGCATGCAGCACATGGCATATTGTCCACATTGGCTTGAGGATATGAAGAAGTCCACGTTTCATACTCAACTCCATAAATTCCTGACCCACTATAGCGATATGATGATCCATACGTTAGCCTGCTGGGTAGGCACAAATAATCACTAGTTCCACCAGTTTCATCATTCCTGTATGATAATTTACTACCAGCAGCTTTACCATTGTGTAGGGTTACTGTTCCTGGCCCTGTTCCTGTACAGCTTACACGTCCCCATCTGATGTATGTTGTTCCAGAGTTTGTGTCTCCTTTCTGACCTTGGACACCTATTTGACCTTTACTGCCAATATCTCCTTTTGTTCCAAGCGTACCCTTTTCACCTTTATGACCTTTGAACCCTGGATAACCTGGACCACCTCTGTCACCTTGTAAACCTGGAGGTCCAGGTGGTCCCATGTCTCCCATGTCTCCCTTAGGACCTCCAAAGTCTCCCTTCATTCCTGTGTCTCCCTTCGCTCCCTTTGGTCCTGGTTTAAGGGTACATTCGGAACCAATTGTATCATTTTCTTGACATTGCAGAGCTGCCTTCAGTTGCTGTTGCACCACCAGAGTAATGATCTGGTCTATAGTCCCAAGTTGTCGTCTCACCTCTCTCGGTTGCTGCCTCTTCATTCGACTAGTTTCCTTCCACTTTTCTAATAGCTGGGTCTCATAGTTAGTGTGATTTTTGGTTGGTGAGGGCTTGGTAGTTTTATATTTCATCTCTTCTTGATCCACTAACTGTGTCACCTTGTTCAAACAGGTACATTTGTCCAGTTTCTTCTCCAAATTGGTAACTCTTCCTTTCAAGTAACTAATTTGTGTGTAGTTCAACCAAATAGAGGTGAATACAACTGCTGTTATAGACAGACTGAACAGAGCAAAGAAACGGTCCTTATTCTCCATCACTGACTCTGTAAACAGTGTTTAAGGAATATTAAGTTTCAGATTACATAAAAGTGACTGTTTTGTCTTCTTTAAGCTGAAGTACATAGCATGCTATTTTAATGATTTATAGATGTGTATATATGTATTATCTATGTATGTAACAATAGTCAGAATTATACTTAGCCCCTTTGCTTCCTACTGTTGCAGCCATGTTTCTTACAGAAAATTTAGAACTAAATAAACAGTGAATATCCTTAAATCAAAATCTTTCAGACCAAAAAACATAAAGAAGCCATCTTTGCTATGCCCTATAGCCATATAAGGGTTTATTTATCAATTAAATAGAATACACCTGCAAGTGTAAGTTTTTCAATTAAATCAAAGGCTCTTCTCCTATGCAGGAGGTACATATATACACATGTAGGTACGTACGTATATATGTACCTAGCTAGAATACCCTTATGAGATCCTAAGGAAGTTATATTTGGGGCCATCCCTACTTATAATATTTTGGTAGTTGATTTATTGAGCATTAGCAACAATAAGTTAAATGGATGTTGGATGGCCTAGAGGTCTTTATCAGCAATATGATAAGGAGAGGTTACATCTCCTTGGTTGAATTGATGTAAGTACATATTACATGTATATTCCATATTTTAGCTCTTCTATCTTAAGAGCATGGTGCTACACAGTAAGTGTAATAAAGGCATAATGTTGACAAAATGTATACAATCATCTTAGCATCCATAGCATATTTGTAGCAAGAAGAGAATAGCCAAAATTGGGATGAAGAGTGTGTGAGCTGACAGACATATACTTACGTAGTTTTAAGGGCATAGTAGTTAGTTGAGAATTCATTCCTACGTTAACATACTTGGAAGTGCATAACTCCCAGGGTCACTGTTGAAGGATGGAAGCCCCAGAAACCGGTGACCCAGTGGGAAAGGGAAACAAAGAGCTGTTATGAAGCTGTATTCTCATCCGAAGCTCTGTAGGTGTTTTCCTAAGTAGTAAACCAAAAAAAATGTCAAGTTTTTTCAGTCCTTTCCATAAACAAACATTTCATATACGTATATCATATCACTAATTAACTTGTTGTACAGAGTTAAAGTTACTAACTACATGCAGCGTGTGTAGTACATATTGTAGTAAGCTAACTGAAATTTGTTACCAACAATAGTATTAGTTACAGTAACATGCATACATACATGTTGAATACATTAGAGGTAGGTAACTTTCTGTAGAAAATTCAAATCTCTATTTTCTTTGAAATTCACTCCTTTACCTTGTGCATACAGCACAAGAGAGTATTCTTGCATTTATGTAAGGTGAACATGGCAGCTCTGATACTGAAGTTGGACACTTCACTGAAATAGGAAATGCGATTGCTGGATTAGTGTGACTGGTGGTCCCCGGAACAGCTTTTGCATATCTATCTACACATATGGTAGACCGAGGACTATATCTAGTCCTAATTGTATCTTCTCCCATCAAGTATCCTTCATATTCTATCGTCCAACCTGTAGGACATTCATAGCTGGCTTGTTGAATGAACATTGCAGATCTTGTTGATACATAGCATACAGCACAAGGCATGTTTTCGAATTGTTGTGGACGTGGGTTGCTAGAAAACATGCTTGTAAACCTATAATCCACTCCATATAGAGGAGCATAAGCATGAGTACGAGTGGTTCTATATCTTGGATTATTGGGAAGGCATAAGTATTCATTAGTGCCACCTTTAGAACTCCACCTAGTTCCAGCTGCTCTACCAGCATAGGCTACCCCTGTACCACTTGGACAGTCATCACGTCCCCATCTGATGTATGTTGTTCCAGAGTTTGTGTCTCCTTTCTGACCTTGGACACCTATTTGACCTTTACTGCCTATATCTCCTTTTGTTCCAAACGTACCCTTTTCACCTTTATGACCCTTTAACCCTGGATAACCTGGACCACCTCTGTCACCTTGTAAACCTGGAGGTCCAGGTGGTCCCATGTCTCCCTTAGGACCTCCAAAATCTCCTGTGTCCCCCTTCGCTCCCTTTGGTCCTGGTTTAAGGGTACATTCGGAACCAATTGTATCATTTTCTTGACATTGCAGAGCTGCCTTCAGTTGCTGTTGCACCACCAGAGTAACGAACTGATCAATAGTCCCAAGTTGTCGTCTCATCTCTCTCGGCTGGTGCCTCTTCATTCGACTAGTTTCCTTCCACTTTTCTAATAGCTGGGTCTCCTCATAGTTTGTGTGTTTTTTGGTTGGTGAGGGCTTTGTAGTTTTATATTTCATCTCTTCTTGATCCGCTAACTGTGTCACCTTGTTCAAACAGGTACATTTGTCCAGTTTCTCCTCCAAATTGGTAACTCTTCCTTTCAAGTAACTAATTTCTGAGTAGTTCAACCAAATAGAGGTGAATACAACTGCTGTTATAGACAGACTGAACAGAGCAAAGAAACGGTCCTTATTCTCCATCACTGACTCTGTAAACAATATTATTAAATTTCAGATTACATAAAAGTGATTGTTTGTCGTAAGGTTGAAGTACACAGAATGATGTTTATAGATGTGTATATGTATACATATGTATTATCTAACTATGTACTTATAGTCAGAATTATGCTTTAGCCCCTTTGGGTCCTGCTTTTGTCAACCATTAAATATTAAATTATACTGTTCATAATCAACCAGCCAGTACTTTATGATTTGCAAATATAGGTACTTATGAATCAATTTATGGGGAGATGATTATAAGCTGCATACAATTTGCTACATATACGTATGTACATGATATATGATGATTTAGATGCAGACCATTTATTTGTTTTGTGGCACATGATTACTAATAACTTGTACACTAATATGCCAGTCACCTACCAATATGCCGGCCAAGTTCATAATAAGTGTACATTTGTGTGTCGTATGTAGATCGCAGAACAAAACAGAAAAGAGCAACTAATGTGACAGTTATCAGCTTGTGTGAAGTGCAAGGAGACAAAGGAACCAGAGACAGGGTTAGCACAATAGATTAGGTTGTACCTATGTATCCTTTGGAAGTGGACTTCAGTTCAAAGTGTTGTAGAAAGCTGGGTTATGAAATACCATTTTAGGTCAACCACATGTTAAATTGCAGTTTAGTCCTGTAAAAGTGACTCTTTGACTTTCATGTGCAGTTAGACCTGGCCAGCTAAACTGTACATACATATGATATATTAACATGGGATCTTCATAGCTTTGACCTACGTATGTATGTAAACATACATAGCCCCACATAAGTAGCCACTCCCACATGGGCCATCCTGACAGGGCCACTTCCCTTCTGGCCACTCCCATATAGGCCACTCCCCACATACATAGCCACTCCCATATAGGCCACTCCCCACATACATAGCCACTCCCATATAGGCCACTCCCCACATACATAGCCACTCCCATATAGGCCACTCCCCACATACATAGCCACTCCCATATAGGCCACTCCCTACATACATAGCCACTCCCATATAGGCCACTCCCCACATACATAGCCACTCCCATATAGGCCACTCCCCACATACATAGCCACTCCCATATAGGCCACTCCCCACATACATAGCCACTCCCATATAGGCCACTCCCTACATACATAGCCACTCCCATATAGGCCACTCCCCACATACATAGCCACTCCCATATAGGTCACTCCCCACATACATAGCCACTCCCATATAGGCCACTCCCTACATACATAGCCACTCCCATATAGGCCACTCCCTACATACATAGCCACTCCCATATAGGCCACTCCCTACATACATAGCCACTCCCATATAGGCCACTCCCTACATACATAGCCACTCCCATATAGGTCACTCCCCACATACATAGCCACTCCCATATAGGTCACTCCCTACATACATAGCCACTCCCATATAGGTCACTCCCCACATACATAGCCACTCCCATATAGGTCACTCCCCACATACATAGCCACTCCCATATAGGCCACTCCCTACATACATAGCCACTCCCATATAGGCCACTCCCTACATACATAGCCACTCCCATATAGGCCACTCCCCACATACATAGCCACTCCCATATAGGCCACTCCCTACATACATAGCCACTCCCATATAGGCCACTCCCCACATACATAGCCACTCCCATATAGGTCACTCCCCACATACATAGCCACTCCCATATAGGTCACTCCCTACATACATAGCCACTCCCATATAGGCCACTCCCCACATACATAGCCACTCCCATATAGGCCACTCCCCACATACACAGCCACTCCCATATAGGTCACTCCCTACATACATAGCCACTCCCATATAGGCCACTCCCCACATACATAGCCACTCCCATATAGGCCACTCCCCACATACGTAGCCACTCCCCACTTAGTCACTCTCCACCTGGCCACTCCCCACCTGGCCACTCCCCACTTAGCCACTCCCATATAGGCCACTCCCCACATACACAGCCACTCCCATATAGGTCACTCCCTACATACATAGCCACTCCCATATAGGCCACTCCCCACATACATAGCCACTCCCATATAGGCCACTCCCCACATACGTAGCCACTCCCCACTTAGTCACTCTCCACCTGGCCACTCCCCACCTGGCCACTCCCCACTTAGCCACTCCCATATAGGCCACTCCCCACTTAGCCACTCCCATATAGGTCACTCCCCACTTTGCCACTCATCAAAGAACTCACCTGATGCTAAGGCATTATCAAGTGTAACTAGATTTATTATAATGTTGGTAGTGTGCGTAACAGAGATAACCTAATTTGAGCAATCATTGTTTAGGTTAAGACCACATCTGTTTGTGCATAATCTACTTATTTGATTATGCCCACTCAGCACCTTATCCATGTGACACCACAAGCTTGATTGTGAAGTGTGATATTCCCAGAATATACCAAATACAGTTGACCCACACTACATTCGTGTACCCAGATACAGCTGCTCTCTGTACAGCAGGAGAGTGCAGCACTGCCCATATATTTAACCATATACAGTACTGCGTGTATGCCTGCACTTTAAGTACGTACATACATCTAAAGTGCCTCTTGCATGGAACTGTTGGTCTGTATACAGTGTTAGAGTGTGATCACATTCTCTCACCTCTTTAATGTGAGGAAGACTTAAGATTGGATACCTTCACTGAAATTTAATATGATGATATTTGTCACTACATCTTAAGCACTTTCCATCAATAAACCTTAGTTGAATGTAGTACGTACAATAAGATAGCACTATGTAACGTACTTACGTATATATTTATGTATGTAACATGAGCAACTACGTACGTAGACTGCAGTATTATGTAATATATACACAGGTATTCAAGAATATCAGGAATATATAGTGTTGTGGTTACTGCATGTGTACATACAGTTGATATATGCATATATGCTTGATTTTCAGCTTGTCTGATGAAGTGAATCACCACTAATTAAGCATGTAAATTGATTATTTGTTGTAGTTAGTTTAAGAGGGAGAACATGGGAGAGGCATTGCTGTGACAACTGTAGCTCAGTGGCAGAGCAACTGGTGGTCATAACCAGCTGTCCTGGGTTCAATTCCCAGCATTTGCTTCTTTCATGTTTTTCCCTCTTTATGATGTTTGATTAATTATTACTTGTGGTTTGATTATCACATCGATTATTCATATATGTACACGTATGTAAAGTGAACTTTATATTGGTTCCAGGGCATTGTTAGCATGATAAATGAAGACATTGGATATATCGAGTGCTCCACAAGGAATGTTCAAGTGGATTTTCCACTGTTTGAGGTGATGGATCAGAACCAGACAGTCAAAGAAGGAGATGAAGTGGAATACTCTTATGATCTCCCCAAAGAAAAGGTACGTAATACATGTACGTATATATGTATACATTCCTAATTGGCCACTGTAGCAGTGGTCTTAATTATGCTTTAGGTGTAAATTTTAAAGCAATTCAGCAAAATTCTGTTGAATATACATATTTATCCGTGTGTGTCCATCTGTTTTGTTGCTTCGCCAGGATTCAGCATAATATAGTTAATAGGGAGCTACTTACGTAGGTCATGTGATCCATTGTAATGAGATACTGGTTTGCTGGATTGATTGTCTAATGGGTATATTGAGACGAGGATTGCAGCAATTATTCTACACAGTGTCAAAAATATTTTTCCATACAACTTTTCTTAGTTAAATATTCTTAAAAGTTCTAAATTTGGATAAGTTACATACGTACATACTATTATTATATTAGTCATTTTCAAGTATTTTAATATTATTATTGTATAATGTATTATTTACATGTACGTACGTATGTATGTACATACATATGTAGATACATGTGTATACTGCATGTTCTGTTGGTCTGAAGTTTGGTACTGGCCCTACTGTGAAGTACATAGCCTAAGGCTAAGGGGGTTCCCCAGATTAAATGCTGCTAATTATTCAATGTAATGTTACGTAGAGCCTTGTAACGTTATCAGTTCCACTGTGTGTTAGGACTCTGTTGACGAGGGGACAGCACAAGGCATCAGAGTGCAGCTCCTTCCTCGAGGGACTGTGAAGCTGGACAGTCTCACCTCCCAAGTGTACCAGGGAGTTGTGGCAGAGGAGCTCACCTCAGTGCCCAAAGAAGACATCTTGGAGAACCCCCTCAGACTTCTCCTCCTCAAGTATGCACTTTAGAGATAGTGTAACTTTGTGTCTGCAGTTCATACGTATCTCAATGTGAACAATATCTGTTAAGAGTTTACCAATAGTATATGCCTGCATGCATTTTATTTAATGCACATACATACATACATACATACGTATATCAAGTGTTATGGTTTATACTGTAACAGTTTTTGTATTCTTACTGACTGACCTACGTACGTATATTTACAGTTGATTGTAGTCTGGCTGTTCCTACGTATATTTACATACGTACGTATGTGTTTGTATGTACATGTGTAGTTCTGAAGACTGTGGTAGTATTCATTACACTGGTAAGACTGGAAAACTGGGAGTGGTTCCATTCTTCTATGACCCCAAAGAACCAGAACTGGAGTTTGGGGACCACATAGAGTTCAGGATTGCCAAGGTAAAGCGCACAAAGGAGCAGAGAGCAGTAGAAATAAGGGTTACTCAGAAAGCAAGAGATATGAGATTCAAAGTATGTGACCCCATTTATTAAGAGTGTCTATATAATGTATATGTATTACATAACCAAAATTTTATGGATTGATACCTTACTTTCTCTTTAGTATCATTGTTAGTTAGAAAAGTGTGATCTACTCTTTACATAACATATCCTTAATATGTGCTTCCTTAGTGGATGGTATTAGGATTTATTCTAACTGCATCAAACTTATCTTTTGAAAGGCTCATCTTTCAAACGTTTGAGCATCTAAAGATGCAGTTAGTAGTATCTTCCGATTGTTGGATGTTTTGACCCTAAAGGGTCTTCTTCAGTGACTAGAGATGTAACTAATAATGTCATCCAAAATGGTGGCAGGAACCAGTCTATAAAAAGAGAACACCTACAGATCAGCTTCAGTCACTGAAGAAAGACTCTCTAGGTCAAAACATCTGACAATCAGAAGATTATTACCAGCTGTATCTCTAGACGCTCAAAAAGAAATCAAAAGAATTTTCTCCTTTTACATTTCTTCTTCTCCACTGGGCCAGACAGCTGTTTCTCAGAATTCCACACTTCATCAGTGACCCTGAGAATCTTTGTCTTCTTCTATGAACACATTTTTCTATTCAAATTGGCATGACCTACTTACATACGTAACTATGTTATATTAACTTACATACGTTGGTAGCTAGAGACAAATTTATACTTTACGTTGACAATTTTAGTTTAGCTTTGAAGTTACTTATGTAACTTCAGGAACCAGTCTATAGTCCTTGTTTTTGTAACTTATCCAAATTAGTAAGACAATTTTAGGTTTATCTAATCAACTGTGTGTATCTGTTATTTGTGTACCATTCCAAGCCATCCCATTTTAACGCACTACTTCACCCAATCAACCCATCCTTTGGCCTGTCCCCATTCATACCCATCCGTCTTCTCTACAGGGGTTTATTTCCCGTTTAATTAAAAAGGAGAATTATGGTTTTATTGAATCAGAAGAACATGACTGTGAGATCTTCTTCTCATTCTCTGCCTACAATGGTGAAGCAGCTGACCTTTCTCTACTTGATGAAGTAGAGTATTGTATTGTGAGAAAGGCTGGTAAGACCAGTGCTGATAAGGTGCTCAAAATGGCCGCTGGGACCATCCCCAAAGATGAAGCTGTGAACCCGGGAGATCAGCAACTCATTGGAGAAGTCATCAGACCTCTTCGTTCTGGTGATAATGTATGTCTTTGTGACCCATGTTCGCTCATCTGTGTGAACCCTACTTCATAAAGCTATCTTCACAGTTGAACCATATTAGATGGCAATCTTTTCACACACATTACTAATCAAGTCTTTGATGTTAGAAAACTGAGATTAGTGCTTGGATTTTTTAGCACTCAAAGATAATGAATGTCTCAGTGATAATTTCTTTATCCTTCACATGCCTCACATTCACATATGTTTATTCTCTTCAGGGTGACTATGAAGGGTTAGTAAGGTACAAAGTATCTAAAGCATCTACAGACTGCTCCATTGAGTTGCCTTACACTGTCACTAGTCTGACAGACATTCGCAACCTACCCAAGCAAGGGGAACAGGTAAGATTCTCTGTGTACTGCAGCAGCAGATAAGTTATATGCGTTTCACAGGAGAACACTACTCAACCTTCATAATTCAGAGATGTTTTCTCCCACTGCTGTTTCATTCCCATATTACATATCACACACTTAGGATTAACAATTTATTAGGTATATAGGTTCTTGTTTATTTTTATTCTGCCTTAAAGGACGTTTTTGAAGTTTGTTGCATAGCTAGGTAAAGTAAGATCAAGATTGTGCTGAACAGAAGTATCCGATTACCTTTTCCTTTGTACTTACTGTGCACACTATTATTTGAAATTCTTTATACCATTGCTTCCATGATATACGTACGCATGTTTTAATGGCTACTAATAGTGGGGTTTCCGAGGTAATAATATCTTGATTAGTTAATCTATTCCCATCATAGCATTCTGGATGTGGACTGCCCATTTTATATTTGATTAACCAATCATATTTCATAGTATTGTATTTGTGATTATTTTATTAGTTTGTCACCTCTCACTTGAACTGTTTACTTCTAAAAGTCACATTAGAGTGACCTACTGTATATCTGTACTTCTGTTTTGATGGGGCTGCATGTTATTTCAAGCAAACCAGACAACCTTAGAGATGGTTCATCTTTAGTCCTTTTGACCATCTAAAGACATACATAATTACTTTTCAAGAAGTCACTGAAGAAGACTCCTAGGGTCAGAACGCCCAACTTTTCAAAAATCTAACTGCATCTTGAGATGCTTAAGATGAACCATCTCAATAAGCTTGGCACAGTTGGATAACATCCCTATCATCTACATCTCATAATAATGTACAACTAATTCTAGCTTATAGTATTCTGACTGGCTACTTCCGCTGCCTGCCTGTTTTATTGTAATCATGTGCTACATCATAACATTGTGTCAGAGACAATTTCATGATGCTGGGGTATACCTAACTCTGTATGGGCTGACGTTTTGTATAGGTGACCTTTGATCTTGCGGTTACTGAGAAGACTGGTCGCAAACGTGCTGTGAATGTGTCTGTGAAGCGTGAAGTGATGAAGGGTGTGGTGGACAATCTAAAGGAACAGGTGAGATTGGATTCCAAGCTCATTTTTATTTTAATGTGAAGAAATTGGACCTTGGTCAGTACTTACTTTTGAGTCCTTTGTCACATTAGAATATTAAGTAGTTGCACTTTGTGAAATGATGTGTCTCTCATGTAAAACCTAATGTGTACTGGACTCATTGATCTGGTTGGTAGCCCTCACACCATTAATGCTTACGTAGATTATGTAGATATATAGAAGTGGCTGACATTGGAGTATGCGTAATAAAGTAAATGTCACAGGTACTGCAGATTTCTGAGGCAACGACTATGTCCTCCAAGTAGTTGCTAATTATCATGGGTCCCTTCAGGGTGTAAAAGCTTGATTATAAGGCTCCTTTTTTACTGACCCTTCTTTGTTCATTAATTGGATTTGTCCTTACAAGCTATCATGAACATCTGTTCAAGAGTATAAGTTACAAGAGGTGATATTTATTAATAGGCATGCCAATACACCTATCTAAGCATTTAGTGTAGCCATTCCTTTTGTTTAAGGGAATGTCTCGGGTCTGTAGCTTATGATGGTAAATATATAGGAGAATCAAAGTCTCAATATGATAGTAATTGCCTGTGTACTGTAATACCCACTTCAGAGTGTTAGCTAGTCAACTTCGGGATGCATGTAGGAGGAACAGGTATCCACTCCTGTTTATATCTCCCCCTTCAGAAGAAGTCACTCTAATAACTAGCTGTGCAACTTAAAACTAAGACTTGTTAGCCTAGATTCCTCAAATACCTACAAATATTCAGCTTCTGTCCTTGCCCCCATGTAATTGTTTCTTGGAACCTCATCCTCTCCTTGAAGAATTTCCTAAATACAGCACTTAACTTTATATTCCATTCCCTTCCAGTATGGATTTATAGCATATACCTCAGAGGACAATGAAAAGGCAACCATATTTTTTCACAAGAGTAATCTCTCTGATAAAACCAGTGATGTGCATGTTGGAGATGAAGTGGAGTTTGTCATTGTTACACAACACAGAACTCCAAAGAGACCTCAAGCTATTAACGTCAAGAAGACAGGGTAAGAAGTAATGCAGGGAGGGCTATTCTGGTTGGTCCTTGCTATATAAATTTCCTGACAAGTGTGGAGGACAAATCAATGGCAACATGGCTAGATCACTAGATTCTCTATACTAAGCCTGCCTAATAGACTATTATTTGCTGCAGCTCTTTGTCTAGTAGATTGTATACCACAATAGCTGTAGCCACTTTTATGTATGTAATAGATGTCTAGAGTGTTTTTCAAAAGCTACATTAAGTGGCCATTTTAATGAATAGACAGTATCAATAGTGAAAGTGTCTGAGGGTATTCTCCAATGGTATCTTTGTGTTTCGTATACAAGAGTTCAGTCATGGCTATACACACTTGTGGCATGAACTACCTTCCTTTGGATCACCTATTGGGTCTGTCTGTTCACTTTAGAATTACAAGACGCCCCGAGAGACTCTCTCGGAGAAGCCTACAGACTACCAGAAACCAACAGTCAGCTAGGTGAGTAAGATACCATGGTGGACAACCAGTCCTTGTGAGTAGTTAGGGTGTGTTAATGAACCCAGATACCTAAAGGATTTAATGTAATCAACACTGTCTTGAGATTAATTTTCAGTCTGCTGAAGCCATTTTTAAAAGTGTATTCTAATTGAAGATTGCCATTTGAACATAGTCCAATATGCAATAGAATAAAGTGATGTCATCATCTGGCATTTTGTATTATCTTTGATATACTATGTAACTAAGTCCCTGTGGCTATTATTATTATTGTCTGAATCCAGATTAGATTACAGTTTTCCAGATGTTGGCCTATGCAAACTGTACTTTTTGTGGTATCACTGTCAATAGGTGCTCTAATGTGTCACTTTGAACACACCCTTTGCTGCACTAACAGGTTTTCGATTCACAGTCTGAGCCTTTTTATATGTACCCCACCCAACCATAAGTGGACATACGTATATACTCTTTTTATTATTGTTCATTCAACAACTGAGAGGTAGAATGATGAAATTGTGCTGTTTATAGTTTGCAGGCTGCAGAAAGTCATGCCAATTATTTAACAAGTGCCACTTAGATCTGGCACTGGCATCACATGCATGTCGTATGCAACCCTATAGCTACAATCAGTCATTCCTCCTGAGTTAATATAATTTCAAATGATTCATATCAATTCTGTAAGGAGGAGACACTTGGAAATGAGAAGGTCAATCTGAGCAATAAGCACTCTCTTTAGGTGCTCAAAAACATCAAAATATGAATAATCTCAAAGAAAAGATAATATTATACAATTGGCTTCATTCACCTAATTTTAGCTATACACTAACAAATGGTTTCTTTGAGAGGGAGGGGGCCTTGAGGAAAGTCAAATTTTAATAGCAAACAAGCATTCTTTTTGGCTAAAATATTTGAGCAAGGTTGTTACTTTAAAATTGTGCATACTACATGTATGTATACTGTATTTCTCCTGTGATATTCTCTGAGAGAAATCCTGATAGTAGTTGCCTTAAGCTAGGTATGTGCATACATTTTGTTTGTTTCTATTTTGTCAATAGTTCTTTGGTTGATATTATACGTGAACCAAGAGGACCGGATGGAAGCAAAGGTTTCACAAAGTGACCCACTTATTCTCACCTCAGAGAATATATCAAGACTAATCACAACCAGAAACCACAACTATGGTCATTTGACAAAATTACTCATATTGCAAGAACATTCAAATTGAATTGTACTCATTCAATTTCTGTAATATATAATCAAAAATGAGAACTATTTCTTAATGGACATATGATAGTGTTCTGTACATTTCCATTATACAGAGGTGCAGATCTGGCACAGAGCTGTCTTTAGTAGAGTGGGCAGCAAACAATTGTTGCCATCATATTGCCATATAGTACGTAGTAATAAAAAGCATATACAATTGGTTGTAAGCAACCATAATGGTCAGGCTCATTGTGCCATGCATGCAGGCAACCTTGTATATAGCAGGAAATACTGTCCGCAGGTTAATATTCAGCACCCCAATTACAGTGGTACTGCAACTTATGAGTATATATAGTACTCCTCTTTCTTATCCTTACTTACTGAAAGTTCACAGCAGATCGCAGGACCAAATCTCAGTTTCACATGGTATGAAACCTATTTGAATGCTTTTGAACTGTCAGGTTTCAAAGGTATGGAGGTATGGAGGTATGTAAAACCAAAAAAGGGAGCAGATAAAGAACTTGTACAAAATATTTAAAATTTTACATAGCATTCATTCATTCATAGACTATAAAGCAATTTACAACTTGAATCTCACAGATGTTCTATATATTTAGTAATCTTCATATATACTTCAATAGGTTGGCATGTGACTTGGGAATGTTACAGCAGATCTATACAGCCACTTGTTTGTATTCCTTCCCAAACCACAGGTAAATTGAGTATGATTTGCTGATTGCTTGAATGACTGCACACACATCCTGTATATATACACTTACAACATACCAAAATAGCTTCACACCATACACACTAGTGGTCATTCAGTAGTAGTTGAAGATGGGAATCTCCAGTCTGCAGCTACTCCTTCTGGTCTTTGTTGGCTGGACTAGTGGTGAGTCAGTCTTTAATTTAAAAATTCACTTTCTGTTTATATCCTGGCTATTTGTACAGACTATATAAATCTTTGTTATCAAAATTATCAAATTGACATAATATACAAGCTACGTATATACATATACACGTTGGTATATAGACGAGAAATAGCTGAGATAAAAAATAAAACCACAGTGTAGTACTTACAGGATACAGTTAATCTAGGAAAAAGGATCGAAACAAGAAGTGATATGTGTCCATAGAAACAGAGACATGTAGCTATAAGTCTGACATCCGAGTCAATATTAATTACCGAAATTTAATATTAAGTAACTCTGTAGAAGTTTTAACTACTAGTAGCTTAGCTATTAAAACACGTATTAACTCAGGCATTGTATGTCATTGTACGTAATATGCAGCAATTAATTATTTCTAATTATTCCATATATTCCATTCTGTATAGGCCAACCTACATACAGATTTGAAAAACTAATGAATACTATTGAAGAGGATGATGAATTTGTTGAAGTCTGCATAGTGAGAGAGGGGACACTTGAGGAAATAAATAATACTGATACTGTCACTGTAGAAGGAACATCATCAGGTATATATGTGTATGAATGACTATGTATAGTTGACTATATTATACAGATATGTAGTAGTAATATAAATTGCTATATATACATACACGTACATTATAAGAACCATCCTCTCTCTCTCTCTCTCTCTCTCTCTCTCTCTCTCTCTCTCTCTCTCTCTCTCTCTCTCTCTCTCTCTCTCTCTCTCTCTCTCTCTCTCTCTCTCTGATTTCATATTATATACTTTGTACTTTATCTATTATTATTTTTATTATTACGTATATATATATGGACTATCATTACTATTATCTTTTAACATAATGTGTATATAGATGGGCAAACAGTTGCTAGTGGAGATATGGATGTTGGGGATTCAATGGCTGAGAGTATGTCAAATTTACATATAAATTGTATATTGTCTGATATAGTGCATCTGTTTACGTATATATATCAAAGTGACCTCTTTCGGAATTTAGTTACTTTGAGTTTTAAATAATTTGGAATCACACTATGTCCTGATTATGTAACACATCTACAGTATGTATGTAATTTATTATATTATGTAGGTAGTGACTTTGGTGATCCCAAAAATGTCACATTTCCGCCCTTGTCTGATAGAGAGTGTATTAACTTTGACATAATTCCTGATGATGAAGATGAGGAAGAAGAAGAATTTCAATTAATCCTAACTAGTGCACTCCAAGGGGTTCAAAATAGTACCTCAATTGTAGTTATCAGAGACAGTAAGTTCCTGTATATACGTAACTGAGATAGTCTATTATATACTGTACATACTGTTCATTAGCCTTAATGATTCCACACTTCCAGACTATTTATCTAAGTGTGGCCATGGTGTACTTATAATCCTACTTCTTATGTAGACATCCCTATCTATATATAAATTCTGGATCTATTTGCCCAGATAGATCTAGAGATGAGCCTTTTCTTGGTATATACGTAGGACCCAGGTTGCACCCATTTGTTATTTGACCCTTATTAATAATCCTTTTGAACTTTGAACCAAGAGTTACGTAATAGTCAAACTTTAGACTATCATTTACTCACACTGGGAGCACAGATCTGGGCTGTAAAACCAAAACCCTTCAAATTTTAAGTTAATAACAAAACTGTATATGCGTACATACGTATGTATATGGAATCGAAACCAATTTCATTACACACTAACCAGGCGTTTTACCAATTAATCAGCTACTACGTACAACACAGTTAACAATTTTTATCAATAATTCTCTTGCATGTAATTAAGAAGACTACATCTCTTGTTAATACAGTGGATGGTGACATGATTGGGGATCCCCTCTTTACTGTACCAGTAGAGGTACCCCATAACCTGAGAGATAAAGTTAGTACAAAGAGATTTGGTCTCTGCTATGAGGTACATGGTACCCATAATGAAATGTACAATCTAGTCTCGGACTATTGTGTCTCCGTGAATACTCGTCTGACCTTGGCTACTAACCCAGAGGTTGGAAATATCATGTCAGAAATTGCTATTCTGGCAGTGGATGACGAAGGCTTGTGTCATCATATTCATATTGAGCTCTACAGCAGATCTGTCACATTTGATGGGGAAACTGTTACTGCACCAGCTATTGCTAACGGAGTCACTGCAAAATGGATCTCTACAACAAAATTAAGAGTAGCTGTACCAAACTGCAACAAGGATAAGGTCATCTTCCTAATTGGCTTTGACAAGATGAATCATGCAGAAATGCTGCGATTCACTATTGCTAAAGGAACAGGCTTGAGTCAATTGTCCCATGGACTTATGGGTAAGACACATACCAGGGGCAGATCTAGACATTTGTAAAGGGCGGTACTAAGTTATAAAGGAGTATATACATATCACAGAATCCTATTCCCCCAAAAAGAATACGTATATATGTCTAATTGTCTGCTTTAGTACCCAGAGTACCACCACCCTTAATCTGCCACTGCACCACAATTATACTGCTATTTTAATTTTAATACTATTTCCAATTACTGTAGTTAACAGATCAATTATAGCACAGTATTGCATAATGTACATCTATACATTATATACATACGTATATATAGGACAATTATGGAATGTAAAGATGGATTTTACTCCTCTACATTTCCCAAGTGAAGAAGGTCATGACGATGAAGAATATTTTAAGGTAACAATTCACTCTCTTCAAGATGGAGTAAGAGAATTTCAAGGCAACCTCCATCCACTGACTTGGAACTTTAAGTACAAGCACTGTGTGTATGGAGGGAATCGTCAAGGTTACCCTGTTATTGAAGGCAAAGCCAAGGAGTATAGGGTGATGGAACTCTTTAGCATTGATTACAAATATTCCCAGTTCTCCACCTATCACTGTGGAAATTAATCAGGAGAATGACAGTCATACTTAACCACATTAAACATTCTTAATGTATGCGTGCATATATATGTCTGATTTAGATATACTGTAGCCAATAATTGTTGCATGTATACGTATATAGGTATATATTTATGCATATCGCATTTAGATTTCAAGCCTTTATATAGATCTATACTTATGTGTGTGCCAATAAAACATGGCTGCCGTTTTAGATAAGTGAGTCCTGGCCAATGTATATATGGTGAAAAAAATATACATATATGGCAAGACGTTATAAATCTAAATTTAACTCATTGGAAATTGTTTCATACATGTCTGTGAATGCTGTCACCAAGTTTAATTCATATTTGCCTATTTGACAGAGTTGCAGCACTAAATGTGCATTATTGATAGATGTAGATGTATCTTAAAAATAGGTATTTATCTCAAAGTCTTTGATCATTTGAGCATGTAAAGAGCAGCGTTTTGATTTGATATTCTTTTGGATTTTCAACTCTGGAGTCTATATACTTCTGTGACTATATACTCAGTGGATAGAACTCTATGACTCCTACGTATATAGATAATACAATAGAGACCTGTTATTTCTGTTTCATGTCATGTGATATACAGCAGATATATGAAAAAGGAAGTATCTATGAATATTGAAATGCATCCAGACACCTGATTGTAATGCCTTGATCAATTTCTTTCTTACTTGGCATTTCTTTTGACCCTAGCTCCCCCTTAGCCATGCAGTTTGGCTCACCAGCAATACAACCTTTAGCTACAGCTAACCTGACCTATATACACGGATGGAGTAAACCTACGTATAAGGCAGGAGCTATATACAGAGGATTCAAAATTATGGAATTATGCATAATAGCCACCTCCCACATGAGGGACTACGAAACCAATTGGGATGGAAAGAGGACAAAGATTATGAGATTAGTATATTGCTGCATATACATGAGGGTAGCTCCAAGTCATAATTGTCAACTTCTACAACAAATAGCCAAATTGGTAACAGTAGAGCCCAAGGAAAGGACAATCTGATCATTCCCATTATAAGGACCAAGGTCTATCGTAGATCCTTTACTTTTTAAGCTAGTCGAATAAACTAGTTCCACATAGTTCCATATCTGTTTGTTTGTGGCCTTAGTTAACACAATCAGGCATGAACTGGTGTTGGATATATTTATGGCTTTCATGCATCTATATATATATATGACTCGAGTCAATTAGAAGCCTCTAATCCTCAGTGGAAGCTCCATGCATATGACTTATATATAATATGCTGTGTATATAATAACAAAGCTTAAAATATGACAAGCTCTAAGGAGGTGTTGAATTTGAAGATTGTCTGTGCCATTACCTTCTTTGTAGTGCTTTTAGAAGGTGTAGGACTAGTGTTGCTATGGAAACATAGTCAAATGGAAATCAAACTTATCAGAGAGGAAGTTAATTTACTAAAGATATCAACTTCAAATACTCCAGGAAAAGGTACTGGCCAGAAAGGACAAAGGGGAGATCTAGGAGAACAGGGAGAACCTTGTAATGGCCAGAAAGGAGAGAAAGGAGATCCAGGAGAACAGGGTGAACCTGGGCAGCTTGGCCTAAAAGGTTCTTCTGGAGCACCTGGTTACCAGGGACAACCAGGAAGAGATGGTAGAGATGGCAGGATGGAGTTGGGTGAACCTGGCCATGGAAAGTCTAAACTGAATATGTTGCAACCATTGATTTCTGATTATCAGAGACAGCCAGGAAGAGATGGTAGAGATGTAGAAGTAATGAAAGGTATATACTAATGCTACTATATATATATACAGTATTTGAGTTGCACCTTACTGTATAATACATAATATATGTACATATCACTTTCATAGAAAGTGATTTAAAAGAGTATGTAGCCAATGTGTGAATCATATATAGTTCCTTGTCTTTACAAGACACTATTTTAATGATTACCATGTATACTAGCTAGTTCTATGTAAACTTTTTGCTGTTCCTGGTTTATTCATGAATTAAGCCATTATCCCTCTATTCAGCTGGTGAAGTTCCACAAACTTGAAACCGAAACTTTCTGTAATAATTCATTTCAACAATTATTTGTTACTGATAAGCTCAATAACTTTGATACTATAATATTCATAATCCAGTTTGTACTTCTTGTTAATATATATGTAATATATAATTATTAAATTGCCAATTTTATAGTGTTGAAAAATGTTGTAGTTGACTCAAGTTTGCAATGCCCATCCACCTGTATAAAACAGTGAGATTTTACTGATGAGTACCATATAAACCAGTTACTCACAAATCAACCATTTTGTGGTAAAAGGAGACACTGGTTCCTATATAGTTTTAACAGTCAGGATATATAATGGATAGGAATAGTAACTAATACAAATTAAAACTAAATGGGTACATGTATAATATATATACTGAATTCTAACAGCAATGCAAAGATATACTTATATGAAATGATATGGAGTAGTTGTTGCGATCATAATTAGTTAATTGATGATTATTGAGCTACAGCAACAGGAATATGTATTACATATACCCTTATATAGGATATTCCTGTTGCTGTAGCTCAATAATCATCAATTAACTAAAATACTTATGTATATGTACAGTATAATAAAACGATGCATACATGTGATTCCTTTTATTATGATAGGTTTGACTTTTGGATTTCAATTTAACAATTACGAAGTAGCTGAAGGAGGCACTGCAGAGATAAAACTTGTCACAAACATTGGTTATGATTTTAATTTCTCCGTTGCTGTGGACACATTTGACATAGCCACCACTTCATCAGGTAAAGGTTTGGAGTTATATAATAAGTATATATGTACGTGTGTGTTTATCTATATAAAAATAAATTAACAACTTTTCTTAATTTCTTAACTAACATTGAAAAAATGTTGATCCTATACAACTAATTTATCTCAATGTAGATTACAATCAAGGTGGCTACACACTCAACTTTACTGCTTCTCCAAATGGTCCTGGAACTGTTACAGTGTCAGTGACAACATATATGGATAATATACTGGAAAGACGAGAAGTGTTCATGGCAACCCTTTCAGTACCACAAGAATATGCTAGCATGGTACAGGAAGGATTTCCACCAATAACAATAGTGGAAATTGTTGACACAACTAGTTAGTTATGCTTTGTATATATATGTACGTACATAACATATACATGCGTACATAAGTACGTATTTTCTACCAAGATCTTAATTCTTCATAATCACATTATTTTTATGTATTATTAGTGTTTAAGTGTTTAAATTAGTCTGTATTATGCAAAATTAAATTTTGGAAGTGGATTTGTGTACATATATTTACATACGTATACGTCAAACCAGAAATCTGAGTGATTATCATATTTTCATCCTTCATATAGGCTTAATTGACTGATTTGTGTAATTAATTTTGTTTTTATAACTGTACGTACATGTGTATATACGTAAGTAATATTTATTGTAGCTGCCTCAGTGTTTTTTGACCCTGACGTCTATGAAGTGAGCGAAGGACATACTGTCCAGCTTTGGCTGAAAACAGATGTTATTGTAGATAATGTATTCAGCGTGATTGTAGAGGATTATCCAGACTCTGCGATTAGTAAGTGCTTTTCTATACATATATTTGTTTAAAAGTTATATGTTCTTCTATATATTAAATTCAAAAGATCTAGCACTTTAAAATTTCTTATATTACAGCCCAAATAGACTACAAGAGTGGATCTGGTCCAAAGATAGCTGTATTCACTGTAGGAAACCAGATGTCTTCAGTTACTTTTGAAACCTTTACTGATACCATAATAGAGGAAGTAGAATCATTCAATGCAAGGATAATTGTGTCACCTCAAATGATGGCTATGGGGGTGCTTCCCGGTGATCCAGATACAGCTGTAACCTTAATTATTGATGACAGTGAAAGTAAGAACACAATTTCACTTGCAAATTGGGCATGCAGGATTAGCACACTATTCATCTTCTGCAGATATAACAGTGACACTTGAGAAGACTTCATATACAGTAAACGAGAGTGCTATATAGCTAGTTTCTTGGATGTGGGTATTGTAGCCAATGGAACATCAACACAGAATTATCCTCTTGTTGTTACTGCTACTACGGGAACAGCTGAAGGTTGAGTCACTGCATTCCTGTCACTTCCATCTTTTAGCCACAGTATTGTCTCTATCTTAGTATATTTAAGTGTAGTGTAGTATAGGATCACATGTCTAATATTGTGCTATATACCAATGATTATAGCTAACTGCATGGATATTCTACTATATAATTAGAATGGGTTCATATACCTAGCTAGTGCTACTGATAGTCATCTTAATAGCTATTTAAGCATTAGTGCATGTACGTATTTATTATTATTCAGTTCATGAAAAATTTGTTAAAATATACTTTAGTGAATTGATCATGTCCTCTATACTATAATTAATTAGATTGGGTTTATACGCTATAAAATTTAATGTTTGCATATATAGAATCAATCAATATGCATACACTTAGTATCCTGTTCTTGGATGTATATATAGAGGGTGAAGATTGGAAGGGACTAGTGTTTCAGACTGCAATGCCTGCTAATGAGAGAAGAACAACATTCCGCATCAGTATTACTAACGATGATATACCTGAGCAAAGGGAGTACTTTACTTTTGAGCTGAAGGACCCAACAACAGCTCATGTCCTGAGAGATGTTCCTTATGAAGCCAAAGTCACCATAACTGACGATGATAATACATCAAACTATTAGTGTAACACATTTATTAATACCAACAGCTATAATATCAAAACTTTATAATATTATAATACCATATTATTGATAAAGGTTTAGTATGTATATATGGTATCCATGGATACTGCAGGTTTAATCAAATAGTATCAACTCATATAATTGCATCTGCATTATATATGTATGTCCATGTTGTTGTGACACTTGGGAACAAGATACGTATAATACACTTTGAAGGAATCAGAGGGATCATTGGTGTGACACTGATCAACTACTCAGAATCAGCTTAATTTTTGTATGGTGCTATACTGTGACTGCCAGATTACAATAATGTTTGAAAAAATGGGAGTTATATAATTGCACTAAGCCAGTGCATAGATTATGATGGAAATGGTGGTTCTTTTGATCAATTTTGTCATCTTGGATGCCTGGGAGGTGATCACTGCAGCTGGTTGCCATTTTAATAGGACTTAGGTCCTCCAGCTAAGACATGACTATGGCCACCTGGCTGGTTGATGTAACAAAACCCTATATAGCTCTCATTTTCCTTTTCTCAGTTTATTTGCAGTTTTATATACATATGCTAAATACTCCCTACGAATTGAATGTCTTGATATCTGTTTGATTTTATATACATGGATCCGGCCATTGATGTGACACTGATCAACTACTTAGCTTAATTTTTATATGATGCTATGAATTTTGTCATCTTGGATGCCTGGGAGGTGATCACTGCAGCTGGTTGCCATTTTAATAGGACTTTGGTCCTCCAGACATGACTATGGCCACCTGGCTGGTTGATGTAACAAATTACCCTAGCTCTCATCTTTCTATTCTCAGTTTATTTGCAGTTTTATATACATATGCTAAATATACTCCCTATGAATTGAATGTCTTGATATATATCTGTTTGATTATATATACGTACATGTATATGTTTAGGGGACATATGCAATCATGTATATAATGAAGTGTTTTGGATATCTTTATGGCTTTCAATTATCCTTGAGGTCTAGATCCGGTCCATTAGAAGCCTCATATACTCAGTTAGCTTGGAGAATAAACAAACTATCAATTTATTTGGATTCTAGCCTACGTATATAATAGCCACAGAAATAGTGTCATGATCAAGCTACTTTGAAGACTATATAGATATCTGTACCATCACCTGTAGTACACATGCTTTTAGAAGGTATACCTGTATATAGGAATGGTGTTGAAAGATCCAAATTATCAATATTGCTGACCATGGATTGCTTTTGGCCTTAATTAGTTAATGTACACAATCATTCATGAACTGTTCTGGATATATTTATGGCTTTCATGCATCTATATATACGTATGACTCAATTAGAAGCCTCTCATCTTCAGTTGATTGATGGGTTGTGTGATCGGTTTATAATTATAGTTAAACCAATAGGCTGTGTAACCACAGAGATTATAAAACAATCAGTTGTGTTTAGCCTCGCATATAAGGAACTTAAATAATGTCAAACGCTAAGGAGTTGTTGATTTTGAAGATTGTCTGTGCCATCACCCTCTTTGTGGCGTTTTTAGAAGGTGTAGGACTAGTGTTGCTATGGAAACATAGTGAATTGGAGATTGAATTAATAAGAAAAGATGTTAATTCATTAAAGATTACAATTTCAGATATTTCAAAAAAGAGTCACTGTAAGTTAAGTTTTAATATAAGAACAATTTATTCATGTCTTTTAAGATCAATTATTTAAATTTACTACATTTTAAAGATAGCAACCAAGAATTGGACGCAAAACAAGAAGTTCAGAAAGTAAAAATAGACAAGAGAGATAAATCTAAAGGATCAACAGACCCAACAAGGCAGCCACAGATTCTTAACACTACTATGTGTCCATGTTCCAGTGAGAAAGGGGAAAAGGGAGATCCAGGAGACCAGGGTAAACCTGGACAATTTAACCTAAGTATGCTAGAACCTTTAATTCCATTCTTGAGAGGTCCTCCTGGAGCATCAGGAACTCCTGGTTCCCCTGGATCCCCAGGCTATCAGGGACAACCAGGAAGAGATGGTAGAGATGGTAGAGAAGGAAGCAAAGGTATGTATATACGTACGTATACTTTCTTATCAAATACATTATCATCCTAATTTCAATGACATTTTTAATTGTGTTAAATGAATGTCTAGGTGAGATGGGTGATCCAGGGATTGCAGGCGCAATTGGGCCTCAAGGAGTGACTGGTGCACCAGGACCTCAAGGTGAGAAAGGTCTCCGAAGGCCAAAAGGAGAAGTGGGTGATCAAGGACCAAAAGGAGAAGTGGGTGACCAAGGACCAAAAGGTAGATAATCAATCATCACAGATTATCATGTTAGCATCATACTGTAAATTCCATGGCTATAATCATATATACTCAAACATACAGTTTTTGTCAAAACATGTGTCATCGATCTCCTTAGAGAAGACATATCAATTGTTGAAACACAGCTATATGGAGCTATCACCAATGCTCTGTCACTGAGCTATGATTAATTCAGATTCAGCTGTATTTGGATAAAACAAAAGAAAATCATGAAAAATGTAACATGCCTGTTCTGTAAAAAAGCCTATAGGGGAACTAAACCTGGAGAGAGTTTGAGTGAAGATACAGGATTAAGGCTTTTCTTTCTTCTTTTTCTCTAAATTTCTTTCATCTTCTACTCCACTGAGCCAGACAGCTGTTTCTGGGAATTCCACCCTTCATCAGTGATTGTGGGAGTCTTTGTCTTTTTCTTTATCTTTCTCTTCTTTATCTTGATCTTTTGTGAAACTTTTGCCATCAATATGCTAGGAATCAAAGTCTTGCAGGACAACTGGTTTTGGCAAGTGCTCTAGTACGTATATACAGTACTATTGAGCTATATATTATTGTCACAGCGATATGCTGCAGTTGTGCCATTTTATATACCATGAATAGGACTTTCCGCAAAAGCCTAATCAAGTTATATGCATTCATCATCTTAGGAGAGAATGGGGGGAAAAAGGGAGATATTGGAGAAAAGGGAGATATTGGAGAAAAGGGAGTTACAGGAGAAAAGGGAGTTACAGGAGAAAAGGGAGTTACGGGAGAAAGGGGAGATATTGGAGAAAAGGGAGATACTGGAGAAAAAGGAGAAAGAGGAAAAAATGGAGAAAAGGGAGATAGTGGAGAAAAAGGAGAAAGAGGAAAAAATGGAGAAAAGGGAGACATTGGAGAAAGGGGAGAAAAAGGAGAAAAAGGAGAAAGAGGATGTACAGGTACGTATATAATATATTATATGTTTTACATTTATACCATAATTGAATAATATTATTTACAAGCCGTAATTATGTAAATAAACAATTGTTATGGCTTTAAATGAGGAAGTTATGTATATAAATGGTATAGGCATACATGTAAATGGTATAGGCATGCATGTAAATGGTATAGGCATACATGTAAATGGTATATATAGGCATACATGTAAATGGTATAGGTATGCATGCATGTAAATGGTGCTTATATAGGTTATGACTTCCAATTAACAACTCTTTCTTAACTGAATTGATTAGGACTTATGTGGTCAGATGCATATATCTATATAAATTCATTCTGCTACATAATCTGCTCAATTACGACCATTTAGTACAATTGTTAGACATTAACAATGCATGAGCCTCTACGATATCATTATCATGGTGTTCACATGATTGGTTAATGATGCCCAAAGCATTGTTTTTGTTCTCATAAATAACATAATAATTATTCACACATGTACAGTTCACTATCTCATTGGTTGTTTATGAAATGAACAATTGCAAATAGGGCCAATTGATGGTGGGTGGTCTTCATGGTCATATGGACCTTGCTCATGTAAGTGTGGAGGTGGCATACAACATGGTACCAGGTCCTGTTCCAGTCCTCCTCCTTTGTGTAAAGGACAAGATTGTGTTGGGCCTAATTCAACAACAAGAAAATGCAATAAACACTCTTGTCAAGGTATTTAATCTATTATACACATAAATAACATTTTGTCATAATTATAAAACATTGTAGTTTTGAATATTATACATTCAATTCCTTGCAATACTCATACAGGTAGACCTTGTGCTGGGAGCCAGTCTCTTAGCAATCAAGGAAGTGAATTCTGGTTAGCTGTTCCACCTAACAAAGTAGCAGGAGAAAGAAATGAATTTACTCCACTCTTCTATGTGACCACTGATGAGGATACTCCAGTTCCATTTATTGTGAGATTTAAGTTAACTGGTACTCCCACTTCATATAATGCTACTAAGGGAGAAATTGTTAAAATTGAAGTACCTGCAGAGCTTAAGATCAATCGTGCAAACCTTCTAGGCCAAGGGAATGATATGTCTATACTCATAAACTCAACAGATGGTAGAAACCTCATTGTCTATGGACATAATGAAGAAGTTTCTTCTACTGATGCCTTCCTTGCACTTCCAAAATTTGAAACTAAAACTGGCACTTATGAATACTATGCAATGTCAGTAGGAGACAGTGATCAATTTGCTGGACCCTTGGTTGGCTTTGTTGTTATTGTTATTAATGAAGATAACACTGATGTTAGAGTTACACCGACACAGAAAGTAGTTACATTTTTTGGCACAAATACTATGATAACTGCTGGAGATACAAGGAGAAACAGGAGAGCTAGGATGGGTGACGTGTTTACCTTTGCTGCTGATTCAGGAGATCTCACTGGCACAAGGGTCACTGCAGATAAACCAATTACATTCTTTACTGGTCATGAATGTGGATTTGTTCCAGCAGAAAATACAGCTTGTGACAATTTACTTGAACAGATTCCTCCGACCGAGACTTGGGGTTTCCAGTTTGTATTGACACCACTCACAACTAGAGAAAGCAGTGGATTCAAGTTCTTGGCAAGCCAAGATGGAACATCTGTTACAATATCCTGTAATGATGCTGATGGTGATAATGTAATATCAGAATCTCTCTCACTGAATGCTGGAGGATCTGACTTTAAAATTTATCCAAAGACTTATTGGTGTTTTGTAGAATCCAACCGCCCTATTCTAGTTGTCACAATCTCACTAGGATATACATATGATGAACCTATTACTGAAAGCAATTTAGCTGATCCGTTTATGCTCATGATTCCACCTCTTGGACAACTTAGCAATGACTATACGCTAGTATTTTCTCAAAGTGATGCCGTTGGAAGCTTTAATTATGATGCAGTCAACTTTGTGCCTCAGATAAATTTCATTGTTCCTGCAGCAGATTTGACAGAGGAAAGCTGATCTTGAACAACGGAGCTGTAAATACTTCTAGTATTAATTTTATTGCTATACATGATTCCTCTGGAGAGGTTGCAGCTTATGGGGCTCAATTTGTTCCTAATGTTGATCCTACTGCACCTACCAGTCCATTTTCAGCTCAGTTCTCTGGAAGGGGAACTACCTTAGGCGTTTTGGTGTATGCTTGGTACATAGTAAATACATACGGATATCCTGGTGGAATGAGAGTTGACTCTATTGCTGGTGAGTCTGGTCAAAATAGGATTTAGCTTAGTAATGAATTGTCCAAGTTGTTGATTATCTCATTATCAATCCATTAAATTATATTTACACTTACAGTAGGTATAAACATATGTATAATATATTTATAAAATAATATAAAATATCTTATACAAAGGTTCTCAATCAGTATACTGTCCAATGAAAGATCAGATAAATGTACAAGAGATAGAAGAAATGGTATCAGTGCCAATTACAAGGACCGGTGTAGAACTCAGGGGAATATGTGTAAATTTTACAGCAACTATTGGCAGTGCAACAGGCATGTAATCAAATATATATAACACATACAAGATGTATATATACAGGAATTTATATATAATATTGTAGAAGGAACAGATTTTGTAGTAGAGAATAACACTTGCTGTTTCGAGGAAGATGCAGGTTGCACAAGTTGCAAAATTAGAATACTATTGGATGACATAAGGGAAGGTCCTGAAACATTTTACTTTTCAATTGTTCTTGACCCAGAGGAAGATGTGTGCATATGTAAAGATAACCTTACAATAATAACAATCATTTGATGGTGATCTAGATGTATGTAACAATCTTAGTGTGACAAGATTTATGCAAAACATTATACTCCCTTTTCATGATAAAAGATATATTTACCCTTAATTTGGTGCATGTTCATGTAATATTATACATTGATGCAATTAATATACTTTTTTTATGAAATCATATTGAAAATAGTAGCTACTCCATATAAGCCCACACAATTTTAATGACAGATGTTTCTTAAAATAGGTAATTTAATTTATAACAGAGTCTTTGTCTGATCTTTTCAGCATCTAAAGAACACGGGTTTGGTTGATCTTCTTTTGGACTCTCAACTCTGGAGTCTTCTTTAGGTAGAAATCTGAGTAAAAATCTGTTGCCTCATATATAGACAATTCTATATACCTGCCATTTTACTGCTTCCTGTCATGTGACACTCAGAAGATAGGGAAGAAAAGAAGTATGAATATTAAATTGCTTCTAGGCTGGCTGATTGTATATAAGGCCTTGAGCAAATATACTTCCTATACTTTGTATTTCTGGATCTTATTATAATTTTGTATTTGATCATGATTCTCCTAGAGAAGGCAAAATGATTGGGAAACAGTTATACAAGTATATAAAACAAATTGATCAGCCATGACTCCGGACACAAATCTATATACATACTCATGATCATTGTTAGAATCGAATACTGTATAATGAATTTAATTCAGCATCCAACTTGACATAAACACTCTATAATAAATGGCTATTACTATATCTATATACGTATTGATCAGAGTACTACTTTCTAGGGGGCTATAACTTACAATGATTAACTAGATTTTAGTCTCATTAGCAAATGTACCAAATGTATAAAAAAAACATTTATAGCATACACATATGTTATGTACATTGATTCTACTTTGATGTGAGAGGATACAATCATGCACTGTTTTGAACATATTTATGGTTTCCAATCACCCTTGAGGTCAATTATAGAAGCCTCAGTGGACTCATAGTGGACTCACTGGTGGCTTCAATATACCTATATTTGTACTCAAAGGCTATGTAGCCACTGAGCTTATTACAATGTCAAGCTCTAAGGAGGTGTGCATTTTGAAGATTGTCTGTGCCATCACCCTCTTTGTAGTGCTTTTAGAAGGTGTAGGACTAGTGTTGCTATGGAAACATAATGAATTGGAGATTGAATTAATCAGAGAAGATATTGACTCACTAAAGATGACTATTTCAAGTATTCAGGAAAAAAGTCACAGTTAGTTGAATTTATAGTGAAGAGGCTTAGCAGCTGAAGAAGAAATTAGAAGGGGTAGCAATATAAAGTCTAGTACTTACATAAAAATGTGTTTTATCTATAAAGGTAGCAATCAAGTATTTGATGAATCACTATATAGGAGTTATAAGGGACAAGAGAGCTAAATCTAAGGGTGACACAGACCCTACCACTACTGTGTGTCCTTGTACTGGCCAGAAAGGAGATCCAGGTGAACCTGGGCAGCTTGACCTAGGTATGCTAGAACCTTTAATTCCATTCTTAAAAGGCCCTCCTGGAGCACCCGGCTCTCAGGGACAACCAGGAAGAGATGGTAGAGATGGCAGGATTGGAAGTAAAGGTACATTATGTGCTTAATATGAATTTTAACTTGTTGTTACATTAAAGTGTATTAGGTGAAATGGGGGATCCAGGGATTGCAGGTGCCCCAGGACACACAGGTGAAAAAGGTGCACCGGGACCTAAAGGCGGGGAAGGTGCCCCAGGCCCCAAAGGCGAGGAAGGTGCACCAGGCCCCAAAGGTGAGGAAGGTGCCCCAGGACCTAAAGGAATGATAGGACCTCAAGGCTTCAAAGGTGAAAAGGGAGAAATGTGTAATCAAGGACCAAAAGGTAAGGGCAATGAAATTTTTAGTCTAAAGCGGCTTACAAAGAGTGACAGTCTATGGTTTGTGGCCATTGAAGTGGGGCTGTATATATAGTACAAACTGAACATTAGTCTGGGAAATCCCATTAGCCTACATATCTTTGCAGAGGGCCAGACAGAAATATACATGAATAAACAGGGTGGAGGATTATACAAAAGTGCTGACTACTGTACATTGAAAAGTGATGAAATAGATCTATAATGGAAGGGGGAAGAAAAAATCCATTTGTAAAGGAATGAAATATGTATATAATGGGAGGGGAAGAAAAAGTCCATTTGAGAGGATATGATCACAAAAATGATAAAACTAATATACATGTACTAATAAATATATCAAATATTAAGTTAGATATGTTTCTCTTGAATTCAAAGTTGCTGAGTGAAGAGCAGGCCTTCATTATGTATGTATATCACTATAAGTTTATCTTTAATGACAATAATAGACGAAAGTACGTAAGTTAGTGTATTACAGTATATCAATTTCATTACATTAAGTAACTCTGTAATCACAAGATATTAACTACTAGTAGCTTAGCTATAAACTCAGGCATTGTATACCATTGTATGTAATATGCAGCAATTAATTATTTCTAATTATTCCATATATTCCATTCTGTATAGGCCAACCTACATACAGATTTGAAAAACTAACGAATACTATTGAAGAGGATGATGAATTTGTTGAAGTCTGCATATTGAGAGAGGGGACACTTAACAATACTGATATTGTCACTGTAGAAGGAACATCATCAGGTATATATGTGTATGAATGACTATGTATAGTTGGCTATATTATACAGATCTAGATATGTAGTAGTAATATAAATTGCTATATATACGTAGGTACATACACGTATATGCAAGCAATCTCATAAACAATTATTATAAGAACCATCCTCTCTCTCTAATTTCATATTATATACTTTGTACTTTATGATGGACTATTATGCTCCAGTGAGCCATTCACATGGTGAAACTTTAAAGGAATGGAAAATACATGTATTATTATTACGTATATATATATGGACTATCATTACTATTATCTTTTAACATAATGTATATATACATAGATGGGGAAACAGTTGCTAGTGGAGATATGGATGTTGGGGATTCAATGGCTGAGAGTAAGTCAAATTAGACAATTTATACCATATAAATTGTATATTGTCTGATAGAGTGCAACTGTTTATATACGTATATCAAAGTGACCTCTTTCGGAATTTAGTTACTTTAATTTGAGTTTTAAATAATTTGGAATCACACTATGTCCATCTACAGTACATACATAAATTTATTATTATGTACGTAGGTGGGGACTTTGGTGACCCCAAAGATGTCGTATTTCCGCCTATGTCTACTAGAGAGTGTATTAACTTTGACATAACTCCTGATGATGAAGATGAAGAAGAAGAAGAATTTCAATTAATCCTAACTAGTGCACTCCAAGGGCTTCAAGATAGTACCTCAATTGTAGTTATCAGAGACAGTAAGTTCCTGTATATACGTAACTGAGATAGTCTATTATATACAGTACATACTGTTCATTAGTCTTAATGATTCCACACTTCCAGACTATTTATCTAAGTGTGTGGTGTACCTATAATCCTACTTCTTATGTAGACATCCCTATTTATATATAAATTCTGGATCTATTTGCCCAGATAGATCTAGAGATGAGACTTTTCTTGATATATACGTAGGATCCAGTTGCACCCATTTGTCTTTTGACCCTTATTAATAATCCTTTTGAACTTTGAACCAAGAGGTACATAATAATCAAACTTTAGACTATCATTTACTCACACTGGGAGCACAGATCTGGGATGTAAAACCAAAACCCTTCAAATTTTAAGTTAATAACAAAACTGTATATGCGTACATACGTATGTATATGGAATCGAAACCAATTTCATTACACACTAACCAGGCGTTTTACCAATTAATCAGCTACTACGTACAACACAGTTAACAATTTTTATCAATAATTCTCTTGCATGTAACTAAGAAGACTACATCTCTTGTTAATACAGTGGATGGTGACATGATTGGGGATTGAAGAAGAAGAAGAATTTCAATTAATCCTAACTAGTGCACTCCAAGGGCTTCAAGATAGTACCTCACTTGTAGTTATCAGAGACAGTAACTGAGATAGTCTATTATGTACTGTATATACTTTTCATTAGTCTTAAGTGTGATGTACCTATAATCCTACTTCTTATGCAGATATCCCTATCTATATATAAATTCTGGATCGATTTACCCAGATAGATCTAGAGATGAGACTTTTCTTGATATATACGTAGGACCCAGGTTGCACCCATTTGTCTTTTGACCTTTATTAATAATCCTTTTGAACTTTGAACCAAGAGGTAATAGTCAAGCTTTAGACTATCATTTACTCACACTGGGAACACAGACTTGGGATGTAAAACCAAAACCCTTCAAATTCTAAGTTAATAACAAAACTGTATATGCGTACATATGTATATGGAATCAAAACCAATTTCATTACACACTAACCAGGCGTTTTACCAATTTATCAGCTACTACGTACAACACAGTTAACAATTTTTATCAATAATTCTCTTGCATGTAACTAAGAAGACTACATCTCTTGTTGGATGGTGACATGATTGGGGATCCCCTCTTTACTGTACCAGTAGAGGTACCTCATAACCTGAGAGATAAAGTTAGTACAAAGAGATTTGGTCTCTGCTATGAGGTACATGGTACCCATTATGAAATGTACAATCTAGTCTCGGACTATTGTGTCTCCGTGAATACTCGTCTGACCTTGGCTACTAACCCAGAGGTTGGAAATATCATGTCAGAAATTGCCATTCTGGCAGTGGATGACGAAGGCTTGTGTCATCAGATTCACATTGAGCTCTACAGCAGGTCTGTCACATTTGATGGGGAAACTGTTACTGCACCAGCTATTGCTAACGGAGTCACTGCAAAATGGATCTCTACAACAAAATTTAGAGTATCTGTACAGAACTGCAACAAGGATAAGGTCATCTTCCTAATTGTGTGGTGTAGTGTAGGCTCACATGTCTAATATCGTGCTACTGATGATCATAGCTAACTGCATGGATATTCTACTATATAATTAGAATGGGTTCATACACTTATAATTAGCTAGTGCTACCGATAATCATATCTTAATAAACATTGGTGGCATGTACGTATTTATTATTACTCAGTGTATTCATGTAAAATTTGTTAAAATATATATACTTTAGTGAATTGATCCTGTCCTCTATACCATAATTAATTAGATTGGGTTTATACGCTATATACATACACTTAAATGTTTGCATATATAGAATCAATCAGTATGCATACACTTATGTAGCATCCACTCTGTTATATACAGAGGGTGAAGATTGGAAGGGACTAGTGTTTCAGACTGCAATGCCTGCTAATAAGAGAAGAACAACATTCCACATCAGTATTACTAACGATGATATACCTGAGCTAAGGGAGTACTTTACTATTGAGCTGAAGAACCCAACGACAGCTCATGTCCTGAGAGATGTTCCTTATGAAGCCAAAGTCACCATAACTGATGATGATCATACACCAAACTATTAGTGTAACACATTTATTATAACAACATTTACGGTATATCAAAAACTGAAAACTTTATACCATCATTAGTATGCATGGTATCCATGGATACTACAGGTTCAATAAAATAATAATATCAACTCATATTTCTCTAAAATTGCATCTGAATTATATTTATATATATTATATGCGTATGTTGTTGTGACACAATATATATACACGTTGAAGGAATCAGATGGATCCGGCCATTGATGTGACACTGATCAACTACTCAGCTTAATTTTTGTATGATGCTATGAATTTTGTCATCTTGGATGCCTGGGAGGTGATCACTGCAGCTGGTTGCCATTTTAATAGGACTTAGGTCCTCCAGACATGACTATGGCCACCTGGCTGGTTGATGTAACAAATTACCCTAGCTCTCATCTTCCTATTCTCAGTTTATGCTAAATGTACTCCCTATGAATTGAATGTCTTGATATTTGTTTGATTTTATATATATCTATATATAGGGGACATATGCAATCATGCATATATATAATGAAGTGTTTTGGATATCTTTATGGCTTTCAATTATCCTTGAGGTCTAGATCCAGTCCATTAGAAGCCTCATATACTCAGTTAGCTTGGAGAATAAACAAATTATCACTTTATTTGGATTCTAACTTATATAATAGCCACAGAAATAGTGTCATGATCAAGCTATTTTGAAGACTAGATATCTGTACCATCACCTGTAGTACACGTACTTTTAGAAGGTATACCTGTATACAGGAATGGTGTTGAAAGATCCAAATTATCAATATTGCTGGCCATGGATTGTGTTTGGCTTTAATTAGTTAATGTACACAATCATGCATGAACTGTTCTGGATATATTTATGGCTTCCATGCATTTACATATGACTTGCAATTGAGTCAATTAGAAGCCTCTAATCTTCAGTTGATTGATGGGTTGTCATGATCTGTTTTTATACCAACAGGCTGTGTAACCATAGAGATTATAAAACACAATCAAGTTTGTATTAGCCTCGCATATAAGGAACTTAAATAATGTCAAACACTAAGGAGTTGTTGATTTTGAAGATTGTCTGTGCCAGCACCCTCTTTGTGGTGTTTTTAGAAGGTGTAGGACTAGTGTTGTTATGGAAACAGAGTGAATTGGAGATTGAATTTATCAGGGAGGAAGTTGACTCACTAAAGATGACTATTTCAAGTATTCAGGAAAAAAGACACAGTTAGTTCAATTTATAGTGCACACCTTTTGTTAACTAACAAAGAACCTTTGCTTAGACGAAGTAAGGCTGCACAAAGATGCATAAAAACTATTACACAAAAATAGTAAAAATAATCACCAAAACATAGTTACACAAGGTTGAGCACAAGATTGAATGTTATGATCAGTTAGATTCTGGCTTCCCAGATTGCCAGTGTAGTAGAATGGGGCAATCTGGGACAGCTGTTGTGGCGTGATCCTCTCCAGCAAGAAACAGATGATCTGATCAGTGAAAAATTCAGCATGCATCTGATCCATGTGATGGTGCTGGAAAATGGTTGTTTGGTCTTGGTGGCAACTTGTCAGCCAGAAGTCCATAGAACACTGTAGCAGATTTACCCATGCCTCTGGTAGTGCTGAGGCCAGTTCAACTCCGTTGATCCTCTGCTCATACAGGCGCCGTTTGATTTGTTCATGGTGGGCATAACAGGCAGGGATGGAAAACTTCTTGTTGGATGGTGCGTGTGGGTTAAATACCTTGACATCAAAAATGTATGTTGGTGACAGGTTCCCCAGAATCCTTTGGCCTGTATGTCTGCTCTGGCACCTTCGTCAGTGATTGCAGATGCATGTCTGAGAGTGTGTTCATCAAGGGGCTGTAGTGTGAGCTCCAGAGTAACATCATAACTCACTTCCGACAGAAGGCTGCAAGTGATATCCTGAATCTCATATAATAATATGAGATTATATGACATGAGATGAGAAATAAGGCTGCACAAAGCTGCTTACACCGTGTAAAAATACAGATTTTATTATTATACTTATGGGTCCTTTTTGACCTCCAAAATGGCCGCTAGTTAAAATTCCACACTTACACCCCCACATAGTGCACACTATCCATACTGTACTGTATATACGTATATAATACAATCAAGTACTACACAGTGCAAGTTACAAATTTATACACGGATGCAAGTGACTCCCAAGATAATCACACTGAGGTATATAATATAATACGGATGCAAATGACTCCTAAAATAATCACAATCAGGTATTATCAACGCTACAAGACTTAGCCACACTGGAATTCTCAACTGCTCCATACAGAGTAGTAGTCTCTACAGATCATATAAGGTTAAACACATGGCCTTCCAATTACCTTTTCACACCTTAGTATAGACTAAAGATGATGCATCTGCATGCCATTATCAGCAAAAATTCCAGTCTCATGCAGGGGGTCTCAGCCAATAATCACTGCAGATTTGACTTGCCTTTAGGAGTACCGTTGGTTGCTTGCATGCATTCACATAAACAACAGGGTTAGAGATAATTTGGTAACTTGCACACAGGGATATAAAGGCTGGGGCCTTTAATTTATTTCATGAACAATGTCCCTTGTGATGTTTCTCTAGTGCATTTGCAAAAATAATGTATTGACGTATAAATTAAGTGTTACAATAGTTGCGTATGAACTCGTATTATATATATATTCATATATACATCTGTAACATGAAGCCATATATAAATCGCGTAATGAAAACAATAAAATTAAAGTGATTATGTGTTACTATTGCAAATCTTTCCTTTTCTCAATGCTAATTAGTATTTATACGTATTTATTTAATAATTTAGCAAACGTTTCAGTTTTCTGGGAAATGCCCATGTATACTGCAATGGAATCAGATGGGTCTGTTACAGTAAGGTTAATCTCATCAAAACCAGTACCATTTAACTATACAGTGCAAGTCAGTGCCACAGACATTTCAGCTCAGCGTAAGTTCAAAATTTGGAAGACTACATGCACTAGATTATGCATAATGTATTCTTATAATGATGCTTGTATATGCTTATATATGCTTAAATCATGACTCTTACAGGTCTTATTGATTATGTCTTCCTTGTGATGGATGTGACATTCCTTGCCAATGAAACAGAGAAGAAACTAAACATTACAATTGTAGAAGATAATATTGATGAGTTAGATGAGATTTTCATTCTAACCGTGTCATCAGATAAGCCTGATGTTGAAGTAGGAAACCCTAATGTTACCACACTTTTGATCAAGGATTCTGATGGTGAGAGATACTAAAATTATTGTAGTTATACATTTTAAATTGTCTGTCCTGTGTTGGTTTGTTATAGTTATCAATGTTAGTTTCAGTCCACCAGACTACAGTGTAAGAAAAGGGGAGAATGTATCATTGAGAGTTGTTCTTGATAAAGTACCAGCCAAACCTGTTACAGTAACTATTAATATTACAGATGTGTCAACTAGTAAGCAAATAAAAGTAAATTTAATGAATGGTATTACACACTATGTTCCCTCCTATACATATATAGATTCTGATGATTACATTCCAAGAACCTGCACTCTTACTTTCCTTGCGGGAGAAACAGAAAATGAGGATTGCATAATATCAGCAAGGTCTGATGATGTGAAGGAGCTCAAGTGTGGTGAGGACTTGAGAGCTGATCTATCAATCCCTAAAGATCAACCTGATGTGATGACTGAAGACCCAGATATGGCTCTTGTGACCATTGTAGACAATTATACTGGTAATCTTTAGCATCACAGAATATACATAGAGTCCATAGTAAATGGCAATGTACTAAGCAAAACTAAATGCCTCTCCTTACAAAGAAGGATAAACATATATATGCTTAATTGTAGTTAAACAATAGTAAACCCCTACATAATTAAACCAAAACTTGGTATTGGGTACTACAGGAACTGATAAAGGCATACAACTTGGATCTAACTCAAACTCTGAAGTGATCATTATAGAAAATGATAGTGAAATGCATGGTGTTTATAGTCTGAACTCTTCTTATATTGATGTTTTCACAGTGCAAGTTAAATTTGAAAGAGGATTAGTAAAAATACCTGAAAGAGACTTTATAACTGTGGGGGTGGTTGCTATGGGAGATCTCTCTGAAAACCTTACTGTAACTGTGCTAGATCCAATAGCCTAATGACTAGGTTGTAAGAGACCCTGACATGATGAAAGTATTTATTGAAGGCACGTATTATATGTACTTGTATGTACATATACATAGATATCAAAACATTATATAACAACCAAACGTACATACATACATACAATACATGCATCTATTTCAACCTTATTCTATAAAATGTACAAAGGCTGGAAGGAAGGATTTTAAGCCTCTTTTTATGTAGATATAGCAATTGATAGAGGCACTGCTACAATAATAGGTGATCCTCTCTTTGAGGTTCCACTGCCTAATCCTGAAGACTACGAGGATGATCCAGTTCTAAGAGATGCTTCTCTCTGCTATGAAGTTCATGGAAATAGTGGTGAAATCTTTAACCTGATATCTGATGGCTGTACATCTGTGAATGCACTCTACGAACAAGGTGTACTCCCCAATGCTACTGATTTGAACTTTATGACCAAAATTGGTATTGCGGCTGATGGAGTCAGTGGGCAATGTCATAATATTGAGTTTGATGTTGATGGCTGTAAGGCTCTCTTTGATGGTCTTAAAGTCCCTTTAAATGGTATTAGTAATGATGGCATTCATGTGAGAAGGCGAGGAAGTGATTACACTTATATCATCAGTGTACCCAATTGTGGAACTACTCGCAGACTAATGATGTGGATGTCATGTGTTAACATGAATAGACTCTGTAAACCAAGGGATGATGGATTACATTTCAAAGTTCTCTATGCTGATGGGCTGAGACCAACCTCTCATGGTCTACTTGGTGAGTGTTAGGTGATCAGACCTCTTGCTTTCATTATACTTATTTGAAATTCTCCACCATATGTAGGTCAATTCTGGAATATTCCACTGACTGTGACTAAATACAATGGACCATTTGGTGATAAGCCAATGAGCCCGTATGCTTATACAGTGACAATCACTCATCCAGAAAGTAACACCACAAGAAGTTTTGTGGCACACCGGGGTCCTCGATTATGGGATTACAGACGAAAGCCATGTTTATATGCTGGTAATATTCATGGAGGTCCAGCAGGTGAAGTTGAGAAAGATGGTTCTGTTATTGAAGGAAAATATACTGACTACAGGGTTGATGATTTATTCAGCATTTACTTGGAAAACCCAGATTTTTCCAAATATACTGGAAATTGTACAGAACCTGGTACACCATCACCAGGCTAAGAAGAAAAGACTATTCTACTTTTGGATAACTGACTGGATAACAGTTATCAAACAAACAGTATACTAGTTTAATAAAACATGTTGGATTATTATTCTTCATTTTCTTATGTACGTATACTGGCCCGAACTTAACTGTGTGACAAAGAATTATTATTATTACAAATTTTGGAATGCTATAATTTTGCAATTATTTACATGTGTAAAAATGTTACAGTGGAATCTCATTATGTATTACTAAGTTGTTATGTACACCCCCTATCAGTGCAGCAGTCAACGTTGAGTTTACTCAGGGTGGACTTTGCAAGTGAAAATTAGTCACAAATACCCTTCTCCTTCTTCCCCTTATCCACTTCGTCCAGTAACTTCGGTTTATAATTAAGATTGATAAATAAAGCCGTTTTGGTTCACATGAACACATGCTTCATTTATAAGTTAACACATTCGTTATAATAGAAATTTGTTTGTTTTAAACAGAAGGATTTGAATTGACAGGAAATTCAATCGTTCATTATAACCCAAAATTCGTTATGAGCGAGTTCGTTATTATAAGTGGAGTCGACTGTAGTTATACATAATTTGTCTCTGTGACTATGGATGTGACATTCCTTGCTAATGATACTAGACATTATAATTGCAGAAGATAATATTGATGAGTTAGATGAGACTTTCATTCTTACTGTGTCATCAGATAAGGAGCCTGATGTTGAAGTAGGTAACCCCTAATGTTAGATCAAGGATAATGAAGGTGAGAAATATATACTCACTTAAAGGGTTTCTGTAGCTACATTTTGAATTCTCTGTCCTGTGTAGGTTTTGTTGCAGTTATCAATGTTAGCTTGCAATTCCTTCCTTTTCTCAGTTATGACTGTTTCAATTCAGTCTACCAGATACACTGTAAATGAGGGTGTTGGGACATTTGATGTTAATGTGGTTGCCTCTGTTCCCACCTCTTTTGATTATAATGTAACTGTTACCATGACATCAGGAACAGCAGTAGGTTAGTACGTACTCTCACCATAAGACCACTTTGAATAACAGGATATACCAGTCTGGCCACAAATTCATAAATTACAGGTGTCATCAAGTATATAGAGCCTATGTATGTACAAGCTTCACAATATATTGTGATTGGTATGTGTATGCACTTTCCTATTGCTTTCTACCCTCATGTAATAGCTGGTGAGGATTACGTACCATGGGTCTATGTAGTACCTTTCTGCTGGTCAGATAATATCATCATTTTCTGTGGAGATAATAGATGATAATATCTTGGAGAACCCTCCAGTGAACAGCACGGCAGATCTACTTCCCTTAACTTGGTATTGGATACTGAAGTAACTGATAAAGGCATATATACAACTTGGATCTAACACAAACTCGGAAGTGACGATTACTGATTATGATGGTGAGATGGTGTATTTAGTTTTAAACTTTTTTAATATTGTTTTAATCGTATTTCACAGTGCAAGTTAAATTTGATGCAAGAAGAACTATATAGGAGACCCAAACATGATGAGAGTGATTATTATTTGAGTATTCAAAAGACAAACATGTAAGATACACAGATATTACAACTGACAAGTTCTTCCATTCTTCTCTTAATCTAATCCTCATGGTCAGAAATTCTATATATTAATCTTGAGTCATGCATTGCCAGATACACTGTAAATGGGGGTGTACGTTGGGACATTTGATGTTAATGTAGTTGCCTCTGTTGATTTTAATGTAAATGTCACCATGCATGACATCTGGAATAGCAGTAGGTTAGTATATACTCTCACCATAATACCGCTTTAAATAACAGGATATATACGTATAAATAATTAATCTGGCCACAAATTCATGTAATTACATTATGATTACTTCCCTCTTCATAATATTTAAGAATGATTGTGGTTTGGATCACTTCAAATTAGTCATGTATTAAGTAACAACATAAAATATAGAGCCACTAATTACATACAATAATTCATGTTGTTAGAAAATTAAAGGGAGAAACTTTTGTATGATTAAGTTGGCAGAACACCACAATGCAACGCTGTGTGTTTAAGTGCCTATACATTAATTACTTCCTTTATTTGTATATATATATTCTCTTTATTATGATTGTGATAATTCGTGGTTTGATTGACAAATATTATAACATACGTATATACATAATAAGCAGTCCGGTATAGAATAGACTATCAGTGCATATAGATTGGATGGTGAATTATGCATAGTTTGCTGAAACATCTTTGACCTCGTAAACAATTAGAACAATAACTCCAGCCAGTACTACAACTCCAAGTAATACTCCAGCTATATTAACAGCAAGAGCTTTCCACCTGTACACAGGGTTGGCATATGGCCCACGGGACTATTGTAATAAAAGGAAAAAAAGATTTCTTGATAAAGCCAGAAGACATATACATACCAATGAACAAGGAATGGTGGTTGGTACTACACTCCTCCTCTCTATCTTTAAATTGATACAGTTTGAAGATTATACTGTTTCTCTTTCAATTACAAGTGTACGTAGTACCAATCAAGGTGCCTGGATAAGGATGAACCTACATTATACGAGTACAATACACAAATAATCGCTAACTTTTCTTGTGTAATGGATGCTGAGGGCAAACAGGCAATTAGAGTGAAAATGGAGAAAGCCATAGAGATACATAAGCACAATTCTTCTCTTCTTCTCCCGACACGAAATCTTTGTTTTCCGCTAACAAGGCCGTTGATTCAGAGCTCATTTTCAAAGATGCAGCAGTATTCCCTTTCCTTAAGCTGTAGTGTGCACGTGATAGTGATTTCCGAGTAAAATCAGACTCGAGCATGGTAATCCGAGTAATACTTCAGGTCTATATATCTACAGTACGTACGTACACATGTCAATTAAGTCCATTCTCCTACTTTGAGTTCCGATTGATAACATCTTATTTCCTCTGCAAGTCAGACGCGTTTTTCTTTTGCAAAGTTTCCTTTAGCTTATCTCCTGATCATGATTCACTACAACTGCACGACCTTTGAAATTGGTTCTGTGGCTTAAACCAGCCGCATGCATATCTTGCATGGGTTTAATTCAAATTTGCTTCTTTCGTGTTCTTCCCTCTCTTCATGCATATGAAGAAACAGTGTTGGATTGTAGAGGAGGAAGTGTGCACAATTCTTCTGTTTCACCATCTTGAACAGTTATTGTCACTTCCTGTCGACTGTTACTTGTATCACTTCCACTCAACTGCTGTGCCAGTGGTAGACTATTTCGAAGGTCACCAGAGTTGTTTTCCTCGTTTCCACTTTTACTGTCAACATTATTTCCACTTTCACTTCTACTGACTTCTGTAGTGGTCCCATTAGAACAGTGACAACAACCAGACTCGTGCTTGCTTCCACTGTCACTGGTTGCACCAGAGGAAAGCCTATCAGTGGAAATTACTTTGTGAGTCAGTTTTCCATCTATGGCATCTTTCTCAAATTGTTTCTAATGAACAAGATATCAGGAATACGATATTAGACCTCAAATGTAGTGTATAAAAACATAGCTATTTAGTAATTTTATAATCTTTAACAAAAAAATGAAGGACTAAATATGTGAATGCTGCAAATAAGACTACTTACACAAAGAGCAAAAATTTCTTCAAAAGTAGGACGCTTCTTTGGATCATGTTCTGTACATCTTGAGACTACGTCAAAACTGTGATTAAACCAAACACTTCTACACTGTCCTGCACTATTTACATCACTTAAGCTAAAAGTGAAGACTTAATTCAATTAGACATGTACATAGGAAGTACGTAACTCTATAAACTAGCAATTAAAATACAAATACAAAACGACCCAAATGTGAACTTACACTGGATCAGGACATGTCTTTGATCATGACTTGCTCAACCTTAGCCCCTTCTCTTCAATCTGCTCGAGTAAGTCCCTGTTATCAACACTAGGGTATGGGTTACGCCCCAAAGTCATTATTTCCCACAATAGTACACCAAAACTCCTGCAAACACACAACAAACGCATAAAGTAATTCAAATCTATCATTTGTATCCCGTATAAAATTAAACACTGCATCAAATATGAGTATAAGGCAAATTCTATAAGTCAATTAGTGGTTATTGCTAATAATCTAGTTAGGCAATTACCATATGGCCGGAATAACACATTAACTTTGTATACCAGAATTTAATGTACATTGAGGGCTGTCACTCTATCAAACAGAAAGATATGAATCTCATACTTTGTGTCAGCCTTCACAGACACCTACAGACACCTACAGACACCTATAGAGTATGTACAATGAGTTTTTGAAATTTTGATGGAACTTAAAATTTGACCATCTCTCACCATACATTAACTTTGTATACCAGAATTTAATGTACATTGAGGGCTGTCACTCTATCAAATGGAGAGATATGAAGCTAAACCTTTTTGTAAGCATTCACAGACATCTATAGAGCATGTCCAATGAGTTTTTGAAAATTTGATGGAACTTAAAATTTGCCCTATCTCTCACCATACATTAACTTTGTATACCAGAATTTAATGTACATTGAGGGCTGTCACTCTATCAAATGGAGAGATATGAAGCTAAACCTTTTTGTAAGCATTCACAGACATCTATAGAACATGGCCCATGGGGTTTTTGAAATTTTGAAGAAACTTAAAATTTGCCCTATCTCTCACTATACATTAACTTGTTATACCAGAATTTAATGTTCATTGACGGCTGTTACTCTATTAAATGGAGAGATATGAAGCTAAACCTTTTTGTAAGCATTCACAGACGTCTATAGAACATGGCCAATGGGGTTTTTGCCCTATCTCTCACCATACATTAACTTTGTATACCAGAATTTAATGTACATTGAGGGCTGTCACTCCATCAAATTGAGAGAAATGAAGCTAAATCTTTGTGTCAGCATTCACAGACATCTAATAAAACCGGCTTAGTTGAAATATCGATCATAGACATTAATATCGTACAGGCGATAAATATCGGACCTCGCACTATATCTAGTTTTCTGTATCATGAAAAGTCGCTCTTCTCCCTCCACTAAGACACATACAGGCTTTTATCCATTTGTCACAGTTTTGAGATGTATTGAAAATACTGCGTATGCGTGTACAATTGCTTGGAACGATTCACTGGTCTGGAATTAAAGTGGAATAAATTGACGATTTCTCGAAAATAATTGGGATCAGAAAAGTCGTTCTCCTCGGCCCATCAAGACACTTACAGGATTTTTGTCGCTTTTCCCAGTTTTCAGGTGAACCACTAATACTGCCTATGTCTTTAAACTTGCTTGAAGCAATTCACTGATCTGGAAATAACGAGAAATATATTAAAAAAGGTCCCAACCACAACCGTTTTCTTTGGACAAAACTTCATATAAATAGAAGCGAAAAACCTTCTATAGTAGGCCTACCTGGACACATCTCTATGGTGGTTGCGGTTCCCATAGAGGTTGGTAGCGCTTAGACTCTGAAGCTGTCTCCTAATCGGTTGGTGCCATAGAGACGTGCTCACCAATAATCCGGATTTCGGGGGGGTTCCACGTAATGTGGGATTGGCATCTGATATCTTTAAGGATTCATATGAGTCGGCCATATCGAGAAGAACTGGTTCTTCTCACGCAAGTGACACCCAAAGCTCAACTCGGCAGAGCGTTACCACCGATCCCGGCCTATGAGCGTCGTGGATGGTAGCGTTCGGTATGGTCCAACTTTTTTTCTTTAGAGTTTCGTTGGCTGTCGATTGACGAAATTTCACTTTAACGAGATCCATATAAAATATGTGGATAGATAGTACTTCAATAACAATCAAATACTACACAGTGCATATCCATATGTATAAAAAATTGGAAAGTATTCTAGATTTTCAGATATAGTATGGAATTTCTGTCTTTATTATATTATTATTATTATACCTTCTAACGGTCGGCCATATATAGTATTACGCAATTTTCTTTAACAAAAGAGCACATTAACTGTAGTTCTGTAACTATATCAAATGGAGAGATATGAAGCTAAACCTTTTTGTAAGCATTCATAGACGTCTATAGAACATGCCCAATGAGTTTTTGAAATTTTAAAGAAACTTAAAATTTGCCCTATCTCTCACCATACATTAACTTTGTATGGCAGATATTTCTGTACATTAAGGGTCGTAACTCCAACAAACATCAAGATGTGAAGCCAATACTTGATGTCAGCATTCACAGACACGTATGAAACATTTCCAAAGAGTTTAAGAAGTTTCAATTTTTGTTCATATTTGCCCTATCTCTCACTATACATTAACTTTGTATGGCAGATATTTCTGTACATTAAGGGTCGTGACTCCAACAAACACTTTCACATGAAGCTAATACTTGATGTCAGCATTCACAGACATGTATGAAACATTTCCAAAGAGTTTTAGAACTTTCAATTTTTGTTCATATTTGCCCTATCTCTCACTATACATTAACTTTGTATGGCAGATATTTCTGTACATTAAGGGTCGTGACTCCAACAAACACTTTCATATGAAGCTAATACTTGATGTCAGCATTTACAGACATGTATGAAACATTTCCAAAGAGTTTAAAAAGTTTCAATTTTTGTTCATATTTGCCCTATATTTGCCCTATCTCTCACCATACATTAACTTTGTATACCAGAATTTAATGTATGTAATTTGAGGGCTGTCACTCTATCAAATGGAGAGATATGAAGCTAATTCTTTGTGTCAGCATTCACAGACATCTATAGAGCATGTCCAATGGGTTTTTGGAATTTTGATGAAACTTAAAATTTGCCCTATCTCTCACCATACATTAACTTTGTATACCAGAATTTAATGTACATTGAGGGCTGTCACTCTATCAAATGGAGCTAGAGATATGAAGCTAAATCTTTGTGTCAGCATTCACAGACATCTAATAAAACCGGCTTAGTTGAAATATCGATCATAGACATTAATATCGTACAGGCGATAAATATCGGACCTCGCACTATATCTAGTTTTCTGTATCATGAAAAGTCGCTCTTCTCCCTCCACCAAGACACATACAGGCTTTTATCCATTTGTCACAGTTTTGAGATGTATTGAAAATACTGCGTATGCGTGTAAAATTGCTTGGAACAATTCACTGGTCTGGAATTAAAGTGGAATAAATTGACGATTTCTCGAAAATAATTGGGATCAGAAAAGTCGTTCTCCTCGGCCCATCAAGACACTTACAGGTTTTTGTCGCTTTTCCCAGTTTTCAGGTGAACCACTAATACTGCCTATGTCTTTAAACTTGCTTGAAGCAATTCACTGATCTGGAAATAACGAGAAATATATTAAAAAAGGTCCCAACCACAACCGTTTTCTTTGGACAAAACTTCATATAAATAGAAGCGAAAAACCTTCTATAGTAGGCCTACCTGGACACATCTCTATGGTGGTTGCGGTTCCCATAGAGGTTGGTAGCGCTTAGACTCTGAAGCTGTCTCCTAATCGGTTGGTGCCATAGAGACGTGCTCACCAATAATCCGGATTTCGGGGGGGTTCCACGTAATGTGGGATTGGCATCTGATATCTTTAAGGATTCATATGAGTCGGCCATATCGAGAAGAACTGGTTCTTCTCACGCAAGTGACACCCAAAGCTCAACTCGGCAGAGCGTTACCACCGATCCCGGCCTATGAGCGTCGTGGATGGTAGCGTTCGGTATGGTCCAACTTTTTTTCTTTAGAGTTTCGTTGGCTGTCGATTGACGAAATTTCACTTCGAGATCCATATAAAATATGTGGATAGATAGTACTTCAATAACAATCAAATACTACACAGTGCATATCCATATGTATAAAAAATTGGAAAGTATTCTAGATTTTCAGATATAGTATGGAATTTCTGTCTTTATTATATTATTATTATTATACCTTCTAACGGTCGGCCATATATAGTATTACGCAATTTTCTTTTAACAAAAAGAGCACATTAATTGTAGTTCTGTAACTCTATCAAATGGAGAGATATGAAGCTAAACCTTTTTGTAAGCATTCACAGACACCTATAGAGTATGTCCGATTAGTTTTTGAAATTTTGAAAGAAATTAAAATTTGCCCTATCTCTCACTATACATTAAGTTTTGTATACCAGGAATTATTGTACATTGAGGGCTGTCATTCTATCAAACAGAAAGATATGAAGCTAATACTTTGTGTCAGCATTCACAGACACCTATAGAGTATGTACAATGAGTTTGAAATATTGATGGAACTTAAAATTTGCTTTATCTCTCACCATACATTAACTTTGTATACCAGAATTAATGTACATTGAGGGCTGTCACTCTATCAAACAGAAAGATGGCCACATGGCTGTGTGATTCGATTCCTATACAGTAATTTCTACCTTAATTTGCATATATATTCCCTTTAATATGATTGTGATAATTCGTGGTTTGATTGACAACTATTGTAACATATAATAAGCAGTCCGGTATAGAATAGACTATCAATTGTATATTGATTGGATGGCCAAGTTAAACATATATATGTTATGCATAGTTTGCTGAAACATCTTTGACCTCGTAAACAATTAGAACAATAACTCCAGCCAGTACTACAACTCCAAGTAATACTCCAGCTATATTAACAGCAAGAGCCTTCCACCTGTACAGAGGGTTGGCATATGGCCCATGGGACTATTGTAATAAAAGGAAAAACAAGGAGGGTTGGTGCTATTTGTAACTGAAAGAGAAAAAGTATAATCTTCAAAAATGTAAAAATTTAAATCGCTAACTTTTCTTGTGTATTGGATTCCGAGGGCACCAAGGGGCCAAAAACAGGCAATTAGAGTGAAAATGGAGAAAGCCATCAGAGAAACATAAGCACAATTCTTCTCTTGTTCTCCCGATTTGTTTTCCGCTAACAAGGCCGTTGATTCAGAACTCATTTTCAAAGATACAGCAGTATGCCCTTTCCTTAAGCTGTAGTGTGCACGTGATAGTGATTTCCGAGTATAATCTGCAGACTCGACCAATGTAATCCGGAGTAATACTTCAGGTCTATATATCTACAGTACGTACGTACACATGTCAATTAAGTCCATTCTCCTACTTTGAGTTCCGACTTGATAACATCTTATTTCCTCTGCAAGTCAGACGCTTTATTCTTTTGCAAAGTTTCCTTTAGCTTATCTCCTGATCAGATTCACTACAACTGCACGACCTTTGAAATTTGGTTCTGTGGCTTAAAACACAGCCGCATATCTTGTATGCATGAGTTAATTCAAATTTGCTTCTTTCGTGTTCTTCCCTCTCTTCATGCATATTAACATTTGTGTACTAGTGACTAATATTGTTTAATACATAACATGTCAAACAGCTGTGTTGTAATAGCCATATAGGGTACATGCTACTTAACAAGGACTATATATACTTCAATCTTCATTAACAATTTTTACCAAATTTATAAAAATACATTAAAGCATATACATAGTACAAGAAACATTTACATATATTACAGTGACTCCACTTTGACGTGAGAGGATAAAAACAAAGTTTTAATTGTATATATATACTCATAAATAAAAATAGCTAATTTTTTTCATCTGAACATGACGGTGTGTTAATGGTCCCATTGCTATTTAGAGTTCGTTTTAGTACACTTTCTTGGTTAGAAGAAACAGTGTTGGGTTGCAGAGGAGGAAGTGTGCACAATTCTTCTGTTTCACCATCTTGAACAGTTATTGTCACTTCCTGTCGACTGTTACTTGTATCACTTCCACTCAACTGCTGTGCCAGTGGTAGACTATTTCGAAGGTCACCAGAGTTGTTTTCCTCGTTTCCACTTTTACTGTCAACATTATTTCCACTTTCACTTCTACTGACTTCTGTAGTGGTCCCATTAGAACAGTGACAACAACCAGACTCGTGCTTGCTTCCACTGTCACTGGTTGCACCAGAGGAAAGCCTATCAGTGGAAATTACTTTGTGAGTCAGTTTTCCATCTATGGCATCTTTCTCAAATTGTTTCTAATGAACAAGATATCAGGAATACGATATTAGACCTCAAATGTAGTGTATAAAAACATAGCTATTTAGTAATTTTATAATCTTTAACAAAAAAATGAAGGACTAAATATGTGAATGCTGCAAATAAGACTACTTACACAAAGAGCAAAAAGTTCTTCAAAAGTAGGACGCTTCTTTGGATCATGTTCTGTACATCTTGAGACTACGTCAAAACTATACCAAAGATGAGAGCTCATTTAACCAAACACTTCTACACTGTCCTGCACTATTTACATCACTTAAGCTAAAAGTGAAGACTTAATTCATTTAGACATGTACACAGTAAGCAACTCTATAAACTAGCAATTAAAATACAAAATACAAAACTACTCAATTGTGAACTTACACTGGATCAGGACATGTCTTTGACTTGCTCAACCTTAGCCCCTTCTCTTCAATTTGCTCGAGTAAGTCCCTGTTATCAACACCAGGGTATGGGTTACGCCCCAAAGTCATTATTTCCCACAATAGTACACCAAAACTCCTGCAAACACACAACAAACACATAAAGTAATTCAAATCTATCATTTGTATCCCATATAAAAATTAAACACTGCATCAAATAAGAGTATAAAGCAAATTCTATAAGTCAATTAGTGGTTATTGCTAATAATCTAGTTAGGCAATTACTATATGGCCGGAAATTTTGGTGAGAAGAATGTTTGGTGGATTGTTCGAATTATGGTATTTGGTGGATTTAACGGACAAGACAGTTATTCTCCTATGTTCAGTGTAGACTGACGATGGAAATATCGGCAGATTGCTCTCAAAACCGCCAATCCACCAAAATAAATTCTCTGCCAAAATTTCCGGCCATACGGTAAATTTACACTCACCAGACATCTGACTTAGTAGTGAAGATGAAGTCCATCAGAGATTCCAGAGCCATCCACTTAGCAGGCAGTGGTCGAGCCTTCTTAACAGTAGCTGGTGCGTATATACCAGAATAGACATGCCTACATAAACAGTGATATTAAATAATTAAAATAATGTACACTTCAAATCCAATACACTATTTGTTACAAATAGATGACTTTCACATGGGAATTATTCATTAAGTACAAAGCCTATCTATATAAGTTAATGATTGCTATTTATGACCTCAAGGTTCACTTAAGGATCCCTACACTTCAAAATCTATATTTATAACCATACTATACCACACTATTACTATGAACCATACATTATAATAATCAATGTACATGTACGTACATATGTATATAATAGGAATCCTATTTTAAAACCCCAAACTAAACTTAGAAACTGACTGTAAATGATGATTAATTAGACAAAGCAAAGAAATATTTGTCATGTTGTACATACGTACCTTGATAGACCAAAGTCTGCAATCTTTGCATGTTGTTCTCCTTCGCTGTCCTTGTGGATCATAATGTTACGAGCTGCAATGTCACGATGTACACAGTCCCTGAGAGTGAAAAGAGGCATGTGTAAACTAACGTCTGACCATACCAAAACCATAAACTGACTTATATAAGACTGAAACCAGATTGATAGGCAATTACATAATAATAAATGCAACTACATCATTTTAACATAGTACATAAGTTGACAAATTAAGTTACCAAATCAAAGCTACGTATTCCACGCGATACCTACTGAATGTCTCAAGAACATATACGTATGTATATTTACTCAATACTGTGTACAATAAAACCTGTGTTGGCAGTCACCTGAATAGAGCAGTTGCCTCTAAATTACAGTTGCAAAAATTGAATATACGAATAATGGATTGTACATCTATAATGCAGCCACCTCTCTAAAAAGGCCAAGTTCAGCTGACCCCAAGCTGACCACATTAGACAGGTTTCACTGTATGTATGTACATCCCTAACTGTCACTCACATTTCTCTTGAAAGGTATATCATCCCTTCTGCTACCTCTTTAGCAAATCTCATTTGGAGGAAGAGAGGCATTGAAGGTCTAGAATCTTGTAAAACCCCAAGCAAGTCCCCTTCATTCATAAATTCCACTAGAAGCATTAAGGGGTAGTCCCTGTAATAGAGCAGTAAATAAGTATGAGTCATCTTACACCAGTTAGCATGACCATATATGGGCATACTTAACATGTAGTATAATTAATGTAAATACACGAAAGTGCCAAGCACCTTCTATTGTTAATATTAGAGACTGTCTGTGAATACATCAATACTAACAGAAAGGATGTCAATTAGAATGCTTCAAAGTGAGGAACACACTTCTCACAGACAAATTACCAGCCTATGAAACGTACACTGTACAAACTGCCAAGAGTTTGACAATCCTTGGATGACTGAATTTGGCCATCTCTCTAGCTTCTCTCAGGAAGTCAAGTACTTGTTGGGTGTGATGCCCCGGGTTGTCACTCACTACAGAAGGAATATCAAAATTAGTAAAATAAATGTACATACGTACATAAAAACTGCAATATTTCCCCAAAATAGAGCTAGATGGGGTCAATTCCTGACAGTTACAATGACACAACGAAACAAGCTCTGTATAGTTCCAATTTCAGTCTCAATTCTCATACTCACATCTAAGTTGCTTTACTGCAATTTGAAGTGGCTCCTTGTTCTCAAGTCCAGGAATATCTACAGCTTCTCCCAAGTGGACCTGAAGTGATTATAACCAACAGATAATATGCAATATTATGGAAAATCATTGGAATATAATTATTACTCCAAACCACCCAAGGAATCGAGGTCTCATCTTGTATGGGGTAGTTTGCTGTATATAAATAATATTTTGCGGAGTGGCTACAGTATGTTTGACTGAAGTAATAACTGTTAAGGGAAAGAAATATTTCACACTTTAAATGCACTTTGTCTTAAAAGTGACAATAAGTGATATTCCTATAGAGTTGCTATTTTAGAAAACATTTCCTGCTATTCAACTTGTGGAAACTGGAAATCACAATGATAGCATTCGGAAAATATCACAGACATTCTCAGAATGCTGGCTGAGAAAGCCCTTCCTGTTTATCAGTTTTTGGTGAGAGGTGCTAGAAGCCTTTGATACAATACGTACACAAAGCCCCTCTGGTATGCCGTTACTGTGTAGCTATATTGCATTCAGACTGAATAATTGCAATAAACCTACCACAAGTACATACGTAAGTGTTTTCTATGGATCCCTCATCATACGTGCAGTGTAGGTATATCCGCCGCTTAGGGGCAATACCATAGCAATAATAGAAGCCAAATGGAGGGTTGAATGACAAAGAGAGAGTAATGGTAGAATATAGTGACGAAGGAAACAGTGATGGATGGGGGTGTGATGGAGGGAGAGTGATGGAAGGACAGTGATGGAGGGACAGTGATGGAGGGAGAGTGATGGAAGGACAGTGATGGATGGGGGTGTGATGGAGGGAGAGTGATGGAAGGACAGTGATGGAGGGACAGTGATGGAGGGAGAGTGATGGAGGGAGAGTGATGGAAGGACAGTGATGGATGGGGGTGTGATGGAGGGAGAGTGATGGAAGGACAGTGATGGAGGGAGAGTGATGGAAGGACAGTGATGGAGGGAGAGTGATGGAAGGACAGTGATGGATGGGGGTGTGATTGAGGGAGAGTAATGGAAGGACAGTGATGGATGGGGGTGTGAAGGCGGAGGCCAAGGTAGACCTACTGTAATTACATTTACCAAGTTTAGAGACTTGTATTGACTAATTTTCTAACTGTCCAAGTTATAATTGAAACAAGGCCACAATAACACTGCATCACCATAGGCCCCAGCCTACACAAGGCCTATACTGTCTAGTCACAGAGGAGGGGCAGCCCGACTAGACCACCAGCCTAACTTTAACACTTAGGACAGCTCATACATTACCACTTATTGGTACAGACATCTCATTAAACGGTCTTGATAGATAGACCTAACAATGACAGTAACGCTGGTGAGCGGTGATAACTTAATCAGAGATCATTAAATCAGTCAAACTGCAACTTAAGATGGCATATCTCCTTATTAGGATATAACAGTGAGAAGAAGGAATGTGCATTAGTGAATTGGACAAAGCTTGACTCTATTATTCTGTAACAGGTCAGCGTGTTATGCAATGTTAAGCAGCTTGCATACTAACCTTCCCAAACTGTCCTTCTCCCAGCTCTCGTGAGTACTTTATAATCTTGTCTCGAGGAAACTGTAACTTCTTCAAGTCTAATTGCAGCTTTTTGAAATCCTCAGACCATAAAGCACGGTTACCTTGGAAACGGGGGGAGCCAGTTTGGCTCTGAACAGTGGGCGTGGCATCCTCATCATCAGTTTCAACAGTAGCAGACTGTGAGCGACAAAGAAACAAACAAACAACAGTATGTAGAGAGTAAATAATATACACATTGCATTATTAATTCTTCTAACTGACATTCATTAGTAACATGAAAATTTAGAAATTAATATTAAAATAATAATTACTATGCTGAATCAGCAAGGTGACCAAAGTCTTATTTTGGCTGGGGCTCAAAGTTCTATTAAAAAGGCAACCAGTAATCACTTCCCAATCATCCATCATCATAGCACAATAACATATAACTACTTAAAAACACAAATATACGTATAACATAATGTAAGGTATTACACTGTAGGATTACCAAATACAGAAAACCTTTGACACTTCAAAGACTCCATTTCCTACTTATGTATTTCGTTGCATGTGTTGCTTAGCAACACAACTACACTTGGGGCGGGCAGCTAAAACAGTTTAGTTCAACGACAAATTCTTTGGAGAGATTATACAAGTGACATTCACTAGACAGCCATACTAATCAGTAAACTAAATCTTCTATAAAGCAACACTATGATATCATTAGTCTCAATTAGTAATACAGAAATATATACTGAGAATTAGGAAATATATGTGCTAATTATATACACTATACAGCTGTATGCATTAATGGGAGTGTCTTTTAGCGGTTAGAACCTTTAGAAAGCTGGATGACAGCTATAAAACCACCTAATTGCTTGATTGCTTGGGAACATATCATTAACAAATGTGTATCAAATTGGCAGCTCGCAAGCTGGACAATCCAAATTATTACACCAAATAGTGATGATGAAATAGCACAATTTAACAATGGCTACATCTCCTATTTGAAGAATGAATGGAATCAATAAATAGAACTGACACCTTTTGATAATTGCAGAGGTGTAATCATCATATTCATAAATAGAAGTTCTGATAACATTCCACTACAACCAGACTACATATTCATAGGGTTAAGGTGAAAGTCAATGAAAACATTACTATAAATAGTTACCCTAATTCCTGCAATGTACGTAACACCATAGGAATACTGAAATATGCTGGCGTACGAACGTATGTACAATATTAAAAACCTACTAATGCAATGAAGATTGAATTAGACACATCTGACTACTTCATTTAATCCAGTAAACCAAAATACTACTAACAATAATGTATAGCTAATGGCAAGGCAATGCAGTTCAACTAACCATAGTAAAAACATACAAATCTGTGGTTGGGTATTTATGGTTCAACGACCCCTAGTCATTCAAGATGTCTAGAACTGTTACAATAGCATACACACACAATTCACCAGTCTGTAATACAATACAGCAGGTTGCATAACCCAGACAGGATGAGGGACAGATAGAGGTAGTTACACTTCGTTCAAAGAAATGATTTCATTTTCAGTTGTAATCAATTCAATTCAGCTCCATTTATGGTAATGTACTAAAAATATTTAAGGAAGTAAGGAGCTTTATGTATATATACATACGTAGGTATTGAAGTCCAATGAATGCAAGTTGCCAGGATATAGGATAATGGAATACAAAACATGCTAAAAATGAGCTTAGCTATGATGTCACAGATCACAGAATGACCAAATACTATATAAAAAAAATCTCCTTGGTTCCACTTGCAGCTGCTAGATTATAAAATAGTGGCATCATAATTAAAAGGCAAAAGAGAATTCTATTTAGTGTGTTTGTGACAAGATATATGGTCGTAACACTACTTAACCGTACACCCGAGTTATTTTCAGATAAAGATTAATTATTAAGATCTGTACAATAGCATATATACATTACAGAAAGTTCTAGAATGCTAAATTACAAACTAACAGATACAGCAGCAATATAAAGGATGTTTACTATGCAGTAGTTAGTTACTATGCTACATGTTGAGGAGCAAAACATTTGAGGACTTAATAACTAGAAAGTGGAGACATACGTACAAAAGTTATATACTTTATGGGCCAGAGTAGACTTGGACACTGAGTGATCATTGCTGATGAAGATCATTGCTGATGAAGATCTTGTAATTGAAAAATCCAAATCTGTCAGTAAATGCTACTTCTAATTTGACAAACCTGAAAATGTCCATTTGAGATGCTATATATGACTTAGAAAGCCATGTTTGAAATCGTTCACCTACGTACTAGGTCAGGTTAACCCAAAAATAACACACACTACCATTCACATTTCACACATACATAAAGTTCCACTGTACTAGGTCAATATACACCTCTATGGCTGCCATTTAAACATAATTTACAGTATATATTCATTATAATGTACTAATCAGATTTAGTTTGCTCGCAGGTATAGTGGTCTATTTCTATGTTGTTAAAGAAGGGCTAATATATGTTAATTGAAACTTAATGTACAATTTGTTTTTAATATACAATAACTGTATCTACACATATCACATCATAATCACTAATGGTACAACCTTATAAAATTAAAAATTGAATTAGGAATAGAGTCATTAAAAATGACATATGTACGTATGTATACAATTTCAAAAATGACCATATTATTTACACCTCTGTGACTTATATTATTATAAATCATCACCAAATGGCAACTGAAAAGGACTCATCCCTCAAGGTCATACATTAATAACAGGATCTACGCTTTTCTCACAGTGTCAAGTTACTCTACTAATTGAAGTCAATGTGATATTTCCTCAACGAGGGCAAGATAAATGAATAGAGAGACTGGTACATGTAATTGTGTTAGCACTAGCCAGATGTGGTGGTATCAGGTAGGATTAAACAGAAGGTTCAAACTCACATCTTCCTCCAACACTTCATAGTGGTGCATGAGGCTTGCTGAAGGTACTAGAGAATGTAGAAAAATAAAAATGAAAAATGTGAAGATTGACAGTTATTACTTATTCTAAAGTAGAAACAATAATCAGATTCTGAAGCTTCTGAAGTGTGGCTGTGGTGCCACATATAATTGTAACTACAATAGACTTATTTTCTGCATCATTGCTAACAGGTTATCATGTAGTGGTTTGGTGGTGCTTGATTGGTCAATCCATCAACCAACATATAATTAAGTCAGGACCACAAATAACTTTCCTCCTTGGTTGAATCAAAACACTATGGCTTCCAGATAGGGGATACCTGCTATCGCCACATTCACATGCAGACAGGTCTGCTTGACACCAGATTGTATGGAAGGAATGCCATCCCACTCAGTGGTGATATGGAATGGAGAACACATTAGCAGAGATGAAACTCCAACCTCGACAGTACAGTGGAGCAGTTGAGCAATAAATGCTATAGTAATTAACACTTTCAAATGACTAGTCCTCCTATTCAGAGCTATGTATGCATAGTGATTTGTGTATTGGTAGCTATGTACGTATAAGCACTATTCTGAATAACTTGTTGAATAAATTCCTAAGACTTAGACTACATAAAATACATATGCTAGCAATTGCACTTATTCAAAAGAAGGCTTGTATGGTGAGTACATACAATTTCAATGGTGCTAAGCTCTCAGAGGACAGACATTGGCAAGACCTTCACCTGAACAATGGCTTTCTGTGTCAGTTTCAGGATCTTCCTCGTAAAAACCTGAACTATTTTCTGAAATGATACTTTCAGCTGGTTCAGGACACTCACAGGCTGTTGATGGCTCAACAACAATAGACATTTTTATACAACCAAGTAAAGGCACTTGAAAAGCTTTAGCTAAACTCCTCCTCACTACAGTACAAAGTCTGTGACTCAGTAAATTGGTTTCTCTCTGAAATCTTCTTTAGCAAGAGGCCAGACCTCCAGGCAACTCCTCTTCAATTTATAGCAGTATTCAGTATTTAAAACTGTCAAAGTTAGCTCTCTACTTAGCACCATTAATATGAAATACCTTATGTTGTAGGTTCCAGATATATATTACATAAGCAGGAAATGTGATAGCCATTTATATGGAAATATTAGCTAAGGAACAATATTAAATCTTGAATAAGAAAATAGGAAGCCCTATTGCGCAAGCCATAGCAAGTGTTTGATAGCAACTACACCCTAAAGCTGTTATAGGATTTCATTTTGGAACTGTATAGGTATGTAAATGTAGGACATAGATTACACTTATCATCACTTGTTTATACTGAGATTAGGTAAATTAGCAACATTATCATGCAAATTTTATGTTGCATCCACTAATTAATATAGAAACACTGCATAAATACATTATATCTACACTCCTATACAGTCCACTCCTATAGTATACTTGCAAATCTTCTGTACATGTGGTGTTTAGTAACAAGTGCACTTTCAGACTTGTAGCAGAAACACTGCTTAGTAACATACAAGTGACATTCACTAGACAGCCATAATAATCAGTAAACTAAATCTTCTATAAAGCAACAGTGTGATATCATTAGTCTCAATAAGTAATACAGAAATACATACTGAACATTAGGAAGTATGTATGCTAATTATGTACATTATACAGCTGTATGTATTAGTGGGAGTGTATTTTAGCGGTTAGAACCTTTAGAAAACTACCTGAACACCTAATTGCTTGGGAACACATCATTAGTCAATTAGGGACTGCTTAAAAGAAGTAAAATACATGTCTGATGTAGCAAGTGCCCTGCTCAGTATGATTAAGCTATGCTGAACATACAGCATAATGAAAAATGGGGGAATTTAGGATCCGAAGTACTCAACTTAATTATCATCCTTATTTGACTTTTACCCACACCTCGAAAGGGATAAACCAGCTGTCTATGGTTCGGCCATCTTTTTAAGTGGCTAAGGGGAGACTCTGGTTCCCATCAAGTGCACCATTAGCTCATTGCACTCCTCAGGAGACATGAGTGGGGTTGGGGTATATCAAGAGTCAAATGATAAAACACATATTATAACCGAGGAGTAAGAAGTGTTGATGCTTCAATGGGTACTTTGGTTTAGAGGCAGCCACCATACATACTGATACTATAACATTGATGCTATAAGACTTTGCATGTGTATATACATTGGAGAAATACAATAACATTCTTAGACCACTAATTGACAGTAAAATGAAAATTACTTACAGTATGTTTTAAATTAACTCAACCAAATAAAGAAATAGTCTTTACCTCTGTGCCACAGAGCTTGATTAGTGTGATTAATGAGTATACATGAAAAGAACAAATGTTTAAACTGTATCTTCTTTCAAGGTACAAAGGTATGTATAATAATAGAAACATATTTAAAAGGCTTCTTTTAGAAAATATCACAAAGGTGGTTGGGGGGCTTTGAAGGGGCAACCTACTGTATGTAGTTCAATATGTTTATTTGCTATTACAATTGGAGGCAAATAGTCCCATTCCTAAGCAATGCCTATTTTTAGGTTATCAGCAATAAAATCCCAATGAATTGGACACCTTGACCTACGTATATTGTACATGTATATACATACGTATACATATATACACAGTGATTATTTCTATCAGATCACAGCCCCTTTGAACTATGTATTTCAGTGCAATCAACATGTGCATATATACAATATATATAAAGCAAGTACAAATGTGTAAGTATATATGTATATTTAAGGACGTATATATATAGAATGTACACATGTGAAGTAGAGGTTCATATGTATGAATAAGGTCATCATTTCATCTCATCAATTGCAATGGAAAGGATGTGTCATTGTGTTCACTTATTAACATACCCATATGATAAAATAGAATTGCAAGTGAAATAAAACAACTTAGGGGAGTCACATGAAACACAACCTCTTAATATATTGAAAGGGGAGTGAAATTCAATCTCCTCATTTGGGTGTCACTGAATATGTCATAGCTCTAAATAGCACATATGGCTGAGTCTTCTGTGACCTTTGCCAGCTGCCTAATAAGTTGGTTAGTCTGTGGTTTCCTGCTTGTTAAGTGGCTAATGGTCCCATAATACAGCTTCTCCTTAGGAATAGCCATGCACTACATACACATACTAAATAACTGTCTACATACAGTACATAGCCAGTGGAGAAGAGGAAAGTAGGAGAAAACCCTTCCAAAGTTCTCACTAGGTTTAGTTCCCTTCAGTTCCCTATAATCCTTTATTCTAAAGTAGATGTAGCATGTAAGAAATACGGAGTATTATACATTGAAGGAATTACCCCTTTCCAAGACTGCTCTTCAGTCAATGAAAAATCTACAACTCTCTCATTTATATCTTCAAATGTAACTCTAATTAATATCTAAATTGCATCAAATGAATTTCCCCTTAGGGAATTTGGTAATGAATTCTATCACAATAGATATGTATTGTATTTACAGTATCAACTATTTGGCGCCACTGCACTATATGGTCAGTACTATATATAAGGTCAGTATGTCACATGTTGCATGTGTAGGGATTCATCTGTTGAGACAGTTTGACACCTACACATTACCACCAACCACAGCCATCCCCAACATCAGGCCACACCAGTGACCTTGTAGGGTGAGCGCCTTGTTACCAGCAGTGACCCACACTCAAACAATAGCAGGGCTGGTAACACTAGATAAAGACATTCCTGGAAACCTGGAAATGCCAGCTAACTGGCTGACTACATCTGTACACAGCTAACTATCTGTACATAGCTAACTATCTGTACACAGCTAACTATCTGTACATAGCTAACTATCTGTACATAGCTAACTATCTGTACATAGCTAACTATCTGTACATAGCTAACTATCTGTACATAGCTAACTATCTGTACATAGCTAACTATCTGTACATAGCTAACTATCTGTACATAGCTAACTATCTGTACATAGCTAACTATCTGTACATAGCTAACTATCTGTACATAGCTAACTATCTGTACATAGCTAACTATCTGTTCATAGCTAACTATCTGTACATAGCTAACTATCTGTACATAGCTAACTATCTGTTCATAGCTAACTATCTGTACATAGCTAACTATCTGAAGAAGATCTCCAAAGTGTGCAGAGAGAGAGAGAGTAGCTTGTCTGTGCTGTCAGAGCTCACTAAGTCACAGGGATGAAAAGGTCCTCTGCATGCCACATTAAGTATGCTAAAGCAAACAATTCATTTGACCACATTGGGAATATAATACCTATGCAGCTTGAGATAGTGAAATGTATACCTATCTCATTCTATATATAGCAACTTGAGTGTGACAATAGCTACTTGTGGAGGAGATCATTCATATCATATCAATTGCAATTAAGATATCAATTATATATATTTTCAGAAATCAATACATCAGTATATCAATCGGCTGAACAGAAGGTGATAAATCCCGATTGAATGGAGGAGTACATGCGGTTAGCAATATACATATACAATATTTAGATTTCACTCCTTCACATTAGCTACATAATGATCTATAGGATAGTAATGGATACATTAATAATCCCAACCAAAAGTATTGATTAATTAAACAATCATATAATATTAAGGAACTGATTCTGCAATAAAAAATACAAATTGGATGCACAAATTTTAGCAAAAAGTCAAACCCAAAGTAAGACAAGAATTCTTGGCAGATGCCAGGCCTAATTCAGAATACTAACACAATATGTGAGTGCCGCCAGTAGGAATCGCAGAAAATGGCCTCAGGTATTTATGGAAAAATGGTTGTCATATATTTTTGATATGGTAAAAATGGATATGGTATAATTTTAATCAACCACATCTCCTTTGTAAAAAAAGAGATTTCATTCAAACTTGGTACAAACATTCTCTAAGGGCCATAAAGACATTTGCTAAGAAAAAGTCGGTTTCTATTGGAGGCCATTTTCTGTGATTTCTACTGGTGGCGCTCACCATTCACTATTATCATTCAATATGCGGAGAAAGATGATTTTGAGTGACATCTCATAGATTTCAGGATTCTGGTCTTAACTAAGTAATTCTATAATTGCTAGACATGTTCACTAATTCTGAGGATGCTCGCAATGTTACCGTGTGTCATACACACATGTACATGTGCTTTACAGAATGGTTTGAGAAGGGCAGTCCTGATCCTCAAGATACTGCCAAACAAGATACAGTATGTCAGGGACCCAGTTAATTGTTTACATACGTAGGTACTCAGTAAAACACTTCTGGCATTTGAATTTCCAAGAATCCCCAGACACCCTCAAACCAGGGTTATAAGTATTCTCAGAATACTTACTATGTAATCACAAAGTGACCGGATTTCCTAAGAAATATGTATATATACGTATCAGTATGGGACAACCAATGATCACTGCATCCTTAGCAAGACCCCCTAACTAAATTAATTCTCAAATACTTAATAGCATTAAACTTTCTAAGAAACTTCCACTACCCAAATCAATATACACAGCAACCATAGAATTACTAAAAACACTGTACTTCATAAAATGAATAATACATCACATAGGGATTACTACATCATATAGGGACTAATACATCATATAGGGACTAATACATCATATAGGGACTAATACATCATATAGGGACAAATACAAGAATGAGTGAAGACCAATATGAAGTGTGGCTTAACTAAGAATGAACTGCATGCAGGAAATTGTCCCTTATCATTCACCTTACCACTAATGGACTAAATTGATTATCTGATCATACTGATTTCACATTTATAAACTGAATATTGATGCAACAGATATGGAGACCACACGCAAATACGGCATAAAATAAATCTTACAATTGGCATACATTTACATACACACCCAGATACTAGCTAAAAGAGAGATGGAGCTAGAAATATCAAATCACATGTACGTATGTTATTGTTTTCTTTCTTATTTCCCGTTGTTCACTTTTCATATACGTATACAGTGCAAGTTATAAAATTAATACCATAGTAATCTAATATACGTATGTATGCGTATATTACAGGTTCATACACGAGTATCATAATACCATATTTATATGTACATATTAGCAAATAGTGGCATTTGGGAAGTTCTTTTTTAAGTTTGTTTCCGTTTTCTACCATTCATTATAATCTTAATGAAACTTGCGGGTCAGAACTGTTAGGATTACGACCATACATACATAAACCCAACAAAGCTGCCAAGTAATTCAAGTACAGGGGCAGCTCCATGAGTTTTTTTATTCAAATTACTTGTTTTGTGCTAAAGGCTTATACTGTTAAGAAACCAATTAATCAAAACCACAGAATAATTAATTACACCATACTATGCAATCATACAATCAATTATTGATAATAATAGTAATGAAAAGTGAAAAGATCTGAGGAGCTTCACTTCACTTCATTCAATCTGATATTTACAGTGACCTGATATTTACAGTGACCTGATATTTAGAATAATTATTTCAGATAATACTTCTTGTATAATTACTTACGTACCTGTGGTACGCACAACAGGTATCTGTTAAAATCAAATTTCACAAACACTTTTATTAAAATAATAAGGTTAATGACAAAAATGTCTTCCTAAGTGCTTCGTAGCAACTACTATTAAACTTGAACTAAGAAAAACGTCACATTTAGGTACACGACACTTCCCTCTAGCTATCTATACAGACATATGAATTTGTAGGTCACACAGAGTACAGTCAGGGACTGCCCGTTTGTACTTTGTACTTTGGCCTGACCAGCTTCATTTTCTGTTTCTAATTCAATGATTTGAATAGTTGTGGTTTGGTTATCACCTCACAATCAACATATGTACTTCATATATCATACATACACATGTCTATTACAGTATATACAAGAAGCGATTCTTACGGGAGTGCTTTGCCATCTCCAGTCTCCTGATCGGCCATCTTGCTCCTGTGCTCAGATTGACTTGGCGATGGTGATGCAGGTCCAGCAGTACGGTAGTGTGGGTGGGCATATCAAGGACCACCTCCATCCATTTAGACCCTTCTGAGTTAAACAGCTCCTCAATCTGCATGTTGATGGAGCGTGGGTAAGGATACCACTCCCCCTCCCAATTAAGCCACTCCCATATTGCCTGTCGGAATAGAAAGAATAATTATATGTACATACGAGTTCAGTAGGAAGCAGAAGAACGGATCTATGCTATGTTAGAAAAGAATCGTTATGATATACAGCATAAAGTATAGACCAAATCTACAGTTGGAAGTAAATGCCTTGAATATCTTGGAATCATACCCCATGAAAGTGAAACTATATTATAGGGGTGCACTATACTTGTACGTATGTTGAATAACTCGGTCAAAGAGTTGGGACACAAAGTCAACAATACCCAGCATGACATAAGTAATCAGCTGAATAGTCACACATAGCCGAGCCTTACTGGCAAATCCTTGGATCTTTCTCTGACAACTGCAGAATAAAGGGACACATATTATAGACACTCTCATGCCAACATACGTATGTAACTTACTGTATATACCATAGATTGCCTTTTAATTAAGATTGTGTACGTATCTACCTATACATGCTCAGCAGTAAAAGTAGTAGTTTACTTCCTTTTTCGCTTATTGTCCTCTTTACTAGTATTTAGTAATGTCACTTTCTTCATGGCTTTGCTAGCCTTTTCTGCTTCTCTCAGTGAGAGGCCTGATTCTTGTGCTGTAAGCATTGGCAGCTGCAATGGCTTAAAGAAGCGATCAAGACTCATTCTTGTATTCGACGGGCATCTACAGACTCCTTTCACACGAATAATTCATGGGTCGTCAATGATATTATAAAATGTAAACGTGATCACTAAACGTTAATAAATAGATGATATTTTTTATTTTTTTTGCGAATTTTTAAAATTTTGCAATTTGCAATTGTTTAGTGTTTGCAATTAAAAGACAATCTATATGGTACATACGTAAGTAATAAACAATGTAGGACATTGTGTATAGTCAAGGACATGTACAAGAGTAATCTAATCACCATGGTTATCAAGCAAAAGAAGCTAAGGAACCATACACAGTATAACAAGTTAGACTCATGAGAATTAGGAGACCAAAACACCAAGGATAAGAATACTGTTAAGCTTGTACAGGATCTGCCATGGTGAAAAGGACATTTACCAATCACTGGAGATGGTCTCCTTATCAGTATTACAGTATGTACATTACAGAAATATTACTATACAGCAAGCACCATACGTATGTACAGTTCAGTGCATCTACGTGACTGCATAAGCCTGTCATATACAGTATCACACGTACGTACAGTAGTACTGTACACATAGGCCATTCACACCTTCAGGCAACTCCCAAAGAATGACATGTCTTCTCAGTTTTTGCGACTTCTTTGTGCGAGGGTGCATTCTTGTCAGAGAAGAGAGATTGAACTGGTAGGTCAGTTGAGGGTCACCCAGAGAGAAATGAAACTGCTTCTTCTCAAAGTGGTTCTCCAAGGTGATGTTGGCATCCTCTGGAAATGCATGCCACACCCCATTCTCATCGCACCACTCCCAGCTCACCTACACATGAAGAGCATGGAGTTGTAGGAGACCAGTCTGACAGTGGCCGAGTTCAGGAAATCCAACAAAATTGTAACTAAAGAGTAACTGAATATTCTAAAACTACAGGAACATGATGTTCTGAACTTTCAACCTTCTTCAATTATATTGTATGGCAATCTCAGTATCCGCTATTTACATTTAATCTACATACGTGCATCTATATGTACATATGTATCTACAAATTTACACTGAGTTATTAGGCTAAGGTTCATTGTAATGTTACAGTCACCAGACCTGTACTGAAATGGTTTTATCAAACTATATGTACGTACATATGTTTTATTCATACGTACATCTTACTATCATTGAACTAGTACATGATTGATAAGATAAATATGCAGTTTAAAACCTCATTAGGTATATATGAATATGTACGTATGTACATCATATGAAGAAATAGATTGTGGTTTCCCTTACGTACGTAAGTTATGTTTTACAATGTTATTAGTTTTCTAATTGCTTATTGTACTACAATGTACGTACGTACGTACCTTTTCAATTTTGTAGTTGACTTTGATTAAATTTGTAATGTCAGTCAGCCAGTTAAATACCTCACTCCTGTAAAATACATAATAAATATGAACAGTAATACTACGTATTTATGGCAAGTTTTGGAAAATCTAATTATCAGACACCCGACTCAGTAACTACATATAGTAGTTATAATGAGGATAATCTATAAAGACAGCTATATTGGATTGATAAGGCAATGTGCTGTAAGACATACACAAGAAGAAAGGAGAAGAAGATGAAAGAAGGAAAAGAAGAAAGAAAAGACTCTTATATCTTCATCCAAAGCTCTCTTCAGGTTTAGTTCCCCTATAGGGTTTTTTTACAGAATAGGCATATAGCATGTAGGAAAATGGTATATTAGATAATTCACCTATGTATGTATGTATAATATGTGCAGTGGATTAGGGTTGAAGGAAGTCAGTAACTTACTTGGCAGAGGCAATAAAGTTTACTCTTTTATCCTTTAACTTGAGAGAGAACATGTGAGGATAGCTGGGATTTCCAGATACTCGATACACTGCCACACCGTGGTGACGCTTTCCTTCTGTCAAGTGGATGGGTTTCATAGCTTTTTCGGTACACTTTTGGTTGCCATAGAAACACAAGTCAGCGCCATCGGTACCTGAACACTTCCTAAGTACTACCCATGATTTGATGATCTCTTCAGTTTCCTAAAGAGGAAAGGAGAAAATTAGCTAGAGCAACTGGACCAAAGTCAACAAGTAGGAAAACAGAGTACAACCATACAAGCTAGTGCACCACCTATGTACTACCTACGTACTCCCATCGGTGTAAGTATTGCTACATTGATAGGTTCATCTAGTACGTTAACAACTTCCTGGTTCTCATGCTTCTTAATTACAGACTACTATTAGGTACAAACAAGTTTATCAATGCTGTCCCACTGCTGTGGTCTGTTTACAAGCAAACAAAAAACAAATTGCTTCTAAGTAAACCAAGATTAAGATACCTTAGAGCATTCTTGGACCTCAGCACTACTCTTTTAGTAAATATATACATAACAACTCTCATGGCTAGTAATTAAGAGGTTATCCCCATGTACAGCAATACATGCTTATGTTGCATAAAGAATATATCAAATTACGGTATTGTATAAGTTTGCACAAGCTATTATAGAGGAGTACTTATATGAATGTGTGTACATTCAGACTGTCACAGCTCCGTACACATAGTACACAGACATATTAAATTTTAAGAAACCATACTGTCAACGTTGAATTGATAAGTTTGTTCATAATCTAATCTTGAATCACAGTGACCATAAAATAGGTAGTTACGTATGGCTGTTGACTAACCTGCCCTCTGGAAAAGAGCTTTCCTCCGCGCTTTATCTTTATCACAGTGAATGCCCCCTGTCTCAAAATGGATTCCTCGTTCTGGGCTGTAAGACCAGACCTGCTCTTATTCAAAGGCATGCTGAGTCCAGGAAGGGACTATCGGGAGAAGAAACAGAACACTCATATAACAATCAATCCAGTGTGTCCAGTACTGCATACATACGTATCAATAATTATGTATGTATATAAAGAAGACCCAATGTTAACACTCTAACATTAGAGTAATCTAAAACATCATTTTCAAACTTATAAAAATACATTTAAAAGGCGCACATAATTAACTTTAAAAATAAGGAAAGTGTGTATACGTATGTATATTGAATACAAAAAAAATTTTCAAGATAAATTTAGCATTTTCAACATAAACCAGCTATCACTGAGGTACATGCAACGTTGCTAGTCAATTCAGGTCTACTAAATGTACATACGTACGTATATACGTAGGTTAGAATTGATGGTTCAATTATTAATACTATTGATCAATTTGTGTATATACAAATGATACACCTTCAATGTGTATTCAACTAAAAATATAGTTACATATACGTATAAATTATATAGGCCAAGGCAATATCTACCCTGGGGGACAGAAGTAAAGGGACATCTACCCTGGGGGACAGAAGTAAGGGGACATCTACCCTGGGGGACAGAAGTAAAGGGACATCTACCCTGGGAGACAGAAGTCAAGGGACATCTACCCTGGGGGACAGAAGTCAAGGGACATCTACCCTGGGGGACAGAAGTAAAGGGACATCTACCCTGGGGGACAGAAGTCAAGGGAACGCTTTGCAAGTACAAGTCCATGTCTATGTATAATACACAATATTGTGGTACTGCCCTGACTAGCCCTGACTAGCCCTGTTAAGGTATGGAGACAATGCCAAAAGATTGGCTGGAATCTATCACAAGGAGCTAACAACTACATCAAGCTTGACTGATTGATGATACCACTTCATCACTTTGTGTAAGGACAATAGGTGCAGATTCATCCAGAAAGGCTTCCAGTTAACTGTTTTAGCACGTACGTAACTATATTTTTAAAGTTAACAATGAAAGTGAAAGATGCAAAGAGTTCAACAGGGTTGTCAAGGAATGAAAGATGTCAACAAGTGTGGGTTCCTTATCTCTTAGCAAAGTTGCAAAACATCTTCAAGATCAGAAACTTCACAAAATATCTCTCACAGGCCTCCCAAGTTCTTCTTTGCCATACCTCCATAACACAGGCTGGCCTGCCACACCCACAATACATTATATATACACGTATATACACACCCACACAAATGTCAGCTGAGCTCAGCAGTCTTATATAAACAGACAAACCTGATACATTAATCAAACTAGATTGCAGTAATCTGCTCTACACAATTAATCAGTGACATACTCTTACTGAGTGACTATCACTGTGTAACCAGCCACCTGAATAATTAATAGATGAACCACAAACTAGTACTAACTCACTGCAGATTAATAGGCTGCATCAAGCAAATGAAATTACTACAGTTACCACTTCAAAGTTAAATACAGTCTGTTAGCAGTTACGTATAGCACTCAGAGGTATCGATTGATTCACGCACTATAGACTTACGTACATTTATAAATACATATGCAGCACAGTCACTGAAAATATATTGTTTTCATATCACACATGCTAGATTTAGCATAGAGAGCCAAGGATTCACAGAAGATTAAGATAGAGAAAAGACAAAGACACCCAGGATCACTGATGAAGGGTGGAATTCCCAGAAACGGCTGTCTGACCCAGTGGAGAAGAAGAGGAAAGAAGGGAAAAGAAGGAAGAGAAGACTCCTGTATCTTCATCCAAAGCTCTCTCAGGTTTAATTCCCCTATAGGCTCTTTTACAGAATAGGCATATAGCATGTAGGAAAATGGTATATTAGATTTTTCATGCATCTAAAATGTGTTAATTTCTACTCTATTACAGTATGTATGCTAATATATCCAACACCATTGGACAATGAATGAATCATATGAGTTTCAATAATGTACTAAATACAGATATTCTGAGTTAAGTACACACATATACTGTAATATACATGTACGTATACGCGTATATACGTATTACAGTATGGGAAATCACTGGAAACCATTTACCATATCCATTCATTCGTATTATAAACCTCTTATCTTAGCCTTTGAACGTGCAGGCATAGTTATACACCAATGCTCTTATACAGTTCTGGAACATTGTACTTATTATGGAAACTTGCTACCTCTCTGGCCTATAAAAAACATTGAATATTTAAGACACAAAAATGATTGTTTTTACTTATCTCAGCCTATAAGGGAAAGTGCACTTGTTCAAGATTGTCTTGTTAGGTAAACATGACCTTTGCAGCCTCCAATAACACCGCAACCTCAACCACACATCTTCCCACACCCTGTAGTGTCCCATGAGAGGTAATTGATTCTGTTTACCAAACAAGTTTGTATGGTTCCTATCTGTGAATAACGCTAAAATCACTGTGCGCAAGAAGTACAAGATCTACATATACCAGTCCACGGGAGGATCCCCAGAGGTGAAAGCCTTAAATAAACAAAACAGGATTTAAACAACAGGGAGGATGCGGCACCTTAACTAGAAATGTGTGCAGTATCAACACTTCGATTCATCAAACTCTGACAAGTTTACTTCAATTGATAGCCCAAACAAAACACAAACGCACTACTGTCTAGCCATTTATAAAACACATGTTTCGTTTACAACGGAGCTAAACAAAAATATGCTCTTAAAAATGAACAGTTAATCCCTGACTGCGTTCTTTATCTAGTACTTCATTGGTAATCGGGATAATAACAATATCAGCCTATAAACACTACAGCGATAAGCCTACGCAATAGCGCTACTACTGGGCAATGCAATAACAGAAAACTTTAAAGTGACTCGTAAATTTACCAAAATCCTAAAGATATACCAGCACAGGCAGTCTTTAAAATCACTACGAAATTAAAATGTACGCTAGAGTTTCATTAGCACTTTTATACAAAGTGAAGAAGTCGGACTTTCAAGGCTTCATAGGACAACTATCACACAACGCGTCCAATATTCAGAGATAACCATACGGTAGGACGATGTGTACTTTCTTGTGTGTAAATGTTAGGTTAACCAACCTTTTATTGGAGTTACGTCGTAGTAAAGTCTTCTAACTGTTCGTTATCCACCTTTTACTTCGGACATCCACTCAGCGGGTCATCGCGATGGGACAAAAGACGCTTGAGTAATCGATAATTGGTTCCGGTCATGTGACATTTAGCTTCAGACACTTTTTATATTCACACTTCATCTTTTCTCTTTTGTAAGGCATGGTTTGGAGGCATAGCACCCATTTTTATTGTTCATTTAGTGGCTATTTCCCCCAGTCAAGCCAATCAGTTGTTATTATGTTGTCCTGATACTACTTACACATGTGGTTATCTATTACCTAACCTCTATACCAAAATTCGTGTCGTTTTGATTTCGACACGATAGCCCCCCCTATTACCTTAAAGTGTATTTGATTTACAAATTACTAAATTGGAGAGGCTGAGTTCACTCGTAATATACATATGTGTGTACATACTTGTATACATTACATACTTATTAATTGTGTATAGTGCACAGCGACATTCCATCTTCCATCTGAGGGACTTACTTACTTCCAGCAAATTGAGAGGAACAAGGCAACACTGACTACAGTGTCAGTCAAACAACATTGGATCAAGTGAGCTCCATGTTCCACTGGTGTAGGTCAGATGAATGTGTTACATATAACTAGGTTTCCTTCTGCCTGTGAGAGAAACCCTGAAACCTCTGTTTGCCACCTTCATTATGTTTACTGCATCATTTGGTATGGGTTTACCCCACCCATTCATGTCTGCAATAAGCTGTAATGGATGGAACCAAAGTTCAAATAATGGAACTGGAATCTCCCTTACCACTCATAAAGGTGGTTGAGTCATGAGTCTTTGACAGCTGTTTAGCACTTACTAGGATCCATCAATGTAGCATATAACGAGAATGATAAAAATGTATCTATACTAAAACTGTTCATGCTAAATGTATGTATCTATATACTAAAACTGCTATACGTATATCGTATATATACATACCGTAAAGTGATAATTGTATGCGTGAGTTTTATTTATGCGAATTATATATATGTATGTATGTATGTATGTATCTATACGTAGGTGTTTATTAACTTTGCTAAAGAACAACTGGAAGACTGATTTGTTGAATGGTCCGGATCCCCATCATCAATGTAATATAGTGTGAATATATCCCTAAACAATAAAACTGAGTTAATCCGTTATTGATCACTGTATATGTACATTATATATATGCAAATTGTTTACATCAATAATTAAAGAAATATATATATATACATATAGACATATACTCTAGATCTCCTGTGCAGTTATTTGACTGGGTTTGATTTCACATCTAGATGTCTTATAGTGACAGAATTAATTTTCCCTTCTCCATCACTGACTTACACCACACCTTGGTTGTCCAGTACAACTCCTTGACACCAAACTATATCTCCCAGAGACATTGTATGAAGCTGATAACCTTCAGTACTGTAAAAATTAAATTTACTGCCCAAATTTTCTGCAACTACATAGAGGTCATAACCAACAGAGAAATATCTTGGCTTGGAAGAGGTTTGGAATGTTTGAATGTATTCAAAATCCTGGGTGAATATGTGAACTAGTCTTCTCAGTTCTTCTACAATATAAATCCTGTCTCCTTTTACTGAAATGGCTGATGGATTTCTCATTTCAAATTTTGATTTTGAAGGTGTGTTTTGCAACCACGTTTGGTCAAAATTAAACAAGTAGACTCCATTTTCCCGATAGACAAAAATTGCATGTTTCTCTGGTATATACGTAGATGTAGTAGTTCCCCATCAAACTGACTGTGACACTGGTTGGTTGTCCATCCAGTTCTATCATCATTCTGTGGGCTCCTCTTTTGGAGTACAGCAGCAACAATTGGCCATTGAAATCAGCTATTGCTATGTCATCATCTGAGGTGCTGACTTTAAAGACTCTGTCAATCTTTCCATTCTGATGAAAAATGAAGACTTGGCTATTGAAATTGTCTGCAACTGCAAGGAATCAATTTTTGTTCAATGAAATGCCATTGAAGAATTTCTTGCTATCATTATGTAGAATATTCTGTTTGACCTTATAAGACACCTTAGTAGGTATCACATTCAATGACTACAGACATTGTATAAAAATAGCAACAAGAATGGTATACTTGTACATATGTATATAATATAATTGTGGAGCCTGCATGAGAGCTAAATATGACATGCTCATTACATACACATTGACTTACTGTAAGTGCTTGATGTTTCTTTGTCTCTCATGATCCTGGTTTTCTAGCTTCAGCTTTTCATCTTTCTTTCGAAGCTCCTCTTTCTCAAAGCAAAATTTTCTCATGAGCTCTTTATCTTGATCCTTTATATTCTGCATATCCTTAACTTGCTGATGCAATTGGCTAATGAGGGCATCTTTCTCCTCAGGGAATTTCTCTTGGGACTTAAAATATTAGGTTTGGGAATCCTTTTCAACTCTGAAAGGATGGCAGCACTAGATGGGCGGTTAACCATATCATCTTCTAAGCAACTCTTAATGATTGGAACAATTCCTGTTCCCTTTAATTAAACCTTTCAAATTGGGCTTGGCGACGTCGATATTCACTTATAGGCTGTAATCTTCCCTTTTACTGTTATAGTGGGATGATCAGGATTGGGCCATGTGTGAGAGAGAATATAGGCAAGGCAGACACCAAATGAGAACACATCCAGCTTTTCAAGATTCAGCCACGGCCATTCGATTTCCCTCCACTGTAGTAGTAGCATGTAGTAGTAGTAGTAGTGAGCTAAGGGATTTTCCCTTAGAGCTAAGCAATCAAAAATGGCGACGGAAGAGACCTACTAACTGGCCATGGATGGTGTATGTGCATCAATTGATCAGTGTTTGTTAGTATTTGGTATCACTATACACAGTTAGTGTATATTAATACCCCTAGTCTCGACGGTGCTTATATTGCCTAGAATGGTGGATAAATGGAAGGAACTGACCATTCTTCTTAGCCAGGAGAATACAGCCATACTGCTGGAAGTGTCCATGTCCCGTAACTTGGCACATAACCTTAACAAGGTCATCAAGGCTTGGATTGATGGTGGCAAGAAGATGGTGGATGGGGTAGAAGTGAGCCCCACTTGGGATTATCTTCTGCAACCCAATACTTGACAAGGGAGATATTGCCAATGAGATAAGGCGAAAGATAACACCAGTGTCATGTAGTCCCAGTGATTTGGTAGTACTTGAGCATTACTGCTTGTAGCTTGCTCAGTACTGAATGGGCGGATAGTTTTAAGGGGAGTGCCAAGTTACGTATATGGGGGGAAGGCTATGAGGCTTTTGGATATTACGTACAGTATGCCAAAAGTTTAAAATATTGCTGATACAAACTCAAATTTGGAGGGGGTGCTTCAACACTCAGAGCACCCCCTAACCTTTGACCTTATTGGAGGATTAGTATCTCCACAGCCAACACTAACCAGTATTCTGTCAACTAGCCTGTTTTCTGAGGAGTGTATATGCTTCTATGTGGAGTTTGTACTAATAGATCTCACAATGTTGTTATGAGTCGTACTTGTTTAAAAAGTCACAAATTTGTAATACCTTAAGTTTTAAGATTGGAATCACAAATTACTAGTACTGTAATATTGTATTTCTTATATGGATGTGTTGTGTACAGGTGTGGTGATTGGTATAGTAGTCATTTGAGAGATCAAGTGATTCCTGTGTTGGCTGACTTAACTGTCAAAACTGAGATCCACCAAAAGATTGAACCCCTTGCTAAAACTCTGGGCACTTGGGAACATCCGGATTTTAAGAGAGTTCTTAACTCTGACGAAGAAGGGGATGACAGAAAATGTTTAATTCTTTTTAAGATATGGACCAATAACAATGGCTGGGAATTAAAGGAACTTCTGAATGCCCTCAATAATAATGAGTTAATCTGAAGGGAATTGCCAGAAACATTCAAGATTCATTGAACTTTGAAAGTTGACTTCTTTTTACAATTTTGTATCAAAATTTTAATTGAGATTAATTTTGTAATGTATTGTTTAATTGACTGTACGCAGTTTGGGATAAATTTAAAATTCTGAAAAATGATATACGTACTAATAGAGCTGATTAGTAGCTTTGAGAGATATTATATATAGGTGTACGTATATATAGATGTTGTGAGACACTATATATATATTAGCATATAGTATAGCACTATATAATAGAGTGAGAGTTTCATGGTGCATCATGGAATTGCATAAACACGTCATCACATGCCAAGTGAAGGGCAACATACAGATTTGACTTGACTTGACATCTAACTTGATTGTTCCATAGCTGAACTGTTTTGTTGCCATTTACAATACAATTGCTATGTCAGCATTAGACCATATCAACAAGTTATGTTGCATTATGTATCTATGAGTTTACTGGAATATTCTGTTTGCTGTGTGATTGCTCAAATAATTGTTTTGTTTGTGTTAGCTTGGATACAACAGTGAGCCTCTATATATTGTCATGATCAGTTTACTCAATTTTGTGCATTATTGACTTTGTTGTTAATATACGTATACGTATACTAATTGTTATATTTCTGCAGTATTCAGCTGAACTGAAGGTTGAAAGAGCAAAAATGAAGCTTTGAACAGAGCAAAAATGAAGCTTTGAAAGTAACTGATTTTCTAACCTCCTCTATATATGTTGCTTCATAATGACCTACAGTAGCACTTGATGTAAAACCTGTTGTTCCTTTACAAGATACATTCAGTATTTGAGTGAGTTGTGGAAAACAGGATCAGAGATGAAAATGACCTGTGTGAGAGGACTACAAGATAAGGTGACCCGTTGGAAGGAGTGCTTGCTAAGAATAAGAAGAAACAGAAAGGGCTCATATAACAGAAGAGGAACAGATCTTGCAATTGCCTCGGATTAATAAGAATGCAATATACGAACAATACATATGACTACTTCATTATCAGCTCTGGTCATTAGGGCTTGTTATAATGAACCACTTTATTGTTTAGGGCTGAGATGTAATTACACATATTTTGAAGAGGAAAGTTTGTCAATGTCACATGTCTTCTCTTATCAGTGTGTGTTGCTATGGTTACTGTTTGTAGTGGGGGAATTGAAAACCGTTAATTTACTCAATAACACAGAACAGTCCTCACTTTGTTTAATCAACTGAATGTGTGTGTGCTCCGAAGGATAACTGATGTAGGTCTGTACATCTTGATTTAGATACATATATAAGGAACTGGTCTTATAATAGAGAGGTTGACATTAGCTCAAAAGGAAGCCGAGATCGAGAGAGTAAGTGTGTGAATATGGAACACTTCATATTTGTGGTTCATTGAAGAGTAATAAATATCCTTTACTTTGCATAACTGTATTTAGGAGTACCAAAATACTTTAAATTTGTGCCTAATGAATATTTTTTGAGTTTGGAATACATACTGTGTTGACTATAAATCTTGTTTCTTGAATTCCTCTTCTTAGGCCAAATTAAGGCAACCAGAGTCATGCCCTGCATCATTCCATAGAGGTCAGCATTTATACAGAATATATGTGTATATTACTGTATAATTTTTGCTAAGCATATTACAATGGAGAATCCGTATTTTGGGAGAAAGTGAATCATTTGAGGTCAATTTTAAATGAGTTATGCACAATAGAACGAACATGTAAACAATCTTGTCTTGCTTGCCTTGTATGTGTGTGGATTTGGTCTTTGTGAATTTTAGAGCAAAACATACTAGAAGTTACCACATAACAATATGTATCTGATATGTACTGTATCCATGTTATAGAACTACCTATGAAGGTGAAGGTAGCTAACTGCAACCCCAGGTCATTAAACATATGCAGAGGGCATTGCCCATTGAAATAGTAAGTCTGTAATTTGTTGTAGTATTGTAATTTATCTTGATTGTATGGAATGGTATTCATTGGTATGAAAATGAATTGAATGGTGGGCTCCTTATAGAGTAGAGTAGCCTTTTTGGCTAATAAGCTCCTTCCACCTAAAAAGATTTGATTGGTTGGTTGAAATACTTTTGACAGAAAGTGTCGTCAATTCTTTAAATTTTGCTGTTTCTTATTGGATCCCAGCTTATAGCCTACATTAAGAAGCTTTAATCAGTTTTCCATCAGTTTTCCATTTGATAATAATCCTTCGCTTGTTTGTAGACTCCAGAGCTATCTCCTGCCTCCTTCCAAGAGTTTACAGTATCCAGAGCTATCTCCTGCCTCCTTCCAAGAGTTTACAGTATCCAGAGCTATCTCCTGCCTCCTTCCAGGAGGTTACGGTATTCAGAGCTGTCACCTACCTCCTTCCAAGAGTTTACAGTATCCAGAGCTATCTCCTGCCTCCTTCCAGGAGGTTATAGTATCCAGAGCCTACCTCTAGTGGTGCTCCAATCCTCTCTATTCTCCACTCCTTGAATGCCTGAATAACTAAATCCCTCTGCTGATCACACCTTCCCATTAAATGGAGTTTCCTCTTGGAAATACTGATGGAGGTTGATGGAAAATGGTTGGATATCAAAGCTCCTCAGCTACTAGCCAATAGGTACTGTGATATGAGGAAATATACGTAAGGTGGGCTTTAATACTTCAAAGAGTGCAGTCACCTAATGTTTTATCCTGAATGTTTGGAATTAAATGAATTTATCATTATGGATCAATCAGTGGTTTTGAATGCAGTGTTGACATTACATCAGCTTCAGGTTAGTAAAATATCTGTAGATTGTCAAATAGAAACTAAAATGGCCTAAATTGAGTGTACTTCTTCCTTGTCTGCTCTAACCAGGTGTTACCTTAGAGAATTGCATGAATTCTTGAACAACTGGTAAAGTATGTATTTCTCTACTTGTTGTAGTATGTAGGTAGAACTATTTTACAATGCCCATAAGAAACGTTTCCCTTTAATTTGTTCAGCTGTTGAAAGTCTCATGCTAATGGATTGTTATACTGTCTCCTCCACAGACCAAATGTGAACTGCAACAGGTGTCTATGACTTCACAGGATAAACTGTAGAAGACTAGGGTTTGATGATTTTGACTATCAAGAGTTATCAGACCTACGTGCGTAGTTGGAGAAGAGGCATGTCTGCTAGTCCTTGCACAGTGGTTGGAATCTAAACCAAAGACTCCCTTAATATCTGCACTGTAACTTAACATGAAATGGGCCACCACTTACCAGCACACAAGTTTTACACTTGTACAGTCTTTTATTTGTATCCAAAGGCATGCATGTTCTCTGTATAGTAATTGTGCTAATTGGCTCAAGTATCTTCACTGTACAGTCTTTGCAGATTATTTATTTCATGTGTTATTTTTATACATTGATATTACCATTATATTTCTTGATTTTAATGTGATCTACACATGCGGAGTACAATGCACCGGTAAAAAACTTAATATGGAAACAAACATATAATGCTAATTAAAGAATGTAACTATACTTTTGGTACTTTTATTAATTTGTATCCTTTTCCTGTCATAGAATTACGTTATATACTTACGTAGTTGTTTACAATAGCTTGACCCTGATCATGACCCGTATTGCATGGTATTGCTTCATAACAGACCACCTCAACTAGAAGATTCTAACAATGTTCTCTAATTAATTATTGAGTCTATAGTACAGTGATGAGTATACTAGACACCATGCAAAATGTGGTTATAAACAGAATGCATATGTACTCCCTTGACTTGGACAATGGGAACTTGCATTTTTCATTGAAATTGGCCTTGACTGACAAACATGGCAGAAATGTATATATTTTCATTTGCAATGACATATACAACCTCAAAATTTATTGATTCTAATCATGACTTCAAACCATTTGAGTTCATACTGTCTAACAAGACTATATACAACTTTTAGTTGTCACACCTAAATAACATTGCTCTATAATAGTACAGCTCTGCGATCCATCTTTACATCAAGGCAAAATTGAATAATTAGAACACTATAACTTATATAGTTGGGCATTAGTCTGATCATGATCATATGAAAGTGTACAACAGGCACTTTTAGACTATATATTACACTAAATGTCGTTTAGTATACAGTGTCTGAACTTTAACTTTATGAAGCTGTATGTCTACAGTACTGTACATTTTAACTTTAAGTCTTTCTGAGTTAATTAATGTGTTGTCATTTCGAGCCGTGCTGTCTTATCTTATATACGTATATATATACATGTCTGTTAATTTCTCAGCCAAAATTTGTTATCAAATACACTGAATGCTTTGCTTGAGCTCAGAAAGGAATACCAATCGAATTTGTGCAAAACAATTAGTTATACACAAAATTGGGAGCGCGCGTGCATACCTTTATTAAAGTGAACAAGAACTTTAATCGTTAAAGCATAATTAAATGTTCACCTTGTTCAAATATTGTCTCGCCTTCAGTATATAGCACGTTATAACCTTGTTCAAATAATGTTTCACCTTCAATAAAACTATATATACGTATTACATTATAATAAATGAACTGCTTTTGTAAGCATAATACGTAGCTTCATGCCAAGCACGGGAGAATACGAGTCAATGAAAAAGGGCGTGGCTGCATTGTTGTGACTCCACTGAAAATGTTCTTTCTATGGAGAAGGTCGTACTTGTTTACCAGTTTTGTGAGCTGAATAGCTGTATAGCTGAATATACTCATTGTTGCCGAACTTGACATGAAGCAGAAGTATTCATATGGTAAATAGCTGAATGGATGTACCATTTGTACATCCATTATTCGCGAACACTTATTTTGACGTGCAGCAAAAATCTTCGTTCAATAGCTGAATAGATGTACTACACGTACCTATTGTTCTCGAACTTGCCACCAGAAAATCATTTACGAAAAACTACGTTTATTATAAATAGATCCTAGCAAATTTCATTCTTTGGCCTTCGGGCCCCGCTCTGTCCAGCGCCGGAGTATACGGTTCGCCAGCCTCCGGGAATTTGGTGCGACAACCATGGCTTGGAGTACGGTCATGGGACCATGTACTGCTGAAGGACTTGAGATTTCTCTGAGGGGGATGGTCTTCTCCATTATGGCCTAGGATCCGGAGTTGTTCCTCCCTACAAACTCGCCTTTGTGCGTTTGTTCTCCCGAAGATCGAGGTTGATGGTCTGGAAGCAGTGTGTGGGACTAGTACCCACCGACTCGGCGAAGAGAAGCTCTGACCGGAGTCCCTGTTTTAGGCAGCCCATTTTAAGGTAATTGCATTGCATACACTTCAGGCATTTGCATACGTTTGCATTGGTTTCTGAGGATTTTGGTGGAAATTGGTCATGGTCATGTATTTGTTAGCTTTTATGTTGAAGGTAAGTGTTTTGTACATATGGAAGATTGTATATATATTTTAGTATGTGGAGCTAAGGCATTTTTCATGGCAGTTTTCAAAATTAAGATTGTACAAAATTTGGCATTTTTCAAGATTTTTGGCATTTTTCAAGATCAAAGATTTTTGGCATTTTTTAAAGATTTTTGGCATTTTTTGGCATTTTTCAAAATCAAGATTTTTGGCTTTTAAGATTTTTGGCATTTAAGTCCAGCAAAGAATTTTTAATTTTTAATTTCAGCCAAGACATTTTTTAACTTCATGATCAGCAAAGAATTTTTAACATTAATTTAACTTCAGCAAAGAACTTCAGGAATGAAATTTTTTAACTTTAGCAAAGGATTTTTTTAACATTTTTATGTCAGCAAAGAAATTCAACCAGGATAGAAATTTTTTAAAAGCATCTTAACTTCAACAAAGAATTTTAACATCTTTTTAACTTCAGCAAAGGAATTTTAACTTCAGTAAGACTTTTTTAAAAACATTTTAACTTCAGCAAAGGCATGTTCTTAACATTTTTTAACTTCAGTAAAGGAATTTTTAACATACAGACTTCAGCAAAGAACTTCAGCAAAGAATTTTTAACATTTTTTAACTTCAGCAAAGAATTTTTTAACATACAGACTTCAGCAAAGAACTTCAGCAAAGAATTTTTAACATTTTTTAACTTCAGCAAAGAATATTTTTAACATTTTTGTGTAACTTCAGCAAAGAAATTCAGGAAAGAAATTTTGAATGTATATATATTCAGTTGCATTATATTTTTCTATATACGTATATACATTCCACAGGTTTTATGTTTGTCATGGCTATTTTCCTTCCACTTTGTCATATTTGAGCATTTTTCAAGAAAGATTTTTGGCATTTTTCAAGATCAAGACTTTTTGACATTTTTAAGAAATTTGACATTAAGATTTTTTAACTTTTTTTATGTTGAAGGTAAGTTATTGTGCATATGATTATATGTATTTTAGTAAGGCATTTTTCATGGCAGTTTTGTATGGCTTTTTCAAGATTGGCATTTTTTCAAGATTTTTGGCATTTTCCAAGATCAAGATTTTTGGCTTTTTTCAAGATTTTTGGCATTTCTAAGCTTTTTTAACTTTAGCAAAGAATTTTTAACTTTTTTTATGTTTCTTATGTTGAAGGTAAGTTTTTGTGCATATGGGTGATATGTATTTTAGTATGTGGAGTTAAGGCATTTTTCATGGCAGTTTTCAAGATTAAGATTGTATGACTTTTTTGAAGATTGGCTTTTTTCAAGATTTTTGGCGGTTAAAATTTTTGGCAGATTTTTGGCATTTTTAAAGATTTTTAACTTCAGCAAAAAAATTCAGGAAAGAAATTTTTTAACTTCAGTAAAGAACTTCAGGAAAAAATTTTTTTAACTTCAGGAAAAAAATTTTCAGAAGGAATTTTTACCTCCAGCAAAGAATATTTTTAACATTTTTTAACTTTAACATAGGATTTTTTTAAATTCAGCAAGCAAAGACAGTTTTAACTTCAGAAATTTAAACTTCAGCAAAGAACTTTAGCAAAGAAATTTTCAGCAAAGGAATTTTTTTAACTTAAGCAAAGGATTTTTTAATTTCAGCAGACATTTTTAACTTCAGAAGAGAGCTTTAGCAAAGAAATTCAGCAAAGAAATTCAGCATAGAAATTTTTAACTTAAGCAAAGGTTTTTCATTTCAGCAAAGACATTTTTTGAACTTCAGCAAACTCAGAATTTATTAACCTCAGCAAAGAATTTTTAACTTCAGCAATTTTAACTCCATGCAGCAAAGAATTTTTCAACTTCAGCAAAATTTTTTCAACTTCAGCAAACTTCAGCAAAGAAATTCAAAGAAATTATTTTAACTTCAGCAAAGAAATTACTCAGAACAGAATAATGCACCAAGCAACCAGATCCATCTTTTGAAGGTTTGACATGCAATTTTATATGTAGATTATTATTCAGTTGCATTATATATTTTTTCTACATTCCACAGGTTTTGCAAGCTTTACGTTTGTCATGGCTATTTTCCTTCTACTTTGAAATATTTGAGCTGGATGTCCCATGTTTTTGTGGATTTGCAACTTTGAACCGGCTGCCTCTATCCATTTTTGATGTGCCACTGACCTGGCGGTCCCTGGTCTGTTTCGATTTGCCACTTTGAACTAGCTAGCTGTTAACGTCCTATTTTGACTTGCCACTTTGAACTGGCTGTTAACATCCTATTTTGACTTGCCACTTTGAACTATATAGCTGTTAACGTCCTATTTTGACTTGCCACTTTGAACTGGTTGTTAACGTCCTATTTTGACTTGACACTGTGAACTGGCTGTTAACGTCCTATTTTGACTTGCCACTTTGAACTGGCTGTTAACGTCCTATTTTTACTTGCTACTTTGAACTGGCCGTCTCTGTTATGTTTTATAACATGCCACCGAACTGACTTGCAGTTTTGAGCTGGTTATCTCTACCTGTTCTGTTTAATTTTTTGATTTACCACATCTGGATTTAACTAGTCACTTTGAGCTGCAGCTGCATGGCTGTCCTTTTGATTGCTGCTCGGCCATTTCTGTTCTGTTCTTTTGAGTTGCATGCCACTTTCAGCTGATTTGCCATTTTGTACTGGTTGTATGTTTTGTTTTCGACTTGCTACTTTGAGCTGGCTGTCCCTGTTTTGTTTTTGACTTGCCATTTTGAGCTGGCTGTCTGTTCTGTGCTTAATAGACGATATGCAAAGTTACGCCCACTCTGTGGTTAAGGGGTCAACGGTGAATAGTTAATCTGGTTCTGTATGTTAACATAGGAAAAAGGGCTGTAAAAGGATCATCGTTATAGAAGAAAGAAACTTTCGGTAACTAGAAAGTAAAGCGATTTGGATTTGAAGAGTGACCAAAAAACTTATCGACAACGAATTAGAATGATGGGACAATTATTTGGATATAAAAGATATGTACTTAACAAGGTCGATTATTATCCAACAAAAGCTACTTTTCTTCTTAATTTTCAACATATTTAGTAGAAGATAAAGCCATTATAACTCTTGAAAAGGGAAAGGGCGATTGTTTTTGCACGCAAAAGGCAGGAGGAACACGTTCAGGAAGAATCCCATTTTAGCCAAAATTTCGATCTTGTAATGTTCTTAAAGATAGCTTTATTTAGTTTGTAAGGTTGGTAGGATTTAGAATGATTCCAGCAGCTTGTAAAACAGCTTTTTGTTGCTTTTCCGTATACCTGCTAATACATTGATTCACCTTCGACCTTTTTATTGCGCAACCGATGCATATCCTCTATTTGACTTGCCACTTTGAGCTGGCTGTTTATTTTTATAATTTATACTCAAGACATTCAATATTGGCCTTTTGCTTGCAACCATTTACTCAAGAAATTGGCATTTGTGGCATTAAGACACTCAGTAACTTGCATTTATATAGATTCAGAAAGATTGGCATTTTGCATTTTAATATCTTATGACATTCAGAATATACAGTATGATTATTGGAAGAAAACATGGATGACTGTGAATCACTCATTTTCATCTTCCGTGTGAATTTAAAAACACATTCTTCATACTTCAACTTATACTGCATTCAGCAAGAAAAATGGAGCAATGTTAACTTCAGAACCAAGATATTACTTAAGAACTGAAAGCACCAACCACAAGATCTTCAACTTTTGAAGGTTTGACATGTTATATATGTACATTATTCAGTTGTATTATATATTCATGCATTCCACAGGTTTTGCAAGCTTTTCATATGGCATGCATGATTTGACCTGGATATCCCAATTGTGGATTTGCAACATTCAGCTGGCAGTCCCTAATTTCATCTTCTGAAATTCACAACTGAAGAATTCCTGGTTATTGTTTTAAAGGTTTGCCATGTTTACATTTTACGAGTACATTATTCAGTTGAATTCTATATTTTTCTTCATTCTACAGTTTGCGTGGACTATTTCAGATGTTCAAACTTGCGTTCATCTACTTGAATTTGTCACTTTGTTCTGTTGTTCTGGTTAATTGTTCCTGGTCATGGATTTACAGCTATGAGCTTGGCGGTTCCTGGTCACTTTGTTCTGGTGTAGTCTGGTTGATTTTGTCCTATTGTCATTTGAGCTGGCTGTCCTGTTCTATAAGTGGTTTCACAGTTTTTCATCTGTTGTTTGAGTTGGTTGGTCTCTCTTAGTGTGTCTTAGCCGGTCTGAACTAGCTTTTCTTTGGCCTAATTACAACATTTCTTAAATTATTTATACTAATACATACTACCTGTGTATATGTATATTTATGTTAGCCATGCATATTTTACTATATATACATGCTTAATTAGTGTGATATTCTTCTCATTCCTACAGTGGTCCCTATCTCATACGAAGGCAGGTCTGATTTGAGGTAAAGTGACGCACTGTTCTCCGGTGCTATGCCGGTGTGTCATGATTCTCAATGAAGAAGGTTTGAGGTCCGCCAGGGTCGGGTCATTGTACACGTAGCATTTGTACCTTGATCTAGTAACTGGTCACAGGGCGGCTAGGTACGCCGAGCCGTTCCCGCGCATCTTCCTCCCCTCCTAGCTGAGAACGTGGAGCACTACTGGGCAGAGTGGGGGGCACGATGTACTCCCACCTCCGCGTGGTGTGCCCCGGATTCAACTTTTTCATGGTTGGAAGTTGATACAAAGAGGAGTACAAACTAAAAAGAAGTGATTATTCTTAAAAGTGAGTTCAGTTCTAGATTTGTCAGATTTGTATGCCATAAGAAACATTCATATAAATGCATTCTTGTTTCTCTCTCTTAGGTTATTGCAGTTCATTCAAGGTCCCCTACTTCAAAGATTGCATTGTATGGACCACTAATCTCGATCAAGGAACTAAAAAGTGCTAAACCTCAGTTTACCAGCTGCATTGCACTCACTAAGTGGAGAGATGGCAATGCATTTTGTAGTAAGTGTGCAATTATACAATTTGAGAAATAGAAAGCCTTTTAGCTTAATTAATGTACTTTAGCTGTAATCTTTATGTATATACTGTTGCATGTCTATAGATTGTTTTGTTCCTTGGCTAATTTTTAGTTATTTCTAGCCATTTTAAGCTAGCTGTACGATATAGGCTATAGATTGCATTTTTAGCTATATACATAGGTGTATCATGCATGTGCTGGCTGTATTTGGATTTTAAATATTTTTATTTATTTATTTATTCAGTGTTAGCTGAATCATTTGACAAGTAACTGCATGAAAGCTGCTTAATACAGTCTACAGCTTGACACACTGGACTTGGTCTACTTGTGTTGGATTACATGTTTTTTGACAGTGAACTTGCAATTTAACTGCATTATATTTAAAGTGTATGTGCTTAAACTTGAATTTTTTGATTCCAAATTGAACATCACAAAAATGGAGAGAAAAATAAAAATGGCATTACCAATATATTATGTCAATATGTAACATGTGTTAATACACTTGTAGGGTTTCTCTTGGTTACATGATACGATATTACAATGCGGGCATTGCAAGTTTCAATTTTCAAGCACTAAAGAAGAAAGGTATAATTACTGTCAGAATTCTAATTTACGCCAAACCTGCAATTACGCAGCAACCATCAATCAAATCATATAATAAGTGACCAACTGTTATATGAATATGTAATGACAGCTGTACCATAAATATTCATATTGTATTGCAATAACTGAAACAACTACAATATGGTCCTATATAAATAATCCAAATCGCCATTGCATAAAGAGGCAAAGAAAGAAGAGAATAAAACACAAGGCAAGACAAATATGGCATCTAACAGAAACTAAAATTGCCTGTTTTTCCTGTTAGGAGTAAAGCTAATATTTGTGCAACTAGTAAAGCTAGTATCCTATTTTGTCAAGCAATCATGACTTTTGATTATGTAAGCTTCATTATTGTCCTAGTACCCCATGCCACCCTCTATATACTATTTCTTATAATAAACATCATATCTGGAGCATAGGGCATGCATATATTTGCATATAAACAGCGCATATGTTGAATTATACGTAGGTAGCTGAGATTTATATTCTTGTTTGTTGTCTCTCCTATTTAGCCTCCAAGATGGTCTGGCTGCACTAGACTTAGCAATGGAAGTATGTAATAAGAAAGGAGGAAGCAAGTTCTCTTGGCCTCTTTGTCCTCCATCTTGGTGGGCAGGCGAATGAACGACTGCTCAAGGTCTCTTGGCCTCTATGTCCTCCATCTTGGTGGGCAGGCGGATGGACGACTGCTCAAATGGTAAGCTCACAAAGTCGCTTGTACTCATCCGTATTTACATCAGAAGCCTTGTAAAAGTAATTGTACCAGTGTACTGGAATAAGAAAAGTCATCCACCAATCCCATATTCTAATGTCTCTAAGAGGAAAGCATGAGAAGAATGCAATGTGTGCTTACAAATTGGTAGGGAGTTACAATTCTGGATAAACTGTACAATGGGTAATCTAAAACTATATACTGCTGTACTGCATTCTCAATAAAATATATTGTAAGTTTCAACTTTGTACAGTAAGGTAGACAATGATCTATGGATAGCTATTATTCTATGAAACTGTTTCACATATACATATGCACATATGTACTGGACTGTTTATATATAGTTTCATATACTAATGTTTAGTGGGTAGCCCTTTCCACATTTAACTAATGCATAGATATGCATGTACATTAATTACTTTCATTTTACACTTCTATTTCATAAGACAATCTTCCTCTACCTCTGGGCACTTCTACTGATAATGTGGTATCGAGAGGACACACACTTCTACACCAAATCTGGCACTGATCCTGATCAACCCTCCCTGGGACCATATTCAGGATCTAATGCTGTACGTTTCCTATTATGCACATGTTACGTATTGACATAATATATTGGTAATGCCATTTTTAGTTTTCTTTCCATTACAATCACCAATATACCCTTATTATGTAATACCCAATATAGGGAGGTTCCCCTCACATGAAATGGGTGGCGGGTAAGACCCTGCCATTAGAGAGGCTGGCTGTATATAGAGCTCAGAGTTACGTATATCAAGGGAGAGTATGTAGCCATGCCTTTAGCAGTGAGTGAAGTGAATATGTGTAAGGTGGCACTAGGAAGAATGAACTGTAGAGTGATGTTTACATCCTATCCAACAGTCTACTCCACTTCATGCTCTCTCTTCCTCCCTCATTACGAGCTGTTTTATGGTTGGAACATCTTCCAAATCTTGAAGAAGCAAAGTGATCTTGTTCAAGTCCATCTGCAACTGATATGATACAGGCTGAGCAATTGCTGGTTAAGGAGTCAGACTTCTATGGTAAATGTAACTTCATTTCACAATGAGCTTAGCACATGTGAATTACTGATCTAATGCTAAGAAACTCTGTAAACTTGACTTTATGGGCATTACATTGATTCACTGTTAATTATCATAATGATGATAAATCTAATTTACCTGTATTACCTAATATTAATGTATATAGTATATAAGTGCTTCTCCATTCTTTTCCCACGTAGGTCAAGGATTTAGTGACCCAAAACTGATGGATAATGCTTGTCTACTATCACTATTTGAAGGTGTATGTCAAAGGTGTCTGGAAAAGTGTGTATGCCGAAGCTGAGGAGTGTGATCTCTTTGTTAATAACAGGTACCCTTGGCACCATTAGCTAAGAGCAATCAGTCCAAGTAGTGTAATATGAATCACCTACTAGTATCTGAATTATACTTGATATTGTGTAATACTCATATGAGTAACTCATAGAAGACTCACAGATGAAATGTCTTGCTGTTATATTGTCAGCTAATCCATTTCCTGATACTTTTCAGTACAGTATTAATGAATAATTGACTATCTTTAATTTAGTTGCATTAAATGTGGTGTGTATAGATTATACTTTTATAAGAAAAAGGAAATGTCATGTTATAATAAGCACCTATATATCTGCCTTTGTGAATAGGTCTGAATACCTTTTACTATCTATATGACACTCTATCTCTCTTCCATTGCAATTGCAACAGCTACTATACATTTCCACCAGGGGTCCGCAGATGAATATATACTATTGAGTATGTGGTCCCGGCTGCAGCACTAGAACTATAGCTAGGAAGATCTGTATTGAAAAGGGAGAATATGGTTTATCTAAGAAGTGGCTCGATACTAGTACTGCTAAGTGAGTTTCTAATTAATGTACTTTATAGAAGTACTCCACCTAATATATGTACCTTTTACAGAAAAGTTTATATGTATATTTCATAAATAATCTAATACTACATGCTATGCCTACTCTGTAACAAATTAAATATGGAACTAAACCTGGAGAAAGCTTTGGATACAGGAGTTTTCTCTTTCTTCTTTTGCTGCATTGGGCCAGATAGCTGTTTCTGGTAATTCCACCCTTCATCATGTGACCCTGGGAATCTTTGTCCTAAATAACTTTCTGTATATACGTACCTTATATCTCTGCAGGTCGTCCTTCAAAGTTACAATTTGGAAAGTTCAGATCATTTTACAGGAACTGGGTGTAGCAGCTATGAAGACTGCTTTTGAGCGCATAAAGCATATTTCCATTGATGGACAATATTAAAACAAAAATATATAAATATACATATATATGCATAATACTGATGACATGTACACTCAATTACAAAGATGGAAAAAAGGACTAACATACTAAATGTATAATATTCCAAATTTAAAGTAAATATTGGCTTATGGGAAATGTAAACATTATGTACGTACGTATATGAATAAATTAAAATGCATGATATTACTAATTATTAATATGAAGTAACTTTGAATTCTGTTACTTAAATTACATGCTTGAAAATGTCTTTACTGCTGTTTACAGAGGAATTCTTGATGTCGGAACCTGGGATATGCTTGGTCAACAAGTCATTTCACTTCCTATTCTTACAAAGAAGCTCTTTATCACCTATATACAGCATTTAGGGTGATTTATAATTATGTCAGAAAACAGTATAGATTGTTATAATAGAAAACATTAATAGCAAGCATAAGCTTAAGATTATATTTATAAGTTTAACATATATGATGCTTAGAGTTTAGGAGTTGACTTAAGCATTACCTAGTAAGAATAGGCGGTCTTTACATCTGGTAAGAGCAACACACATGTGCTTTTCATCATCTAGAATTCCTAGGTTTGCTTTCCTCCATTTCCGATCAACTGTTACTTTTTCAATACTTTGAGGTGATGATCTCACCGTGGAAACAATTACATAGTCATATTCTGTACCTGCATCCAAAGACAATTAAAATTAAAATTTTGATACACATTTGAGTTAAACAGTGAAAGCAATATAGGAAAGACCTTATACATATATTTACTAGATGAAGCTTCAAACGTAAATGTATACAGCAAAAATAATGGTGCAAAGCTCTTACAATCCAGCATTATTACTTAGTGTTACTTTGCAGCCTCATAATCCCTGGTTATGTTGAGTATTGTATAGGCTGGTGTGTGTAAATAGGGGTAGGTATTTGTGGTGACTTGGCTGTTAGACTAATAATTATGCCAAATCCAGAGAATTGTTTAGGAGTATGTAGAAAGTCAGTTATCCGAAGACATCAGTACCAATGGGTGTACAGAAAACTGAAGTTTCAATTAAAATCTAAAAGAGATTTTTGTTAAAGCTTTTTTACAGTGTATACATTTAAAATGGATAATTTATTATTTGTTAATTAAGACTTTGGTGCCCATGGTGATTTTGGGATTGTTTGGTTAATCAATGTATTTGGATAATTTAACTTTGGATAACTGACTTACAGTACATACTGTATATCTAAACCCATTATTCTTTATGAATTGATTGCCTATGGCCAACAAAATCAATCAAACGTCACAATGTGAATATTGTTCAACATGGTTGCCTAGAATATTTTTGCTATTATATATGTACTTCTGGCCCTTGTAAATGAGACTGCTAGTGTTAGCACATATAGCTGATATAAAAATAGAGACCACATATTGAAACTATACCTAAACTAGAATCCACAGTTTTGACTGAACATTTTGGCATCCCTTCTCTCTTATTGAGCTTTGACTGTATTAAGTCCAATTGTGCAGTATAGAATGTTAAAATTCCTATTGTCTTGTGTGTCAGGGGCTTAGCAAAGTTTTCTAGCAGACTTATCTAAAAAGAAAACTGACATTATAACCAAGTTAAGATTACAGTTTACATATACGTAGTTGTTATTTATGTCTTCCAAGTATAACTGAGGATTAAACCACGCATGTAAATAACACAAAATTACTCACAATGAAGTCAGCTTCCCTGTCATTCCTGAAGGACTTATCTGCTTCATGACAAGCTCCATCAATGTTACAAAACACCATTGCTGCAATAAAGGATAGTTATTGATGTCATACTTTACTGACAACAATGTAAATTTCATAGCTATATACTGCATATGTGTAAAAATGTATTGCATATATAGATATTTATAGCTGTTTAAGTGTGAAACCACTATTTACCACTTTTCCCCAGCTTTTCTTTGCGACTTTTATCCGTCTCAAGCTTGTTGCCATAGAAAGCTCTTGAAGGAAATCGGCAAAGAGGCTCCAACTATAAAAACACACGCACAAACATTCAGCAGTGTTTAGAGTATAATTATACAAGTATATGTATAAGAGGAACCATTTTTAATTTATAACATACCATGCGAAACTGAGTTTTCAACTGAAAAAACATGTCTTTCTGTTCCTTTGTCTTTCTTAGTAATCTGCTGTAACGTTCAAATAGTGAAATTTTAAGGATATCTTCCACCTTCTTACTCATTACAATTGGGCCCAACTGCATGTGGTCACCAAGAAGCACTACATGTTCAGATAAACTGATAGGTGCCATTGTCTCTGGCTCAGTACATCTGGCAGCCTCATCGATAATACACTGGCTGGGACAAAAATATCTTCTAAATCGTTCACCAGCAACTTCATTACAAGTACAAAGTACAATATCAAAGGCATTAGACTTGAAGTACTCTGCCTCTGCTCTTAAGACGAGGTCATAGTATTCAAACCTTTCAGATGCTGATGGAATTCGCTCTAATTTAGCCAATTTCTTAAATTCATCTTCCAATTGTTTCAATTTGTATGCATATCTAGTAGACCTGCGGATCAATTGATGAAGGGAAATCTCCCTTAAACTCCATTTTGGTTTCGTTCTTGAAACAACATCTTCAAATATGTGCTTGTAGGCTGCAGGACCAGGGAAGTCTTTCCTCTCTATACCTCTACTGTAGATTCGAAGTAGCTTTAAATCTTTCACGAAATCCAAAAGCATTTCTAGCAAAAAGACATAAGATTGATTAACTAAAAATTACAAGATTATTGCTAATTCCTACAGTATTAGAAGATTTTAAGGAGACTATAATGATTTGCTATCAAATACATTTTTGAGATATTGAAGTGACTGTATATGAGAACAACACTGTCCACAGTGACCCTATATATACATACAGTATATACACATATGTATGTACAAAATAAGGTATTAGTATTGCAGTAAATCCAAGAATGAAGATATATTAACCTGCTGCTGTATCCACTGCATGATTTGAGGGAGCGCAATAGAGGACACAAGGTCTACACTCCTTTGATGTACTCCTTTTTCCTATTGTCTTACGTCTCTGAAATTCAAATGTAGATTGTTTTATCTCAGTCCTGTTGCACCTGGCAAAGATATTTGCTATGTGAACACCTGTAATGGTCTTTCCAGTACCTTTTCAAATGGATATTAAGTAAAAGAACAAGAAACTATTAGTATCATTTCTCTTATAACAGCCAGGTAACACTCTCACACCACATCTTCTCTAACAAATAATACTCTACCACCAATCACATATACGTATATATGTATCTAGCTCCCAAACAGGAAAATTATCACTCATTAAGTGGCCATCTGTAAGGTCAAATCTGTGGTTGGTTTATTACATATTCCCATTTTCTGTACCCAGAGTAACTGAATTTACAGTCCCTCAAAATCAGGAGGTCTGCAAAAATTATGCAATTTCATTCTGAGATAAAACAACCAGTCCCTTTTAATGTATTCTCCTTAGACAAAGATAAGCAACAGTCTGCAAAGACAAGCTAACTGAGACTAGCAGCTTTGGATACCAGTGTGCACATTTACATATGTGCAGTGCTATAATTGTTATATAGATAAGATGATAGGCTAACCTGGAGGTCCCTGTATTAATTGGAACTTGTTCTTAACACTAAGTTTTAAGGCTTTATTTTGATTATCATTGAGAATGTAAGGTGAATCCATTAGCTTCAAAGTCTCTACATCTCCAGATTCACCAAAACCTGTTTCTGTGGACATAGTATACATAGCATATTAATTATGAATAACTGTTCATTCCACTGTTACAGTGCAATCATGAACTTTAGATAACAAGAGCTTAAGCTTGTCATTCATATATATCAATAGCATCACTCCTCAGGAGAGAGGACAACGAAAAATCAAGAAGAAGGAAAAGTCTCGCAGGGACACCGATGAAGGGTGGAATTCCTAGAAACAGGTGTCAGTCCCAGTGGAAGGGAAGAAAAGAAGCCTAACTGTATAATAACTGTAGTTTTTCCTATACAGTATTTATAAGATAATTCATCGATGATTCTTAATTGGGATATGATAAGACAGTAGAATGCAAACTACTGTTCTGTTACCTTTCTTCAAATTTTCAATATTCCCTAGGGCAATACTTTTGGAGAGTGATGATTGATGCTTTGTCAACTTCTGTAAAGAGTTGTAAACTCTCCTACAAAAAGAAAATGACACACAAGGTGATAGTCACTTTAGAGAGTATTATGCATATAAACAGACTTACTTAGTTGGTAGGTTAACTTGAATCAATTGCAATTCACATGTATATTTTCTTCGTTTAGAGCTTAAAAGCTCCTTCATCAGTGGAGAAATGCGAGCACCATTCTCACCTCGGACTATGAATGAAACCTTGGGAGAAAAATACATATACTAAATGATGTAACAATGCATGTTTACCATATAAAATATAGCATTCGTTGCTTTGGCAAATATGGTAAAATGATGATGGGTCATCCATATTAGAAACATTAAATTGATGATATTATACAATCAGCAAGATAAATGTATATGTTTTGGTGAATAACCTAGGGTTAGCCTAACCCTAACCCTGTTGCCGGCTCATTTGACTAGACCTACTGTAAAACCAGGGATCACAGGACTTTGCATTTACCGTATATTGGGATACGTAGGAATGCGAAAGTAAAAGATTGGGAATTACGGGTTTAAATAAACATTATGGTTAAAAGAATGTGAGATAAAGCTTAGGTGTACCAGACGTGTATACAAAATTACTGAGGTATCAAATCAACAAAAGATTGCGCATACAGTCAAAACTCGCAATTCGCATTCTTTGGACACACGCATTCAATTCCCGATATATGGTAATTGTTAACTGTGATCGACCCTGGGGCCCTGGTTTTGCAAAATTATTATGGATGATACATACTGTAGAACTAATGTGTATGGTTAGCTTAAATTTTGCTATTTTTCCATTAACCACCTATTTTTAGTCACTCTACCATAGACTCTCCTATACTACAGTACATAGTATATTGAGTCTATGCAAGTACTATCATCCATACGTCTAGCTAAGTTATACAGGTACGCACTTACATAACATTTATAAAATGAATAGGTTTCATAATAAGCAAATATGACCATCTCCATGCGTAAAATGCAATACCAATCTTAATTTTAATGCTCTTATATTGTTGTAATACCAATCTTAATTTTAATGCTCTTATACTGTTGCTTACCAGTAAAGCTGAAGGCTCTCTAACTATTTCATCATCATATTCTAATTCTTCAAGTGAGTCTGCATTTCTAACAGATTTAACAACCATATGAAAAACAGCTCTTGCATAACCATCAAAATGACAATTGGAACAAAATTTCTTGTACATGGCTTCTGGCAAGTCGGCCTTAGAAACTTTAATTTCATATCGCACACATACAAGTGATCCCTGTCCAAATTGAAAGAATTCAGATTTGTTGAAGGTAAAATCTTTTGAGAGTGTAGCAGTTATATTTCCTGTGGGTTCATAGACTTCTTCCCCAATGCATGTTCTTGGAATTTTGAAACCATCAAATTTGAGCATAAAATTGGAAATACAAAGAATTTTGTTGTCATCAGAATTACCATAGTTTCTAATACTACTTGCTGCAGCCTCAGCTAAAACAATATCTTTCCAAAACTCTGTGTATTCTTCTATACTAGACCATACATCTTTGGGTTGGGAAAATTCAACTCCTGGAGTAAAACAAGCTTCAGGGTTTGTTTGATGTTGCAGACAGAGTCTTAGATCCGGATGCAACTCTATAAGCTGTATTGCTGGGGTAGCTACATACCCAGTGGAGTCACAGGTAATCCAAATTCTGATTGGGTGGCAGACATCTAAAGCAGTTTTATAATGACTAATTGTCAATGGAGCACTTGGAAATTCTTGAGGATGATAATTCTCACCCTGAGTAACCACTTTTGAATTTTCTGAGAATTTGTGTGCATAATCAGTAAAAATTTGGCTGATTGATGGACGATATTCCTTTAAATCAAGCTTTGAAATTTCAGTCAGCAAAGCAGAAGCTGTGTTTGGATTGCAATCCTTAGCAAAAAATTCTACTTTTTCTAAGGTTTCAACAGGGACATCTAACATGCATTTAGAATTCTTAATTGACCACTGCTGTTTACGCAAACTTCCATCAGTGCCAGGAGCAAATAGTGACAGAGATGATTGTGAGTGTTTACCATCATCTTTAATGATTGAAAAGTTTCCATTTTGAATGACCTGACAAGGACCAACAAGTGATGTTTCTTTAAAAGTATGGTAAAAGTAAGCTATGTCGTCCCTACTTTTGATGCGTCCAATTTCCAACACATTAAATCTATTTCTTGGCAAATTATGGAAGTCAGGGTTGCTACAGTATATGTGAATTATATTTTCAGATCCATTTGTAATTAAGGAAATCATTCCATAACACATAATTGAAGACTCCTGAGCTTCTAGAGCAAGACCAACCAAGGACAGTTCCCTTCTATACTGAAGAGACTGCTGACTAGCCATTGTGCACATGTGGCAAAATTTACTTAGAGATGTGGATCCATAAGGCAGGGCACCATTGGTAATACTGCCATCAATAACTTTTGTGAGTGCAATTTGCACTATTATATCAAACAAAGAGTCAAATGGATTAGTAAATGAAGTCATGGCAGTCTGATGCAAAGAGTTTAATGCATTCAAGTTGATTTTAAGAGTATCAAGAAGAGTGTCCAAATTACGCACTTTATTTGCAATCTTCATTGTTACAAACTCTTCACATGCGATTTCTTTTAGAGCATCCAGCATTGACATTTTGTCTGGTGGACATTTCATTAAATCAATGGCTTCTTCTCTTGCCTTATCCAGAGTGGCCTTATCCATACCAGCTCCAAGGATATTTAACAAGTTATTCATTGAGTGAGAGTATATTCTTCGGTGGCTGCCTTTTCTACTTTCTAAAAGATCTGGAAACATTGAAAAGGGAAAAACGCCTGAAAACACTTTGGAAATGTTATCTAGATCACTATCCGATGAAAACCTTGCAATTTTGAGAAGTGTATGCCTTGGAAGGCCAAAAGCTATTTTCTCAGCAGCCTTATTGTTAGCTAGAGAGAGCAGACCCTCAACTAGTAAGGATGCACAAGGATACTTCTGAGATTTAATAGACACTTGACTCAATAATTCACTCCTCTTAAGCTGATTAACTATTTTATAAAGAATCTGTAACTTCAAAGGTGTGCATTTGCTAGATTCACTACTTAACAGTTTTTCAATTTCTTTCAGTGTATATCTATATTTACATTTTACAGAGTCCAAAGAAAAACTACCAATTTTCTCCAAATCAAATGATTTTGAAAAGGAAACCCTTAAAGTTATACTTTTCTGATTGCCAGTAGTATATGAAAGCTCATTAACAACACTTTGTGGCAAAACAGGAAAATAATTGGTTTGATCTGAGGTATCCACTGTGAAACTAGCCCATTGCCCAAAATGACCTAAATCTTCATCACCTTCTAAGCCATCAAAGCCATCATTCTTACTTTGAAACTCCTTCAAGGTTTCCACAGTTCGACCTATATTGGGTATGTGAATGCAAACAATATATTTGCCCCCTTCTTCTGATAGAGAAAATGCACAAGTGGAATATCCACTGTCTGCAACAATTGCAATACCTTCTTTGTAATGACACTCAGCATCTGAAGGTTGCCTCACTTTTAAGTGGAATGATGGCTCAGATAGTGAAACCTCTTTCCTGGGAACCATATACCTAGCATTCAAGAATATTTGGGCTTGATAAAGTGAAACACTCCTTGGAAAAAAAGCAATCACTGCACCCACTGGAAATGTTTCAGATTTTGGCCAATAAAGAGGTTTGACTATGAACAAGAGATCCTTAGAAAATTCAAGAGGTATGGTATTAGTAATTTTTGGCAACATTGATTTACCAAGCGATTTTAAGTCAAAACATGCTATCTCCTGTTTAGCAAGCACAAGATGCCCTTCCTCTGAATCCTTTCCTAGGTAGAAATTTTTTATGTGTGGTAAATTAACAATTCTTGGCACTCTGTCATCAATAGGCATCAAACTATCACAATCTTTATTGTCGGCTTTGCATATCAAAAGTAAGTTAAAATTATTTTTCTCAATGTATGAAACATAATGGCTACCCCTTGATTCGGGAACTTCTGAAACTCTTACAATAGCTCCATCAAAGGCTCCATTTCGGTTAGCAACATCCTTAATAACATAAGGTCCGGAAATCTGACTCTTACCTCCCTTCTTTTCAATAGGGTAAGCTAGACACCTATAAGGTGACTGCTGTTTTAGCCAGCATAGCACACCAGTTCTACTCACATTCTCAGTTAATCCTTTTGAAGATTTGGCTGCATTAGTTTCCTTAAGTTGCTCAGTCACCCATCCTCGATCATCTCCCACAATACCTAACTTTAGAGCTTCTGCTCTTTTGTTTAATGTTTCATTGTACCCTCTGAGAATGATATCTTCATTAATACCAGCTGGTAGATCTACCAAATCGGTTTCAAACTCTACCCTAGCATAGCTTAGTAATTGCTTCACTAAAATATATGTTACCTGTCCTACTGTTTCAGCTGGAAGTTGCTCACTTATTTGAGGGACAATCTGCAAAGATTTAATGGTCCAGCAGTAATGCAAGTAAGTGATCCAGCAAAATTTCCGAGACTTCAGGCAATCCATTTCTGAAGTAAGAATTTCCTTTTGGTACTTACTAGAATCCGTAACAGAAGCAATCCTATCATGAAATTCTTTAACTTGTGAATTTCTGATTTCCTGCTCAATTCTAATCAGTCTGAAAGGATTTCCCACTGCAACAATAAGAGAAGCTGCTCTAGTTATAACTGTATTAAATACAGCAGCATCACACATGCTCTTGGTTAAATCAAGTGGTTGGAAATTCTTGTCAGCAACACCTTCACTTGTGCAAATGAACAAGGCCTTGTATTCTCTTCCTATATACACAGAAAACGACCCTCTGGTAAAAAATGCTTATATTACTAATACTTTATGAGATTGCCTTAAACACATACATACGTACATGCACTGAACAACCAATAGTATGTTTTAATTACAGTCTAGTAAATTCAACTATATACCCTAAAGATTACTATTTTTAACTGGTGCTAATTCTGAGCGATTTTTCATTTTTATGGATGGAGGAGACACACAGCTCGGACAGAGGGACACAGACCAGGAAGTATTGGACAAAAGTTTCAATGGAGACACAATAATACATGAAATTATAACTGTTAGAATTTATTTTTATAGGCATGTGTGGTTAATAGGCATGTAAGGTCCCAGTACAATTTTTAACAATTTTGGGATTGCCTGTTAAATCCACCTAATCCATTAAAAATAGCAACTTTAAGATACTAAGTAAATAAAATAAGTAAAGTAAATGGCATAATGTTATATTACAAGTATAGCATACATGCACATACCTTGAATATTAAAACAAGTGAAAACATGAACTGATGATAGATCAGTATTGCTTTTGACAAGACACTTCCACATTCTTTGCTAAAGTGAAAAATTAATGCATGTGCTGTAAATACTTTGCCTATGTACAGGTGCAGTAATACATAATGCATGGCCAAAACCTTAAAAACTCAGGGTTACCTGTAAATATCCTGGCAACACAACGCATAATAATTCAGGATTCTTCTTTCCCCACTCCTCAGTAGGCCATTGTTTAAGGCATTTATTCACTTCATTCCAGATTACTTGTACCTCCTTCCATGTTTCTTCTTTGTAGATAGCCTCCGAATGCCATGAACACAGTGGACATTCATGAATAGAAGTTACTATAAAATGCACTGGTTGCTTGAGGGATGGGTGAAGCTTAGCAACAGATTTAGCCTAAATGAATAAACATTTCAGGACATAAAATATGGTATCATTTATGGCATAAGATAAATAATGGGTATATTTATATTAAGACTTACCACAAGAGTATTGTCATAGAAGATTTTGGAAGGAAGCTGCATAATTCCATAATGAGACCGAAAGTTAGTTAACAAATCTGATTTGTATGCATCCCACTTGTGAAAATCATAAAGTTTACTGAGTCGAACTAATAGAGAATCAGCTAGCCCTTCTCTTCTTGGTTCAGAACCCAGCACAACAGTTCCTGGGCCAACCTGTGTAACATATAAGGAGAAGATGACACATTACTACTGCCTAAAATTTGGAAGTAACACTTCTTGAACAAATGATTTAAGACTAACTTGCATATTGTCTCCGGCAATAACAATTTTTGTATTAGTGTCTGCCAATAAGAAAGCTGCAACAGTTTCAGGTTCTCGTGCTTGTGCACCTTCATCAATCAGGATGTGGGAGAAATAGCCCGGCTGTAACATTAACATTAGGTCATGAGGGCTATATGTTTCATCCAGTAATGCTAGGAAAGTACCAAATGTGGTAATCATCAAGTGACAGGGTTTTAACTGATCTGGTTCGAGCCTTATGTCCTCCACAGACTTTTCAAAGTCAGGTTTGTTTGAATGAGCTTTTTTATATCTTACCAAACGTATTGTATTGGCTGTATTACAATTTGGATTGTTTGCAAAGTACTTATTTACATAATCCGAGGCTGTTTGTTTATGGTGAGTAATAATCAAAACCCGAGAAGCTTGCATGTTCTCCAAAACATAATAAGCAGTAGAAGCTAGTAGCCGTGTCTTGCCAGTGCCAAATGGACCTGTTACAAGAAAGGGTAATCTTGGAGAAGAAGACATGATCTTACAAAAAGCTGGTCTTTGTGAAAAGGAATCTAGTTTAAAATGTTTGGGAAATTGATATTTTAAGTCTGTGGGAATAACTGACTGAAAATCATCCTTTTCTAGTACTAGCTTTTGAAGAGCAGCGGGTTTAAGCATTTGGACTGCCATATTAAGGTGTCTGAAATAGGAATCCTTCAATCGAAAGTGAACATTTAACTTAAGCAACTGTTCCCTGGGTATCCCATATGGTAACTTTAAAAATCTTACAGTTACATCTGCTTCTCCTTTGGGTCCATGATTTAAAATATCCCATACTATTTTACCAATAATGCTAACTGATTGGACTTCAGAGTAAATGGAAACGGATGATGCAGCCTGGCGTACAAAATCACCAGCTGTTTGATCCATCCTTATGTAACCTAAACAATACACTCTGTTGTCTTTATAAATCTTTGATTTTCTATCTTCTTCATTGTTGGCAAAAAAATAACATTCATAACGTCCGTCGTGTCTAAAGCATAAAGAAATTGTCATTTGATATCACAAGCTACAACTTGGTATATTTATGGAGTACATGCCTAGTACCTAATTATACTGTTTTAAGGTGATCATATCAAGCACAACAACTACATTAAGAGGACAAGACTCAAGATTCTTGGACTCACTGATGAGAACATGACACCTTTTCTTATTTAGTAAAACCCTAATTTATACTTAATCTTTTACAGAGAAACAAAGACCTACATACGTAAATCAAAATTGTGTCTACTTTCAAACTCTTAATATCAATGCTTTTCAAAAAAGAACCTTTCACTGAATATTGTACGTACTGTATAGATTTACTTCATAACTCTTGGATATTATACCATATCATAAGCTGATTAAAAACATACACACACCATACACACACCATGAAGCCTTTGCTGGGAAAGCATTTACGTATAACAAAGGTCCAAGTTAGCATAGCATTTTTATAATATAAAACTGTAAGTATTTAATCTATAGGAAACAGTCTATTTTTATGTTTACTAAATCTCTTATGCATGTCAATCATATCCATAGGAAAATGGTATTATAGATTTATAGATTAATCATATGGTATATATGGACTAAAGCTGATTAGGAAACTTCTAAAATACTAATTATTGATTACAATCTATTAATATCTTACTTTTCGAGTCTGCGTTTATGTTCCTCTTCTTCTAGACCAATCAGATGCAAAAATTTCTTCTTATAATTTTGCAAATTTAAAAACTGCAATTCAATATTAGGTTCAACAACCTGTGTGAATACAGAGGAAATTTCAATTCATTTAGGGTTATGATATTACTCCAAAGCAAAGGTGTACAGCATGCAGGTATTATAATATGTATATTAGTGGTGATTCTGTGTTGAACCAGAAAATTCATTTCTGTGAGTAAGACCATCGTAAACATTGCTTTGTTAGTCACTATAAACACCTTCTCTATCAAAGGGTGCATGGAACCAATTGAGAAAATTAATGATTAACTAAGCAATCTACCGTATAGTGGGAAAATTTTGCGAGGACTAAAATTTGGCAATTTGGCGAGTAGTTTGAAGCTTGCCAAATTTAATTCTTCACCAAATGCTAAAATTGGGCATTTCGCCAAATATATTCCCCGCCAAATTTTCCCGCTATACAGTATTATTTTCACTATGAAGAGGAAACAATAGAGTTTGAATATGAACTTATAAAAACACACATAAAGCACATTTATTAATGTATACATAATTTTTGAAGTAAATGCCACTATACATTTACACAAGATAAAGGAAAATAATATAAATTACAAGTTTTCTGATCTTTGGAAAGGGTCATCTTTCGACTTTGGGAGCGTCTAGAGATGGAGTTTTCTTGATTCTTCTTTCTGCCAAACATTTCGACCCCCAGTCAAAAGATGACCCTTTCCAAAGATAAGTTCGACGCAGTTAGAAGAAATTCTTATTCTATTACAAGTTTTCTGATCACAATATACGTACGTACGTATATTCCCATAATGATTTCATTCCCCAATGTTATGCTTAAAACAATAGATTATACAGGTTGAAGGTTTTGCTGATGATAAATTGTTTTTGTATACAATATATATGTTAAAAAGGATCTTATACGTATGTACAACATACGTACATGTATTATTCAAGAATTAGGCACATGAACCAAAAGCTTACCGGGGAAAGTCCCAATTTAGTCTTTCCATCAAAAACATCAATGGCAGACCTCAGAAGTTCATTCTATATGGGAGCCATTCAATGTGGACCAGAACATTAACACATTAAAATAAATTCCTAGAACCACAACTGTATCAATCTTATGTAATAAAATTTGAACAAAACCATAATTACTGTACTTAAACGTACGTACATACACTGTATAGCCAGAAATTTTTGGCAGGAAGAATACTTGGCAGATTACTCAAATTATGGTATTTGGTGAATTTTACTGATAAGACAGTTGTTCTATATGTATGTATGTATGGTTCAGTTTGACATATTGGTGGATTACTCTCAAAACTGCCAATCTGCCGAAATAAATTTGTCACCAAAATTTCCAGCACAAACTTAATAATATAGAGACTACAGCATATTACAGCTTTGTATTCCTTATGTACATATATATTGTTGATGTGTAAGTCACCAAAGTGAACTTCCTTTGAAGTAGCCCAAATCTTAATTCATATTTGCTGGTTATTGTTTGTATGAGCTATTGACAGTTACTTTAGTTATAAGTACGTATATACACAATCAAGCAAGATAATGTAAGTATATATTTTTATCTCATTAATAAAGATTACAGATTATATACATGATCTAAAACATTAGTTCGTCTCTAAGGGCTCTAGGGTAATTCAAAAAAGTAGAATATATAGTAGCAATCATATAAGGGGTGCCGTCAGCTGTTAATTATATAGCATATCTAGAGTGATAAATTCAATAATACTTACAGGATTTTGTTGCTTAATAAGGATTCCACTTTTAATCCAAACTTCCCATATTTTAGACTCAACTTCAGAATGAGGTGAATCACAGATTCTAATGTCATAGCAAGATCCAGGTGAATGTACTGGCTTCAATGCTGACATTGAAGTTAATGGAATACGAATAATGAAGCACTTTTTCAAGTCCTTCTCAAAATACACTATAGTGGTAAGCTGATGTGTTCCATGCAGACATTTTTTCTGGCACAACTGAGACAGATTATCCCAGTAACAAGTATAGCAAAACTTTTTCTCTTCAAACTCCTCCACTAGAGAATCTATAGCAGAATTATTGGAAATTGTTGTTTAATTATACTGTTTAAAATTCTAGATATCATACATTAATTCCATATCTATGCATCAGAATGACCAAAAACAGAAATTTGTTTTGTGACAGGACGTAGAATTGAATTGTTAACATAAAGATAGGTAGTACTGTACATACCAGCCCAGTATTTCCACTCATAATCTGTGTGGGGATAATGACAAGAATCTTCATCTTGGCATTGTGGGAAAAAAGGACAGAGTGAATAGATTAATCCGATTGGTGGTTTTGGACATACGGATATGCAAAAACCAGTCCTTTTAAATTTTAATATCTACAAAAATAATTAGAGATACAATAATAGTAAAAGTAAACACTTAAATCAAATTAACTTACAATTTCCTTTCTGTGATTTCTCCTGGTACAAACAGAAGGACGATTCCACAAACTGGACAAAGATGACCTTTCATAGCATTCTTGACATGTAACGAAGAAGTTTTTTGTGTCTACATATTAAATATACAAATACCTTTAAACTTCAAAGTGGTTTTAAATCTGATTGGATTGAGTCTCACAAACCGATCATAAAGGAGGTATCTTCTTTAGCATTTGGAAATTCATAGTCCAAATCTGGACCAATAGGAATTGCTTTAATAGAGTCTGGGACCGCCTCTTCAGCATTTGGAAATTCATAGTCCAAATCTGGACCAATAGGAATTGCTTTAATAGAGTATGGGACCGCCTCTTCAGCATTTGGAAATTCATAGTCCAAATCTGGACCAATAGGAATTGCTTTAATAGAGTCTGGGACCGCCTCTTCAGCATTTGGAAATTCATAGTCCAAATCTGGACCAATAGGAATTGCTTTAATAGAGTATGGGACCGCCTCTTCAGCATTTGGAGACTTGTAGTCCAAATCTGGACCAATAGGAATTGCTTTAATAGAGTCTGGGACCGCCTCTTTCACTTTATCATGTTTAGACCTTCTGTATACTGTTGAAGAGGGTGGGCCAAAAGGCTCAACAAAACCTGATTCAGGAGATCGGAGATCCAAAAAGTCTCTCTTGCGACGAGCAGGTATTAATTCAACATCTCTTTTCTATAATTAATGCAAGTAGAGTATACTGTAATACTGTACTTAATCATGTGCAAATTTGTTGTAAATTTACTCAGTTTTACATATTTAGTTTATCATGCTTGGTAAAAGTTTATTGAAGAAATATCCTTTTAAAGTTATGCAACTACATGAATCACAACACACAGAAAACCAAATAATTAAGTCCCTTACTCCATGATCAAGAACTGGACCTTTTGCAATGTCACCAAGGTACCTTCCTGTAGCTAGAAACAAAATTAAACACTGACAGAGCAAAGTTTACTAGCTGGGTTATACTTATACTCACTGTCAGCAGTGATCCTTTCTATATACCTGCATGCATGACCTCTCCTGAGTGTCAGGACTGGCATAATGAGAGGGTGTCCTCCCTTAGCCTTATATTTCTGCCATAAAACATTATAAAACAAATAGCAGTCTCACCCATGTGTACTGTACAGTATATGGTGCATGGTGTTAAATTCTCATGAAGATTATTTGTTTACAGATGATAAATATACCGTATATTGGTAGTGAAAAGTGAGAGATTATTTAAGCGATAAAATCATAACTTTCTATAAAAAAATACCTTTGATATTGCCAAGAATCATCATTGTAATTTACTGGTGACATTATATCAGGTACAAAATTACAGGCAACAATTTATAGTGATATATGTATACATATTAGTCTGAGACTCGCATAGCCGTTATTAGTCTCACATAGCCGTTTTCTGCCATTTTAATGTGATAAAATGGTTTACAAATTACGTAGCTTCCACTTAGTGATGTCATCATGAAGCAGTGCTGCGTACTTAGCAATATGGCTACCATATTTGGTAGTTCTTGGCTGTCGACTGGAAGCCTGACATTTCAAACAGCTTTTCAGTACTTAGTCCCCAGACCATTTTCTGACAGTATAATGGTGGAAAACGGGATGGCTATGCGAGACTATACACGTATAATAGTGTGTGTAAATTTAGACCAAAGGGACTGATTGGAATTTCAGTAGGGTATACATATGTAGGCAGAAAGTGTAACAGACTGATAATAATTGTTGATTTCATACTTACTGATTTAAACTTCAATGGGAAGTTAATAGTTGAAATAAATGCACTGCTGAAAGACTACATACAATAAAAAGTATACATAAAATATATACATACATACGTATAAACATGTAGTAACTGTATACATGTTAGCTATGCACATTTGATGGCTTACTTTTGTACAAGTAAGTAGGTCCTTGTTGGAGAGTAATGCATCACGAATCAGGCATACTGTTTCTTCACCTTTTAGTGACAGCTTAAAAATATTATTAACTTGTACTTCTGAAATTCCATCATCCAGCAGCATCCAAAAGTTAAGAGAGCAATTCTGTAAAACTTTAGAAATATATTCATTTGGTATTCTCCAAAGAATAGTTGTGTTTTGTAAATTAAAGGCTTGAAGAAACTGAATCCTTGCAGGCTGTATACTAAAGAGTGTGCATATGAGGACCTGTTTCTCTAGCAGCTGTGACAATGACACTCCGCTGTTCCATGTTATTGACAGATTACTTGTGGGAAGCTTTGACTCCTGTGCCACTTGTGGTAGATAAGCAGGAGAGGCCGACCTCAGAGGACAATCAACTCTGCTAAAGAAGACCTCTAAACATTGCTCATATCTGCGGAGATAGAGAAGAGATTCCTCCATTTTGTCAGCAGGGAGGCTCCTTATGATATCCCCTAGGAGGCTGCAATTTTGCCACTGTTGCTTAATAGCAACGCTATCAAAGGGATCAGCCATGACTGTGGCTTCACTCTCTCCACCTCCTATTCACATTAACGAAGATAATACAATAATTTATGCATATTCTACATATACATATACCTTAAAGTGACAATTATTTGCAGGTACATTTTTTGTGGTTTTTGGATTTTGTGCATTTTGCTGGTATAAGTATATTAAATTTGAAAAAGTGATAATGCCAAAATTACTGTATTTATGGAAAACAATTAAAACAGTAAATAATACACTTTAACATCTATTTAAACATATGTCGCAACATATGTCTATACTGGCTACTGATACATACTATATATTTTAGGTAAAAAAGTTTTAAGTAAAGTACAGCATATACTTAGTACATTTTATAACCTACCACGTGCTCTGGAAGATTTAGCAATACTAAGAAATGTTGTTTCATAAAGTGAGGTGATTGCAATTAATGGATCTGAACATGTTTCAATTATCTGCATCCACTTTTTGGTACTTGTATCAGTCTGGTCAAGTTGCAAAGGAGCCAGTGACTTTGTAAAGAAGGGATCACCCAGAGGTGAGCAACTTCTTGAATACTTAAATGGCTACATATGTATCAACATACAAACTAATAACAGCAAACTAAATCTTCATCCAACAATGAAAAGGTGGCACTTTCAATATAAATACCTAGTTTTAATTGTGGGGATGACATACTTACATTCTCCTTCAGCCACTGAATACTCCCATTTGCCAAGTTAACATGAAATACACCAATCAGAGTGACTGATAGTATCCCAAATGTCTTCAATGTTGCAGCATTTGACAATAACTGAACACTGAAGCTCTGAATGTATTCTTTTGGGAAGGAGAAGTAGATAAATACACTGGAAAAATTAATACCTTCAAAGACAGCTTCTTCTATATTCAACCGCTTTTTGAGAAAATGTTTAAGTTTCAATATCTTCCCCAACATACCAGCCATGTCATCAGTCTGAAATGCAACTGTGGCTTGATCTGTCATTCTTGGACTTATATGGTCTGTTTTGCAAATCTTAACAAATTCTACTATGTGATCACTCAAATTAGATTCATACTGATCAAGCTCCTTTAGCAGTTTTCTGCAAAAATTTTTCATAGTAAACCTTAACAAGTCAGTGTTTATAAAATCCCAATGGTCTTTGAGCTTTCGAATAAAAGCTTCTACTTCAGTAGGAAAAGATACACGCCTCCTAGCCAATTTTAACTCGATACATTCTATCAAACGGTTTTGTTTCTGACGAGGCATCTTTCGAATATAGTTAATCAGTTTTTCAGCCAGATTGGCAAACTCTGATTCAGCCTCATTTATATGAGGCAAGTAATCAGCTACATCAGGAACAGATTCTCCCTCAGATACAGAAGGACTAGGTGGAGCAAGAGGCTGCTGACTAGAAGGAGTTTCCTGTGAAGAATAAGGAGTGTGTATAAAGAAATTCAATCAAACATCATTTCATATGTACAGTAATTTTGGCCATTTTATTGTGAAGGTAGATTGGTGGTGATCCCCCCTCAGAACATCTCTCAACCCTCTACTATTCAAGTATAACCTTATTACACAATCTAAATTATAGCATACAATCTATAAGCACTTGTGTTCTTGCTTGATAAGCTCACTATACAACTGTAAACTTTAAAGCTCAAAACTGCAAAAATCACATCAATCACATATTCTAATAACATATTGTATAAGTAGTACACTTGCATCCCGCAAAACACTTTTATATACATACATACCTTGCCTATAGCATCTTGTAACTCCTTGAAACAAACTTTATGTATATGACAATCCTTTTCACTTCTTTTAAGGATTCTACAAAACTGGCAATTCTTTAAATTCCAGGTGATCCCGCAAATGTTCCAACAATTTCCTGTTAGTCTTTTTTGAAGACTTTTCGTCGGGCAAATGGACCAATAAATCCTGAGAAATCAACCCTTGCTGAAACATGTCGTCAATGATGTGTTCGGTTCTAAGCTTATCGACTAGAACTTTGTGACATTGGCGTAATATAGACTGAACTTTCGAGTCTCCCATCTTCCTACATAAAACAATTGTTTAAGGATACAAATATGTAATATGCCATAACAATGACTGAGAGTACTGTGAAACATGTATATGCAGTAGGATAAAATGTGCTAGCTTCTATCATATAGGCCTATATAGTAATTCAATTTGATATAACAAAGAAAGTATTCAGAATTACCCTTTATGAAGCTTCGTAAATTAAAGGGTCGAACAATTCGGAGATACAGTTTATCACTTCTTCAACATGAAATCGTTCATTTTAAAGAACACGCCCACTAGCGGCTATATATTTGAGTACGGCTCAACTTCAAAAGTATAATACATGCCATATGCGTATATTATTCTGTATTCATTGCTTCCCAACTCTTGGTGTATGCATGTGAGGGTATTTCCCCAACTCTTGCCCAGGCGCTCTGGGTAAGTTCTACATTATATATATAATTAATTTTAAAGTCAAGTATCTATTTAGGCATAAACATACTGTATACATGCATGCATATCATGACAAATATATATAAAATACACAAACTAAATAAAAGCACTGTCAAATGATATAAAATAAATTCATACAATTTCCATTGTCATTTATAATAACATACATTAGTATGCAAATATACATTCAATTTCGTGACATAATTTATAGATGGACACTCGAAGAATACACATAGTGGAGAAGTGTAATGATTAAAGAAGTAACTTCAGATGCTAAAAACATTGACAAGTGTTATTTTTCACTAGAGAATGTTACTCCATGCGATCCTCTGTGTGGCTGTCCCATCCAGGAGAAGGCTACATAGCAGACAATGATAATACCAACCACAACCGCAACAACAAAGACAACTCCTAGAATTGTCAGCACTGCAATGACTGGGGTTGACACTATACAATAGAAGAGACATACATAATAATTAGGAGTATATTTTGGTTGTGTTTATTATATTAAAAAAGATTTTTTTTATTGAACATTGGCACCACTTACTGAATCAGCAATTATATGTTTCATTATTGCTAATGATTTCTACAGGTCAAAACATCCTATCCACTGTTGATTCTCAATAAAACTATCTTTTGTATATTAGAAGTGAACCTTTCTACTACATGTATATATATTTACTGGGCAGGGATTAGGGAGCAAAAGAACCTCTTTAAAATGCACACATTCTCATATCCCAATTAATTTTGTATACGTATGTTACATAAATTCCTAAAATAAGAAACCTCCATTTTTATGATGTACGTACATATACATACATTACTTACAAATGTAATATTATACAGATATAGGAACATACTGTTAACTCAAAATGTTTTGCATATAAATTTTGCAGAAGACACAGCATATACAGATGAAATATTCACAGGAAAATATTTCACGCAGTGCACTTAACTCAAAATTATTACTGTAAAACTTTCACACACATGGATGCATTTAATTTCATAATCTATTTTTCAACAATGTAATGGTGTCTGCAAATATCTACCACGTACAAAAGGTTTTGTGTTTTACGGTATGTTTGTCACAGATGTACGTACATGTACTTACGTGATGGATCCTCAGAGGATTTTGTTGTTGTATTTGTTGGTGGTGTAGTTCTCATTAAGGATGGCATGGGGTCACTACAGACTATACCGACATCATCCCCTTCACATTGCCTATTCTGGGCAAACACATTGTCACAACTGGTGATGTTGTTCTCAGTTCCTGAACAGGTAAATGCACCCTTCACGCAATCTCTTCCACTTTGATGAGGTACTGGGTAGCTGACATTGAGCACTCTATTAAACCCCAGTGCACGACACGCCACTCTGGCATTGCTCTGAGCTGTGACACTCCAGGATGACTGCTTGAGTGTTACATATCGTTCATTGTAATACATCTCTAACCTTCCACTGTACAGACTGTTACCACCCACAAGTCTGACAAAACCATGACTCAACTCTGTATAATGGGGAATACAATTGACAAAAATACATAACATATACTAAACTCTTGTTTCATAACGCTACAACAAGCTCAACAATTAAACCACCATATACTTAACTAGTTGACAAGTTAGATGACTAAATATAATAAGGATATACTGTACATGCGGTGAAAAATATAAGGTACATATATAATGATAAATAAAAAGAGATCTTTATCACAATGATCATAATAAGTATTTCAGCATATAGCTCACCAATGTTAGGACCACTACATACAAGTCCAACTTCATGATCTGTACTGCAGTCTTCCTTAGTTGGAGGTATCAGTTCAAAACAACTTGAAATGTTATTGTGACAAAGAAGAGGTGGAGACAACCTGTCTCCATGGTTACCATATACTGAACCAAGGTATGTAACAAGGGGGGTTCCCTGATCAATACCCTTGCAGAAGATTTGGCTGTTCACTTCGCTCCACAAGTGATCACAAACTGGGTACCACTGGTCATTACGTTTCACTTCCACTCTACCCTCCCTAGGCACTGAACCATTTAAACGAACATCTTCAAACTCCAAATCTATTTAAATGACCACAAAATGAACAAAGCCATAGAAATTGTGCAGTGAAGCTTTTTAATGCAGACACTTGATTTCAATCATTGGCATGGGCAAATGAGGTAAAGGGGCTTCTGGTACATGTCCAGTGCGTCCTCTGAGACACATACGTACATGTACATGTGGAAAGGTACGTTTACATGCTGGTATGTGTACAAGATGTATGAACTACATTATATAGTGTATTGAAGATATTCTATATATAGATTAACAGATATCAAAATATATACCAAAGGGGTATATCACCTTATATAACCTATATAAAACAGTGCTTGGGGTCCGGAATATTTCTAGAATTAAACAAGGTACCAACTATACGTTTGGAGATTAATGATGAGGAAGCAGAACCAGTGGAAGTGATAATTAAATGTAGCGTTTCACTCTGAGGTTGGATGGGAAGGCGAAGCGGCAGATCAGTACATAATCAGTTCTGTCATATATTTAATTAGCATTCCACAGTTTTGAGTTCCACTTTATTCATCTGTTGGGTTTCCTTCAATGTAACCACATTTATATCATGTAAACCCACATCTTATTTCACATCAACCCACAAGTTGTAATCATTTCCTACCCAGTTTCTATAAATACCCATTAGTTTTGTAACTTTGATTCCAACAAGTTGATTGAGGTTTTAATAAGTCAACTGACTTAGAGTAAATCAATCGCCCCTTAGCTTCGCAACTATAACCCCTCAGCCTAATCAGTGCCTGACTACTCGCGACGTTACATAAAGGTTATATATACACTAGCAATATGACTACTCGCGACGTTACATAAAGGTTATATATACACTAGCAATATGACTGCACTTATCGGGTATCTAAAGGAACTCGTGAAATATAATACAAATCACATTAACAAAAGGAAACTCTCTAATGTTTTCCTAAGACACACACACACATATGCGTGGATAAGGAAACACATCTTTATACACAATCATAAACCTATTATATTCACACACTGTTAACTGTAACATTTCAACTAAACATTGCTACATAATACATATACCTTATATATATCATACATCTACTTGGTTATTATAGAGAGACATATGCATCCCTATATATGGACAACATTTGTCTTACAGAAAATTGAATGAAAATTACAGCTCTAAGTTAATTGGGAACAATCAATGCTTTTAAATATGTAAACACACAGTATTCCTAAAATGATTGTATTTGTAAGGGGAAGCACCTATACTACCTATTTACTCACTCAGTGAAGGAACACTAGGCTCCACCCCTGAGCACTCAATCTGAAGTAGCCCACCATCATTGGGACAAGCAGAGGCATGCTCAAGGATGCAACCTTTGAGGTTCTGCTCATTTCCGTTGCAATCCAAGTTACTAACCCACAAGTCAATATTGGATGTGTTTGAGGAAGTGATATTTATGGAATGCTTGTTCCTCACTTCTGTAAAACCAGCAGACCTACAAATGAGAGCTGCGGAAATGCTGTTGACACCATTGCTGCAGAAGAAGGCAATTCCTTGGCTAAGTGCTACTTGAGGTATACCACTGTGCAAGGGTCCAGGATGGTCGGTATTTGTAAGTAGAGTGAATCCAACAGCAGAGGCTATATAGAAATGGAGCAAGGCCATGTACATATATGGAAAAATAAAGATAATGATATGTTTCATTAAATATCGTCACTATTATGCAACACCATATAGAGTATACATATATATGTAGAGAATATAGTGAAATATGAGAATATAGTGTATACTGCATGTCAAATGTCACAATGTGGTTCATTAATGAAAACAGTTGCTTTAAAAATCTGTTAATGTGACATTCAGACTAGTATATTATAAGAAATTAGTTAACATGTGCTGCATGGGGGCAAGTGCAAGTTTTAATATTGGCATTTTCACATAAATATAAAGTCCTCATAAAAACATATACGATAATACAGAAACCCACAGTGTGTGTACTTCATTTTTACCATTGTTACAACAAACTCTAACTACATCTACCTTGCCCTAAAATGCATCATGAATTTTAGATTCTGACGCAATCTCTATACAGTGAAAACAGTGCATATGCTATGTCTTCAATAGAACCTTGTTAAATGATGGAGATTATATGTGTCTTTAACAGCACTGAATTGTATGGTTAAGAGTAAAATGAAGACTTAATCAACAAATTGGCTATAAGTATGCAATTTAAGAAAAGGCTGAAAATAGTTACACATTTTCTGTCAATCTTGTCAACTAGATGCAGTGAGCAAAACACTTCACTTTTACATTGTGTGACCTTTTTAAAATAGGTTATAAAATAAAATACATTCGTAATCCCATATAGAATGGCATAAATGTAATCTACACACATTATACTTACAAAACCCGGCACACACTGCACTAGCTCCGTGTTCACAGCTTTGTCCCGTGTCAATAGTACATTCTCCAATTTCAGATTGACAAGTAATGGCTACTTGCATCTGTTCGGAGGTTCCAGGGCCATACGGCGCCCCATTAGGCGCTTCCACCGCATCGCCGAGTCCTGCCCTGTTACAAATAAAATTAGCTGCCTTCAAACTCCAGCCAGACTGACATACTGGGGTCCAGGTATTGTTGAAATAGACTTCAGCACGTCCTTCGCGATCATACGTTCCATTACTCAGTCGAACAACAACATCGCCTGCTGGACAGAGCAGCAGAGAATCGTGATTAACTAAAATCATATTTACATATTATACACGATATACTTAAACGTACCGTTACACCTGTATATTGTTATAATTAGAACAATTAGCTCTTGATAATATAGAAACATCTACTTCCACCAGATATAGATTGTTCAGAAAGAAACTGGTTAATAAAGTTACGCAACTCGTATGCTCCTGTAAATAGACGACCACAATGTTATTATTAGAGATACTATATAACGCCTCATCATAATAATATTTTTATTGGATGCACCGGTGTTAATTGGTAATTACAGTATCCATTTTGTATATTGAATGGCAAGGCATTTCTATTTAGTTAATAAATTTTCACATTTGTTATACCTACAGTACAGTCTATTAGCAGAGCCACAAGAGAAGGTAAATATTATTGTAGTTTGGGTAATTACTCCAAAGTAAAGTATTTTAAAATGGAGGTCTATAGTTAATTATATCTATTGTTACAGTTTACAGTTGTAGTGACTGTTGAACAACCAACCTGCCCTATTGTTAGTTACGATAAAATAAATCCCCCTTAGCAGAGACCATCCCTCATATGCAACCAACAACCATACATTTGTGCCTTTGACTTTAATTGTAGACAAAATGACCATTGTGAAGATGAACAATATTGTATGAAATGGAAATAGAATGTTTGATCAATAGATACAAATGCAAAGTGTCTCAGCAACTAAATAGGCAACCTAGTTTTTTGGGTAACTGTATTTTTATGGTGTTATGAGTTACCCTATGTATGTAGTCTATATTTATAGTATCTAAGAAATTGGTGTTTTAGATTGTATAATGTTTTGAATCAAATTTATCTGTACATACAAGTATATATGTAAGCAATAGTCATACAGTGTCACTTTGCGGTGTATCGATTATATACGTACATGCACGAGACCCAGGGGTGCGAAGTGCTTGAGTGTGAAGTGCTTGAGTGCAAGTGTGAGTACGTGTAAAATCGATACACCACAAAGTGACACTGTATAACTGTTATACACTCCGCCCCTATATAGGCTTTTCGCAAGCTTTTAGACATTTACTGAGTTATCGGTGGGATATCACATTGTATAACTATAATAAGAGGCCAAAGTGCTTCTTATTATAGTTATACAACAGTTGTGGAATATAATTGTGGTTGTGGGAGTGGCTTCAATCTTTCTAAATTGTAAGTACTCCTCAAACGATCCTCCTAATAACACAAAATCTAATAAACTGTCGAAAGAGACAGTTAACTGAACACTATGTAAAGGTTGCGATGTATTACGGATTGTCGATGTAACATCTTCCAGTCAGTATTCCGTATTACAATTGCTATTAGAATATTAAAATATTCGTGTACTATTTACAACATTTCGTCGCTCAGCCAGACCTTGTTCAGTTGACTAACATTTCAACACTGCGAAATTCCTACATTGCACAACTCGCAAGTAGCGTACATAGCTTGAGTCAAAATAAAGATTCCATCAACTGCTGCTTGAACGATCTCACTGTACTCCATTCGGTAATGGAAAGGTAGACCGCAGCGGTGCGCCAAAGCGGAATACATTACTTTAGTGGCGAATTGAACAGCCTTTCTTAGCGCCTCGTCCAGTCCATCCTTTGCTAGTAGCTCGAAGAAGGTTGGGAGGGAGAGAGAGAGCAAGCGAATGTTGAGAGGCGTTCGTCAGCCATTTTATTTCGGGATTTCCCCTTACTTCTCGGCAGCCATGAAGATTCGGGTCAAAAGTAAACAAGTCAAACGAACCACTTCCTTACAAGTGGATCAGAAGGTGACTCTGAGAGAACTGAAAAGAATCATTTTCCAGGAACTGGGAATCCCGATAGAGTAAGCTAGGCGCTTATATTACCTTTTAATAGCCCATCACTTTATGTCTCTTATTTGGTAGTTCCAAACACGAATTATCACTCAACGGAAGAGATGTACTGAGTGGCGAGGGAAAGTCCCTGGTCTCTCTCGGACTGGTGCACGGGGACGTGATTTGGATGCTGGGGGACTGGACAGGAGAAAGTGAAGAGGTTGCTAGACAAGATGAAAAGATTGAAATAGCTTCATGTCCCCAGAGTATTGCCACACCTACCAGGGATAGGACACGCCCACTAGCACACACCCCAAAAGAGGGCAGTGTCACTGAACCACTCCCACCTGGTCCAGATCTGAGTGGTGCATGTGAAGATGGTCTCTCCGAGAGCAGCTCTATAGCAGTGCCATGTCTGTCACGAAAGGGGGAGATCCTTCAATTAGCATTCAGGTCCAACCCTCCACGTAACACTGTGGAGGCCATTTTTATTTTCCTTCATGCGGAACTCATTTACAGAGGTTTTGAAGCAGATAGCAACGGGGGAAGGGTATTATCAAGGGATTTCCCCTCAAATGGTCTGTATCAGATGGAATACATTTACAAAGGTGTGATGGAGAGAAAGGACAAAGTGGGCGTGGTAGATGAGGGCGTAGTAGATGAGGGCGTAGTAGAAGAAGGCATGTCTCAGCAGAGGTGCAAGATAGTCTGTACTGCGATGGGCAGTACCTGTATCCTCCATGGTAAGTTAAGAGAGAGACTTGTTGAAACAGCTTGTACTTGTGTGTGTCTCTGCAGGTAAAGTGAAAGGACAAGTGTTTAGCTGTCAAGTGAAGCCAAATCAGTTTAGTGATGAGAGTGTAGCCTTTAATAAAGGTATTCTACAGACTGTAATTAATGCATTATTAGTATTAGAATAAAGTGTACAGTTCCATAACTGATTTTGAATAATAAGATTGTATGTAGTATAATGTAGCTGATAATTATGAGCTAAAATTGACCAGAAAAATCATTTTCCTCGACCTATATCAAGACACTTACAGGGTTTTATCCACTTTCCCCAGTGTCGAGATGAACCAGTAATAATATACACTGTGTATACGTGTATAATTGCCCATTTTATCAACTATTTTCTCATTCTCCTTTGTAAGATTTTCTACCAAATTTGGATATAAAATCTTGTAAAGTTCAGTATAAATTGGAGAGTCTACTAGTTAAACCACTTCTAAAGGCCATCTGGTCCAGTGAGTACATGATGTACTATATGATCAATGTTCTAAATGATGCCCACTACTTCTCCAAGACTTAGGCTGGATTGTGCAAGGAACATTTTCAGGTGTTCCCGTTGAACTAAAGGTACTGACATTGTTATACAGTAATCATTGTTCCAAACAGATTTTTAAATTGTGTAGTTTAAAGTGTTGAAGCATTTAGATTGTCATAGTTTGGTTGCCATGGAAATGGTTAATAGAGAATTCAATCAGCTGTGCAAAGAGGACTTCTTTTGGAAAAACTTGTTAATGAGAGACTTTGGATCCCAATGTAAATCAAATTGGTTTCAAATTAAGGGTTTTACTCACACATAATTTTCAATATGATAGATGTAGTGTTAAAGTCCCAATTGGAATTGAAGACTGTAAATTGGAAGTCTGAATACGTAAAGCTACATTTACAAAAGATTGAAATGTTGAAGAATAAAGAGATTTTGTACAGAAATATGGAATTGTACAGTAACAGTGTGACACTGCCACCTGTTGCACCACCCCACCCCCCTGGGATTATAGGTAAAGATTCCATACTCCCCCCTCCTGGTAATAATATAATTTGTTACGTCATTTTTTTTATGAATAAAATTAATATTTTTACTTGTTATGTATGTAGGTGGAGAGTTTGATCTTTTTCCTGGGACACGCCCACCAGGTGTTGGAGGAATATACTCGGATCCATTCCGTTACTTTTTTAGATCAAAGCCTCGACATTTAGGCACTTTTCACTTTTAAACTTTTAACTGTATTGAAACAGTTGCAATCGCTTATAATTCATGCAAATTATAAATTACTTGCTTATAATTGTAATATCCATTCATATCAAAGTGCATGATAAAATCAAAAGTTATGACGTATATAACATACTGTAAATGTAACTGTAATGTTTGTTTTGGTATATTTGGTGAAGAGTAATTAATGCATGCGCAGTTCCAATAGTCTGAAACTCTTTTAATATAACAGAATTAATGTCTCCATGAGGTGTGTCACAAAGTAAACCTTACTTAACCACGTTTAGGTTACACTAAAAGTTGTGAGTGTGAGACAAGTAGAAGGAAATGAAGCAATTTCAATCTTAAAACCGTATTCAACTTGCAATTACATGACGGCTGCCATTTTGATCTGCAACCTATATACACAAAAAATGAATATATTATCTCTGTGCATATTCTTCCGTGCCAATTTACATTAGATGACCGTGTGATCTTGCTCATTCGAGTGCAATGTGTTAATTGCACTAGAGTTAAATAGTTTTAAGCTTTGGAGCACACATGAGAAGAGTAGATTTTAAGTTATAATAAAATATATATAGATAGTAACTAGTCTATATATATTTTAAGCATGTTGACATTGATATATTTCATATACGTAAATTATTGTTTCCCTGAGCTTGAGATCTCAGAAGGATAAGATGAAATGACGTCACATCACAGCGATACTACAACAGGGTCCGAGCTTGTGTCGCCCCGGTAGGAGCACCATGCGACAAAGGGTCATCGGTATTCGTATAGTGGGGTGGTCTCTCTATCTATGGGTTAGTGCCTGGAGATGTATCTCACTATTAATCAACTTTGTTGGTTCTCACTATATGACCCGTACCTGGAGGAGTGTGGGTCCAGTGCCACTACGTAGTCGGCCAGGAACCCCTGTTGTAGGCTGCAGCTTCAGGTTGGTTTGGAAGGAATTCGCTTTTGTATTCAGTTTTTGCACTTCTCTGTTGTTTATAATTCTTTTCTTGTAGTTCAGTGAACTAACTTTAAATTTATTTTATGAACAGAAATGAATAGTTTGTTGTATTACTTGTGAATCTGCCTTTACCATTGTTATATAGTTCATTTTCCATAGAGAGGTCAAGCTCTGTTTATATATATTCGTATATACATTATACACTTGTACATGTATTACGGTATCTAGATTTGCAAATTTAAACACAAATTAAACAATTAAGTGAAGTTACAATGTTTATGATAAAAGCACTGTATCTTTAGTATATATGTACTGTTACAATAAGAATGTTGAGTTAAGACCTGCCAGTACATTTAATTGTTACATTACATTGAGACTTTCTTAGAGGGTATCTGATAGTGATGATCCATTTCTGTTCCAGTCTTGAGTGGGATGGAGACACTGAACCAGACTCTCCTTGTTACTGATCATGAAGACCACATGTTCTATAGTCACTGGTCCAGTAACTGACTTTTAGCAATGACAGTTTGATCTTTCACCAGTAATTACACAGACAATATAAGTTATAGAAATAGCTGAATAATTAACAAGTGCTTCAAGTGTAATAATTAAGTCTGTTAAAACTACCACAGAGAACCCTCACAAAAAAACAGTCTACTTCAAGTCAATTTAAAGATAACAGCTGATGCTAACTACATTGTTGTGGTCATATATTTGTTTGTTTATTATGTTGATATAGCCAATCTTTGTGTGTTGCCATGGCATTATACTTGACTATATAGTCAACTGATTAAAACCCTCCTACAGAACCTTAATTACGTATACCCATGAAAGTACTTGCTTTTGAAGTCGTCATTGACCCTATCATACGTACGTAAGTGAGTATATATTGAATTTTCCTTAATCATGAATCTGGCCGTTAAATGTGTTTCTCAAGTATACATGTGTCAATTGATATTATTGTAATACTGTATTAACCAAGTGATACCATAACATGTACTCTATTGGAATTCACATGCACTCTCTATAACTATTTACAAAGCTCTTCCTTTCTTGTGCAGGTTGATGATGTCCAATCTTTACAGTTGACCTCATTTCTATTACCAGATCTACCCATACCTAATTCCCCCCCCCCCCCCCCCCCAATGTACTGTGTGACGGTCACTTGGTGTATGTGTTTGGAGGAAGATGTGCGGATATCAAAGTTGAAGACAAAGTACAAGTGTTTAACTTGGAGAAACTCACTTGGACCATTCTCCCACAACCAACACCTCAAGTTCGTTAGTTTAGGCCAGCTGCAATCTATAAAGATGACATACTCATTGTGACTGGTGGATGTACTCAGGACGATACAACATAACAGAGCATAGATGTCATGTGTGTCACTACAAAGCAGTGGTCTACATCTTTTGGTGAACCCATATTAAATGGTATATATATAGGTACACACTAAGTGATTGTAAGCAAACCTCTTCAGATATATGATACATGACTATTATATCAGTTCACAAATGCAGTTGTTATAAATACGTACTTCTAAACTATTTTGTACGTACACACAATTAAAACACAATTTAGTCTACAATCTCTGTCAATATAATCAAACACTTTCTTCTCTCTCCTTTCTAATGTACAGTATCTACACATACAAGTACCTACCCTCATACTGCACTGCCAAGTCCAGTGTCTTCAATAAGGACAGCACTGGGTCTACTATAGAAGCACTCACTACTCCCATTTGAGGCTAATGCTGAATAACTAATATAAGAGCCCATCCATACCTAAATACCTCTTTAATAAGAGCCCACCCATACCTGAATACCTCCCAACTAAGGGCCCACCCACATCTAAAAGCCTCCTAACTAAGAGCCCATCCATACCTAAATACCTCTTTAATAAGAGCCCATCCATACCTAAATACCTCCTAACTAAAAGCCCATCCATACCTGAATATCTCTAAGAGTAGATGCAGCAAGTCTTTGTGCACTAGTATTAGATGCTGCCATCAGTGCAATAAGTGCTTTGTAGACTTGACTCTGATAGTGAGGATTGCCCTGAAACAGTTCAAACAGCAGTCCTTGCGCCCTCTCCTGAGTGGGAGGGCTGGTGGACCTAGCTAGACACTCTGTGACAGCTCTAATGCCAGCACTCTCACAGATATTATAATAATAATGTACATACCCTGCAGTGAAATATACTAATATATACTCCATATGCATCCTGTGAAATATATTATACTGCAGGAGCTCAGAAAATTAATATTTATAGTGGAAGTATTAAGGCATCAATGTGCATACATATATAATAACAGCAATAACTTAGTCAATTTATAAAAATACTAAATGCATAACAATATTTGCATGTTTCAATTACTACGTATGGTGAGAAGAAAGAAACCATTTGTGTTTAGCTATATACTAGCGCTGTATATGTCACTTTCTGTATAATTAGCCCTTACCTTGTGCTGCTGTCATCCCTTTTTCGTGCTAACTTCATTCAAATAAAATGTTTCTATTATGTTCCACTAAACACGTGACAGCCTCGAAATAGGGCGTCGACCATCTTCAAAGCTGCATACGTCGCCTAATTCAAATTTTTGATAATGAATTCTGAGATTGGACTGTATGCGTATAGACACAGTTCTTCAAGAGGTAGGTACAATTCAACACACTATCACAACAAACATATCTAAGTGACAAGTACTGTATATACACGTGTACATACGTACAGTGCAAAACATTGCCATATACATAGTGTGGGTTTACCTGAACCATCTCTTCTGCTACCATGGCATTGGAGACAGCCAACATTCCAATGACCTAGGCTGCACTCGCTTGCTGGATGTACATCGGTAGAGGTACTTTTATGGAGGAAGAGAGACAACACAGAGTTGCTCAATAACATGGTCAGAAGAAGCTTGTTCAACCTCACCACTAGAAGTCTGCCTGCCAGAGTCACCTTCCTTCTCTTCCTTCTCTGATGGCTTCAGTAGATTAATCAGACCTGTCATCAGTGGGTGCTGCACCTCCTCATAGACCACAAAATCTTTGATCAACTCACAAGCTACAGATATATGTATACGTACAACACACATGTACATATATATATATGTCAGTAGTCACAGTCAGTACAGTACCAAGGTTTGTTTCTGGTATTAAGTGCAGCAGGGCTTGGCGACACATAGTGAATGTGAAACCATTCTTGACAATCGCTGCATTGGATCATTGCAGCACCACCCACACTGGGCATTCGGCAGACGCAGTAAATCATTTCGTTTCGTTCACAAGTGAGAGTGCCAGTATCACCTCAGACTAGTTATCACCGGGGGACCAATTATCGCCTGCCATAATTGGTCTGCCTGGACCGGTTTTGGTCCCAGTGTCACAGTAAATTCTATCCCCCCAGATAAATTTTCCTAGGATAAAATATCCCCCTGGGATACTTTATCCTAGGAAAATTTATCCTATATACCCTAGGAAATTATATCCTACTCTAGGATAATATCATAGGACATTCTATCTGGGGGATGAAATATACTAGGATAATTTATCTTAATCATTTAGTATATATGAATGTTTATTATGATAAGAAAAAATAAAATAAGTACTAAATTTAATACTTGTCATTAAATTACAAAAATTAAAATACATAATCTGTCATGTCAAATGCATGAGATGTCAACTATACTGGGAGCAAACCCATGAAATGTCCTTCTCAGAGAATATCCTGTCAGGAATGGCCTCACAAGATTTATGAAACCATCCCTGACAATTGCCACATAAGGCCATTTCCTCATCATCTTCAGGTACAAGACAATTGCAGTACAAACTGACACACTTCTTTGTTAGAGGCTTTGCAGATCGATTAAACTGTTACGGACGAAAATGGGTTTTAATAGACATTTTCGGCGCTTTTTTATTTTGTCACTTTCCTATTGACTGAAAATCCTAAAATCGTATCCCCTTTCAGCCCAAGGTTGCATTTTGTGGATGGTACGCTTAAAACGTAGAGTAAATTATCCTAGAGTAGGATAAAATTTCCTAGTTTCGTTTATCCGCCAGATAAAATACACGGGGGATAAAATATCCTGTGACACCGGCCCGACAGGCCCATCCATACTTGAATATTTGCATGATTCAATTACAATTTATATTTGTGTAGCTATACTAGCGCTGTATATGTCACTTTCTGTATGATTAGCCCTTACCTTGTGTCGCTGTCATCCCTTTTTCGTGCTAACTTCATTCGAATAAAAATTAATATTTCTAAATGTTACGCTAAACACGTGACAGCCTCGAAATAGGGCGTTGACCGTTCTCAAAGCTGCATAGCTACGTAGCCAGTCATGGGAACGTACTTTTCTAGTCTCCAACTTCGTGAAGAGCTAGGAAGAGGTGCTTTCGGTGTAGTTCAGAAGGGAACGTTCCAGGGAAGAGTGATCGCCGCTAAGAGAATTCACAAACTACTCTTAGACTCTGCAAGACTTTCAGAAGTACAGTTTGAAAAGATTCAAGCTGACTTTGAAAGAGAATGTGAATTGCTACAGAAGGCCATACACGTTAATATTGTCGAATTCATCGGAGTTTCCCGTTACGAAGGTCAATCTGTTTTAATAATGGAATTCATGGAACAATCGTTGGAGAAGTTCTTGAATACAAATAAAGGACGCGTTACTGTCACCAAACAGATGGATATCTGTGTCCAGATCGCTTCCGGTCTAATGTTCCTTCACCAGTTCGACCCTCAGATCTTACATCGAGACCTTCGACCAGCCAACATTCTAGTTAACATCGACTGCAGTGTCGTGAAAATCAGTGATCTTGGACAAGCTAAGTTCAGACCAACTGATGTGAAGTATCTTACAACACAAGCTCCAGGTTGTTTTTTGTACATGCCACCAGAATCACTGGTTGATCAGAATGCAAAATTCACATCGAAAGGAGACGTCTTCTCCTTTGGTGTAGTGATGCTGGAGGTGGGCACTCAGGACCCGCCCACTTCTGGATTTAATAAGATTGGAGCTTTCCCTGAAATTGAGAGAAGAGCTAAAGATCTGTCAAAGTTACCTGATGACCATTCACTGAAGCTAATTATCCTTCAATGTCTCAGAGACAACCCAGAGGAGAGACCAGACATTGAGACAGTGAAGGTGAAATTACTTATGAAGGGCAGTCTAATGGCAGAGCCATTAAAGAAGGTAAATATTATCTTAGTTAATAATATGGTTACTTATAGAGGTATCTCCAAAATGGTACTGGACACAAAATTCAGTGTAGGATTTAATTAACAATACTGACACTTAAAGCAAAAGAGTTTGTAGAAACACATGCAAGACCTGAGTAAACTTACTTGTTTATGCAAAGGAATGGCTACTACATGTACATGGTTTAGATTACTATTACTGATTGTGAATGAGAAATTGTAATGTATAATGTGATTACATAACCAACTAAATCAGCTCACATGAACTGACTGTACCCAATGAACACAAAGTTAATTCTTTTTGAAGTTTATCAGCTACTATTGACCTATAGTATGTGAGTATATAAGTGCTAGTATAAAAATACATTCAATTTTCCTTAATTGAATGTGGCTGTTGAAATTGTGTTTCTCAAGTGCATGTAGTAATTTTATATTGTTTGTTCTCTATTAACCAAATATATGATATAAGGACATGTACCCTATTCACATGCACACACTATAAGAATTTACAGAACTGTTCCTTTCTTGTGCAGGTTGATGATGTCCAATCTTTACAGTTCACCTCATTTCAATTACCAGATCTACCCATACCTACTACCTCCCCCAATGTACTGTGTGACGGTCACTTGGTGTACGTGTTTGGAGGAAAATGTGTGGATATCAAAGATGTAGACAAAGTACAAGTCTTTAACTTGGAGGAACTCACTTGGACCATTCTCCCACAACCAACACCTCAGATCTGTTGCCAAGGAGAAATCATTGATAATCAAATAACATTGATTGGAGGATGGGAATCAGAATCACGTCAAGTTACTAATAAGCTGAGCACCTTGGTGGATAACACTTGGAGAGCAGTATTCCCACCAATGCCCACAAAACGAGCCAGACCAGCAACACTCTATAAAGATGGCATACTCATTGTGGCTGGTGGACTTAGTCACAATGATTCAACATTACAGAGCATAGATGTCATGCGTATCACTACAAAGCAGTGGTCTACACTAGACAACTTTGCACTTCCTAGACCATTACAAAACCATCAACTCATTTCATGTGAAGATGCAGTTTACATCTGCAATGGAGGCTATGTTCCTGAGCATCGGAAAGGGAAACACAGATGTACATCACTAAAGTCTACCTGGAAGATGAGTTGGGATATCCTCAATGAAGCAGTACTCAGTGATCACCCAGTGGAAGGAAGACAGTGGATAGAGTTACCATGTCAGACACCATTTTCTCTTTCATCCACATTTTCCAGCCCACACTCACTCTTCACTGTTGGTGGTATGGACAGTGAAGACCATCCTCAATCAGCCGTTCACATTTATTCTCCATCTCAAAGTATGTGGGTGTCACTTGGTCAGTTGAAGGTACCTCGTATAAGATCAGGTACTGTACAGCTAGGTGAAAGAGCTTTCTTGGTAGTTGGAGGACGTAATCATCGTTTTACTCGTGACAAAGATACAATCTTGTCTTCTGTAGAGTTTGTATATTTTTTGTAATTCTTTTTTCTATATATGTTTGCATGTTTTGCTATAGAATATATGTATGTTCTTCATTGTTAATTTTTATGTATATACATGTGGTCAAGGGTTATTTAGAAATATAAAACTCTAACTGATGATGCACATTTACGATCATAATGTATTTAGCTGTAAGTAACTTTGTTTGTTATCCATCATTAATATTGAATTTAATATATATATAATTTGTGAAAGCCATTATTGAAGTAAACACGTGCACGTGGAGGAAAGGAAGGCCAAGAGTAGAGGAATGCAAATTAAACTAGCTGCAGATTAATTGTCCCTTATATACTATATATCTTATAGTATATATCAGATCAGAATAAATTCGATATAATTTATACATATATCACAGAGAAGATTACATATATTATGTATGTATATTTACTAATAAGTTTACTATATATATATAAATGTAGAAAATACTGCTACAGTACTTTTTAGGTCAGCTATCGGACCGGACATTATAAAATCCAGTTTGGACAACCAACCCAAAAAGTACTGTATACATTATATACATAACCTTGTTGACCAACTCTACTTTATATATACAGTTCATGTTAATATATATATATATATACACCTCCTATTAGTTCATGAACTGTATTATAGTGATATCATGATCAGTGCACAAAGTTGGACTAAGAAAAGACAATGTAATTAATTAAGACACTGGCAATGCAGACAACCTGAAACACGTTTCACATAAACAACTAGTCGATATGTATACTAGTTGGATGTAATAAACTTTCATAAAACATATTCAAAATCATTTATATGTCAAAAATTAAATGTTAGGTCAATTCTTTGATACTTTGTAAAGCTACTTTTAATAAGTCCACCTCAGATTGATTCAGTACATTATGAAACTCTTCTTTTTCTAAATACACAATAAATTGAGAAATATACTGTCACAATGTTTTGAAAGGTCTATATATAAAACATGACTTATTCATTACCTTAAATTTCAAGTACATTGTATCTCCCATAAAACTGACAACTAAAGGTTTGACAGATTCATAAGCAGACAGGAATATCTGTGAAACAAAATGGCCATCTTGAACAACTTAAGAATTTCACTTGACTATTTAATTCAGTTGGGAAAATTAAGGAAGCATGTAATACGTACAGTGTTCAATTGCTTCGTAATGTTTAATTAAAAGATACGTATTTTGATTAACGTACAAGGCCTAATTTCAAAATCTTTGATCAACTCACAAGCTACAGATATATGTATACGTACAACACACATGTACATATATATATATATATATATGTATATTTGTTGGGCAACCTTTTGGTGAGCCCATATTGAATGGTATATTTAAGTACACATAAAGTACGCAAACCTCTTGATCAGACTTGATACACGACTATATATCAGATCACAAATGCCGTAATTATAAATACGTACTTCTAAACTATTTTTTATGTACACACTATTAAAACACAATCTATATACTATATTCTCTCTGTCAAAAAAATCAAACACTTTCTTCTCTCTCTTTTCAATGTACAGTATCTACACATACAAGTACCTACCCTCATACTGCACTGCCAAGTCCAGTGTCTTCAATAAGGACAGCACATTTGAGGTTAATTAGACAAAATGAGTATAAGTCAGTCACACTATATGCATACAGGATTATTCAATGATTACTTAAGCACCAACGAACAAATTAATTGAGAACATAATATATGGAAGCTTTGGTCATCAAGAGAAAGCATGATATGTACTCTAAAGAGAGAGGTAGTGTACCAGGTCCCTTGCAAGGACTGCAAGAAGGCCTGTATAGGTGAGACGATCTCTTTAGTTGGGACTTGGTACACTATCCCTTTCTTTTTATTATTCTCTGGAGTATATATACACATCATGCAGAATACTTCTTTCTTTTCGTTTATTTCTCTTTTATTTTCCTCCTTTTTCCCCTTTTTTCTTTTTCGTTTTACTTTCTTCCTTTTCCCCTTTTTTCCTTTTTCGTTTTATTTTCCTCCTTTCTTTTTTAAGAGGAATTATGGAAAAAGATAATCAACAACTGTCTACGTTTCAATGATTCACTGAGCCTTTAATTGTTTTATAGCATTAATGACTTAACAGTGCAAGCCGTTTTCAACTACACATCTTTGCATCAAACTCAAACAAACTGCATGTACAGTTTATACGATCACAATTTGAATTACATAACTGATAACCGTATATTGCTTTGGTTTTCCTTTTTAAACATGAAAGATAAAACCGTGCACACAATCTGAAGCTCTGTAGTTAATTAGTCAAATAAAATATTTCGTGCGCTTTTCTTAGTACAACAGTTAAATGTTTTGCTGTGGACAGACACATTTTTTGCACAATCTCCTACTCAAAATGGCCGTCCGTATAGCAATTGGTGTTATACGTGTTCCAAAGTTTTAAATAATTGGACAAGATGCTAGAATGTGGTACATACCTTACCAATCTGACAGTTTGTTGCACTCCTTTATGAACGCATAGAACTTATCAGTGTGCACTGGACATTAATCGTCTTGAATGATAAAATTGACCAAGAAAGTGACAAATATAGTTAATATGTACTGTAGACTACTTCATAGTTATATGGGAATCATTCATGCTCTTAATAAAGTTCACTTGTACTTTTAAAGTTTAAATTATGACATTGTACTACCAGCTAAGTTAGTGTTCTAATTGTTCAGTTGCAGGCTGAATTGATTGCATGGATTGCAGCTGTTGCTATGGCAATTAATCTTTGTTATTTAGATGTAACCATGGTAATTTGTAATTGGTTGGTTGTACGAAATTTTTGTTCTTAAATGTCAGGCATGTTTTCCTCAAGTCTGTCTAGATCTAGACTGATTAGAATAGTTCTTAAAGTTGTCTATATCAGTCCAGGCCATGTACATTTTCAGCATGTTTATATACTATACTTTTAGTTTCATTTTTTGTTTCCATAACACTATATAGCTATATAATAGTTTTAAATTTTTGTGTTTTAAAGTGATGAAGGAAGCTTATAAGGTAATGTTTGGTTAATTAATCAAAGGAATCCCAAACTTATTTTTCATACAGTTTGGCTTTAGTCTATAGCTCATGCCATGCAAACCAGAAATGTGGCAGTGCTCAGCTGGAGAGCTCCTTGGCCATATACAAGCCATTTAATAGGTTAGCAATTTGTTTAAAGTATCTCTATGCCAGGTATCTGGCTGTTCCTATTTATATGTAGCTAGCTGCTTGGGTTTCATAGTGATCCTTGTTCCAATTTTAGTTTAAAGTAATTATAAAGCCCTGGGGCCTGGTACCTTTTAGTTTAAATTAGGCCGCAACCGCAATCAAGTTAGCTAAATATTAAATATTATTAAATTAGGGCATGATCAGTTTGTATTCTTTGTGTGATAATCATTTCAGATTATATATTTGTGATTGACTATTCCCTAACTTTGTTAGAATGTTTTAGTCCAGATTATTGTTATGAATATGAACAGTTATGGGGAATAAATAAAAGAATAATGGCAAAGCATTTTAGTAATTGTCCTATAACAGGGAATGATATTTTGTTACAATAGGCACAGTTCAATAAAAACTTTTCAGAATAGAAGCAAAATAATTGCCGTTGGATCAAACCAATTATTGACCAATTGGCCATCAGACCTGGTTTAATAGCTAATTATAAAAAATACAATACTACGTATTGTGAGAAGAATGAAACCATATGTGTGTAGCTGTACTAGCGCTGTATATACCACTTTCTGTATGATTAGCCCTTACCTTGTGTCGCTGTTATCCCTTTTTCGTGCTAACTTCATTCGAATAAAATGTTTCTATTATGACAGAATAAAGGGTCATTGCTACGTTGTTATATGATAAACTGGTTAATGAGCTTCGCGTAGCAGCGTGAAACAATTGATGAATTATTTCAGAACGTTTCGGTCCGCGGTCTTCCTCTGTTTCACGCTGCTACGCGAAGCTCATTAACCAGTTTATCCTGTTTCGATATTATGTTCCGCTAAACACGTGACAGGAAAGCTGCTAACGTGGCCAGTCATGGGAACGTACTTTTCTAGTCTCCAACTTCGTGAAGAGCTAGGAAGAGGTGCTTTCGGTGTAGTTCAGAAGGGAAAGTTCCAGGGAAGAGTGATCGCCGCTAAGAGAATTCACAAACTACTCTTAGACTCTGCAAGACTTTCAGAAGAACAGTTTGAAAAGATTCAAGCTGACTTTGAAAGAGAATGCGAATTGCTACAGAAGGCCAAACACGTAAATATAGTCGAATTCATCGGAGTTTCCCGTTACGAGGGTCAATCTGTTTTAGTAATGGAACTCATGGAACAATCGTTGGAGAAGTTCTTGAATACAAATAAAGGACGCGTTACTGTCACCAAACAGATGAATATCTGTGTCCAGATCGCTTCCGGTCTAATGTTCCTTCACCAGTTCGACCCTCAGATCCTACATCGAGACCTTCGACCAGCCAACATTCTAGTTAACATCGACTGTCGTGTCGTGAAAATCAGTGATCTTGGACAAGCTAAATTCAGACCAACTGATGTGAAGTATCTTACAACACAAGCTCCAGGTTGTATTCCATACATGCCACCCGAATCACTGGTTGATCAGAATGCAAAATTCACATCGAAAGGAGATGTCTTCTCCTTTGGTGTAGTGATGCTGGAGGCGGGCACTCAGGACCCGCCCACTTCTGGATTTAAAAAGATTGGAGCTTTCCCAGAGATTGAGAGAAGAGCTAAAGATCTGTCAAAGTTACCTAATGACCACCAACTGAAGTCACTTATCCTTCAATGTCTCAGAGACAACCCAGAGGAGAGACCAGACATTGAGATGGTAAAGGTGAAATTACTGAGTTTACTTATGAAGTATGGTCTAAAAGCAGAGCCACTAAAGAAGGTAAGTATTATTATTATGGTTAATTACTCCAATTTGAAAGTAAAGTACTTATAAAGGGACTATGTCCAGATAACTGAAACGACTGGATATGTGAAGCAAAAGAAACGCCGCCTTGATCGAGATTTTCAAGCGAGGAACGAGTAGTGTTTTGTAGTATTTCGTCGAGTGGTTAGTTAGCTTGGTCTTTAAAGTACCACAACTACAATTCCTTTTCAAGGAGATATTGCTACAGATATCCATTGTCGTAAACTCGTACACGCTATTAAACGATGGACGTTAATTAGAAACCGAATCTAAGGCTGGATAATCCAAGCGGCTGGGTACTCGAGGTCCGGATAAGCGAGGGTCCACTGTACTTATAAAGGGAGGTATAACCATTTCCAAAATGATACTCGGGATACAAATAGTGATACTTAAAGCAAAAGAGTTAATTAGTAGAAACACACTTGTTAATGCAAAGGAATGGCTTACTACATGTACCAAGGTTTAGTCTGTCAGTTTAGTGAATGAAAAATTTTAATGTGATTACATAAACAACTGAATCAGCTCATGAACTGACTGTACCCACTGAACACAAAGTTATTTGTATTTGAAGTTCATCAGCTACCATTGAACCTATAGTATACTATATGTGAGTATAAAAAATATATAAGTGCATGCTAGTAAAAAATACATTTAATTTTCCTTAATTGAATTTGGCTGTTAAAATTGTGTTTCTCAAGTGCATGTATATAATGGTAGTCATTTTATATTGTTGTTTGTTCTCTATTAACCAAATGATGTATACCCTATTCACATGCACACACTATAACAATTTACAGAACTCTTCCTTTCTTGTGCAGGTTGGTGATGTCCAATCTTTACGGTTGACCTCATTTCAATTACCAGATCTACCCATACCTACTACCTCCCCCAATGTACTGTGCGACGGTCACTTGGTGTACGTGTTTGGAGGAAGATGTGCGGATATCAAAGATGAAGACAAAGTACAAGTGTTTAACTTGGAGGAACTCACTTGGACCATTCTCCCACAACCAACACCTCAGATCTGTTGCCAAGGAGTAATCTTTAATGATCTAATAACATTGATTGGAGGATGGGAATCAGGATCACATCGAGTTACTAATAAGCTGAGCACCTTGGTGGATAACACTTGGAGAGCAGTATTCCCACCAATGCCCACAAAACGAATCAGACCAGCAACACTCTATAAAGATGACATACTCATTGTGGCTGGTGGACATACTCAGGATGATACAACATTACAGAGCATAGATGTCATGCGTGTTACTACAAAGCAGTGGTCTACACTAGTCAACGTTACACTTCCTAGACCATTATATAGCCATCAAGTCTTTTCATGTGGAGATGCAGTTTACATCTGCAATGGAGGCTACATTCCTGAACATCAGAGAGGGAAAGACTTATATACACCATTACAGTCTACCTGGAAGATGAGTTGGGATATCCTCAATAAAGCAGTACTCAGTGATCACCCAGTGGTAGGAAGACAGTGGATGGAGTTACCATGTCAGACACCATTTGATGCTTCATCCTCATTTTCCAGCCCACACTCACTCTTTACTGTTGGTGGTGCAGACAGTGAATACCATCCTCAATCAGCTGTTCACATTTATTCTCCATCTCAAAGCAAGTGGGTGTCAATTGGTCAGTTAAAGGTACCTCGTATGTTATCAGGTACTGTACAGCTAGGTGAAAGAGCTTTCTTGGTAGTTGGAGGACTTAATCATCATCTTACTGTTAACAAAGATACATTCTTGTCTTCTGTAGAGTTTGTATATTTTTTGTAATTCTTTTTACTATATATGTTTGCATGTTTTGCTATAGAATATATATATTCTTCATTGTTAACTGTAAGTAACTTTGTTTTGTTATCCATGCATTATTTAATTTAACAATTTGTGGAAGCCATTTTTAAAGTAAACACGTGCACGTGGAAGAAAGGAAAGGCCAAGAGTAGAGGAAGGCAAATTAAACTAGCTGCAGATCAAATAACCTTATACTAGGTCCAGTGGCATCTCATTGTAAATATCAGATCAGAATATTTCGATAAAATATATATATCACAGAGAAGATTATACATATACGTATGTATATATTAACTAATAAGTTTACTATAAATGCAGAAAATATATATTGCTAATACAGTACTTTTTAGGTCAGTTATTGGACCGGACATTGCAAAATCTAGTCTGGACAACCAACCCAAAAAGTACTGTATTACTTATAACCAACTCTCCTTATGTATATAATAGTTCATGTTTTATATATCATGCATGATCAAAGTTGGACTAAGAAAAGATAATGTAATTAAGACAATGGCAATGCAGATAACCTGAAACACGTTTCACATAAACAACTAGTCGATATTATGTATACTAGTTGGATGTAATAATTTCCATAAAACACATTCAAAATCAATATATATGTCAAATATTAAATGTCAGGTCAATTCTTTGATACTTTGTAAAGCTCCTTTTAATAAGTCCACTTCAGATTGATTCAGTACATTATGAAACTGTTCAGGATTTTTCTAAATACACACAACAAAATTGAGGAAGTAGGTAAATACTGTCCCAATGTTTTAAAAGGTCTATAGAGAACATGACTTATAATTATATTCATTACCTTAAATTTCAAGTACATAGTATCTCCCATAAAACTGACAACTAAAGTTTTGACAGATTCATAAGCGGACAGGAATATCTGTGAAACAAAATGACCATCTTGAACAGCTTAAAAATTTCACTTGACTATAAAATTTAGTTGGGAAAATTGAGGAAGCATGCATGTAATAACAGTGTTCAATTGCTAAGTTTCCTTCGTAATGTTTAATGAAAATATATTTTGATTAATGTACAAGGCCTAATTACAACCAATGTAGGAATAAACAAGACTTGTTGCTGTTCTGACCTTTAGAGCTATGGCTGCTTGATACTGACTGCTGACATGCTTCACATTTCCCATCACAAAGAGCAGCAATGGAATTACATTTAACTGTAGACATGTACAATATACATACAATCACAGTATATATACCACTGTAGGAGATGTGAGTGTGAACAGGGGAGATGATGAGGACAATATTCCTTACAATTCCTTAACTCTATAGGCAGTACTATAATTTATTGATGGGAAGTCATGGGAGTATAAAATCCATATACACCTAATAAAGAGTCGTGGTATGAGTGATAGACTGTCACTTTTTATTGTTATTTTGGTGGGACTTTCAGGATGGCTCTGCTAACGTCTGGTTGTTTTTGCTTAAACGCTGACAACTTCATAGAATGCTCTTGCCCTGACTACTCCAACTGTCATAAATGTAAGGAGAATTGTCCACCTCCAAGAAGAAATGTTTAGTTCAGTAGTTTAGTAGAAAGTTTATCATATTTGGGCAGACAGGATTTAAGAAGCCAATGCAGTATATAACTTCTTAAATCCTGATATATCACGGTTACAAAATTTAAACACAGGTGGTTGCCCCGGCAATGGAGTATATTGAACTGATATATAGACACAGTTCTTCAAGAGGTAGGTACAATTCAACACACTATCACAACAAATATATCTAAGTGACAAGTACTGTATATACATGTGTACATACATACAGTGCATAACATTGCTATATACATAGTGTGGGTTTACCTGAACCATCTCTTCTGCTACCATGGTATTGGAGACAGCCAACATTCCAATGACCTAGGCTGCACTCGCTTGCTGGATGTACATCGGTAGAGGTACTTCGATGGAGAAAGAGAGACAACACAGAGTTGCTCAATAACATGGTCAGAAGAAACTTGTTCAACCTCACCACTAGAAGTCTGCCTGCTAGAGTCACCTTCCTTCTCTTCCTTCTCTGCTGGCTTCAGTAGATTAATCAGACCTGTCATCAGTGGGTGCTGTACCTCTTCATAGACCACCAGATCTTTGATCATCTCACAAGCTATACAGATATATGTATACGTACAACACACATGTACATATATAGATACATGGGCAACCTTTTGGTGAGCCCGTATTTAATGGTATATTTAAGTACACATAAAGTACGCAAACCTCTTCAGATATGATACATGACTATATATAAGATCACAAATGCAGTAATTATAAATACGTACTTCTAAACTATTTTGTATGTACACACTATTAAAACACAATCTACTCTATAATCTCTGTCAAAATAATCAAACATTTTCTTCTATCTCCTTTCTAATGTACTGTATCTACACATACAAGTACCTACCCTCATACTGCACTGCCAAGTCCAGTGTCTTCAATAAGGACAGCACTGGGTCTACTATAGAAGCACTCACTACTCCCATTTGAGGCTAATGTGACAAAATGTGGATACAACCTGAGTAACTAATATAAGAGCCCATCCATACCTAAATATCTCCTAACTAAGAGCCCATTCATACCTAAATACCTCCTAACTAAGAGCCCATCCATACCTGAATATCTCTAAGAGTAGATGCAGCAAGTCTTTGTGCGTTAGTATTAGATGCTGCCATCAGTGCAATAAGTGCTTTGTAGACTTGACTCTGATAGTGAGGATTGCCCTGAAACAGTTCAAACAGCAGTCCTTGCGCCCTCTCCTGAGTGGGAGGGCTGGTGGACCTAGCCAGACACTCTGTGACAGCTCTAATGCCAGCACTCTCACAGACAAGCTCCTTTGACTGCCTTCCTGACTTGGCCACGTCCATTAGAAGTCCAAGAGCCTCCAGTTTAGCTTCTTCAGATGCCTTCTTGATACTGAGGATTTCAAGCACTGTTAATATACCACCCACTTCCAGAAATTCACTTAGAAATTTGCGACTGAAATACAAGATAAAAAGAGAATAGTTGTTCAGTTAATCAATGTGTTTGAATGTGATGTAGCACAAGATAATGAGCTGTACATACACACCATGAATCATACAATACCTCCTGTCACTTGTGGAGCAATACTTACCCACTTGTGGACGATATGAAAATTCTGATTGCTGTTAACTGTAATTTTAGACAAACGCCAAATTGATAGCTACACAAGTGAATTCAACAGTGACGTAAATCACAATATAGATTCAGTCACTTTTTAATATTACGTGTGTGAGTATAAATGCCCATATGTACTTATATACGTGTATACATATACTTATGCGCCAACTGCAGTCGCATTAGAACTCAACCTTATTCTTATCCACGCAGTCAGCCGCGCTAGAAATAGACTTGCACAATCAAAAAACTGCTGTTCTAAATCAGGCCCCGTCATTCCTTCGCACTGAGCTATGAAATCAGCTAGAATACATTCTCGAACAGATTTTGAACCCTACACGTTTTAAGTATATGGAAATTAAAATATCTGATGCTATATAATACTACATATACAGAATCATCAATACGTGGGAATGCAATCGTATATAGCCTTACTTTGTCCCATTTAGCAAAAAGGCTGCGAAGTTCATCCGCCATTTTGAATAGACAAATCACTATGGCAACCCATACATGTCAGTATTCAGTCCAAATAAAGGATCTTTGAAGTATTTATTAAATTGGTGCTAGTTAAATGATAAAATTGTGTGGGTACCATATTATACAAATAATTTATGTGTATGCAATGGTTGAGTGCAGAGTATCAATAGTATTATACAATTAGCAACAATTTCTTTAATTTTACAATTCCCTTGGACAATCACTTTAGTAATCTTCAAGTATTTCTCCGAAGCACTTCACCAAGTAATCAGCATTCTCTTTGGTAAAGACCATTGGACCTTTAAACTTCATCACATTATCAAGGATTCCATCATTTGTCATGATAATAAAGTAGTCACTCTTCAATCTAAGAAATCAACAGACTCAGTTATACCTGAACTTACAGGGGGAAGATAATTACTTTTGGTGTACTTCACATTAGACATCTAAACACTCACTTCCTGTGAAGATGAACTGCCAACTCTTTATTAGGTTCTTTGGTCACTCCATCCTTGATCATCTCTATTCCCATAAACATGCCTTGTCCCCTACACAGACATACAAAGTTCTCTTAAGTGCATATATACAGGAAATTGCACCCATCAGTAGAATGGAGTTCCATTGCAAGAAAGAAATTTTAGGAAAAGAAAGAAGATTTTTATGATCATACCTTTAAGTATTAAATTGTATCATTTGACTATGGGATATACCGCTCATAGGGTTATGTACTGTATATAGCTCTACTGTGTCTTTGATAGGCAAGGAGAGACACCGGTTCCCATTAAGTGGACTTCAGGTTTGCTTATTCAAACTCAGTGTACTCCTCGGGAGTTTTAAGTGGGCGGGGAATTTAGGAACTAATTAATATTCCTAGATCACCAGTGAAGAGGTACTCATTCCTACGTATACTAGCAGATAAACAATCTCCATACCACATATAGGCACTGTGGCTTAATGCAGTATAAGTGAAGAAACCATTTTATACACACCACCTATCATTCACTACTCACTTGTGCAAGGTGATATAAGACTTATTATTATAAGGATATAGCTATCCCACATCAGTGTGTAGTAGATAGACTGCATTGAGTGGTGATTTAAACTAACCTAACATCTCCAATGTAGTTAGGGTAGGCAGACTTGAGCTCCTTAAACTTCTCTATGAGGTAGCTACCAACTTCCAGAGCATGCTTCTGGAGATTCTCCTTTTCAATAGCTGTCAGAACAGCATCAGCTATGGCCATAGACACAGGGTTACCTCCAAACTAGAGAGAAGAGTGAGAGAACAGTTACAACAGCACCACAATCTGAAGCAGGATTACTAAAGACAACAACTGATCTAGTTCTTTGTAATATGTCAACAGACAGATGGTTTCAGACAGCACGGAGCAAAATAACTTCTCCAATGTAAGCCTTCACTCAAGTTCAAATCAGCCAATAATAATGTTACAAAATAAAATACGTATGTATACAAATTGTGTATAAAAGCAGCGTTGACATACAAATATGTCAACTCAAACCTTTTTCCCTTTACTGTGAGCTTCATCAATCAGCTTTTTGATTTCATCAGCATACAGCTGTCCGGCAGTTTCGGGGTCCCTATAGAGACCTCTGTAGCTATCTGGTGCAGGGGCCTGAACAAGGAATGGATCACATGATACTCAGTCAAGTGTACCCCGTGGAGCTAGCAGCCCCTCCAGGTCTCATTCATACCAAGATGGTGTGTTTTCCACGCCACTTTTCGGGATCATTCTGCCACTTGTAGCTACTAATCTCTATCAGAGAGGTCAGATGACCATGGTAAGCCCTACAAGCACATATGTACAGTACATATACGTGAGTGAAACTAGTAGAAATCACAGAAAATAGGCTCAAGCAAGCATTTATTGAAAAATGGCTGGTCATATATTTCTGATACGATAAAAACGTATATGGTACAATGTTTTCAATCAACCATATCTCCTTCATAAAGAAGAAAATTTCACTCAAATTCGGTTCACATATTCTCTAAGGGCCATATAGACATTTGCTAAGAAAAGTCAATTTTTTGGGTATGATACCATTTTCAGCAACTTCTACTGGCAGCTTTCACATATTATACAGATATATATGGACATACACTTAACACGCAGGCAGTGCAGCACGGTTATCAAGTACCAGTGGACAGTGTAGTTCTGGTGAATGTCTAGCTCATCTGCATTGCTCACCCTTCAAGACAAATGATTTCAGTGTGGCCAGTAGTCTCTCTTGCTATTCTTAGAGCAAGATCATTAGCTTCAGATCTGCGGCAGACCGGAACACACATACAACACAGTGACTACCCGAGCAAGATAATAACATTGCTAATGGAGTCTATGTCTTTGAGAGCCTAAAGACAGCTGTTTAATAAGTAGTTTTCAATTTCTTCAATTTAAAGAATTTCATAAACATAAGTTATTAAAATGCTAGGACCAAATGGCAATACTCCATGTATATAAGGAAAGTTGTTTAGATATATAGACATCTAAGGTTCTACCGTATGTAGTTGTTTAGATATCTAAGGTTCTATGTTGCTGTTTAGATATCTACGGTTCTAAGGTTCTATGTGGTTGTTTAGATATCTACGGTTCTATGTAGTTATTTAGATATCTAAGGTTCTATAGTGCAAATCACCATAATGAGTAATTTTTAAAGTCAAATAGGTAATAGCTAAGCTAACATCTCTAACTAAGAGCCCATCCATACCTGAATACCTCCTAACTAAGAGCCCATCCATACCTAAATATCTCCTAACTAAGAGCCCATTCATACCTGAATATCTCTAAGAGTAGATGCAGCAAGTCTTTGTGCGTTAGTATTAGATGCTGCCATCAGTGCAATAAGTGCTTTGTAGACTTGACTCTGATAGTGAGGATTGCCCTGAAACAGTTCAAACAGCAGTCCTTGCGCCCTCTCCTGAGTGGGAGGGCTGGTGGACCTAGCCAGACACTCTGTGACAGCTCTAAAGCCAGCACTCTCACAGACAAGCTCCTTTGACTGCCTTCCTGACTTGCCAACAATTCTTACAGAAATTATAATATGTACATAGCTACCCTGCAGTGAAATACACTAATATATTCTCCATCCTGTGAAATATACTGCTCAGGAGCTCAGAAAATTAACAACTTTTCTATCGGATGAATTTATATAATATTTACAGTGGAAGTATTAAGGCATAAATGTGTATACATATATGTATATTACTCTAATAGCTAACAGCAATAATTTAGTTTCAGCATGTTTCAAATACTACGTATGGTGAGAAGAAAGAAACCATTTGTGTATAGCTATACTAGCGCTGTATATGTCACTTTATGTATGATTACCCCTTACCTTGCGTCGCTGTCATCCCCTTTTCGTGCTAACTTCATTCAAATAAAATGTTTCTATTATGTTCCGCTAAACACGTGACAGCCTCGAAATAGGGCGTTGACCGTTCTCAAAGCTGCTTACGTGGCCAGTCATGGGAACGTACTTTTCTAGTCTCCAACTTCGTGAAGAGCTAGGAAGAGGTGCTTTCGGTGTAGTTCAGAAAGGAACGTTCCAGGGAAGAGTGATCGCCGCTAAGAGAATTCACAAACTACTCTTAGACTCTGCAAGACTTTCAGAAGAACAGTTTGAAAAGATTCAAGCTGACTTTGAAAGAGAATGCGAATTGCTACAGAAGGCCAAACACGTTAATATTGTCGAATTCATCGTCGTTTCCCGCTACGAAGGTCAATCTGTTTTAGTAATGGAATTCATGGAACAATCGTTGGAGAAGTTCTTGAATACAAATAAAGGACGCGTTACTGTCACCAAACAGATGAATATCTGTGTCCAGATCGCTTCCGGTCTAATGTTTCTTCACCAGTTCGACCCTCAGATCCTACATCGAGACCTTCGACCAGCCAACATTCTAGTTAACATCGACTGCAGTGTCGTGAAAATCAGTGATCTTGGACAAGCTAAGTTCAGACCAACTGATGTGAAGTATCTTACAACACAAGCTCCAGGTTGTATTGTGTACATGCCACCAGAATCACTGGTTGATCAGAAGGCGAAATTCACATCGAAAGGAGACGTCTTCTCCTTTGGTGTAGTGATGCTGGAGGTGGGCACTCAGGACCCGCCCACTTCTGGATTTAATAAGATTGGAGCTTTACCTGAGATTGAGAGAAGAGCTGATGATCTGTCAAAGTTACCTGATGACCACCAACTGAAGCCACTTATCCTTCAATGTCTCAGAGACAACCCAGAGGAGAGACCAGACATCTCAGTGGCCACTATTAAGATCATTGAAGAGCTAATTAGGTCTGAGCCAGATGATTCAGAAGTAATTCACCTTTTACTCAGAGCTCAGAGATTGACTCAAAGAGGAGTTGGTGTACATACACAAGTAAGTCTGGATATATAATTACTGTCACTTCTGATAAGCTTGGCCCATTTACTATTCATAGATATAGTCAATATTTGTTTACAAGATATACACATTTTTTGCATAAATTTCAACCATTCACTAACAAAGTGAAGTCTCCTTGCACATACAGTTTGGATAGTGACTTTGGCCACGCTCCCAAGCAGTGTATAAGCTGTATGCTCCAGAAATAATTAACTGTACATCAGTATTGTTACTACCTTTAGTATCAGTATTGTTACTACCTTTAGCTTACTGTTACTTGTGAATGAAAAATTCTAATGTATCACATGTTATTGCATTACTCTGGCCAACCTTGTATTGAGCTAGCCATTAGGGGCACTTGAGATATTCGTTGGGCAGACGGTCTTGTTGGGCAGGTGGCAATACTTTATTAACCAACTGAATCAGGCCGCTGAACTGACTGTACCCACTGAACACAAAGTTATTTGTTTTTGAAGTTCATCAGTCACCATTGACCCTAGTATGGGAGTATATAAGTGCTAGTATAAAAACACATGATATATAAGACTGTACATGTGTACCTTGACCGTAGTGGTCTGTATTGTACATAAGTATGGAGGATCATATAATTAACTATCTATCTTTACAAAACACAAGAGAAGGTATACACTAATGAACTTTGTTTCATTCTTACAGTTACTATAGTGATTAAAAGTATCCTGCTTGCTTGTTATATATATTACTGTATCTTTAGTATTTGCACTGTACTAAAGTTGAGTTTGTCAGTGACCTATACACTTGTACATTGAGACCTTGCTTATAGAAGGTACCTGATAATGATCCATTTCTGTTATGTAGAGCAATGTGATATTTTGACCTTTCATCAGACATTGTGCAACAGAAAATGGTGGCATTAGTTTAAGTGTACCAATATACAAGTCTGTAAAGCTATCACATTAATTTCTGACTTTTGCTCTGTATGTACGTACATACGTACATATGTATACTCGATTGCATTCTTAGGGTGTTGCCATGGCAATGTACTTATTAGCCAACTGAATCAGACCACCATGCTACAGAACATTAAGTAGCTTTACCCACTAAACTCAAAGTTACTTGTTTATATCATCAATCACCATTGACCCTATAGTATAAGAGTGTTAGTGGATTACATTCATGTGATTCCCTTTAACGTGTCTGCTGTATATGTGTATTTCTTAAATACATGCATGTATGTAGTAGTGTATGTATTTAGTGTTGATATTGTAATAACCAAGTGACACAAGAACATGTACTTTATTGAAATTCACATGCACACTCTATAACAATTTACAGAACTCTTCCTTTCTTGTGCAGGTTGATGATGTCCAATCTTTACAGTTGACCTCATTTCAATTACCAGATCTACCCATACCTACATACTTCCCCAATGTACTGTGTGACGGTCACTTGGTGTACGTGTTTGGAGGAAGATGTGTGGATATCAAAGATGTAGACAAAGTACAAGTGTTTAACTTGGAGGAAGTCACTTGGACCATTCTCCCACAACCAACACCTCAGATCTGTTGCCAAGGAGAAATCATTAATAACCAAATAACATTGATTGGAGGAAGGGAATCAGAATCACTTCAGTTTACTAATAAGCTGAACACCTTGGTGGATAGCACTTGGAGAGCAGTATTCCCACCAATGCCCACAAAACGAGCCAGACCAGCAACACTCTATAAAGATGGCATACTCATTGTGGCTGGTGGATATACTCAGGATGATACAACATTACAGAGCATAGATGTCATGCGTGTCACTACAAAGCAGTGGTCTACACTAGTCAACTTTACACTTCCTAGACCATTAGAGTTACATCAACTCATTTCATGTGGAGATGCAGTTTACATCTGCAATGGAGGCTACGCTGATGAACTTGACAAAGGGAAAGACTTATATATACCACTAAAGTCTACCTGGAAGATGAGTTGGGATATCCTCAATGAAGCAGTATTCAGTGATCACCCAGTGGAAGGAAGACAGTGGATGGAGTTACCATGTCAGACACCATTTTCTTCTTCATCCTCATTTTCCAGCCCACACTCACTCTTCACTGTTGGTGGTAGAGACAGTGAAGGCCATCCTCAATCAGCTGTTCACATTTATTCTCCGTCTCAAAGCAAGTGGGTGTCACTTGGTCAGTTAAATGTACCTCGTATTACATCAGGTACTGTACAGCTAGGTGAAAGAGCTTTCTTGGCAGTTGGAGGACGTAATCATCCTGTTACTCGTAACAAAGATACATTCTTGTCTTCTGTAGAGTTTGTGTACTTTTTATAGTATTTATAATTATTGTAACAATTAATTCTTTAACTGATGTTATATGCAAAAATTAATTAATTCAAATTGTAACAAACTTTTGTGTAATTTATAAAGTGGTGATCAATGGATGCATGGTGATGTCATTCTAGTGGGAAAGTTGGTGGTAGTTGCGAGTTATACCGATTGCAACATCCACAACCCAAAAAGTGTGTACTGTATACATAAATTAACCTTGCTGACCAATTTTAGTTCATGAATTATTGTATTATATTATATTTAATTTACTAAGATAAGATAATTAAGACACTGGCAATGCAGATAACCTGAAACACGTCTAATATAAACAACTATATTAGTAATAAACTTCCATAAAAAACATTTTGTACGTCAAAAATAAATGTCAGGTCAATTCTTTGATACTTTGTAAAGCTCCTTTCACTTCAGATTGACATTATAAAACTCTTCAAGGTTTTTATAAATACACACGAAATTGAAAAAGTAAGTACGTATAATTATACTGTCACAATATTTTAATTATTATGTGGTCAATGGTAACAGTAACAATAAAACTCTATAACAAATCTAATCAATATGATGATGCACATTTACGATCATAATGTATTTAGCTGTAAGTAACTTTGCTTGTTATCCATCATTTAATTTGTGGAAGCCATTTTTAAAGTAAACACGTGCACGTGGAGGAAAGGAAAGGCCTAGAGTAGAGGAAGGCAAATTAAACTAGCTGCAGATCAAATAACCTAATTGTCCTTTATAGGCATCTTATTGTAAATATCAGATCAGAATTCGATAAAATACATAATATATATCACAGAGAAGATTGTACGTATATTAATTAACTAATAAGTTTACTATAAATGCAGAAAATACTGCTACAGTACTTTTTATGGGTCAGTTATCAGACTGGACATTGCAACATCCGGTCTGGACAACCAACCAACATCGTTGACTAACTCTCCTATAATAATAATAATAATAATGATTTTTATTAATGTGACGTGCTATTCTGAAAAAAAGATCAGTCAGAAATAGCCCAACCCATGGTGGGTTTACAAGTCACTGGGTATACATTTCCAGGGCCATGCAGGGAGGGTGTGTGTATTACAAAACCTTTATGGAACAAAAGTTAGTGAGAATGAGTGAGAGATTTACGATGAATGTACATACTGTAAATATAATTTGAGATCTTTTGATTTGGGTATGTTAGGATGAAGTGGTTTTTTTGGATACTTGGGTAAGAGTAGAAGTTAGGGGATAAAAGTGAGCATTCAGCAAAAAGATTACATCTTATATGATTGAAAGCTGGACAGGTTGTAATAAAATGAGTGGAGTCCTCTATTGCACTACAGTTACACAGCTGGCAAATCCTGCTCTCCAGATCAACCTTAGGGTGTCTCAATCTGCCCTTCTCAATTTCGAGAGGGAGGCACCCACACCTCAGGGCTGCCAGGACTCTCCTTTTATCAAAATTACCAGTCCTTATATAGTCATCAGTTGAGGGCGTTCTCTTAATGAGCCTGTAGTCAGCTAACCTGCCCCCAGATCTACTATTTTTGTCTATAGTGTCTAGTCTTAAGGTCCAATCTTGTAAGGCTAATTTATTTATAAGTTGCATTGTATGACTGAGGAAGTGTGATCTATCATACATGATGGTGTTCATGAAATTACTGGGGTTAGAAATAGCAGGATAAGGAGCATCATTGGGGGTAATTAATTTATTATTAATATTTTCGGTCACTTTGAACTTTGATCGATAACTTCCAGTCGGGACGCTATTTCTGGGCCAAACTTGGTACACCATCTAGAGTCAGTCTACTTATTATGTGAGCAAAAAAGGAAGAAGATTGAATGCTTTGCCACTGAGAACAGGCGTCCGAAATTACATGGTGTCCGAATATAGAAGCCACGCCCTAGTGATATAGAACCGAGAACTCCCTGATTGCGTACAGCAAGTTCTCTAAGAAAGGTCTTTGTAATGACGTTCGATTTGAAATTTATAGCTTTCCAGTATCATAGGGACGACTTCTGATTGCTTACTCTAAATGCTAAACCCACCTTAAGCAACATGAATTGCAGAAAGCTTCTCTCTACCAATTCCAACAACAACACGTGCACCCATGGACAGGCCATCAGTTCCAATTCCATTCAGTGTCGAGGCTACGGGAAGCGATGACGTAATAGATTACTCTCGTTTATGACAACAAGTATTTCGAGTTTAAAAACTCGTGGGGCTGCCGCCCCCCGAATTAACTCGAACTACTTGGCCGTATCGTTGGCATTTAATATATATATTCGTAATACTAACGATTGAGGACGCTTAAGTGTCCTGAACATTATAAATAGCGACAGAAAAGCTTCGTTAACTAAAGCTTCCTAAACGCCGCCATTTGCAAAACGATGTATTGATGTATAAATTAAGTATTATAAAGTATTATAATAGTTGCGTATATATGAACCTGTATTAAATATATATCGACGTATAAATAAAGTGTTATAATAGTTGCGTATCAACCCGTATTATATATATAGATATATATATATATATATCTTTCCGTAACATGAAGCCATACAACGTAATCGGCAAATGAAAACAATATAAGGGGCTGCCTGTGGCAGCCCCTAAAAATACATCACAGCAGCATTATGCAATCATTCCTATACCATTGTATTGCGAACACGTCAGCAGTTTTCGGGCAGGGGAGAATGAGACCATTGCCCTTTTTCGTGCGAACTTCATTCAAATAAATTGTTTCTATTATGTTCCGCTAAACACGTGACAGCCTCGAAATAGGGCGTTGACCGTTCTCAAAGCTGCTTACGTGGCCAGTCATGGGAACGTACTTTTCTAGTCTCCAACTTCGTGAAGAGCTAGGAAGAGGTGCTTTCGGTGTAGTTCAGAAAGGAACGTTCCAGGGAAGAGTGATCGCCGCTAAGAGAATTCACAAACTACTCTTAGACTCTGCAAGACTTTCAGAAGAACAGTTTGAAAAGATTCAAGCTGACTTTGAAAGAGAATGCGAATTGCTACAGAAGGCCAAACACGTTAATATTGTCGAATTCATCGTCGTTTCCCGCTACGAAGGTCAATCTGTTTTAGTAATGGAATTCATGGAACAATCATTGGAGAAGTTCTTGAATACAAATAAAGGACGCGTCACTGTCACCAAACAGATGAGTATCTGTGTCCAGATCGCTTCCGGTCTACTGTTTCTTCACCAGTTCGACCCTCAGATCCTGTTATGAATATGAACAGTTATGGGGAATAAATAAAAGAATAATGGCAAAGCATTTCAGTAATTGTCCTATGACAGGGAATGATATTTTGTTACAATAGGCACAGTTGAATAAGAACTTTTCAAAATAGAAGCAAAATAATTGTCGTTGGATCAAACCAATTATTGACCAATTGGCCATCAGACCTGTTTTAATAGCTAATTATAAAAAATACAATACTACGTATGGTGAGAAAAATGAAACCATATGTGTGTAGCTGTACTAGCGCTGTATATGCCACTTTCTGTATGATTAGCCCTTACATTGTGTCGCTGTCATCCCTCTTTCGTACTAACTTCATTCGAATAAAATGTTTCTATTATGACTGAATAAATGGTCATTAGGGTAGAGCGGGGTAATTTGAAATACGGGGTAATTTGGGATATTTTTCCTTAATCAGTCGGCGCTCAACGAAGAACAGCTCAAATCCCCTAACAACCTAGCACACCCAAGCCTAGTATGTGATGATCCCTACATATAAAAACTTCGGTAAAAGACACAAGCACTGCGAGGATAGCGCAACATTTGTGGAAACATGTAGCTTGTTTTGCACAATAAAATTTCACCTTGTTGGTAGTTGCCACTTGGGTCATGCCCTGAAATAGCTCACACAATCAGGAAGACTTGGTGCGAACAAAAACCGCAAAGCCATTGGCATTATTGTGCAGCACTAAATTAACTAAGCACATCTGAAAGCTGCCATTTTACAGGAAGTCAACTAATTAATTATGATTTAGCACGATAATTTTAATAATAACCGCGATAAAACCGCTAAATTTCGAATTAAGCGTGGACTGGCAATGCCTAGAACCTATGTAAGGAAAACCCAGCACGGTTCATGGTCTGGTGAGTCTCTGGCAAATGCCATTAAGGCTGTTAAGGAAGGAATGACCCAGAACATGGCTGCTAAACAATTTGGCATTCCCACCAGCACCCTCCATCGCCATTACAGAGGTAATCTGAATGCATTTATTAAAGCAACACATAGCTCATTTCATCAGTCAATTGTTGTTACAATGTGTAGGGATCAGCAAGAGCAAATCTGCTGGGCATCCAACAGTTCTGACATATGATGAGGAGAAGGAAATCGTGGCAACCTGCCAAGCCATGCAGGATCTGGGTTTTGGCCTAACACGGGAAATGGTGGCTCAGGTAATTGCAGACTATCTAGTGTTGATAAGCAGGCCCAATCCTTTCCAGAAAGGTGTGCCTGGACCTGATTGGTGGGCCCTTTTTCTCAAACGGTGGCCACAACTGAGTGAGAGAAAGCCAGAGCATCTCTCCAAGAAACGAGCTGAGGGGGTAACACGGGCTGTGGTGGATGAGTGGATTGACACTGTGCAGAAAGCGTTTGAGGAGTACAACATGATTCAGTTCAGTGGTGATGACCTGACCAAGAGACTGTGGAATGCGGATGAAACTGGTTTGTGCTTGGATGCCACATCGAAGACAGTTCTGGCACGGCGGGGCGCAAAATCAGTGTATGAGATCGGGGGAGGATCTGGTAGGGAGTACATCACTGTTCTCGGATGTGGCTCAGCAGATGGCGTGAAGCTACCACCGCTTGTCGTTTACAAAGCGAAGAATTTGTGGGCAAGGTGGACCAAAGGTGGTCCTGCAGGAGCCACATATACCGTTTCAGACAGTGGCTGGATGGAGAAAGCAAACTTTAATCAGTGGTTCGAACATTCGTTCATACCATCTGTTTCGCACCTCCTCACAGCTGGCCCCATCGTCCTCTTCCTGGATGGGCATGGCTCACACATTGATTTTGAGCTCGTAAACATAGCTCTAAAACACCGTGTGATCCTCATGTGTTTGCCTCCACATGCAAGTCACGTTCTGCAGCCACTGGATGTGACTTGCTATGGGCCTTTGAAGCAGGTGTGGCGGCAAACACTGAAGAATTTTAAGATGAAGAGTGGGGCCATGCATGTCACCAAAATTGAATTCCCAGCACTGCTGAAGGAAGTTTGGGAGAAGACCCTTCTTGCAGGTCACCTGCAAAATGGGTTCAAATGTTGTGGCCTTCACCCCCTTTCCAAAGGGGCAGTGTCAGACAGCAAGCTGACCCCAGCTCTCAGTTGCCATACAGATCCTCAGCCATCAAGTTCCAGGCCTGGCTCACGATTGAGCATTGAAGTCATGTGCAAATGCTCTCGGGGAGAACCACATCTGACACCGGTCCGACTGCACCTCAGGGATCACTTTGCCATTCTCTTGGCTCACAAGCACCCGATACACAAGAGTGATGACAAACAAAAGGTGAAACCAACTGTCTATGGTCAGGTTTTGACTTCTGACGAGGTGGTCGAGCTGTTGATGGGAGAAAAAGACAGGAAAAGTCAAAGAAAGAGGAAAGCACCTGGTGAGTAATCCTGCTATAGATACATGGTAACACTCAATGCATAATTCTTTAACTTGCACAGACACCACTGTAAAAGGAAAAGGCAAGGCCACAAAAACATCTAAGAAGCGGTCTACGGCAGCATCAAAGAGAAAGTCAGCTGCTCCCAGTGTCATTACAGTAGAAGGTATGCACTATACAATGCACATCCTCGCCATACATATATACTGGCTAAATTCATTCTCCCTTCACTTTCTTTGCAGATTCTGAGTCTGAAGATGATGGAGTATGCTGTGAGTGCAACAACACCGTCGAAGATGAACACTGGGTAGCATGCAATCAGTGCAACTTATGGTACCACCTCAGTTGCACTGATCTGGACGAAAGCCCAGGACCAGAGGACGTCTGGATATGCACATTCTGCCTGCTCTAACGTCTACATATCATGCATACATCTCATCTGATACTTGCTGTAACTTATTGCTGATCAAAAGCGCTCTAACACATATATAGTTTTCAATTGCAAATTACCCCGTCAGCCATTTCCGGCTGAAAATCATATGAAACTGTTTAGTGAAGCTGCGTTCGCCGGATCAAAACCGGGTTAAGATAATTCTTTCACAGTCTTAAAGAGTATTGTCTCCTCTTACTTCTTGGCGAAATCGATGTACTTTAGTCTTCTAGGTTTTGAGCAGTGTGACGTCATAGACACCGCGGTGAAATTATATCCCAAATTCCCCCGCTCTACCCTACTACGTTGTTATATGATAAACTGGTTAATGAGCTTCGCGTAGCAGCGTGAAACAATTGATGAATTATTTCAGAACGTTTCGGTCCGCGGTCTTCCTCTGTTTCACGCTGCTACGCGAAGCTCATTAACCAGTTTATCCTGTTTCGATATTATGTTCCGCTAAACACGTGACAGGAAAGCTGCTAACGTGGCCAGTCATGGGAACGTACTTTTCTAGTCTCCAACTTCGTGAAGAGCTAGGAAGAGGTGCTTTCGGTGTAGTTCAGAAGGGAAAGTTCCAGGGAAGAGTGATCGCCGCTAAGAGAATTCACAAACTACTCTTAGACTCTGCAAGACTTTCAGAAGAACAGTTTGAAAAGATTCAAGCTGACTTTGAAAGAGAATGTGAATTGCTACAGAAGGCCAAACACGTAAATATAGTCGAATTCATCGGAGTTTCCCGTTACGAAGGTCAATCTGTTTTAATAATGGAACTCATGGAACAATCGTTGGAGAAGTTCTTGAATACAAATAAAGGACGCGTTACTGTCACCAAACAGATGAGTATCTGTGTCCAGATCGCTTCCGGTCTACTGTTCCTTCACCAGTTCGACCCTCAGATCCTACATCGAGACCTTCGACCAGCCAACATTCTAGTTAACATCGACTGTCGTGTCGTGAAAATCAGTGATCTTGGACAAGCTAAGTTCAGACCAACTGATGTGAAGTATCTTACAACGCAAGCTCCAGGTTGCATTCCATACATGCCACCCGAATCACTGGTTGAACAGAAGGCGAAATTCACATCGAAAGGAGACGTCTTCTCCTTTGGTGTAGTGATGCTGGAGGTGGGCACTCAGGACCCGCCCACTTCTGGATTTAAAAAGATTGGAGCTTTCCCAGAGATTGAGAGAAGAGCTAAAGATCTGTCAAAGTTACCTGATGACCACCAACTGAAGTCACTTATCCTTCAATGTCTCAGAGACAACCCAGAGGAGAGACCAGACATTGAGATGGTAAAGGTGAAATTACTGAGTTTACTTATAAAGTATGGTCTAACAGCAGAGCCACTAAAGAAGGTAAATATTATTATTATAGTATGGTTAATTACTCCAATTTGAAAGTAAAGTACTTATAAAGGGACTATGTCCAGATAACTGAAACGACTGGATATGTGAAGCAAAAGAAACGCCGCCTTGATCGAGATTTTCAAGCGAGGAACGAGTAGTATTTTGGTTGATTTCGTCGAGTCGTTAGTTAGCTTGGTCTTTAAAGTACCACAACTACAATTCCTTTTCAAGGAGATATCGCTACAGATAGCCATTGTTGTAAACTCGTACACGCTATTAAACGATGGACGTTAATTAGAAACCGAATCTAAGGCTGGATAATCCAAGCGGCTGGGTACTCGAGGTCCGGATAAGCGAGGGTCCACTGTACTTATAAAGGGAGGTATAACCATTTCCAAAATGATACTCGGGATACAAATACTGATACTTAAAGTAAAAGAGTTAATTAGTAGAAACACACTTGTTAATGCAAAGGAATGGCTTACTACATGTACAAAGGTTTAGTCTGTCAGTTTAGTGAATGAAAAATTTTAATGTGATTACATAAACAACTGAATCAGCTCATGAACTGACTGTACCCACTGAACACAAAGTTAATTCTTTTTGAAGTTCATCAGCTACCATTGACCCTATAGTATACTATATGTGAGTATAAAAAATATATAAGTGCATGCTAGTAAAAAATACATTTAATTTTCCTTAATTGAATTTGGCTGTTAAAATTGTGTTTCTCAAGTGCATGTATATAATGATAATATTATATTTTTATATTGTTGTTTGTTCTCTATTAACCAAATGGTAAGACCGTGTACCCTATTCACATGCACACTCTATAACAATTTACAGAACTCTTCCTTTCTTGTGCAGGTTGGTGATGTCCAATCTTTACGGTTGACCTCATTTCAATTACCAGATCTACCCATACCTACTACCTCCCCCAATGTACTGTGCGACGGTCACTTGGTGTACGTGTTTGGAGGAAGATGTGCGGATATCAAAGATGAAGACAAAGTACAAGTGTTTAACTTGGAGGAACTCACTTGGACCATTCTCCCACAACCAACACCTCAGATCTGTTGCCAAGGAGTAATCATTAATAATCTAATAACATTGATTGGAGGATGGGAATCAGGATCACATCGAGTTACTAATAAGCTGAGCACCTTGGTGGATAACACTTGGAGAGCAGTATTCCCACCAATGCCCACAAAACGAATCAGACCAGCAACACTCTATAAAGATGACATACTCATTGTGGCTGGTGGACATACTCAGGATGATATAACATTACAGAGCATAGATGTCATGCGTGTTACTACAAAGCAGTGGTCTACACTAGACAACGTTACACTTCCTAGACCATTATATAGCCATCAAGTCTTTTCATGTGGAGATGCAGTTTACATCTGCAATGGAGGCTACATTCCTGAACATCAGAGAGGGAAAGACTTATATACACCACTACAGTGTACCTGGAAGATGAGTTGGGATATCCTCAATAAAGCAGTACTCAGTGATCACCCCGTGGTAGGAAGACAGTGGATGGAGTTACCATGTCAGACACCATTTGATGCTTCATCCTCATTTTCCAGCCCACACTCACTCTTTACTGTTGGTGGTGCAGACAGTGAATACCATCCTCAATCAGCTGTTCACATTTATTCTCTATCTCAAAGCAAGTGGGTGTCAATTGGTCAGTTGAAGGTACCTCGTATGTTATCAGGTACTGTACAGCTAGGTGAAAGAGCTTTCTTGGTAGTTGGAGGACTTAATCATCATCTTACTGTTAACAAAGATACATTCTTGTCTTCTGTAGAGTTTGTATATTTTTTGTAATTCTTTTTACTATATATGTTTGCATGTTTTGCTATAGAATATATATATTCTTCATTGTTAACTGTAAGTAACTTTGTTTTGTTATCCATTATTTAATTTAACAATTTGTGGAAGCCATTTTTAAAGTAAACACGTGCACGTGGAAGAAAGGAAAGGCCAAGAGTAGAGGAAGGCAAATTAAACTAGCTGCAGATCAAATAACCTTATACTAGGTCCAGTGGCATCTCATTGTAAATATCAGATCAGAATATTTCGATAAAATATATATATCACAGAGAAGATTATACATATATGTATATATTAACTAATAAGTTTACTATAAATGCAGAAAATATATATTGCTAATACAGTATACGTACTTTTTAGGTCAGTTATTGGACCGGACATTGCAAAATCCAGTTTGGACAACCAAGCCAAAAAGTATTATTTATAATCAACTCTCCTTATGTACATAATAGTTCATGTTTTATATATCATGCATGATATGCCAAGGATTCACAGAAAATCAAGATAAAGAAAAAGACAAAGACTCCCAGGATCACTGATGAAGGGTGGAATTCCCAGAAACGGCTGTCTGACCCAGTGGAGAAGAAGATGAAAGAAGGGAAAAGAAGGAAGAAAAGACTCCTGTATCTTCATCTAAAGCTCTCTTTAGGTTTAGTTCCCCTATAGGCTCTTTTTACAGAATAGGCATATAGCATGTAGGAAAATGGTATCTTAGATTTTTCATGATCAAAGTTGGACTAAGAAAAGATAATGTAATTAAGACAATGGCAATGCAGATAACCTGAAACAGGTTTCACATAAACAACTAGTCAATATTATGTATACTAGTTGGATGTAATAATTTCCATAAAACACATTCAAAATCAATATATATGTCAAAAATTAAATGTCAGGTCAATTCTTTGATACTTTGTAAAGCTCCTTTTAATAAGTCCACTTCAGATTGATTCAGTACATTATGAAACTGTTCAGGATTTTTCTAAATACACACAACAAAATTGAGGAAGTAGGTAAATACTGTCCCAATGTTTTAAAAGGTCTATAGAGAACATGACTTATAATTATATTCATTACCTTAAATTTCAAGTACATAGTATCTCCCATAAAACTGACAACTAAAGTTTTGACAGATTCATAAGCGGACAGGAATATCTGTGAAACAAAATGACCATCTTGAACAACTTAAAAATTTCACTTGACTATAAAATTTAGTTGGGAAAATTGAGGAAGCATGCATGTAATAACAGTGTTCAATTGCTAAGTTTCCTTCGTAATGTTTAATGAAAAGACATTTTGATTAATGTAAAAGGCCTAATTACAACCAATGTAGGAATGAACAAGACCTGTTGCTGTTCTGACCTTTAGAGCTATGGCTGCTTGATACTGACTGCTGACATGCTTCACATTTCCCATCACAAAGAGCAGCAATGGAATTACATTTAACTGTAGACATGTACAATATACATACAATCACAGTATATATACCACTGTAGGAGATGTGAGTGTGAACAGGGGAGATGATGAGGACAATATTCCTTACAATTCCTTAACTCTATAGGCAGTACTATAATTTATTGATGGGAAGTCATGGGAGTATAAAATCCATACACACCTAATAAAGAGCCGTGGTATGAGTGATAGACTGTCACTTTTTATCGTTATTTTGGTGGGACTTTCAGGATGGCTCTGCTAGCGTCTGGTTGTTTTTACTTAAACGCTGACAACTTCATAGAATGCTCTTGCCCTGACTACTCCAACTGTCATAAATGTAAGGAGAATTGTCCACCTCCAAGAAGAAATGTTTAGTTTAGTAGTTTAGTAGAAAGTTTATCATATTTGGGCAGACAGGATTTAAGAAGCCGATGCAGTATATAACTTCTTAAATCCTGTTATATCACGGTTACAAAATTTAAACACAGGTGGTTGCCCTGGCAATGGAGTATATTGAACTAATATATAGACACAGTTCTTCAAGAGGTAGGTACAATTCAACACATTATCACAACAAATATATCTAAGTGACAAGTACTGTACATACGTACAGTGCATAAAATTGCCATATATATACATAGTGTGGGTTTACCTGAACCATTTCTTCTGCTACCATGGCATTGGAGACAGCCAACATTCCAATGACCTTGGCTGCACTTGCTTGCTGGATGTACATCGGTAGAGGTACTACGATGGAGGAAGAGAAACAACACAGAGTTGCTCAATAACATGGCAGAAGAAGCTTGTTCAACCTCACCACTAGAAGTCTGCCTGCTAGAGTCACCTTCCTTCTCTTCCTTCTCTGCTGGCTTCAGTAGATTAATCAGACCTGTCATCAGTGGGTGCTGTACCTCTTCATAGACCACCAGATCTTTGATCAACTCACAAGCTACAGATATATGTATACGTACAACACACATGTACATATACAGATACACGTATATGTGTGTTGGCAACTTTTTGGTGAGCCCATATTTAATGGTATATAAGTACACATAAAGTGACTGTAAGCAAACCTCTTGATCAGACATGATACACGACTATATATCAGATCACAAATGCAGTTATTATAAATACGTACTTCTAAACTATTTTGTGTTTTGTATGTACACACTATTTAAACACAATATACTCTACAATCTCTGTCAAAATAATCAAACACTTTCTTCTATCTCCTTTCTAATGTACTGTATCTACACATACAAGTACTAACCCTCATACTGCACTGCCAAGTCCAGTGTCTTCAATAAGGACAGCACTGGGTCTACTATAGAAGCACTCACTACTCCCATTTGAGGCTATATAATGTGACAAAATGTGGATACAACCTGAGCCCATCCTAAATCCATACCTGAATACCTCCTAACTAAGACCCCATCTATACCTGAATATCTCCTAACTAAGACCCCATCTATACCTATATACCTCCTAACTAAGACCCCATCTATACCTGAATATCTCCTAACTAAGAGCCCATCCATACCTGAATACCTCCTAACTAAGAGCCCATCCATACCTATATACCTCCTAACTAAGACCCCATCCATACCTAAATACCTCCTAACTAAGAGCCCATCTATACCTATATACCTCCTAACTAAGAGCCCATCCATACCTGAATATCTCCTAACTAAGACCCCATCTATACCTATATACCTCCTAACTAAGACCCCATCCATACCTAAATACCTCCTAACTAAGACCCCATCCATACCTATATACCTCCTAACTAAGACCCCATCCATACCTGAATATCTCCTAACTAAGACCCCATCCATACCTGAATATCTCCTAACTAAGACCCCATCCATACCTAAATATCTCCTAACTAAGACCCCATCTATACCTATATACCCCCTAACTAAGACCCCATCCATACCTGAATATCTCCTAACTAAGACCCCATCTATACCTATATACCCCCTAACTAAGACCCCATTCATACCTGAATATCTCCTAACTAAGACCCCATCCATACCTGAATATCTCCTAACTAAGACCCCATCCATACCTGAATATCTCCTAACTAAGACCCCATCCATACCTAAATATCTCCTAACTAAGACCCCATCTATACCTATATACCCCCTAACTAAGACCCCATCCATACCTGAATATCTCCTAACTAAGACCCCATCTATACCTATATACCCCCTAACTAAGACCCCATCCATACCTGAATATCTCCTAACTAAGACCCCATCCATACCTGAATATCTCCTAACTAAGACCCCATCCATACCTAAATATCTCCTAACTAAGACCCCATCTATACCTATATACCTCCTAACTAAGACCCCATCCATACCTATATACCTCCTAACTAAGACCCCATCCATACCTATATACCTCCTAACTAAGACCCCATCTATACCTATATACCTCCTAACTAAGAGCCCATCCAGTGATATTTACCCCAAAGAACTTATTCTTAAAAAGACAAATACCAGCCCTAAAAAATCCCCCTTTTTAGACTTAGATATAACCATTACTAACAATCAATTTATCACTAAAGTATATGATAAGCGAGAGGACTTTAACTTTAATATAGTAAATTTCCCCCATTTAGATAGTAATATTCCTAATACCCCAGCCTATGGTGTCTTTATTTCACAACTAATTAGGTATTCTAGAATATGTAGTGACTTCTCCAGTTTTCAGGCTAAAAGTTTGCAGTTATGCAGTAGGCTTATTAAGCAGGGTTACAAATACTTTAAGCTAAAGTCAACCTTTAAAACCTTCCTATCCCGGCAGCCTCTAGTTAGAATCAAGTATAAGCAAAAAGTAGCTAGTATGCTTAAGGACTGTCTTGTGTTACCCCATATTGTGTTACCCCACCTCCAAAGAAATGTTACTACTAGAAGACCTAAGGGTAGACTTACGTAATATGTCCTACTTGTGTCTATAGTTATGCTGAGTCTGTTTTACCTGTACAAGCAAGATTACTAATAGATTTATAATTAATTCATAAAAGTTAATTGGACCTACATTCCTTTCATAAAATTAAATTTCATCATGTGTCTTAGTTAACACCTTATTTAACTTTTGGCGCCAAAATAGTGTATATAAGGCCCCTAGATTTAGCATAGTGAGCCAAGGATTCACAGAAGATCAAGATAAAGAAAAAGACAAAGACTCCCAGGATCACTGATGAAGGGTGGAATTCCCAGAAACGGCTGTCTGACCCAGTGGAGAAGAAGATGAAAGACGGGAAAAGAAGGAAGAAAAGACTACTGTATCTTCATCTAAAGCTCTCTTTAGGTTTAGTTCCCCTATAGGCTCTTTTTACAGAATAGGCATATAGCATGTAGGAAAATGGTATCTTAGATTTTTCATCCATACCTATTTACCTCCTAACTAAGAGCCCATCCATACCTGAATATCTCCTAACTAAGACCCCATCCATACCTATATACCTCCTAACTAAGACCCCATCCATACCTAAATACCTCCTAACTAAGACCCCATCCATACCTATATACCTCCTAACTAAGACCCCATCCATACCTGAATATCTCCTAACTAAGACCCCATCCATACCTGAATATCTCCTAACTAAGACCCCATCCATACCTGAATATCTCCTAACTAAGACCCCATCTATACCTATATACCCCCTAACTAAGACCCCATCCATACCTGAATATCTCCTAACTAAGACCCCATCCATACCTGAATATCTCCTAACTAAGACCCCATCCATACCTAAATATCTCCTAACTAAGACCCCATCTATACCTATATACCTCCTAACTAAGACCCCATCCATACCTATATACCTCCTAACTAAGACCCCATCCATACCTATATACCTCCTAACTAAGACCCCATCCATACCTAAATACCTCCTAACTAAGACCCCATCCATACCTAAATACCTCCTAACTAAGACCCCATCTATACCTATATACCTCCTAACTAAGACCCCATCCATACCTATATACCTCCTAACTAAGACCCCATCCATACCTATATACCTCCTAACTAAGACCCCATCCATACCTATATACCTCCTAACTAAGACCCCATCCATACCTAAATACCTCCTAACTAAGACCCCATCCATACCTTAATATCTCCTAACTAAGAGCCCATCCATACCTATATACCTCCTAACTAAGACCCCATCTATACCTATATACCCCCTAACTAAGACCCCATCTATACCTATATACCTCCTAACTAAGAGCCCATCCATACCTATATACCTCCTAACTAAGAGCCCATCCATACCTAAATACCTCCTAACTAAGACCCCATCTATACCTATATACCTCCTAACTAAGACCCCATCCATACCTATATACCTCCTAACTAAGAGCCCATCCATACCTGAATATCTCTAAGAGTAGATGTAGCAAGTCTTTGTGCGTTAGTATTAGATGCTGCCATCAGTGCAATAAGTGCTTTGTAGACTTGACTCTGATAGTGAGGATTGCCCTGAAACAGTTCAAACAGCAGTCCTTGCACCCTCTCCTGAGTGGGAGGGCTGGTGGACCTAGCCAGACACTCTGTGACAGCTCTAATGCCAGTACTCTCACAGATATTATAATAATAATGTACATATGCAGTGAAATACACTAATATATACTCCATCTTGTGAAATATATACTGCAGGAGCTCCGAAAATTAACTTTTCTATCGAATAATATTTACAGTGGAAGTATTAAGGCATCAATGTGCATACATATATAATAACAGCAATAACTTAGTCAATTTATAAAAATACTAAATACATAACAATATTTGCATGTTTCAAATACTATGTACGGTGAGAAGAAAGAAACCATTTGTGTGTAGCTGTACTAGCGCTGTATATGCCACTTTCTGTATAATTAGCCCTTACCTTGTGTCGCTGTCATCCCTTTTTCGTGCTAACTTCATTCGAATAAAATGTTTCTATTATGTTCCGCTAAACACGTGACAGCCTCGAAATAGGGCGTTGACCGTTCTCAAAGCTGCTTACGTGACAAATCATGGGAGCGCATTTTTCTAGTCTCCAACTTCGTGAAGAGCTAGGAAGAGGTGCTTTTGGTGTAGTTCAGAAGGGAACGTTCCAGGGAAGAGTGATCGCCGCTAAGAGAATCCACAAACTACTCTTAGACTCTGCAAGACTTTCAGAAGAACAGTTTGAAAAGATTCAAGCTGACTTTGAAAGAGAATGTGAATTGCTACAGAAGGCCAAACACGTTAATATTGTCGAATTCATCGGAGTTTCCCGTTACGAAGGTCAATCTGTTTTAATAATGGAATTCATGGAACAATCGTTGGAGAAGTTCTTGAATACAAATAAAGGACGCGTTGCTGTCACCAAACAGATGAATATCTGTGTCCAGATCGCTTTCGGTCTAATGTTCCTTCACCAGTTCGACCCTCAGATCCTACATCGAGACCTTCGACCAGCCAACATTCTAGTTAACATCGACTGCAGTGTCGTGAAAATCAGTGATCTTGGACAAGCTAAGTTCAGACCTACTGATGTGAAGTATCTTACAACACAAGCTCCAGGTTGTATTGTGTACATGCCACCAGAATCACTGGTTGATCAGAAGGCGAAATTCACATTGAAAGGAGATGTCTTCTCCTTTGGTGTAGTGATGCTGGAGGTGGGCACTCAGGACCCGCCCACTTCTGGATTTATTAATATTGGAGGGACACCAGAAATTGAGAGAAGAGCTGATGATCTGTCAAAGTTACCTGATGACCACCAACTGAAGCCACTTATCCTTCAATGTCTCAGAGACAACCCAGAGGAGAGACCAGACATTGAGACAGACATCTCAGTGGCCACTATTAAGATCATTGAAGAGCTAATTAGGTCTGAGCCAAATGATTCAGAAGTAATTCACCTTTTACTCAGAGCTCAGAGATTGACTCAAAGTGTCAATAGAGGAGTTGGTGTACATACACAAGTAAGTCTGGATATATAATTACTGTCACTTCTGATAAGCTTGGCCCATTTACTATTCATAGATATAGTCAATATTTGTTTACAAGATATACACATTTTTGCATAAATTTCAACTATTCACTAACAAAGTGAAGTCTCCTTGCACATACAGTTTGGATAGTGACTTTGGCCACGCTCCCAAGCAGTGTATAAGCTGTATGCTCCAGAAATAATTAACTGTACATCAGTATTGTTACTACCTTTAGTATCAGTATTGTTACTACCTTTAGCTTACTGTTACTTGTGAATGAAAAATTCTAATGTATCACATGTTATTGCATTACTCTGGCCAACCTTGTATTGAGCTAGCCATTAGGGGCACTTGAGATATTCGTTGGGCAGACGGTCTTGTTGGGCAGGTGGCAATACTTTATTAACCAACTGAATCAGGCCGCTGAACTGACTGTACCCACTGAACACAAAGTTATTTGTTTTTGAAGTTCATCAGTCACCATTGACCCTAGTATGGGAGTATATAAGTGCTAGTATAAAAACACATGATATATAAGACCGTACATGTGTACCTTGACCGTAGTGGTCTGTATTGTACATAAGTATGGAGGATCATATAATTAACTATCTATCTTTACAAAACTCAAGAGAAGGTATACACTAATGAACTTTGTTTCATTCTTACAGTTACTATAGTGATTAAAAGTATCCTGCTTGCTTGTTATATATATTACTGTATCTTTAGTATTTGCACTGTACTAAAGTTGAGTTTGTCAGTGACCTATACACTTGTACATTGAGACCTTGCTTATAGAAGGTACCTGATAATGATCCATTTCTATTATGTAGAGCAATGTGATATTTTGACCTTTCATCAGACATTGTGCAACAGAAAATGGTGGCATTAGTTTAAGTGTACCAATATACAACTCTGTAAACTACCACATTAGTTTCTGACTTTTGCTCTGTACGATTAGAAAATATGAATAGAAAATGTTTCCTATAATAACTGTATGTACGTACATATGTACTCGATTGCAATCTTAGGGTGTTGCCATGGCAATGTACTTATTAGCCAACTGAATCAGACCGCCATGCTACAGAACATTAAGTAGCTTTACCCACTAAACTCAAAGTTACTTGTTTATATCATCAGTCACCATTGACCCTATAGTATGAGAGTGTTAGTGGATTACATTCATGTAATTCCTTTGTCTGCTGTATATGTGTATTTCTTAAATACATGCATGTATGTAGTAGTGTTGATATTGTATTAACCAAGTGACACAAGAACATGTACTTTATTGGAATTCCCATGCACACCTATAACAATTTACAGAACTCTTCCTTTCTTGTGCAGGTCAATGTCCGATCTTTACATTTGACCTCATTTCAATTACCAGATCTACCCATACCTACTGCCTTCCCCAATGTACTGTGTGATGGTCACTTGGTGTACGTGTTTGGAGGAAAATGTGTGGATATCAAAGATGTAGACAAAGTACAAGTGTTTAACTTGGAGGAACTCACTTGGACCATTCTCCCACAACCAACACCTCAAATCTGTTGCCAAGGAGAAATCATTCATAATCAAATAACATTGATTGGAGGGCAGGATGCAAGATCACTTCAGTCTACTAATAAGCTGAGCACCTTAGTAGATAACACTTGGAGAGCAGTATTCCCACCAATGCCCACAAAACGAATCAGACCAGCAACACTCTATAAAGATGACATACTCATTGTGGCTGGTGGATATACTCAGGATGATACAACATTACAGAGCATAGATGTCATGCGTGTCACTACAAAGCAGTGGTCTACACTAGTCAACGTTACACTTCCTAGACCATTACAAAACCATCAACTCATTTCGTGTGGAGATGCAGTTTACATCTGCAATGGAGGCTACGCTGATGAACTTGACAAAGGGAAAGACTTATATACACCACTACAGTCTACCTGGAAGATGAGTTGGGATATCCTCAATGAAGCAATACTCAGTGATCACCCAGTGGAAGGAAGACAGTGGATGGAGTTACCATGTCAGACACCATTTTATGCTTCATCCTCATTTTCCAGCCCACACTCACTCTTCACTGTTGGTGGTTATGACAATGAATACCATCCTCAATCAGCTGTTCACATTTATTCTCCATCTCAAAGCAAGTGGGTGTCACTTGGTCAGTTAAAGGTACCTCGTATGTTATCAGGTACTGTACAGCTAGGTGAAAGAGCTTTCTTGGCAGTTGGAGGACGTAATCATCATCTTACTCATAACAAAGATACAATCTTGTCTTCTGTAGAGTTTGTGTGCTTTTTGTAATTCTTTTTACTATATGTTTGCATGTGTTGCTGTAGAATCATCAATAATTTCAACTTGCATGTTTTGTGATTAATTTTTAAATTGTGGTAGCCATTTATAAAGTAGACACGTGGGGGAAAGAAAAGGACTGGAGGAAGGAAAATTAAACTGCAGATCAATAAAGCGTCCTAATTGTCTCTTATACTAGGTCCAGTGATGAAGGTTGAAGAGATCAGAGGTACTTAAAAAAGCTGTAAGTTTTGTGATATACAAATCGATCGCAGATCATTAACAGGAAAGCGCTCTCTTATAAATGCTATCAGCTATCCTACTTTAAGAAATTGATATTTTAAGATCAAGTGAAACGATATTGATTTACAAGATCATTTTAAGCTTGTATTTATTCAGCTAATGTATTCTCCTCTGACCTTCCCAGCTATATACACGTACTGACTGCCTTTACTGTTTCATAGTAGTCAGTGATCTCCTTTTACTGAGAGTTAGTGTACAGTCGTGATAGTTTTAACACTCTGTAGATGATAATCATGTGAATGGTGAAACTGCTATAGTCAGTGTGATGCATAAGATACTCTGTCAGAATGTTGCAGAGAACACAGTGAGCATGTTAACTGTACATACGTATGTACTATTCTTATTATAGTGTATTATTGATTATTAGTGCTGAACAAATCTGTAGTATATTATACCAAACCAGTCAAGTGACTACAGTCTGAGCTTGGCTGAAGTCACAAGTTCTATTCTTACTATATATTATTTGCTTATCATCATAGCCTTCGCATGGCTCAGTGTAATTAACTTAGTTTATTGTGAGCACTCAGTCTCAGACTTATTATGTGTTTTATTTAATTAATATGTACATAAAGGCAGCCATCCAAACGCACCATCATTAAAGTGTACCACACTGATGAGCTCAAATGAGGGTGAAACAGCTGTCTAACTGACTAAGATAATTCCCTTGTACCTAGTTGATAAGCTTCCAAGGTACTTCTGTTATCACATAGTTAGTGGTTAGTGTACAGCTCCTTCTCTTCTTGGGAATGGTAGCATCCTCACTAGTCCAATCTCTCTCCTCTAATGCCACCATCATATCCACTGTGCTGTGTGTTTTATTATCATGGATTAACTGTCCCTGACACGAGAGTGATAGGATATATTACCAGACCCTTCTACCTCTAGCCAATTAAAAATGGCGGATGGGTCTGGACACCAGACTAGCTCCTACTTGGGTACTTTGGGGAAATCCTTTTGCAAAACTGAATTGATTATGAAAGACTGACATACATTAATCATCCAGATTAGTTCAATACTATTAATCATTATTCGGCATGTCAACTGAGATTTATTGAATGTACCTACAGCTTGACACATTATGTACTTAAATTAAATTCCCTAAGTCAAGTATCTTCTTCATTACATCATAATTTTAAATATGTTATGTCTAATTTATATCTCAAATACTGAAATTAGAAGTTAGTATGTGCTAATGTGTACATATTTACTAAAGGACGTTTCACTTAGTAATATATTCTCTCCATTATTTTTTTATTATCATTTCCGTCGAATATCAGCACTAGCAGTATAGTGTATGTACATGTGTATATATATCAATGTATTTGATTGTACACTTGTCAACATTGAAGGTACCAATCTTGTCTAAAGTGAGGCTAAAGAGAGACAAACCTCCTATTCAGTTGGAAGACAAGGTATGTTGGATGACTGCCACATCATCAGAATCCACTCCTTCTCCCAGGATACCACTCTCACTCTACTGATTCCATGTGGAGATGCAGTTTGCATCTGCAATGGAGGCTACACTGCTGAACATCAGAAAGGGAAACACAGATATACATTACTAAAGTGTACCTGGAAGATGAATTGGGATATCCTCAATGAAGCAGTACTCAGTGATCACATTTATTCTCCATCTCAAAGCACTTGGGTGTCACTTGGTCAGTTAAATGTACCTCGTATGTTATCAGGTACTGTACACCTAGGTGAAAGGGCTTTCTTGGCAGTTGGAGGACGTAATCATCCTATTACTGTTAACAAAGATTATTAAGAGTTATACCGATTGCAACATCCACAAACCAAAAAGTGTGTACTGTACATTAATTATATATATAACCTTGCTGACCAATTTTAGTTCATGAATTATTAATTGTATTATATTACTAAGATAAGATAATTAAGACACTGGCAATGCAGATAACCTGAAACAATCTAATATAAACAACTATATTAGTAATAAACTTCCATAAAAAACATTTTGTATGTCAAAAATAAATGTCAGGTCAATTCTTTGATACTTTGTAAAGCTCCTTTTAATAAGTCCACTTCAGATTGACTCAGTACATTATGAAACTCTTCAGGATTTTTCTAAATACACACGAAATTGAAAAAGTAAGTACGTATAATTATACTGTCACAATATTTTAATTATTATGTGGTCAATGGTAACAGTAACAATAAAACTCTATAACAAATATAATCGATATGATGATGCACATTTACGATCATAATGTATTTAGCTGTAAGTAACTTTGCTTGTTATCCATCATTTAATTTGTGGAAGCCATTTTTAAAGTAAACACGTGCACGTGGAGGAAAGGAAAGGCCTAGAGTAGAGGAAGGCAAATTAAACTAGCTGCAGATCAAATAACCTAATTGTCCTTTATAGGCATCTTATTGTAAATATCAGATCAGAATTCGATAAAATACATAATATATATCACAGAGAAGATTGTACGTATATTAATTAACTAATAAGTTTACTATAAATGCAGAAAATACTGCTACAGTACTTTTTATGGGTCAGTTATCAGACCGGACATTGCAACATCCGGTCTGGACAACCAACCAACATCGTTGACTAACTCTCCTATATATAGTTAATGAACTGTATTATAGTGATATCATGATCAGTGCACAAAGTTGGACTAAGAAGAGACAATGTAATTATAATTAATTAAGACACTGGCAATTAATGCAGTTAACCTGAAACACGTTTCACATGCATAAACAACTAGTCTACGTATATGTATACTAGTTGGATGTATCATCATCATTAAACTCGGGGTATTACCAGTACCCCTGCCCACTCATGTCCCCTGAGGAGCGCAATGAGCTAATGGGCGAAACCGAAGTTCACTTGATGGGAACCGGAGTCTCCCCCTAGCCACTCAAAAAGATGGTCGAGCCATAGACAGCTGTTTCGTCCTTATTAGGACTCATCAGTATGGCATACAATGGAAGTTTGAGTGTGGCTGTACCCCTTATCTGCTGATAAGGAAACCACAAGCTTTTTTGCTTCTGGGAGTACTTATTAGCAGACTAGCCACTCAAACTTCCATCGTATGCCATACTGATGAGTCCTAATAAGGACAAAACAGCTGTCTATGGCTCGACCATCTTTTTGAGTGGCTAGGGGGAGACTCTGGTTCCCATCAAGCGAACTTCGGTTCCGCCCATTAGCTCATTGCACTCCTTAGGGGACATGAGTGGGCAGGGGTAATACCAAGATTCTAGAGTTTAAAGATGATGATATCGATCGATGCTTTAAGATTGGCTTTAGATCTTAAAGTTCCCCTATTATTTCCATAGTTGGATGTAATAAGCTTTCATAAAACATGTTCAAAATCATTTGGATGTCAAAAATTAAATGTCAGGTCAATTCTTTGATACTTTGTAAAGCTCCTTTTAATAAGTCCATTTCAGGTTGATTCAGTATATTATGAAACTCTTCAGGATTTTTCTGAATACACACAACAAAATATATACACTGTCACAATGTTAGAAAGATATAAAATATGACTTATTCATTACCTTAAATTTCAAGTACATTGTATCTCCCACAAAACTGACAACTAAAGGTTTGACAGGTTCATAAGCAGACAGGAATATCTGTGAAACAAAATGACCATCTTGAACAACTTAAGAATTTCACTTCACTATTATATTAAATTCAGTTGGGAAATTGAGGAAACATGTAATACAGTGTTCAATTGCTTCATAATGTTTATTGAAAAGATATTTTGATTAATGTACAAGGCCTAATTACAACCAATGTAGGAATAAACCAGACTTGTTGCTGTTCTGACCTTTAGAGCTATGGCTGCTTGATACTGACTGCTGACATGCTTCACATTTCCCATCACAAAGAGCAGCAATGGAATTACATTTAACTGTAGACATGTACAATATACATACAATCACACGGCCACTGTAGGAGATGTGAGTGTGAGCAGGTGATGAGGACAAATACATTCCTTACAATTCCTTATAGATATAACTCTTTAGGCAGTACTACATATTATTGATGGGAAGCCATGGGAGTATATATAGAACTGGTATATAGGGTATATGTATTGGTTATACCACAGTGCTGAGGTGTATAAAATCCATATACACCGAATTAAGCGTCGTGGTATGAGTGATATATACTCCGTCGCTTTTTATTGTTATTTTGGCGGGAATTTCAGGATGGCTCTGCTACGTCTGTTTGTTTTTGCTTAGACACTGACAACTTCATAGAATGCTCTTGCCCTGACTACTTCAACTGTCATAAATGTAAGGAGAATTGTCCACCCTCCAAGAAGAAACGTTTAGTTTAGTAGTTTAGTAGAAAAGTTTATCATATTTGGGCAGACAGGATTTAAGAAGCCAATGCAGTATATAACTTCTTAAATCCTGTTATATCACGGTTACAAAATTTAAGCACAGGTGGTTGCCCTGGTAATGGAGTATATTGAACTAATATATAGACACAGTTCTTCAAGAGGTAGGTACAATTCAACACACTATCACAACAAAAATATCTAAGTGACAAGTAATGTATATACATGTGTACATACGTACAGTGCATAACATTGCTATATACATAGTGTGGGTTTACCTGAACCATCTCTTCTGCTACCATGGCATTGGAGACAGCCAACATTCCAATGACCTTGGCTGCACTTGCTTGCTGGATGTACATCGGTAGAGGTACTACGATGGAGGAAGAGAAACAACACAGAGTTGCTCAATAACATGGTCAGAAGAAGCTTGTTCAACCTCACCACTAGAAGTCTGCCTGCTAGAGTCACCTTCCTTCTCTTCCTTCTCTGCTGGCTTCAGTAGATTAATCAGACCTGTCATCAGTGGGTGCTGTACCTCTTCATAGACCACCAGATCTTTGATCAACTCACAAGCTACATATATATGTATACGTACAACACACATGTACATATATAGATACATGTATATGTGTGTTGGCAACTTTTTGGTGAGCCCATATTTAATGGTATATAAGTACACATAAAGTGACTGTAAGCAAACCTCTTGACCAGACTTGATACATGACTATATATCAGATCACAAATGCAGTTATTATAAATACGTACTTCTAAACTATTTTGTATGTACACACTACTAAAACACAATCTACTCTATAATCTCTGTCAAAATAATCAAACACTTTCTTCTATCTCCTTTCTAATGTACTGTATCTACACATACAAGTACTAACCCTCATACTGCACTGCCAAGTCCAGTGTCTTCAATAAGGACAGCACTGGGTCTACTATAGAAGCACTCACTACTCCCATTTGAGGCTATATGATGTGACAAAATGTGGATACAACCTGAGCCCATCCTAAATCCATACCTAAATACCTCCCAACTAAGACCCCATCTATACCTAAATATCTCCTAACTAAGACCCCATCTATACCTAAATACCTCCTAACTAAGACCCCATCCATACCTATATACCTCCTAACTAAGAGCCCATCCATACCTGAATATCTCCTAACTAAGAGCCCATCCATACCTATATACCTCCTAACTAAGAGCCCATCTATACCTATATACCTCCTAACTAAGAGCCCATCCATACCTGAATATCTCCTAACTAAGAGCCCATCCATACCTGAATATCTCCTAACTAAGAGCCCATCCATACCTATATACCTCCTAACTAAGACCCCATCCATACCTAAATATCTCCTAACTAAGACCCCATCCATACCTATATACCTCCTAACTAAGACCCCATCCATACCTAAATACCTCCTAACTAAGACCCCATCCATACCTAAATACCTCCTAACTAAGACCCCATCCATACCTAAATATCTCCTAACTAAGACCCCATCTATACCTGAATATCTCCTAACTAAGACCCCATCCATACCTAAATACCTCCTAACTAAGAGCCCATCCATACCTGAATATCTCTAAGAGTAGATGCAGAAAGTCTTTGTGCGTTAGTATTAGATGCTGCCATTAGTGCAATAAGTGCTTTGTAGACTTGACTCTGATAGTGAGGATTGCCCTCAAACAGTTCAAACAGCAGTCCTTGCGCCCTCTCCTGAGTGGGAGGGCTGGTGGACCTAGCCAGACACTCTGTGACAGCTCTAATGCCAGCACTCTCACAGACAAGCTCCTTTGACTGCCTTCCTGACTTGGCCACATCCAATAGAAGTCCAAGAGCCTCCAGTTTAGCTTCTTCAGATGCCTTCTTGATACTGAGGATTTCAAGCACTGTTAATATACCACCCACTTCCAGAAATTCACTTAGAAATTTGCGACTGAAATACAAGATAAAAGCAGTATAGTATTTCAGTTAATAAATGTGTTTGAATGTGATGTACCGAGCTGTACTTGTAATAACATGAATCATACAATACCTCCTGTCACTTGTAGAGCAATACTTACCCACTTGTGGACGATATGAAAATTCTGATTGCTTTTAACTGTAATTTTAGACAAACGCCAAATTGATAGCTACACAACAGTGACGTAAATCACAATATAGATTCAGTCACTTTTTAATATTACGTATGTGAGTATATATTAATGCCCATATGTATATACTTAAGTACATATGGGCATTATACACGTATATAAGTACTTATATACGTGTATACATTATACTACGTATATGCGCCAACTGCAGTCGCATTAGGACTCAACCTTATTCTTATCCACGCAGTCAGCCGCGCTAGAAATAGACTTGCACAATCAAAAAACTGCTGTTCTAAATCAGGCCCCGTCAATCCTTCGCACTGAGCTATGAAATCAGCTAGAATACATTCTCGGACAGATTTTGAACCCTACACGTTTATAAGTATATGGAAATTAAAATATCTGATGCTATATAAGATAATATAGCCTTACTTTGTCCCATTTAGCAAAAAGGCTGCGAAGCTCATCCGCCATTTTGAATAGACTAAATCACTATGGCAACTCGTACATGTCAGTTTGCGTACAAAAATTGAGTCCAAATAAAGGATCTTTGAAGTATTTATTGAATTGGTGCTAGTTAAATGATAAAATTGTGTGGGTATCATATTATACAAATAATTTATGTTTGTGCAATGGTTGAGTGCAGAGTATATATCAATAGTATTATACAATTAGCAACAGAAAATGTATTTTCTTGTAATTTTACAATTCCCTTGGACAATCACTTTAGTAATCTTCAAGTATTTCTCCGAAGCACTTCACCAAGTAATCAGCATTCTCTTTAGTAAAGACCATTGGCCCTTTAAACTTCATCACATTATCAAGGATTCCATCATTTGTCATGATAATGAAGTAGTCACTCTTCAATCTAAGAAAACAACAGACTAAGTTATACCTGAACTTTCAGGGGGAAGAAAATTACTTCTGGTGTATCTTCAATAAACTTCACATTAGACATCTAAACACTCACTTCCTGTGAAGATGAACTGCCAACTCTTTATTAGGTTCTTTGGTCACTCCATCCTTGATCATCTCTATTCCCATAAACATGCCTTGTCCCCTACACAGACATACAAAGTTCTCTTAAGTGCATATATACAGGAAATTGCACCCATCAGTTGAATGGAGTTCCATGCAAGAAAGAAATTTTAGGAAAAGAAAGAAGATTTTTATGATTATACGTACCTTAAGTATCATTTGGCTATGGAACTGGTGTCTCCCCTTTGCCTATCAAAGACACAGTTGAGCTATATACAGTACATACATACACCTATGAGCTGTGTCTTTGATAGGCAAGGAGGAGACACCAGTTCCCATTAAGTGGACTTCAGGTTTGCTTATTCAAACTCAGTGTACTCCTCTTGAGTCATAAGTGGGCGGGGAAATCCAGAGCCACATGACGACAATTTAGGAACTAATTCCAGATCTCAGTGAAGGTACTAGTAGGTAGACGTATGCTAGCAGATAAACAATCTCCTTACCACATACGTATAGGCACAGTATAAGTGAAGAAACCATTATATACACGCCACTTATCATTCGCTACACACTTGTGCAAGGGGATATAAGACTTATTATTATAAGGATATCCCACATCAGTGTGTAGTAGATAGACTGCATTGAGTGTTGATTTAAACTAACCTAACATCTCCAATGTAGTTAGGGTAGGCAGACTTGAGCTCCTTAAACTTCTCTATGAGGTAGCTACCAACTTCCAGAGCATGCTTCTGGAGATTCTCCTTTTCAATAGCTGTCAGAACAGCATCTGCTATGGCCATAGACACAGGGTTACCTCCAAACTAGAGAGAAGAGTGAGAGAACAGTTACAACAGCACCACAATCTGAAGCAGGATTACTAAAGACAACAACTGATCTAGTTCTTTGTAATATGTCAACAGACAGATGCTTTTAGACAGCATGGAGCAAAATAACTTCTCCAATGTAAGCCTTCACTCAAGTTCAAATTGTCCAATAATAATGTTACAAAATAAAATGATTACACAATAACAGAAAATCCCAATATGCTTCTCAGATCTCACGGTGCTAAAATAGGAAGGGGATACTGCATCGTGTGTATCCGCAATCCTCGGACTAGTGATGAGAGCAGAGACAGGATGGCCATTGCCCATTGGTTTACCAATTGTAACAATATCAGGAATTACATCTGAAGAATGTAAAATATACACATGTGCCAGGTGGAAGGGAAGCCTTTGAAGGGAGGAAGATTACACATCCTGAACATCTGATCTGAGCTCTACTGCAGACTGACTGAGAGTGGTGTGCACACAAGTGCAAGGACACAGGAAGGACCCAGTGAGTGCCACTCTGACTGTATATGGTACATTTCCTATACCTTGAGTGTACATATATACTTGTACTTGCTTCAATAGATTTAGCAAAATGTACAGTGCTATGTACGTACATGCATACCCACCTCTCCTACCTACCCACCCACCTCTCCTAACTACCCACCCACCTCTCCTAACTACCCACCCACCTCTCCTAACTACCCACCCACCTCTCCTAACTACCCACCCACCTCTCCTAACTACCCACCCACCTCTCCTAACTACCCACCCACCTCTCCTAACTACCCACCCACCTCTCCTAACTACCCACCCACCTCTCCTAACTACCCACCCATTCAGTCACTATTAGGTACAACAATCCATAAATGTCTTTCTGCTAATAATTAAATAGGTTAGTGTTCCAAGGTTATAATCAAACTAGTTGTTGCAGTTAAGTAACTGAAGAATATGCTGTCAAACAAATTAGTCCTAAGTAAGATCATTACATGTTTCACAACTAGAGTAGGCATTAAGTTCATGACATTCCACATTATAAGTACTTGTATATGAATTTGTTGTTTATGAGTAGCCACTGTCCCAGTATCACTTACCTTGCGTTTCAAACATCCAGAAGTGGGTGCCTGCTCTACCAAATCCAACTTGCACCTCGTCAGCAATACACACTCCACCAGCATCTCTCACATACCTTATAAGGAAACACAGACAGTGAGTCACATGACCAGTGCATTAACATCTCAGTCAGTGTTGTGGGCCAACACATGGTAATAATAAGTGGAGGGTTTACAGGTCATGCAGTCAGTAGACATACGTAATATCCTATAGATTATATAATATTCTGCAGAAGGCCACAAAGCATTTGGTCCAGAAGCCATAACTAACAGTTAAAATTGGTCAATTAACTGCATCCACTTTAACCCGATAATGTACATGCACACATACCCTGTAGTACACATGGTACATGGCGTAAGTGCATTATTATTTGTTGTCAAATTTGGACTTGCATCAATTAAGGTCTGTCTGTTAATTATCTTAGAGTAACTGTAATATGTTTAGCACAAACTTATGGAAGGAATTTATTGATGTACCATAACTTCTCAAATTTATCTAATACATTCTATACACTGTTTAAAGTGTCTTGAAGTGGTTTAGTAGATTATTCAAGGACTTCCTATGAATTACTCAGAATGCAGCAAGAAACTTTATTAATTACATTACTAGCTTGTAGTTAGTTGAGAGGGGAAACATGAGGGAGAGCATGGGAGAGGCATTGCTGTGACAACTGTAGCTCAGTGGCAGAGCACTGGTGGTCATAACCAGCTGTCCTGGGTTCGATTCCCAGCATTTGCTTCTTTCATGTTTTCCCTCTTCAGACTGATTATAGTTACTTGTGGTTGGATTATTACTGTGATTATCCATGTACCACGCTACATACAAACAGACAGAAGACAAGACTTCCTGTGTACGTACTTGTAGGCTGCTTTGAGGAAACCCTTTGGCAGCGTGTAGAGACCAGCGCAGCTCGGTGCAGACTCATGAATAAAGGCTGCAATCTACATGGGACATAACAAAGGAGAATACACTCACATCTACCAAGGTACCAGTACACAATTAAGAGAGCTAAAATCATTTTAAGTAATCAAATATTTTACTTTACAAGATAATTCATCAGTAGCTAGTTAGTCATAAGTATTTGTATGTATTTGTATGCATTTATGTACATACAAATGCAATACAATAAAATACACATCTATATCTATCTACACATAGATCTACACATCTATATACGTATATAATGTTATATATGTATGTATACAAATTGTGTATAAAAGCAGCATTGATATACAAATATATACATTAACTCAAACCTTTTTCCCTTTACTGTGAGCTTCCGTCAGCATACAGCTGTCCAGCAGTTTCGGGGTCCCTATAGAGACCTCTGTAGCTATCTGGTGCAGGGGCCTGGACAAGGAATGGATCACATGATACACAGTCAAGTGTACCCCATGGAGCTAGCAGCCCCTCCAGGTCTCATTCATACCAAGATGGTGTGTTTTCCACGCCACTTTTCGGGATCATTCTGCCACTTGTAGCTACTAATCTCCATCAGAGAGGTCAGATGACCATGGTAAGCCCTACAAGCACATATGTACAGTACATATACGTGAGTGCAACTAGTAGAAATCACAGAAAACAAGCTCAAGCAAGCATTTATTGAAAAACGGCTGGTCATATATTTCTGATACGGTAAAAACCTATATGGTACGATGTTTTTAATCAATCATATCTCCTTCATAAAGAATAAAATATCACTCAAATTTGGTTCACATATTCTCTAAGGGCCATATAGACGTTTGCTAAGAAAAGTCAATTTTTTGGGTATGATACCATTTCAGCAACTTCTACTGGCAACTTTCACATATTATAGAGATATATATGGACATACACATATATAGTGTTTTAACACGCAGGCAGTGCAGCACTGTTATCAAGTAGCAGTGGACTGTGTAGTTCTGGTGAATGTCTAGCTCATCTGCATTGCTCACCCTTCAAGACAGATGATTTCAGTGTCTCTCTTGCTATTCTTAGAGCAAGATCATTAGCTTCAGATCTGCAGCAGACCGGAACACACATACAACACAGTGACTACCCGAGCAAGATAATAACATTGCTAATGGAGTCTATGTCTTTGAGAGCCTAAAGACAGCTGTTTAATAAGTAGTTTTCAATTTAAGGAATTTCATAGACATAAGTCATTAAAATGCTAGGACCAAATGGCAATACTCTATGTATACGTATAAGGAAAGTTGTTTAGATATCTAAGGTTCTATATGTAGTTGTTTAGGTATCACAGGTTCTATGTAGTTGTTTAGGTATCTAAGGTTCTTGTAGTTGTTTAGACATCTAAGGTTCTATAGTGCAAATCACCATAAACGAGCAATTTTTAAAGTCAAATAGGTAATAACTAAGCTAATACCTCCTAACTAAAGGCCCAAGCATACCTAAATACCTCCTAACTAAGAGCCCATCCATACCTGAATATCTCTAACTAAGAGCCCATCCATACCTGAATATCTCTAACTAAGAGCCCATCCATACCTAAATATCTCCTAACTAAGAGCCCATCCATACCTATATACCTCCTAACTAAGACCCCATCTATACCTATATACCTCCTAACTAAGAGCCCATCTATACCTAAATATCTCCTAACTAAGAGCCCATCCATACCTGAATATCTCTAAGAGTAGATGCAGAAAGTCTTTGTGCGTTAGTATTAGATGCTGCCATCAGTGCAATAAGTGCTTTGTAGACTTGACTCTGATAGTGAGGATTGCCCTCAAACAGTTCAAACAGCAGTCCTTGCGCCCTCTCCTGAGTGGGAGGGCTGGTGGACCTAGCCAGACACTCTGTGACAGCTCTAATGCCAGCACTCTCACAGACAAGCTCCTTTGACTGCCTTCCTGACTTGGCCACGTCCATTAGAAGACCAAGAGCCTCCAGTTTAGCTTCTTCAGATGCCTTCTTGATACTGAGGATTTCAAGCACTGTTAATATACCACCCACTTCCAGAAATTCACTTAGAAATTTGCGACTGAAATACAAGATAAAAGAAGTATAGTTGTTCAGTTAATCAATGTGTTTGAATGTGGTGTAGCACAAGATAATGAGCTGAACACACACACCATGAATCGTGAATTGTGAAATGTGTTTGGATAATTGGGAATGTGATGTACCACAAGATAATGAGCTGTACTTGTATAGTAACATGAATCATACAATACCTCCTGTCACTTGTAGAGCAATACTTACCCACTTGTGGACGATATGAAAATTCTGATTGCTTTTAACTGTAATTTTAGACAAACGCCAAATTGATAGCTAGACAACAGTGATGTAAATCACAATATAGATTCAGTCACTTTTTAATATTACGTATGTGAGTATATATTAATGCCCATATGTACTTAAGTACATATGGGCATTATACACGTATATAAGTACTTATATACGTGTATACATAATACTACGTATATGCGCCAACTGCAGTCGCATTAGGACTCAACCTTATTCTTATCCACGCAGTCAGCCGCGCTAGAAATAGAATTGCACAATCAAAAAACTGCTGTTCTAAATCAGGCCCCGTCATTCCTTCGCACTGAGCTATGAAATCAGCTAGAATACATTCTCGGACAGATTTTGAACCCTACACGTTTATAAGTATATGGAAATTAAAATATCTGATGCTATATAAGATAATATAGCCTTACTTTGTCCCATTTAGCAAAAAGGCTGCGAAGCTCATCCGCCATTTTGAATAGACTAAATCACTATGGCAACTCGTACATGTCAGTTTGCGTACAAAAATTGAGTCCAAATAAAGGATCTTTGAAGTATTTATTAAATTGGTGCTAGTTAAATGATAAAATTGTGTGTGTACCATATTATACAAATAATTTATGTTTGTGCAATGGTTGAGTGCAGAGTATATATCAATAGTATTATACAATTAGCAACAGAAAATGTAATTTCTTGTAATTTTACAATTCCCTTGGACAATCACTTTAGTAATCTTCAAGTATTTCTCCGAAGCACTTCACCAAGTAATCAGCATTCTCTTTAGTAAAGACCATTGGCCCTTTAAACTTCATCACATTATCAAGGATTCCATCATTTGTCATGATAATAAAGTAGTCACTCTTCAATCTAAGAAAACAACAGACTAAGTTATACCTGAACTTACAGGGGGAAGATAATTACATCTGGTGTATCTTTAATAAACTTCACATTAGACATCGAAACACTCACTTCCTGTGAAGATGAACTGCCAACTCTTTATTAGGTTCTTTGGTCACTCCATCCTTGATCATCTCTATTCCCATAAACATGCCTTGTCCCCTACACAGACATACAAAGTTTTCTTAAGTGCATATATACAGGAAATTGCACCCATCAGTAGAATGGATTTCCATGCAAGAAAGAAATTTTAGGAAAAGCAAGAAGATTTTTATGATTATACCTTAAGTATCATTTGACTATGGAACCAGTGTCTCCCCCTTGCCTATCAAAGACACAGTTGAGCTATATACAGTACATACACACACCTATGAGCTGTGTCTTAGATAGGCAAGGGGAGACACTGGTTCCCATTAAGTGGACTTCAGGTCTGCTTATTCAAACTCAGTGTACTCCTTGAGAGTCATAAGTGGGCGGGGAAATCCAGAGCCACATGATGTCAATTTAGGAACTAATTCCTAGATCACCAGTGAAGAGGTACAAATGCCTACGTATGCTAGCAGATAAACAATCTCCTTACCACATACGTAAAGGCACAGTATAAGTGAAGAAACCATTATATACACGCCACTTATCATTCGCTACACACTTGTGCAAGGGGATATAAGACTTATTATTAGAAGGATATAGCTATCCCACATCAGTGTGTAGTAGATAGACTGCATTGAGTGTTGACTTAAACTAACCTAACATCTCCAATGTAGTTAGGGTAGGCAGACTTGAGCTCCTTAAACTTCTCTATGAGGTAGCTACCAACTTCCAGAGCATGCTTCTGGAGATTCTCCTTTTCAATAGCTGTCAGAACAGCATCTGCTATGGCCATAGACACAGGGTTACCTCCAAACTAGAGAGAAGAGTGAGAGAACAGTTACAACAGCACCACAATCTGAAGCAGGATTACTAAAGACAACAACTGATCTAGTTCTTTGTAATATGTCAACAGACAGCTTTCAGACAGCATGGAGCAAAATAACTTCTTCAATGTAAGCCTTCACTCAAGTTCAATTTGTCCAATAATAATATTACAAAATAAAATGATTACACAATAACAGAAAGTCCCAATATGCTTCTCAGATCTCACGGTGCTAAAATAGGAAGGGGATACTGCATCGTGTGTATCCGCAATCCTCGGGCTAGTGATGAGAGCAGAGACAGGATGGCCATTGCCCATCGGTTTACCAATTGTAACAATATCAGGAATTACATCTGAAGAATGTAAAATATACACATGTGCCAGGTGGAAGGGAAGCCGCCTTTGAAAGGAGGAAGATTACACATCCTGAACATCTGATCTGAGCTCTACTGCTGACTGACTGAGAGTGGTGTGCACACAAGTGCAAGGACACAGGAAGGACCCAGTGAGTGCCACTCTGACTGTATATGGTACATTTCCTATACCTTGAGTGTACATATATACTTGTACTTGCTTCAATAGATTTAGCAAAATGTACAGTGCTATGTACGTACATGCATACCCACCTCTCCTAACTACCCACCCATCTCTCCTAACTACCCACCCACCTCTCCTAACTACCCACCCACCTCTCCTAACTACCCACCCACCTCTCCTAACTACCCACCCACCTCTCCTAACTACCCACCCACCTCTCCTAACTACCCACCCACCTCTCCTAACTACCCACCCACCTCTCCTAACTACCCACCTCTCCTAACTACCCACCCACCTCTCCTAATTACCCACCCATTCAACCACTATTAGGTACAACAATCCATAAAAGTCGTTTTGCTATTAAATTGGTCAGTGTTCAAGGTGATGTTAAGTAACTGAAGAATATGCTGCCAAACAAATTAGTCCTAAGTAAGATCATTACATGCAGACTAAGTCTTTTAGTTTCACAACCAAAGTAGGCAATAAATTCAAGACATTCCACATTATAAGTACTTGTATATGAACTTGTTGTTTATGAGTAGCCACTGTCCCAGTGTCACTTACCTTGCGTTTCAAACATCCAGAAGTGGGTGCCTGCTCTACCAAATCCAACTTGCACCTCGTCAGCAATACACACTCCACCAGCATCTCTCACATACCTTATAAGGAAACAGAGAGAGTGAGTCACATGACCAGTGCATTAACATCTCAGTCAGTGTTGTGGGCCAACACATGGTAATAATAAGTGGAGGGTTTACAGGTCATGCAGTCAGTAGACATACGTACTATCCTATAGATTATATAATATTCTGCAGAATGGCCACAAAGCATTTGGTCCAGAAGCCATAACTGATAGTCAAAATTGGTCAATTAACTGCATCCACTTTAACCCGATAATGTACATGCACACATACCCTGTAGTACACATGGTACATGGTGTAAGTGCATTATTATTTGTTGTCAAATTTGGACTTGCATCAATTAAGGTGTCTGTTAATTATCTTAGAGTAACTGTAATATGTTTTGCACAAACTTAGGGAAGGAATTTATTGATGTACCATAACTTCTCAAATTTATCTAATACATTCTATACACTGTTTAAAGTGTCTTAAATTGGTTTAGTAGATTATTCAAGGACTTCCTATGAAATACTCAGAATACAGCAAGAAACTTTATTAATTACATTACTAGCTTGTAGTTAGTTGAGAGGGGAAACATGAGGGAGAGCATGGGAGAGGCATTGCTGTGACAACTGTAGCTCAGTGGCAGAGCAACTGGTGGTCATAACCAGCTGTCCTGGGTTCGATTCCCAGCATTTGCTTCTTTCATGTTTTCCCTCTTCAGACTGATTATAGTTACTTGTGGTTGGATTATTACTGTGATTATCCATGTACCACACAACATACAAACAGACAGAGGACAAGACTTCCTGTGTACGTACTTGTAGGCTGCTTTGAGGAAACCCTTTGGCAGCGTGTAGAGACCAGCGCAGCTCGGTGCAGACTCATGAATAAAGGCTGCAATCTACATGGGACATAACAAAGGAGAATACATTCACATCTACAAAGGTATGTATACAGCTAAAAATCATTTTAAATTAATCAAATATATACATATTTTACAAGATAATCCATAGCTAGTTAGTCATAAGCATTTGTACATATTTGTATGCATTTATGTACATACAAATGCAATACAATAAAATACATATCTATATCTATCTACACATAGATCTACACATCCATATATGTACATATTGTTATATACGTATACAAATTGTGTATAAAAGCAGCGTTGACATACAAACATGTCAACTCAAACCTTTTTCCCTCTACTGTGAGCTTCATCAATCAGCTTTTTGATTTCATCAGCATACAGCTGTCCGGCAGTTTCGGGGTCCCTATAGAGACCTCTGTAGCTATCTGGTGCAGGGGCCTGAACAAGGAATGGATCACATGATACACAGTCAAGTGTACCCCATGGAGCTAGCAGCCCCTCCAGGTCTCATTCATACCAAGATGGTGTGTTTTCCACGCCACTTTTCGGGATCATTCTGCCACTTGTAGCTACTAATCTCCATCAGAGAGGTCAGATGACCATGGTAAGCCCTACAAGCACATATGTACAGTACATATACGTACGTGAGTGCAACTAGTAGAAATCACAGAAAACAGGCTCAAGCAAGCATTTATTGAAAAATGGCTGGTTATATATTTCTGATACGGTAAAAACATATATGGTACATGTTTACAATCAATCATATCTCCTTCATAAAGAAGAAAATTTCACTCAAATTTGGTGAACATATTCTCTAAGGGCCATATAGACGTTTTCCAAGAAAAGTCAATGTAGATTATGATACCATTTCAGCAACTTCTACTGGCAGCTTTCACATATTATACAGATATATATGGACACACACTTAACACGCAGGCAGTGCAGCACGGTTATCAAGTACCAGTGGACAGTGTAGTTCTGGTGGATGTCTAGCTCATCTGCATTGCTCACCCTTCAAGACAAATGATTTCAGTGTGGCCAGTAGTCTCTCTTGCTATTCTTAGAGCAAGATCATTAGCTTCAGATCTGCAGCAGACCGGAACACACATACAACACAGTGACTACCCGAGCAAGATAATAACATTGCTAATGGAGTCTATGTCTTTGAGAGCCTAAAGACAGCTGTTTAATAAGTAGTTTTCAATTTCTTCAATTTAAAGAATTTCATAAACATAAGTTATTAAAATGCTAGGACCAAATGGCAATACTCCATGTATATAAGGAAAGTTGTTTAGATATATAGACATCTAAGGTTCTACCGTATGTTGCTGTTTAGATATCTACGGTTCTATGTGGTTGTTTAGATATCTACGGTTCTATGTGGTTGTTTAGATATCTACGGTTCTATGTAGTTATTTAGATATCTAAGGTTCTATAGTGCAAATCACCATAATGAGTAATTTTTAAAGTCAAATAGGTAATAGCTAAGCTAACATCTCTAACTAAGAGCCCATCCATACCTGAATACCTCCTAACTAAGAGCCCATCCATACCTGAATATCTCCTAACTAAGAGCCCATCCATACCTGAATATCTCTAAGAGTAGATGCAGCAAGTCTTTGTGCGTTAGTATTAGATGCTGCCATCAGTGCAATAAGTGCTTTGTATATAGACTTGACTCTGATAGTGAGGATTGCCCTCAAACAGTTCAAACAGCAGTCCTTGCGCCCTCTCCTGAGTGGGAGGGCTGGTGGACCTAGCCAGACACTCTGTGACAGCTCTAATGCCAACATGACAGCACTCTCACAGAAATTATAATATGTACATACCCTGCAGTGAAATACACTAATATATACTCCATCCTGTGAAATATATATATGGCAGGAGCTTAGAAAATTAACAACTTTTCTATCGGATGAATTTATATAATATTTACAGTGGAAGTATTAAGGCATCAATGTGCATACATATATGTATATTACTCTAATAACAGCAATAATTTAGTTTTAGCATGTTTCAAATACTACGTACGGTGAGAAGAAAGAAACCATTTGTGTGTAGCTGTACTAGCGATGTATATGCCACTTTCTGTATGATTAGCCCTTACCTTGCGTCGCTGTCATCCCTTTTTCGTGTTAACTTCATTCAATATAATGTTTCTAAACGTTCCGCTAAACACGTGACAGCCTCGAAATATAGGGCGTTGACCGTTCTCAAAGCTGCTTACGTACGTGACAAATCATGGGAACATACTTTTCTAGTCTCCAACTTCGTGAAGAGCTAGGAAGAGGTGCTTTCGGTGTAGTTCAGAAAGGAACGTTCCAGGGAAGAGTGATCGCCGCTAAGAGAATCCACAAACAACTCGTAGACTCTGCAAGACTTTCAGAAGAACAGTTTGAAAAGATTCAAGCTGACTTTGAAAGAGAATGCGAATTGCTACAGAAGGCCAAACACGTTAATATTGTCGAATTCATCAGAGTTTCCTGTTACGAAGGTCAATCCGTTTTGATAATGGAATTCATGGAACAATCGTTGGAGAAGTTCTTGAATACAAATAAAGGACGCGTTACTGTCACCAAACAGATGAATATCTGTATCCAGATCGCTTGCGGTCTTATGTTCCTTCACCAGTTCGACCCTCAGATCCTACATCGAGACCTTCGACCAGCCAACATTCTAGTTAACATCGACTGCAGTGTCGTGAAAATCAGTGATCTTGGACAAGCTAAGTTCAGACCAACTGATGTGAAGTATCTTACAACACAAGCTCCAGGTTGTTTTTTGTACATGCCACCAGAATCACTGGTTGACCAGAAGGCAAAATTCACATCGAAAGGAGACGTCTTCTCCTTTGGTGTAGTGATGCTGGAGGTGGGCACTCAGGACCCGCCCACTTCTGGATTTAATAATATTGGAGGCAAACCTGAGATTGAGAGAAGAGCTGATGATCTGTCAAAGTTACCTGATGACCACCAACTGAAGCCACTTATCCTTCAATGTCTCAGAGACAACCCAGAGGAGAGACCAGACATTGAGACAGTGAAGGGGAAATTAAATATGAAGTACAGTCTAATGGCAGAGCCAATGGAGAAGGTAAGTATTATCTTAGTATGGTTAATTTCTCCAAAGTAAACTACTTATAAAGGTATAACCATTTCCAAAATGGTACTCAGGACACAAATTGGATTTAATCAAGCCATTCCTTTGCATAAACAAGTAGGTTTACTCAGGTCTTGTGTTTCTACTAACTCTTTTGCTTTAAGTGTCAGTATTGTTACTACATGTACATGGTTTAGATTACTGTTACACTGATTGTAAATGAGAAATTCCAATGTATCACATGTGATTACATTACTTTATTAACCGAATCAGTCCACTGAACTGACTGCGTAATATAGTGACCATAAATGTTAGCTATTGCATCACTAATTTCGGTAACAATAAAATGTTTACTATTTCACATACGCAGTAGTGTGCCATGTTGTGTACAGTATTGAGCTACCAAGTATACTAACCAACTGAATCAGCACATGAACTGACTGTATACCCACTGAACACAAAGTTATTTGTTTTTGAAGTTCATCCCACCATTGATCCTATAGTATGTGAGTATATAAGTGATCATGAGAGTATAAAAATACATTCAATTTTCCTTAAATAAATTCGGCTGTTAAAATTGTGTAACAGTTTCTTAAGTACATGTATATAATGGTAGTCATTTGTGTATTAACCAAGTGATCCTATTGGAATTCACATGCACACTCTATAACAATTTACAGAACTCTTCCTTTCTTGTGCAGGTTGATGATGTCCAATCTTTACGGTTGACCTCATTTCTATTGCCAGATCTACCAATACCTACTGCCCAACCCAATGTACTGTGTGATGGTCACTTGGTGTACGTGTTTGGAGGAATATGTGTGGATATCATAGATGAAGACAAAGTACAAGTGTTTAACTTGGAGGAACTCACTTGGACCATTCTCCCACAACCAACACCTCAAGTTTATTGCCAAGGAGTAATCGTTAATAGCCAAATAACATTGATTGGAGGTTGGGAATCAGAATCACTTCAGTTAACTAATAAGCTGAGCACCTTGGTGGATAGCACTTGGAGAGCAGTATTCCCACCAATGCCCACAAAACGAATCGGACCAGCAACACTCTATAAAGATGGCATACTCATTGTGACTGGTGGACGTACTCAGGATGATACAACATTACAGAGCATAGATGTCATGTGTGTCACTACAAAGCAGTGGTCTACACTAGACAACTTTACACTTCCCAGACCATTGGAGTTACATCAACTCATTACGTGTGGAGATGCAATTTACATCTGCAATGGAGGCTACAATGCTGAACATCATAAAGGGACAGGCTTACATACACCACTAAGGTCTACCTGGAAGATGAGTTGGGATATTCTCAATGAAGCAGTACTCAGTGATCACCCAGTGGAAGGAAGACAGTGGATGGAGTTACCATGTCAGACACCATTTGATGCTTCATCCTCATTTTCCAGCCCACACTCATTCTTTACTGTTGGTGGTGCAGACAGTGAATACCATCCTCAATCAGCTGTTCACATTTATTCTCCATCTCAAAGCAAGTGGGTGTCACTTGGTCGGTTAAAGATACCTCGTATGTCATCAGGTACTGTACAGCTAGGTGAAAGGGCTTTGGTAGTTGGAGGACGTAATCATCATCTTACTCGTAACAAAGATACAATCTTGTCTTCTGTAGAGTTTGTGTACTTTTTATAGTATTTTTAATTATTGTAACAATTAATTACTTTTACTGATGTTATATGCAAAAATTAATTAATTCAAATTGTAACAAACTTTTGTGTAATTTATAAAGTGGTGATCAATGGATGCATAGTGATGTCATTCTAGTGGGAAAGTTTGTACAAATGGTATTCGCGAGTTATGTATACCGATTGCAACATCCACAACCCAAAAAGTGTCTACTGTATACATTAATTATATAACCTTGCTGACCAATTTTAGTTCATGAATTATTGTATTATATAAGATAAGATAATTAAGACACTGGCAATGCAGATAACCTGAAACACGTCTAATATAAACAACTATATTAGTAATAAACTTCCATAAAAAACATTTTGTACATCAAAAAAAATGTCAGGTCAATTCTTTGATACTTTGTAAAGCTCCTTTTAATAAGTCCACTTTAGATTGACTCAGTACATTATGAAACTCTTCAGGATTTTTCTAAATACACATTGAAAAAGTAAATACGTATAATTATACTGTCACAATGTTTTGAAAGGTCTATATAGAACATGACTTATTCATTATCTTAAATTTCAAGTACATTGTATCTCCCATAAAACTGACAACTAAAGGTTTGACAGATTCATAAGCAGACAGGAATATCTGTGAAACAAAATGACCATCTTGAACAACTTAAGAATTTCAATTGACTATTAAATTCAGCTGGGAAAATTAAGGAAGCATGTAATACGTACAGTGTTCAATTGCTAAGTTTCCTTCATAATGTTTAATTAAAAGACATTTTGATTAACATACAAGCCTAATTACAACCAATGTAGGAATGAACAAGACTTGTTGCTGTTCTGACCTTTAGAGCCATGGCTGCTTGATACTGACTGCTGACATGCTTCACATTTCCCATCACAAAGAGCAGCAATGGAATTATATTTAACTGTAGATATGTATAATATACATACAAACACAGTATATACCACTGTAGGAGATGTGAGTGTGAACAGGGGAGATGATGAGGACAATATTAATATTCCTTACAATTCCTTATAGATATAACTCTTTAGACAGTACTACATATTATTGATGGGAAGTCATGGGAGTATATAGGGTATATTGAACTAATATATAGACAAAGTATATATAGCATTGGTGACAAATAACTACATATAGACATATTATATAGTATATTGAATATATAGACACAGTTCTTCAAGAGGTAGGTACAATTCAACACACTATCACAACAAACATATCTAAGTGACAAGTACTGTATATATATACATGTGTACATACGTACAGTGCATAACATTGCTATATACATAGTGTGGGTTTACCTGAACCATCTCTTCTGCTACCATGGTATTGGAGACAGCCAACATTCCAATGACCTTGGCTGCACTTGCTTGCTGGATGTACATCGGTAGAGGTACTACGATGGAGGAAGAGAAACAGCACAGAGTTGCTCAATAACATGGTCAGAAGAAGCTTGTTCAACCTCACCACTAGAAGTCTGCCTGCTAGAGTCACCTTCCTTCTCTTCCTTCTCTGCTGGCTTCAGTAGATTAATCAGACCTGTCATCAGTGGGTGCTGTACCTCTTCATAGACCACCAGATCTTTGATCAACTCACAAGCTACAGATATATGTATACGTACAACACACATGTACATATATAGATATACGTACATGTGTGTTGGGCAACCTTTTGGTGAGCCCATATTTAATGGTATATAAGTACACATATATAAAGTGATTGTAAGCAAACCTCTTGATCAGACTTGATACATGACTATATATCAGATCACAAATGCAGCTATTATAAATACGTACTTCTAAACTATTTTGTATGTACACACTATTAAAACACAATATACTCTACAATCTCTGTCAAAATAATCAAACACTTTCTTCTATCTCCTTTCTAATGTACTGTATCTTCACATACAAGTACTAACCCTCATACTGCACTGCCAAGTCCAGTGTCTTCAATAAGGACAGCACTGGGTCTACTATAGAAGCACTCACTACTCCCATTTGAGGCTATATAATGTGACAAAATGTGAATACAATCTGAGACCATCCTAAATCCATACCTAAATACCTCCTAACTAAGAGCCCATCCATACCTGAATACCTCCTAACTAAGACCCCATCCATACCTATATACCTCCTAACTAAGACCCCATCCATACCTATATACCTCCTAACTAAGACCCCATCCATACCTGAATACCTCCTAACTAAGACCCCATCCATACCTATATACCTCCTAACTAAGACCCCATCCATACCTATATACCTCCTAACTAAGACCCCATCCATACCTAAATACCTCCTAACTAAGACCCCATCCATACCTAAATACCTCCTAACTAAGACCCCATCCATACCTATATACCTCCTAACTAAGACCCCATCCATACCTGAATACCTCCTAACTAAGACCCCATCCATACCTAAATACCTCCTAACTAAGACCCCATCCACACCTAAATACCTCCTAACTAAGAGCCCATCTATACCTAAATACCTCCTAACTAAGAGCCCATCTATACCTAAATATCTCCTAACTAAGAGCCCATCCATACCTGAATATCTCTAAGAGTAGATGCAGCAAGTCTTTGTGCGTTAGTATTAGATGCTGCCATCAGTGCAATAAGTGCTTTGTAGACTTGACTCTGATAGTGAGGATTGCCCTGAAACAGTTCAAACAGCAGTCCTTGCGCCCTCTCCTGAGTGGGAGGGCTGGTGGACCTAGCCAGACACTCTGTGACAGCTCTAATGCCAGCACTCTCACAGACAAGCTCCTTTGACTGCCTTCCTGACTTGGCCACGTCCATTAGAAGACCAAGAGCCTCCAGTTTAGCTTCTTCAGATGCCTTCTTGATACTAAGGATTTCAAGCACTGTTAATATACCACCCACTTCCAGAAATTCACTTAGAAATTTGCGACTGAAATACAAGATAAAAGATGTATAGTTGTTCAGTTAATCAATGTGTTTGAATGTGGTGTACCACAAGATAATGAGCTATCCTTGTATAGTAACATGAATCATACAATACCTCCTGTCACTTGTGGAGCAATACTTACCCACTTGTAGACGATATGAAAATTCTGATTGCTTTTAACTGTAATTTTAGACAAACGCCAAATTGATAGCTACACAAGTGAATTCAACAGTGACGTAAATCAAAATATAGATTCAGTCACTTTTTAATATTACGTGTGTGAGTATAAATGCCCATATATACTTATATACGTGTATACATATACTTATGCGCCAACTGCAGTCGCATTAGAACTCAACCTTATTCTTATCCACGCAGTCAGCCGCGCTAGAAATAGACTTGCACAATCAAAAAACTGCTGTTCTAAATCAGGCCCCGTCATTCCTTCGCACTGAGCTATGAAATCAGCTAGAATACATTCTCGGACAGATTTTGAACCCTACACGTTTTATTAAGTATATGGAAATTAAAATATCTGATGCTATATCTATAATACTACATATACAGAATCATCAATAAGTGGGAATGCAATCGTATATAACCTTACTTTGTCCCATTTAGCAAAAAGGCTGCGAAGTTCTTCCGCAATTTTGAATAGACAAATCACTATGGCAACTCATGTCAGTATTGAATCCAAATAAAGGATCTTTGAAGTATTTATTAAATTAAATTGGTGCTAGTTAAATGATAAAATTGTGTGTGTACCATATTATACAAATAATTTATGTTTGTGCAATGGTTGAGTGCAGAGTATCAATAGTATTATACAATTAGCAACAATTTCTTTAATTTTACAATTCCCTTGGACAATCACTTTAGTAATCTTCAAGTATTTCTCCGAAACACTTCACCAAGTAATCAGCATTCTCTTTGGTAAAGACCATTGGCCCTTTAAACTTCATCACATTATCAAGGATTCCATCATTTGTCATGATAATAAAGTAGTCACTCTTCAATCTAAGAAAACAACAGACTAAGCTATACCTGAACTTTCAGGGGGAAGATAATTACATCTGGTGTATCTTCAATAAACTTCACATTAGACATCTAAACACTCACTTCATATGAAGATGAACTGCCAACTCTTTATTAGCTTCTTTGGTCACTCCATCCTTGATCATCTCTATTCCAATAAACATGCCTTGTCCCCTACACAGACATACAAAGTTCTCTTAAGTGCATATATACAGGAAATTGCACCCATCAGTAGAATGGAGTTCCATGCAAGAAAGAAATTTTAGGAAAAGAAAGAAGATTTTTATGATCATACCTTAAGTATCATTTGACTATGGAACTGGTGTCTCCCCCTTGCTTATCAAAGACACAGTTGAGCTATATACAGTACATACGTACACCTATGAGCTGTGTCTTTGATAGGCAAGGGGGGAGACACTGGTTCCCATTAAGTGGACTTCAGGTCTGCTTATTCAAACTCAGTGTACTCCTTGAGAGTCATAAGTGGGCGGGGAAATCCAGAGCCACATGATGTCAATTTAGGAACTAATAAATATTGCTAGATCACCAGTAAAGAGGTACTCATTCCTACGTATGCTAGCAGATAAACAATCTCCTTACCACATACGTATAGGCACTGTATAAGTGAAGAAACCATTATATACACACCACTTATCATTCGCTACACACTTGTGCAAGGAGATATAAGACTTATTATTATAAGGATATAGCTATCCCACATCAGTGTGTAGTAGATAGACTGCATTGAGTGTTGACTTAAACTAACCTAACATCTCCAATGTAGTTAGGGTAGGCAGACTTGAGCTCTTGAAACTTCTCTATGAGGTAGCTACCAACTTCCAGAGCATGCTTCTGGAGATTCTCCTTTTCAATAGCTGTCAGAACAGCATCTGCTATGGCCATAGACACAGGGTTACCTCCAAACTAGAGAGAAGAGTGAGAGAACAGTTACAACAGCACCACAATCTGAAGCAGGATTACTAAAGACAACGACAGATCTAGTTCTTTGTAATATGTCAACAGACAGCTTTCAGACAGCATGGAGCAAAATAACTTCTTCAATGTAAGCCTTCACTCAAGTTCAAATTGGCCAATAATAATGTTACAAAATAAAATGATTACACAATAACAGAAAATCCCAATATGCTTCTCAGATCTCACGGTGCTAAAATAGGAAGGGGATACTGCATCGTGTGTATCCGCAATCCTCGGGCTAGTGATGAGAGCAGAGACAGGATGGCCATTGCCCATCGGTTTACCAATTGTAACAATATCAGGAATTACATCTGAAGAATGTAAAATATACACATGTGCCAGGTGGAAGAGAAACCTTTGAAAGGAGGAAGATTACACATCCTGAACATCTGATCTGAGCTCTACTGCTGACTGACTGAGAGTGGTGTGCACACAAGTGCAAGGACACAGGAAGGACCCAGTGAGTGCCACTCTGATTGTATATGGTACATTTCCTATACCTTGAGTGTACATATATACTTGTACTTGCTTCAATAGATTTAGCAAAATGTACAGTGCTATGTACGTACATGCATACCCACCTCTCCTAACTACCCACCCACCTCTCCTAACTACCCACCCACCCACCTCTCCTAACTACCCACCCACCTCTCCTAACTACCCACCTCTCCTAACTACCCACCCACCTCTCCTAACTACCCACCCACCTCTCCTAACTACACACCCACCTCTCCTAACTACCCACCCACCTCTCCTAACTACCCACCCACCTCTCCTAACTACCCACCTCTCCTAACTACCCACCCACCTCTCCTAACTACCACCCACCTCTCCTAACTACCCACCCACCTCTCCTAACTACCCACCTCTCCTAACTACCCACCCACCTCTCCTAACTACCCACCTCTCCTAACTACCCACCCACCTCTCCTAACTACCCACCCACCTCTCCTAACTACCACCCACCTCTCCTAACTACCCACCCACCTCTCCTAACTACCACCCACCTCTCCTAACTACCCACCCACCTCTCCTAACTACCCACCCACCTCTCCTAACTACCCACCCACCTCTCCTAACTACCCACCCACCTCTCCTAACTACCCACCCACCTCTCCTAACTACCCACCCACGTCTCCTAACTACCCACCCACCCACCTCTCCTAACTACCCACCCACCTCTCCTAACTACCCACCCACCTCTCCTAACTACCCACCCACCTCTCCTAACTACCCACCCACCTCTCCTAACTACCCACCCACCTCTCCTAACTACCCACCCACCTCTCCTAACTACCCACCCACCCACCTCTCCTACCTACCCACTCATTCAACCACTATTAGGTACAACAATCCATAAAAGTCGTTTTGCTATTAAATTGGTCAGTGTTCAAGGTGATGTTAAGTAACTGAAGAATATGCTGCCAAACAAATTAGTCCTAAGTAAGATCATTACATGCAGACTAAGTCTTTTAGTTTCACAACCAAAGTAGGCAATAAATTCATAACATGCCACATTATAAGTACTTGTATATGAACTTGTTGTTTATGAGTAGTCACTGTCCCAGTGTCACTTACCTTGCATTTCAAACATCCAGAAGTGGGTGCCTGCTCTACCAAATCCAACTTGCAGCAATACACACTCCACCAGCATCTCTCACATACCTTATAAGGAAACACAGACAGCGAATCACATGACCAGTGCATTAACATCTCAGTCAGTGTTGTGGGCCAACACATGGTAATAATAAGTGGAGGGTTTACAGGTCATGCAGTCAGTAGACATATGCATACGTACTATCCTATAGATCATATAATATTCTGCAGAAAGGCCACAAAGCATTTGGTCCAGAAGCCATAACTGATAGTCAAAATTGGTCAATTAACTGCATCCACTTTAACCCGATAATATACATGCACACATGGTGTAAGTGCCTTATTATTTGTTGTCAAATTTGGACTTGCATCAATTAAGGTGTCTGTTAATTCTCTTAGAGTAACTGTAATATGTTTTACACAAATTTCTGGAAGGAATTTATTGATGTACCATAACTTCTCAAATTTATCTAATACATTCTTTACACTGTTTAAAGTGTCTTCAATTGGTTTAGTAGATTATTCAAGGACTTCCTATGAATTACTCAGAATACAGCAAGAAACTTTATTAATTACATTACTAGCTTGTAGTTAGCTGAGAGGGGAAACATGAGGGAGAGCATGGGAGAGGCATTGCTGTGACAACTGTAGCTCAGTGGAAGAGCAACTGGTGGTCATAACCAGCTGTCCTGGGTTCAATTCCCAGCATTTGCTTCTTTCATGTTTCCCTCTTCAGACTGATTATAGTTACTTGTGGTTGGATTATCACTGTGATTATCCACACTACATGCAAAAGAGACAGAAGACAAGACTTCCTGTGTACGTACTTGTAGGCTGCTTTGAGGAAGCCCTTTGGCAGCGTGTAGAGACCAGCACAGCTCGGTGCAGACTCATGAATAAAGGCTGCAATCTACATGGGACATATCAAAGGAGAATACATTCACATCTACAAAGGTACCAGTACACAATTAAGATAGCTAAAATCATTTTAAATATTTTACTTTACAAGATAATCCATCAGTAGCTAGATAGTCTTAAGTATTTGTACGTATTTGTATGCACTCATGTACAAATGCTTTTGGGAACCCTCTAAACTGCTTTGACACCCTCATACCATTGCCCCTCCCTAAATTTTGAAATTTTTCATTTTGCCCCCTCTGGCCCTGTTCTGCATACAGCCCTGACATCTATATCTATCTACACATAGATCTACACATCTATATATGTACATATTTTTATATATGTATGTATACAAATTGTGTATAAAAGCAGCATTGATATACAAATATGTCAACTCAAACCTTTTTCCCTTTACTGTGAGCTTCATCAATCAGCTTTTTGATTTCGCCAGCATACAGCTGTCCGGCAGTTTCGGGGTCCCTATAGAGACCTCTGTAGCTATCTGGTGCAGGGGCCTGGACAAGGAATGGATCACATGATACACAGTCATGTGTACCCTATGGAGCTTGCAGCCCCTCCAGGTCTCATTCATACCAAGATGGTGTGTTTTCCACGCCACTTTTCGGGATCATTCTGCCACTTGTAGCTACTAATCTCCATCAGAGAGGTCAGATGACCATGGTAAGCCCTACAAGCACATATGTACAGTACATATACGTGAGTGCAACTAGTAGAAATCACAGAAAACAGGCTCAAGCAAGCATTTATTGAAAAACGGCTTGTCTTAACACGCAGGCAGTGCAGCACGGTTATCAAGTACCAGTGGACAGTGTAGTTCTGGTGAATGTCTAGCTCATCTGCATTGCTCACCCTTCAAGACAAATGATTTCAGTGTGGCCAGTAGTCTCTCTTGCTATTCTTAGAGCAAGATCATTAGCTTCAGATCTGCGGCAGACCGGAACACACATACAATTTCTAATATTAAATATTATACATTGAAACTTTTATACACTGTATTTTATATGATCAAGTGACTTGATATGATTATATACATTCAAATCTCATTGGATCTCATTTAGGAAATGTACATTCTTGTCTTCTGTAGAGTTTGTGAACATTTTATAGTATTTTTTAATTATCATAACAATTAATTCTTTACCTGATGTTATTTGCAAAATTAATCAATTTAAATTGTAAAAATATATTTATAAAAAAATGGTGATCAATGGAGTTCATACAAATACAATTTTATGTGTATAGAATCGAAGCTGTATGGTGGTGTTTAATTGCTTGAATTATGTTCTGTTTAATTCCATTTTTTAAAAACTGAAAAAGAAGAAACTGATGATGATGTCTTATTGTATCAGAATGCAAAAAAAAACAGTATATAAATACACAATAACCCATACGTACGTATATATATATGATGTAATAAGGGGTACTTGTTGCGTTCATAATTGATTGGTTGGATACGATTTGAGCATCAGCAACACTTATTATTAATCAAAGACTTAGAACGTTTCACATTTATTGCTGAAGAAGACCTACGGGTCGAAACGTCCTAAGTCTTTGATTAATAATAAGTGTTGCTGATGCTCAAATCATATCCAACCAACCAATTATGTGTGTAGCTGTACTAGCGCTGTATATGCCACTTTCTGTATGATTAGCCCTTACCTTGTGTCGCTGTTATCCCTTTTTCGTGCTAACTTATTATAATGATTACACATGTAGCGCTAAACACGTGACAGCCTCGAAATAGGGCGTTGACCGTTCTCAAAGCTGCATACGTGACCAGTCATGGGAACGTACTTTTCTAGTCTCCAACTTCGTGAAGAGCTAGGAAGAGGTGCTTTCGGTGTAGTTCAGAAAGGAACATTCCAGGGAAGAGTGATCGCCGCTAAGAGAATCCACAAACTACTCTTAGACTCTGCAAGACTTTCAGAAGAACAGTTTGAAAAGATTCAAGCTGACTTTGAAAGAGAATGCGAATTGCTACAGAAGGCCAAACACATAAATATTGTCGAATTCATCGGAGTTTCCCGTTACGAAGGTCAATCTGTTTTAATAATGGAATTCATGGAACAATCATTGGAGAAGTTCTTGAATACAAATAAAGGACGCGTCACTGTCACCAAACAGATGAATATCTGTGTCCAGATCGCTTCCGGTCTACTGTTCCTTCACCAGTTCGACCCTCAGATCCTACATCGAGACCTTCGACCAGCCAACATTCTAGTTAACATCGACTGCAGTGTCGTGAAAATCAGTGATCTTGGACAAGCTAAGTTCAGACCAACTGATGTGAAGTATCTTACAACACAAGCTCCAGGTTGTATTGTGTACATGCCACTCGAATCACTGGTTGATCAGAAGGCGAAATTCACATCGAAAGGAGACGTCTTCTCCTTTGGTGTAGTGATGCTGGAGGTGGGCACTCAGGACCCACCCACTTCTGGATTTATTAATATTGGAGGGACACCAGAAATTGAGAGAAGAACTGATGATCTGTCAAAGTTACCTGATGACCACCAACTGAAGCCACTTATCCTTCAATGTCTCAGAGACAATCCAGAGGAGAGACCAGACATTGAGACAGTGAAGATAACCATCTCCAAAATGGTACTCAGGACACAAATTGGATTTAATCAAGCCATTCCTTTGCATAAACAAGTAAGTTTACTCAGGCCTTGTGTTTCTACTAACTCTTTTGTTTTAAGTGTCTGTATTGTTTAGATTACTAGCTGTTACACTGATTGTGAATGAAAAATTCTAATGTATCACATGTGATTACATTACATGGGTCAACCTTGTATTGAGCTAGTCATTAGGGGCACTTGGGATTCGTTGGGCAGTGGTAATACTTTATTAACCAACTGAATCACTGAACTGACTGTACCCACTGAACACGCCAAGTAATTTTTTTTATATAGTTTTAAGTTATTTGTTGTTGAAATTCATCAGCTATGACCCTATAGTATGTATGTATATAAGTGAGTATAAAAAATACATTCAATTTTCATTAATTGAATTTGACTGTTAAAATTGTGTTTTTCAAGTACATGTATATAATGGTAGTCATTTTATATTGTTGTTTGTTCTCTATTCACCAAATGATATAAGACCATGTACCCTATTCACATGCACACATTCTATTACAATTTACAGAACTGTTCCTTTCTTGTGCAGGTTGATGATGTCCAATCTTTACAGTTGGCCTCATTTCAATTGCACGATCTACCCATACCTACTGCCTTCCCCAATGTACTGTGTGACGGTCACTTGGTGTACATGTTTGGAGGAAAATGTGTGGATATCAAAGATGTAGACAAAGTACAAGTGTTTAACTTGGAGGAACTCACTTGGACCATTCTCCCACAACCAACACCTCAAATCGGTTGCCAAGGAGAAATCATTCATAATCAAATAACATTGATTGGAGGAAGGGAATCAGGATCACGTCAGTTTACTAATAAGCTGAGCACCTTGGTGGATAACACTTGGAGAGCAGTATTCCCACCAATGCCCACAAAACGAATCAGACCACCAACACTCTATAAAGATGACATACTCATTGTGGCTGGTGGACGTGCTCAGGATGATACAACATTACAGAGCATAGATGTCATGCGTATCACTACAAAGCAGTGGTCTACACTAGTCAACTTTACACTTCTAGACCATTAGAGTTACATCAACTAATTTCGTGTGGAGATGCAGTTTTCATCTGCAATGGAGGCTACACTGATGAACTTGACAAAGGGAAAGGCTTATATACACCATTACAGTCTACCTGGAAGATGAGTTGGGATATCCTCAATAAAGCAGTACTCAGTGATCACCCAGTGGTAGGAAGACAGTGGATGGAGTTACCATGTCAGACACCATTTGATGCTTCATCCTCATTTTCCAGCCCACACTCACTCTTTACTGTTGGTGGTGCAGACAGTGAAGACCATCCTCAATCAGCTGTTCACATTTATTCTCCATCTCAAAGTAAGTGGGTGTCACTTGGTCAGTTAAAGGTACCTCGTATGTTATCAGGTACTGTACAGCTAGGTGAAAGGGCTTTCTTGGCAGTTGGAGGACTTAATCATCCTATTACTGTTAACAAAGATACATTTTTGTCTTCTGTAGAGTTTGTATATTTTTTATAGTATTTATAATTATTGTAACAATTAATTCTTTAACTGATGTTATATGCAAAAATTAATTAATTCAAATTGTAACAAACTTTTGTGTAATTTATAAAGTGGTGATCAATGGATGCATGGTGATGTCATTCTAGTGGGAAAGTTGGTGGTAGTTGCGAGTTATACCGATTGCAACATCCACAAACCAAAAAGTGTGTACTGTATACAAATTAACCTTAACCTTGCTGACCAATTTTAGTTCATGAATTATTGTATTATATTATATTACTAAGATAAGATAATTAAGACACTGGCAATGCAGATAACCTGAAACACGTCTAATATAAACAACTATATTAGTAATAAACTTCCATAAAAAACATTTTGTACGTCAAAAATAAATGTCAGGTCAATTCTTTGATACTTTGTAAAGCTCCTTTTAATAAGTCCACTTCAGATTGACATTATAAAACTCTTCAAGGTTTTTCTAAATACACACGAAATTGAAAAAGTAAGTACGTATAATTATACTGTCACAATATTTTAATTATTATGTGGTCAATGGTAACAGTAACAATAAAATTCTATAACAAATCTAATCGATATGATGATGCACATTTACGATCATAATGTATTTAGCTGTAAGTAACTTTGCTTGTTATCCATCATTTAATTTGTGGAAGCCATTTTTAAAGTAAATTAAACACGTCCACGTGGAGGAAAGGAAAGGCCTAGAGTAGAGGAAGGCAAATTAAACTAGCTGCAGATCAAATAACCTAATTGTCCTTTATAGGCATCTTATTGTAAATATCAGATCAGAATTCGATAAAATACATAATATATATCACAGAGAAGATTGTACGTATATTATTTAACTAATAAGTTTACTATAAATGCAGAAAATACTGACAGCTACAGTACTTTTTATGGGTCAGTTATCAGACCGGACATTGCAACATCCGGTCTGGACAACCAACCAACATCGTTGACTAACTCTCCTATATATAGTTAATGAACTGTATTATAGTGATATCATGATCAGTGCACTAAGTTGGACTAAGAAAAGACAATGTAATTATAATTAATTAAGACACTGGCAATTAATGCAGTTAACCTGAAACACGTTTCACATGCATAAACAACTAGTCTACGTATATGTATACTAGTTGGATGTATCATCATCATTAAACTCTGGGTATTACCGGTACCCCTGCCCACTCATGTCCCCTGAGGAGCGTAATGAGCTAATAGGCGGAACCGAAGTTCACTTGATGGGAACCGGAGTCTCCCCCTAGCCACTCAAAAAGATGGTCGAGCCATAGACAGCTGTTTCGTCCTTATTAGGACTCATCAGTATGGCATACAATGGAAGTTTGAGTGTGGCTGTACCCCTTATCTGCTGATAAGGAAACCACAAGCTTTTTTGCTTCTGGGAGTACTTATTAGCAGACTAGCCACTCAAACTTCCATCGTATGCCATACTGATGAGTCCTAATAAGGACAAAACAGCTGTCTATGGCTCGACCATCTTTTTGAGTGGCTAGGTGGAGACTCTGGTTCCCATCAAGCGAACTTCGGTTCCGCCCATTAGCCCATTGCACTCCTCAGGAGACATGAGTGGGCAGGGGTAATACCAAGATTCTAGAGTTTAAAGATGATGATATCGATCGATGCTTTAAGATCGGCTTTAGATCTTAAAGTTCCCCTATTATTTCCATAGTTGGATGTAATAAGCTTTCATAAAACATGTTCAAAATCATTTGGATGTCAAAAATTAAATGTTAGGTCAATTCTTTGATACTTTGTAAAGCTCCTTTTAATAAGTCCATTTCAGGTTGATTCAGTATATTATGAAACTCTTCAGGATTTTTCTAAATACACACAACAAAATATATATACTGTCACAATGTTAGAAAGATATAACACATGACTTATTCATTACCTTAAATTTCAAGTACATAGTATCTCCCACAAAACTGACAACTAAAGGTTTGACAGGTTCATAAGCAGACAGGAATATCTGTGAAACAAAATGACCATCTTGAACAACTTAAGAATTTCACTTCACTATTATATTAAATTCAGTTGGGAAATTGAGGAAACATGTAATACAGTGTTCAATTGCTTCATAATGTTTATTGAAAAGATATTTTGATTAATGTACAAGGCCTAATTACAACCAATGTAGGAATAAACAAGACTTGTTGCTGTTCTGACCTTTAGAGCTATGGCTGCTTGATACTGACTGCTGACATGCTTCACATTTCCCATCACAAAGAGCAGCAATGGAATTACATTTAACTGTAGACATGTACAATATACATACAATCACACGGCCACTGTAGGAGATGTGAGTGTGAGCAGGTGATGAGGACAATATTCCATATAGATATACGTAACTCTTTAGACAGTACTACATATTATTGATGGGAAACCATGGGAGTATATATAGAACTGGTATATAGGGTATATGTATTAGTTATACCACAGTGCTGAGGTGTATAAAATCCATATACACCGAATTAAGCGTTGTGGTATGAGTGATATATACTCCGTCGCTTTTTATTGTTATTTTGGCGGGAATTTCAGGATGGCTCTGCTACGTCTGTTTGTTTTTGCTTAAACACTGACAACTTCATAGAATGCTCTTGCCCTGACTACTTCAACTGTCCTAAATGTAAGGAGAATTGTCCACCTCCAAGAAGAAACGTTTAGTTTAGTAGTTTAGTAGAAAAGTTTATCATATTTGGGCAGACAGGATTTAAGAAGCCAATGCAGTATATAACTTCTTAAATCCTGTTATATCACGGTTACAAAATTTAAGCACAGGTGGTTGCCCTGGCAATGGAGTATATTGAACTAATATATAGACACAGTTCTTCAAGAGGTAGGTACAATTCAACACACTATCACAACAAATATATATATCTAAGTGACAAGTAATGTATATACATGTGTACATACGTACAGTGCATAACATTGCTATATACATAGTGTGGGTTTACCTGAACCATCTCTTCTGCTACCATGGTATTGGAGACAGCCAACATTCCAATGACCTAGGCTGCACTCGCTTGCTGGATGTACATCGGTAGAGGTACTACGATGGAGAAAGAGAGACAACACAGAGTTGCTCAATAACATGGCAGAAGAAGCTTGTTCAACCTCACCACTAGAAGTCTGCCTGCTAGAGTCACCTTCCTTCTCTTCCTTCTCTGCTGGCTTCAGTAGATTAATCAGACCTGTCATCAGTGGGTGCTGTACCTCTTCATAGACCACCAGATCTTTGATCAACTCACAAGCTACAGATATATGTATACGTACAACACACATGTACATATATAGATACACGTATATGTGTGTTGGCAACTTTTTGGTGAGCCCATATTTAATGGTATATATAAGTACACATATATAAAGTGACTGTAAGCAAACCTCTTGACCAGACTTGATACATGACTATATATCAGATCACAAATGCAGTAATTATAAATACGTTCTTCTAAACTATTTTGTATGTACACACTATTAAAACACAATATACTCTACAATCTCTGTCAAAATAATCAAACACTTTCTTCTATCTCCTTTCTAATGTACTGTATCTACACATACAAGTACTAACCCTCATACTGCACTGCCAAGTCCAGTGTCTTCAATAAGGACAGCACTGGGTCTACTATAGAAGCACTCACTACTCCCATTTGAGGCTATATAATGTGACAAAATGAGGATACAACCTGAGCCCATCCTAAATCCATACCTAAATACCTCCTAACTAAGACCCCCATCCATACCTAAATACCTCCTAACTAAGACCCCATCCATACCTGAATACCTCCTAACTAAGACCCCATCCATACCTGAATACCTCCTAACTAAGACCCCATCTACACCTATATACCTCCTAACTAAGAGCCCATCCATACCTGAATATCTCTAAGAGTAGATGCAGCAAGTCTTTGTGCGTTAGTATTAGATGCTGCCATCAGTGCAATAAGTGCTTTGTAGACTTGACTCTGATAGTGAGGATTGCCCTGAAACAGTTCAAACAGCAGTCCTTGCGCCCTCTCCTGAGTGGGAGGGCTGGTGGACCTAGCCAGACACTCTGTGACAGCTCTAATGCCAGCACTCTCACAGACAAGCTCCTTTGACTGCCTTCCTGACTTGGCCACATCCATTAGAAGTCCAAGAGCCTCCAGTTTAGCTTCTTCAGATGCCTTCTTGATACTGAGGATTTCAAGCACTGTCAATATACCACCCACTTCCAGAAATTCACTTAGAAATTTGCGACTGAAATACAAGATAAAAGATGTATAGTTGTTCAGTTAATCAATGTGTTTGAATGTGATGTAGCATAAGATAATGAGCTGAACACACACACCATGAATCGTGAATCGTGAAATGTGTTTGGATAATTGGAAATGTGATGTACCACAAGATAATGAGCTGTACTTGTATAGTAACATGAATCATACAATACCTCCTGTCACTTGTAGAGCAATACTTACCCACTTGTGGACGATATGAAAATTCTGATTGCTTTTAACTGTAATTTTAGACAAACGCCAAATTGATAGCTACACAAGTGAATTCAACAGTGACGTAAATCAAAATATAGATTCAGTCACTTTTTAATATTACGTGTGTGAGTATAAATGCCCATATGTACTTATATACGTGTATACATATACTTATGCGCCAACTGCAGTCGCATTAGAACTCAACCTTATTCTTATCCACGCAGTCAGCCGCGCTAGAAATAGACTTGCACAATCTAAAAACTGCTGTTCTAAATCAGGCCCCGTCATTCCTTCGCACTGAGCTATGAAATCAGCTAGAATACATTCTCGGACAGATTTTGAACCCTACACGTTTTATTAAGTATATGGAAATTAAAATATCTGATGCTATATATAATACTACATATACAGAATCATCAATACGTGGGAATGCAATCGTATATAACCTTACTTTGTCCCATTTAGCAAAAAGGCTGCGAAGTTCTTCCGCCATTTTGAATAGACAAATCACTATGGCAACTCATGTCGGTATTGAGTCCAAATAAAGGATCTTTCAAGTATTTATTAAATTGGTGCTAGTTAAATGATAAAATTGTGTGTGTACCATATTATACAAATAATTTATGTTTGTGCAATGGTTGAGTGCAGAGTATCAATAGTATTATACAATTAGCAACAATTTCTTTAATTTTACAATTCCCTTGGACAATCACTTTAGTAATCTTCAAGTATTTCTCCGAAGCATTTCACCAAGTAATCAGCATTCTCTTTGGTAAAGACCATTGGCCCTTTAAACTTCATCACATTATCAAGGATTCCATCATTTGTCATGATAATAAAGTAGTCACTCTTCAATCTAAGAAAACAACAGGCTCAGTTATACCTGAACTTACAGGGGAAGATAATTACTTTTGGTATATCTTTAATAAACTTCACATTAGACATCTAAACACTCACTTCCTGTGAAGATGAACTGCCAACTCTTTATTAGGTTCTTTGGTCACTCCATCCTTGATCATCTCTATTCCCATAAACATGCCTTGTCCCCTACACAGACATACAAAGTTCTCTTAAGTGCATATATACAGGAAATTGCACCCATCAGTAGAATGGGGTTCCATTGCAAGAAAGAAATTTTAGGAAAAGCAAGAAGATTTTTATGATCATACCTTAAGTATCATTTGACTATGGAACCAGTGTCTCCCCCTTGCTTATCAAAGACACAGTTGAGCTATATACAGTACATACGTACACCTACAAGCTGTGTCTTTGATAGGCAAGGGGGAGACACTGGTTCCCATTAAGTGGACTTCAGGTCTGCTTATTCAAACTCAGTGTACTCCTCAGGAGTCATAAGTGGGCGGGGAAATCCAGAGTCACATGACTACAATTCAGGAACTAATTGCTAGATCACCAGTAAAGAGGTACTCATTCCTACGTATGCTAGCAGATAAACAATCTCCTTACCACATACGTATAGGCACAGTATAAGTGAAGAAACCATTATATACACGCCACTTATCATTCACTACACACTTGTGCAAGGGGATCTAAGACTTGTTATTAGAAGGATATTCCACATCAGTGTGTAGTAGATAGACTGCATTGAGTGTTGACTTAAACTAACCTAACATCTCCAATGTAGTTAGGGTAGGCAGACTTGAGCTCCTTAAACTTCTCTATGAGGTAGCTACCAACTTCCAGAGCATGCTTCTGGAGATTCTCCTTTTCAATAGCTGTCAGAACAGCATCTGCTATGGCCATAGACACAGGGTTACCTCCAAACTAGAGAGAAGAGTGAGAGAACAGTTACAACAGCACCACAATCTGAAGCAGGATTACTAAAGACAACAACAGATCTAGTTCTTTGTAATATGTCAACAGACAGCTTTCAGACAGCATGGAGCAAAATAACTTCTTCAATGTAAGCCTTCACTCAAGTTCAAATTGGCCAATAATAATGTTACAAAATAAAATGATTACACAATAACAGAAAATCCCAATATGCTTCTCAGATCTCACGGTGCTAAAATAGGAAGGGGATACTGCATCGTGTGTATCCGCAATCCTCGGACTAGTGATGAGAGCAGAGACAGGATGGCCATTGCCCATTGGTTTACCAATTGTAACAATATCAGGAATTACATCTGAAGAATGTAAAATATACACATGTGCCAGGTGGAAGGGAAGCCTTTGAAGGGAGGAAGATTACACATCCTGAACATCTGATCTGAGCTCTACTGCTGACTGACTGAGAGTGGTGTGCACACAAGTGCAAGGACACAGGAAGGACCCAGTGAGTGCCACTCTGATTGTATATGGTACATTTCCTATACCTTGAGTGTACATATATACTTATACTTGCTTCAATAGATTTAGCAAAATGTACAGTGCTATACGTACATGCATACCCACCTCTCCTAACTACCCACCCACCTCTCCTAACTACCCACCCACCTCTCCTAACTACCCACCCACCTCTCCTAACTACCCACCCACCTCTCCTAACTACCCACCCACCTCTCCTAACTACCCACCCACCTCTCCTAACTACCCACCCACCTCTCCTAACTACCCACCCATCTCTCCTAACTACCCACCCACCTCTCCTAACTACCCACCCACCTCTCCTAACTACCCAATCACCTCTCCTAACTACCCACCCACCTCTCCTAACTACCCACCCACCCACCTCTCCTAACTACACACCCATTCAACCACTACAACAATCCATAAATGTCTTTCTGCTATTAATTACGTAAATAGGTTAGTGTTTCAAGGTTATAATCAAACTAGTTGTTGCAGTTAAGTAACTGAAGAATATGCCGTCAAACAAATTAGTTCTAAGTAAGATCATTACATGTTTCACAACCAGAGTAGGCATTAAGTTCATGACATGCCACATTATAAGTACTTGTATATGAACTTGTTGTTTATGAGTAGCTACTGTCCCAGTATCACTGACCTTGCGTTTCAAACATCCAGAAGTGGGTGCCTGCTCTACCAAATCCAACTTGCACCTCGTCAGCAATACACACTCCACCAGCATCTCTCACATACCTTATAAGGAAACACAGATAGTGAGTCACATGACTAGTGCATTAACATCTCAGTCAGTGTTGTGGGCCAACACATGGTAATGATAAGAGGAGGGTTTACAGGTCATGCAGTCAGTAGACATACGTACTATCCTATAGATTATCTGCCACAAAGCATTTGGTCCAGAAGCCATAACTGATAGTTAAAATTGGTCAATTAACTGCATCCACTTTAACCCGATAATGTACATGCACACATACCCTGTAGTACACATGGTACATGACGTAAATGCCTTATTATTTGTCGTCGAATTTGGACTTGCATCAATTAAGGTGTCTGTTAATTCTCTTAGAGTAACTGTAATATGTTTTGCACAAACGTATGGAAGGAATTTATTGATGTACGTACCATAACTTCTCAAATTTATCTAATACATTCTATACACTGTTTAAAGTGTCTTAAATTGGTTTAGTAGATTATTCAAGGACTTCCTATGAATTACTCAGAATACAGCAAGAAACTTTATTAATTACATTACTAGCTTGTAGTTAGCTGAGAGGGGAAACATGAGGGAGAGCATGGGAGAGGCATCGCTGTGACAACTGTAGCTCAGTGGCAGAGCAACTGGTGGTCATAACCAGCTCTCCTGGGTTCGATTCCCAGCATTTGCTTCTTTCATGTTTCCCTCTTCAGATTGATTATAGTTACTTGTGGTTGGATTATTACTGTGATTATCCATGTACCACACTACATACAAAACAGACAGAAGACAAGACTTCCTATGTACGTACTTGTAGGCTGCTTTGAGGAAACCCTTAGGCAGCGTGTAGAGACCAGCGCAGCTCGGTGCAGACTCATGAATAAAGGCTGCAATCTACATGGGACATAACAAAGGAGAATACATTCACATCTACAAAGGTACGTACCAGTACGTATACAGCTAAAACCATTTTAAATATTTTACTTTACAAGATAATCCATCAGTAGCTAGCTAGTCATAAGTATTTGTACATATTTGTATGCATTTATGTACATACAAATACAATACAATAAAATACACATCTATATCTATCTACACATCTATATATGTACGTACATGTATGTATATGTATGTGTATAAAAGCAGCATTGACATACAAATATGTCAACTCAAACCTTTTTCCCTTTACTGTGAGCTTCATCAATCAGCTTTTTGATTTCGTCAGCATACAGCTGTCCGGCAGTTTCGGGGTCCCTATAGAGACCTCTGTAGCTATCTGGTGCAGGGGCCTGAACAAGGAATGGATCACATGAGACACAGTCAAGTGTACCCCATGGAGCTTGCAGCCCCTCCAGGTCTCATTCATACCAAGATGGTGTGTTTTCCACGCCACTTTTCGGGATCATTCTGCCACTTGTAGCTACTAATCTCCATCAGAGAGGTCAGATGACCATGGTAAGCCCTACAAGCACATATGTACAGTACATATACGTACGTGAGTGCAACTAGTAGAAATCACAGAAAACAAGCTCAAGCAAGCATTTATTGATAAACGGCTTGTCTTAACACGCAGGCAGTGCAGCACGGTTATCAAGTACCAGTGGACAGTGTAGTTCTGGTGAATGTCTAGCTCATCTGCATTGCTCACCCTTCAAGACAAATGATTTCAGTGTGGCCAGTAGTCTCTCTTGCTATTCTTAGAGCAAGATCATTAGCTTCAGATCTGCAGCAGACCGGAACACACATACAACACAGTGACTACCCGAGCAAGATAATAACATTGCTAATTAATGGAGTTTAGATATCTAAGGTTCTATGTAGTTGTTTAGATATCTAAGGTTCTATACTAGAGAAGCCATAGGAGAGTGTTTCCTAGAATTATGGGTACGTCTCACACCAGGTTTTATATGTGACAAGTCACCTCAGGGATATAATTCTCCGCTAGGAAAGGCTGGGATATATTGTAAGTGTCTGTATATTTAGCAATGCTTGAAGTACAGTTAAGCTATAAAGTCACATATAATTCTCTGCTAGGTTATATTGTAAGTGTCTGTACGTACATATATACCTATGTATATATTTAGCAATGCTTGTAAGTTTGGTATTCCCATGGGATCTTAACCACTTAGAGCCTTTGGATTAGGGGCTGGCCTAGTGTCACATTGTTATTGTAGACAGAGTTTAGCTTTGCATGTGGGGAAGTTGTATCACTTTTCTAATATTAAATATTATACTGATGTGAAACTTTTATACACTGTATTTTATATGATCAAGTGACTTGATCATTACATTCAAATCTCATTGGATCTCATTTAGGAAATTGTTACCCTTTCAAAGCTACACCTCAGGAAGCAAGACAATCCCATAATCTAGAAGGTACTGCCAGACAGTCACAACAGTAGCTGTGGATGGGTACTGCACTACACTACAGGGGAAGGTAACTGGAAAGTATCCCATAATTGTAGGAGGCCTCAAGTGATTCACCATAATATAGTTGTGGTAAATGAGTCTTCAATGAGAGACACTCTACATACATATATGTACAAATGTAGGTGGTACTCCAAGTTTTTGTAGAATGCTCCAGTCATATACATACAATACAAGTAGCATTACAACAACAGTCAATCCTACTTCTTCACTCCATCAGCTAGAAAATTAATTTATTGAAGATCTTGCAAGAGGAAGAGCCTTTTTAAGTGAATGATTCAATTTACTATATCCTCATAAACACTTCTCTGGTCAAATAACACCTTTAGTAACATACTGTAGCTATATACTTATTGTACTCCACAGGAGACATGGTGGGTGGGGTAACCTTGGAGTGGGTGGGGTAAACTCAGAGTGGGTGGGGTAAACTTCAGAGTGGGTGGGGTAAACTTCAGAGTGGGTGGGGTAAACTTCAGAATGGTGGGGTAAACTTCAGAGTGGGTGGGGTAAACTTCAGAGTGGGTGGGGTAAACTTCAGAGTGGGTGGGGTAAACTTCAGAATGGTGGGGTAAACTTCAGAGTGGGTGGGGTAAACTTCAGAGTGGGTGGGGTAAACTTCAGAGTGGGTGGGGTAAACTCAGAGTGGGTGGGGTAAACTCAGAGTGGGTGGGGTAAACTCAGAGTGGGTGGGGTAACCTTGGAGTGGGTGGGGTAAACTCAGAGTGGGTGGGGTAAACTTCAGAGTCAAATGGTGATGATATCGAACAAGGTTTGCATAGCTAATTTACAACTCACCCTGAGTTCATAAAGTAGAATTTGGACAGGTTTCCCGGCAGCTTTTTCCTCAGATGTTGGGCATAGTCTGAAATACCATCATGAAGGTATCGGTTGTTAGTGCTCAGCAGAACCATTTGCTTGGTACCAGCAGCCACCACACTAGGATGGCAGTGACCAACTAGTGAAGATATACAAGTACATTATGTCATACACACATACCAACCGACTAGTATCTCAAGATATACAAGTACATACACACATACCAACCGACTAGTATCTCAAGATATACAAGTACATACACACATACCAAAATCGACTAGTGCTAAGGGAGGATATCAAAATGATCAAGTGAAAAGAGAGGGGAGGAGAAGGGGAGTAAGAGTGGAGAAGGATAGGGAAATTAAACCTTTAAAAAGTGCATTACAGAACCACTAGTGATTACTCTGATAGTAGTAAGCATAACGGCATTCACTGATTGAAATATTGGAATAACTACAGTAAGGATCAATTATGATCAATTAATCAGGAACAATTATGATCAAATGATCAGGACCAATTAATTATGATCAAATGATCAGGATCAATTATCCTTATATGGACCCATAAACACTCATCCTATCCTACAGAACACCTGTAAATACTCACATACCATGAGCCACATTGTTCACACAGTCGAGGTAGGCTTGTCCATGACTGTCAAACATGTACTGTCCCTCAGCCTTTACAATCTTCAAAGGCTGATCAGGAAAATAATACTTTTGCAGCGGCCTGCAACAGATGCAGAGACAATATTATACATGTGATCAGCAATACACAGTGTATGTATATACAGTGTACTGCGTATATGTTTATGTCACTTGTGTAAACAACGAGAAGTACACAGAGAATAAAAAACCTGTCACATGTAAGGGAGATTTTAGTGCCAAGCTGGTGGTATGCAACACGCCCACTCTCAATTTTAATTGGGCACCGCCCCCAAGTTAGTCAGGCTTGTTTTGGGAGATGGTAACTAGGCCCTGTGATGAACTATTATTGGCGATAAATATACTAGTAGATGTCTACCGAAGAATGAAACTAAACACCATTTTACACAGATTTGGCTCACGTCATTATGAGGGAGTCTTTTAAATATAAGAAGCCTAGGTATAGATAAGAATGCCTTATAGCCTAGCCTAGGCCAAGGGCTTGAAAATAATACATCGAGTGTCCATTGGCCCTAGCGCTGCTTATTTACGTAGCATATTCATCACAATACTTACGCTATATACTCCTTCCTTAAAGAAGCTGTTTCCTCCACAGCCTTCTCTGTCAAGGCTTCTACTGTGGGTCTGGTTCGATCTCTCTTAGCGCATGGCACTTGGGAAACCTCTAGCTGTGGAGAACGTTTCAGTACCTTGGTCATATTCGAACTTCTGAGCAATCAGTGACCTGGGCACGTTTAAACGGAGCTGCTGACGAAACGGGAGGCAGCGATTGGATTATTGCAATCCTGAGCTTTCTAAGTTCAGGGCACTTGGCGCAAGCTAATTATAAATGGATGTTTGGTTTCGGGTGCCATTAGGCAGGAAATATGGCCTGCCGCATTCCGCATTCAATATGATACGCGCGTGAGTCGCGCGTGAATTCTCCGTTTACCAGTTTGAACAAACTTGTGATTTACCCATGACAAGCATATGAACACATTGAAAGCGTGGCAGTGTCACTGTGTATGTGAAATCATAATCAGTTTAATCTTCAAAGGAAGATTTTGTTCCTGTGATGTATTTGTGTCTTGTGATGCCAAGAAACTCCTCTGAAGTCTTTCTACTTGTCACATTGCTGCCATCTTGAAATAGAGAAAGGACATTATCAAACACAACAAGAATACATGGATGTGACGGACTTGCAAATTGTTAGATAAATGGAGTGTTTTAGTATATAAATTGTAATCTGCTCTACTGAACAGAAGAAGTACCCCTGGTAACTCACACGAACAAGGAAGAATCTATTTGAAAATGTATCCAATTTTATAGTCGTAAAATATTGCTATTTAATTTAAAACACCCAATTATTTAGGAACTAAATCTTTACCAGTCTAGGACATTTATGAGGTTCCACTGTACAGCATAACATGTACAGAACATATAGGAACTCCAACCAGATACAGTCCAAACCACACTCATTCAGTAAATAGCTACTTGATAACAGGTGTGTATGAATGGTGTACATGTATTATATTGTGAATAGGGTTTACAGGTCTAGTAACTGGCTAAGTGAGTATCAGTAATAAGTGTAAATGACCTAATTGACCACATGCACTAAGTAGCCATTGGCACGGCTTACTTGATGCCTGAAACCAGTGATCACATCCCACCATCTGATCCTCAGTTACGTTGTTCAGGACCCATTTCTGGTACCAGGAGTCAAACCTGCTGTGCAATCTCGCAGCAAGCCGGCTCCCAACCTGTTGAAATAGACAATTAACAATAAGTAGCAGACATTAAATGTCGGTAACCTACAGTACTTCAAAACTACATACTACAGAAGATACGTAGGTATGATTCCAACCAGCCCATGCTGGCTGTGTGACATGGCCTGATATCTGACCCTGTCATTATAGAAGGACAGTCAAGCTCACCCCAACCTACAGTAGTAGTCTTATTCATCAATAAAGGCAAACAGCTAGACAATGATCTGAAGTTCCCATTGAGTGATTGCATAATTTTAGCTGTTGATTGAAACAAACTAGCCCATAGTTCTCAGAATTCAGACTTAATGACTGTCAATTACAGAGAATCAATCTGTAATGTTGCACAATTAATATCAAGTACTAGTTCATATGTGAAGTGATTGGAGTTCCTATTACATGTGAACAAATGTGGTCAGACAATTAATCTAGTTAATTTAGGCATTCATTCAAAATAGATGTACATAGCATATAAGACAAATGGTGACTAGGCTGCACTCGAGAAAAATGGTGTGTTAGATTATTTGTATTTATATGACCATTGCACAAGTACTGATAATGACCTCCTTTGCCTTCTGCAGCGACCCTATTCTGTACATGTAGTCTTCACTATTGGCAAGTGGTACCATTCTGTAAGAATTCTTGTCCATTTTGAACTCTATGCCACCATGGATGACCAAATTGAAGAAGGCTTGATTGATAAGGCTTGCATGTGACTTGCGTGTGACTGCATGGGGCAATTCATCCTCCTCATCACTTCTGCTAGAATTACCTCCTTTTTCCATTTTGAGTTTGGTATGTCTGAAAAAATGGAAATTAAAACTATTAAAACAGAACAATATAGCCACAAAGAGATATACAACGTACTATTCTCTACAAGTTTTAGGAACTTCTCTTCTAAACTGACACAATTCCCAAATAAGATGTCTCAAAGCTACAATCTACCCACTCCACCCCAAACACTAATCCATGCCCCTCTCCACTTCTCGAAAATAAAATTCTAATAGAATATACTAGTTTACCTGGATAAGAAAATCTTTCTATGTGCAGGCATCATTTGAAGGTCACTCAGGTTCATGACTGGTTTACTGAACTTTGCCACATATTCCTTCCACTTCTGTAGAAATACAATACAGGAAAGCAAACACCAGTCACTGAGAGTGAATAAACTAATAGGTGGAAAATTAAATTATAATAACAGTAAACAGAAAGTGAATTAGCAATTCGCATTCAACAAGTGGTTGTTTTTAGGGTTTCATAGTTCACTGAATACATACAATGGAACTCAACTAAGGGCCAGACAGAGTAGTTCTATAAGTGCACCACTTTCCCTTCTGAAATATGTACATCTCTATTGCATCCCTTTCAAGGCATCAGCCAATTAAAAATATGCCCATTTTATTGTCTATATATAGTGCCACCATGTCCACCTGACAGGAGTTTTGAAATTTGTGGCCACATAGTAGAGCCATCCTGTGATGTACCCAAAGGAGACTACTCTTACTGTAATTCGGGATGCTTCTGTATTTCTGGCGTTTAGAGCAAGGGCTATTGTGTAATCTCACTGCCTCAAAGCTAAGATACCCTTTCACAAGCCAAGAGGTAGTCATACGTATGTGATGCTTTATTGTACAGTCATCAATAGGAGACTGCTGAGGGTAGTGGACACAGACAGAGTATCTTATTAGTAGTCATGACAACCACAGGAGGAAGAAGATGTATGGTCTACGTATGTTTTAGACAACTGATAGAAGTGAAAATGAATGGTTTTACTAGTCAATGTAACTTACTTTGGTTTCAGGGACTTCTTCTTGGGCGTTCTGCTGTACATCCAACAACTCAATGGACAACCTGGAAGCCTGTTTGTCCTTATACAAAGAGAAAAATTCAATCATGAGAGATTAATTCCCTTTCTAACTGTTATACGTATGTTATAAATCATATAAAAAGAGATTAATTCCATAATGTCTGTGCAAAGGCTATGATGAAGGGTTATTGAGCTTCAGCAACATGAATTGGTAAAATTCTGAACGTTTCGACCCTGAGGTCTTCATCAGCAATAACCCTTCATCTCTTATAATGATCGCAACAAGCACTCCTAATTCCTTCAAAGGCTATGATGTACATAATAATGGATGATCACCTCAGAACTACAGCCTAATTAAAAGACTTCAGCTCCCAACTTCAGTCTCTTGACTGGTTTTGGCATAACATATATGTAGAGTATCTGTACACGTGTACGTACATTAGGACCCTCCCTCCTTAAGTACAACAATGTTAATATGAAACTAAAAACTACTGTATCATGTAAATAACTTAATTTTCAGTTTCTGTTTAGTAAACAAGTGTAGCAGTCAGTTCTCCCAAACACATTATTACACTAAAATGTGTATATACCATGACTATTCTGTAGAGATTCTCATCGCCAAGAAACGCTTCCACCTTTCTCTGATAGGAGGTGTCTAGAGCTGAACAATCAGAGTCGTCCTGCTTTGATTTCTGCTCCAAGCACTCCAAGTAGAGGAGGGAGAGCTTTTGGCACGTGGCATCTAACACCATGGGCTGGATCTGAAGGAAACAGTTCCAAGTGTATGCAGGTAGGTACGTATACATAAGTACTGCCAACAGAAACCACAGAAACAGCACCCCAGGCAAAACCAACATTTTCCTGGCAAACGTCTACATGGCTCTTAGAGAAAGTGTGTACCAAGTTTGAACGAAATTCTCTCCTTTATGAAGAATATATGGTTGATTAAAAATATCGTACAGTATACATTTTTACTACATTTATCCAAAATATATGATAGCCATTTTTTTCAATAAATACATAAGACCACATTCTGTGATTTCTCTCATGTATTCAACAGCCACCTTGTGCATGTGAGGATGGCATGGTGCATGTGAGGATGGCATGGTGCATGTACGAACCTGTCTCATGATGCCCTGAATAACCTTGTCCATGGTGAAGCTCACGTAGGCATGGACACCAAACATCTCCCTCACCAGATCCTCAAACGAATTATTGTCTGTATTGCCATCAAGGAGGCTCTTGACCAGCTTGATGAACACTGGGTAATACTCTGTAGTCTCAATCTCAACTGTAGAATGCAGGAGAATACCTCAAAGTGCTGGCCGTCTACTACCACAACAGAGTAGCTTCCCCATATTTAACTACTGAGGTTATCTAAACTATTGCTGCTCAGAATCTCAGGTATTGTGTTCCATGTATCAATTAGCAATAATATACTGAAGGACCACTTAATTACACAGCTATTGATTGTACAGGTAGTCCAACTTACTACAAAACGTAAGTCAAATACTATCTATACAAAATCTCACTTAAACATCCTTAAAGAATCACCACAAGTTAGTATAAATATGTACGTATAAAGAGATAGATACGTACATGTACGTATGTACAAAGGAAAACATGTATGGAGCATTGCTGTAGCTTTGTGTCAGATATTGAGAATTTAGAGTGTTTTTTATTCATTAGTAATATTGAGAATGATTGCCTATGTTACCTAGTATGTACTTGTGGTTTGATTATCACTTCACTGTCACATGACATGATGTGTTTTGAGACAAGTTTAGAACTGGCAATGTGCAGTTATAACATACACACTCCTAAGTGTGGGTTAACTATACAGACTAGCAGCTCCAGCTATAGATGTATGGCTGTAGCAAACAGCAAATTCTATTATGAGGCAAGTCATGAGGACCTTTAGTATGTCTACACTTTCCTCTGGCTAGCTTCATGCTTCTGGCACTTTACAAATCATTCTAAATGTATCTTTCAGCAAACATAGCATCACTCATATACAACTCTACAGCTAGATTTAAAGCCCATCTTTGGTGCATACTGTCCTTATAATACGTACATTAAGAGCACCTTTGGTTTGGATTAATAATTTCTATATAGTGATTACGTATATCCATATTGCTGAATTTGAATTAACATACGTATATATGTAGGAGTGATGTTGAATGAACAAAGGAATGTAAATAGAAAGTGTTATTGTATTGTTTGAGTGACTGACCAGCATAATTAAAATATCTATGTATCTATGTTAAGGTAATTAGCTAGAAGAGGATAATATCATTAAGTAGATCTGAATAACATTCCCATACATGTAATGTATAATGAAGTGGGCGTGCTAACACTATTCAGTTATACCACAGTAGGCGTGTCCACTGTACCTGGTTTCTTTAGGCCGAGGAGCACTGAAGCTGCCTGATTCTGCAACTCTTTACTGGTAGGGTCCCTTTCTATCAACACTTGAGACTGCTGGTAGAGCTTCTCCAAGCGAGAGCACAGGATCTGTGGATCATGGAATAAACACACATGAGACATGTAAGCACCACTAGTGTCCCCACCCCACCCCCCTGTGGTGCATGTTGCCCTTCTGGTATACATAAGTACATAGAGCAAACTGTAGAGGTTGACATACGTATGTATGGCAATTTGAATATCAAGGATGCACTATAGAAGTCAGGGTTTCTTTCAGGGAGGGGAGGGCAGAGGGGCAACCCCCCACCCCCTTGAAAATGACAAATATTATATGCTATATACGTATGTGCTAAAATGAACATTGGTGTACTAAATATGTTTGCCCACCCTTCATTTCTATTATCATCATTTTGCCCCCTCCCCCTGCTAAATACTCGGAAAGATGCACTATAGAAGTGTATGAACATTAGTACCTGGATTAGTCTGAAGAATATGTACCAGGTGTTGTTACAGTACAGCACATGTTGGTCACAGTCCTGGAGAAATAACAATTTAACAATTTAATAATATACAGTTCAGTGAATAAAATAAATCTACAAAATCAAAAGCCCCACCCCCCACCACCCCAGGAGCTTTACACACCTCTAGCAGTTATACTCTTTCCAGTGTAAAAGGTACATTTTGTGTACACTGTGTACTTCAGCACAGATTCAACTTATATTGGCTTAGTAGAGAAAGGAGGAAAAGAAGCCTAACTGTATCCTCTTCCAAAGCTCTATAGGTTTGCCCTAAGTCATTAGCCTTATGAAAGTTGTGTTTAGTCTATTCTCTTTGTTTCCCTAGCTTCATAGGCATGATAACCACAGTTTTAGGAGTATATATGCTACATTAGATTAGTCATATACAAATATACGTACATATGTAGATGGTCATGCCAAACTGCCCACTATGTATATACATATTATGCCATCCCTACTTAGAGAGACTGAATAATCGTGATACATACTTGTACACTTAATATAAATTTTGTACATATGTACGTATGCTGTACATACACACATATCTTACTAGAGAGGCAGTCGATGTCTTTGTCTGTTCCTCTGTCATGCAGTGAACCACTTCAACCTTCTTGGTGGGGCCTTCTACAGTGTCCACGTCCATCCCCTCGCTATCGCTGTCTCCCAACAGGTCCTCCTCGCCGCCAAGATCCTGACTAAATGGAGAGACACACGTGATGGAGGACGAGGTGATGCATTAAGCAAGCATATGACTGCCTACCCAGTGAAGAAGAAGAATTCATGGAGAAAGTGGCACAGAAAGTCTTTAACTTTCATTCTGTCCTCTCTCTGCAAGGTAGTGTTGTTGTACAGGTAGAACAATAACAACCCAATGACATCAGCAAAGACCTTGCTATCCAGCTGAAGAGGAACACAAAGAGTAAGGAATAAGGACATAGACTTGTACACTATTTCCACTAACACACACAGTTAAACAAGTTAGCATATCAGCATGAGGTGGCCTCCTTGTTTATCAAAGAATATTGCAGCAGCCCCAAATACTGTAGTATCGTTAGTATGACTGCAATGACCAATTGAGGAGGTATGCATACCCACATCAAAAGAGATACTGTTAGAATTACTGCACAACAATTACTGTAATTTGATCACATTGTGTTGTGAATAGTAACTAAATCAATCAACATTGAAACAGACTATTCTATCCCAGTTATTCATAATTAGTCATCCAATTACATACACATTTATAGTGAAGCAAACATTATACTGGTAGCTGATTTATTGAGCATAAATTCACTAAGTTAACTGGATGGTTTGACCCAGAGGTCTTCATCAGCAATACAAACAGGTAAGGACTACGTACACTTGTGACACACCACATCACATCAAGGAGAGGTGCTACAGGCATGTATGTACACTTGAATGTAAATGGGAAATAAACAACTCACAGCAAAATAAAAGTTCATATGAGGACCTGTTGTCTCCCCATTCTGATCTTGTCTCTGAATTGGGAACATAATACGTAGGTCATCTAAATACGTACGTATGTAGGACCTTTACAGAATATACTGGGAATAACATATACGTACATGTACATATATGTAAATGAGGTGGTTGCTATGTTTAGGGGGAATATATAACAGCTACGTACTTGTTATATAACAAAGTATGTATGCATGTACACATATGTATTATGCATATACGAAGTAAGTGCTTACAGATTGCAACAAAGGTACGGTACATGTATAGTACGTATACTCACTTCATCGCATATTGTCTCAATCTCGCTGATCAAACTTTTGGATCTGATAGCTCTGGAGTCTGTTGCCTTAAACGTGATCCCCTGGTGGTCCAGTGACTATGCACAGGAGAATAATACACAAAATAAACATACAGTTTACCTAAACACAATACTCAGGTAACAGCTTTGTACATGCAACAGTACACATTCATGTATAATTTAGTCTAATACATACAGTATATGTACATACACACATACGTAGATACGCTACATGTATGTATGTAAGTACGTTCCTGTTCAGTACAACATTTGGTAATATTGAAGGCAAGCTACCACAATTATTGAATATCTTATACGTATCTTCTTTATAACTTTAATTATTTATAACTCACACAAAGGCATATAAGGCAGTAATCTAAATGATATACACTGAGATACATACATATGCACATGTACGTACATACAAAATTAGTGTCTGATGGTCATTCAGTAAAATGCAGCACTACTGCATACCTTCAGATGATACTTTTCCAGTTGTTCCCTCCAGACCTTGTTGAATCCTCTCTGTGCTTCCAGCCATTCCTCCTGTTTGCTCTTAAGCCTCTTGAGGACAATCGGCAGAGCAACACTGGGATTCTTCTCCAAACCTTCCAGTATATCTCCAGCCTTATCCCCATATATTCTGGAAATGGAATAGAATACCGACTATTGAAAACCTACCACAGATATATGTACGTACATACAGTACCTACGTACATACATACACTACAAGTGTACAGCCTCAGACACCATATGATCTATATGAGCTGTACCCATGCACTGAAGACTTACGTACACACAAACTTCAAAGACATACACTTAAATGGCTTTTGACAATCAAGTACTTGAAAATTACATACGAATATAGTTGTACTACAAACTTTCTGGAAACAGGAAAACAGGAAATGGTATAGTATACACTTACAATATATGTATGTATACTGTACTGTATATGTACTTCACATAATCAATCAATTGTCCACATTACTAGCTTACATCCCTATACTTCATACCTATGAATGGCCTTTCTGTGAATGACCTTCGATGTGCCTCCCAATGACTTGTCCAGTTTGAAGTTGGCCACTTCTGCAGAACTCATTCTACAAGTATAGATATATATACATATACGTACTATACATGCACATACTAACTGTATATAGCAATATACGTAATTATACATCAACATTTTACTCTAAATAGCCCACCTACGCCACATACCACTATGCTACATACCTACCTACCTACCTACCTACGTACGTATGTATGTATGTACTTACACCACACATTGGGATTAACATAATATATGTACATTTCCTAAGGTATAATCAATACAAATCCAAAGGTGCCAAAGTTATGATTCAAACAGTGATAAAGTGTACCTTATCACTGCCTACTTTATAAAACACAAACATTGAGATATAAATTTCTCAACAACCTCTACAATCTGTTAATAAGGGACAAAGGACAGTTTGGCAAGGATGTAAAATGCTAAATAATAATTGGCTAACTGTTCCATCTTTCTCTGAAGCGACTCAAACACTCTGATTGTAGAGATGTTCATTTCCAACACAAGATCAAGCTCAAACCTCTCATCTTCACATCTACACCAGAGGGAGAAAGATCAGCTCATCCCAAACATCTCAGATGAATTTAAATACAGTGGAACCTCCCTAATTACATGGGTCACCTTCAGGACCTAATTTATCTGGCGGCATTACACAGCCAACTGGATTATTAAAAGTACATAGGTATGTAGGTATATACGTAAGAGTTATAGTGTATAGTTTATAGACTTGATTGAAGTGACCATTGTGTGCAAGTGGCTCTCCCAGACCATTCATACAGGCTTCACTGTACTATTACACTTGCGTACATGCGGTACCATTACATATGTACGTCATATACCTAGGTAGGTACGTAGGTACATAGTAGAAAGGTATGCAGTAAATTATCACTGGAGGTGTTACTAGTAGATATTTAGGTAGAATACACATTTACTATAATGAAAACTCTACGTGTACTCTACATTTTGAAATTCCCATTAATTATATTGATAGTCTCAATTTCATTATAGGATTATAAAGGCCATCATAATTCCTTGTAAATCAAGCATTGAAAATATTCTTAATGATGTTCAGTCTATAAGCAGTCTACTTGTGTCCTTTGTGTTCATAAAATCAATTCTTAGAATCCCAATGAAACAATTCTTAGAATATCAGTAATACATAACACTTAGCCAAAGTGTTCATACTCATCCTTTTTTGTCAGTAAGTAAATGTACCCATATCTGTTACATGTACATATATACATCTGTTACATGTACATATATAAATACCTATGATAAACAAAGAATCACTGCAATGTATTACACCAAACCAGTCAAGTGACCACAGTCTAATCTTGGCTGGGAGACCAAAGTCCTATTACTTGGCTGGTTTGGAGTAATACGTACATTCCAGTGATTATTTGTTTATCATTGCAGCCTTTGCACAGGTCAAGTACAATTAACTCCCTTACTTCATAAGTGCATGTACGTACATACATATGTACATGTACAGTACAGTGCATAAAAAAGGTAACGGTAACCGATTAAAAGGTAACCGCTGGAGGTTAAAAGGTAACTCGAAACCTTAAGGTTAGCTGTTAACAGTTAACCGAAGCTCTAACGGTTAAAGGTTAAAGTTATTAACGTTACCTTTTTTATGCACTGTACCGTAATGGTTAGTGAACATACGTACATATAAGTACAGTAATGGCTACATATCGTACGTACATATGTGCATGTACAGACCTAAACATCTGCTCCTCATACTGTGTCTTTCTCGACGACGAGAACTGTGAATCTCCTTCAGACCAGGTTGGAAAGGAAACCCACACATCATTCAACACCTACATTGGGGGCATTTGAAGTAGTTATCACCATGGCAACTGCTTGAAACCCTAATATGGGAAAGTATAATATCAGTGACAAGTTCTCACTTCTCTACAGAGATCAGTTCTTCCAGAGCACTTGGCTTGTTGGCAGGACTTGGGGAGAGCTCTGTAGCTAGCACCATACCTCTTGAGGTTGTTGAAATCTGAGCATGAAAGTGACAAATACAAGCAACTGGATCACTGAAATGTGTTTAAACATCATATATACATACGTATAGGTACGTACGTACCAACCATTAATTATTACTGTATATCAGGAATCAAATACGAGGGTAACAGATTGTGATTACAGGTACATACAAATAATCCCTTCATAGCACAGCTAGTCTTACATACGTACATATGTTTGTAGATACAAATAAAGAGACCTAAAGCAGTGAGTGCACCTCATGTGGCACACACTACAAATGTACTTACCTAGTTCATTGATCAGCTCGTTGACTCTTTCCTTGGGCTGAATGGAGGTTGGTGTGGGTGTGTGGGAGGGAGTTAAGGGCTCGGGGGAGGTGGAGTCCTTGTGACCCAAGAACTGTTTGAACTGCTGGTACAGGTCAGGTTGTTTCCTTGGAAACGGTAACAAGTAACAGAGAGTGACTGTTATTTGTACTCACACCATGAGACTTGAGTGTAATATTACTTAATCACATATACTGTATCTGTTAATATACACATGTAGACATGCACCAAATCCTATTGCATGCTGCAATGGAGACCCATTAGCTCTCCTACCTCAAGCTTCCCCCAACTAGTATGATCAACTCTTCACGTGTCACAATCTCCTCATTAAATAGCATGAGACATCTCAGGAAGTTATCATAAGCATCTGGGCTTTTAAGAGACTTGCGGATCTACAGCAGACAAGTACAAGTACAGGATGCTTTCAGGAAAAATTATCCATCAAAGGGATGTTGGGATCCAAGGTCTTCGTATATACTGAACATACGTATATGTACTGTATATAAGTATTTTTGCACATTTGTATGTAGGAATGTTATGAGCCAAGGATTCACAGAAGATCAAGATAAAGAAAAAGACAAAGACTCCCTGGATCACTGATGAAGGGTGGAATTCCCAGAAACGGCTGTCTGACCCAGTGGAGAAGAAGATGAAAGAAGGAGGAAAAGACTCCTGTATCATCATCCAAAGCTCCCCTATAGGCTCATTTACAGAATAGGCATAGCATGTAGGAAAATAGTATATTAGATTTTTCATGTAGTTACGTACATATATACATACATACGTGTATACATACGTACATACCTTATCAAACATAGCTTGTTCCACATAGCTCAGTTTTCCTGCCTCAGCTAATATATCTTTGGTCGAGGTCTTTTGTCTCTATGTGTGAAAGTCATCATACCTATCTTTAGGACAAGGATCAAGGGTATGTGAGAAGTGGTGTGTGATGCTAACTTTGGAAGGTGGAGGTACAGGAGTGCTATTTGAGTGATTTCCCTTCCTCAGCTGCCCTGCCTTAAAAGACTTTCCATTCTGACTAGAGTTCACACCTACGTACGTACGTATATACGCACATGTTTTCAAGTATAAAGGAATGGTCTTACTGCACGTACATTTTACATATATTCTATTTTGTTATACAAGCATGGTCAGATGAGAAAAAGATAAAAAAGAAAACTATTCAGTATACTACAGTTTACACATATTCATATTATTTTTCATCATAGTTTTTGCACAGGCTTTGTGACATTAATTCTCTTCACTATATGTGATTGTACGAATATGCTTACTCTGACCTTAAGCCTACTGGAGATGGCGCTTTGATAATTCAAGCAAGTAAAGATAACAGCTCAACTTACTTGAATGTCTCCTCTGCTGTCCGCTGGTTGGGTAGATGTTCTTTGAGGGTTGCTAAGTGAATAATTAAAACACAAATTACACATCTGACCACAACCAAAGTCAATATATTGACATAATGTAGTTATACAAATGTGTGGACATACAATAGTGTCATCAATTCTATATAGGAGACTCACTCCTGAAAAATGAGCAGTACAATCGGGTAAGAACTGCCCAAATTCAGCCAACAAATCGTCTTCATCCTTGAAAAGTTCAGACACACGAGTGTAGACTTCATTCTCAGTTAAGAAATTGGGTCCTGGGGTTCCCCCCTATTTGGAAATCCAAGAAAAGCCATAATATACGTACACATACATACATACAGTTAAGTAGTATTTAGTCTGTTGAAGATGTACAGATATGAAGAATCTAATACACTACATATTTTACAACTCAACCAAACATACATAGCTACTTACTGGTAGGTAGGTACATATGGCCTCACAGATCAAAGGATTACTGAAAACACTGTTAGACCAACCTCAATAATGTCATTGTTTGGATTAATCGAGAGAGTTTTTTTGTAACTTTATATATATTTACAAATATATTTACATCATCACTGTACATACGTATGTACAATTTTCATCACAAATGGAATTTGATTGGCTTCAAGGGGGAGGGGTATTTCCACAAAAAACCTACATGGTAGTAGGTACGTACGTACGTATGTACATCTGTTAACTGTGTAACTTCTACGTACCTAGAAAGACATACGTTCATATGTACCTTGTGCTGTGCGATATAAAGTACTTGCTATTAGCTGAAACATGCACTCATGTACCTTCTACATACGTACTACTAAATAGAGATTCATCTAAACGGAAGTTAAGTATGCACAAACCTCCTTAATGACTCGCTGCTCCTTCTGATATGTATGCAGTATTTCTAGGAAAGCCTTATAAATGTCTGGGGCATTTTGAAAACGACTCTAAAGACAACAATAAAGAAACCTTTTTGACAGAAAACAGAAAAAACAGTGAATAAACATAAGATATTACAATGTCCTTTGGAGACACAAACGGAGTAGACAACTTGACAAGAACTACGGTACAGTGCATTACATGCAATTAATTTTGTACTAAACACATGAAAAATCTAACACACCATTTTACAATATGCAACATCTACATTAGAGTAAGAGGCCTATAGGGAACTAAACCTAGTGAGAGCTTTGGATGAGGATACAAGAGTTTTCTCCTTCTCCTTCTCTTCTTATCCACCATGCCAAGTACTACAGGAAAGGAACTGCAGCAACTTCTTGACAGAGACCCAAAGACCAAACAGCTCCTCTGGTTACTACTACTGATGAACGGAAATGTACTGATTAATAGAGCACTTACCCGTATCTTATTGACATAATTAACTGCTTGATTGAATTCAACTGGTTGTGGTCCCTATCAAAGATAAGCAAAACAAAATGAAATTTTATTAACAGAAATCAACAAAGAAGAGTCGTTTTCCCAACAAATCAAAGTGCATTTCATTTGTAGGTAAATGACCCAGTCCTACGTATTTACCTACGTACGTACGTATGTACCTATGAGTAGCAAAGCGATAGTTCTATTACGTATACGTATGTTACCAATAATTCCATATACATAATGTATGTATAACACATACAATATGATGTACACTGCATATAGTGTGGATTTTTCTGGTACATGAAGGCTCTTCTAGGACAAGATACATTAATGGAGCACTAATTATCAAATACTCACTTAATCACAAAATCAAAAAGTACGTATAATAATATACAATTTAACAATTTATAAGGTGAGCAAATCTAATACCTTTTCTTGTACAAAACATTTCCTTTAAAACATCACTTAAAAAGAGATGTTCAATAAAACCACTGTTCAGATAATTGAAATTTTCATAACATTGTAAGTGGAGTAATATCGTATCTTTAGACCTACAGATGCTTGTGTATGTAAGCCCTAAAGTTATACAAATGACTCACCAGAAAGGCAACTAGCTGCTGCTGTTGAGATTGAACTGAAGGCTTTGGTACGGCAGAATGTGCAGTGGCTACCATTGGAGGTTGAGTGATGGACACATTGACAGATGGGGAGGTACTTGAGTGAATGATAGTGTGACCTCCTGGAGTATTGGTCACCTGAGGAAGGAGGAAAGAGAAACATACACTAGGGACAGTGGGAGAGAGAGGGAGGGACAGTGGGAGAGAGAGGGAGGGACAGTAGGAGAGAGAGGGAGAGACAGTGGGAGAGAGAGGGAGGGACAGTGGGAGAGAGAGGGAGAGACAGTGGGAGAGAGAGGGAGGGACAGTAGGAGAGAGAGGGAGAGACAGTGGGAGAGAGAGGGAGGGACAGTGGGAGAGAGAGGGAGGGACAGTGGGAGAGAGAGGGAGGGACAGTGGGAGAGAGAGGGAGGGTTAGGGGAAGGAGGAGAGAATAAGGTCAGTAGGACATGGGGAATGGGGAGGGAGGGAGAGGGAGGACAAATGTGGAAAGAGCAAATAGAAAGGAAACTTGAAGGTAATATATATATGCAGTCTATTCTATGCACAAACCTCAATCTTAAAACCCGGAGGTAGAAATGTGTTAAATCCTACAATTAGATCAGGATGTCCCTTGAAAAGATTGGAAACTCTTGCTATTACACCAGGTGTATCAATACTAGAGAAGAATACGTGTACATACATATAAATAAACATATACATACACAGGTACATACATACATAAGTACATACGTACATGATACATAGATGCTACAAAATACCTTTGAGATTTGAATTCCTTCATTATGTCCAAAAAGTCGTTATAGACTTGAGGATGGTTTCCAAATTGGAGCTTCACCTTATCCAAGTACGATAAAGCATCCTCCACCTACATACATATGGTTTTAAGTAATTATCACCAAGGATAGTAGTATGAACAATGGAAGAGTCAACTATACATTCATAGATAGTACATACACATATACCTACATACACACATGCGTACATAAGCCTTCAGTTTCCTAATATATGTACAGACATTAACTTCACTCCATAATACAGTGAAGTGCAAGTTCTCCCCTCCTACAAACAAACTAGCTTATAAGCTGTGCTCGTGACATTTTAAAGAAATGCAGTGTTACCACATTAAGTAAGTTACATTTATCAAGACAGCGAGCAGAAGATTTGGAGTGAGGATTATATTTCCTACACGTAAGACTATCTCGTTAACGGCTAAATCTTGCTACGTACGTACCTCGGTACGTACGTATTAAGGAAATGTCGTCCGTGCTCCGATGTCGTCTTTTGTTCTTTTAAATTCTCGCAACGTATGTCTAACTATAGTCTAACAGTCTTCTAGATTTGTATGGTCATACAGTATAATACGTGGGTTAGGTAATTTGGAACGACAGCGTAACTTGGAACAAAGCTTTCCTTAACTTCTAACAGCAAGACGAGCGCTGTTGGTGCAGCCTATTTATAGGCAAGCAAGTGTTCTTTCTGAAATATGCTACCTAGGCTTGTGTTCAGCTAGGTCTAGTTTAAAAAGGTCTGTTCCAAGATATACCGCGTTCCAAATAACCTGTATATACGTACGTACGTAGATGTCAAAGTACGTACAGAACAAAGACTGCTCCAGACAATATTAGCGCCAGAGACTAACCGCTCCTTACAGCACTAAACACACTCAATGTCTCTCTACATTTTGTATTTAGCTTCAACAGAAACATCCAATTTTGCTTAAAATTGCTACTCCGTAACGTCCCAAAGAAGTTCGCCCAACTCATTAAACAAAACAAATTATCCGTTGTGTTAACTTACTTTGAGGCGTTGAAACTGCTGCTGAGAAGCATCTCCGGCCGAAGCCATCAGACCTGCCACGGTGTTCTCCGTCCTGAAGGTAAGGGTGGACACACTCAATTCGTTCAGTATCAAATAACTACACAATCCTTTTAGGCTAACTAAAAGCCCAAATAAGAGCCTTAGTGGGGACGGGAGTGTCAAGGGTAAAATATTCAAAGCGAAAAACAGCCTTGAGGTAGTAAACAAGGCGACCACGTGGATCTGCGCACCGCAGTGATTCCACTAATGGTATTCTTTGGCGGGAAATGGCTCCTCGCAAAGTAAACGTTTTATTTGTTCAATTGACCGTGGTACAGGAGTACTATCAAACTAAAGGTATCGCACTTACTGCAAAGTCGTTACATGGCGATCAGACGAGTGAACAAACCCCGGTTGACTCGCCATCTTTCAATGTGAAGCCACACAAACACCAGGTATTTGCAATGAATGTCATTATAAACTATCAAAACAAAAGCTATTCTTTTCAAAATAGGTTGATGTTGCTAAAGGGAGAATGTAAGGATGGCCACGCCACCACCAGGTGGGCTGGCAAAGACAGCGCTGTCAACTTGCGCTTTTCTATCAGGATCTCCAGTGTAGTAGCTGCATTCCTTCAGGTCCTTTACAAAGAGCTCAACTGAAGACTGTGGTATCAGGGACACTGTGCATCCACCCCATCCTGCCCCCGTCATGCGAGAGCCATAGGCACCCTTCTCCAGACAGACCTCCACCATCTGGTTCAGCTCAGCCGAACTACACTCGTACAGGGTGTTGCAGCTCTTATGACTGGCATTCATCAGTCTACCCAGCTCCCTCAGAACTGCTTCTGGACTGCCTCCAGAAGTAGCTGCACGATGGAACTGGATAACATTCAGTGCCTCCTGGTACACATGCAATGCTCGCTGGTACAACTTGAAGGTCTGCATGTGGTGAGTATTCTTGCTCATGCACATTTCAAGCAGCTCCTCCTCAGAGATCTGGAAGAGCTCACACAGTTCAGACTTGGAGTACGCAGCCTCATGAAGGACATCCTTGACAACTTGATCCATATCTTCCAATTGGCATTCAAGAATATTCTGAGCTTGTCCCAAGGTTCTGCATTCACTCCAATCTTTTCCCTTTGCCTTTATGATAACTTTGGCTGCCAAGCGACACTCCACAACCCTCTCATTGAAGTGGGCAGTTGCAGCCTTATTGGCTTGTTTCAAAGTGTTTGCAACCACAAATGTGGCTCCAAGGGGCAGGGGGACATTTGTGGTGCGAAGGGGATCAAACTGGATGTACTTTGCCTGTCCCTCCTCAGCCAGAAAGGAGATAGCTTGGTCCATCCCCCCACCCTGTGTACCAATGTAGCGCTCACATTTGGCACAGATGTCTGCCAACTTTGACTTTGAGATGTTCAGCCCATTCACAACAGTAGTCATCAGTGCAGCACAGCACACCAGTGCCGAGGAGCTTGACAGACCTGTACATGGAGAAGAAGATAAGCAGATGGAGAACACTCTTGTATCCTCATCCAAAGCTCTCACTAGGTTTAGTTCCCTATAATCCTTTATTCTAAAAGTAGATGTAGCATGTAAGAAATATGGTGTGTTAGATTATTTATGTGCAGTTACGTAATGTAACAATATCCAAACCAAGACTATATTATATACGTATTATGATTATGTTAAATTTGATGACTATATCTATTAGCAATTTCTTGTAAATTATAAAGTATGTAATATATTCACTTATACATACAATAATAAATTTACTACACCTCTATAGTACCAGGAATAGTTTTACTTTTATTGGATATATAGCAAATCAGTGAATGAGTCCCTAGGTTCAAGTGGACATTAAAATTATATGGCGTCTTTATTTCACAACTAATTAGATATTCCAGAATATGTAGTGACTTCTCCAGTTTTCAGGCTAAAAGTTTGCAGTTATGCAATAGGCTTATTAAGCAGGGTTACAAATACTTTAAGCTAAAATCAACCTTTAAAACCTTCCTATCCCGGCAGCCTCTAGTTAGAATCAAGTATAAGCAAAAAGTAGCTAGTATGCTTAAGGACTGTCTTGTGTTACCCCATATTGTGTTACCCCACCTCCAAAGAAATGTTACTACTAGAAGACCTAAGGGTAGACTTACGTAATATGTCCTACTTTTGTCTATAGTTATCATCTAAAGCTCTCTTTAGGTTTAGTTCCCCTATAGGCTCTTTTTACAGAATAGGCATATAGCATGTAGGAAAATGGTATATTAGATTTTTCATATATATATATAATATGAACTGATGCATATAGCACAGCTACTGTAGTATCTCTACTATGGTGCTACATACACCCTATAACATGGAGGAATTAAAAATGCTAATGTATTCTCACCTGCACTGGGTGGAATATTACCATTCAACAGTATCTTCACTCCCTTGGATTTCTCTAGTCCCTTCTCTTCCATCACTCCCTTGATACCACACAAGATATACTCGTACCATTGGGTGCCTTCAATCGAGAAATCATTCAGATTAACAGTGACTTCATTAGGCTGGTAGGAAGCTTCCGTGTTAACAAGCACCATATTCGAAGAATCTTCATCGATTGCTAGCGCCATTGCCACATCTTGCGATAGTGCCATCGGTAGCACGCCGTAACCACAATAGTCTATATGCTCTCCGATCAAATTAACCCTACCAGGGGCTCTCACCACATAGTGAGGTTGGAGTTTGAATTGTTCCTCAAAATTTGTTATTAAAGTGTCATATCGCTTCTTGTTTGCATCATTTCCAAGGCTAAATGCTTCAAGTTCAGTAAACGTAGGCGTTAGCTTGTCCGCCATTTTGAAACCGTCCCTATATATTCTATGTACACACACTTTATATGACCACACCTTCTCTTAACTGCTTTGCATCGTGTTCGAAGCTTTTAAATTGCCGGTACGTACCGGTAGAATGTATAAGAGGGAATTTTTCACCATATGCATGCATTCTCTATATATATATAATACTTTTAAAGCTCAATATACAAATTGTAAACACATTATATTATATAATCATTTAATCATAAGTTTAATGTCTTGATTCCTCTTATGCATGTATACACGGTCAAAGTAAGAACTGTTAGAACATCCTGTCTCAGTGGCTATAAACATATTATAGCTGTTATTTTGAAGGGGGATCCCCATTACTTGGCTCTTCAATGATGGAAGAGTCTGAAGGTCTCTTGTTACCGCTAACAGTGCGGTTGGTCTGCATGTACATCCTGTTGTAATTCCATTGCAATCTATCACTTTCACTTTGGTCTTCAGCTACAGAACTTGATAGCTCTTTGTTACATGTAGAAACGTAAGCAGGGTTTTGCTTCAAATACACACCGCTATAATTCCACTGCAATTCATTAAGTTCAACGCCTACAATTTGTAAAACATGTATACTTTATTTAAAAAAAAAAACTCTTGTATCCTCATCCAAAGCTCTAATTATATAGGCTTAGTTCCCTATATAGGGCTTTTTATAAAGCATGTTGAAAATGGTGTGTTAGATTAGTCATGTAATTGTAACTCAAAATTAAGCAAGAAGTAGGTCTAGCATTGAGCACAAAAAGCAGCTATATATTGTACATATGGGACCCAGACATTAATGGGGAAATCAGTAGCCTTAAGCTTGGCACTGTCTGTATATAACTCATTTCATATTTTGGGTCTATGAATGCTCATTCATCCTCAGTATATATGTTTAGTGCATGTACATAATTTACTTTTAACGGTTGTAGTGACTTTCGAAGAAGATATATCCTATAGGATAAAAAACAATATACATAATAGGATGAAGTACACAGACATAGTAATTTACTTACTCTTGATAGCTTTACTTTTCTCTTTTTCACAAAACCAGCTATTCTTCCTCCAACTTTGTCATGACGCACAACGTGGAGCAGGAAAATGAAGAGTCCCTAATTTGTATGCATTTAATTGATAAACAAATTATATCATAAACACACAAATGAAAGGTATAAAATCTGTATACATAGTACACAAGTGCATATAACACCTGTAATTAGGTATGTATATATGCACATGCATGTATATAAGTAGGCCAAATTATTGGATTTGGTGGAGATCAATACTTGATACCTATCACATACTTGTAGTGAGTTGAGTATGATGAATGCAATAGAGAAAGCAAAGGTAGCTGGATGTGGGCTGACTGCAAAGAGGCCAATGATCCACGTAATTCCCATCAGAGGCATCAGAATAATGGTAGCTTTAACAAGTTGCCTTTAAACATATACAGAAATTACAAAGATATTATTTTACATGCACTTATGTATATGGTACAGTACACAAGTACATATGTAAATAGGTAGGCAAGCAGGCAGGCTGGCTGGCAGGCAGATAAGTAAGTCGGAAGGTAGGTAGGTAGGTAGGCATGTAGAAAGATGAATAATGATAAAAAGAGATTCACATGAAATCATACCATCCAGCTTTTAGGTTAGTCTTTGATTCAGGACTGCTCATTGCTGACATGCTCTTACCAAACTTGTTCTTCCACAGACTAACCATTGCCATGCATAGGAACACTGTATTAACCTATACACAATACAAGAGTGATTGACAAGGCTCCAGACAAAAATATATATATGTATGCAGTCATTTAGTTTGCAGTGGACTTGCAAATGGTAAAACATACATACACTTACTATCATTATTGCTATAATGCCTATATACGTACATACACTTACTATCATTATTCCTATAATTGGACCAACAAAGGCAAAAATGACTCCATTCTCACTTGATAACCAGCACCTACAGTATCAGAGAGTACGGTAGTACTCTCTAAGTAGGAATGGCCGGAAAAAAAATGGCCGCCCTATCCAATGTATTATCAATCAACACCTAATAAATCGCCAACGAAACGATTTTCGGTTATATTCGGTTATTTGCAGCGATTAATGCACGCTTTCCTAAATGCCAAAACATGTTTCGACGCTCTACACGCTCTATAGCGTTCAAAAAGCGGCTAACTAGGAATAGACCCACTTCCAAAATTCATTTTTTCTTCTTCTTCTTCTTCTTTTATTGAATAGACTAGCGCTAATATGCGAACTTGTGCGGGCACGTACTAGTTATAAATCGTCATAAATATTTCGGAACTAGGGAATAGACAGCCCTAAATCTGAATGCGCTCTACAATAAGCATGTTAATTGTGAAGAGCGAAAATTGTGGTCTTCTCGGACGCCATTTTTTAATTAAGAGATCATGGTTTTCGGCATATTTCTCTTGTCTAAGACGTTATTTTGAGATCTTCGCCAAGAAAACTTTCAAATCAATTTAAAACAAGTAATATTAAGAGGAAAAAAGGGTAAATAAAAAACATTTACAAAAATGATGTTAGAAGTAGAAATGGCAGTGTTCACTAATACATCTGCAAAAAGTATCGAAACAAGACACTGATTATATGATAAGGCTAATCATACAGAAGTTGCATATATACTGAAATTTAAGTAACTTAACCATACACTTCTGTGTTTGGGCGCACCATTCCTACTTAAGGTTAGTGCGCCCAAACACAGAAGTGTATGGTTAAGTTACTTAAATTTCAGTATATATGCAACTTCTGTATGATTAGCCTTATCATATAATCAGTGTCTTGTTTCGATACTTTTTGCAGATGTATTAGTGAACACTGCCATTTCTACTTCTAACATCATTTTTGTAAATGTTTTTTATTTACTTTATACATACATATAATGAATATGCTACGTATTTAGGGTCAGTATTATGTCATAGTGAAGATCAATAGATGCCTTCACAGCTTAATATTAACTACAAAAATATGTTCAATGAAATCTCATTAATTCAACTCATAATTGTAACAAACAAATACATCTAAATAATTATCCAGGTTTAACGAGATTTACTGTACATACGTATATGTATATACATACATATGTATGTATAATTGAAAAGCACATAGAAATTAGAAGCTGAAGGTAATCATTATATAGAATTATTTTACTTATGTGACCATACACTCAGAATCTACTCCATTTTTCTATTCCTATATAATTACACTTCTAATATAGTGAGGTATATACATATAAGGCTTACGCTCTAATTTCATGGTAAAGGGGGCTCTCTTTATTAAGAGATTCTCTGATATGAATATTGTCATATCTGGCAGCTGCAGTCACAATTACAGCTGGCAAAGGTAATCCTATAACATGGATTGATAAAGTTTATCAAATATATACATAATATAAAAATCATGCAATGTTACATACATACACAATAACAACATAATGCAGATCTACGTAATAATAATTATGTATTCAAACAAGATGCATACATAATTGCTACACAAACTATTGGTCCAGTGAATATGTGTTTAATAGATGCGGAATAAATTGTAGGTCAAATTTACAACAAAATAATTATCAAGGATTGGTGTTATATCAATTCTACATATACTGTATGTAGGACAGAAGTGGAAGCGTTTATTGACAACTAAAAGACTTACCCCAGCCAAGTGCAGAATAAATATAGATCCATTTCCTGTCGTTGACACCAAACACTTTCACAAGTAAATTATAGATGAGTACTCCTTCACACAACATCCAACTAAAGGCAGCTAAGAAGAGGTAGTGCAGCAACACTCCAACAAAGGTGCAGCCTCCCTAAGTATATAAAACAGTTAGATATTAGGTCAAAATGTATGTACAAAGGTATCAGTTTGAGTAAATTATCAGAACTTCTTCTAAAAATGTTTAATTGACATCAACATGGAGCATACGTATGTGTATGTTCTGTAAGTAAATTTACTGAAATAAATATTATGCCTGGCCAATTAAGGGCCCAAATCTTATCTTAAAATAGGATATTTCACACTGCATGTATCACCCATATACAGCCTAGATCTTGTGCTATTCCTTTTAATATACTATACATACATGTATGTGTGTATGTAGTGGAGAAGACTCTTGTATTTATCCTCATCCAAAGCTTTTCTATAGGCCTTTTAATGCATAGAATGGTATATACTGTATATGAAAATGTGCTTTAGATAACTAAATGTAGTCCCTATACTTACATAGGATGATTTTGCAGTTTGAATACCAGCACAGAAGACAGTGAGGCCCAAAAGGAGAGCAATGGATAAGTTTAGGAGTACAAAGTTGTTTACTTTTGATATTAGGACCTTCCTGTTATGTAAACAAAGTAAAATTTATGAATAATAATCAATGAAATTCATAAATACGTATATGTAATTACTGAATGTGTATATTTTATACGTAATTACAATCATGGATATTAACTATTTCATAAATGTTACCATGACAATTGGGCAAGAAATCAAACTTAAATTGTGTATATGTATACTGTATATACGTACGTACATATGTACGTACATATTTAAATTTAGCTGAATACAAATTTGTTTGTATAATGGTTTAAAAGTCATTTTACAGTACCTTTGACAAATCACCAGAAATAGTATTGTAAGAATAAGGGCTATCATGGAGATGGCACACCCAATGTAGGAAAGAATAGAGAATGCTAGAGCTACATCTTTAGAATTTTTCTACAGGTAGGAGTGGAATTGGTAAACAAGACAAGTAAAATATGTATGTATATAAATGTTATTGCATCAGTGGGTATGTACATATATACTGTATAATATATTCCACACATACAGTTAAAGAATTTGATAATTGACAATGTACCTACTACATATAAGGAATCTTACCACTCCTGCTACATTAACAAGAACAGTAAAGCTCGTCAAATGGGTTGAACTACAAGTGACCATTCCATTTTTTTCTTTCTGAGTGCTCAGTCCAATAGTTGACCATCCTCCAAGGGAATTGTCATCAAACTTCCAAAATGCACAAGTGTGGCCTGACAATTCAACATTTTTCTAACAATGAATGTATAGATCCATGAAACCTTTGCTGAGACATTTTGTTCTATATAAATGGTATATTTTCTGCTTACATTGTCCTCAGTAATTGGAAAGTTAATAGTAACCAATTTTTCATCATCACTGTCAACAGTGTATGCTGAAGCAACTTGAACAGATGTCACTATAGTCCCAGGCACCGTCTGGGCTGTGGGTAACATGCTATAGGAAATGAAACATTATAATCAATGCACAGTAATTTGTGTGAAAGCTACTGCTATGAGTAAAGCAGGACCAGGGGAGTAAATGTTGCTACAAAACTATATCCTTGTAGATGGTCAAAGATGATCTGTTTCACTTGTGATGCATCATTATAAGTTGAAGGCAGTCACCAAAACTCACCACCAAAGTGTACCTGGCAGAATAATATTACGTAAGTATAATATTATAGGGGTTATGCAGTTGACCCCATTTATATACGTACTGTATATACGCTACATAGTGGTAGTGACTATGTAGCTGTAATGATGATGCATTGAGAGCTAGAAGCCATATTACAATGTGGCTTCACCACCAACCACACCATCTAATAATTGGGACATGGCTGCTTAATGGTAGTAAGTGGAGATATTACAACTTTGAAGGTGAAATTACTTGTCTATGATCTATGAAGTTGTCCTGAGTGACCTAAACACACTTTCTTTCCCAACCTACATTACCTTCCATTTTGAAATCTCCTTGGCAAAAACATGTCTAGATTTTTCATTAATGAAAGTGAAATAGGAATGGGAATTCCTGCGTCGCCAGAAACTAGTTTGGTTAGGGGTAATTCAATCTCAGGTATGTCCTCAAAAGGTATGGATGAGTTTTCAGCTACAAAGTCATCTGGGCTGATTTGACTATTTGTTGAATCCACCAGCATACTACTCAAAACTTTTGTTAAAAAGGAAGAATTAAATTAATACTTAAGATATTGTACTATAGCGGTACATGTACAGTTGATGCATAAGACTGATCTATGATGCAATTATAGTAAATATAACCTACTAATATTGCTAAATGCAATAACTTTTTCTGATACACCAGCAGCTTGCAAATTGTTACTCAGGGCAGAAGATATTCTTTCTATATTTTGCAATAATTCTGGTGAGCCCATAGTGCTGTTAGTCTAAATGAATATATGCACATATGTATAATATTATGGATTACAAATATACTAATATATATGTTTATGCAGCATACGTATATAGCTAGAATATGTATAGTATAAGTATATGTATACATGTACACATTTATTTGTGTATATACCTATATTCGTATAGTATAAAAATACTAATTTGATCAGAAGCCTTTAATCACATTATAACAACACATTCACATACTATAGTACAGTCATTACTAGGTATATAAGACCCATTAGTAACATATTCTGCACATTACATAATATGTATGTATGAATAAGGGGAGTTAATTGCACTTGGCCTGTGCTTTTGCTTATCATTACATACGTATATACATATATATTACATACTTCAGTGAGCATTGACCATCCCACCTCCTGTGAGGTATCCAAGACATTGTTTACAATCTCAACAAGTGTCTATATAAAGAATAAATGAGTACTGTATATGATGATGGATTCAGCAACTTAAAACATACGTACGTAGGTATATGGTTATAGTACATTGAATGCATATACATATACACTTTTGGTTAAATTTCAAAAAAATCACAAAATTCACTGGAGAACATGAATTTTCTCCTTCTTCATTGGGCCAGACAGCTGTTTCTGGGAATTCCACCCTACATCAGTGACCCTGTGAATCATACAGAGTTTACTAACCTCTTCATTATACGATGTATTAAAGAGGCCATTGTCTTCAGCCAAACTGAATTATATAGAAGGAATTACATGCATGTGATTGTGAGTATGTACGAATTTACATTTACATTTCTACATGTAAACCTTACCTGCTGGTCATTGCTATAAATGTGTTAATTGCTTCAAGATCTCTAGGGAAGATTGGCTTGTTTTCCTCACTTTGTAAATCAGTTATCATTTGTAGGGTTACAGTCAAGTTATTCAATTTCTCAGCTACAGTTTTGGACACAGGTTCCCCAGAGTTTTGATTTGTAAAGATTTCATTGGCCTGTAGATCGAGGGATATATATTATAAAATAACTAAGGTTATACAATATTAAGTTTTATATATAATTAGAACTTCTTCTGTGTACGTATGATCATACATACTTCTTCTTCAACGTCTGCCAAAGAACTGCTCTGACACTGACTGGTATTTACCATTAGCCAGACACCTTCTGAGTTACATTTTCGTGTGACTATTCCTGAAAATGTGATTCAGAAAATGATAATTTTAAGAATAGTGTCACATCTAAAAATAATACACATACCACTAGATGAATACAGTTGTCCATTTTCATCACATTTCTCTATTACTGTCACGTTAGGTGCGGTCTGTTCCCACTGGAACCCCCAGAGAGCATCTTCCTCACTGGGACAGTTTACATCTATATCTGTGACAATTATAATTATACAGTAGTTATGATACTGTATTATTTTAATACATAAGATCAGTGGATTTCATATGAGCATCAGCAACAATGAATGTTTCGACCATGAAGGTCTTCATTAGCAACAGGATGTGTAATATAGATACACATACGATGTATTCAGGAATTTTAAACACAAGGAAGGCTATTTCGATCAAACTATTACTTAAATGGTAATATACGTATGCATACGTATACAGGCAAGACTGAGATCTCTTATACTTACTGTCATTTAAGGTTTTGTGGATTACGTCATTACTTTCAACACCAATTCCCACACTAGTTACAGCAGCAATTGACACAATATATTCAGTAGACTCTCTAAGACCCTTTATAGTATAGGATGTTTCATTACTATTTGAATTTATTAAAAACATGTCTTCAGAATCATCAGTGATCTTTATACTTATCAAATAGTCAGTGATTATGCCATTTCTGTCTTGTGGAAGGGGATGATCCCAAGTTGCCATCAAGGAGGTGGGACCAGGAGAATATACAGATACATTCATAGGTGCTTTAGGATCTATAGCAATAATGCATACGTAGTCTATATAACACACAGTACATATATATTATTATATATATTCAAATATATGAAGCATTTAAAAATATAGATACGTATATGCGTACATTGTAAATATACGTACTGTAAGAGAGTAAGTTGGAAAATTCTCCTAAATACATCAAACTTATCTTTGAGATGGTTCATTATCGAGTATATATTAGAAGACATATTGTATTATGCCATTTATTGTCTTATGTTTCTGTTGAACAATTTGATCCAGAGATACATGTAACTTTAGACACTTAAAATGTTGAAGGATAAACCTTCTTTAAAAATAGTCTATGGAAATATCTATAAAAATGAATAGTACTTCTAGGCGCAATCTCACATGATTCATCAGTTTCAGCTGAGCAGTCAGTTGTTGTAAGAGGTCCTTCACCAACCTGGTTAATGGCAGATATCATAAAATCATATCTCACAGCTTCCTGGAGTCCAGTAATGGAATATTCAGTAGTAGTATTTCCCGTGGTCATGTTCGTTATCCCCTCAAAATCCATTGGATTGTAGTCTGCAACAGCTGTTATTGGTTTAAACACTATTCTGTAGTCCCTGAGTATCCCATTAGGTGGGTCAGGTGCTTTCCATGTGACTTCAATTGTAGTGGGTGACATTACAGTGGCAATGCAGTTGGTTGGTTCTTGATCAGGAACTATATATATGATCATACAATATACGTACATACAGAAGCTGATTAGAATCCAGTCCAGCACATGTATTATACATAATACCTAGGGATATATACTGTATATATACACAGTGGTTATTAATAAATTTTACAAGACAAACAGGTGTACTGTAGAATAACAGAACAATCAAAAAGATAATAAGACACCTAAATTTGATCTGTATTAATTTCATAATTAGAGTTCTGTCATATGTACGTATATTAAGTTTAGTGCAATATACGTACATACGTAAATAGGATCAAATCTCAGGTTTAATAATAGAGGGGTTTCAAGTTTTTAACAGCCAAGCCCCCTTTCCAAGTTTATACATACTTTCATATATACCTTTTGAAACTTCTATAGCAGTTCAAAGAGTTTCTAATAGGTTTCATGTGATATTTTAGTGGTAGATAATCAGTTAATCACAGTATATACGTACATATGCACTCCACTTGGATTCCAAATGTTTAAATGTATCTTAATGAATATTGACTAATCAAACCAAAACACTCCAAATCCAAGTACCTTTACTCTACATACTGCATATTAGTATTCTCACTTGCAGGGTCAGTCCAAACTGAGTTAGATATGTCAGACATTTTACTACAACCAAGTAAATTGCAAATTGTAACAGCATAAGAATACTCTACAAACGGGATCAGATTAGATATAACAGCTGTTGTGCCATTAAGTGTGACAGCTGCCTCTCCCTTCACCCCTGCTAGATCTATTGGTGAAAGATCTGGATTTCGTGATGAGTTGATATAAATGTCATAGCCTATAATCTCCAAGTTTCCATTAAATCCATTATCCCAGGTGATAAACTGATCTCTGTCAGTTGAACCAGTTATAGTCACATTCTCAGGCGGGTCTGGTTTATCTATATGCAAAGAGAAAATTAAATCAAACATAGCATTCTATGTATGCATATAGCACTACCAATGTGGTCTGCCTTTTAAAAATCAACATACGCAAACCTCACTTACCAAGTACAGTGAGGATTCTTGCGTCATTACCAATCCCTAAAGTATTGTGAGCTCTACACTCATAAGTACCTCCAAAGGAAGGTTTTGTTTCATTAATAGTTAAAACACTTTCCTGAATAGTGCTCTCTGTTGTAATAACTGTGTAGAATATTCCTGATAATTGGCTAACTTCAATTCCCTCAAAGTACCAAGAGAAAACCACAGCTGAAGAGCTGTTCACAATGCAGGTGTATTGGAAGGACTCAGGAGAAATTACTATATCATTTCCACTAATTGAAACATCTGTGTATATACAAGAGACAGTAATGTACAAAGAAAATGTTTGGAAATACCAAGACCATTTAGGCCATGGCTTTTCCGAAGCATTAACACAAAGAAGAGACTTATATTGTGACAACTTCTTAAATAAAATAAATGACTATTATATATATATAAGCAGTCTTATGTACAGCATGAGTTAATATAGATATAGGATTATGGAAGATAAACAAGTATTTCGAGTTTAAAAACTCGTGGGGCTGCCGCCCCCCGAATCAACTCGAACTACTTGGCCGTATCGTTGGCATTTAATATATATATTCGTAATACTAACGATTGAGGACGCTTAAGTGTCCTGAACACTATAAATAGCGACAGAAAAGCTTCGTTAACTAAAGCTTCCTGAACGCCGCCATTTGCAAAACGATGTATTGATGTATAAATTAAGTATTATAAAGTATTATAATAGTTGCGTATATATGAACCTGTATTAAATATATATCGACGTATAAATAAAGTGTTATAACAGTTGCGTATGAACCCGTATTATATATATAGATATATATATATATATCTATATATATATCTTTCCGTAACATGAAGCCGTACAACGTAATCGGCAAATGAAAACAATATAAGGGGCTGCCGCAGGCAGCCCCTAAAAACTCGTGGGGCTGCCGCCCCCCGAATCAACTCGAACTACTTGGCCGTATCGTTGGCATTTAATATATATATTCGTAATACTAACGATTGAGGACGCTTAAGTGTCCTGAACACTATAAATAGCGACAGAAAAGCTTCGTTAACTAAAGCTTCCTGAACGCCGCCATTTGCAAAACGATGTATTGATGTATAAATTAAGTATTATAAAGTATTATAATAGTTGCGTATATATGAACCTGTATTAATTATATAGCGACGTATAAATAAAGTGTTATAATAGTTGCGTATCAACCCGTATTATATATATAGATATATATATATATATATCTTTCCGTAACATGAAGCCATACAACGTAATCGGCAAATGAAAACAATATAAGGGGCTGCCTGTGGCAGCCCCTAAAAACAACAATGCACATTATAACATATATAAATCATGGAGGTGACACCAACTGTACGTACATATATATAGTGTAAAGATAAGAAGGCATTGGCCTAATGGGCTTATGCATTTAAAGCACTTCATTTGCAAAGGACACTGTTTATATAGAAACTATTAAACACTGAATTTAGGTTGTATATATAAAGCCCCTCTAAGTGAGACAATTATCCACATGCATACATAAAGGCAACAATTCTCAATTACGACTGATGAATACTGACCAATATTCACAAACTCTTGATTTAATCTGAAAATCCATTTTCCAATTTCACCTGTATTTCCAGGAATTTCGTCAATGAAAGCAATCCTTTCTGTGAGGGATCCATTAACTTCTAAATATCTAATATTGTCTCCCGCATTATAGCCCACTAAAACTCCACCAGTGTCTGTCATAATCCAGTTTATACCATCATCAGCATAGTTGAATATAGTTACCGATTTGATTCCATCTGTTACTAAAACTGCTTGAAATGTATTAAGCTATACACAATGTGCAAATATGTAATATATATAATCACTAGATTGCCTATTCTTGTACGTATATACATACACACAATGTAATCCATAGTAAAAGTCCAATTCTGCAATTATAGTAGAATTGTATAGTACTGTATACATGTATATATAATAAAAAAGAAGCCATGCTTTAAATATATTACACTACATCCACCCTTAATTATTAAATTACAATGTTGTCACATATTTTAAAAGAAGAATGAAAGAATGATTATTTGGCTGTTTACTAAAGATCACATTTTTAGAGATTTTTAGATGGTATTTGTAACTTGCACTGTATTATATACATCCAAACTGTAATTATAAGCAGATTTAGATGAATTATATATGGATTCACAGAAGATCAAGCTGTCTGACCCAGTGGAGAAGAAGATGAAAGAAAGGAAAAGAAGGAAGAACCTGAGACTCCTGTATCTTCATCCAAAGCTCTCTTCAGCTCCCCTTTAGACGTTTTTACAGAATAGGTATAGCATGTAGGAAAATGGTGTATTAGAATTTTCATGTCTTTTTATAAAAGGTTGAATTATTAGGAGGTGTGGATTAAAACAACATTACTTTATCATTGTGCTCCTGATAGTATCCAACACGATTCCAAGTTACAATGAGACCCCAGTTAGCTCTAAAATTCTTTAAACCAGACATTTGGCTAATACATGACAGTAGGCCACTGCTGTTTGATGGATACAAAATTCGATAAGTTATGCTGCCAGGTTGCACTGTAATGTCAACATCTGACCAATATGGAGCTATCATTCTTGCCCATGGCCACATAAGACTACTTGCATTGAGAGGAAAAGATCTAGGTGTGTAGGTGGTAAATGAAATAGGCTCACGATGGAATGACAGAGCTCCATGCACATTCATCTATAGGAATAAAGAGGAAAAAAGATTTATTGCATGCATGACTAATTTTATCAAAGCGAAGAATATGGTCTAGAGCTGTATAGAGTGTAAATAGATATTTCAACACTTGCGTATGTAGCTAGACTCTACCTATTACTTTTTTAAAGTATAACTAACCATTCATAATACTATATAGCAACCCATTATAATAGTCTACCTGATCATTACAACACAAACAAGTGTCATTCCAAAAAATTAATCAAAAAACAACTGCTATATACGTATATATATATAATAATATGAGTGGTCAAGTTCGGATATATAGAACTAACAATGATATATGGATACTTTTCACCGAAGAAGGGAAATCCAAATGGTAGCGAATCATTCGGTACTAGGATGGGGATTGAATGATCTAAAATTGGAGGAAAGAGTTGATCTCCGTGTTCCTCTCCAAATGGATAGCCAATAAAATCCTCGTACGGAACGGCTACAGAGTAGTTACTAAGAATTAGTAAAACTGGCAAGATTACTATTATCGTCCTCCCCATGATAAATATATTCATATATTACGTAGGTTAGGTTTGTGTACTTTAAGGTCAACCATGGACAACGTAACTGCCACTGGACCATTATAATTATCCTTTGTAACAAGACAACCGTAACCAATTGCAACGCTTAGGACATGGCATAGATTGCAATTTATTATATAGCAGCATTTGTGACTTAACTGTTTTATACTGTCCTTATAATTAATTTGTATCATATATACATAATGAATGTATGTGTTCCATTACTTATTTCATTAGCATAACTACCACGCCTAATGCGCCAGGTTCTATATATTAGTTTGTATAATAAACGATATTCATTAATCCTTATCCATTGATCTTTGCCACACACATAGCCTGGGTAAGCATTACATAGTATAGCTATAGGGTATTATATAATCAATATTAAATGACTCTTACACACAGTTACAAAACTTATACAATGGATGATGAATATTGGCATCATGAAAAATTTAAATTTGTTCAAAGTCACTTTTCAAATGTATGTATTATATATATATGGCAAATGAGAATATGTGAATAATATATATGTGAATGAATTCGAATAATGCACTATACATCTATCACTAAGTACTTTGCCGATTAAAATTCTTCTCACGACCACGTGTACATCGGATCTTCTTAGCATTGTCTCTCACTTGTTTCAAGAAAATAATGAAGAGGATTGGTGTTACTAGTAACGACGCAACATCAAGTATGGCACCAATTATGAATGCTATCACAGAGTTACCCAAACCCTTAATGCTTTGCAATTCAATTCGTAATTCATCATTAAATTGAGCAGATATTGCTTGATACTGAATAACGGGAATAAACACTAGAATGTTTCCACTTAATGATATAGTATTGTTGATTAGTTGAAATAGTGCCAGTTTAGCTATTGCCTTTCCATAGCTGACATTTCTTACATTACTGACAGACTTGTTAATGAAATGAAGAGCTCGAATTGGTAGGAAAATGGAAATAATGTATACAGGTATAGCTAAGGTCAAAGGTATCAACAGAGCAACATATGGAGCAAGCACTGGAACTGAGAAGTATAGACTGATTGTGGGGACATTGACTAGAATGACAATTATCCACACCCAAATGCAACTGAAGATAACAGGGAAAATATCAATTTTGTAGAACACATATATCTTATGTAGATGTACACCAGGATGCCATAGAATGCCATGAAGACTAAAGTAACAGACACCATAGTGGGATAGCCAAATAACACCAAAACATCATAGCTGAAAATAATCCTGTATGAAGTATTAACACAAGCTGTAAAAGATTCAATTGACTGATTCTTAACATGAATATCAACCTTTGCTAAACCAATCTCACGAAGATAGTCATACTTTGTAAAGAAGAGTGTGGACGTGACCAATCCTATCACAGCAAAGGCAAAGACTGCGACCAGGATGTTGATGAGGACAATTCTAATAGACTTTGGTAGCTGACCTGGTCCAATCAGAGTGATGATCAGGAAGACACTGAGAAATAGAACTGGTACCAACACTATCCAGGAGATGATCATCAGTGACCACTCGTATTGATCATATGTTCCAGTATCAAAGGATGAAGAAACAGCGGCAAAGTAGTTTCCCATGTTACTGCTTCAAATTAATGGTATGAAGTCTTGCAAACATGATACAAGTATACAAATACTTGAAATATTTGTATATATATATATGTATATACGTATATAGTGTTGTGACTCTTCCTACATCTTAAATGATGTAGTTGCCAAATTTAGCAACATATTGTAAGGTTATTTATATAGCATAGTGGCTAATTATACGTATATAATATCAGTATATTATGTAGAATACCATGCACAAAAGGTTTATTATGGAAACAAAATACAGTATCATACATGCTTCATGAAGAATGTACATAAAGTATATAAGAAATACGTACATGATGCATTTGTACTATCAAAGTAATAATAAGTTTAAATTCTTAAGTTTAGTTTGTAGATCTTTTTTACCACGTCGAAAATGTATGTATAGCAGCTAGAGCTCTATGTGAAGTTCATTACTTCTTTAATTTGTTATTATGTTGAATTGCAAGCTTCCTTCTGACTTGATGCAGTGTCTCCTGCAGTACTACTATTATTCTCTTCTGGTACTCCAGCTCTGAGATACTTGATATGATGAAAGGGAAACTGTTCTATTTGGGGATCTGCCAAAAGTGGAAGTGGCTCTTGTGATTTCCTTTTTGTCTTATTACGAATCTCTTCCCTTACTTGTTCCCACTTTTGCGTTATCCTTTTGGGAAGTGGTAGGTACATCCAGCCATGATAAACTGATACAATGCTTATCTGAATGATAGCTGCAAATAAAGGCAAGACATAACTGACTGAATGTGTACCAGAATTTGTGTTCAAAGTAATTGCACTGAATAGCACAACAAGTAGAAGAAAAATAGCGTCACTGTTCATTGGTGCAACTAGTACTTGGGGCAATTGAGAAAGCTGTTTCTTGAAGCCTTTCTTTTCTACTTGTAGACTAATGTGAAATCTGTAATGAAATGGTCTTACAATGAGCCATTGAACAAAAAAGAAACTGATGAAAAAGAGAATTAAAAGAAAGTTGAACATTTCGCTTGATAGAAAGATGAGAAGAGCTACAAACATTACTCTTATTAATAATCTCAATCCTAACCAGAAACCAAGTGGCCAGCGATATGCACCATGAAAGACATCAAGGAAATGACTAAACCACAAACTGCGAATACAATTCCTTCTTAGACAGTCTCCGAAGAGTGTTATCATTGTCAAAGGAATGAGGTATAGAATAGCAATAATTAGCGATGAAAGAGCCAGAATCAAGTGCTTCCCTTCAAAGTACCTGAGTGCTGGCTGATAAAGCCAAACTAGATGTTGGTTTAGCTTTTGTGTGTTAGCCTCATAAGTGTACACAGTTGTGAAACGAAGTGCCTGAACCACAATAGTCACCAAATTTGTATATGTAAGTACCATTAATGTGGCTAACACTGGTACTGACCTTTTTGCAATAAAGTCAACTCTGAATATCTTCAAATTAAATTTATGTGCTCCAATTACAATAAGTGCCACCAATATCAAAAGGTATATAGGAAATATTAACTGAATCATTACTTTCTCGAAAAATCCCATTCCATCATAGAAGCAACTGTCAATTCCAAGACCAAAATTTAAAATTGAAGTAATACTGTAAAAAGGTTGTCCAGCATTTTGCACGAGGTAATCATCATATAGATAAATAATGTTGGCATACAAACTGATCCCATTAATAGTTCCTTGCACAATAGTCAAATTAAAGAGGAATAACAGAGCTATCAGTACCAATCCCAGTAGACCATATAAAGGTATGAAAAGCAGATACCATGGTCCGTGGCATTGGTAGCATTTGTAACCACCAAAAACTGTGCTGTGTCCTTGTATGCACTCGCCACACATGAAACCCACATGATTTCCTTTAGAGTTGCATTGTATATGTGAAGACGGACTTCCAATCTTCAAGGTAACTCCTTCGGTGTTCAGAATGTTGTTACAATAGAAAGGTAGGCAGTAGTCAGAAAATAACAACTTATCAGTAGAATTCTCCGTTGAATCCAACCCAATCCAGTAATTGTCCTTCTTCTGCGTAAATAATGCTTCCTTCCAGTGCTGTGAAGCACACATGAAGCCTTGGTCTATCAAAGGCTCAACACATGTACAAGTTGAATTAATATTTCCTATTAAACCAACAGGACATCTAATTATTTTGATATGGATTGTGGGATAATATTCATTTCTTTGGTTCATTATATCGTGTGTTGTATTTATAGCAGTTCTCAGAGAAACAATATCATCTACGATATGATATGGGATATTTACTTCATAGCATTGGTTAGTTAACTTTGGAAACTGAATTGTGGTATGGTCTTCATTGTAAAATAAACTCACACTATTTATACGAAAGAGTCTATCAACATCCTTCACAACAGCAAAGTATATTTTTATAATCTCTCCTGGGGGAGCTACTAATTTCCCGTGTCCATTACAGTCCCACAATACTTTGTTTCCCAAGTTATGCTCATCACAAAGACACATGTAAGGCAAAGAAGAGATATCGTGAGGTTTCCAAGATGGCAACTGAAAGATGCTTTTAATGAGAGGAAGGATTGCAGGCATTCTCACGTGACTTTTGGTTTGAAGAATACAATTCAAAAGGTGACCATTGAATAGCTGTGGATGAGGTATAATTGTATTGTTATACTGTAGAATTTCAATTTCCTCCCACACAGTGTTATTCTTCAAAATTACTTTTCCGCTAAACTGAGATATGTCTTGGCTAAACAGAAAATTTCCCTGCTCGTCAAATAGCTGAAAAAAGCACAGACCACTACACAAGTTGTTATCTTCCTCTCTCAAAAGACAATTAAAAAGGAGGTCTTGATTGTATGATGTATAAAAATCCCCATAGATTAATTCCAGTGGTGGTAGCGCTATACCACCAAAGTTCCATGCAGTATTATTCTTTACTTCCAATTTTGAATTATTTTCCAATAAAAGTTTAGAAGAGGCTATAAGACAAACAATTCCATAATATATGATAAAATCCCCTTCATCATCGTCTGTCGTCCAATCACCATTCCTCTCAATGAAATTATTCCCTCTTAAAAGGAGCTGGCTATTAGATAGAAATATGGCACCTCCCTTGTTGTCAATAATCCTGGAGTTGGACAGAATGACAGGGAACCACAAATCTCTTAAAATAATTACATAATTATAATTGGCATGTTCTATTTGTTTATTGTTAATATATTCATTTATGGATTCCCGAAAAACAAATTCAGTAAAAATGCATCTCTCAAATTTTAGAAAAGTCTCTTGTGAGATTTGAGTTAGGAGAGCAAGGTTTCTAACTGCTACAGCTACACCTTGGAAATGACTATCAGTTATTGTAAGCTTTGGAATGATATAACGTTTAACCTGCACCTTTGAAGAAGACTTAGTTCCATATATTAATATTAGTAGAAAAATAGTTTCTTGTTTACTGTTGCGGATGTCACACCTATCTAAATGTATATCTAAAACTGGATTTGTGTCAACATTCGTTTCAAAAAAGGGTAAAATGGAAAACCTGAATTCAATATCACCTAAAAATACACTATTGAACAACATCAATTTGGCACTTTTCACTGGATAACTATGAAATGTAAAGGTAGTCCCTGACAGGAAATGACTATTATCAACAGTTAAATTAACAGTATGATATCCTCCAATATCATTTGGCAAGGCTGGGTAGGAGAAAGCAAAATGACCAGTGACTTGAACTTCTTTAATCGAAAAATTAAAGTAAGATCTAGACTCTTCAAAGAAGCTAAGAAAGCGGTAACCATTAACAGAGACATTTACGTTACTGAATTCACTTTGATTAAAAAAATACATTCCCTTAGGATTGCTGATAATCAAAGAATTGATTTTTACTTGAATTTTATCCAATGTTACATTTGTTGTTGCACCTATAGTCATTTTTCGTTTACCAAAAGAAGCTACAAGTATTAAATTATGAAATACAATATTGTAACTCTCCACAATGTCAAGTGACCACTGGGATGTAGAAGAGAAGCTTATCACACATTGATTACCTACTCCCTTCCAAATTATATTGCCAGTTGACTGAATTTGGATATTATCCTTTACGTAATGATAACCATTGAGAAAATTCCACTCAGAATTAGGTGCTGAAAAAATAGATTTATTCTCTCGTTGATAACCCTCTACTGTGTTGCAAGGTAATCTTTGGTTGCATTGCTGATCATTCTCAGGAGTCACCCAGAAGCTTTTCCAGACAGGTTGACCTGTAATGGCAGAGTAGTTCACTGATAGTGACACAAGAAATAACGTTAAGTACAGACGGGTCATATCTGCAAGGTTACAGTTATTTCTCCTTGCAGAATAGTACATATATAACACTTTATATATAGTCTCTTATATATACATACCAAAATACAGTGTCCAATTTTAGTTTCTGTTAACTTTAGATCTATATTTGTAGTAGGTTAAACCCTAACTTTTGAGGTGTATGTTACAACGATCATGGAGATATCCCAGTGTAACACAGAAAGAGCCTATAGTATAGCTTATTGAAAATATATAATTGCATCCAGATTGATACTCATATTGCCTGGGTGATATATACACCTAGGATGTGGTCTATATGATACAAGATATCCACTTATTGGTCCTTGGTTTAGAGAGATTGTACATTTAACACATTCACTTTATTATCAATATTTAACCAAATTCTTGGAGTATACCCTTTGATTTCTGAGCATTTTACATACATTTCTTTGCATTATCATTGTTTTTATATAGATTCTTATATTATATATTTCATATTTTTTTGTTAAAGATGCGTGCATGTAGAAATACAAGTTAAAAACATTCAAAAAATCAAGTTAAAAGTAGGGATCGATGGTAGTATCTACAACAGTGATTAACACATGCATCTAGAAAAGTAACAAAACAAGACAGTCATCATATGGTAAGGCTAACCATGCAGAAGTGGCATGTTGAAACTTAGCCATGCATACTCATCACTTCTACTTATATTTGGGTGCATCATGATAGTAGAAGTAGCGATGATTATATACAATCATGAACTTGTTTACATCCATTCAGATACATACAGATGTTTCTAACTTAGTCTCATTATACATTATTATTCATACTTATAATTTCACTTTAAACATACATGTATCCTTATGAATTATATAATTATAATTGTACTATTCATGTCTGAATAGTACAATTATAATTATATTGAAGGTATTATGTGTACATAGGGGTATTCATTGACAATTTCTGTATGTAAAGAATAAGCTAGACCACATGTTTATCAATTACATTTTCACCCCTTAAAGACTGTAGATGCCATCCGTTATATACTTTAAATTCCTAAAAGAGCCAATCATCTTATGGGGTCTCAGTTAATTAAATGTGAGCTAAGATGGTAAAGTTTCACTAACTTGCACATATGGGTAAAGTCTTAATATAACATAAACTACTTAATGCCTTTGTTACAAAATAGTCTATAAACCCACTAATTATATATGTATGGATGTACATATGTAATGAAACCTTGTGGCCTTGGCTTCTTATTGAGGTACGTATATATATGCATCAAACTGCTGTTGTTGTTAACTGAGACTCCTTAAAGAGACTGGATCTGTTCACATTAATGAAAAACCTAGGAACTGCAGTCTAGTATCTCATGAGCTTAAATAGACCATTAGATGAATATTGTACACACAATATACCACGACTCAAATTAAATATACATGTACAATGTACATAGCTTATATATTTATTTAAACCAACTGAGGTTTATTAATTGCAAATTTGCATTAAAATCAAAAGCTATATTATAGGTATACATATTATATATAAAAATGATGTATTAATAAATGTTTGCATACCACTAGAATGCTTGGCTTAGGATGCGTATGTGGCGAAGAAGGAAAAGTCCAAATAGTCCAAATCTCTCAGTGTGTCCATGAGGTGTGTCACAAAAGTATTAAACTTACTTCACTAGAGTTATGGTACCCTTAATTAGACTTGTTGCCATGGTAACTGGTTGTTATGGTAACTCTTCATTTTGTAGTTTGTTGGAGAAGAAACTAGGCTGTGGAAATAGAAATCAAAATGGCACTATACAAATTCTCTGCATTGGCATAAGGCTTAGAAGATAAACATAAAAATCAACAATTTAGTCATTTACTTAAAACAGACTCGTATGAATTCACAGAATTGCTTAAGGTACACATCAATTAACCTACTCCAGTTTATACTTAACAATACTCATACTAGAGAAACATGAACGGCGGAATAACGTTATAAGAGATAGAGTGTGGTTGAAAGCTTACGCGAGCATCTTTTAGTAGCCAAGGCGCCTTTGAACGTCGATAACGCATGCAAGTCTCCCGGAAGGGGGTTTTCCCTATAGCTAGCTAATTTGCGGCATTTGTTCGCAGCGGTACATTTATTATTATCATCATTACCTTCATGATCACTTTTAATTCAATCATTATTACAATTGAAAACCATCAAATATACAATAAAAATACAAACGTTTAAAGTCATGGTAAAATGCGCAATAATGGAAAATAAATCAAAAAAAAATCCAAGAGTTTACGAGTCCAGCTTGACAGCAAAATGTTCTTTTGAAGTGATCCATCCTTAAAGCTTTACTGCACTTCTTTTTGCATCATCTTGACAGATGATCCCAGGGCACACCGCGTGGAGGTAGAAGTACTTCGTGCCCCAAATGGCCTCCGGTTTCTCAACTCTGTTTGACACTTCCACTACTTGCGTCGTAAGAGAAGCTGCACGGGAACGGTCCGGCGTACCTGACCGACCTGTGACCAGTTACTAGTCCTGCACTGCCTCACGCTACGGACAGAACAAGCCCGACCCTGGCGGACCACAAACTCCCACCAATGAGAATCATCATGTGCACACAACGCAGCTTGAGAGCACTGTACACAGACTTTAGCTCATTGGGATCGGCCAGGTTGCTTTAGAGTAGGGACCCATCGATGAACTACAAGAAAGAATTAGATAATACATAATTACCAGCATATATAGACGTACATATATACGGTCATAAAGATTGAGCACAAGAGCATGTAAAATTCCAAATGCAATTGCAAATGCTTCCAAACCAACCTGATGTGGCAGCCTACAATAGCTTCCTGACCGACTACGTAGTGGCACTGGACCACACCAACCTCCAGGTACGGGTCGTATAGCAAGAATCCGCAAGTGCCAATTTAACACACAAGCAGGATTAATAGTGAGATACATCTCCAGGCACTAACCCATTGGTAGAGAGACCACCCCACTATACGAACACCGATGACCCTTCGGATAGGCATGTACCATTACTCGTACTCCAAGAATGGTTTTCGCATCGATCCACACCAAAGTAGACCTCCAGAGTTGATAGCCCGGAGGCCAAAGACTGAAAATTTCCTTGCCTATTTATTAGAAATTGTCGGCGGGAAACATCGTGAACTTGGCGGAAAATCGTGGAAGCAAAATTCTGTTTATTGTTTTCGATGTCGTGTTCGAGAACAATAGACAACATGTAGTACATGTCCCCGACCTATTCAGCAAGTTGTTATTGCTACTCGAAAACATGCATGGCTAACCAGCAAAGCAAATCATAGCGTCTCAATAGCCCGCATGAATAGTTTTTAATTAATACCAATTTATGCTATCAATTAGCAGCTAATTATGTATTTTAATGAAATGCACAAGCTCAGACTTGCGAGCACATTAATTGACTGCATGTTTCGGGTACAACACAAGACATTGAGAATCAAGGATACAGCTGTACAATAATCATAAATATATAAGGTTCTGAATGATGTACTTTACGGGCCACTTCACGCTGTAGTTTTAGTGCTAAGTTATTGCTCAATCAATTTCAAAATGGCCGTTACTACTGAAACGCTCGTACGCGTTTGCCTTCTTTGAGGAACTTTGACGTTCTACATGCCCTAAATGTATTGGTAGGTCTTTTTGTTATATATAGCTTCTTGAAATGAAGTCTACAATGTTTGTTTTTTAAAGTTACAATGTTATGCTTAGCATATTAATCAGCATCTTTACTTCAAGTAATAGACTGTTCAAAAAGTAATTGTACAATTTATACAAATTAACATTTGATGTACCTATATGGCGTATTGTACAGCCCATAATTTATATGCTGTATGCTGTATTTGCTTATTCATCTATTTACAGAGGAATTGTTATGGAAATCAAATATCAGTTACCTAGCAACATGTCCAATTAAGAAAGAAGAAGGACTGAGTGGTAGGAAAGAAGAAAGAAACTGCACTACACTTCTCCAATGGGACTATCAGATTTAGTGTGTCTACCAGTCCCTAGTAATTAATGACTCATATCTACTGTAGTTCAGTTGGAAGAGATATAGTACATGCTTACCAGGTTCTCTGTATCTTATAGATCAGTTTGCTTTGTTGTTGGCTATGAAACTGTGCAATCCTTTTGAATAAGATTATTAACTTTGACATGGTTAGTTGGGAAATTGTAAAACAGTCCAAAATATTCTTGTTTCTGATAGATAATCTATTTGTTTTTACTCTTCTTGAGTATCCATGGTACTAGAGAGGAATAGTTCAAATAACATAGGTCACAGTGCTGGCCCATATGAGGTGTAAATAAAGCAATTTTAACTTGTCTAAATGTGCTTTCATTGTTCATCTTGTTTGCTTCTGTATAGCCTACCTTTCTTTATTTTATATAGAAACATTTCCAGAAAAGTTCCTTGACATTTGTTCAATTGGAAATAAAGTAATCAATTGTTTATGTGGCTCTGGTCTGGAGAACAAACTTCACAGATGTAATCAAGATCAGGCAGTTTCTCCAAAGGCATTATTAAATGGATGTACATGAAGAAACATATATACAGTACATTAATTGCTGTATGTAAAGGTGATGTAATGTGCATGTGTATTTCATGTGCGTGTCCTTTCAATAGGACCTATCTGTGACTGCTAAAGATAGAGAATTATTTTTAAAAATTTTGTAGATTATTAACAATATTTCTATCCAACTGCTTCACTGTAACAGCACATGACAGTGGTTGATACAATGACCTGTTTTGACAGGATTTGTGTTCAGGCATGTACTAATTGAATAACAACTTTTTTGGGATTACAATGCCTTCTTGTTAGAAGTCTAGAAAACTTTATTCCACACATTTACTTTATATAGACATGTTGACATCAATATGAGACTAGGGAAGTACAAATAGACTAGGAAAGCTATAGATATCACTTTCTTGTTTCATAGTTTTTAGAAAACTGTGTCTAACTTCTTATAAAAATACACTTCTTAGTTACCCATAACAAACATCCCATTGACAGCGTATAAGTACAAACCAAAAAGTGTACAAATGAATAATATGTTGTAACTCCCTTTGCCTGTGTATCCTGTACACTATAGCTACAGAATTGTTATTTTAAAGTGTGTGTTAAGTGTATGTGCCTCTATAATTAGACAGTCACATGAGACCCTGAATGAGCTCTTGTCTATATTGTAATTGCCAATATACAATTTACTGCATGACATGCATATACAGAAGTTTCTAAGGAAATCACTATTTTGTGTTTCTTATATGAAGTAAGTGTACTAATCAAGGTTTTAATGACAACCAGGGGAATTAACCTCTCTATTAAAGATAAATATGATCAACTGTTTATATAAGTACATAAAGTATATAAGAAATACAGGGATTTTGTTGATGCATTTGTACTATAATCAAAGTAATAATAAGTTATATTCTTAAGTTTTGTTTGCAGATCTTTTTTACCACGTCGAAAATGTATGTATAACAGCTAGAGCTCTAAGTGAAGTTCATTACTTCTTTAATTTGTTATTATGTTGAATTGCAAGCTTCCTTCTGACTTGATGCAGTGTCTCCTTCACCAGTACTACTATTATTCTCTTCTGGTACTCCAGCTCTGAGATACTTGATATGATGAAAGGGAAACTGTTCTATTTGGGGATCTGCCAAAAGTGGAAGTGGCTCTTGTGTTTTCCTTTTTATCTTATTACGAATCTCTTCCCTTACTTGTTCCCACTTTTGGGTTACCCTTTTGGGAAGTGGTAGATACATCCAGCCATGATAAACTGATACAATGCTTATCTGAATTATAGCTGCAAATAAAGCCAAGTCACAACAGACTGAATGTGTACCAGAATTTGTGCTCAAAGCAATTGCACTGAATAGCACAATACGTAGAAGAAAAATAGCGTCACTGTTCATTGGTGCAACTAGTACTTGGAGCAATTGAGAAAACTGTTTCTTGAAGCCTTTCTTTTCTACTTGTAGACTAATGTGAAATCCGTAATGAAATGGTCTTACAATGAGCCATTGAACAAAAAAGAAACTGATGAAAAATAGAATTAAAAGAAAGTTGAACATTTCGCTTGATAGACAGATGAGAAGGGCTACAAACATTACTCTTATTAATAATCTCAATCCTAACCAGAAACCAAGTGGCCAGCGATATGCACCATGAAAGACATCAAGGAAATGACTAAACCACAAACTGCGAATACAATTCCTTCTTAGACAGTCTCCGAAGAGTGTTATCATTGTCAAAGGAATGAGGTATAGAATAGCAATAATTAGCGATGAAAGAGCCAGAATCAAGTGCTTCCCTTCAAAGTACCTGAGTGCTGGTTGATAAAGCCAAACTAGATGTTGGTTTAGCTTTTGTGTGTTAGCCTCATAAGTGTACACAGTTGTGAAACGAAGTGCCTGAACTACAATAGTCACCAAATTTGTATATGTCAGTACCATTAATGTGGCTAACACTGGTACAGACCTTTTTGCAACAAAGTCAACTCTGAATATCTTCAAATTAAATTTATGTGCTCCAATTACAATAAGTGCCACCAATATCATAAGGTATATAGGAAATATTAACTGAAGCATTACTTTCTCAAAAAATCCCATTCCATCATAGAAGCAACTGTCAATTCCAAGGCCAAAATTTAAAATTGAAGTAATGCTGTAAAAAGGTTGTCCAGCATTTTGCACGAGGTAATCATCATATAGATAAATTATGTTGGCATACAAACTGATCCCATTAATAGTTCCTTGCACAATAGTCAAATTAAAGAGGAATAACAGAGCTATCAGTACCAATCCCAGTAGACCATATAAAGGAATGAAAAGCAGATACCATGGTCCGTGGCATTGGTAGCATTTGTAACCACCAAAAACTGTGCTGTGTCCTTGTATGCACTCGCCACACATGAAACCCATATGATTCCCTTCAGAGTTGCATTGTATGTGTAAAGATGGACTGCCAATCTTCAAGATTACTCCTTCAGTGTTCAGAATGTTGTTACAATAGAAAGGTAGGCAGTAGTCAGAAAATAACAACTTATCAGTAGAATTCTCCGTTGAATCCAACCCAATCCAGTAATTGTCCTTCTTCTGCATAAATAATGCTTCCTTCCAATGTTGTGAAGCACACATGAAGCCTTGGTCTATCAAAGGCGTAATGCATGTACAAGTTGAATTAATATTTCCTTTTAAACCAACAGGACATCTAATTATTTTGATATGAATTGTGGGATAATATTCATTTTTTTGATTCATTATATCATGAGTTGTATTTATAGCAGTTCTCAAAGAAACAATGTCATCTACGATATGATATGGGATATTTACTTCATAGCATTGGTTAGTTAACTTTGGAAACTGAATTGTGGTATGGTCTTCATTGTAAAATAAACTCACACTTTTAATATGAAAGAGTCTATCAACATCCTTCACAACAGCAAAGTATATTTTTATAATCTCTCCTGGGGGAGCTACTAATTTCCCGTGTCCATTACAGTCCCATAATACTTTGTTTCCCAAGCTATGCTCATTACACAGACAAAAGTATGGCAAAGAAGAGACATGATGAGGTTTCCAAGACGGTAACTGAAAGATGCTTTTAATGAGAGGAAGGATTGCAGGCATTCTCATGTGACCTTTGGTTTGAAGAATACAATTCAAAAGGTGACCATTGAATAGCTGCGGATGAGGTATAACTGTATTGTTATACTGTAGAATTTCAATTTCTTCCCACACAGTGTTATTCTTCAAAATTACTTTTCCACTAAACTGAGATATGTCTTGGTTAAACAGAAAATTTCCCTGCTCATCAAATAGCTGAAAAAAGCATAGACCACTACACAAGTTGTTATCTTCCTCTCTCAAAAAACAATTAAAAAGGAGGTCTTGATTGTATGATGTATAAAATTCCCCATATATTAATTCCAGTGGTGGTAGCGCTATACCACCAAAGTTCCATGCAGTATTATTTTTAACTTCCAATTTTGAATTATTTTCCAATAAAAGTTTAGAAGAGGCTATCAAACAAACAATTCCATAATATATGATAAAATCCCCTTCATCATCGTCTGTCGTCCAATCACCATTCCTCTCAATGAAATTATTCCCTCTTAAAAGGAGCTGGCTATTAGATAGAAATATGGCACCTCCCTTGTTGTCAATAATCCTGGAGTTGGACAGAATGACAGGGAACCACAAATCTCTTAAAATAATTACATAATTATAATTAGCATGTTCTATTTGTTTATTGTTAATATATTCATTTATGGATTCCCGAAAAACAAATTCAGTGAAAACGCACGCATCTCTCAAATTTTAGAAAAGCCTCTTGTGAGATTTGAGATAGGAGAGCAAGGTTTCTAACTGCTACAGCTACACCTTGGAAATGACTATCAGTTATTGTAAGCTTTGGAATGATATAACGTTTAACCTGCACCTTTGAAGAAGACTTAGTTCCATATATTAATATTAGTAGAAAAATAGTTTCTTGTTTCCTGTTGCGGATGTCACACCTATCTAAATGTATCTCTAAAACTGGATTTGTGTCAACATTTGTTTCAAAAAAGGGTAAAATGGAAAACCTGAATTCAATATCACCTAAAAATACACTATTGAACAACATTAATTTGGCACTTTTCACTGGATAACTATGAAATGTAAAGGTAGTCCCTGACAGGAAATGACTTTCATCAACAGTTAAATTAACAGTATGATATCCTCCAATATCATTTGGCAAGGCTGGGTAGGAGAATTCAAAATTACCAGTGACTTGAACTTCATTAATCAACAAATTCAAGTAAGATTTAGACTCTTCAAAGAAGCTAAGAAACCAGTAACCATTAACAGTGATTTTTACACTACTGAATTCACTTTGATTAAAAAGATACATTCCCTTAGGATTGGTGATAATCAAAGTAATTTTTTTTACTTGAATTTTATCCAATGTTAGATTTGCTATTGCACCTATAGTCATTATTCGTTTACCAACAAGTATTAAATTATGAAATACAATATTGTAACTTTCCACAATGTCAAGTGTCCACTGGAATTTAGAAGAGAAACATATCACACACTGATTACCTACTCCCTTCCAAATTATATTGCCAGTGCCCTGAATTTGGATACTATCCTTTACGTAATGATAACCATTGAGAAAATTCCACTCAGAATTAGGTGTTGAAAAAATAGATTTATTCTCTTGTTGATAACCCTCTATTGTGTTGCAAGGTAATCTTTGGTTGCATTGCTGATCATTCTCAGGAGTCACCCAGAAGCTTTTCCAGACAGGTTGACCTGTAATGGTAGAGTAGTTCACTGATAGTGACACAAGAAATAACGTTAAGTACAGACGGGCCATATCTGCAAGGTTACAGTTATTTCTCCTTGCAGAATAGTACATATACGTATAACACTTTATATATAGTCTCTTATATATACATACCATAATACAGTGTCCAATTTTAGTTTCTGTTAACTTTAGATCTGTATTTGTAGTAGGTTAAACCTTGACTTTTGAGGTGTATGTTACAACGATCATGAAGATATCCTGTAATACAATATATAATCACATCCAGATTGATACTCATATTGCCTGGGTGATATATACCCAGGATGTGGTCTGTATGATACAGGATATCCACTCATTGGTCCTTTGATATTTAGTTATACAAGGTTTAAAGAGATTGTACACATTCAGTTTAGTATCAATAAGTGTCCATATAAACCATATTCTTGGAGTATATCTTTTGATTTCTGAGCATTTTATATATACATTTCTTTACATTATAATTGTTTTTCTATAGATTCTTATATTACATACATTTCATATATATTTTTGTTGAAGATGTGCATGTAGAAATACAAGTTAAAGTAGGGATGGTAGTACCTACAACAGTGATTAGCATATCTAAAAAAGTAATGAAACAAGACAGTCATCATATGGTAAGGCAAATCATGCAGAAGTGGCATGTTGAAACTTAACCATACACATCATTTCTATATTTGGACGCATTATCATAGTAGAAGTAGGGATGATTACAACCATGAACTTGTTTACATCCATTCAGATACGTACACATGTTTTTAACTTAGTCTCATTATACATTTTTATTCATACTTATAAGTATTAGTTTTAATTTCACTTTAAACATATACATGTATCCTTATGAATTATATAATTATAATTGTACTATTCATGTCTGAATAGCATATTGAAGGTATTGTATGTACATAGGGGTATTCATTGACAATTTCTGTATGTAAAGATTAAACTAGGCCACATGTTTATCAATTACATTTTCACCCCTTAAAGACTGTATATGCCATCTATTATATACTTTAAATTCCTAAAAGAGCCAATCATCTCAGTTCAGGGGTTTCAGTTAATTAAATGTGAGATAAGAGGGTAAAGTTTCACTATCTTGCACATATGGGTAAAGTCTTAATATAACATAAACTACTTAATGCCTTTGTTACAAAATAGTCTATATGTATATAACCCCACTAACTATATACGTATGGATGTACATATATATGTAATGAAACCTTGTGGCCTTGGCTTCTTATTGAGGTACGTATATATATGCATCAAACTGCTGTTGTTGTTAACTGAGACTCCTTAAAGAGACTGGATCTATTCACATTATTGAAAAACCTAGGAACTGCAGTCTAGTATCTCATGAGCTTAAATAGACCATTAGATGAATACTGTACACACAATATATACCATGACTCATATTAAATATATATGTATCATGTACATAGCATGTATATATATATTTATTTAAATCAACTGAGGTTAATCAATTGCAAATTTGCATTAAAATCAAAAGCTATATTATAGGTATACATATTATATATAAAAATGATGTATTAATAAATGTTTACGTACCTCTAGAATGCTTTTTGGTTTAGGATATGTGGTGAAGAAGGAAAAGTCCAAATAGTACAAATCTCTCAGTGTGTCCATGAGGTGTGTCATGAAGTATTATGAAGTATTAAACTTACTTCACCAGAGTTATTTGCCATGGTAACTGGTTGTTATGGTAACTCTTCATTTTGTAGTTTGTTGGAGAAGAAACTAGGCTGTGGAAATAGAAATCAAAATGGCACTAGACTGTTCAAAAAGTAATTGTACAATTTATACAAATTAACATTTGATGTACCTATATGGCGTATTGTACAGCCCATAATTTATTTGCTGTATTTGCTTATTCATCTATTTACAGAGGAATTGTCATGGAAATCAAATATTAGTTACCTAGCAACATGACCAATTAAGAAAGAAGAAGGACTGAGTGGCAGGTAAGAAGAAAGAAACTGCACTACACTTCTTAAATGGGACTACCAGACTTAGCGTGTCTACCAGTCCCTAGTAATTAGTAGCTCATAGCTACTGTAGTTCAGTTGGAAGAGGTATAGTACATGCTTACCAGGTTATCTATATCCTATAGAGTAGTTTGCTTTGTTGTTGGCTATGAAACTGTGCAATCCTTTTGAATAAGATTATTAACTTTGACATGGTTAGTAGGGAAATTGTAAAACAGTTCAAAATATTCTTGTTTCTGATAGATAATCTATTTGTTCTTACTCTTTTTGAGTATCCATGGTAACTATTGAGGAATAGTTAAAATAACATAGGTCACAATGCTGGCCTATATAAGGTGTAAATAAAACAATTTTAACTTGTCTAAATGTGCTTACATTGTTCATCTTGTTTGCTTCTGTATAGCCTACCTTTCTTTATTTTATATAGAAACATCTCCAGAAAAGTTCCTTGACATTTGTTCAATTGGAAATAAAGTAATCAGTTGTTTATATGGCTCTGGTCTGGAGAACAAACTTCACAGATGCAATCATGATCAGGCAGTTTCTCCAAAGGCATTATTAAATGGATGTACATGAAGAAACATAAAGTATATACATTAATTTGCTGTATGTAAAGGTGATGTAATGTGCATGTGTATTTCATGTGCATGTCCTTTTAATAGGACCTATCTCTGACTGTTAAAGATAGAGAATTACTTTTAAAATTTTGTAGATTATAATTATCATTAACAATTTCTATCCAACTGCTTCACTGTAACAGCACATGACAGTGGTTGATACATTGACCTGTTTTGACAGGAATTGTGTCCAGGCATGCACTAATTGTATAACAACTTTTTGGGATTACAATGCCTTCTTGTTAGAAGTCTAGAAAACTTTAGTGAAACATTTTCCACACATTTACTTTATAAAGACATGTTGATATCAATATAAGGCTGGGGAAATAGGAAAGCTATAGTAGAATATCACTTTCTTGTTTCGTAATTTAGAAAACTGTGTCTATAACTTCTTACAAAAATACACTTCTTAGTTTCCTATAACAAACATCCCATTGACAGTGTATAAGTGTAAAAAAGCTGAAGTTAACAGTTTGTTGTAACTCCCTTTGCCTGTGTATCCTGTATACTATAGAATTGTTATTTTAAAGTGTGTGTTAAGTGTATGTGCCTCTATAATTAGACAGTCACATTAGACCCTGAATGAGCTCTTGTCTATATTGTAATTGTCAATATACAATTTACTGCATGACAAGGAAATCACTATTTTGTGTTTCTTATATGATGTAAGTAATAATCAAGGTTTTAATGACAACCAGGGGAATTAACCTCTCTATTAAAGACAAATATGATCAACTATTCATGTCACTCAATAAAGTTAACAGTGCATGGTCTGTCAACTCCCAGATTGAGGCTATTAAGAAGAGGAATTAATTATTCTGAAGATCAAAATTATATCAAATTAGTATAAAAATGAGATAAAAACATTACTGAAGTCTTGCATATAACATATATGTACAGATTTGGGTAGTTAAAGGAGAATGGTGATGACATTTACATGATACTAAAATGACCTGGGATTGTGTCTTTCTTCCAAGGCTTCTCGTGCTGCATCCAATCTTCTATTACACTGACGCTGAATAGACATTATCTTGGCATCATACTGTCGTTCTATTTCAGCAATCCTTGATTCACAGTGTGCCAACACTTCAGCCCTAGCCATTGCAACTTTCTCTTGCCACAGCTTCTCCACTTCTAGGACCCGAACCTCACTTGTTCTCCTGATCTTTTCCTCAATATGATTAGCAATCCTTTCTCCATCTCTACCAGTCCATTTCAGCTTCTTTAAATCCTCTTCTTTTAGTTGCATGTCAGCGTCCTGACTTTGGAATAGAATGCGTCGCAGCTCTGCACAATTACATTTATTGTCAGGTTGCAAATTGCAGTCCTAAAGGGAAGAATATACAAAATTCATAAAAGCAGTTTCTAATTAATGTACATCATTCAGTGGAACAAACAGTTAAGGTTATCCTCAAATCCAAGAATGAATAACGTAGCTAGCACACATGCGTATAATCTTGTCTGTTGATCACAGAAGAGTCTTAGGAAACACATTATAATTGCTAGACCTTTACAGCTCATACATAACTCCTAAAACTAAAGTTACGTATATACAATGGGACAATTAATGGTTACAATTGTACATTCAATGAATGCTGAAGTTATATCACAACTGAACAGATCACTTAGAAATTAAATTTCAGAAAATAGAATTCCCCCGTGTGGATAAGTTTAAAGGCAGAATTTGAATGCTGTGTTTAAAGAGTATGGTTAATATATTGCTTGAAAGCTTACATCTAAGCCTGATAGTAAATTCATTATTTCTCTGAAATCATTCTTCCTTGCAAGATCCATGGGACTTTCCCCAAGTTCATTTTTTAGGTTTAGTCTGCAATCACTCCTCATCAAAACCTGGACAGTACTTCTTCTTCGATGTAAAACAGCTTCATGTAAAGCCGTGTTTCCATTCTAACAATAATAAATTTAAATATTAAACACAGTATATAATACTAGTAGAAATAGGCTATTTACATGAAGCAGAGGGGCAGTGCAAGATCTAGCTATTACCTTTGTCTGCATGTCTGGTGCTATTTCTGCATCCAGTAATTCCTCGATGATGTCATCACTGCCATTGATAGCGGCCAAGTGGAGTGCTCCCGCATTGTTGTTGATTCTTAGGTTAATCTGACATTTGGCAGTTATCAGTTCATGGACCACATCAGAGTGCTTGTTCCACACTGCCAAGTGTAATGGAGCCCAGAGGTCCTGCAAATATACAAGATGTACTATGTAACTGACAAAATATGTACAAACTCCACATTATTCTCCTTCATGCATTCTGATCAATTGTGTCTGATTATCAGACAGACCACTGTATTGAACCGTTCAGTAGCTACTACTAGAATATCATGTTTGAGGGTTCTGTGCACTAAACTTGACAAATAGGCTCACCTTTCTTTGTTGGTCAATGTTACACCCGACCCTAACTAAGACTCGAACAGCTCCCATGTGGCCATTCATTGCAGCTCCATGAAGAGCATTAGCACCAACCTACAAAATTAACAAATTATCGTTAATCAAAGAGACAACACTTAGATATATCATCATACTGCCTAGTTTGTGGAGTTTGTGAATAAATTGATGAATATTTCTCTAAACCACTCACCAAATCAGTTACATTTACTAGTTGTTGAGCACTAGATTGTTCTGCATTTAGTAATGCGTGGAGTGTGCTAACATGACCATTCCAGGCTGCCCAGTGGACGGCTGTCCAACCATACTATACCAAAAGAACAGCTCATAATACATATGATTACATAGCACATGATTACATAGACCATATATGCATCTTACTATAATTGTAATAAAGTTAAAACTCCACTTATATTAGATGTAGATACCTCAGGCCTACAAACTGGAATGTCCAACTATGATAACTACCCTATATGGCTGTACCTCCAGGCCATAGCATATTCATGATTAGCACCAAATATGGTAGAATAGCCGTTAAGGCCACTTATCACCAGACGCTAAGGCTTCAAACTGCTTGGGTATGAATGCTATTAAAGCTATGAATATGATTGTAAGAAGGAAGGGCAGACTAAAGTATGCTCCAGAATAGATTGAGGAAGTGATATGCCTAATTTGAAGTTTCTAAATCTAAACAATATATTACTGTTTTCTTTGACTTACTTTGTCTTCATCAAAGAGGTTGAATCTGTGTGTGTTGAGTAAGTGCTTCACCACATGCTGATGGCCTCCTTTGGCTGCTTTGTGAAGAGCTGTGAGCCCATTCTGAAGTGAACCAGGTAAAGGAGATTGTTATCTATAGTACACTCATTTACAACAAAGATAATACCAATATATATAATTGAGCTGTCTATATTGCACAGTTGGTCAACCAGTACCATTAATGGTGAAATAATGTAGAACTTGCCATTTTCCAAGACAGTAAAATGTGATGCATATATAAAATGTTCATTATATACTGTAACTGGATAAATAACCAGCCAAAATATCTGTATATATATGCATCTCTAATATCTATATTCTCTCATGGAGATACAGTAACTTATGATATGAGGCTTCCTAAAATAATCGTGTGAACTTTAGTTAGTTACTGGCTCTACGTGGTCTAATATATAACTGGTAGATTTGAATTCTCCTTACCGCATCCTTGGTGATAGGGGCACCATCAGAGAGCAATCGCCTCACTTGATGAAGTTTGCCGTGCTCTGCTGCAGCTCGTAAACTTTGAGACGCGTTCATCTCTCCGCACAATAAATCTTAAGAAGGCAACATGAACTCTCCACAGAATATTAGAAGAACTTATTGCATGCCAAAAGGGGGCAGGTTTGTACTATTTATACCACTTTAGGCGTTGGTTTGGCAATGTTTCTAGTTAAGGCTCAGTAGGAGGGGCAGCCTTGGGGCGGTATGCATAAACTCGTATAATTAACGCTGCTTGTGGTACAGTGTGGTGTCGCCAATTATCACGTCAGATCAGCTGATATCCAATCTGACGCATGCCTTTGTATAGACTGACAAACTCTTACATATTGGGGTATATTGCTAGCTAATTATAAAGGTATTATAGGCAATACGGAAATATCCTATACTGCTGCATGTCTTCATACACCACAGGCTGTTTATGTGTTCTTGGTGATGACGACCTTCAGGGTCAAAACGTTCAAGATGAGGAGTTCTCTTCAACAGACTGCATCTCTTAAATCCGAAAGGATTGTTTCAATATCATCTATTCATGTTTATCGCAGAACTCATAACAGGAAGAGACATGTCCATTTTTTAAGTTTTCTTACACTAAGTTGCTAGATACGGTCAAGATCCTTGCATAATATATAAACTGTACATTATATATGCAATTTCTAGAAACTAGCTATGGTATTATATATGGTACAAAAATTCGAATTAAGTGCACTGTGTATGTATATAGCTATATACATGTAACCTTAGAGGTATATACTTAATGATAGCAAACAGTTTCATAGGTACAGCGATAATACAAAAATAAGGACTATAATTCATGTTATGCCTTGACTTGTTATACCTATGTAAATGCTACACATACACCTGTTATATGTGCTTGAGTATATACAGCTACCTGAATGTACAGTTGCCTCATTCCTAGCTTATTAAATAATTCAATTTTTGAGCTTAGAGGTAATTAAACCATGCATTATCTTGTGTTTTGTTATTATTGATCAATATTTATGAATGACATGCACATCAAAGGTCTATGGTGACAACCATACTACTACAAGATGACTTGTCATGAATATTCATTAGCTTACTTACAGGAAAGCAAAGAATCCCCGCCTCGCCACAGTTATTCATAGTTGAGTGACAGGTTGCAGACAGCAGTAAACAACTCTTGATGGGGGCCAAGTGTACAAGGATGCTGCACTTCCAAGCATGTTAAATATGTAATTACTGCTTGCATTTTATAAATCAAGAATGTCACCTCAGGGCCCTTTGAACTAATTACCAAAGTCACAAGCGCCATAGGTAATTACAAAACACAACTACAGACAACTAAATTTGTACTCCATGATATAATCATATATTCCTAATCCAGAATGTGTACCTATACCAAATAAAGTTCCTATCTTATCTGTGGTCACTGACACACTTTTGGTTATTTATCAAGTTACATAACTAAATTCATAACTATATTCGAATATTATGTACTTATTATCATAGGACAATGTGCTGGTCTTGTCTAAAGCTACTATTGCAGTATGTAACAAAGTACATATGAACAAACCTTTTATCAATATATGGAGGTACACCTGCCATGTATATTTCATAGATATAGGTATATAGGTTATAGATATAGGTTGACATTATATTAAAACTCCATATGTATACCAGAAATATTATGAGTGAATATACTTTGCTCAATCATCCAAAATAATATTCAAAATCAACTTTAAAAATAATTAGATGTTAGCTTATATAATTGACTCCATACAAGAAATTCAAATGAAGTCAACTAGAAACTATTTCAAGATTTCAAAATAAGGTACACCCATACTATATACCTACAGTGCAAGTTACAATATACTAAGGTAATCTAATATAATATAGGTTTGTAAACAATCCCCAGCAGAGGTTATACATAAGTATATACCCTAATTTGAAGGTAAACAACATTGGAATGTAAATAACATAAAACTGACTGATTCACTGAGCTCCCATTGCAGGTTGGTGCCGTTGTACAAAATGCTGTATATAGTGTTCAGTGGAGCTGCATGGCACAAATCCAGGACTGGCCATATGTACGTAGGTTACATTGAATATACAATTTGTACATATTAAGTGGTTTTTAACAATGTCATAGCATTGAAAAGTTTTTCATGTCTTCCAAAATAACAGATTGATACTTGTTTTTAAGATCATTCATGAATGAGAGGTAGTCTTGGATACAGAATCCATGTATTGGCTCCTCCTGTAAAGAATATCATTAAAGAACATGTACTTAACATGTACTGTCTTAATCTTTAATGGAAGGAAATGGAGTTTATGGATTTGTGTGGAGAGAATACAACTACAAGCTACTGGTTAAAGTAGTTGCATAGTCTTTGCCATCTTAGATGACTAGAAAGATTTATGACTACTGGTCATTAGGTTGGGAAAGGTGAAATAACCAGTGATTATCTGTCTTAACTGTCTTTATGTATGTACAGACTATTACCTCTCTTCTAAACTATTAGACTACAAGCATACAGCATGGCCACTTGAAATGTAATTACAAATGATATTGATTATAAGCAAACCGTACCTTCAAAAAGAATGCAATTTAGGTATATCTAACATGCTCACTTTAAGAAAGGCAAGAAGATTCTGCTCCTGAACATGTTTCAAAATATTCTTTTCCAAATGTGTGAATATAGCCATGCAAATATACACCTAGGATTGGCAGATGTACAATACACACTTAAAGTTTTATAAAGCTTACACATACATGTATATAAGACTCTCAGGGTCACAATAAAGGGTGCTTCCCACAAATACGTAGCTGTCTGGCCCAATGGAAAAAGGAAGCCTAACTGTATCCTCTTCCAATTTAAAGCTCTATAGGTTTGCCCTAAATCATTATTCTAATTCTAAGTAAATCTGTCTTAGCCTTTTCTATTTATGTTTCCTTAGCTTCATAGGCACGATAACCATAGTTTTTGGAATATAGTGTTTAAGATGCATAGTCCTATTTTAACAACACCTTGTCATCGGGTACAGTATAATATTATGTACATATGTGTTGAGATGGTGGATCTTAGATACAGGAATAACGGTGAACCAATGGTTGACCATCATAAGAGTAAGGTAATAGTTACTCCTTGTTATCAGAATATTAAAGGGATTAGCAGCCACTAAACTGTGAGCCATGTGAAGACTCTATTTGTTATTCCATGGTCCACCAGTACAAAGGAATTCCACACTCCTTTGCTTACAGTCCAAAGTGCACTGTAAATACAATATAGTATTATCAATGAATATCTTGCAGACAGTATATCTGTTATTGCATATGAGCACCTAAGGAACTTATATAAATACATGTACTTAAGTTTAAGGTTTCAATTGCAATCAACCAGATAGTTAATTTGAAACTCGATATCCTTCCAAATTTAGTTGGATAAACATTGGTTCCATGTATCCAATTGGGTGTGATTATTCAAAATTCAACAAACACCCAATAGACTGGAGCAAGCAATATTTAAAATCAAGTACATCTTCCTGTATATACGTACTACTACAGGCCCAAGATTTGCAAGGGGAATGTGATTATTTAGTCAGGGGACAGGTAGAGCAGTCACAGTGTCTATGTGATGAAACAATCCAATTGACAGATCATCAGTTTGTACAATGAAAGCTCAGCCCCTCCTAATTGTGTCACATTACCAGGACCCATTGGTCCCCAAGAATCTGACTGACACATATAGAACAGTGACGTAGCTGTAACATACTGTAGCTGTAGTGTAGCTGCAAACATGCAGTACATTGAACAGATCAGCCTATGCAGTAATCCTATATTTCTATGACTGGCCAGTTAAGGTGACAAGTCATGTGAAACAAATTGCACAATACCAGTGCAAAGGCTAGACAGTATATACTACAAGTCATGTGCTTAGTTAGTAAAACAATAGTTGAGGAATATTCTGCCCTCCAATGGCAATGATATTCATGATGGAATAATGATATTCATATTCCTATTTACATAAAATAACTAAATCAGTCACCAACACATTATCACTTTGGGTATACATATATACAGTATAAAGCACATACATATATATACACATATCCCATGTTGAAGGGTTAATCATATATACACTAACACATAATTCTATTTAACACCTAATACATCATGTGACAATCTATACATCAGAAATAGGTTGTTCTGATATTACATAAATACATACATCAGACAATTGTCAATATTTACTATAACTGTGTACATCTACACCATTATGAGTCATATTTATTATAAACATATCATTATATTAATATTATATGTACGTATATCAACATACCAATATGTACTAATACGATTGAGTGTTACTGATGTACCAGTTGCTGGACAAACGTACATTGAAAGAATTTGTAGTTGTATAATAAACTACAACATGGTTCTTGCAGATGCAGAGTTACAACAGATGAATAAAGGTCTGAGTAATGTGTACTACATACTACATACATTGTCCAGTATCACATATGTAGCATCAGTACCAACTATACACATACAGTAGTACCACCAACCCAGAGGTCCAACAAGTAGGTAATATACCATTGGTGCCCTCCTGGAATTTGAGGTTACCAAGGAGACAGTAAGGCTAGCAAGGTATAGTCAATCAGTCTGTCCAATAGCCAGCCCCACAGATAAACGGGCAACATGGCTGAGTAATACATAGGAATGCTAGCAGCTATTCCCCAATCTGTCCTTAGGTGGGCTGAGAGACCAAAAGTATGCCAAAGATGTCAACTATCATAAATAAACTATCTCCAGACCACCCGAGGTGGCTGGAGAAGCCGGCTAAAGTCCTCATGAATATCCTAAAGATTCCTTCAACTGCAGTCCAGTATATACCTAATCAGTAAATGATATTCACGCATCTGTCTTCAAATATGTCCATTCCAGCCACAAACACAAGATAAGATCCAAAGGGTATGTCAAACGACAATCATTGGTTAATTTGTTGCACAACAATGTGTTTACCAGATTTAACCTCAACATTGCTGCAATATTTGGCACACACTTCCATGCAGCACATATACATATATACGTATAACACCATGTTGCTGATCCAACATTAAAATAAAAAGAAGTTTAGTAATCCATATCACACCCATAGCCTTACAACCGCACTTATTACTTGCATATTATTGCCTTGTTAACTCAGTTTTGTATGTAACATACATGGACTTATGTAATATGTCCTACTTGTGTCTATGGTATATCTTAGATTTTTCATGGGACAGTTTAGGTATACACTAGAATAATATACAAGTGTGTACTACAGAAAAACCAGTGTAGGCAGTCACCTGAGTAGAAAGGTCACTTCTGAATTATGTATGTGTGAGGGGCTATACATAAGGCTTTATATAAGCAGCCACCTCTCTAATAAGGCCGGATACAGCTTGCCCCAGGCCAGCCTCATTGGACAGGTTACACTGTACTAAGCTTAGCACTTGAAATTGCTATGGTTACCTGATAATCGGGTCCCAGCAGGATGCATAGAGTGAGGTAGAGGGTTATCTGTTCCCAGTCGAGGAAGTTCCAGAAGCTCTGTGTCAGCCAGTGTTGGACAATCTGTCCAGGTGTGTAGCCTGACATCTTGAAGGCAGAGTACACCAGGGGAACTTCAGCCTCTAAGAGGAGCTCAACATTGTGAGCTGTGCCATAGACCAGTACTGGGACCCCACTGGCGGCCACACTCGGAGGAAGGTGAACCTGAGGACGGGGATGAATAAGGATAAAGAAGCACTTGATAGATAAATCTGCCCACTCCACTGAATATAGAACAAATTAAGACGTGACATTCCTAGCTACTTATTGTACATCTAAGTATACTCTACAATATATAACCTTTGGACAATCAAATATCTGATATGTAACATACAAATATTATAAACACTATTAACCACTAATCAATAGCAGGACTTTAGGTATGCATCTACAGTATGACACATGTATGATATATTTACAATATTATTGGGAGAAGATTTAAATGCGTATACAGCAGGCTCAGAAGTCTACGACTCCTACATACATATTAGCGTATGAGCACATGTACTGTATATACGTATGAGTGGGCAACGTTACTTTAGTAATGACGTATACTTTTGCACTAACAACAGTGCAAGATGCATGAATGCATGTACATGCGTGTATGCAAGTCTACTGTATATGTTAAACAGAGGAAGATTTCAAATGGCCTAGTGGAAAAGGAAAAACTTCACCCTCAATCAAAGCTCTACAGGATATCCCTAAATTCTACAAAAACAGTCTATTCCAAGTATTATTCCTTAGCTCCATGTCAAACAGGTCTTTAATAAGAAGGTCATATTCAATGGCAACTCAATATACGTAGGATTATTGAATAAAATACACTTACAAACATGGAGTCAATGATGATGGATGACTTCCTAAAACAGCTGTCCAGCATGGTGCATTGACAAATATTACCTGTTTTATGAGATTTTACTGTTCACATCACAGGAGGGTTTGGGCTAATGTAAACTACTGCATGCAGTAAACATGCTACAATTCCAATACAGCTGGTTACCATAGTAACAATGGAAGCAGAATGCACATTTAAATGATCATCTTTAGTCTTTTAAGAGTTTGTACTACACTTTGCATGGGATAAGAGGACTTGTTGTCAGAGGGACATGTTTTGTGAACAGAAGTTACTGTTGTATATTCCAGTTTAGTCTGGTTGCACTTAAATTAATGATATTCATGAGGCTATTCCAAGTCAGTGTTAGTTTAGGCTGACCTGGACTGGCTAAATGTACTCTAATTACTAGACAGTCTCACACTTGCATGTACATTTAGAGAGCGTCTGGTTTGTATTAATGATATCAGTAATGTTTTCCACTCGCTATAGTATTTATTTAGTCACCTTCACAAACAAACAATGTTTACATAGATGAGAAATCATCAAAAGCAAGTAAACACTCAATGTATTTACACTGGTCCAGCCAAGTGACTCAAGTCTCATCTTCAACTGAGGACTGTAGTTACCATTAAAATGGCAACCAGTGATACCTCCCAATCATCCAATAACTTCCAATAATTATTAACATTTCATCATAGCCTTTGTAGAAGTCTAATAGAATTATACAGTTCCTTTAGTTCATTGCTTACATATGTATATACGTACATACACTGTACATACAACTTCAACATGCTTGTACAGACACTATTTGATTGTGCTAATGTTAATGTTGACTCCTGCACCTATGTACACACTTATACAAGTACTTTAATATTTACATGTATCCTTAGTTTATAATAATAACGATTTGATTAGACTTACAGATTTGTACATTCTCTGTGGCCAGATGTAGCAAGACTGTAGAAGAGATGAGAAGAGACATAAATATTCCAGTAGACTGTTCTTCTTATCCTTTCCTCCAGACATCACATAAAGGGTAGCAACAACCCAATCAAATCCAGGGTAGCTCTCAGCTAAGTAACCTGAGAGGAGAAGCAGTGGGAGGAAGTGAGAGGGTCATGTGGTGGTGAGAGGGTCATGTGGAAGGGAGAGGGTCATGTGGAAGGGAGAGGGTCATGTGGGTGAAAGTGAGAGGGTCATGTAGGGTAGATGACAGAGGTGCAGGGGAGATGACAGGGGTGCAGGGGAGATGACAGGGGTGCAGGGGAGATGACAGGGGTGCAGGGGAGATGACAGGGGTGCAGGGGAGATGACGGGGGTGCTGGGGAGATGACAGGTGTGCAGGGGAGATGATAGGTGTGCAGGGGAGATGACGTGGGTGCTGGGGAGATGACAGGTGTGCAGGGGAGATGACAGAGGTGCAGGGGAGATGACAGGGGTGCAGGGGAGATGACAGGGGTGCAGGGGAGATGACAGGGGTGCAGGGGAGATGACAGGGGTGCAAGGGAGATGACAGAGTGAATATTGACAATGCCACAAAATTGAAAAACTGACCTAAGGCCAACTTTCTTCCCTTGTGTTGTTGTTCCTTTACCATGTGCCTTACTATCAGCTGTAGAGCTGCCAACTCTTCTTCTTCCAATGAGTTAGTTGCAGTGTCCAGCAGTTTAAACTGTCTGGCATACCTACAACATGAAAGGATATAAATTATATGACATTGAAGTATTAGTAGTCACATATAATATGATATAGTACTCACAAATAATATGATACGTATGATACATACATGTACGTACATGTACGTATGTACTTATATGATGATATCAACATTATTTTTGAATGGTACGTATATGTAAAAAGCATGTTACAGTCTATATGTATGAATGTAATATGTATGCCACATGTAAAATATTTCATGACTACAGTCAAAGCAATTAATGACTATATATATAAAGATTTTGAGTGGAGAAGAGGTAACAATTAATTCAACCAACCACCATTTCAGAGTCACAGATAGTTAAATAAGAGTCTCAAGTGTCAAGCTGGTATGTACGTAGCTAAACTACATACGTACGTACCTCAGAGTCAATCTAGCTCCCAGCTCATCCACAGGCTGGACTTCACCTTTGACCTTCTGAACCACCAGCTGGGGCAGGGCAGATCTCACCCTAGCAGCACCCTTTGTGGATTTCACTATAACACTGTACATCACTGGAGAGACATATATGGAAATACGTATATGTACTGTACATGAGCATATACAGTAACAGTACGTAGTTCTGCACAATCCTGCATGTACATGAGCATATACAGTAACAGTACATACGTAGTTCTGCACAATCCTGCATGTACATGAGCATATACAGTAACAGTACGTAGTTCTGCACAATGCTGCATGTACATGAGCATATACAGTAACAGTACGTAGTTCTGCACAATGCTGCATGTACATGAGCATATACAGTAACAGTACGTAGTTCTGCACAATGCTGCATGTACATGAGCATATACAGTAACAGTACGTAGTTCTGCACAATGCTGCATGGACATGAGCATATACAGTAACAGTACGTAGTTCTGCACAATGCTGCATGTACATGAGCATATACAGTAACAGTACGTAGTTCTGCACAATGCTGCATGTACATGAGCATATACAGTAACAGTACGTAGTTCTGCACAATGCTGCATGTACATGAGCATATACAGTAACAGTACGTAGTTCTGCACAATCCTGCATGTACATGAGCATATACAGTAACAGTACGTAGTTCTGCACAATGCTGCATGTACATGAGCATATACAGTAACAGTACGTAGTTCTGCACAATGCTGCATGTACATGAGCATATACAGTAACAGTACGCAGTTCTGCACAATGCTGCATGTACATGAGCATATACAGTAACAGTACGCAGTTCTGCACAATCCTGCATGTACATGAGCATATACAGTAACAGTACGTAGTTCTGCACAATGCTGCATGCCTGGATATGGACTGGAAATTGGTAAATTCATCTTGTTTCAGTGTTTTAAATAGCTCTTCATATTGAAAAATGTTAAGTCAATAAATATACACCATTAAAATTTTAAACACAAATAAAATTGCATAACCAATATGTCAGTATGTATATTCAAATATTAGACACCCACTGGTATTGTACTCACATGATGTTGAAATACTTTGCTTAGCTTTCAAAGCAGCGATAAATATAGATTTACAATTCTGTAGCCATGATTCACAATCCTTTGGGCTCTCTGGTAAATGCTTGCCAATAAACTGTTTCAGTTGTGCAGCTATTACAGGAAGAAGGCTGCATAAAGTATGGCTATAGATGGGCTAGACATAAGTATATCAGTTTACATACGTACATTTACATACATGAATATATTCCCATACTACTGGCAACAGAGAAGAGAAATATGTCAGAAAATACTACTTAGTTGTAGGACTGCATTGACTAGGGGGGCAGGAGGGGCAGGAGGGGCAGGAGGGGCAGGAGGGGCAGGAGGAGCGGGAGGGGCGGGAGGGGCGGGAGGGGCGGGAGGGGCGGGAGGGGCGGGAGGGGCGGGAGGGGCGGGAGGGGCGGGAGGGGCGGGAGGGGCGGGAGGGGCGGGAGGGGCGGGAGGGGCGGGAGGGGCGGGAGGGGCGGGAGGGGCGGGAGGGGCGGGAGGGGCGGGAGGAGCGGGAGGGGCGGGAGGAGCGGGAGGGGCGGGAGGGGAAGGAGGGGCAGGAGGGACATTTGCCCCCCCTAGGATTAATTTTGTCACTCCTAGACTTTTGGAAGTTAATACCATTGCCCCCTTAAATTTTATTCTGCATAAAGCCCTGAGTTGCATTGGTTATCTACTAATCTTACATAATGTATATGTACATTTGTCTAGTTATAATGCGAGAATTAATACTCTATTGTATACGTAGGGTGACTATTCTACTTTCCTTATCCTTTTTTCTTAATCATTTATGTATATATTTCTATTAGTGATGTCACATATGGTAACTTGAAAAATTGATAATTAACTGTAAGTATGTACGTAATATCTACATGAAAAGGGGAGTTAATTGCACTGAGCCGTGGGATGATAAGCAAAAATATTCACTGGAAGATATTACACCAAACCAGCCAAGTGACAGAAGTCTAATCTTGGCTGGGGGAACGAAGTCCTATTAAAAATGGCAACCAGTGATCGCCTCCCAATCTGGACTTTTTAATAGGACTTCAGTCCCCCAACCAAGATTAGACTTCAGTCACTTGGCTGGTTTGGCGTAATATCTTCCAGTAATATCTACAGGTATTAACTACATACATTACACTTGTGTGTATAAGTGTCAACCTTAGTGTTAGCAGACCTACCTTCTCTAGCACCACTAGAGATTGCCTTGCCTCTCCAGTATGTCTTTGGAGGTGGATATTTGGAGAAGAGATAGAGTGAGTGCTGGTCAATATTGTTGATGATGGGGAGATTCCTTTCATTAGGACCACCAGGGCAGTAAACAGAAACGAGTATTCGGTTTTGCAATACTGAGTGAGCATCAATTATGAAATCCCTAATGTCAGTAAAGAGAAACTAAGGCACAGATGGAAATGACATGATGTACAATATAAGTAATTGCAGTGTAGTGGTTTAGATGGGAGTGTTAGACAGATAATTACCAATGTATGAATCACTTGAGCATTTAGAAGTACATATAGGCTCTCATTATTACGTATATGAAGACAAATGGTCAATAACCACACTTTGAGTGGTCTGTCGAGTGTGGTCTTCCACCAATATACTTCTGATTAAAAGGCAAAGTTCAAGTTTGAAATACACAGTCCCCAAACAACCCTCTACCCTTTTATGTGATCTGAACATCTTTCATGCTTATACTGTACTCCTAGTATACACCACCTTACTATATAGTATTCTAGCAGTGCATGAATGTACGTACCTAGAATTGATTCGGTTGTCCTCTTGAAGGTCAAGTAAGATACCTGTCAGGTTGTACTGAGTTTCCAGTAGCAGAAACGTGTCAAGAGATGCTACCAGTATGTTCAGTACCCTATATGAGAAAGGATTGGAGAGCTCTCCACCATTAGGGACACACTTACAATTAGGGTTTGTAATTAACAGTTGCCGTCATTGGAGGATCCTACCTACCTTAGACCACAGAGGTGAGTGTAATCTGGATGAATCAGCTCCCTTGTGTCCTCCTTCCTGTTCCATAGCAACAGATCTAGCAGCTGCTGTAGGACGCGGCAGTCTGAGCCACCCTCCTCTGCACAAGTGCTCACAAGCTCAGCCACAGCAGGAAAGGATGACAAGACGTTTAATAAATTAATGAGTGCCTGCAGAGGTGGCAGAGCAGACAGTTAAAGTGACAGAAAATTGCTAACAAGACTTTATATAGAAATAATACATAGGCCAGACTGTATCCAACTACACCTATTAATAGAACACTCAGTGATTGCATATCTTAAATGCAAAGTGAAGCAACACTATTCCAACAATTTTGAGAAATTTTGTTAATAATTTACATGAATAATCTAACACACCATTTTTTAACATGTCACATGTACTTAGACATATACGTACATCTACTTTAGAAGAAGAGAAGAAGAAGAAGAAAACTCTTGTATCCTCATCCATAGCTCTCACTAGGTTTAGTTCCCTATAGGCCTTTTGCTCTCCACTGGTACAACTGTGAACAATTTGATGAGTATGTGTATATCCTGAGGCTATAACCTTCTACACCTAATGCTACAGAACTTACGTATGTCATAACACATTGTACTGTATAATAGAGAGGTAAAGTACATACGTACCTATCACTAGAGATACCTACGTACGTACCTTGTGAACCACCCTGTCTGTGGGGTCCAGGGGTCCATGTGATGCCATTAGCAACCTCTCGTCGTCCCCTTCCTCAAGAACACTCCAAATATTGTCCAGGAACATTGCCACAAACCCTACAAAAACAAGAATAGAGAAAACAAATAAAGTCAAAAACCTTCTAACGTTAAACAGGGGGTTGAGTTACTCTATAAATTCCTTTACACAGAAAGTACGTACATATACCTACAAAGTTAAATCATGAACAATAAGCGAGAAGACATCTTCTATGATTATAATCTTCATGAGATGAAATGCATAAGTCTTGTCTCCACTCAGCCAGAGGGACTAACCAGAGTCTAATAAGGCTTTCATCCCGACTGCAGTGGAGGCTATCTGGGTGACCATGCACCCGTAGCCAAACTTTTGACACTTGGAGACTTGCAGCTTCATCTTGTACCTCAGTAACATGTAGTCAACACAGTCCAGCAGTCCTCCCGTTTGGTGGAGCAGTAGCACTCCCTAAGTGGACGCAGGGTTGCAGTACAGGAAGTGGAGCAGGAGTGAAGTACAGGTAGTGCAGGGGTGCAGTACAGGAAGTGGAGCATGAGTGAAGTACAGGAAGTGGAGCAGGAGTGCAGTACAGGAAGTGGAGCATGGTTGCAGTACAGGAAGTAATTAATACAGTACATACGTACCCTTGGTGTAGCAGCAAAGTTGAGCATGTTATCCAAAAGAGATTCTTCATTAATTCTTTTGGTAGATTTCTATAAGATTTGATTGTTACCAAAATCTCAGTAACTTCAAAACATGTAAAACACATCTATTACACAAACCCACATACGTATTGGCTCTAAGTAATCACTAGAATATATGCCAAATCAGTCAAATGAATAAAGACTTTATTTGACTGGTTGGAGTAACATCTTAAGTGATAGTCCACCAAATACATAGGTTGTTCTACTAATAAGCCTATTCTTCATATAGCCACATACGTACTAGTGACTTTTGTACCTTATTCCATGCTGAAGCGATATACTTGTGTAGAGTGTACTCCTTCAATGTGAAGAGTCCTTCACAAGTGTTGTAGAGCTGTCTGCAGACAAAGAGGAATGCTTCCGTGATTCCTTTAGGCATTGAGGGTGTCAGCGAGTCTTGTAGAGCACACACAGTAAATTGAGCTATTGTATGCGCTCCTGCAGCACTGCAAGTGAATGGGGTAGATAATGTGGATGAATGGATGGATGGAGGATGGATGGATGAAGGATGGATGGATGGATGGATGGATGGATGGATGGATGGATGGAGGATGGATGGATGGATGGATGGATGGATGGAAGGATGGCTGGAGGATGGATGGATGGATGGATGGATGGATGGATGGATGGATGGATGGATGGATGGATGGATGGATGGATGGATGGATGGATGGAGGATGGATGGATAGATGGAGGATGGATGGATGGATGGAGGATGGATGGATAGATGGAGGATGGATGGATGGATGGATAGACGGATTGATAAATAGTTTTAACAAACATGATGAAAGGACCTACGTACTGATTAATATTCCCTATCCTGCCATCATTGCCATACAAAAGAAAGTGTCGGCCATTTTCTTGAGAAGCAATTAATGCTAAGATATCTGCCACAAACACAAGTTTATTAGCATCTGTTTTCCAAGTGGGCTACATGTAACAGAAAACTAGAATGGATACACATAGTAAGAGTAATTACATACATACATCCATTTATACATCCATATATATGTATGTACATTCATTTATACATACATATCAAGGATTCACAGAAGATCAAGATAAAGAAAAAGAAAAGACTCCCAGGATCACTGATGAAGGGTGGAATTCCCAGAAACTGCTGTCTGACCCAGTGGAGAAGAAGATGAAAGAAGGGAAAAGAAGGAAGAAAAGACTCCTGTATCTTCATCCAAAGCTCTCTTCAGGTTTAGTTCCCCTATAGGCTCTTTACAGAATAGGCATATAGCATGTAGGAAAATGGTGTATTAGATTTTTCATACATTAGTCTGACTGCCCACCCCTCCAAAGACAAGCCAAAGATTAACGATAAAGAAACTGCTATATTACATGTACAATCGACAGTTATTGCATATCACATCTGACAAGTACATACCACATTCTGTGATAGATATGCTTTAAGTGGATGAATAAGAGCTTCAATAACAGTCTCCTACAAAATATTTGGGAATCATGTACTCATGAATATGGTTCATCAGTTTCATGAATCGTACTAGAAATCAACAAATATAATATATATATAGGTAGGGACATTACTCACCCACAAATAATCACATATACGTACTGTTTGTATAGAGGTATAGTGTACCTGACAAATTATTGATTTACAAGCTGCAGAGGATAAGGCTAGTTCTCCAAACAGGTTGAAAATTAGTCTGTGAGGGTGGGCCAGTGAGCGGAGAGTTTGAGAGGAGAGTTGAAAATGAGAGGTGAAAACAAGGTGAATCAGGTGCACCAGAAGATCAGAAGGCTTCACAGCACCTACAAAAATAATGGAAGAGGAATAGAGGAGGGGGAGGAGGAGAAGGAGGAGGAAGGCAGGAGGAGGGGGGAGGAGGGGGAGGAGGGGGAGGAGGGGGAGGAGGGGGAGGGGGAGTTGGAGAAGGAGGAGGAAGGCAGGAGGAGGAGGAGGAGGAGGGAGAGGAGGGGGAAGGAGGAGGAGGGAGAGGAGGGGGAAGGAGGAGGAGGGGGAGGGGGAGGGGGTGTCTATGTACTATATACATATTTACACAAAAACAAACCATTAAGTCCTTCCACTGATACTGGAAATACTTTCCAACCATCTCTGTAGAGTAAAACCCTTTCAATCACGGAGAGGGAGTGAACAAAGAGTGCAAAAGTGATTTCCTCTTCTGAATAATGTGATCCACTGTTCCCTTTTCTCCTCGGCTGTTGAGAAGCACAAGATTTGATGAAATCATCAAATGTCACGACAGATCTGACACACTCCTCCAGCTGGGGAGAGGGAGGGAAAATCTGACATGGACAGGGCGGGAAAGATGGATGGAACTCAAAACAGAGTTTGAATCCCATTTACTGTACATCTAACTGATTTTGCTTATATAAAAATGCATATCCATATACTTAGCTACATTATATATGCTACTCTATTGATTGTTTGTTACAATACTGGGGTTGGGTGGGTTATGGGTAGGGTGGGTTATGGGTAGGGTGGGTTAGGGGTAGGGTGGGTTATGGGTAGGGTGGGTTATGGGTAGGGTGGGTTAGGGGTAGGGTGGGTTATGGGTAGGGTGGGTTAGGGGTAGGGTGGGGTAGGGGTAGGGTGGGTTAGGGGTAGGGTGGGTTATGGGTAGGGTGGGTTATGGGTAGGGTGGGTTAGGGGTAGGGTGGGGTAGGGGTAGGGTGGGGTAGGGGTAGGGTGGGGTAGGGGTAGGGTGGGTTATGGGTAGGGTGGGTTAGGGGTAGGGTGGGTTATGGGTAGGGTGGGTTATGGGTAGGGTGGGTTATGGGTAGGGTGGGAAAGATGGATGGATAAAGGGTGAGCAGGTAGAGTTCATACAAGTCACTCACAACTTTAGGATGATTCTTCAGGTACAACAGTACTTCAGATCGGCTGTAGTGTCCATGCTGCAGTTACACAACACATGAAATGGGATTGTGAATACAAATGGACCTTTCTCAAAGGGTACAAATCTGACTAAACTACTTTTGTACCAGTTGAGAAAGGTTTTCTGATAAAAACACCTTGGAAATAGATTCATTGCATACGTGTTCATATGAGACACTTACGTACGTATGTAAGAAGAAACAGTTCAATAGGCTAGTGAGGCTGCAATACAATACATTAGCAGACTACAGTACTAACAGTTAAATGACATATGGTTCATAGTAGACTTACATACGTATATACTGTGTGTTATATAATATTATTATTATATGTGATACAATTTTGAGATAGAAAATAACAACTTTATTACCCTTGACATTTCCCACTGTACAGTAGTATAATAGTGAAATAAATTATATTCATAGATTTTGGTATACAGTTACAATACAATACTGTCCATACAATAGATGCCAGTACAGTTCAGTCTACATTTGATAGTATGCAGTGTAGAGCTAGCTTAATAGTGTGCAGTGTAGAGCTTGCTTACTATTTAATAGTGAGCAGTGTAGAGCTAGCTTACTATTTAATAGTGTGCAGTGTAGAGCTAGCTTACCATTTAATAGTGTGCAGTGTAGAGCTTGCTTACCATTTAATAGTGTGCAGTGTAGAGCTAGCTACCATTTAATAGTGTGCAGTGTAGAACTTGCTTACCATTTAATAGTGTGCAGTGTAGAGCTAGCTTACCATTTAATAGTGTGCAGTGTAGAGCTTGCTTACCATTTAATAGTATGCAGTGTAGAACTTGCTTACCATCCACTTTCTAAACCACACTGCAGTTGGGTCCAGAAGTGCAAAGAAGTGCAGCGGGGTCACAACGGGGGTGGTGCTGGGGGAGGCGGAGGAGGGCTCGCTGAGGAGGAACATCACTCTACTGATCATAAGCTCCATCAAACTAGAAATAGGTGAAACTCAGCATGAACCCGATGAGCTACGTATGTATGTATAGCGTTTATTTAGAAAATATCACAGGAGGGATCAGAGCATAATATAGTAAACTTCGGATGGGTAACCTACGTAGTTCAATAATAGCGGGCCATTAAATTTGGCAATTTAACTTCCAATGGGGACAAATGCCCCCCCCCCTTTATAGAAACCCTAGCTATACGTACGTATATGATATAATGGTTACAATTACAGACAAGATACTTGGTGTGTTGTAGCTAGCTAAATATTGCTTAATGATGATCTGGGCTAGGCAGTTACATTCATAGAATGTACTACGTACGTATAAGAACATGACATGTAAAAACATAACATGTAATGTTGTTAACATGTAATAGGTATGGTTAACAGTCGTACTGGTTAGGCAGTTATATTACATTACAAACACATCACTGAACACACTTGTAGTGAACTGTATGCAAGAATTGCCACAAATTACATTATTGTTGTTCAGTTGGGTCAGATCTGTGCGCTTAAACACAATGACATCTTCTCTCACTTGTAGGCAGAGAGAAGAACCACTGCATGTAGTACACACGTACGTACCTTGAACTGCACCTCAACCAGTAGTTGGGTATGAGAGTGGAGAATTCCCTAACAAGACGAAACTAAAGGAGAGAAAGGTAAATCAGGATACATTTACAAGCCTGAACTGTACATGTACTGTATATTAGAGTTTTCATGGGTATAAGGTATAATGTAGTATGTACTGTTCAATGTATGGGAACACATCTGTGGAGCATATATAGTACGTACGTATATACGTACATACTATGTACAGTACGTATATATGCATATACATATGTACAGTGTATATATGTACATACCTGTGTATTGTACACAGTGCAAGTGTTGAACTAACTCGTTTTAAAATAGCTGCACATTCTTCATCTTGAAGGTCTATTCCAGTCACCATGGCAACTGGAAAGGTGTCACATGACTTATAATAATCCACAAGATGATCAACTAATAAAATAAATGTTGCACAATAAACCCTACTACGTATATCAGATACAGTTATGATGCACAATAAACCCTACTACGTATATCAGATGCAGTTATGATGCACAATAGGAAAATCAAAACTGATTTCCTCCGCATAAATACTGCAGTCTGAATTCATGACACTTCTCTACTCTGAACAATACACTTTCCTAACGCAAGCCTACCACAATTCACAGACACATATGCATTCCCTACATAGTCAAGAATGCAGCAATGTATGCTTTAAAACTGCTGTTATCAAAACTGACTTAGAATGGTGAATCCTTCTTTAGCATTCTGACTAGTTGCCTCAGATAACATTTTGGCCAGAAACTTCAAAGCTAATACCTGTAATAATATAAAGATACAGTAACTGTAATAATATAAATTTAACCTTTAAGACCATATACGTACGTGAGTTAGTAAGAGCAAAAAAGGATCACAGTTTATGGAACATCAGAACAATCAGTGGAACCTCTGTCACCAATACCCTGTGTTACTATGGTAACACTTAATGGAGGCCAGGGCTGCATGCAGAACTTGGGGCTGGGGGGAGGGCAAAGGGGAACAATGGTATGAGGGTGTCGAACAGTTTATATTAACTTCCCAAAAGTTTGGGGGGGGGGGGGGAATCAATCCTAGGGGTGGACAAATGCCCCCCCTCAAGGCAGCCCTGGAAGCTGTCTGTACGTTTGTTGGAGGGTCTATAGGTTTCCGTTAGGTGGGCTGCCATGGGGAGGATCCACTATACAGGACTATGCTACAGTGACTACTACCATGTCTTACTGATAGATCAAGTCTGGTGTCTGCCAGTGTTGACAGGAGAACCCTCTTCAGTCTTGGCCAACAGTCCTTGGAGAGTGCGTCTCCAGGAGGAAAATGTAGTAGCTGCTTTAAGCTCTCCATTTTGGTCTAAAAATGTAAAAGTAAGACATCCCACATAAGTCGTTGCAGGACAAGAGAGGCCAGAGAGGACGGGACAGATGGGTCAGGTCTGGACAGATGGGTCAGGTCTGGCCAAAGGCATGTAAGACCAAAAGGAGACATACGTATATAAAACAATCTTATCACAATTACGTAGCTACTATCTAAAGTACTTAGATGTAACATGTTGAAAATAGGCCTGTGTGCAGCTCCAAGATATTGTTCACGCTCGCTAGCTAGCAGCTAAGGCTACAGTATACGTAATAACTGCTCCTGAGGACTCCTAGGCAAGTGGGGGTCAAAAGACCTGGAAAAATCGTTTGTTAGATTATATTAATATGTACTTCGATACTGTCAGTGTGTTCCATTCCTCTGAGGATAGCCTCCAGTTGGTCTGGTGTCAGGAAGAGCAACCCAGTCTGGTTGAAGTGAGAGGAAAACCCTACACAATAAGTTCAGGAGACAAGGCTAACGTCAACCATGTGTGCCTCAGTCTTCATAACTATGCAATCCTTTATTCTTATAGCAACAACATATATAAGTAATTATGGAATGATATGGGATGCTTGTATTAGGTAACCTAGCAATAGCTTCAGATACAATTTATATTAATGTGAAGACCTCTGGATGGAAATGTTCAATTTATGGAATAAGACTGTTGCTGAGGTTCACTATATCTAGAATGCATACATAATTGTGTTCATACACTGTACAATACACTACACTATATGTTATATACTACAGTAGCAGCAGACAGGTAGGAAATGTATAACATGCAGAATTAATACACTACCATAACTATTGAGATGGTTCATCTTTTAGTCTTTTGAGCATCTAGAGATGCAGTTGGTTCTTTTAGGATTTGGACGTTTTGACCCTAGTCTTCAGTCACTGAAGAAGACCCCCAGGGTCAAAATGTCTGAATACCTACAACAACCAACCGCATCTCTACACGCTTAAAGACTAAAGATGATCCATCTCAAAGATATGTTTGGTGTAGATAGAAGAAATCCCTATCATCTACCACTAGCATTAGTCATAGCAATGGTGCATAAATACATACATACATTAAGTGATAGGGGGTAATTTTAGATGCATTCATTATGATAGATAAGTTTATTGGAGCTATCTGCAATGAAAATTGAGTTGTAGATTGAACATTTTGACCCGTAGGTCTTCATCAGCAATAGTTGCAGGTAGCTCTCAATAAACTTATCTATCAAGTATGTGCATATGTACCTCCTAAATACAGCAGTACTAACCGGACGCCAGGCTGTCATCAAGGTTGAGAAAGTGAGTTCCTGAGGATGATGTAGAAGAGACAGTGTATGGTAGGCGGTGATTGTTTTTCTTGTACTGCATGCTAGCGGAGTGTGTCGGAGTTCTGGTGAATATGGTATCCACTTCTTGATTCAACTGCATGAGGAAGGGAAGCAGAATAACACTAAATGTACCTACAAATCACCAAGGTTGTCAAACTTGTGCAGTGAGAGATCTGGCATAACCAATACAGTAAAGTGTAGTCATACGATAAGCAAGAGAGACGGCCAAATTGTATAGATGTATAAGACCTGCGATTCGGTCAAGTGCTTTTGGGAGACCTTTCACGTAAACTCAATACCAACAATAATCTTCAATTACACTCAATCAACTCTAATGTATGTACGTAGGTATTACAACAAAAGCTATTGTTCAGCGGCCTGCTATATACCAATTAATCAAAAATTGACACAACTAAGTCTCTAAAACTCCCATAGTACAATCCTGTCCACACCATTACGTAATAGACTATTACGGTACATGTCACAAGCTCTATATGTTATTCCAACTAAATTTGATGTATTCCATTACAGATTTCCTTGAGTGTCTATTAGGTGTAAAAGTTATCCACAAAATATCATAAAGAATTTGTGAAATGTACTATAATTAATTAATACTGAAGCTCACAATGCTATCCACAGCCGCCTTCAGATCTGTCAATATGGAGTCGTACAGCTCCAGGTACTTCTGGGAGGACAAGACATCATCCATCAGCTTCGGAACTACATCATGACCATCACCCTTCAGGACCATGGATTCTAATTTAGAGTCAACCACTTCTCCTATGGCAACATCAATGCGACTTCGAAGGATTTTCACAAAACTATAGCTAAAGACAATCATAATATAACACACATATAATGGAGTACATGAACTTAGGCATACATGGCCCATTGGAGATAAGGAAGAAGGCTGGTAACTGTATCCTCAAATTTTCCCTAAGTAAGACCTCTAAAAAGGTAGCCAATTCTAAGCATTCTTAAATGTATGTTAAATATGCGTTTAGGAAAATTGTGTATATTGTTGTTTATATTATTCATGGACTATTCAATAACTGCAACGCCGTAATATTCATACAATCTCATAAAAGGATATACTCACATACGACAGTTGAACCTATATGCGTATCAACTATAATTACCTGTTAAAATCAGCATCCGTGGTTTCCAAATGAGCCAAAACGTTGGCTACCGTTTCTTTACTGGAACCACGACAGTTTGCTTCTAGTTTTCTAAGAAGTTGATGAATTGCTCCAATTAAAATGGTTTGTTGGTCGTCCTGGCTCATGCTGCAAAGCAGGAGCAAACGCACTAGTAGCAAACGCGTCAGCAGCCATATAATGTCACGTGACGTCCTTTGGATCTATTATACTCGGGTGCGCCTCCGCCCATTGGGATACGCCTTCCTAACAACAGAAAAGCATATCCTCGCATAGTGGATCCAATCAGACGTGACTCTTAAGGTGAGTGTGTACGTTACCGTAGGGAGCGATCAATTAAATTCGAACTAGAATAGACCATTTTAGACCCTAAGTGGTCTACCAACTAGCAATTCAATCTATCTCTCTACAAGAATCTTGCAAAAATGTATTTTGATTGATCTTTAACTGTTTTCTGTAGAAAATACGAAACAGCAAACATTTAGAAATCATTTAATGTATTTGAAGTTGAGTTTCTACTGTTCTAAAACAGTCTTTTAATTCTCTCCTCTTTTAGATAATCATGAAAGGTAGCATGAAGAAGGTGGATGACAAATGGATAGCAATCCAAAAGAGAACATTTACTGCATGGGTGAATGATAAACTGAGAGGTGATAAGATTGTTCCAGATAAGCCTATATTGGATATGCAGGCTGATTTCCAAAATGGCCTTCGATTGATAGAACTCCTGGATGTACTAGCTAAACCTAGAAAAGTCACTCGGTACTCAAAGAATCCGAAAAATCGCATGCAATGCTTGGAGAATCTTGGTGCTGCTCTAAGTTTCATTAAAAGTGAAGGAATCAAGCTTGTCAATATCAGTAAGTTAAAGTTGCATAGTTTATAAATGTTATACAAACTATTAATGAAATTAAGAATCAGCAATATTATAGTTGTAAATGTGACAATCTTGAACGTCTTCCATTACTTCCTCTAGGTGCAGAAGATTTATACGGAGGGAGTTTGAAACTGATTTTGGGTCTAATATGGACTCTGATCCTTCACTACCAAGTCCGTAGCACTGGAAAAGGTTTTTCTATCAAGAAAGCCATGCTGATGAGAATTTCTGCTGAGCTCCCAGAATATTCCATTCAGAATTTTACAACTGACTGGAATGATGGTCGAGCTCTTTGTGGCTTAGTAAATTCTATAAAACGTGGCACGTGTCCAAACCATCGAGATCTAGATTCTTCCAAAGGTGTTGAAAATTGTCGTTTGGGAATGGATCTTGCCAAAGAGCACATGAATATCCCTAAACTTATCTTACCTGAAGATTTGAATGATCCAAGCATTGATGAGCTCTCTGTCATGACATACCTCTCCTATTTCATGCCTTTTAGTAATGAAGAATTGCTAAACTGGTTGCGCAAGGTTTTGCCACAGAGGAACATACAAAATCTTACCACGGATTGGATCAGTGGAGTCAACTTTGGTGCTCTACTAGATAAGCTTTTTGAGATCTGTCCTGATTGGGATAAAATGGATCCAAAAGATAAGCTCGAAAATATGAAAAAGATGCTAGCTTTAATAGATACTCACCTACACCTTAAGTGTCCAATAAGCGCAAAGGATATGACAAGCCCTGACATAGATGAAATGTCTATGGCCGCTTTTCTTTCACAAATCAGGGTTGGTCGTCTGAAAACTGGAGCTGGAAATTTTGAAATGTCTATTTTGAAAAATGTGATCCAGATTAGGGAGCCAATTACAGTGATTGTGATGCTTTCAGAAGCTATGACTGAGGTACAACTGGAGCTGTTTAAAGTATATTTAAGTGTTGCCGGGAAAGAGATTGCAGCCAAACTTAAGAAAAATGATGCACTAGAAAAAGTATATGAAGTAACCCCAACAACAGTTGGAACAGCCTACGTTTTTGGGCAGTTTCGCAAAATTGATGTTAAGGGGAGTCCAGCAGCTGTCACTGTAGGAGGTTTAGCAAATGAGAAAATCTTTATTGAAGACCTTCCTGAGGGTGGAGTGACGCACTTAAATGAAGCTTTCACGTTTACTATTGTGTCCACTGTTCCAGTAGATCCCAAGAAACTAGCTCTCCTAGGAGAAAGCAGAGGCACTACTTACAAATATCAAGAAGAACTAGTGGCAGTTGATGGAAGCAACAAATTTCGTGCACGAATGGTACCAACAGAAAATGGCAGATTGTCCATAAATGTTACATTTGATGAGGAACACATCAATGGGTCTCCCTTTGCGTTGGAGGTTGTGGATTCCAACATCAGCAGGGTGGACTGTGATATTCCGGAAGTGCTACACATAGGCACACCAATTGAACTCCCCATCAATCTAGGCATGGCATCTGAGAACCCCGCAGCATTCAAGGCTTGGAGCGAGGATCCTCACCTAGTGGAAGCCAGTGCTGAGAAAACATCCTCTGATAGCTACAAGGTCACCTTGACACCTAAGGAAGTAGGCTGTACTGTGATCCATTTCACTTTTGGAGGGAAGCCAATTCCTAATACACCCTTTTCAGTGCATATACTAGATTGCAGCAGATGTATCATTGAAGACCTTGACTTTCTCGATGAGGGAATCAATGCAGGTGAAGCAGTTGTCTTCCAGATGGATATGAGGCTGGCCGGAGGAAGAGGGCTCCTGAAACCAGAAGTCTTCCTTTTTGATGAACATGGCAACCGAACCAGTGCCAGAGTTTCTGAATATGAGGATTCAAAATTCAAAGCAGAAACTGAGGAACTATATGAAGAAGGCATTTATCGTATAGAAATCAAGTATGGAGGGCAAATTATAAAGAAGAAAAGTTTCAATGTGAATAGAGAAAAAATTGATGATCGATGTCATGTCACAGGTCCAGGAATTAAAAGTGCTGTTGCCAGGGTTCCTTCTAAATTCAAGGTGATGACTATGCTTCATAAGGCGGTGGAGCAAAAGCAGTTAGTTGTGACTGTAAAGTCAGTTGCCGCAGGCCATGTAGCCACAGTAGACATTGAAGATAACGGAGATACTACCTACACAGTCACCTATACTTGCCCAAAAGCTGGATCTTACCTAATAAATGTTTTGCTTGGAAAGGAACCGGTTCCAGGATCTCCATTCAAAGTGCCTGTCATTGAAGGTGCCTTGGCCTCTCTCTGCAGAGCATATGGTCCAGCCTTGGAACCAAAGGCTGCTCTTATGTCAGGAACTCCCCTGGAATTCTTTGTAGATGCTAGTCAAGCCGGCAAGGGAAACCTGATAGTAGTGATTCGTGGGAGAAAAGATGACCCTAAAGTCTTTATTACTGATATGGGGAGAGGAGAGTATTCCATCAAGTTTGAAGTCTTGGGTTGGGGTAAATATTACGCTAATGTCTGGTGGGGAAATAATCACATTCTTGGGAGCCCATTCCCTTTGACCATTCATAAGGCCCCAAATCCTGGACTTGTAAAGGCATATGGACCAGGGATAGAGCCGAGATTGGATATCAATATACCAGCTGAAATCACTATTGACACTAGGGAAGCTGGGTTTGGTACACTTGGAATTAGGGTCCATGGAATAAAGGACACCTTTCATGTTCATTGGACACAGTCCTCCGAGAACCCACGTATTCGCATAGCAACCTATGACCCTAGAGGAGCAGGGACATATACTATTTCTATAAAGTGGGAAGGATCTCACATTCCTGGGTCTCCCTATACAGTTGAAGTGTTTGATCCTGATTCAGATCAGAGTTACACCTCCACCTCAGCTAGCAGCCTTAGCGAGGATGAGGAGGAGGAGGAATACCAGGGACGGAAGGTCAAAGTCAAGGATGCCAGAGTAGTAAAGAAACGAGGCTCACTTCAAACAAAGCAAATGACTCCAGCTTGGACGTCCACTCCTGTAACCACTAAATTAGAACCAGTAAATTACAAACTGGAAACCACACCTCTGGTAAAAGCTCAGACAATGCCAGAACGCTATCAACAGAAGTTGGAGATCCAAAAGCAGCAACTTAGAAAAGAAGTATCTTGGACAAATAGATATTAAGCCTAACATTCATCAGACTGAACTCTACTGCATGTGCTAAAGCTGTATGTATCACTCATTATAACCATTGATTTGCTCGGTATTGTATCCTATTTCATGTATCAGAAAATATGAATATAATATACCACACTCAAGCTAGAAAAGTGGGAGTACAAGACAACCCCTGTGCAAGTAATTTTGCTATTAAATGTATTCATGAGCATGAATATAGTTATTGAGACACACGCCCTTGCTAAGGACCACACACGCAAGTGTATACACCCATATTCCGCGAAGCTCCCGGCTTTGTTTGCTAAGCTTTCAAGCCAGGATCCGACCTTCTGCAAGGTGCTATGCAGCAATCACAAGAAGACGTTGGTCCGCTTGGAAGAGGGTAAGACAGTGATTAACCAAATATCTCGTTCTTTGAAGCTTCTGCTGCAATTAAGCCGCTCTTTTTATCTTCTTAGAGTGGACATCTCCTCCTCCAGGACTAGAGATGCAATGAAGAAAGTAGACGGAAAATGGATCAAGATTCAGAAGCGTACTTTTACCAATTGGGTGAACGACTGTCTTCGTGGACACCTAATTCGTCCAACGAGCCCAGTCACCGATCTGAGTACAGATTTTCAGGACGGTTTGCGTTTAATTGATCTTATGGAAAAACTAGCAAGGCCAAAAAATCCGATTAAGCACAATTCAAAGCCAAAGATGAAAGCTCATAGCTTGGAAAATTTGAATTCAGCACTGAACTTTATTCATCAGGAAGGCATCACCCTTGTCAATATTGGTAAGCTTTTCAGTTGACTGGTTGCAAATTGTTGTTATCAGAAATATTAAAAGATCTAGAGGACCTTGTTATTAGGAATTTACAATCAGTCAGTCAAAATCAATCAATCTAAAAGTGATGTTTATTAATGTATCACAATAATGTTATAGGGATATTTTCTAAAATATAATTACCTACGTACAGTATATAAAATGGATTTGAAGCACCGTCAGGAATCATTTCTCTCTTATTATTTACAGGATCAGAAGACATCTACAATGCCAACATGAAGCTTATCCTTGGTCTTGTGTGGACTCTGATCAGACACTATCAAATCAGAAGTAAGGGGAAGGGTCTGTCTACCAAGAAGGCAATGATTTTCAGAATCAACGGCCTTATAGGAAACCAGTGCATAGAAAATTTCACAACTGATTGGAATGATGGGAAGGCTTTGTGTGCATTAGTAGAATCCATCAAGCCTGGTCTTTGCCCTAATCATGAAGAGCTAGATACAAGCAATGGATTGGAGAATTGCCGCCTTGGAATGAATCTAGCTGAGGAGCACCTTGGAATCCCGCAGATCATGGAACCGGAGGACCTGAACAGCTCTGACGTGGATGATCTCTCTGTCATGACATATCTCTCATATTTCATGTCTTCAAGCAATGATCAGCTCCTCCAGTGGTTGCAGAGGCAGTTACCAGGGAGAAACATCCAGAACACCTCATCTGATTGGAGCAATGGAGTGAATCTGGCAGCTCTGGTGGACAGGCTCTTCAATCTGTTTCCTCACTGGGAGTCGCTGGATCCCGAGTCCGGAGTAGATAATATGGAGCTACTCCTTCCTATGATTGAGACAAGCACAGAAGTTAAGTGCCCAATCAGTGCTAAGCTTATGGCAGACCCACAAATCGATGAAATCACAATGGCCGCCTACTTGGGTCAGTTTAGAACCGCAAAGATGCACTTTTCAACTGGGAACTTCTCCTTGCAAGAGCTTCCCAAGGAGATGTCAATTTTTAAACCTGTGGAAGTCTCTGTAGAAGTGTTAGGTCCAATGACTGATAATCTCTCAAGCTCTATTGCAGTGGTGGGGAAAATGGAGGATGGTACAGAATATTCAGCCACTGTTGAGGAGGTAGCCAATCAAATTATCACCTACGTGATAACGCCAAAGTCGCTTGGAAAGATGAAAGTTTCCATAAAATATGATGGAGAAAATATCAAAGGCAGCCCCAGAAACATTTCTGTGCTACACCTGTTCCATTTAGATGGGCTTGTTGAATTGCTTAACTCAACTCCAAGAGTCGGCATTCCGATTTCCTTCAAGATCATTGCCAGAGAATCCCCACCTACTGATGCGACTATCAACATAATCGCAAATGGTCCCTCCCAGAGCCTCCAACCGAGCATATCTGTTATTGACGAGAATATATTCCTCTGTACCCTCACTCCTGATGAAGCAGGCACATACGACATATCAATTGAGTTTACTGGAATTCCAGTTGAAGGTAGTCCCTTTTCATTTGTAGCAGAAAACCTATTTGCCTTGGACACTGACAGCATTGCCGACTCCTGCTTTGTCGGTATTCCAGCCTGCTTCAATATCCATAGCCTCGCCACTGTACCAGATGATGAGATACTGAAGATCACAGGTCTGGATGCAAATGGGAAATCGGTAATTGGGAGTGTCACCTTGTCAGAGGAGGAAGAGGGCTTGTATGAATGCTCTGTCATGCCAAGTAGCGGGGGTGACTTCCTGGTTAATGTCACATTTAAGGATGTTCACATTGCTGGCAGTCCTTTTATTTTTCCAGTCAGCGATCTCTTCCATGTTGAATTAAATTTGGAGGAGAAATGCATTGTGGGGAATCCCCTTAAATTTAGGGTAGTAGCCCAAGGTGACATTCCAGGTGGTGAATCAGTTGCAGTTGTTGCCAAAGGTAGAAATCAGGAGATAATTGGAACTGTTGAAAAATCAGAAGAAGATTCTCTCTTCATCTGTTCTGTGAGCCCCAATGAAACTGGTGAATGTGAGATTTCAGCCACTTTCAGAGGTTGCCATATTAAAGGCAGCCCCTTCAAGACCAACGTTGAGGACATGTTTGAGCTAAAGGGTTGCCCAAAGAGAGGCTCTTCATTTCCACTTGGTTCGGAGGTTTCATTTGTAGCTAAGGTCAGGGGTCAAATCAACCAGCAGCCATTACTGATAGTAACTGATGACAGTGGTTGTCAGCATGTTGGATCAGTCACTGTGGATGGAGAGGGTAACTGCACGTTTACATTTACACCACCCCAGACTGGCCATTGGACAATGGATGCCAGATATGGAGGGTCATCAATCAAGGGAACACCCTTTGATGTGAACATAGAACACGTCTTCGAAATCATATCCACACCAGTTCTGGATGATTCTTTCTCTGTCGGTGCTCCAATTGGCTTTAGACTGAGACCGCTGCATACAGTTTCTGGAAGCAAAGATTTGGAAATCATTGGAAGAGGCCCAAAACAGGAGATTGAAGGCTCTGTAACAGTCCCAGAGGAGGAGGTAGATGGGACGTTTGCCCAAGATTACGAGTGCTCAGTGGCTCCAAGAGAAATGGGAAGCTTTGAAATATCAGCTTTGTACAAGGGTGTTCATGTGAAGAATAGCCCCTTTTCTGTCTGCATTAATGATCTCTTTGCAGTTGGAGAAATCCCAGAGAATTTTACAGGAAAAGTCAAAGAGCCAGTTTCCTTTTCTGTCACCGCTTTGGCGGACCCTGGAAGTACAATGTTTACAGCAGTTGCGCATGGAGCAACCTCTCAAAGCTGCATTGGGGAAGTGATTCCACAAGATGATAACATGTTCAAAGTTATGCTAACACCAACCGAACAGGGAAGATATACAGTTGATGTCAAACTGGGTGAAAGCCATATCAAAGGCTCCCCCTTCTGCATAGATGTGGTTGACCCTGGCAAGTGCAAGATAATTGGTAAGCTTCCAAGCTCCCTGCACCTAAATGAAGCAGTGTCTTTCAAGGTGAGTACAGCAGGCAGCGGTCAAGGAGCTCTGTCTGCTAAATGTGACCTGGATGGTGACTCAATGGTGTCAGTGATTCTCAAGGAGACCGGGATTGACACCTACAGTGTCACACTCACACCACTTGGGATTGGCACTGCTATAGTTCACCTCCTCTTTGCTGGGGATCCTATTCCAGGCACACCCTTTACAGTGTCTATAGTGGATTCCCAGAAATGTTCCATTACAAATCTGGGCGAGGGCCTAAAAATAGGAGACCAAATTTCCTTTGTTCTCTCTACATTTGGTGCGGGTACAAGTAAACCTGAAATTGCATTTATTGGTCACAGAGCAACATATTTCCCAAAGCGGATAACAGACCAGGAAAATGGCACTTTCCTGGTAGAAATGGAAGAGATCACAGAGCCTAGTTACTATAGGGTGGAGATAAAGTATGGGGGCCGCTTTATTCCTGGTTGCCCCTTCAACTTTGTAGTCGAACCACCACCAAAAGTTGATCAGTGTCATGTTACAGGACCAGGAATCAAACGGCTGACTGCTGGAGCGCCATCTACCTTCAAGATAATGACAACAGAGAAGGATCTCTATGCCAAGAAGAAGCTCAAGGTGGATGTAGTAGCTGCTACAGGAAAACGCAGAGGGAAGGTGGAGATTACTGATAACAAGGACAATAGCTACACAGTGAAGTATGTAGTCAGTACTACAGGAGCCTACCTCATTCATGTTCATTTTTATGATCAGCCAGTGAAGGGAAGCCCATTCGGTGTTACAGCTAGAGAGGGACCCGATGCCTCCGCTTGTAAGGCGTACGGTCAGGCCCTTGATCCTAGGGCAGTACTTTTGCAGTCAACACCGTATGAGTTTCAGGTGAATGCTACTACAGCAGGCAATGGGGAATTAGTGGTTGTAGTGCGAGGAAGCAAGGAAGACCCAAAAGTTTACATCACTGATGATGGAGAAGGAGTGTATTCTGTCAAATTTGAGATATTAGGCTGGGGCAGATATTTTGTGAATGTATGGTGGAGTGGCAAGCACATTCCAGGAAGTCCTTTTCCTTTGAAGGTAATGCCTAAACCTAATCCTGCTATGGTAAAGGCATTCGGTCCTGGCATTGATGATGATGTACGGGTCAACGAGGCAGCTGAATTCACTATAGAAACCAAAAATGCTGGAATAGGAACACTATCCATCAGAGTGTATGGAGTGAAGGATGCTTTCAAGGTCTCCTGCAGGCCAGAATCAAACCTCCATCCTCGCTGTTTGAAGGCACAGTATGACCCAACCTGGCCAGGAGATTATGAAATTGGTATTAAATGGCAGAATACTCACATTCCTGGTTCACCTTTCAAGGTTCACGTGTATGATCCCAATGAGATTGAAACCTACAGCAGCAGTAACATTGTAGAAAGTGAAGGAGAAGATAGAGAGATTGAAGCAGATGATTACGAATCTTCAGGTTGGCTTCTCACAGATGAACAAACCAAGAAGTTTGCCAATCAACTAGCCAAACGCCATGAGATTGCCCATCCTTTGACCTCATCTACCCCAATGCAAAATGGTCTTGTCAAACAGCCCAAGAAGAAGACACCTATAAAGGTCTCCTTCACTACTGAAAAGACTGCACCTCACATGTCAATGAAGGATCCATACATGAAAGACCAGCGGACATTTTCAGTCACCAAGCAACCTGTCAAAAAGGGTTGGTTCTGGAGAAAGAAGACCTAATCTTGTAGCTAACTTTGTAACAGAACAACTCTCACACACCAATGCATTGTTCATAATACCAAGTTTTTTTGCAATATACATATTTTACTGTTTGTACACTTAGTCAAGAGAAACTATAACTGTAGCAATGGCAGTGTATACACTACTTTTCTGTTTACATTCTTTGGTACTTATACTGTATTTTTTCATATTATATATAATGGTGCATTTGCCATATACATATGATCGACTGCAGTTGGGGGACATGAAAAATCTAAGATACCATTTTCCTACATGCTATATGCCTATTCTGTAAAAAGAGCCTATAGGGGAACTAAACCTAAAGAGAGCTTTAGATGAAGATACAGTAGTCTTTTCTTCCTTCTTTTCCCTTCTTTCATCTTCTTCTCCACTGGGTCAGACAGCCATTTCTGGGAATTCCACCCTTCATCAGTGATCCTGGGAGTCTTTGTCTTTTTCTTTATCTTTATCTTGATCTTCTGTGAATCCTTGGCATGTTTGAGATTGGTAATCAAGCACGATTTGCAAGAGATGAAACAGAGAGAGGACATGTAAAGTTATCATCCTTTCATCAAAGATACTTATGAGTACTGATATCGAATGTTTTTCAGCATTTAAAAATACAGTAATAATACAGTAATATGTAATAAGATTTTAATAATACACTACAGTTTACAGAACATTTGTGCTTAATGTTTGAAGAGTAATTATAACAATGGGTCAGTATCCAGGTTTCTTTGGCTTAACAATCTTGTACGGCCTCAGCATTTCTTCCTTACTTCCTTCAATGACAATAGACGTTTCTTGTTTGACTCCTTCAAGTCTTTGTCCTCGATCGCGTGGTGCAAAGGGTATGTTGTCATGTCTTTGAGGGACAGAGGCTCGCTCCTGTAGCATAGTAGCATACGCAGCAGCTTCTTCATCTGTGATGAGGACTCTTTCAAGATCTCTGGCCATTTGTCTCTTGTTGCGCTCCACCAGATCCAATTCTTCTGAGCTTGTTGAACGATCAGAATCGTAAAGGAGTTGATTGGGCCTTGTCTCCTCATCTAAAGTGTCTTCCACGGTTGGATCAAATACATTCACATGAAAGGGTGACCTCGGGACCTGTTTGCCCACCCAACGTATCTCAATTGTGTACTTTCCAATTTCATTTGGGTCATATCTTGCTAATAGAGTTCGAGGATGCTTGACTGATACTGGAGTTGCATCAATTCTAAAGGAATCCTTTGGCCCAGTAACTTTGATGGTAAGCTTTCCTAATCCTGCATCCTTTGTTTCAATATAAAACTCTGCCGGTTCATTGACAGCTACATATTCCTCTATCCCTGCTCCCCAAACTTTAACTTTGTCAGCATTGGGGTGGGGATGAACGATCAGCTTGAATGGGCTCCCTGGCACATGGTGATCCCCCCACCACACATTCGCATAGTAATCTCCCCATTGAAGTATTCTGAAGTCGACAGTGTATAATCTGGTACCTTGGTCTTGAATAAAAGCTTTTGGATCCTCCTTACTTCCTCGAATGATGACTATAAGGTCTCCATCTCCTGCTTCGGTTGTATCTACAAAGAATCGCAATGGTGTTCCTGAAAACAGTTTTGCATCTTTCTCTAAGGCTGGACCAAAGGCATTGCACTTTGAGGCATCAACTGATGGAAGGACATTTACAGCAAATGGTGATCCAGGAATATGGTTTCCAAAGAACTGAATGGCTATGTTATACAATTCAGCAGTTGGACAGGTATATTTGATGAAGTAGGTGTTGTCACCACTGTCTTCTGTTTCCAAAACTGCTTGGTTGGTGCTCCTTACAGCAGCTACAGTAACTGTAAGATCACCACTTAGTAAGAGGCCAGGCTGTATTGTTATAATCTTTATCTTTGCTGGCCTTCCGATTACAGCCTTTTTCAAACCAGGACCAGTGGCAAAGCATCTCTCAGGGCTATGTTCATCATCAACTCCGTACTCTAATACGACAGCCTCTTCAATTACAATTTTTTGTGTTTGCTTTTCAGTTGCTATTACTGTACTTGTTTCTTCAAATTCAGTATGCTTGTGCAATTCCTTTTGAACTTCTTCCACAAGACGTTCCTCCCCCTCCATTTTGGCTCACGCCTACTTTCACTTCCACTACGGCACGCCCACTTTTTATAATAGCAACGCCCTCCTAGAAGTACCATGGAGCAAAAGCCGCTTTTTATCGAAGGCGTAGGTTTAAAGAAGGCCTTCTCAAACAAAGCAGCAAGGTTTAGGATTACTACCACTGAACAAGGCTTAGTAGCATCAGACAATCTCTCCGTTACTGTCGAAGAGCTTCAGACAGGAACTAAAGGTCTTGTAGAAATTTCCGATAAAGAGGATAACACGTATATTATCAAGTATACTTGTCCAACTGTTGGGGATTATGTTTTGAGCGTTAGACATTACGGAGAAGAAATAGAGGGGGCGCCTTTTCCTATTAAGGTGCTGCCAGGACCAGACGCTTCTAAATGCAAAGCCTCGGGGCCAGCTTTGCAAAGCAACACGACCTTTATGTCTGGAAGCACACTCGAGTTCATAGTAGACGCCAGCAGTGCCGGTAATGGTAATCTTGTCGTGATAGTGAAAGGCAAAAAAGAGGAGCCAAAGGTTTTCATTGGAGATGATGAAAATCAGATATACTCATGTAAATTCGAACCTCAATGGCATGGCAAGTACTTCATTAACACATTTTGGGGTGGACAACACATCCCAGGTAGCCCTTTCAAGGTAAAGATTCTACCCAGGCCTGCAGCTGAGAATGTAACAGCATTTGGTCCTGGCTTGCAGAGGAAGGTAGTAGTCAAGCAAAATCTAGACTTCACCATTGACACAACTCAAACAGGGATAGGAACATTGAAAGTAAAGATGCATGGTATCAAGGGTGCCTACAATATTGAATGCCAGCCAAAATCAGATGAGGAACCACGAATAGTGATTGCTAAATACCAGCCAAAAGAAACTGGAGAGTATACAATATCCATCTTGTTTGAGGATAAACATATCCCTTCCTCACCCTTCACTGTGCAAGTGATCAGTGAAGAAGAAAAAGAAGACGAAGAGCCTCCATCAGAACCCAAAACTGTTGAAGAACTGGGAGAAAAAGAAAAAGTAGCCACAGAAGAATAGTACCATTGGAAACGCTATACCCTTATGGAACCCATATAATCCCTATATGTATTATTATTTCATACAAATCACTTATACACCAGGTTTTGATTAATGTTGTGAAAGTCGTATATAGAATAGATGAAACTGTTCTGAACAATTGTACATTTACATAACTCTAGATATGACATGCAACACTATACACAGTCAAAGGTGAATAGTAATTATGATTAATATGGACAACATGTAAAGGAGGCCAACTGCATGAATTTGATTATCAACAACAGAGCATTAAGTCATCAATTCAAAAATGGTCAACTAATTCGAGCAGTCCACATCTTCAAAATAATCTTAAGGATTGAGTGATACTTGCATCCTTGATCCAGAATGGCAAATAGTTTATATCATCATCAGTCATCAAATCAAACCCCAGTGCTACCCAAGACAATAACTGAAAAAGGTCCACTCATTCATCCTTCCATCTCTCGCACTCCAGCAGCCAATGTTGCACATCTTCCACTTTTTCCCCCCCAAATCACGTGCACACTCCCCACATGTTCTCTCCTCTCTCTCAAGACCCCTCCACCTTCCACATTCAATCCTGAGTGGGACTGTCCCACCTGTCCCCTGATCATCATCATCATCCGTCTCTTACCCTTGTCTGCCACATTTAAACATCGAGATTCACCACCTTTCTCCTTCAAAAGTTCAACAAGGCCAACTTGGGTTTCGTGACCAGTTCACCATCCCATTCATCTTCCACCTTCCTTCTCGTGCAAGCCTGTAACATCATTGTGATTTCTCTACATGACATCCCTTTTACCTCCTTGGCACCAATTCCACACCAACCAAAGCACTCCAGGTATTTTTTCAGATTCTTCATCCTCAGCCACTCTTAGCCGCCTCCAACACTGCTGCCCTCAAAATCCTTCCTTCAAACAGTGGATTCGTCATAACCTTCAACTAGAATGTAACACATCTCGCCCTTGCAAGCCCAGACCACAGGGAATGCATAGCATCCATCATCAAGAATACCTTTGGGTGGCGCATTAATTATTCAAGGCTATATCTCGTAGAAAACGTTTTTACGCAGGATTTACGTTACATAGTATTAGTAAAGGTGGTTTCTAGATCCTTTTCGTTTGTTTAATATTCGACGCTAAGGAAGGAAAAGCTAGTTTTAAGCTATAAAACGAATGCCAGTCGAACGTCCGCCATTTTGGTGACAGATATTATACAAGGTTACGAACAGGAAGCCCGACGTTACATAATAATTTCTGAAAACAGTAAAACTTGCATAAGGAAAAGAAGGATGACCAACCAAGTAAGAATAATGATAGAATTACCGGCCTCTCTTATGTTCAATGAGACCCTCCAAATAATCTGCACCAATACCTTGAAGTCCATCCTGACTGGCAGCCCTGGACAGTTACCAGCAAACCATGCTGGCAAATATATATACATTGGGGAGACAAATAAGACCATGAGTGGATGAATGAGCACATGCAAAAGGGCAGTTAACAGAATGAACAATTATAAGAGCAATTAACTCCTTAGCAGTGCATCTCCTCTCATGGGAACAGGCCTAAATATATAGGCCACCAGTATTGATATTTTAATGTAATTATGCACCCTCCACTAACGTTTTGTGACTATATAGTAAGCCAATTTGGCTATTGGCTAATGTTACCATAGGAGCAACCATATAAATTAGATCTGCAGTTAATTAGTACCTTACAAGTCGCACACTAATCTCATCCTGAGTAAGACACAGATATACATAAAACGTAACCCTATATATACCATGCATGTATCCAGATATCACTTTGTAGTTCAGACGAAAGCCTATAGCTACGCATGCAGTTTTACGTATATATGCCTCCGGCGCGATGAGCTACACCTGCCTATTTTGAAGGGGTTTCGGCGGGTAATTAATCCTCGAAAAGTAGCTTTTCCCGCTATAATTATACCCACGTATGTTTTACATTTCACAGTGGCCATTATATGACCCTCATGATCAAGGAAAGAACTGATTAAAGTGTTACTTCGTCTTATGAGTCCACTTAGTGAGAACAAAGAACCTTGAAATTCGCTTACCTTTACTACAGCGGCACATCAGCGACTACCACTCAGAGCTATATAGAGAGAGAAATAAGCTCACGCGTAGACTAAATGCCTTCCAGTCCGGTTGAAAGTTACACTGAAAAAATTGTACATGGAATTCGAAATGAAGTCCAAGATCTAGATTTCGAAGAGACTGAAGCTAAATTGGTAGTTTCAAATCAGATGACACAAAACAAAATGATGGAGTCTCGTAGTGATTTGTCGGTAAAGAGATCTTATTGTAACGTTTTCTTTGCGGTTTCTGTAATGTTCCTTGCTAGCAGTTGTTATCACATGCTATATGGAAGTCAGACATCTCTTCATGAGGTCCTCGGCTTTGTGGCACTGGGTCTTCAGTGTGCCTCCTGGGTTGTGGCCAACTTTTTGGTTCCTCTAATTGTTGACCTAATTGGCCTAAAACTAACAACCCTCCTCGGCAGTATCTGCTACTTGAGCTTCACATTAGCTAATTTCTATCCTTCCTGGTACACTTTAATGCCATCATCTGTTCTTCTTGGGGTAGGGTTTGGTATTGTAATGAATGGTACTCCAGCCTATGTTAATCAGAGCGCTGTGACCATAGCTCAGAACAAGCCAGGTGATGTGGAGGAAAACACTAAACGGCACATTGCCATTCTTCAGAGTGTTCTCATGTTTTCACTGAGGCTAGGTGCATCACTTGCCAATGGTGTAACTACTGCATTTTTGCTTACAGACCCTGTTTTTCAGAATTCAACAACTCCTGTTAATCAATCTAGATCTGATGTCTGTGATAAACCAACTACTCTGGCTGCACTCTCTCCTACTACATATTATGCAATTGTTGGTACTAGTTCAATTATAGGTGTGTTTAGCATCATTTTCTCCCTTTTTCTTCCCAATGATTTTAACTGTGAATTCTGGAAATCCAAACAGAAGATTATTAAGGACTTAAAGAAACGAATCTGTTCTATGTTATGGATGCTGAAACGACCTTCATATTTGTTACCTCTTGCTGGAAGTTTTCTGTCAGGATTAGATCACGGCTTCTTTATAGGGGCTTTTACAAAGGTTATTGAATTTGTTGCTACTATGCATATATCTTGTATTAATGTTTATCAGCCTACTCTGAGAATATGAATGTACACAGGATCAAATGTCAGGTTTCATAAGGTATGAAGTGTGTATAAAACTCAGAAAGGGGGCTTTTAAAATTTGAAACCCATGAAATTAATCTATTAGTACATATTTGAGAAGTTTCATATAGGTTTCATGCCATATGAAACCTTATTTTGATCCTGTAGTATACATGTATACATGTACATATTCATATCTTTGAGATGGTATATACATCTCCCAAATTCTATGTTGTGCATGCATCATTCTATAAGGACACAGTCTCCTCCATGCATCAGCAACTTGACAGCTGTATATAAAACAACTGCATCTTTGATACTCAAAAAGTTTGGTAGACGTACTATCTCAAAGATGTAGATTTGATGACATATGTATATAAAGTTTAAAACGACATTTTCCTAAAGACATCCATGGTTATATAGTATGGTATGTACTTGTTTATCCTTTAAATTTTCCAACATGTTGAGATTTATGTACTTTGTGACTTTCCCATTTCCCCATGCTTAGCATTTTGTGTCAGAGTGTGTCGGAATACCCTACGTTGGTATAGCAGTCATTGTCTGGGCAACATCTGGCTTCTTAGTACTCTTAGCTACCGGAAAGATTACCCTTTACACCACTAGAACTGCAGCTGCTATAATTGTGTCAGCATTTCACATGGTTATTTGCCTATTTTTGATATTCTGGGACAGACAGCCTAACTTTGTAGCTATTTTCTTGTTATCAGCTGTATTTGGTGTTACAAATTCCTTTTGGATTATTGCACCAATAAGTAAGTATACATATTATTATATAGAAATTTTATAAGGTATACGTAGCAATTTACATATCCTATATACCTAGGCCTGTATATCATATACCTTATTCCATTAGTATATTGTAGCATCATTGGGAGCAAGGATAAGTTGACTACAGAAGTTCTGATCCTTTACTGGGCATTCAATTCATTCGGAGGAGCCTGCAATTATTTCATCTCAAGTTCAATATCTATTGAAATTAATTTATGTATACTCACTGTTGTAATTGTAATAGCTCTCATTACATACATCATTGCTGAGGCCATTTATGGAGAAAAACTATGTCAGAAAAATGGTATTTATGAATTAAAAAATTAATGTGATATGACTATACATACTAGTGTGAATGTATACCCTATATTAGCATGTGGTTTAAGTATATATGCGGTTTCTATTTTTTGAGCATGTATTTTACCATGGCCAAAGACATGCTTTCACAATTTTTGTGTTCAAGTTGTTGCACAGTGTAAAATAATATGCATAACTTTCATGTATAATAATATTGGGTGAGTGTTATGTTGGTTAGAGGATTCAAATTCCTTAATTTTCTTCCCCCACAATCGCCTGACCAAAACCCGATAGAAAGTCTATGGGATGAGTTTAGCCGAATAAACAAGCCATATAAACTGATTATAGGAAACATTTACCGTTGTCTTTACCATCCTGGACGACTTTTTCAAACGAATATTAATTACATACCACAAAGAATGGACGCTGTTATTAAAAGCAGAACAAGCACGCATGCACACACTAAATATTGATTAACAAACGCCATTATAGTATATCACATCCTTCGTTCTAATTTGTTTCATACGATGTCCTGGTCGATTCGACAAGGTAATTTTACTCACTGTCGCCATACTTTCACAGTGTAAGTTTATTTTGAGCGCATCTGTATATTTATACATGGAGATATGTCAAGTATATGGACTGCAGTCCCACCTACAAGTATGCATGTATGGTCGATATCCTGTAACCATACATGTATATAATCACTATAATACAGAGAACCTATATTTATCTGAACATGCACTCTTTCAACCAGGAATTGTGGAAGAATTATAAGCATACAGTTTTTGCTCTAGAGATTTTTGAGTTGAAAGTGTACAGCTCTCTCTAAGTGCTCGATCACTTCTTTTTACAGGAAGGACAATTTGACCCAGAAGCAGGTTCAGGAGGTGGGGGCTGGACAACTATAGTTGTCTGATCGCTCTCATGTCCTTGGGATGATCCAGTTAAGGGTTTCACTCTATGGTAGATCTCTGAAGCACAAATACGGATGCTATGTGAATATATTTTTGCAACATGTGTCTAAGATATACGTACATACACACTACATATACATATGCAACTGCATCCTCATCTAAAGCTCTATAGGCTTTCACTTTCTTTTTTAACCTCTTATACCTACCTACCTACATAGATGCACATATAGATACGTTGACTATATAGGGCATTCCTACAAACATGCATAAATGCACTCATGGATAGGTAAACAAATGGATTTGTACACATATGGAAACGACCAAATATGGATACATGCTGCACAACTGGATAGGCAGGGTTCAATCTACTGGGGGGTGGGGGGAAACTTCTCCCCCAAACACTCCAGCTTCCTCCCCCCCCCAAAATTTACCCAATTGCAATTTAAAAAATGGCTTAGAGAAAGTTCTCACCTAGCTGCTAGTATAGCTAAGAAGCGTATATATAGATTACCTTTATAAACCATTATTGTTGCACTGTTTTGATCTGTGTTTAGAGTATCACACTCCTGAATATGTACCTATCTCTGAATTAATTATATCATATAATTGCTGACAAAATGAGTGCATGAAAACATCATGGTTAACGTTCCAGAAATGTGATTTTTACCTCTCAGATCATGACAGAATCAATCTCAGAGGGCATAAAATCCTAGACCCCCTAGCTCTCGCGCTTTCCTTAATACCTTCATCCCCCTAAATTGCATCCTAGATATAAAGAACCCTGATTTAACACAGAGACTTAAGGATTTACTTATATTGATCAAGGAGACAAAGACTCCCAGGTTCATTAATGAAATGTGGAAAGCCAGTAAAACACTGTAAAACACTGTGGAGAGATGAAAATAAATCTTAACCTAATCCTTATCCAAATTAAACTCTGTAGACTTACCCCAAATAAAAAGTAATGTGCTTCTTTAGAGTCACATTAAAGTTGTCCATGGTCACAGTTCTATAAGAAAATGATGCTCTAAATTATTCAAAGAGACAAGAAAGTGTATGGCAAATGAACACAACCAGCTGGTGAGAATGTTCTGAAAGGCAGCTTCTACGTATACATTAGTGGAGTCAAGAGCCGATGTTTTAATGAAGGAGAGCATGTTCTTCTCAGAGAATTGTTTAGCTTCGAATTCCTCAGTAGGTACAGCCCTCAGATGTCGCAAGTCACACTTAATTGTTGCCTACCAGCATGGTCACAATATTGCAATTGGAGTCTGCATGGTCCCTCAGCTCCTTCAACCACTTCTCTACGTTCTCATAAGTTAAGTGCATTGTCTTGGGCTGGGTAAATGGTTGGTTGAGGATCAAACTTAATACATTGTCCCATGCCAGTCTATATTGTCAGATCCAATTTATTAATTTCTGTAACCTAATCAACTATTTGTATGAATAACAGCAGAAAGCATTTGCAAAGGATCACGATCAGGAGACAGCCTATATATAAAAAGAAAGAACTAGACCCCTCAAAGGAGTCAGAACACTTTTGAGACCGGGGGACTCAGCCAAAAATTTTCTTGGTGCAATTTATTGCACAAATCATTCCAAGCCAGTCGGTGGCAGCCAGTTCATTATGATTTGGCTTGCAATTGGTTGTTTTCAAAAAGGAGTACAGCTGTGATCTATATATTAAGCATGATGGTGGAAATTTTGATTTATATTCATATTTGCCCTATATATATCTCTGCCCATACATTAAATTTTCATCCTAGGATATTTTGTACATTTACTTCTGTAACTCTATCAAATGGAAAGATATGAAGCTGTGACTTGGTGTCAGCATTCACAGACATCTATAAGCATGATCAATGAGTTTTGAAAGTTTTGATTTATACTCATATTTACAAAAAATAGTATAATATGTACAAATCTATGTATGGGGAGAGATAGGGCTAATATGAGTTTAATTGATGTATATACTCAGTTAAAGGTGAATTTTACTATACTATATAGTTATAAGAATTTTATATAGCGATCTGCATGAATTTGATTAAAATATGTTACATAATATGATCCATGCATATTCGTATATACTGTAGTATTTAGTTAGATATTAAGATATCGACAACGATAAATGGCTGATAATGTATATGTATAGTCTGCACACTGCATGGTTATCTTCTCCTGCATGGCTGCATGTGTATGGAATTCGGTCGCTACTTCTTAACACCAAGTCTTTACCTAGTATATACCATGGGCTGGGGCTCTGCATGTTCACTAGCTTGAGGATCAAAATTTATTGTATTGACAATTTTGCCCCATGCCTTTATTTTGAACATGGCCAGATCCAATTTCTTAACATGAGAAACCCCAATGCAAATAGAAAGATCTATAGACCCCTTCACAGCAGCCAACCAAGTAAGAATAATGATGATAGTATTAGTAAAGGTGGTTTCTAAATCCTTTTCGTTTGTTTAATATTCGATGCTAAGGAAGAAAAAGCTAGTTTTAAGCTAGAAAACAGTAACAAACCAATTTTTACTTTTACAGGCCTCTCTTAATACAACTAGTAATATCTCTTCATGCTTTTTACTGTCAAAACTATTATCTATATACTTCTTTTAACTCCTCAAGCAGACTAGCTCTTACATTTCTGAGACTAGGTTTTCCACACCTAAATATAAAATGGGCGCAGTCTTCCTATTCTATTAAGTTACAATTTTGGCATATTCTAACCACCTTCCCTCCTCAATCCTTATATATATATATATATATATATATATATATATATATATATAAAATTAGTCTAGCTGTACCACCTCTCAGTCTGGCTATCAGACTTCTAACCTCTCTATTTCTAATTTCAGTACTATAACTTGGTTCCTCACTATCCATCAGACTGGCTAGGTCCCTTAGCTTGCTAATACCATTCATACTATCATTCCATTCCTTCTTAAGTTCTCTTGCAAGGCAACTACATATTACTGATTTGAATCCGTTCCCAGATAGGCTTTTACAATCAAGAGGGTTCCCTAACTTCAATGTTTCAAAGATGTCATTTATCTTAAGAATCCATCCCACCTTTATGTCCCGTATGGTTAATTATCTTTTTAATCACTATGTTATCTGGCATAATTAAGAGCTTCCTCCAATACATTAATACTTTAAGTCTCACTCTCCATCTAGTTGGTATCCAGCCACATTCAGTTTCTAAGGCTGTAATAGGATGATCGATACCTACCCTAGAAATCCTCTAATAGCCCTATTCTGTACCCTGTCTACTGACCTATCTACTGCCCTCGTCCCCCACACTTCTGCTCCATAGTCTATGACTGTGGCTACAAGGGTGTCGTACAGTCTGCTAAACAACAAGAATTGAGGGTCAAAATCTCTGCACTTGCAGATTAGAGCGCTAAGGGCTCTATTACCTTTTGTCAGCCGATCTTCCATCATCGCTCTAGTATCCAATTAAATGCTCAGTAATAGGAATGCCTAGATAGGTATATGTGTAATGTATATACATTGGGGAGACAAGCAAGACCATGAGAGGATGAAGGAGCACATGCAAAAGGGCAGTTAACAGAATGAACAATTATAAGAGCAATTAACTCCTTAGCAGTGCATGTCCTCTCATGGGAACAGGCCTAAATATAAAGGCCACCGTTTTATTGTATTGATATTTTTAATGTAATCATGCACCCTCCACTAACTTTTTGTGACTATATAGTAAGCCAATTTGGCTATTGGCTAATGTTACCATAGGAGCAACCATATGAGTACGATCTGCAGTTAATTAGTACCTTATAAGTCCTCTCATTCTGAAAGAAGCTGAATAAGAGACAGATATATATAAAAAGTAACCATATATACATGTATCCAGAGTTCAGACGATATGCAGTGTTACGTATGTTGCATGCCTCCGGCGCGATGAATATAATAAATCCATTCTACCTAATACACCTGCCTATTTTGAAGGGATTTCGGCGGGTAATCCTTAGCTTTTTTCCGTGATAATATAATATAATATATACCCACGCATGGATGTTATATACACAGTGACCGCTAAATGACCCTCAAGGAAAGAACTGATTCAAGTGTTTCTTCGTTTTATGAGTCCACTTAGTGAGAACAAAGAACCTTGAAATTCGCTTACTTTTTCTACAGCGGCACATCAGCGACTATACCACTGAAAGTCAGAGCTACATATGTACAGAGAGAGAAATAAGCTCACGCGTAGACTAAATGTCTTCCAGTCCGGCTGAAAGTTACACTGAAAAAATTGTACATGGAATTCGAAATGAAGTCCAAGATCTAGATTTCGAAGAAACTGAAGCTAAATTGGCAGTTTCAAATCAGATGACACAAAACAAAATGATGGAGTCTCGTAGTGATTTGTCGGTAAAAAGGTCATATTGTAACGTTTTCTTTGCGGTTTCTGTAATGTTCCTTGCTAACAGTGGTTATTTCGTACTAGCTGGAAGTCAGACATCTCTTCATGAGGTCCTGGGCTTTGTGGCACTGGGTCTTCAGTGGGCCTCCTGGGTTGTGGCCAACTTTTTGGTTCCCCTAATTGTTGACCTAATTGGCCTAAAACTAACAACCCTCCTCGGCAGTATCTGCTACTTGAGTTTCACACTAGCTAATTTCTATCCTTCCTGGTACACTTTAATGCCATCATCTGTTCTTCTTGGGCTAGGGTTTGGTATTGTAATGAATGGTACCCCAACCTATGTTAATCAGAGTGCTGTGACCATAGCTCAGAACAAGCCAGGTGATGTGGAGGAAAACACTAAGCGGTACATTGCCATTTTTCAAGGTGTTCTCATGTTTTCACTGAGGCTAGGTACATCACTTGCCAATGGTGTAACTACTGCGTTTTTGCTTACAGACCCTGTTTTTCAGAATTCAACAACTCCTGTTAATCAATCTAGATCCGATGTCTGTGATAAACCAATTACTCTGGCTGCACTCTCTCCTACTACATATTATGCAATTGTTGGTACTAGTTCACTTATAGGTGTGTTTAGCATCATTTTCTCCCTTTTTCTTCCCAATGATCTTAACTGTGAATTCTGGAAATCCAAACAGAAGATTATTAAGGACTTAAAGAAACGAATCTGTTCTATGTTATGGATGTTGAAACAACCTTCATATCTGTTACCTCTTGCTGGAAGTTTTCTGTCAGGATTAGATGTTGGCTTCTTTACAGGGGCTTTTACAAAGGTTATTGAATTTGTTGCTACTATGCATATATCTTGTATTGATGTTTGCCTATATCAGCCTTCTCTGAGAATATGAATGTACACAGGATCAAATGTCAGGTTTCATAAGGTATGAAGTATTTATAAAACTCAGTAAGAGGGGCTTTTAAAATTTGCAACCCATGAAATTAATTTATTAGTACATATTTGAGCACCCTGGTTCAAGAAGTTTCATATAGGTTTCATGCCATATGAAACCTGAAATTTGATCCAGTGGTATACATTTATACATATACATGTATGTATACATGTATATATTCATATCTTTGAGATGGTATATACATCTCCCAAATTCTATGTTGTGCATGCATCTATAAGGACACAGTGTCCTCCAGCAACTTGACAGTTGTATATAAAACAAGTGCACCTTTAGTCACTCAAAAAGTTTCGAAGATGTACTATCTTAAAGTATAGATTTGATGACACAGTTATATTTTCATTTTCTTATAAAGTTTAAAACGCCATTTTCCTAAAGACATGCATGGTGGTATGTACATGTTTTATCCTTTAAATTGTACTTTGTGACTTTCCCATTTCTCCATGCTTAGCATTTTGTGTCAGAGTGTGTTGGAATACCCTACGTTGGTATAGCATTTATTGTCTGGGCAACATCTGGCTTCTTAGTACTCTTAGTTACCGGAAAGATTACCCTTTACACCACTAGAACTGCAGCTGCTATAATTGTGTCAGCATTTCACATGGCTATTTGCCTCTTTTTGATATTCTGGGACAGACAGCCTAACTTTGTAGCTATTTTCTTGTCATCAGCTGTATTTGGAGTTACAAGTTCCTTTTGGATTATTGCACCAATAAGTAAGTATACATATATAGAAAGTTTATAAGGTGTACGTACGTAGCAATTATATCCTATATATATATACCTGTATATCATATATCTTATTCCATTAGTATATTGTAGCATCCTCGGGAGCAAGGATAAGTTGACTACAGAAGTTCTGATCCTTTACTGGGCATTCAATTCATTCGGGGGAGCCTGCAATTACTTCATCTCAAGTTCAATATCTATTGAAATTAATCTATGGATACTCACTGTTGTAATTGTAATAGCTCTCATTACATACATCATCGCTGAGGCCATTTATGGAGAAAAACTATGTTAGCAAAATGGTGTTTATGAATTAAAAATTTAATGTGATATGACTATACGTACTATAGTGTGAATGTATACCCTATATTAGCATGTGGTTTAAGTATATATGCAGTTTCTATTTTTTGAGCATGTACTTTACCATAGACATGCTTTTCACAAGCAATTTAATTTTGGTGTTCAAGTTGTTGCACAGTGTATAATAATATGCATAACTTTCATGTATAATAATATTGTCAGTGGGTGCATGAGTGTTATGTTGGATAGCTAGAGGATTTATTTCTGAATTTCTACATAATATTATACAGTACATGGTGATGTCTGCAGCTGCATATATGCTTCAAATTCCTTAATTTTCTTCCGCCACAATTGCCTGACCAAAACCCGATAGAAAGTCTATGGGATGATGAGTTCAGCTGAATAAACAAGCTATATAGGTATATACAGTAAAACTTTAGGAAACATTTACCGTTTACCACTCCTGGATGACTTTCTCAAATGAATATTAATTGCATACCGCAAATAATGGACGCTGTATATCATATCCTTAATGAATGGTTAACGTTCCAGAAATGTGATTTTTACCTCTCAGATCATGTCAGAATCAACTCAGAGGGCATAAAATACTATATCCCAGACCCCCTAGCTCTCGCACTTTCTTAATGCCTTCTTCCCCCCTAAATTTGCATCCTAGATAGAACCCTGATAGGGTAGGATTTAGCCGGAGACTTAAGGATTTACTTACATTGATCAAGGAGACAAAGACTCCCAGGGTCATTGATGAAATGTGGAAAGCCAGTAAAACAGTGTATAAACTTGCATGTGGAGAGATGAAAATAAATCTTAATGTACATAGAGATAGGGCAAATTTGAGCTGATATCAAAATTTGCAAAACTCATTGGAAACCTTTCATACATCTCTGTGAATACTGACATAGAGTTTTAGATACATAACTCTCCATTTGGAAGAGTTACAGCACTTAATGTACTTTAAATTACTGCTATACGAAGTTAATGTATGGTGAGAGATAGGGCAAATTTGAGTAGATATGAAAATTTGCAAAATTCATTGGAAGCCTTTCATACATCTCTGTGAATACTGAGCTAGAGGTTTAGATACATATCTCTCCATTTGACAGAGCTACAGCACTCTAATGTACATTAAATTTCTACTATACGACCTTAAATGGTGTAGCATATATATCGTGCGATACTATTATGCAAATTATCGGCATATCAAGTTAAAATGTTTTGACATGAATGGGGCAACTAGAAACACGCAGGGACAGTCCAGAACGCAGCTGTCAGAAGGTCTTTACATAGAGGCAGGTAGCCATTATGCTATTACTGCAATTGAGATTGAGTGTGGCTGGTTATACCAGTTTACGTTCATATCGGAACACCTCTCGCTAAAATCGTTTCTACATGGGACCAGAAAAGTTGTTCTCCTCCGCCAATCAAGACACTTACAGGATTCTATCCATTTTTCCCAGTTTCTAGATGAACCACGAATACTGGATATGCCTTTAAAATGGCTTGGAACGATGCACTGATCCCGAATTAACTTGATATAATTTGACTACATTTTTCTCGCAAATACCTTATTCTTAAGTGTGGAATTGCGCCAACCACAATCGTTTCCTTTTGAAATTTTCTTGTTTAAATAGAAGCGCAAAACCTTATAAAGTAGGCCTACCTGGACACATCTCTATGGTGGTAGCGGTTCCCATAAGGGTTGGTAGCGCTTAGACTCTGAAGCTGTCTCCTAATCGGTTGGTGCCATAGAGACGTGCTCACCAATAATCCGGATTTCGGGGGGGTTCCACGTAATGTGGGATTGGCATCTGATATCTTTAAGGATGCATATGAGTCGGCCATATCGAGAAGAACTGGTTCTTCTCACGCAAGTGACACCCAAAGCTCAACTCGGCAGAACGTTACCACCGATCCCGGCCTCTGAGCGTCGTGGATGGTAGCGTTCGGTATGGTCCAACTTTTTTCTTTGGAGTTTCGTTGGCCGTCGATCGGCAAAATTTCACTTTAACGACATCCATATAATATATGTGGATAGATACTGCTTCAACAACAATCAAGTACTACACAGTGCATATCCATGTGTATAAGAAATCTTTCAAAGAGTTCTATTTTTTCAGAAATATATACAGTACCGCATTTTCACTCTTACACCTACTCAAGGTCGGCCATTTATAGTATTACGCAATTAGGGTTAGTTAATGTATGGTGGTAGATTGGGCAAATTTAAGTATATATGAAAATTTCCAAAAATCATTGGAAACCTTTCATACACCTCTGTGAATACTGACATAGAGTTTCAGATCCATATCTCTTCATTTGGCAGAGTTAGAGCCATAAATGTACTTTAAATTACTGCTATACAAAGTTAATCTAATCTTCATCCAAACTCTGTAGACTTGCCCCAAATAAAAAAGTATTATAAATAATTAATGTGCTTCTTTAGACTCACATTAAAGTTGGTCACAGTTCTATGCTCTAAATTATTCAAAGGGACAAGAAAGTGCATGGCAAATGAACACAACCATGGCCAACGAGTGAGTATATACATTCTGAAAGGCAGCTTCTACATTAGTGGAGTCGAGAGCCGATGTTTCAATGAAGGAGAGTGTGTTCTTCTCAGAGAATCGTTTAGCTTCGAATTCCTCAGTGGATACAGCCCTCAGATGTTGCAAGTCACACTTAATTGTTGCCTACCAGCATGGTCACAATGTTGCAATTGGAGTCTGCATGATCCCTCAGCTCCTTCAACCACTGCTCTACGTTCTCATAAGTTAAGTGCATTGTCTTGGGCTGGGTAAATGGTTGGTTGAGGATCAAACTTAATGCATTGTCCCATGCTAGTCTATATTGTCAGATCCAATTTTTTAATTTCTATAACCTAATCAACTATTTGTATAAATAACAGCAGAAAGCATTTGCAAAGGATCACGATCAGGAGATGGTCTATATAAAGAAAAAACTAGACCCTTCAAAGGTGTCAGAACACTTTTGAGACCGGGGGACTCAGCCAAAAATTTTCTTGTTGCAATTTATTGCACAAATCATTCCAAGCCAGTTGGTGGCAGCCAGTTCAATGATTTGGCTTGCAATTGGTTGTTTTCAAATTGAATGAAAAAGAGTACAGCTGTGATCACAGACATATATTAAGCATGATGAAAGAGTTTAGGAAATTTTGATTTATATTCATATTTACCCATTTTGGTTTATACTCATATTTGCCTTATCTGCCCATACATTAAATTTTCATCCTAGGATTTTTTGTACATTTACTTCTGTAACTCTATCAAATGGAAAGATATGAAGCTGTGACTTGGTGTCAGCATTCACAGACATCTATAAGTTTGATCAATGAGTTTCGAAAGTTTTGATTTATACTCATATTTACAAAAAATAGTATACAAATCCAATGAATGGGGAGAGATAGAGCAAATAAGAATTTAATTGATACTCAGTCAAAGGGGAATTTTACTATACTATATTATAATTACGATTATAAGAATATTATATATAGTCAACTGCATGAATTTGATTAAAATATGTTACATATACATGTATATAATAGACCCATGCATGTTCGTATATAGTATTTAGTTAGATATTAAGATATCGATAATGATAAATGGCTGTACAAGGATTCACAGAAGATCAAGATAAAGAAAAAGACAAAGACTCCCAGGATCACTGATGAAGGGTGGAATTCCCAGAAACGGCTGTCTGACCCAGTGGAGAAGAAGATGAAAGAAGGGAAAAGAAGGAAGAAAAGACTACTGTATCTTCATCTAAAGCTCTCTTTAGGTTTAGTTCCCCTATAGGCTCTTTTTACAGAATAGGCATATAGCATGTAGGAAAATGGTATCTTAGATTTTTCATGTACATGTATAGTCTGCACACTGCATCTTTTGCCCATGCCTGTCTGAACATGGCCAGATCCAATTTATTCATTATAACATGAGAAACCTCAAAGAAAGATCTATAGACCCCTTCACAGCAGCTTTAAGGACAATTAAATGGCTACCCTTCTATAGGCCCATTGAAAAAGCTCTGCATGCATACATAAGGAAAAGAAGGATGACAAAGAGAACCAACCAAGTAAGAATAATGATAGAATTACCGGCCTCTCTTATGTTCAATGCGACCCTCCAAATAATCTGCACCAATACCTTGAAGTCCATCCTGACTGGCAGCCCTGGACAGTTACCAGCAAACCATGCTGGCAAATATACATTGGGGAGACAAGCAAGACCATACAAAAGGGCAGTTAACAGAATGAACAATTATAAGAGCAATTAACTCCTTAGCAGTGCATGTCCAGAAAACCTCTCATGGGAACAGACCTAAATATATATATAGGCCACCATTAATTATATTGTATTGGTATTTTTAATGTAATCATGCACCCTCCACTAACTTTTTGTGACTATATAGTAAATCAATTTGGCTATTGGCTATTGTTACCATAGGAGCAACCATATAAGTTAGAGCTGCAGTTATTATTAGTACCTTATAAGTCGTCTCACTCTGAAAGAAGCTTAATAAGAGACAGATATATATAAAACGTAACCCTATACCATGCTTGTATCCAGATGTCACTTTATAGTTCAGACGAAAGCCTAAGCATGAAGTTTTACGTATATTATGCCTCTGGCGCGATGAATATATAATAAATCCATTTTACCTAATACACCTGCCTATTTTGAACGAGTTTCGGCGGGTAATCCTCGAAAAGTAGCTTTTTCCGTGAAAATACTGTATATACCCACGCACGTTATACATTTCACAGTGACCACTAAATGATCAAGGAAAGAACTAATTCAAGTGTTTCTTCGTTTTATGAGTCCACTTAGTGAAAACAAGGAACCTAGAAATTCGCTTACCTTTACTACAGCGGCACATCAGCGACTACCACTCAGAGCTATATAGAGAGAAATAAGCTCACGCGTATACGTAGACTAAATGCCTTTCAGTCCGGTTGAAAGTCACACTGAAAACATTGTTCATGGAATTCGAAATGAAGTCCAAGGTCTAGATTTCGAAGAGACTGAAGCTAAATTGGTAGTTTCAGATCAGATGACACAAAACAAAATGATGGAGTCTCGTAGTGATTTGTCGGTAAAAAGATCATATTGTAACGTTTTCTTTGCGGTTTCTGTAATGTTCCTTGCTAACAGTTGTTATCACATACTAGCTGGAAGTCAGACATCTCTTCATGAGGTCCTGGGCTTTGTGGCACTGGGTCTTCATCGGGCCTCCTGGGTTGTGGCCAACTTTTTGGTTCCCCTAATTGTTGACCTAATTGGCCTAAAACTAACAATCCTACTCGGTAGTATCTGCTACTTGAGTTTCACACTAGCTAATTTCTATCCTTCCTGGTACACTTTAATGCCATCATCTGTTCTTCTTGGGCTAGGGTTTGGTATTGTAATGAATGGTACTCCAGCCTATGCTAATCAGAGTGCTGTGACCATAGCTCAGAACAAGCCTGGTGATGTGGAGGAAAACACTAAGCGGTACATTGCCATTTTTCAAGGTGTTCTCATGTTTTCACTGAGGCTAGGTACATCACTTGCCAATGGTGTAACTACTGCGTTTTTGCTTACAGACCCTGTTTTTCAGAATTCAACAACTCCTGTTAATCAATCTAGATCCGATGTCTGTGATAAACCAATTACTCTGGCTGCACTCTCTCCTACTACATATTATGCAATTGTTGGTACTAGTTCAATTATAGGTGTGTTTAGCATCATTTTCTCCCTTTTTCTTCCCAATGATCTTAACTGTGAATTCTGGAAATCCAAACAGAAGATTATTAAGGACTTAAAGAAACGAATCTGTTCTATGTTATGGATGTTGAAACAACCTTCATATCTGTTACCTCTTGCTGGAAGTTTTCTGTCAGGATTAGATGTTGGCTTCTTTACAGGGGCTTTTACAAAGGTTATTGAATTTGTTGCTACTATGCATATATCTTGTATTGATGTTTGCCTATATCAGCCTTCTCTGAGAATATGAATGTACACAGGATCAAATGTCAGGTTTCATAAGGTATGAAGTATTTATAAAACTCAGTAAGAGGGGCTTTTAAAATTTGCAACCCATGAAATTAATTTATTAGTACATATTTGAGCACCCTGGTTCAAGAAGTTTCATATAGGTTTCATGCCATATGAAACCTGAAATTTGATCCAGTGGTATACATTTATATGAATGTATATACTAGTACATGTATATATTCATATCTTTGAGATGGTATATACATCTCCCAAATTCTATGTTGTGCATGCATCTATAAGGACACAGTGTCCTCCAGCAACTTGACAGTTGTATATAAAACAAGTGCACCTTTAGTCACTCAAAAAGTTTCAAAGATGTACTATCTTAAAGTATAGATTTGATGACACAGTTATATTTTCATTTTCTTATAAAGTTTAAAACGCCATTTTCCTAAAGACATGCATGGTGGTATGTACATGTTTTATCCTTTAAATTGTACTTTGTGACTTTCCCATTTCCCCATGCTTAGCATTTTGTGTCAGAGTGTGTTGGAATACCCTACGTTGGTATAGCATTTATTGTCTGGGCAACATCTGGCTTCTTAGTACTCTTAGCTACCGGAAAGATTACCCTTTACACCACTAGAACTGCAGCTGCTATAATTGTGTCAGCATTTCACATGGCTTTTTGCCTCTTTTTGATATTCTGGGACAGACAGCCTAACTTTGTAGCTATTTTCTTGTCATCAGCTGTATTTGGAGTTACAAGTTCCTTTTGGATTATTGCACCAATAAGTAAGTATACATATATAGAAAGTTCATAAGGTGTACGTACGTAGCAATTATATCCTATATATATCTTATTCCATTAGTATATTGTAGCATCCTCGGGAGCAAGGATAAGTTGACTACAGAAGTTCTGATCCTTTACTGGGCATTCAATTCATTCGGGGGAGCCTGCAATTACTTCATCTCAAGTTCAATATCTATTGAAATTAATCTTTGGATACTCACTGTTGTAATTGTAATAGCTCTCATTACATACATCATTGCTGAGGCCATTTATGGAGAAAAACTATGTCAGCAAAATGGTGTTTATGAATTAAAAATTTAATGTGATATGACTATACGTACTATAGTGTGAATGTATACCCTATATTAGCATGTGGTTTAAGTATATATGCAGTTTATATTTTTTGAGCATGTACTTTACCATAGACATGCTTTTCACAAGCAATTTAATTTTGGTGTTCAAGTTGTTGCACAGTGTATAATAATATGCATAACTTTCATGTATAATAATATTGTCAGTGGGTGCATGAGTGTTATGTTGGATAGCTAGAGGATTTATTTCTGAATTTCTACATAATATTATACAGTACATGGTGATGTCTGCAGCTGCATATATGCTTCAAATTCCTTAATTTTCTTCCGCCACAATTGCCTGACCAAAACCCGATAGAAAGTCTATGGGATGATGAGTTCAGCTGAATAAACAAGCTATATATATAGGTATATACAGTAAAACTTTAGGAAACATTTACTGTTTACCACTCCTGGATGACTTTCTCAAATGAATATTAATTGCATACCGCAAATAATGGACGCTGTATATCATATCCTTAATGAATGGTTAACGTTCCAGAAATGTGATTTTTACCTCTCAGATCATGTCAGAATCAACTCAGAGGGCATAAAATACTATATCCCAGACCCCCTAGCTCTCGCGCTTTCTTAATGCCTTCTTCCCCCCCCCCTAAATTTGCATCCTAGATAGAACCCTGATAGGGTAGGATTTAGCCGGAGACTTAAGGATTTACTTACATTGATCAAGGAGACAAAGACTCCCAGGGTCATTGATGAAATGTGGAAAGCCAGTAAAACAGTGTATAAACTTGCATGTGGAGAGATGAAAATAAATCTTATTAATGTACATATGGTGAGAGATAGGGCAAATTTGAGCTGATATCAAAATTTGCAAAACTCATTGGAAACCTTTCATACATCTCTGTGAATACTGACATAGAGTTTTAGATACATAACTCTCCATTTGGAAGAGTTACAGCACTTAATGTACTTAAAATTACTGCTATACGAAGTTAATGTATGGTGAGAGATAGGGCAAATTTGAGTAGATATGAAAATTTGCAAAAATTCATTGGAAGCCTTTCATACATCTCTGTGAATACTTACACAATGTTTCAGCTTCATATCTCTCCATTTGACAGAGCTACAGCACTCTAATGTACATTAAATTTCTACTACAGTGAAACCTCCGAATAACGGACACGCTCGGACCCACCATCTTGTCCTTTATTCAGAGGTTGTCCTCTTCTCGGAGGTCGGCCCATAATCACCCTCTAATCAACTAATTGTGTAATAGCAACTAGCTACCAGTTATAGTGACACTATATTACGGCTCATGATCAAGATCCAAGAGATGCAATAAATACACACCAAATCATAGGAAGCTACAAACACTAACATTTTACTAACATAACGGTTTACTAACTTAAAGGTTATGCTGGGCACGATCCTCAGAAGCAAGACTTCCTATTAGATGGTTTGGTACGAGTGGTTTTAGGACAGTTAAAATGAACAACTACCAAATGGATAAATCGTTCGCTTAGACCAATCAGGTTTAAGGCCACTTTTATCGACCTTTGAATAGTTGAAAAAATAGGAGCGCAATGAGCTAGCGGGCGGAACTGAAATTCACTTGAGACTACTGTACGTACGATCCGCTGGACATCTGTAGCTATTTTATGTAGCTAGATACTTGTGACTTACGCTAATTTAGTTCACTGTACTATTATCGTTTTATCGTATTAGTTTCGTCTCGTCTTTAGTTTAACTGTCCGCTTTCGGAGGTCAGTATGTATTGTCAGAGATCAGTCTGAGGCTTGGTCAGTGTCCGTTGTCCGGAGTTCGGAGGTGCCGCTACTCGGAGGTTCGAAATGTACTAGTTCTATGGGAAAGTCAATCGGGGGCGTAAGATTTGTCTGCTGTACAGAGGTTGTCCGCTTTTCGGAGAGTCCGCTATTAGAGGTTTTACTGTATACGACCTTAAATGGTGTAGCATATATATCGTGCGATACTATTATGCAAATTATCGGCATATCAAGTTAAAATAATTAATGTTTTGACATGAATGGGGCAACTAGAAACACGCAGGGACAGTCCAGAACGCAGCTGTTTACGTTCATATCGGAACACCTCTCGCTAAAATCGTTTCTACATGGGACCAGAAAAGTTGTTCTCCTCCGCCAATCAAGACACTTACAGGATTCTATCCATTTTTCCCAGTTTCTAGATGAACCACGAATACTGGATATGCCTTTAAAATGGCTTGGAACGATGCACTGATCCCGAATTAACTTGATATAATTTGACTACATTTTTCTCGCAAATACCTTATTCTTAAGTGTGGAATTGCGCCAACCACAATCGTTTCCTTTTGAAATTTTCTTGTTTAAATAGAAGCGCAAAACCTTATAAAGTAGGCCTACCTGGACACATCTCTATGGTGGTAGCGGTTCCCATAGGGGTTGGTAGCGCTTAGACTCTGAAGCTGTCTCCTAATCGGTTGGTGCCATAGAGACGTGCTCACCAATAATCCGGATTTCGGGGGGGTTCCACGTAATGTGGGATTGGCATCTGATATCTTTAAGGATTCATATGAGTCGGCCATATCGAGAAGAACTGGTTCTTCTCACGCAAGTGACACCCAAAGCTCAACTCGGCAGAACGTTACCACCGATCCCGGCCTCTGAGCGTCGTGGATGGTAGCGTTCGGTATGGTCCAACTTTTTTTCTTTGGAGTTTCGTTGGCCGTCGATCGGCAAAATTTCACTTTAACGACGACATCCATATAATATATGTGGATAGATACTGCTTCAACAACAATCAAGTACTACACAGTGCATATCCATGTGTTATAAGAAATCTTTCAAAGAGTTCTATTTTTTTTCCGAAATATATACAGTATCGCATTTTCACTCTTACACCTACTCAAGGTCAGCCATTTATAGTATTACGCAATTAGGGTTAGTTAATGTATGGTGGTAGATAGTGCAAATTTGAGTAGATATGAAAATTTGCAAACTCATTGGAAACCTTTCATACATCTCTGTGAATACTGAGCTAGAGTTTCAGATCCATATCTGTTCATTTGGCAGAGTTAGAGCCATAAATGTACTTTAAATTACTGCTATACAAAGTTAATGTACGTATGTATGGTGAGAGATAGGGCAAATTTGAGCTGATATGAAAATTTGCAAAACTCATTGGAAACCTTTAATACATCTCTGTGAATGCTGAGCTAGAGTTTTAGATACATATCTCTCCATTTGGAAGAGTTAGAGCCATAAATGTACTTTAAATTACTGCTATACAAAGTTAACCTGGACTCATCAAACTCTTCAATGAAACCCTCCAAATAATCTGCACCAATACCTTGAAGTCCATCCTGACTGGCAGCCCTGGACAGTTACCAGCAAACCATGCTGGCAAATATATATACATTGGGGAGACAAGCAAGACCATGAGAGGATGAAGGAGCACATGCAAAAGGGCAGTTAACAGAATGAACAATTATAAGAGCAAATAACTCCTTAGCAGTGCATGTTCAGAAAACCTCTCATGGGAACAGACCTAAATATATAGGCCACCATTAATTATATTGTATTGGTATTTTTAATGTAATCATGCACCCTCCACTAACTTTTTGTGACTATATAGTAAATCAATTTGGCTATTGGCTATTGTTACCATAGGCCTAGGAGCAACCATATAAGTTCGATCTGCAGTTAATTAGTACCTTATAAGTCGTCTCATTCTGAAAGAAGCTTAATAAGAGACAGATATATATAAAACGTAACCCTATACCATGCTTGTATCCAGATATCACTTTGTAGTTCAGACGAAAGCCTATAGCTACGCATGCAGTTTTACGTATATGCCTCCGGCGCGATGAATATAATAAATCCATTTTACCTAATACACCTGCCTATTTTGAAGGAGTTTCGGCGGGTAATCCTCGAAAAGCAGCTTTTTCACCCACGCACGTTATACATTTCACAGTGACCACTAAATGATCAAGGAAAGAACTGATTCAAGTGTTTCTTCGTTTTATGAGTCCACTTAGTGAAGACAAGGAACCTAGAAATTCGCTTACCTTTACTACAGCGGCACATCAGCGACTACCACTCAGAGGTATATAGAGAGAAATAAGCTCACGCGTATACGTAGACTAAATGCCTTCCAGTCCGGTTGAAAGTTACACTGAAAACATTGTACATGGAATTCGAAATGAAGTCCAAGGTCTAGATTTCGAAGAGACTGAAGCTAAATTGGTAGTTTCAGATCAGATGACACAAAACAAAATGATGGAGTCTCGTAGTGATTTGTCGGTAAAAAGATCATATTGTAACGTTTTCTTTGCGGTTTCTGTAATGTTCCTTGCTAACAGTTGTTATCACATACTAGCTGGAAGTCAGACATCTCTTCATGAGGTCCTGGGCTTTGTGGCACTGGGTCTTCAGTGGGCCTCCTGGGTTGTGGCCAACTTTTTGGTTCCCCTAATTGTTGACCTAATTGGCCTAAAACTAACAACCCTCCTCGGCAGTATCTGCTACTTGAGTTTCACACTAGCTAATTTCTATCCTTCCTGGTACACTTTAATGCCATCATCTGTTCTTCTTGGGGTAGGGTTTGGTATTATAATGAATGGTACCCCAGCCTATGTTAATCAGAGCGCTGTGACCATAGCTCAGAACAAGCCTGGTGATGTGGAGGAAAACACTAAGCGGTACATTGCCATTCTTCAGAGTGTTCTCATGTTTTCACTGAGGCTAGGTGCATCACTTGCCAATGGTGTAACTACTGCATTTTTGCTTACAGACCCTGTTTTTCAGAATTCAACAACTCCTGTTAATCAATCTAGATCTGATGTCTGTGATAAACCAATTACTCTGGCTGCACTCTCTCTTGCTACATATTATGCAATTGTTGGTACTAGTTCAATTATAGGTGTGTTTAGCATCATTTTCTCCCTTTTTCTTCCCAATGATCTTAACTGTGAATTCTGGAAATCCAAACAGAAGATTATTAAGGACTTAAAGAAGCGAATCTGTTCTATGTTATGGATGCTGAAACAACCTTCATATTTGTTACCTCTTGCTGGAAGTTTTCTGTCAGGATTAGATATTGGCTTCTTTATAGGGGCTTTTACAAAGGTTATTGAATTTAACTAATTTGTTGCTACGATGCATATATCTTGTATTGATGTTTATCTATATCGACCTTCTCTGAGAATATGAATGTATATACTAGTACATGTATATATTCATATCTTTAAGATGGTATATATATCCCTCAAATTCCATATTGTGGCATCTAAGGATGCAGTCTCCTCCATGCATCAGCAACTTGACAGCTGTAAAACAACTGCGCTTGCATCTTTAGACACTCAAAAAGTTTGGAAGATGTACTATCTCAAAGATGTAGATTTGATGACATATGTATTATAAAGGTTAAAATGCCATTTTCCTAAAGACGGTGATATAGTACGGTATGTACATGTTTTATCCTTTAAATTTTCCAAATTGTTGAGATTTATGTACTTTGTGACTTTCCCATTTCCCCATGCTTAGCATTTTGTGTCAGAGTGTGTCGGAATACCCTACGTTGGTATAGCAGTCATTGTCTGGGCAACATCTGGCTTCTTAGTACTCTTAGCTACCGGAAAGATTACCCTTTACACCACTAGAACTGCAGCTGCTATAATTGTGTCAGCATTTCACATGGCTATTTGCCTCTTTTTGATATTTTGGAACAGACAGCCTAACTTTGTAGCTATTTTCTTGTTATCAGCTGTATTTGGTGTTACAAATTCCTTTTGGGTTATTGCACCAATAAGTAAGTATACATATTATTATATAGAAATTTTATAAGGTATACGTAGCAATTTAATACGTCTACATAAAAATATCCTTTATACCTGTATACCTTATTCCATTAGTATATTGTAGCATCATTGGGAGCAAGGATAAGTTAACTACAGAAGTTTTGATCCTTGTCTGGGCATTCCATTCATTTGGGGGAGCCTGCAATTACTTCATCTCAAGTTCAATATCTATTGAAATTAATCTATGGATACTCACTGTTGTAATCGTAATAGCTCTCATTATGTACATCATCGCTGAGGCCATTTATGGAGAAAAACTATGCCTGACTCATCAAAATGGTGTTTATGAATTAAAAATGTAATGTGATATGACTATATTATTATTATTATTATAATTATTATATAATTATTAGAGTGCCCATGCATACAATGAATGTATAAAAAAGCAAACCAAAAGTGGTTAAGGGGCACAGGGCTATACCTGGACACGTATAAACCATTGCCACTTAAGGCTACCAGGCTGTCTGCCCAGGTACATATAGCCCGGCTGCCTGGGCGCATTAAGCCATTGTCACTTAAGGCTACCAGGCCGCACTTCCCATACAAGCACATACAAGCACCGAGTTCGGAGGTGGTGCATCATATAAGTGATAATAAATGTTTGGTGTGGTGTATGTGGGTGTGGTTGTATACAACAAATAAGGTGAGTGAATATACATGTGAATAATAATTTAAAACGTAATATGTATAAAACAAGGGTGATATGCAGGTGAGGGAGCCATGGGGGTTAATTGCCAGGGTAGGTACGTTTTTTCCACATTGTCAACAGTAACGAACCAAATCTTTTACTTTTACAGGCCTCTCTTAATACAATTAGTAATTACCTATTTCTTTTAACTCCTAAAGCAGACTAGCTCTTACATTTCTGAGACTAGGTTTTCCACACCTAAAGATAAAATGGGCACGGTCTTCCACAGATCTATTAAGTTGCAATTTTGGCATATTCTATCTTCCCTTTCTATCTGTAACCACCTTCACTCCTCAATCCTTAGTCAAGCAGTGCACCTCTCAGTTTGGCTATCAGACTTCTAACCTCTCTATTTCTAATTTCAGTACTATACCTTGATTCCTCACTTATCCATCAGGTCCCTTAGCTTGCTACTACCATTCATACTATTGATATGTGAAACTACTAGTGTACTAAAACTACCTCTCTAAATGAGCTTTCCATTGCAAGCTATAGACTATATAGCTACACATGCAGAGTTTCCAAGTATGCATGTACATATGGTCGATATCCTGTAAACATTTGAATGGTAATACATGTATATAATCACTATAATACAGAAAACCTATATTTATCTAAACATGCACTCTTTCAACCAGGAATTGTGGAAGAATTATAAGCATACAGTTTTTGCTCTAGAGATTTTTGAGTTGAAAGTGTACAGCTCTCTCTAAGTGCTCGATCACTTCTTTTTACAGGAAGGACAATTTGACCCAGAAGCAGGTTCAGGAGGTGGGGGCTGGACAACTATAGTTGTCTGATCACTCTCATGTCCCTGGGATGGTCCAGATAAGGGTTTGACTCTATGGTAGATCTCTGAAGCACAAATACGGATACTATGTGTAAATATTTTTGCAGTATGTGTCTAAGATATACGTACATACACACTACATATACATAAGCAACTGCATCCTCATCCCAAAGCTCTATAGGCTTTCACTTTCCTTTTTTAACCTCATGTATATAGTTAGGTTTCAAAATAATGCAGGAAATTGGCAATTCAGATTATTAATATATCAAATGATTTAAAACATATACGTACAAACTACATCTGTATATAAAATATACAGGTTTGTCTTATGAATCAAATGCAGGCTACTATTGCAACTCTACCTGAAAATAAATCTTAACCTAATCCTCATTCAAACTCTGTAGACCTGTCCCAAATAAAATGGCTACTCAAAGTATTATAATTAATGTGCTACCTTAGCCTCACATTAAAGTTGGTCATAGTTCTAAGAAAATGATGCTCTAAATTATTCAAAGAGACAAGAAAGTGTATGGCAAATGACCACAACCAACCGGTGAGAATGTTCTGAAAGGCAGCTTCTACATTAGTGGAGTCGAGAGCCGATGTTTCAATGAAGGAGAGCGTGTTCTTCTCAGAGAATTGTTTAGCTTCCTCAGTGGGTACAGCCCTCAGATGTCGCAAGTCACACTTGTTGCCTACCAGCATGATCACAATATTGGAGTCTGCATGATCCCTCAGCTCCTTCAACCACCTCTCTACATTCTCATAAGTTAAGTGCTTGGCAATGTCGTAAACTAATAATGCCCCTACAGCACCTCGGTAATACCTAACAGGACAGGAGGGTAAAGATAGCATTATACATAGTCCTTCAATAATATGGAAAATTAACAAAATGGAAGTACCTTAATACGTATAAGTCAGTCCCAGGATCAAGATATTTAGAAGCAAGGTTATATGTTATACAGTAATGACTGCCTAATCAGGCCTTTGCTCATCTAGAATCCTTGATTTTTGATATATTTTCCATGCACACTTCACTTATACATATGTTAGCACACATTTACGTATACATGTACTTGACCTTTGACCTCTCAAGCATATGCATACACAAGGTACTATATAATCACACACATATCTATATATAAAACGTTGTGATGGTGATGCAAGGCTCGAGTACAACCCCCCTTTCAAAAATTGCTGGATCCATCCCTGTTAAGTCACTGTGTACTAATAGTCACTTTAATAATGATAATAATAATAATTATATGCCACAATGTAATGTATAGCACAATAACGCTAATTCATTAACAGCCAGCGCACGAAGGTGTCAGGTGAAATCATTTGTAAACTTGAGTCTTCAACAAGTTACAACATCATGACTATGAACCCATTATTCTTATATTTTCTAACGATTTACTTCAATTTGAGAGGTTCTGTCTTGAAACGTCCATTATATTCAGCGTTTTACTGTATATGACTTATTAGCATCTATAAAATTTAGTGTTTTGTTGTAAATACACTACTACTGCACGTGCAAGCGTAATAATAAACATTTTAGCGATCGTAAATGTTAACGAATGATATCGCATTGCTGATTTTGCTAACATTAATGGCGTGCTAATATTACGGGTTTTACAGTATAGAGCAGTGTATGCAGAATGGATCAGAACTTACGCGCTAGTAATGGCTCTATATCTCTCCTGCCCAGCTGCAGAAAATGAAGTGATGTCAGAATCAAAGTACAATCATACGAGGAAAGTACACTGGTCCAGTACAGTACAGTACAAGTAGACAAAAACAGGCTGTTCAACACAGTAGTGTTAAGCTATTAAAGGTAATTGGGTGAATTTTGAACTTTTTATTGTTCTAATAAAGAAAGATTATATATTACAAGTTTCTAAATTGCTGAAAATATATTCTTCTATCACTGATCTGATAACAGGACAACAAATTAATTGAGATACTAGCTTTATAGCCGTTTGAATGTAATAATTTTCAGATATTTTGCACATTGTTAGGACTTTTGAACACAATGTACCAAGTTCTGTACCAACATGCATATACATACGTATGCATGTAAGCTTTTACAAGAGTCCAAATTTACCAAATTTCTAGGTTGCTTAAGTAAATAATTGAAGAACAGGGCAATTTACAATACATTAGGATCAAATCGTAAAAATACTTTTGTTTCTATATGTACGTACGTATGTATATGTAAAATACTTTTGTTTCTATATGTACGTATATGTAAAATACTTTTGTTTCTATATGTAAAATACTTTTGTTTCTATATGTAAAATACTTTTGTTTCTATATGTATGTACGTACTTAATACCTGTGGTATAGCAGAACAGGATTGGACTATAATCTGAATGCATAGGTCAGAAACATACTACAACAGCATAAGGAATGATCCAAATTTCACACTTTTTATATTAGTGGTGTATGGACTACATGTCCAAAAAGATACCAAATTCAATAATAAAAACAGCCATCAATACTTCCTGTCATGGCTATGATTATCATTATCACCCTATGAATAAATTATGGTGAATTCCATCACCATAAAATGGCTGCTAACTGGTTAGTATTTAATTACCAATTTAATCACTTACACCTAAATTAGAGGACACTATTCTGGTAGTCACTTTCTCTGATTATTGTTCTGAGGCCATAACATGCAAATTGATACTGGAGCATTTTCAAAACTGACCTGTATCCCAAATCTGAGCCTTGATAACTTTACCATCAACCTCAATGCTTCTTGTTGCAAATTCAACTCCAATAGTTGATTTTGATTCCAAATTGAACTCATTACGAGTAAATCGAGACAGGAGGTTAGACTTTCCCACTCCCGAGTCTCCGATAAGTACAACTATAAATGGATTTAAGAACAATTTGAAAGTTTCATCATTGGACAATCCTGAAATGGTCAATGTTTCACCATAAAAATGAATTTATCAACATTGCCTCAATATGTACAGGTATGCATGTATCTGCTATGTCAGTTTACTTGGGGATTAATCACCTAAAATAATGCAAGAATAATGTGAGAATAATTATTGGGCAGTTTTGTTTGGGATAAAAGGAAAAACAGTCATGCTACTAATTCTGCAAAGGACTCCAACTTCTCTAAAATGTGGTCATACAAAAATGGCAGTTCCAATTCTTTGACTAGTGTTCAAGGGGCTGTACTAGTAACAATTCTTTTCATACTGTCAATGTACAAAGATCAATGTGCATGGGAATAATATTTGAGAACATTTTGCGCTGTAACTGAGAATTGCTAACAAATCTAATTCAGACAATATACATACATATATCTAGTACATGTATACGGTATAAGAAAAGGTTGAGCATTAGCAATACATGTAATAGAATGTTTCAACACGGAGGTCTTCATTAGGCATTTAATTTACCATTATTAACACAACATATAATCCTTATCACTTCATACATGTAAGGTATTAAGATTGATTTTTTGATAAATTGAATAGTTATTGTTGAGGGATAACCAGGGGTCAGAATTATTGCATAAAGATGCCATAGTTCTGTTAGTACCATCAACACTATCCCTATATGCAGCAGAACGTGTTTCACTAAAGAATGAGGTATATGTATTCTTAAGATATATACGTAGATAATCCTACAGCTAAAGCAAAGTTAAGAGAAAACAATTGAAAATGTTTCAAAGATAGTGAAACAATCTGTTAATGTAAAATATACATATAGAGGCTTCAATATATGTATAGAGGATGAGTCATTCAGAGATCATGAGATTAACAGTTATTGCTTGAAGTCACAATCATTGTTGTGAAATCACTCCAGCAATAAAACCCCATCATAGATTAGTACAGTGTGTTGAGCACCCAATAATTGGTCAATGATGTCTCATACATATAAGAGCAAGCATGGCATGAAAGGCACTGTTTATGGATTATAAAGACTTAAAATTTAGGCTAGAGGCAAATGATTCCATTAAAGCACACTAGAGGTGAATGTTAGCAGTTTAAATTGAATCATCAGCTTCTTACACAATTAGCACACTCTGTCAGGGATGCCTCCATGGTCTGAAATAGGAAGTCAGCTAACACAGACACATGTTCGGGTAAACATCACAATGACAAGATTTCTCAAATGTGGCTCACACATTAAACTTCATGTCATCTAAAACTGCCTTTAAACTAGCCCAGATTAGGTGCAAAACCACAGGTACAGGACCTGGAGGTCTGGACCAGTTCTTGTGGCTATTTCCAAGGCTCCTGCTTGTGTAAAATAAGCAACAATCAATTTAATAAAGAAAAGGATCTTTCCATTGCTTTTACACAAACATTTGCAAATAGGCCAAGTCAGGCAAGTCCACTGGCAGTTGCCCCAGTCCCTGCTCATGTGACCCATTTTTAACCAACTGGGTTAATGACATCATCGCCGTGCCGCCCCACTTAAGGTTACCTAGGTAGACTTGTGAAAATGGGGTATAGGAGCCTTAGCTATTAGAACCATGGCAGTAGTTAGATCCTGGAAGGGCACTTGATAACAGCATAGATAAACGATTATAACATGTGATTATGTACGCCTAATATCCATGAAAACAGCAATCACAAACACTATACACACACACCTCATAGAATGCATACAGAGGTACAGAGAGGTGAGAGGCATTTGACCCAGTGGAGAAGAAGATGAAAGAAGGGAAAAGAAGGAAAAAAAGACTCCTGTATCTTCATCTAAAGCTCTTCTCAGGTTTAGTTCCCCTATAGGCTCTTTTACAGAATAGGCATAGCATGTAGGAAAATGGTATCTTAGATTTTTCATTTAGTGGACACTACGCTGGTCTAATCGAAATCATATTTGTCCATTAAAAAACTAATTTCTTTAGAAACCAAAAGAAATAACCAGACGCAAAGTGTAATTGTATACCTTCAAATGTTACCAACTTTACGCCCATACTGGGAGGAAGGAAAATTTAGATTCTTCTTTCAAATGGTCCCTAATTTCAACGGTTAAAAGAACTCACCCTTAAAGAGGTAATCATACTCGTCTTCTTTCCCCGACATGTCTTCTTGGTCGCCCTCAAAGATAAAAATAAGAGATGGACGGTAAAATGGCGGATATTCATTTTTAAGAAACCTTCACAAATAAGCTAAACTACATTAGCATTAAATATACACAAAGAACATAAAACAGTGTACAAAATAGCATTTACGGAAAATGGTCTTACTATCTACGAGTCCTTCTGTGGACGTGCCAAATTGCGTAAAAAAGAAAGATGACGGCGTTAGCAAAGTGGGTGGGTAATTAGTAAGACATCCCTTGAGCACGTGACATGCCATATTTGGATTAAGCGAAGTCGTCAGGTCTATATCATGTATTCCGCTTTAGTAAGCGTTGCTAGCGTGTGTGATCTCCTAAAGTGCGACGGTAGTACAACAAGCGTTAAAGATACTTGCTACTTCTTTCACTACAAGTGTGACGGTGTCGATGACGTAGCATGGGGATGCGGCTACAGAACTCTACAGACACTTTGTTCTTCAATCAAATCTTCGAGATCACTCCATAGCCAGGTACCGACAGAGGTGCCAACCATTCAGGACATTCAACAGACCTTGGTCCGCGTAGGAGACAAGTGTCCCTCATTCATCGGATCCAAGGAATGGATAGGAACGTTTGAAGCCTCAATAGTCATAGACGAATGGTACAACGTGCCCTGCAGGCTGGTCCATCATCCTGCTGGGCAGCCTGTATCACGTGAGGTCCTGCAAACGTTGAACCAGCACTTTCAAAAGCACGGTTCTCCTGTGATGATCGGAGGAGACGTGGATGGAGCCTCAAAGACGTTAGTAGGGTTAGCCTTCAGAGCAGATTCTCCTGAAGAGTCGCTCTTCCTGATTGCAGATCCACATTACTGCGGTCCTGATACAGTTGATGATATTTTAAAGGACGAAGGAATAAAGTGGTTCACTATGAATGAAATTTTTAACACATCTTCATTTTACAACTTTTGTTTACCATTGACCTAATATTTTGCAACATTTGTTGTTGAACTGTTTGTGTCATGTCTATAGAAAATCTCACCTGATCATGTGGTATTTTATTAAATATGAAAGCAAATGCATGAGTACATCTTATGTTTTATCTGTTTGCACTGTATCCCTACAGTAGGCTTTCTGAAAGTAACAAATTGAAATTTTCTCTCTATTTGTATGTTCCTTAGTATGTATTAACCATGTTGATCACCATTTTGGAATATTCATGCTCACTTGATAGCTGAAGCAGTCCTTTGTACCTGTATCGATGAATCTCATGTGGTTAGGTGGAGGATGGAGTATCATAATGTATATGTAAGCTAAAGTAAACCCAGTATTTAATGTATGTGTAAATGTAGAATAGAAATTATAATAATAGAATAAAAATAGTTAGGTGTTCCGGGTGCTTCCGCATGCAAGTTATTAAGTGAGACTGCCATCATCTGTACATGAGTTTTGAAGCTGTAATTTACCTACCTACATTTAATTAGTCTATAGTATGAAGCAAATTAAGGAACACTAAATTAAATAAATTCACTAGTATTCTTGCTAACTTTTGGATAATTTCCTGTTTCGAGGTAACAGTAAATACTCTGAATTGGCCTTCTGGATCTTTTACTGCTTCTTCCTCGTTAGTAGCCATTCAGCTTTCAAGTGAAATAAGTCGTTTTTAAACGAATACTAGACACTGCGTATACGTACGTAGCTTAATCAATGAAGCGATTGATTGCGTACTTTCATTCGAAGGCCTATAGCGCTGTGCGCATACCGGCTGATCTGCTCTAACAAGGGGGACTATTTTCCCTAAAATGCTTCCCCCCGTATTCCTAAGAAATTACCCCCCGCACCCTATTCACGGGGGGCTCACAACGTCATCAATATCACACGCATGAAAACGCCCTATTGGTATCAGCTGCGCACACCCACACATCCATATTTGAGAGAGGCGTTGAGTGAGAAGACTTCCGCGAGAAACCTGCCCCTTCAGATCTAGAAACGTAAAGAGCGAGAAGAATCATGTTAAAAATAGTTGCTCTTCTCTTATTACTCGAATTCAGCACTGCTGGTAAGTCGGTCAAGTACAATCGGTTTGGTGATCAATGGAATTAGATACAAAACTCGGTAGATCTTTGATTCTGTACCTCAGAATGAAGGCATTGTTGAAGGATATAAGTTACTTATGCTAGTAGTCTGTAATACTATTGTGATAAATAAGGATGGACAGAAGCAACTGCTGCCGTTTATCTTGTTCCCAGCAGCTGTCTACTCCTCCGCCCAGTGGTTGCTTTTATTCTGAGGCGTTCATGTGATAATGTAAATCATCCTGTCGAATTATCCTCTCTGGGACTATAAACGACGATAATTACTAACGTCAGTTAGGCCAGTCATTAAGGTGTGACCAAAATTTATGGAGTTACGGGAAGTGTATTTAATCATAGCCTTACGGGGTTACAGACTTAATGGCAACATGGAAGAGATCTGGTTCTTGTTAACTATAAGCATTTATTTAGTGACTGATTTTCTTTATTCTAATCATTTTGGATTGAAGTGAAAACCGTATATACGTACAATCACTGCCTACATAACCAGTAGGCGATATAGTTACACCATGTCCTTTTCTGTTAAATATGGAATGTACGTATGTCTTTTGTATGGGTTTATGTACATGTAGGCTAACTTTTAAATGGCAAGTGTTTGAAGGTTGGACAGTGAACATTATTAAGGAACGATTCACCTAGGCGCTTAGGAACTGTTACTATGTACTCCTAAGGATTCAGCATTTGAAGTGAATGTGCTAAGCAGTTACTAAATGTAGAAAGCTATTGACAGTTTAATTGAAATTCTTTGAATTTAAAGCCTAAATTTCTTTGTTAAAGTAAGCTCTCCTGAGGAAAGGTCTATAGAAAGTTCAAGTACTGACTTGGGTACATAATCCTTTTCCTATAGGAACTTGTTAAGCTGTGTTCCTATTCACATCAGTACATTGTAAGCAGAGTGAATGACTTCAGGCCTGTAGCTCAAGTTGTTGGCTTCAGCCTCGGTCTTAGTGTTTGTTACCTCAAACCACAAGATTCTAAATGTAATGCATTATTCATTCCAGTGCTAAATGAGCAGAGAGAGTGTGTGTTTGTTTACAAAGTGTTTTCAGATTTCTGAGTAATAAAGTATAATGAAACCTTTATAAAAATGAATTCACTTGAACCAGATGATATATTCAGTTTACAGTTTATAAGTACACACTACTTCCTGATTGCTGTGTATTCTGTTTAGTTTTTACTGGTCTCCAATTCATTTAAGGCTCTCTCTATTTACTAGTATGTGTATTCAGTCACTGATTGGTTGGTTGAGGTAGATGTATGTATGGCCAGATTATGCAGAATCCATTTTATTGCTATAGTAACAGCATATCACAGTATACATTGTGACACTTGTACAAAGCTGTGCTATGTTATATGGTGTTGTGATATTCATGATTATATTGTTCCTAACCTGATAACCATGTTGTCATGGATACTAACTGCTGTTGCATGTTCTTCTATTCACTGTGTAGCAGTGTTGTTGTATTGAAGACATATATGCATGTATCCCTGGTATAAGTGCATAACTAATAAGTACATATGTACCACATCTTCATGATGGAAGAAGTTCCTGATTGAACTACTTCCCTTTAGATTGCTAAGGTTTCGTGTCTTTGGTATTTATGATGTAATTGTAATTCCTTTGGGTATAACCCTATAGTTATACCCTATAGAGCTCTGCATATACCTACCTACCTATGGGTATAACCCTATAGTTATACCCTATAGAGCTCTGCATATACCTACCTACCTATGGGTATAACCCTATAGTTATACCCTATAGAGCTCTGCATATACCTACCTATGTATGTTTGAGGTGCAATTCTTCTTTCTTTCAGTGCCATAAATCAATTTCTGTACTTCTACTATAGATATACCACTGACCCTTGGAGTCATTTTGTGGTCCTCTTAAAGTCTTTTGTGTGCCCATTGCTGTAGTTCGTAAAAAAAAAACTGTTATGTAGCCTATATACGTATACGTATCTGGTATGAAGGAGATCTCCCTTGATTATATGTATGTATGTATGAAAAATCTAAGATACCATTTTCCTACATGCTATATGCCTATTCTGTAAAAAGAGCCTATAGGGGAACTAAACCTAAAGAGAGCTTTAGATGAAGATACAGGAGTCTTTTCTTCCTTCTTTTCCCTTCTTTCATCTTCTTCTCCACTGGGTCAGACAGCCGTTTCTGGGAATTCCACCCTTCATCAGTGATCCTGGGAGTCTTTGTCTTTTTCTTTATCTTGATCTTCTGTGAATCCTTGGCTCTCTATGCTAAATCTAGGGTATGTATACATAATGTTTACATTATAGAGTAGGTTTCACTATTATAAATGTTTCCCTTGTTTTGATTTTATTTTCATTTTTAGAAAAACGTCCCCTTAGCAAGTTTGTCACACATTTTGAGGAGCTCAACTATAACCATCATGATTTGATGGAGCAGCACAGGAGAGTATCCAGAAGTATTGCCGGAAAGAGAAACCTAGAGCTGAAATTTGAAGCCTTTGGAAAGTGAGCAAGATGGTGTGACCTGAGAGGAAATACTTGCATTTTCATGGCAGACATGACTGAGGCCCAGTGGCAGAGCACTAATGTCTTAACCTGCTGTCCTGGGGCTTTGATAGTCAGCAATTGTTTATTCACAGTTTTGCCTCTAATATGATTAAACAGTTGTGGTTTGGTTATCATTAAGATTATGTATTATATAGGTAATACAGTACCTATGTACATGTATAAAATAGAATACCTACATACATACTCAGTATACAGTCACTACACACATGTTTACATGTTAACAGTTTGTACTGTTAAATTATAACTGAAGCCGTTGGAATGTATGTACCACTGTACAGTGTCCGATATGTTCTGTCATTATGTGAATATACACAGTTCTGAACACATACTTAGTTATTGTGGTGACTGGGGACTATTTTGAAGTTAGTGTCCTGCATGGCATGGTGAATCTATTGGATTTTAATGTAATTAGATGACTTCCTTCAAAGAAGGTGTTGAATGTTCATGTGATTCATTTAAAAGCAATGATGCTATTTTTAGTAACAAATTCTCATTCCAGCCCCTCCTTCTGGTTGAAGCACTCTAAATATGTCATACACATGTCCCACATGTTTCCATCTCTGAATTCACATGTTGTTCCATCTCTTGTGACTTGGTCATGTAAGGTATGTACTTATTGCTGACAAAAGAGCTGTCTTTTGTCCACTCATTGAGTTTCAAAACAATGTGACAGGACAATACAAAACTTACAATCTTAACCTATTTGGTATTGCCTTACCTACATACGTGTTGTACATACATGTGAGGAGCTTTCTTATTTCCAGCATCTGTACATATGGTACAATGTACATGTATATATTTTGCCATTCGATAATTTTGAGAAATAATTGTCAACTTATGAGCCTGCTAATTGTGTGGTGAGAGAACCCGCTAAACAACTAAAGTGAAATCTGCCAAATACCACAACACATTCTTTCCCAAGTTCAATATTTTAACCACTACCTAATGAGGTATGGCTGTCACCAGTTACATATTCTCTTCTGTAGGAACTTCCAATTTCACTTATACCCCAATACCAGGATCTATTCTGATGACTTCAAAATATCTGTCAATGGCCGTTCTGTGAGATCAGTAGACCAAACTAATTACCATGGTTACGCTGTGGGTGAGTCATGTGTTGGGGTATTTCCCCTTCCTCTGTCTATGTGTATACCTGTACTAAAGAATACCAAATCACACTAGCACGTACGTATATAGTTAAGTTGTTCTCTAGTCCACCATCCCTCCCTAGTCCACCATCCCTCTCTAGTCCACCATCCCTCCCTAGTCCACCATCCCTCCCTAGTCCACCATCCCTCTCTAGTCCACCATCCCTCCCTAGTCCACCATCCCTCCCTAGTCCACCATAGTCCAGCATCCCTCCCTAGTTCACCAATCCTATAATTTAAGAGCTTTCTTTACTTGAGTTCCAGTCATTCAAAGTGACATTGACAACCTTTAGTACAGTTTTCTAATGTGTGTGTACGTATTATTTGGGTGGATGTACATACGATGTACGTACGATGCATGCATGTACGTATGTAATGTCTTGGTTTAGGGGACTCTTCAATCAGGGTGCATGGAGATGTGTCTCGTGGGTTCTTCACTGGAAGTATAAGGACATCTAATGAACATTTTCACATTGAGCCAGCATCTTTGTACTTTGATGAAGAGAAGCCATTTCATTCGGTCATGTATCGAAGCAGTGACATAGATTATTCGCAGATCAAAGGGAGCATGTGTGGTCTGAATGACAAGGCCACCTTTGAGAATCTGCAAGCTCAGCAACTAAAACTGACTGAGCCAGAGACTGTTCACAATGGACGCACTAAGAGACAAGACAGAACACGAACAGTCTGCAAACTATCCTTGATTGGAGATCAAAGGTTTTATGAACTGATTACCAGTAATTCATTTACTCAAGAGCAACGTGTAACTCAAGCAAAGGCCTATCTCACCAATTTGGTTAATGCAGTAAATGTAATCTATGAAAGCACAAACTTTGTAGATACACCAGCTGCTGATGGAATTCGCTTTGTGATTGGTGCAGTAGAAATTACCACTACAGATCCAGCTAATTTTCAGGATCCATTCATAGAAGTTCAATCCTATTTGGATCGTCATTCAAATGAAAGGGATCACAGTGATTACTGCCTGGCCTATAGGTAAGCATTTACGTACCTACACATGTGAGATAATACATATGTATGTACTGTTTATAAAGGTGTACTCCCAAAGTACGTACTAACCAAGCTCTACTATTCTACAATTACTGCAGATTCACTGCTCGAGATTTTGACCGAGGCGTTCTTGGTTTAGCTTATGTTGCTCGGATTGGTGCTACTGGTGGTGTGTGTGCTAGCAGGCTGAATACTGGAATAGTCACTCTGGTAAACTTTGGTTCTTTAGTAGCACAAAGGATTGTGGAACTTACCTTTGCTCATGAGCTAGGACACAATTTTGGTTCTGAGGTGAGTTGAAAGATCTAGGTTAGTTGAAAACACTTGCATGCAGTACCATTTGTATGTATATAAAAGCATTTGCAGTGAAATAGGTCAGGCTTGTTTGCTTTTAATGTTTCATATGTACATTTCTTGTTTGTAATCCTTACTTAGACCGCTATCAATCTCCTCCTCTTTTCACACTATTTCATATAACAATGTATACTAATTACTAATACAGCACTGATTATATCCTGTAAAGCATTTTCTGTGGCTATTATGTAGCTGGCATAAACTGCCTAAGAAGGCTTTATAACAAACTAATTTATTTACGTAGTTAATTATTGGTTATTTGTCACATATACATACATACATACATACATACATACATACATACATACATACATACATACATACATACATACATACATACATACATACATACATACATACATACATACATACATACATACATACATACATACGTACACAAAATAAGCAAACATACACTAAGCCTGTACGAAGGCTATGTGATAGAAATATGTATACACTCCGTTGCTGAGGCAACCAAGGCAAATTACATTCGTATAACTATAATAAGAGGCACTTTGGCCTCTTATTATAGTTATACAATGTGATATATCCCTCTGATAACTCAGTAAATGTCTAAAAGCCTGGGGGCAGGTTTTAAAACTATTACATGTATGTACGTATGTACATACATGTACCTACGTTCTTTACAAGTCTTATCTTGTCTTTTCTGTGTGTGTTTAGCATGATCCAATGCAGACTGGTGGTCCATGTTCGCCAGGTGACAGCACAGGTGGCAACTACATTATGTTCCCCAGCGCCAGCCGGGGGAATCTTGGCAACAATGATGACTTCTCAACATGTAGCATTAATTATATTCGCCTTCTGATCGACAGAAGTCAGGGACCAGTAAACCAAGGTGGATGCTTTATTGGTAAGTATTCCGAGCACTTGTGTGTTATATGTATAATATAGCAAGAGTACATACGTAAGAGATAGGAATGTGGAAAAGAGTATGAATATTAATATCGTTATGTACTCTTGCTTAAAGAAATTCTTACAGACATCTTAAATTGTGACTATATTTTTTACTTTACTTGATTTCCAATAATTTTTATCAGCAATGTTCTCATATTATGATATTGACAACCTTTGTAGTATAAATTTTTCAGTTTAATTTTTGGCTTTCGTAGCTACGTACGTATTTCTAACTAAATTAACTATGTACTAAATTAAAGTTATTTCTGAATTTTTCTTAATAATTAGTATAGCTAAAGATTACTGACGAAATGTTAAATCTTTATATTATATTACGTACTTATCTAATAATTAAGTCACACTTTGAGATGAAACGTATACATACATACATACATACATACATACATACGTAGGTACAGATAACATCTACTTATCCATATTAACTGGTTGGTGTCGACTTCACTTTAATATGTTCACTTCCATGCTGTGGTGTGTTAGCAATGCTTATTATTAGTGAGTATGTTCACTTATCTCTTATGTATGTACATACGTAATTAGAGGACCCTGGTACTTGTGGTAACGGTGCTTATGAGCCCGGACTGGAAGAGTGTGACTGTGGATTTGATTTTGACCAAGCGGGGGTGTGCGAAAATGATAAATGCTGTAATGGAATGACTTGTAACCTCACAGCCAACTCTACATGCAGGTAATCATGAACATACACTTTACTTACATATAAGCAATAGATACCTCTTTTCATAGTTTTATGCATGAACTTTGAGGAGAAGTGCTTTTAAAATTTTCGATGCTTATATGTGCATAAATATTTAATTATGGTTTGATTAAGACTTTGGTTATTAATGTGTTTGTTTTACATTCTTTGCATTTACTTATTGTGCAATTTTAATTAGGGATTTTACCCTTTTAGTCCTTCACAGGGAGAATGTTGTACAACTGAGTGTTCATTTGAAAGTACGAGCTTTGTGTGTCGAAGTGGAACAGACTGTATTGAAGATACATTGTGTGAATATCCTAAAATTTCAATTAGATCTATTTCACCAATCCATCAATCCATCCTTCCATCCTCCCATCCATCCGTCCACCCACCCACCCATCCATCCATCCATCCATCCATTCAATAATCTATCCATTCCATCCATCCATCTATTCATCTATCCATTAAATCATCCATCCATCCATCCATCCATCCATTCATTCGATCATCCATCCATCCATTCAATCATTCATCTACATGTTTATCATGCATTTTGTAACAAAATTAAGCAAGTAGATATCCTTAACTATTATCACTGGTATGAGTGCTGCCTGCCCCATGTTCACCCTGAAGCCAGAGGTTAATGGTACCATCTCATGCAACAATAACACTGGGACCTGTGACAACACAACTGGAGTAAGCCTTCTTGATTCTAATGGAGTGCATGTGCATTCATTTACATATGTATGTACGTATGTATGTATGTATGTATGTACTATCAACTTATTCTGATAGGGAAAATCACAGCGCGCTATGTAATTACTGAATGAAGATTACTTATATCCTTGTACGTAGTTAGCATAATAACAGTAGAAACATGAGGGAGCATTGCTGTGACAATTGTAGCTCAGTGGCAGAGCACTAGTGGTCATAGCCAGCTGTCCTGGGTTCAATTGCTTCTTTCGTGTTTTTTCCTCTTCATTGTTTTATAATTTATAGTTACTTGTGGTTTGATTATTCGTTTGGGATATACAGTACCTGTGTACGTAGGATTATGACCTGACTAATCAGTTTACCAAAATAAGAGCTTCATTTCCACTTACTAAGTCTCTTTAGTAACCTTTGCCCTTTGCCCTTTGCTGGTAGTCTGTGGTCAGTTTATGTGTATACGTGCTTATTAGAGGTCTGTTTACATCTGTTTACATCTGTTCCACAGATTTGTACAGGATCCATTTGTCCATTATTGGGTATGCAGGACTGTCTCTGTACGGGACTAGAGACGGCCTGCCATGTGTGCTGTAAGAATGGTGAAGCGGGTGAATGTATGACAACAGAGGCAATTCTCATGGCCAATCCCAACCCAAACGTGACACCACGACAACAACAACCTGGAGGATTCTGTCTTGCTTCTGGGGGAAATGTTGGATTCTGTGATTTTCTTGGTCGGTGTAGGCTTCAAGATGCTGATGGTGCTCTAAACCGCTTGCAGGAGCTCTTTAATTCTGCCGCATTTCAAAGTGTTATAAACTTCATTATTAACATGTGGTGGGTGCTCATCATTGTCGTGGTGGTTGTCCTTGTCATTCTCTTTGTCATCGTCATCATCTGTCATTTCACGCTGCCCAAACCAAAGCACATGAAACAGAGACAGGAGTACCGCAACACTCTCCGCAGAGGTGGGGGAAACAGACAAGGCGGTGGTAACCCAGGTGAATACTATGCCATGGACAAGAGGGCATAGATGTAACAGTTTTAGTTGATAACAGTAGACCACAAGTGTCTTCTGTATAGTATAACACAAAATCTATGTACATATACCCTCTGTATGTTTAAGTATGTATACATACATGTACGTACGTACATACGTATGTAGAAATTATGAATAATCTAAAACACTATTTTCAGACATGGCTGAGATCACCATGAAAACACTCTGTATGAGTAATGAGCATCTTTTGATTTGCTGAGTATCTAAACACACATTTTTTATTTTTTTGGTCAACCATCCATCTAAAAGATACGTACACACGTTCTACACAGTTAGGAGGAATCCTTATTTTATTATTAATATGATTTTATGAGGAAAAATATGTATTTTCCTAAATTACTTTTGACGGCCCTCATCCAAAACTCTTTTACAAATGATATATATAGTATAATTAAAGGATCATAATTAAGTGTAGAAATGCATGGACATATGTATATACGTATATCCTCTATACAGCTGTAGGTAAAAATAAAAGTTGAATTTGGCATTTGACAAACATACGTATACAATATATGTATATCAAAAGAATTTTGCATCACATGTCCTTTAATGCTTGTAAATATATATTACAAAATACATCAAAATATTAATGTGTTATACAGTACTATATAGTATATATTAAATGGCAAAATTAAATAAAAATATAAACAAGCTTCAATGACTATGTATATATATATAGCTATATAGGGTGACATGTATAGTATTATATATTTCAATATCAACATAGTCATGACTGGGGGAGTAGAGAATACCCTCTTTGCACTGCCAGTTTACAGTACCGGAACACAAGCTTCTGAGCCTCCTCGATTATGTCCTTGACCGCCATCTTGTGTGCCAAACTAAGATAGAGACAATACAGGACATGGTCTTATAAATGAATGTTTTCTTCTTGAAAAGAAAAAGTAATTTTACAGAGCGCTTTGATTACCGTATAGCGGGAAAATTTGGCGGGCAATATATTTGGCCGTTACGTTGGAAATCGATAGCTGCATTTGCAAATTTGGCGAAGAATTAAATTTGGCGAGCTTCAAACTACTCGCCAAATAGCCAAATTTAAGTCCTCGCCAAATTTTCCCGCTATGCGGTATATAAAAGGTCCTCTATTTGTACATCCATGCAACACACTGCTACCAGCTTACCCGTTTATATAGCCTATGATTTCAATTACTCCATCCTTTTGAAGCAGCTCCTTTTCATACTTTTTAAGCACCGCTACACACATAAATATCTCAAATGTGTACTCATGATTAAGAGACATTGATTCCACTTCAAGTTCTCCACCTGAAATGAAGGTAAACCAACAAGTTAAGGAACTTATATTTTCATAAATATCTTTCTTTATTCATGAAATGTTATCCTTACTACAGAAATGGCAATAAAGCTAAGTAGTTTCTACATACTGTGAGCATGACTATGTTAGCAAGACGGAATGTTTGTGAAATTAGCATATTTTGCAAATGACATCACATTTGCAAAAAACTTTGATCCTATGTCTACATATACTATACATACGTACATATACTATACCTACATATACTATACATTCATACATATACTATACCTACATATACTATACATACGTGCATATACTATACCGTATATCAAAGCTATCAATATACAGTACTTTTGGGTCGGTTGTCCTGACTGTAGACATTGCAATCAGTAATTGGTTAGCAACTCGCGACTACCATTTGAACAAACTTTCCCACTAGAATGATGTCACCATGCAGTGATAACCTTTTTACCGATTACCGATTGCAACATCCAGTCTGGACCCCAGATCCAGTCCAAAAAGTATTGTATACATATCACTTGTTCATACGGTGTTAAAATTAACAATATTTTCATGTACGTATTAGGATTTCCTGTATGAACATTGTCCTTGTGTAGTAAAAGTAAGGCAAGCATGCCAACTGAGTCATACCTTCTGATAGAAACTCCACAGCGATTGCTTTGTGGTGTGCCTTCATAGCTACATCTGAACTCAATTCAAGGTACTCGCTGGAGAGTATTTCAAATATTCTAACTCCATCTTCCATGCTAAATTCACGTTTGAAATTTAAAAGCAGCCACCTAAATGTGCCAATTACATTAGCATTTCAACAGAATACACAAACAAGTTTTTATATTTCCAAAAATACTCACAAAGCCACAATAGTACTTCAAAATACAAAAAACATGATACTGTAGATGTAAAATTACATACAGTACATTAGCTACAGTACATTTACCACTAGTCCATAATCTAAAGCATTGGGTTGGAACACAATTGCTTGCAGAAATAAAAGTACGTATCTGCCAATGCCAACTTTAGACATGGAAATATCTTGTCTCTTCTCCTAGTATGTACTTACCTGTGGCAGAAAAGGAAATCTGAACAAGGTCCATCTGCAAAGAACTTGAACAATTTCAAATCAACTTCCCTCAAAAGACTAGAAACCAGTTCTACGATATGTCAAAAAGAGCAGTGGCACACTTTATCATAGGACATCACATACTACGTTATACTGTAATTGCAGTATACATTTTTATATTCTCATGCTACCACTTTTGTACTCAATACATAAGACATATGTATGTATATACAGTATATACAGTACACACAGTATATACCTAATGAAAAGATAGGGAGCATTTGTTGCAATAATGCTGGTCAAGAAAATTATTGAGCAGTAACAGTAATTCTTGAAATAGAAACATTTTGACTCTTAGGCATCTATAAATAAGGTCCCCTTTAAGTGTTCAAGTTATTTAGATGGTACATCGTTTGACTTTAAAGTAATGCTGAAATAGACACTAGGATTAATGAAACACCAGAAGAAGGAAGATGGCATTTTAGAGAGGTTTACTGCGGCTAATTACACTAGTACTGTTGACCAGTGTAGAATGACTGACCTATTTTGTGAATCATGCCTTCTTCAGAAAAATCCTTTTCTCTCTTTTGTACGAAAAGTCCAAACATCCAGTAACAGTCAACTTCAGAGTCCAACACAACTAGAAATCTTGCTAAAATGTCATTGTATCCTTGGAGATAGCCTACAGCTACATACACACAACAATTATAAGTACAGATACAAAGTGAGATACAAATATGTACACATTGCTAATAATACAACATCCGTAATACAAACCAAAATCATTGTACAAGCTATGTAACATCACACATGTGTATCACACAATTTGATGCCTTTATATGTGTAATTACACACACCATGCTACATCTACTTTATAGTGAAAGACCTATAGGGAACTAAACCTAGTGAGAGCTATGGGTGAGGATACAAGAGTCTTCTACTTCTCCTCTTTTTCTGCACTGGGCCAGACAGCTGTTTCTGGGAATTCCACCCTACATCAGTGACTCATGTCTTCTTGATCTTTTGTGAGTCCTTGGCTCTCTGTGCTACTGTAAATCTACGGGTCATGCGTATATACACAATTTAAATGACTTTTAGTGAAAATACATTGGCTTCAAACAATAAATACACAACAATTGACAGTTGTTGTTTGTTAATGTTACGAACACAACTGTATACTGTATCTATAATATACCTACCAGGGTTAAACACAACTGTATACTGTATCCATAATGTACCTACCAGGGTTAAACACAACTGTATACTGTATCTATAATGTACCTACCAGGGTTAAACATAGCGTACACCAGTAAGATGTGGTGAACTTTTCTTAAATTCTCATTCTTTCTACAACCACAGAAGAAATCATACATACCTATATGTACATATACACATACATATGTACTAGCAGGATTGCTTGTTATAAAGAGATACAAACACATGGCATCTCTCAGTATTTAGAGATGGGTGGATTTGAGATTCAACTGTCCTCATGGTAGTGGCATATTTACACATGAAACACATCTCTTCCCAAGTGATGCCCCATAATCTGTGAAAATTAGTTGACATTGAGTTCAGAAAAATGGAGAATTTGGTAACCAACAAATAAAATGCCCAAACGTTACTGAATACATGTTTGTACATATAAACAGTACATCTACACATACAGATATGAACACACATATTGGTACGTACATAGATACATACATATATTGGCTGGTAGTACCCTCTTTATCAAGCACTCACTTGAAGTACGGATGATACCTATCTGTTCTGACAACATCCTTTAAGATGACTCTCTTAGCTGGTAGGTACTTTTCAAGTGACACATCTTGCTGAGTTGCATACAACTGCACATAAGAACAGAGCATAGGAACTGTGTACGATCAGCAGATCTGCTGTTGAGAAGTTACTCCTGAAATTTAGCACGTTACAAGAATGTGAACGACTAACCAACCTTGGCTGTAATATCAAGCATTTTAACGAGAGCTTCATCATCTGGTGAGTTATCAGGTTCTAAAGAATCATAAGGGGCTTTCCCTTGTTCATCAATGACATCATCATATTTTTCCCCATCCTCCTCCTCCAGATAGAACAGGTGGTGTGATGGTATATAGTCACTCACTACAGTGGCATCCAAGATCCTCCACCTGTTCTTGAGAGCAAAGTACCTGGCTCTGTTCTCTATGGCCATGGCATGTCTCTCTCTGTAGCAAGAGAAATACACTGAGTCCAGTGAAAGGAGGAGTAGGGAGAGGGAAGGATAAAAGAGGAGGGGAGGAGGGAGAGGGAAGGATAAAAGAGGAGGGGAGGAGGGAGAGGGAAGGACAAAAGAGGAGGGGAGGAGGGAGAGGAGTAGAGAGAGGGAAGGACAAAAGAGGAGGGGAGGAGGGAGAGGAGTAGAGAGAGGGAAGGACAAAAGAGGAGGGGAGGAGGGAGAGGGAAGGACAAAAGAGGAGAGGAGGAGGGAGAGGGAAGGATAAAAGAGGAGGGGAGGAGGGAGAGGGAAGGACAAAAGAGGAGGGAAGGACAAAAGAGGAGGGGAGGAGGGTGAGGGAAGGACAAAAGAGGAGGGAAGGAGGGAGAGGAGTAGAGAGAGGGAAGGACAAAAGAGGAGGGGAGGAGGGAGAGGGAAGGACAAAAGAGGAGGGGAGGAGGGTGAGGGAAGGACAAAAGAGGAGGGGAGGAGGGAGAGGGAAGGACAAAAGAGGAGGGGAGGAGGGAGAGGAGTAGAGAGAGGGAAGGACAAAAGAGGAGGGGAGGAGGGAGAGGAGTAGAGAGAGGGAAGGACAAAAGAGGAGGGGAGGAGGGAGAGGGAAGGACAAAAGAGGAGGGGAGGAGGGAGAGGGAAGGACAAAAGAGGAGAGGAGGAGGGAGAGGGAAGGACAAAAGAGGAGGGGAGGAGGGAGAGGAGTAGAGAGAGGGAAGGACAAAAGAGGAGGGGAGGAGGGAGAGGAGTAGAGAGAGGGAAGGACAAAAGAGGAGGGGAGGAGGGAGAGGGGAGGACAAAAGAGGAGGGGAGGAGGGAGAGGGAAGGACAAAAGAGGAGGGGAGGAGGGAGAGGGAAGGATAAAAGAGGAGGGGAGGAGGGAGAATGGTAAAGAGAGGCAATGTTGCTAAGGTAAGAGAAGTATCAAATTAAAGGTTTATCTGAGTTTTAGTCACCTATTGAACCAGGTAGGCCCCAATGGACTGTGGGGCCTATATACTATCACTAGGGGCCTATATACTATCACTTGGGGCCTATATACTATCACTAGGGGCCTATATACTATCACTAGGGGTCTATATACTATCACTAGGGTCTATATACTATCACTAGGGGCTCAATAGTCATATTTATGTTTGTGCTAATATATTCCCATTTCACTCAAGCAGCTCCAATTGAACAAAAACAGAAACATGCTTGTTCACATTTTCAATGAACACACAGTCCTGCATGTTAATACACCACTCTATCTATTCAACACATGCAACCTAGACCTCTAGAACACAGTTGAGGTGACCTGTTCTGGTACAATCTCCAGAACAGTGCTTCACTAACCTGGATGTAGAGTTAGCGGGATACAAACCACACAGAAACTTCCACACTTCACTTCTAATACTGTCTTCTACCCCATCTACATAGATGAATAATAGAAGTGATAATCAAACCACAAGTATTATAATCAGTCTCATGTACAACCAAGGTTTACTTTTAGAGTACAATTGTATATGTATACTGCACACATCACATACGACAGTAAACGTGATCAATGGAAGTAGAAAACTGGTCAATGAGTCTTCTATTGCAATGCATCATAAAATAACGCAAGTAAGACTGTGAATTGGTAATTTTAATGTATTCTGGCAATAGAAAATTGGCAAGCTAATATAGTATATGACTGGTGAGACACATTTCCACTAAACGACGGATTACTAAAAGTGTCCATGTTTTGATATATTTATAGACTCTCTGCTTAGCATGGTACAAGTATCAATGAATATAGTAACAAGGACAGAGTGATGAATATAGAAACGAACGAAGAAAACTGTTAAGATAAAAGTACTATTCCCGAATCATATCACGATATGGTTCGAATGGATAATAATCCCTGTATTAACGCTTCTCCATGGCGATCTGTCCTCGTCAACATATTTCGTTTTCGCGAGATCAACAGATTAAGCTGACGGGAACAGAGTCTACCTTAAGTACTTACAACGAAACACTAATCTTATGAGCTCCATTTCGTTTACCAGTCTACCATCTTGATCAAAAAACGTTCTCCAAATTTTAGCAGTTACCAGAGAAAGTGGCGCGGAGGCCATTTTCATATTACACTGCATAGAATTATATACGCAATTAGGTATTATACAGGCATACTTGTATTGGCTCTAACTTTTTGTAATAAAACAATTCTTCAAATTGCAATTGTTTTGGTTTAATGTTTATTTTCTTCATCTGGATCAGTGACATCAGTTTCATGAGGTATTATATAGATATAATGAAAAATAATAACCTTTATGCATTTACATATTATGTAAGATATTTTACAAAAAGTACACAAACTCTACAGAAGACAAGATTGTATCTTTGTTATGAGTACAATGATGATTACATCCTCCAACTGCCAAGAAAGCCCTTTCACCTAGCTGTACAGTACCTGATGTCATACGAGGTACCTTTAACTGACCAAGTGACACCCACTTGCTTTGAGATGGAGAATAAATGTGAACAGCTGATTGAGGATGGCCTTTACTGTCCATACCACCAACAGTGAAGAGTGAGTGTGGGCTGGAAAATGAGGATGAAGAATAAAATGGTGTCTGACATGGTAACTCCATCCACTGTCTTCCTTCCACTGGGTGATCACTGAGTACTGCTTCATTGAGGATATCCCAACTCATCTTCCAGGTAGACTGTAGTGCTGTATGTAAGCCTGTCTCTTTCTGATGTTCAGCAATGTAGCCTCCATTGCAGATGTAAACTGCATCTCCACATGAAATGAGTTGATGTTCCATTAATGGTCTTGGAAGTGTAAAGTTGACTAGTGTTGACCACTGCTTTGTAGTGACACGCATGACATCTATGCTCTGTAATGTTGTATAATCCTGAGTAAGTCCACCAGCCACAATGAGTATGCCATCTTTATAGAGTGTTGCTGGTCTGGCTCGTTTTGTGGGCATTGGTGGGAATACTGCTCTCCAAGTGTTATCCACCAAGGTGCTCAGCTTATTAGTAACTTGACGTGATTCTGATTCCCATCCTCCAATCAATGTTAATAGATTATTAATGATTACTCCTTGGCAACAGATCTGAGGTGTTGGTTGTGGGAGAATGGTCCAAGTGAGTTCCTCCAAGTTAAACACTTGTACTTTGTCTTCATCTTTGATATCCGCACATATTCCTCCAAACACGTACACCAAGTGACCGTCACACAGTACATTGGGGTAGGTAGTAGGTATGGGTAGATCTGGTAATAGAAATGAGGTCAACTGTAAAGATTGGACATCATCAACCTGCACAAGAAAGGAAGAGCTCTGTAAATTATTATAGAGTGTGCATGTGAATTCCAATAGAGTACATGTTCTTGTGTCACTTGGTTAATACAATATTACAATATCAACACTACTACTATATACGTACATGTATTTAAGAAATACATATATACAGCAGACAAATTAAAGTAAGGGAATTACAAGAATGTAATCCACTAACACTCTCATACTATAGGGTCAATGGTGACTGATGATATAAACAAGTAATTTTGAGTTTAGTGGGTAAAGCTACTTAATGTTCTGTAGCATGGCGGTCTGATTCAGTTGGCTAATAAGTACATTGCCATGGCAACACCCTAGGAATTGAGTACATGTGTACGTACATACAGAGTTATTTTAGGAAACATTTTCTACTCGTGCAGAGCAAATGTCAGAAATTAATGTACGTAGTAGCTTTACAGACTCGTATATTGGTACACTTAAGCACATACGTATATCTACCATTTTCTGTTGCACAATTTCTGGTGAAAAGGTCACACTATCACAGCACATTGCTAAAATTATCCATTTATCTGCATAATAGTATTGAAAAACTATAAAATCAGCTACAGAACCAGTGACTATAGCATACTACTGTAGTAATAAGGAGAGTCTAGTTCAGTATCTGCAGTTCAGACTGGAACAGAAATGGATCATTATCAGGTACCCTCTATAAGCAAGGTCTCAATGTACAAGTGTATAGGTCACTGACAAACTCAACTTTAGAACAGTGCAAATACTAGAGATACAGTAATACATATAACAAGTACGATACTTCTAATCACTACAGTAAATGTAAGTTGATTAAGAGTGAAACAAAGTTCATTAATGTATACCTTCTCTTAAATCATTTGTATTTTGTAAAGTTGGGTAGTCAATTTTACAAGTATATCAAACTTATAATTGATAAAAATGAAATGAAAGGCAGATGATGACAGCTACACAATCACATTATACTAAGTTAGTAATGTAAATATATACTAAGCATTAGTTATAGAACATATATAAAAGAAAACTTTTGAAGAGAAAGTTTAAATATTATAAGAGGTTGATCTTCTCTGATTCCTGCAAAATAAATTTCTAAGTTTACAAAGTTTAGATAATCTATGTTTACCACAAGAAATATGCCCTTAAAACTAGGTTACTTATTCTTCAGGATACTTTAAATTTCTTATCATTTTGTTTGCAAGTCTGCATGATCAATATACCAAACCAAGAAGCTACATTTATTACTATTTTATTTTACATGAAATCTTTCTACAGTTATGACTGAAATGCTATGCATTCATTTATGCAGCAATTTAAAGTAAAGCAGTTTCCAAAGCTTCAGTTGTACAATACCAACCAACTTGGACACTTGATTTGTCATGTATATCCCCACTTGATACATGCAAATTCCAGTTAATAGTATATCCTTTGACATAAAGTACATGTGACTAAAACTTATCTAACTCCAGATACGTATATGATCCTCCATACTTATAAACATATGTACAGTACAGACCAGCCAAACTGAAGCAGAAAGTAACAATACAACTACAGAAATGTATACTTAGGGACAACTACACATATAAATCTCTAGAACAAACAAATTTAGGGCCTCCTTGAAAATATATACACTGTAAAAATCATTGGAGGAGCTAACCACCAAATTACCTTGACCAGTACAGCCACCTTTAAATGGTGGTAATTCCCACTACAATTTTTTACCAGTGCATTCCACATTCCACAATTTTCATTTTCATTTTCATTTTGAATATTTACAATCATAAATTTCAAAAAGATGAACCATGCATGCATTAAAAAGTCATGTATGTTTTTACATTTTCTTCTTATACACTTCCTCAATTCTATATATATACTTCATTTTAGAGTAATTTACCTTCTTTAGTGGCTCTGCTATTAGACTCTGCTTAATAAGTAAATTCAGTAATTTCACCTTCACTGTCTCAATGTCTGGTCTCTCCTCTGGGTTGTCTCTGAGACATTGAAGGATATGTGGCTTCAGTTGATGGTCATCAGGTAACTTTGACAGATCATCAGCTCTTCTCTCAATCTCAGGTAAAGCTACAATATTATCCAATCCAGAAGTGGGCGGGTCCTGAGTGGCTATTTCCAAAGCTATCACGCCAAAGGAGAAGACGTCTCCCTTTGATGTGAACCTGGCTTTTCCACTTCCCAGCACTTCTGGTGGCATATAAGGTATGCACCCGGGAGCTTTGGTACTAAGGTATATTACGTCACTTGGTCTGAACTTGGCTTGACCAAGATCGCTCACCTTGACTTTAGTCCCGTCGCTATTAAGAAGAACGTTTTTCGGTTGAAGGTCTCGATGTAGGATCTGAGGGTCGAAAAGGTGAAGGAACGTCAAACCGGAAGCGATCTGGACACAAATGTACAGTTGTTGTGGAAGAAGCAGTTTCCCCTTTTGACTCTTCAAGTATTGGTGCAACGTTTGGTCCATGAATTCCATAACTAAAACGGGTTGCAGATCGATTTCGTAGACGCCAATGAATTCCACAATGTTGTTATGTTTGGCCCTTCTAAGAATATCGCATTCAGCCAAGACGCAGGTTATCCGGACTACTAGAGAACAGCCTCGATACCGCTTGTCCCATTTTATGGTCCCACGTGCACGCAGTTGCTTTGTAAAGGGACGTATGTTGAATAATGAATCTCTTTGAATTAACGGAAGTAATCAATGTATAAACTATGAGTATGGAACGCCAAATTATTTTTGTTACTGATGACGTTCCATATATGAGCAGCATATTGGGATTTTCTTTTATTTTTCTGTGTTTAAATACAATCATTAAGACAAGTTAGTATCGTTGTTCTCCTTAATAGATACTATGTATTTAATTATCAACATTAGCCATAAGAATAGATGTACTGCTATAAAGATTACAAATAGATATTGACAAATTAAATAATCAGATTGATGAAGTCTAGTAGACAATTTGGACAATTTTGTCCTTAGAACCGGAACGACCGATATACCTTGGTTGTGAAAGAAAGAGTGCTATCATAATTGACATGTCTGTAAACTTCTGTAATAAATTTCTCTCTACCAGTTAATTGATCATATCAAGAATATATCATCTTGTCTCTTTATCCCAGTCCTTCATGGTAGCTCCTAGCATAAAATCTGAACGTAATACTTCCCATTTACTGGTCTTCTCTGGTCCATCTTCCTCCTCCTCCAATCCATCTGGTGATGATGAGGCCTTCGCTCTCCTCTTCTCTTCACTCACTGGAGCACTTTTGTGTTTTCCCTTTAACATGTCAACAAATGAATGTTTGTCAACAGACGACAACACTACAGAAGTGGCAGTCAATTAAGCAATAAACACAACACTAAACACATACTGTTTAGATCTGTAACATGTACAGTACATCAAATAACCTCTCTAATGAGGCTAAATTCAGCTGTCTCCATGCTGACCGCATTACAAAGGTTTCACTGTACTAATACACTACATAAGACTGGCTTTACACTGCCTCCATCTTTAGACCTCCCTTCCTAAAGGGAGAAGTGATGGCAACACCAGTGGGAACGCAAGGAGTGGTGCGTAGATGCATCTCCTGATAACTGGATGTGTGTACCTTTGGATTTCTTTACTTCAGATGAACCTGCTTCCTGTAGTTTAGCTTGAAGAGATTTCTGCTGCTTCCTCACAACATTAAACAACTCTACAACTAAATAGTCAAACAGTAGAGCAGTCAGTTAAATATAACCAATTTGCATATCATGAAAAAATGACTTTAAGATCTGATGTCTCATCATTTGACTCTCAATTTTACCCATCGATACGATCATTATATGATTATCATTACCTCCTTTGGTTGCTATATTCTGTAACTGCCTTTCTCTCTCCAGTGAAGCTGCATCTGGTTTGACTCGACCTACTGCCCTTCTCCTCTTCTTTGGTTGAAGAACCTCAACTGATGTCTACCAGAATTACAGAGATGGAGTGAGAGTGGGTGGAGTAGAAGGGAGGGAGGGGCTGGGGGAGGAGACTGAGTGAGAGTGGGTGGAGTACAATGACTCAAGTAGAGTGAGAGTGGTATCCTGGGAGAAGGAGTGGATTCTGATGATGTGGCAGTCATCCAACATACCTTGTCTTCCAACTGAATAGGAGGTTTGTCTCTCTTTAGCCTCACTTTAGACAAGATTGGTACCTTCAATGTTGACAAGTGTACAATCAAATACATTGATATATATACACATGTACATACACTATACTGCTAGTGCTGATATTCGACGGAAATGATAATAAAAAAATAATGGAGAGAATATATTACTAAGTGAAACGTCCTTTAGTAAATATGTACACATTAGCACATACTAACTTCTAATTTCAGTATTTGAGATATAAATTAGACATAACATATTTAAAATTATGATGTAATGAAGAAGATACTTGACTTAGGGAATTTAATTTAAGTACATAATATGTCAAGCTGTAGGTACATTCAATAAATCTCAGTTGACATGCTGAATAATGATTAATAGTATTGAACTAATCTGGATGATTAATGTATGTCAGTCTTTCATAAGTTTTTGCAAAAAGATTTCCCCAAAATACCCAAGTAGGAGCTAGTCTGGTGTCCAGACCCATCCACCATTTTTAATTGGCTAGAGGTAGAAGGGTCTGGTAATATATCCTATCACTCTTGTGTCAGGGACAGTTAATCCATGATAATAAAACACACAGCACAGTGGATATGATGGTGGCATTAGAGGAGAGAGATAGGCCTAGTGAGGATGCTACCATTCCCAAGAAGAGAAGGAGCTGTACACTAACCACTAACTATCTGATAACAGAAGTACTTTGGAAGCTTATCAACTAGGTACAAGGGAATTATCTTAGTCAGTTAGAGAGCTGTTTCACCCTCATTTGAGCTCATCAGTGTGGTACACTTTAATGATGGTGCATTTGGATGGCTGCCTTTGTACATATTAATTAAGTAAAACACATAATAAGTCTAAGGGAGACTGAGTGCTCACAATAAACTAAGTTAATTACACTGAGCCGTGCGAAGGCTATGATGATAAGCAAATAATATATAGTAAGAATAGAAATTGTGACTTCAGCCAAGCTCAGACTGTAGTCACTTGGCTGGTTTGGCGTAATATATTTATTTACTTACTACTATATTACAGATTTGTTCAGTACTAATAATCAATAATACACTATTAATCAATAATACACTATAATAAGAATAGTACATCTACAGTTAACACGCTCACTGTGTTCTCTGCAACATTCTGACAGAGTATCTTATGCATCACACTGACTATAGCAGTTTCACCATTCACATGACTATCATCTACAGAATGTTAACACTATCACGACTGTACACTAACTCTCAGTAAAAGGAGATTACTGACTACTATGAAACAGTACAGACAGTCGGTACGTGTATATAGCTGGGAAGGTCAGAGGGGAATACATTAATTAATGAATAAATACAAGAAATACGAGAAACCAATATATACAAGCTTAAAATGATCTTGTAAATCAATTTTAAAATTCGTTCCACTTGAATCTTAAAATATCAATTTCTTTAAGTAGGATGATTTTCTTCTTTTCGCATTTATAAGAGAGTACTTCACTGTTTCGTTAATGATCTGCGATCGGTTTGTATATCACAAAACTTACATCCTTTTTTAAGTACCTCTAATCTCTTCAACCTTCATCACTGGACCTAGTATAAGAGACAATTAGGACGCTTTATTGATCTGCAGTTTAATTTGCCTTCCTCCAGTCCTTTTCTTTCTCCCACGTGTCTACTTAATAAAATGGCTACCACAAATAAAAATTTATGATGATTCTACAGCAACACATGCAAACATATAGTAAAAAGAATTACAAAAAGTACACAAACTCTACAGAAGACAAGATAGTATCCTTGTTAAGAGTAAAACGATGATTATGTCCTCCAACTGCCAAGAAAGCCCTTTCACCTAGCTGTACAGTACCTGATCTTATACGAGGTACCTTTAACTGACCAAGTGACACCCACTTGCTTTGAGATGGAGAATAAATGTGAACAGCTGATTGAGGATGGCCTTCACTGTCTCTACCACCAACAGTGAAGAGTGAGTGTGGGCTGGAAAATGAGGATGAAGAAGAAAATGGTGTCTGACATGGTAACTCCATCCACTGTCTTCCTACCACTGGGTGATCACTGAGTACTGCTTCATTGAGGATATCCCAACTCATCTTCCAGGTAGACTTTAGTGGTGTATATCTGTGTTTCCCTTTCTGATGTTCAGCAGTGTAGCCTCCATTGCAGATGTAAACAGCATCTCCACATGAAATAAGCTGATGGGTATGTAATGGTTTAGGAAGTGTAAAGTTGACTAGTGTAGACCACTGCTTTGTAGTGACACGCATGACATCTATACTCTGTAATGTTGTATCATCCTGAGTACGTCCACCAGCTACAATGAGTATGCCATCTTTATAGAGAGTTGCTGGTCTGGATCGTTTTGTGGGCATTGGTGGGAATACTGCTCTCCAAGTGTTATCCACCAAGGTGCTCAGCTTATTAGTAAACTGAAGTGATTCTGATTCCCATCCTCCAATCAATGTTATTTGGTTATCAACGATTTCTCCTTGGCAATAAACTTGAGGTGTTTGTTGTGGGAGAATGGTCCAAGTGAGTTCCTCCAAGTTAAACACTTGTACTTTGTCTTTGATATCCACACTTCCTCCTCCAAACACGTACACCAAGTGACCGTCACACAGTACATTGGGGGAGGTAGTAGGTATGGGTAGTTCTGGTAATTGAAATGAGGTCAACTGTAAAGGTTGGACATCGTCAACCTGCACAAGAAAGGAACAGTTCTATAAATTGTTATAGAGTGTGCATGTGAATTCCAATAGAGTACATGTTCTTGTGTCACTTGGTTATTACAATATCAACACTACTACATGTATTTAAGAAATACACATATACAGCAGACAAATTAAAGTAAGGGAATTACATGAATGTAATCCACTGACACTCTCATACTATAGGGTCAAAGGTGACTGATGATATAAACAAGTAACTTTGAGTTTAGTGGGTAAAGCTACTTAATGTTCTGTAGCATGGCGGTCTAATTCAGTTGGCTAATAAGTACATTGCCATGGCAACACCCTAAGATTGTAATCGAGTACATATGTATGTACATATATACAAAGTTATATATATAGGAAACATTTTCTACTCGTGCAGAGCAAAAGTCAGAAATTAACTGAACACAGAGCAAGATCGGACCATAGTCGCTTGCAATAAAACACGAAACATTCAGATTCCTTATACCGTTACACACGTTCAATTTTGCAATATCTTTATGACATCACGTGCAATGCCTTATAACAATTCATGACTAGTAAAATCACCATAGACCTCGCTAGGGTGGGGCTCGCTCAGGCTCACCCCAATTAAGTATTTGATCTTACCAAACCCAGTAGCTACATTTATTACTATTTTTTACATGAAATCTTTCTACACTTATGACTAAAATGCTCATTAACAGAGCAATTTAAAGTAAAGCAGTTTACAAAGCTTCAGTTGTACAATACCAACCAACTTGGATGCTGGATTTGTCAAGACCCATATATATCCCCACTTAATACATGCAAATTCCACTTAATATACATATATGTACTTAAGTACACTCAAACGCCTCTATTACAGACACCTTGGGACCAGACCCTGTTCATAAGTGAGAAAAGTCCGTATATTAGAACAGTTCACGAAGTATGCACCTCTTCTAGAAAATGTGACAGAATCTACAGAAGACATCGAGTTCTCGATTTTCTCATGATCTTTCCAAATATCGCTGACAGTAAATTTGCCAACTCCATACTTATCGGCCACAAATTTCTGAGAGCTTCCCTCCTTAACCTTGCCAATTATCTTCAATTTTGTGTCGAGAGACAGTACAGATCTCTTTCGCTTGCTTTGGAACGGAGTCTGCCATCTTCCTAACCTTGCAAACCTAAGATAAATCGATACAACTTTAGGCGAAAACGAACGTTGTGCAATGTTTAGGTCGTCCAGTAGACAGGTGAATCCAGATTAGAGGCGTCTGGATAAGAGGCGTTTAAGTGTACATGTGGATGACTAAAATTTTTCTAAGTCCAGGTACACATGTTCTCCATACTTATATACATATGTACAGTACAGACCAGCCAAACGGAAGTAGAAAGTAACATGTACAGAAATGTATATGTATGAACCTCATATCTAGGGCCTCCTTGAAAGTACTTTACTTTGGAGTAATTAATCGTACTAAGATAATACTTACCTTCTCCATTGACTCTGCTGGACCATACTTCATAAGTAATTTCCCCTTCGCTGTCTCAATGTCTGGTCTCTCCTCTGGGTTGTCTCTGAGACATTGAAGGATAAGTGGCTCCAGTTGATGGTCATCAGGCAACTTTGACAGATCATCAGCTCTTCTCTCAACCTCAGGTAAAGCTCCAATATTATTGAATCCAGAAGTGGGCGGGTCCTGAGTGCCCACCTCCAGCATCACTACACCAAAGGAGAAGACGTCTCCTTTCGATGTGAATTTCGCCTTCTGATCAACAAGTGATTCGGGTGGCATGTATGGAATACAACCTGGAGCTCTATTGGAAAGATACATTGCTTCATTGAACCTGAACTTAGCTTGTCCAAGATCACTGATTTTCACGACACTGCAGTCGATGTTAACTAGAATGTTGGCTGGTCGAAGGTCTCGATGTAGGATCTGAGGGTCGAACTGGTGAAGGAACGTTAGACCGGAAGCAATCTGGATACAGATACTCATCTGTTTGGTGACAGTAACGCGTTCTCTGTTAGCTGTCAGAAAATGAGCCAGCGATTGCTCCATGAATTCCATTACTAAAACGGATTGGTCTTCGTAATTACAGACATCAATGAATTCGACAATATTGGCGTGTTTAGCTATTCGTAAAAGTTTACATTCCCTTTTCAAGTCTTTTCGAATCTTATCAAACTCCTCGCACGAATGTCTTGCGTATTCCAAAAGAAGTGGATGGATTCTCTTAGCGGCGATCACTCTTCCCTGGAACGTTCCTTTGTGAACTACACCGAAAGCACCTCTTCCTAGCTCGATGTCCAGTCGGAGATTAGCATTACCCATATTCCTCAATTTATTATGATCTAATTTATGCAGGTGACGTCACGCACACGTGGCAATTCCATTGTCTGCGCGCGAGTGGCATCGATCGTATTGCATTTGAGCAAATAATTCGGGTCACATGAGGTTATATGTTATGCGTCATGGAGTTTGCATAGTACACTTTTGCTGGCAGACTTAGTAGATTAGATTTATTATAAATATCATGGATATGGGTACATCATTAAATAGGTACAGCAGTAATCAAACGTAGCGCCTATAATACAACTACTGTACTGCCACACCCAATGACCATCCCTCATGAGAGCCATCTCATTCCATTGTTGTATATATCCAGAATGCTTTGAATTTTTAAATAGAAATCACATCAGTATGTACCTGTTCTAAAATTAACTCAGATATTAAGTATTAGGTTGTGAGAGAAAGAGTGCTATCATAATTGACATATCTTTCAAAATCAGTTTGAATCTTATCAAACTCCTCGCGCGAATGTCTTGCGTATTCCAAAAGAAGTGGGTGGATTCTCTTAGCGGCGATCACTCTTCCCTGGAACGTTCCTTTGTGAACTACACCAAAAGCACCTCTTCCTAGCTCAGCGTCTAGTCGGAGATTAGCATTACCTATTTCACCTGGCTCTTCACGAAGTTGATTATTACACATATCCTCAATTTATATGTATTTCGCCAAGAAAGAGGTTAACGCCAATCTCATATGAAGTCACATGATATGCGTCACATGTAATAGTTTGCATATATGCTAGGTAAATATTACTGCGATTATACGTATATCTATAGCAACATTTAATTATATAGATATGACAACTCAACAATTAAATGTATATAAATAGAATGTGTATTAACTCTTCATTTCCATCCTAAGCTTCAAATCAATTGTGCAAATGCAGACTTCATTCTATTTTTGTATATATCCTTGCAGAATGCTTGGAATAGAGATCACATCAGTAATATAAATTACTGAATTGTTTTATTAATATCTGAGTTAATAACTGTGAAATGTAAATTTAATGTTACGAGTACAAATATTTCCTAATCACACTACTGTGCATGTGTACATTTATGAGACAGTTACCAGTTGATCATATACGGATACAAATGTTGGACCTGGAGACCAGTCGTATACCATGGCTACAAGCAGGGGAAATGAGATATTTAAGGTGAGTGGTAGGAGTATAACAAGGCTGGACCAGCTGAGTAATGAGGAGGTGAGAGAAAGGTTAGGGCAGAAGGCAATGTTGAGCATATGCATGGTGCAGAGGAGACAGGGCAGGTGACTGGTAAGGCTCTCTGAAATAGACTATAGTAAGGATGGTGTTTGAAGATGAAGTAGAAGACATGCAACCAAGAGGCAGACCACGGAATAGATGGACAGACAATTTTAAAATCATGTTATATTTGGCAACCCCTCTGCATTTTTTCCTTAGAACTATCAACTTCCTGGATAATATACCATGGTTGTGAGAGAAAGAATGCTATCATAATTGACATGTCTGTAAACTTCTGTAAAAAATTTCTCGTTACCAGTTAATTGATCATATCAATAATATATCATCATGTCTCTTTATCCCAGTCCTTCATGGTAGCTCCTAACATAAAGTCTGAACGTAATACTTCCCATTTGCTGGTCTTCTCTGGTCCATCTTCCTCCTCCTCCAATCCATCTGGCGATTATGAGGCCTTCACTCTCCTCTTCTCTTCACTCACTGGAGCACTTTTGTGTTTTCCCTTTAACATGTCAACAAATGAATGTTGGTCAACAGAAGACAACACTACAGAAGTGGCACTCAATTAAGCAATAAACACAACACTAATTATAAACACATACTGTTTGGATCTGTAACATGTACAATACATCAAATACCACAATGTACATTTCAATGATAACACCACGCAGACATGAACATTTCTTGTGGTCCCTCACAACCATTTAGTGAATACAGTAAATATGAATACAATTACATTACAGTTAAATCTCTGTACACAGTACACCAACAAATTACAGTCAGCTCTTAAAGTCAAAGACTAAATCGTACAAAAGTCTTTCTATAAAGACTACAATGCAGTCACCTCTCTAATGTGGTCAAATTCAGCTGCATGGCTACAAGCTGACCACATTACAAAGGTTTCACTGTATTAATACACTATATAAGACTGGCTTTACACTGCCTTCCATCTTTAGACCTCCCTTCCTAAAGGGAGAAGTGATGGCAACACCAGTGGGAACACAAGGAGTGGTGTGTCTCCTGATAATTGGATGTGTGTACCTTTGGATTTCTTTACTTCAGATGAACCTGCTTCCTGTAGTTTAGCTTGAAGAGATTTCTGCTGCTTCCTCACAACATTAAACAACTCTACAACTAAATAGTCAAACATTAGAGCAGTCAGTTAAATATAACCAATTTGCATATCATGAAAAAATGACTTTAAGATCTGAAGCTGTGATGTCTCATCATTTGACTCTCAATTTTACCCATCGATACGATCATTATATGATTATCATTACCTCCTTTGGTTGCTATATTCTGTAACTGCCTTTCTCTCTCCAGTGAAGCTGCATCTGGTTTGACTCGACCTACTGCCCTTCTCCTCTTCTTTGGCTGAAGAACCTCAACTGATGTCTACCAGAATTACAGAGATGGAGTGAGAGTGGGTGGAGTAGAAGGGAGGGAGGGGCAGGGGGGAGACTGATTGAGAGTGGGTGGAGTAGAAGGGAGGGAGGGGCTGGGGGAGGAGACTGAGTGAGAGTGGGTGGAGTAGAAGGGAGGGAGGGGCTGGGGGAGGAGACTGACTCAAGTAGAGTGAGAGTGGGTGGAGTACAATGACTCAAGTAGAGTGAGAGTGGTATCCTGGGAGAAGGAGTGGATTCTGATGATGTGGCAGTCATCCAACATACCTTGTCTTCCAACTGAATAGGAGGTTTGTCTCTCTTTAGCCTCACTTTAGACAAGATTGGTACCTTCAATATTGACAAGTGTACAATCAAATACATTGATATATATACACATGTACATACACTATACTGCTAGTGCTGATATTCGACGGAAATGAAAAATAATATAAAATAATAATATAAAAAAATAATGGAGAGAATATATTACTAAGTGAAACGTCCTTTAGTAAATATGTACACATTAGCACATACTAACTTCTAATTTCAGTATTTGAGATATAAATTAGACATAACATATTTAAAATTATGATGTAATGAAGAAGATACTTGACTTAGGGAATTTAATTAAAGTACATAATATGTCAAGCTGTAGGTACATTCAATAAATCTCAGTTGACATGCTGAATAATGATTAATATTATTGAACTAATCTGGATGATTAATGCATGTCAGTCTTTCATAATTAATTCAGTTTTGCAAAAAGTTTTCCCCAAAGTACCCAAGTAGGGGTTAGTCTGGTGTCCAGACCCATCCACCATTTTTAATTGGCTAGAGGTACAGTAGAAGGGTCTGGTAATATATCCTATCACTCTCGTGTCAGGGACAGTTAATCCATGATAATAAAACACACAGCACACAGCACTAGTGATGGTGGCATTAGAGGAGAGAGATTGGCCTAGTGAGGATGCTACCATTCCCAAGAAGAGAAGGAGCTGTACACTAACCACTAACTATGTGATAACAGAAGTACCTTGGAAGCTTATCAACTAGGTACAAGGGAATTATCTTAGTCAACAATGCATTAATTGTTTCTTAATGTTCTGTAATTTGATTGGGATTGATTTAAGAGGATGATTACGTCCTCCAACTACCAAGAAAGCCCTTTCACCTAGCTGTACAATACCTGATCTCATACGAGGTACCTTTAACTGACCAAGTGACACCCACTTGCTTTGAGATGGAGAATAAATGTGAACAGCTGATTGAGGATGGTATTCACTGTCATCACCACCAACAGTAAAGAGTGAGTGTGGGCTGGAAAATGAGGTTGAAGCATAAAATGGTGTCTGACATGGTAACTCCATCCACTGTCTTCCTACCACTGGGTGATCACTGAGTACTGCTTCATTGAGGATATCCCAACTCATCTTCCAGGTAGACTTTAGTGGTGTATATAAGCCTTTCCCTTTCTGATGTTCAGTAATGTAGCCTCCATTAATTGCAGATGTAAACTGCATCTCCACATGTAATTAGTTGATGTTGCATTAATGGTCTAGGAAGTGTAAAGTTGACTAGTGTAGACCACTGCTTTGTAGTGACACGCATGACATCTATGCTTTGTAATGGTGTATCATCATGAGTACGTCCACCAGCCACAATGAGTATGCCATCTTTATAGAGTGTTGCTAGTTGGGATCGTTTTGTGGGCATTGGTGGGAATACTGCTCTCCAAGTGTTATCCACCAAGGTGCTCAGCTTATTAGTAAACTGAAGTGATTCTGATTCCCTTCCTCCAATCAATGTTATTTGGTTATTAACAATTACTCCTTGGCAACAAACTTGAGGTGTTGGTTGTGGGAGAATGGTCCAAGTGAGTTCCTCCCAGTTAAACACTTGTACTTTGTCTTCATCTTTGATATCCACACATCATCCTCCAAACACGTACACCAAGTGACCGTCACACAGTGCATTGGGAAAGGCAGTAGGTATGGGTAGATCTGGTAATAGAAATGAGGTCAACTGTAAAGATTGGACATCATCAACCTGCACAAGAAAGGAAGAGCTTTGTAAATAGTTATAGAGTGCGCATGTGAATTCCAATAGAGTACATGTTCTTGTGTCACTTGGTTAATATAATATTACAATATCAACACTACTACATACATACATGCATGTATTTAAGAAATTATATGTTAGTACCTTAAATTAGTTAACTATTCACATTTTAAACTTCAGTTCACTTACTTTAAACTTTACTGTTGCTCCAGATAGGTATAACCACTCTACATACATATGTATGTACTGTGTAGGTAATCTATATAAAACTATATTAATTGTTTACACTTGCAATTTTGTGTACCCATTTAGTCAAGTAGCCTACTTCCACCCTAATGCAAATGTCTTGTGTAAACACCATAATACAGTTAACCAGTTAGTGTTGCCAAGCAACTGACCCCTCCCCATTTTATCATTTTTAGGTTGAGAAGGAGTACCCCACAGAGGCTGTTAAGCAATACCACAACAAGCCAATGCCAAAGCACGACAAGCATGTGGTTGGAGGGCCTCCCAAACAACACATCCAGCAGCCAAGAAAGTGAACATGAATTAATTTTTGAATGTTTCAATGCTTTAGCATTTATCAAATCTTTGGATACGTATGTCAATAAAATCAAATGAAAATTACAGGTACATTACTGTGTACTTCAGCTATCAAAGTTATGTTGCCCAAGTTTGTAAAATATTCCTGCAGAAGTACTCCTAACTTTTGATACAATTTTCATTTCTTTTTCTTTTTGTTTTCCAGACCTTCTTTTCAAGTACTTTTCCTCCTTTTTTAAACCATTTGAACACTTCCTCAAAAGCTTTCCAAGAGGTCTCTTCATGTTTACCTGTTCCAGCTGACCTTCGCTGGACATCACCCATCCCGTCACTCAAGGAGGTACCTAAAGGCTTTCCTGAGGTGACCCAGTTAATGGAACTCTGCAGATGACACATTTATAATAACATATATGCACGTACTGTACATACATACAAGTAATTCCATATAATAAAATAAGGATTCCTTCTAACTGTGTCAAACTTATCTCTTGGATGAACCCCCCCCCCCAGTGTCAAAATGTCTGACTTAGTTTAACAACAAAACTGCATCTCTAGATGCTCAAAAAGCAAAGAATGAACCATCTAAGAGAAATAACCCAAAACTAGGAGAGCTAAGGATTCAAAGAGAGTCCAGAAAGACCTCCGGGTCACTGATGTATGGTGGAATTCCCTGTCTGGCCCAGTGGAGCAGAAGAAGAAAGGGAAGACTCTTGTATCCTCATCCAAAGCTCTCACTAGGTTTAGTTCCGTATAGGCCTTTTACTGTAGAATAGACATAGCATGTATGTAGGAAAATGGTTACTCATAAATACGTATAGATGAAACATACAAATGTGAAGTTCTTCAACAGAACTAACTTTTATTAGAAAATTGACAACAACTTTAGAAGGTTCAAATGCTCCAAAACTGTGTACAGAGTCAGTGAATGCAATCTTGCGCACTCTCTCTCGGAACGAGGACTTTTTTGCCTGTCAAAACATACAATGAGACACTCTACTCTAAACAAGTATGCACATATCTATGTATACACACACATACATACATACATATAATACGTACACCCTCCCACTTTAACTCGTACCAGATCAGTGGTTACAGCTCCTCCGTAGCTGTGGGCAACTACATCAACATACTTCACTATCAGCTTCTCTATAAAGTGATCCCAAACATAGAAAGCGTGTGCAGTTGGTGTTTCATTTGCCTTTCAATTAGAAGACAAACGTTAACAAATAATAGTCCATAAGTAAAGATATATCTTAAACTTACCCTGACCGGCTGATATGTGATCTCGTCATAGTTGTTATTTGTGTTCAATACTACCACACCATAGCCAAGCTACAAGCAAAAAGAACATTTCAACTTTAAGTACAGATAAACATCTTGTTGTCTCTCCTGCAGCCCGTACGCAACACTGGCATGACAAAATTCACTAAAAAAGCTATACACACATATTTGTATTTAACATGTACACACCAGGTACGTATCAACCAATTTGCCAGTTTGTAAGTAGAGATATACACTACATAACAAAGTCTGGAGTATAATGATGACAGTTAATGCTATAAAGTCCAATATTTTTCATAAAATCAATCTCTCAAAATCCATATTCATGTAGCAATAATTATCACTTTCATAACCAAACCACAAGTCAACTCCAGATGACCCAAAATGGACTACTTTACCCTCCAATTCTATTGCATAACCTTGTGTGCTTCCCTGATATAAGTTGAGTTCCACTGTCCAAACTGTGGTTAATTATCAATCTAATAAGAGAAATATATAAAACTACCTACCTACTTCAGTAAGTACATACATATGAAATAGTAATGAGTCCTTGTTGCATTCATAGTAGAAGATTGATTATCTTTGAGCATCAGCAACAGAAATTGAACATTTCTGTTCACAGGTATTCATCAGCAAGGAATGAGAAGAGATACAGCCAGTTTAATAGAAAAGGAGGGTGCATCTCTCCTCATTCATTGCTTATGAAGACCTGTGGATTGAAATGTTCAATTTCTGTATCCAAGCAGTGCTACTGATAATCAGTTTTCTTCAGTAGGTACGTATGTACGTACATACATATATACAATACTGTACATGGTAAGTCTCCACCCTACAGACCTTCTGGCCCACTGTCCGGCCCTAACAGCTCCTGAACCATGAATTAGTATTAATAATTTGTCGCAATCCTTAATGTTTCTACTCATAAAGAAAAAGCTAGTTCCTTCCCCCTTCTTTGCATCTACCTGCAAGTTGAAGGGAAGACTATGGTAGATGTAAGCAAATATCAAGTTCACAGGATTATTACAGGAACTTCAATTCTTTCCAATTTCCCTTCACTCTCCAGCTCATACACATACTCTGTTATCACCTACAAAACAAAGGTCACAGGAAAATATGATGTTCATAATGATTATGCGAGGTATATCAGCAACACTTCAAAAATAAAAAAATTAGACGGTTGTATTGTTTTCCAACTCATATAAAATAAAAATCATCCATTTATCTGCATAATACTATTGAAAACTATAAAATCAGTTACAGAACCAGTGACTATAGCATACTGTAGTAACAAGGAGAATCTGGTTCAGTGTCTGCAGTTCAGACTGGAACAGAAATGGATCATTATCAGGTACCCTCTATAAGCAAGGTCTCAATGTACAAGTGCATAGATCACTGACAAACTCAACTTTAGTACAGTACAAATACTAGAGATACAGTAATACATATAACAAACAGGATACTTTAATCACTACAGTAACTGTAAGTTGATTAAGAATGAAACAAAGTTCATTAATGTATACCTTCTCTTAAATCATTTGTATTTTGTATTGTACCTTCGTTTTGTATAGTTAGATAGTCAATTATATGATCCTCCATACTTATATACATATGTACAGTACAGACCAGCTAAACTCAAGGAGGTCCTAGATATGAGGTTTATTTATACATTTCTGTGCATGTTACTTTCTGCTTTGAAAGTACTTTACTTTAGAGTAATTAATCATACTAAGATAATACTTACCTTCTCCACTGGCTCTGCTATTAGACTGTTCCCCTTAACTGTCTCAATGTCTGGTCTCTCCTCTGGGTTGTCTCTGAGACATTGAAGGATAAGTGGCTTCAGTTGGTGGTCATCAGGTAACTTTGACAGATCATCAGCTCTTCTCTCAATCTCAGGTAAAGCTACAATATTATCCAATCCAGAAGTGGGCGGGTCCTGAGTGGCTATTTCCAAAGCTAATACACCAAAGGAGAAGACGTCTCCCTTTGATGTGAACCTGGCTTTTCCACTTCCCAGCACTTCTGGTGGCATATAGGGTATGCACCCGGGAGCTTTGGTACTAAGGTATATTACGTCACTTGGTCTGAACTTGGCTTGACCAAGATCGCTCAACTTAACTTTAGTCCCGTCGCTATTAAGAAGAACGTTTTTCGGTTGAAGGTCTCGATGTAGGATCTGAGGATCGAAAAGGTGAAGGAACGTCAAACCGGAAGCGATCTGGACACAAATGTACAGTTGTTGTGGAAGAAGCAGTTTCCCCTTTTGACTCTTCAAGTATTGGTGCAACGTTTGGTCCATGAATTCCATAACTAAAACGGGTTGCAGATCGATTTCGTAGACACCAATGAATTCCACAATGTTGTTATGTTTGGCCCTTCTAAGAATATCGCATTCTTCTCTGAAACTCAACTGAACGCTTTGTAGATCTTCTTCAGAATGTTCTGCGTAATCCAAGAGAATGCGGTGGATTCGCTTAGCAGCAATGATTCTTTGACCTAATTGCCCTTTGTAAACAGTGGCGTAGGCGCCGCGGCCTATTTCCTGACCAAGACGCAGGTTATCCGGGCTGCTAGAGAACAGCCTCGATACTGTTTGTCCCATTTTATGGTCCCACGCAGTTGCTTTGTAAAGGGGCGTATGTTGAATAATGAATCTCTTTGAATTAACGGAAATAATCAATGTATACACTGAGTATGGAACGCCAAATTATTTTTGTTACTGATGGCGTTCCATATATGAGCAGCATATTGGGATTTTCTTTTATTGTGTGTTTAAATACATTAAGACAAGTTAGTATCGTTGTTCTCCTTAATATATAGAAACTATGTATTTAATTATCAACATTAGCCATAAGAATAGATGTACTGCTATAAAGATTACAAATTGATATTGACAAATTAAATAATCAGATGAAGTCTTGTAGACAATTTGGACAATTTTGTCCTTAGAACTGGAACGACCGATCGACCCGATATACCTTGGTTGTGAGAGAAAGAGTGCTATCATAATTGACATGTCTGCAATAAATTTCTCTCTACCAGTTAATTGATCATATCAAGAATATATCATCATGTCTCTTTATCCCAGTCCTTCATGGTAGCTCCTAACATAAAGTCTGAACGTAATACTTCCCATTTACTGGTCTTCTCTGGTCCATCTTCCTCCTCCTCCAATCCATCTGGTGATGATGAGGCCTTCACTCTCTTCTTCTCTTCACTCACTGGAGCACTTTTGTGTTTTCCCTTTAACATGTCAACAAATGAATGTTTGTCAACAGAAGACAACACTACAGAAGTGGCACTCAATTAAGCAATAAACACAACACTAAACACATACTGTTTGGATCTGTAACATGTACAGTACATCAAATAACACAACATACATTTCAATGATAACACCACGCAGACATGAACATTTCTTGTGGTCCCTCACAACCATTTAGTGAATACAGTGATTATGAATATTTAATTACATTACAGTAAAACCTCTGTAAGCAGTACATCTACAAATTACTTCGGCTCTTAAAGTCCTGACAAACATCATATATACGGGTTATACACAAGTCATTCTATAATGCAGCCAACTCTAATGAGGCTAAATTCAGCTGCCCCAAGCTGACCACATTATAAAGGTTTCACTGTACTAATACACTACATAAGACTGGCTTTACACTGCCTTCCATCTTTAGACCTCCCTTCCTAAAGGGAGAAGTGATGGCAACACCAGTGGGAGCGCAAGGAGTGGTGCGTAGATGCATCTCCTGATAACTGGATGTGTGTACCTTTGGATTTCTTTACTTCAGATGAACCTGCTTCCTGTAGTTTAGCTTGAAGAGATTTCTGCTGCTTCCTCACAACATTAAACAACTCAACAACTAAATATTCAAACAGTAGAACAGTCAGTTAATTATAACCAATTTGCATATCACAAAAAATGGGTGACTGTAATTAATTTTGATATTTTTATCCCACCCACTCATGATTTTGAGCCTGTGCATAAAACATAGACACTATTGAAAGCAAATTTTGATAATAATATACGACTTCCCTATAGGACTTTACTAGATGTAGTATGTCAAAGCCATTGTTCTGTGCATGTTATTACAATAGTATGTACTGTATTTGTTATTATTGTTACATGTAGTATATGAGTAGGCTGATGGCCTCGGTATATGTGTTATTATAGATACCAGCTGTTGGATTCAGTACACAGTTTTGCATGTAGTCTACACGTATTAGCATAATGTCCTTGTAACAGAAAGCTATCTCTTAAGACTTCAAACTTACAAGTATGTAGTATATGCAATAAATTTAATGTATGTAGTATATGCAATAGATTTAATATCCAATCCTGTGGAGTGCAGTAAGCAAAAGGATGAAACCAAAGTTCACTTGATGGGAACCAGAGTCTCCCCTTAGCCACTCAAAAAGATGGTCAACCCATAGACAGCTGTTTTAGGACTCATCAGTATGTAGTTTTGAGTGGCTAGAGGAAGAGACTATCAAATAATAATCTCAAGCATATTGCCTGTAATTAGGCTCACTAAATATGTGTACATGAGATGTACTACACTAAGCAGGTCACTACATTAGAGACTATAAGATGAAAGTGTTCTCTGTGGAATCACTCTATAATAGTCCACAATAGGTTGGTCTATGTAGTGAGGCTACTACAGGTGGACATTGATTATCATTACCTCCTTTGGTTGCAATATTCTGTAACTGCCTTTCTCCCTCCAGTGAAGCTGCATCTGATTTGACTCGATCTACTGCCCTTCTCCTCTTCTTTGGCTGAAGAACCTCAACTGATGTCTATCAGAATTACAGAGATGGAGTGAGAGTGGGTGGAGTAGAAGGGAGGGAGGGACTGGGGGAGGAGACTGAGTGAGAGTGGATGGAGTAGAAGGGAGGAAGGGGCAGGGGGAGGAGAATGACTCAAGTAGAGTGAGAGTGGTATCCTGAGAGAAGGATGTGGATTCTGATGATGTGGCAGTCATCCAACATACCTTGTCTTCCAACTGAATAGGAGGTTTGTCTCTCTTTAGCCTCACTTTAGACAGGATTGGTACCTTCAATGTTGACAAGTGTGCAATCAAATACATTGATATATATACACATGTACATACACTATACTGCTAGTGCATGTTTGCTGATGTTATACAATTGTTTCTTGATGTTCTGTAATTTGATTGGGTACTTGATTCCCAAGAGAACCACCATGTGAGAGAAACGACTGTCAGTAACGTACAAGAGGGAAACAATCATTAAAGAACCACAGACAGCTGTTTCACACTCATTTGGGATCATCCGTGTGGTACACTTTAATGATGGTGAGTTTGGATGATAATAAGTGAAGATGGAGGTTACGGTCTAAGAGAGACTGAGCAGTCACAATAAACTAAGTTAGCTGTGCGAAGGCTATGATGATAAGCAAAGTTTACGTACATATTAATCCACCACAAGTGAAACACATAAAAAGTGAAGATGGAGGTTACAGTCTAAGGGAGACTGCATGAGCGCTCACAATAAACTAAGTTAATTACACTGCCGTGCAAAGGCCATGATGATAAGCAAATAATATATATAAAAATAGAACTTTTGACTTCAGCCAATTAAGATTAGACAGCAATAACTTGGCTGGTTTGGCGTAATACGTTTATTTACTTACTACTATACTACAGATTTGTTCAGCACTATTAATCAATAATACACTATAATAAGAATAGTACATTTACAGTTAACATGCTCACTGTGTTCTCTGCAACATTCTGACAGAGTATCTTATGCATCACACTGACTATAGCAGTTTCACCATTCACATGATTATCATCTACAGAATGTTAAAACTATCACGACTGTACACTAACTCTCAGTAAAAGGAGATCACTGACTACTATGAAACAGTAAAGGCAGTCGGTACGTGTATATAGCTGGGAAGGTCAGAGGAGAAGACATTATCTGAATAAATAAAATAAAATACTAGAAGCCAATATATACAAGCTTGAAATGATCTTGTAAATCAAATTCCTTTCACTTGAATCTTAAAATATCAATTACTCAAATTACCTAAAGTAGGATGATTTTCTTCTTTTCGCATTTATAAGAGAGCACTTCACTGTTTCGTTATATGATCTGCGAGCGGTTTGTATATCACAGAACGTACAGCCTTTTTTAAGTACCTCTAATCTCTTCAACCTTCATCACTGGACCTAGTATAGGAGACAATTAGGACGCTTTATTGATCTGCAGTTTAATTTTGCCTTCCTCTAGTCCTTTTTTTTCTCCCACGTGTCTACTTTATAAAATGGCTATATACCATAAATTAAAACTAGGCGTGAACGCTGCCATCCATTTTGAAATGTAACATGATATATCGTTAAATTAAAAATATGGAAGTCAATATGGCTGCTCGTGAGTGTCCCGAAGAGAAATTAGTAGTCCCCGCTATTCCTGTAAGTGAATCGAAAAATGTTTTCCGCAGGAAAGTTTAACGTCGTTCTTGTTGTAATTTTGAGACGATAGACGTTATCCTAAGGCCCAACCTCGATCTCGGGGCGCTTGACCAAGGAAAATATTAAAGCCACTTTTACGCATCGAGTAAGTTGTCTACATTGAAATGTCAACCGTCGTTCGATGCCTCATCGTTGGCCCTTTAGGCTGTAGGGTAAGATGGTCTTCTAGCCCGTTTGTAACTTTATCTACACTTGACACAAAATTTAGCTATGGGCCTAAATAAACGGGAAAAATGTCTTTGCCACACCTTTAAGCAATTATGTGCGTGGGCAACCTCGATCCGACTCCCTTGCGACAGAAACAATTAACCTCGCTATACCGCTCGATAATTAATGATTCTACAGCAACACATGCAAACTTGTAGTAAAAAGAATTACAAAAAATATACAAACTCTACAGAAGACAAGATTGTATCTTTGTTATGAGTACGATGATGATTACATCCTCCAACTACCAAGAAAGCCCTTTCACCTAGCTGTACAGTACCTAGTGTCATACGAGGTACCTTTAACTGACCAAGTGACACCCACTTGCTTTGAGATGGAGAATAAATGTGAACAGCTGATTGAGGATGGCCTTTACTGTCTCTACCACCAACAGTGAAGAGTGAGTGTGGGCTGGAAAATGAGGATGAAGAAGAAAATGGTGTCTGACATGGTAACTCCATCCACTGTCTTCCTTCCACTGGGTGATCACGGAGTACTGCTTCATTGAGGACATCCCAACTCTTCTTCCAGGTAGACTTTAGTGGTATATATAAGCCTTTCCCTTTGTCAAGTACATCTTTGTAGCCTCCATTGCAGATGTAAACTGCATCTCCACACGAAATGAGTTGATGGTTTTGTAAAGGTCTGGGAAGTGTAAAGTTGTCTAGTGTAGACCACTGCTTTGTAGTGACACACATGACATCTATGCTCTGTAATGACGTATTATCCTGAGTATGACCACCAGCCACAATGAGTATGTCATCTTTATAGAGTGTTGCTGGTCTGGCTCGTTTTGTGGGCATTGATGGGAATACTGCTCTCCAAGTGTTATCCACCAAGGTGCTCAGCTTATTAGTAGACTGACGTGATTCTGATTCCCATCCTCCAATCATTGTTATTTGGTTATTAATGATTTCTCCTTGGCAACGAACTTGAGGTGTTGGTTGTGGGAGAATGGTCCAAGTGAGTTCCTCCGAGTTAAACACTTGTACTTTGTCCTCATCTTTGATATCCACACATACTCCTCCAAACACGTACACCAAGTGACCGTCACACAGTACATTGGGAAAGGCAGTAGGTATGGGTAGATCTGGTAATAGAAATGAGGTCAACTGTAAAGATTGGACATCATCAACCTGCACAAGAAAGGAAGAGTTCTGTAAATTGTTATAGAGTGTGCATGTGAATTCCAATAGAGTGCATGTTCTTGTGTCACTGGGTTAATACAATATTACAATATCAACATTACTACATACATGCTTGTATTTAAGAAATACACATATACAACAGACAAATTAAAGTAAGGGAATTACATGAATGTAATCCACTAACACTCTCATACTATAGGGTCAATGGTGACTGATGATATAAACAAGCAACTTTGAGTTTAATGGGTAAAGCTACTTAATGTTCTGTAGCATGGCAGTCTGATTCAGTTGGCTAATAAGTACATTGCCATGGCAACACCCTAAGATTGCAATCGAGTACATATGTACGTACATACAGAGTTAGGAAAACGTTTCTACTCATACAGAGCAAAAGTCAGAAATTAATTATATAATGTGGTAGCTTTACAGACTTGTATATTGGTACACTTAAACTAATGCCACCATTTTCTGTTACACAATGTCTGATGAAGAGGTCAAACTATCACAAAACATTGCTAAAATTATCTATTTATCCATTTAATTAACTACATAATAGTAACTATTGAAAACTATAAAATCAGTTACAGGACCAGTGACTATAGCATACTGTAGTAACAAGGAGAGTCTGGTTCAGTGTCTGCAGTTCAGACTGGAACAGAAATGGATCATTATCAGGTACCCTCTATAAGCAAGGTCTCAATGTACAAGTGTATAGGTCACTGACAAACTCAACTTTAGTACAGTGCAAATACTAAAGATACAGTAATACATATAACAAGCAGGATACTTTTAATCACTATAGAAACTGTAAGTTGATTAAGAATGAAACAAAGTTCATTAATGTACCTCTGTTTCGAGTTCATTTTGTAAAGTTAGATTATATGATAAGAAATTTAAATGCCTGATGCTCTGGTACCATTTCTATTGTAGTATTCATTCCGTCGATATTACTTCTGATCATTTTGTTTGCAATTAAGTCTGATCAATATACCAAACCAAGTAGCTACATTTAATACTATTTTATTTTTACATGAAATCTTTCTACAGTTATGACTAAAATGCTATATATGTAGCAATTTAAAGTAAAGCAGTTTCCAAAGCTTCAGTTGTACAATACCAACCAACTTGGACGCTCAATGTGTTTATATATGTACAGTATATCCCCACTGCATGCTACTAGCACTTAATAGATATATCTTTTGCCAAACTGAAGCAGAAAGTAACATGTATAGAAAAGCATACGTATAAACCTCATCTCTAGAACAAACAAACCTCATATCATATCTAGGGCTTCCTTGAAAGTACTTTACTTTGGAGTAATTAACCATACTAATATCATACTTACCTTCTCCATTGGCTCTGCTGTTAGACTGTACTTTATAAGTAATTTCATCTTCACTGTCTCAATGTCTGGTCTCTCCTCTGGGTTGTCTCTGAGACATTGAAGGATAAGTGGCTCCAGTTGGTGGTCATCAGGTAACTTTGACAGATCATCAGCTCTTCTCTCAATCTCAGGTAAAGCTCCAATCTTATCCAATCCAGAAGTGGGCGGGTCCTGAGTGGCTATTTCCAAAGCTAATACACCAAAGGAGAAGACGTCTCCCTTTGATGTGAACCTGGCTTTTCCACTTCCCAGCACTTCTGGTGGCATATAGGGTATGCACCCGGGAGCTTTGGTACTAAGGTATATTACGTCACTTGGTCTGAACTTGGCTTGACCAAGATCGCTCACCTTAACTTTAGTCCCGTTGCTGTTAAGAAGAACGTTTTTCGGTTGAAGGTCTCGATGTAGGATCTGAGGATCGTAAAGGTGAAGGAACGTCAAACCGGAAGCGATCTGGACACAAATGTACAGTTGTTGTGGAAGAAGCAGTTTCCCCTTTTGACTCTTCAAGTATTGGTGCAACGTTTGGTCCATGAATTCCATAACTAAAACGGGTTGCAGATCGATTTCGTAGACGCCAATGAATTCCACAATGTTGTTATGGTTGGCACTTCTAAGAATATCGCATTCTTCTCTGAAACTCAACTGAACGCTTTGTAGATCTTCTTCAGAATTTTATGGTCCACGCCCAGTTGCTTTGTAAAGGGGCGTATGCTGAATAATGAATCTCTTTGAATTAACGGAAGTAATCAATGTATAACCTATGAGTATGGAACGCCAAATTATTTTTGTTACTGATGGCGTTCCATAAATGAGAACCATATTGGGATTTTCTTTTATTGTGTGTTTAAATACAGTCATTAAGACAAGTTAGTATCGTTGTTCTCCTTAATAGAAACTATGTATTTAATTATCAACATTAGCCATAAGAATAGATGTACTGCTATAAAGATGACAAATAAATAATCAGATTGATGAAGTCTAGTAGACAATTTGGACAATTTTGTCCTAAGAGTGTTATCATAATTGACATGTCTGTAAACTTATGTAATAAATTTCTCGTTACCAGTTAATTGATCATATCAAGAATATATCATCATGTCTCTTTATCCCAGTCCTTCATGGTAGCTCCTAACATAAAGTCTGAATGTAATACTTCCCATTTACTGGTCTTCTCTGGTCCATCTTCCTCCTCCTCCAATCCATCTGGCGATGATGAGGCCTTCGCTCTCCTCTTCTCTTCACTCACTGGAGCACTTTTGTGTTTTCCCTTTAACATGTCAACAAATGAATGTTTGTCAACAGAAGACAACACTACAGAAGTGGCACTCAATTAAGCAATAAACACAACACTAAACACATACTGTTTGGATCTGTAACATGTACAGTACATCAAATAACACAATGTACATTTCAATAACACCACGCAGACATGACTTCCAGGATCACTGATGAAGGGTGGAATTCCCAGAAACGGCTGTTTGACCCAGTAGAAAAGAAGATAAAAGAAGGGACAAGAAGGAAGAAAAGACTCCTGTATCTTCATTTAAAGCTCTTCTCAGGTTTAGTTCCCCTATAGGCTCATTTACAAAATGAACATTTCTTGTGGTCCCTCACAACCATTAAGTGAATACAGTAAATATGAATTATTTAATTACATTACAGTAAAACCTCTGTAAGCAGTACATCTACAAATTACATTCGGCTCTTAAAGTCCTGACAAACATCATATATACAGGTTATACACAAGTCATTCTATAATGCAGCCACCTCTAATGAGGCCAACTTCAGCTGCCCCTAAGCTGACCACATTACAAAGGTTTCACTGTACTAATACACTACATAAGACTGGCTTTACACTGCCTTCCATCTTTAGACCTCCCTTCCTAAAGGGAGAAGTGATGGCAACACCAGTGGGAACGCAGGGAGTGGTGCGTATAGATGCATCTCCTGATAACTGGATGTGTGTACCTTTGGATTTCTTTACTTCAGATGAACCTGCTTCCTGTAGTTTAGCTTGAAGAGATTTCTGCTGCTTCCTCACAACATTAAACAACTCTACAACTAAATAGTCAAACAGTAGAGCAGTCAATTAAATATAACCAATTTGCATATCACAAAAAATGGGGACTTTAAGATCTGAGGCTATGATGTCATCATTAATTTTGATATTTTACCAACTCATGAATTTGAGCCTGTGTGCATAAAGCATAGACAGTTGTTTAAATTGAAAGCAAATTTTGATAATAATATACGACTTCCCTATAGGATTTTACTAGATGTAGTATGTCAAAACCATTGTTTTGTGCACGTTATTACAATAATAGTATGCATTTGTTATTGTTGGTACATGTAGTATATGAGTAGGCTGATGGCCTCAGTATATTATGTGTTATTATATAGATTGGATGTTGGATTCAGTACACAGTTTTGCATGTAGTCTACACGTATTGGTATAATGTCCTTGTAACAGAAATATCTCTTAAGACTTCGAGCTTACAAGTATGTAGTATATGCAATAGATTTAATGTATGCAGTATATGCAATAGATTTATATCCAATCCTAGCGTAATGAGCAAAAGGATGAAACCAAAGTTCACTCGATGGAAACCAGAGTCTCCCTTTAGCCACTCAAAGAGATGGTCAACCCATAGACAGCTGTTTCGTCCTTATTAGGACTCATCAGTATGTAGTTTTGAGTGGCTAGAAGAAGAGACTATCAAATAATAATCTCAAGCATATCTCCTGTAATTAGGCTCACTAAATATGTGTATATGAGATGTACTACACTAAGCAGGTCACTACAGATGAAAGTGTCCTCTGTGGAATCACTCTATAATAGTCCACAACAGGTTGGTCTATGTAGTGAGACTACTACAGGTGGACACCAATTATCATTACCTCCTTTGGTTGCTATATTCTGTAACTGCCTTTCTCTCTCCAGTGAAGCTGCATCTGGTTTGACTCGACCTACTGCCCTTCTCCTCTTCTTTGGCTGAAGAACCTCAACTTATGTCTACCAGAATTACAGAGATGGAGTGAGAGGGGTGGAGTAGAAGGGAGGGAGGGGCAGGGGGAGGAGACTGAGTGAGAGTGGTGGAGTAGAAGGGAGGGAGGGGCTGGGGGAGGAGACTGAGTAAGAGTGGGAGGAGTAGAAGGGAGTGAGGGGCTGGGGGAGGAGACTGAGTAAGAGTGGGAGGAGTAGAAGGGAGTGAGGGGCTGGGGGAGGAGACTGAGTAAGAGTGGGTGGAGTAGAAGGGAGGGAGGGGCTGGGGGAGGAGACTGAGTAAGAGTGGGAGGAGTAGAAGGGAGTGAGGGGCTGGGGGAGGAGACTGAGTAAGAGTGGGTGGAGTAGAAGGGAGGGAGGGGCTGGGGGAGGATACTGAGTGAGAGTGGGTGGAGTAGAACGGAGGGAGGGGCTGGGGGAGGAGACTGAGTGAGAGTGGGTGGAGTAGAAGGGACTGGGGGAGGATACTGAGTAAGAGTGGGTGGAGTAGAAGGGAGGGAGGGGCTGAGGGAGGAGACTGAGTGAGAGTAGGTGGAGTAGAAGGGACTGGGGGAGGAGAATGACTCAAGTAGAGTGAGAGTGGTATCCTGGGAGAAGGAGTGGATTCTGATGATGTGGCAGTCATCCAACATACCTTGTCTTCCAACTGAATAGGAGGTTTGTCTCTCTTTAGCCTCACTTTAGACAGGATTGGTACCTTCAATGTTGACAAGTGTACAATCAAATACATTGATATATATACACATGTACATACACTATACTGCTAGTGCATGTTTGCTGATGTTATGACAGATAATGGAGAGAATATAATACTAAGTGAAAATTCCTTTAGTATATGTACAAATTAGCACATACTAACTTGTTACTTCTAATTTCAGTACATAATATACTTAAAATTCTAATGTAATGAAGAAGATACATACTTAGGGAATGTACATAATATGACAAGCTGTGGATATAAAATAAGCAATAATAGGACATTCAATAAATCTCAGTTGACATGCTGAATAATGATTAATAGTATTGAACTGATCTGGATGATTAATGTATATCAGTCTTTCATAATTAAATCAGTTTTGCAAAAAGATTTCCCCAAAGTACCCAAGTAGGAGCTAGTCTGGTGTCCAGACCCATCCACCATTTTTAATTGGCTAGAGGTAGAAGGGTCTGGTAATATATCCTATCACTCTTGTGTCAGGGACAGTTAATCCATGATAATAAAACACACAGCACAGTGGATATGATGGTGGCATTAGAGGAGAGAGATTGGCCTAGTGAGGATGCTACCATTCCCAAGAAGAGAAGGAGCTGTACACTAACCACTAACTATGTGATAACAGAAGTACTTTGGAAGCTTACCAACTAGGTACAAGGGAATTATCTTAGTCAACAATGCATTGATTGTTTCTTAATGTTCTGTAATTTGATTGGGTACTTGATTCCCAAGAGAACCAACATGTGAGAGAAACGACTGTCAGAAACGTACAAGAGGGAAACAATCTTCAAAGAACCACAGACAGCTGTTTCACCCTCATTTGGGATCATCCGTGTGGTACACTTTAATGATGGTGAGTTTACGTACATATTAATCCACCACAAGTGAAACACATAATAAGTGAAGATGGAGGTTACAGTCTAAGGGAGACTGCATGAGCGCTCACAATAAACTAAGTTAATTACACTGAGCCGTGCAAAGGCTATGATGATAAGCAAATAATATATATAAGAATAGAACTTTTGACTTCAGCCAATTAAGATTAGACTCAGTCACTTGGCTGGTTTGGCGTAATACGTTTATTCACTTTCTTATATATTACAGATTTGTTCAGCACAATTAATCAATAATTCACTATTAATCAATAATACACTATAATAAGAATAGTACATTTACAGTTAACATGCTCACTGTGTTCTCTGCAACATTCTGACAGAGTATCTTATGCATCACACTGGCTATAGCAGTTTCACCATTCACATGATTATCATCTACAGAATGTTAAAACTATCACGACTGTACACTAACTCTGCAGTAAAAGGAGATCACTGACTACTATGAAACAGTAAAGGCAGTCAGTACGTGTATATAGCTGGGAAGGTCAGAGGAGAATACATTAGCTGAATAAATACAGAAAACACGAGAAACCAATATATTGAAATGGTCAAGAGATACCTACTCGTGCTTTATAACTATTGCTTTGACTCTGGACTAATTCCTTCCTCTTGGGATAACACCTTAATATGCCCTATCCCTAAAAATAACAATGACCCCTACTCCCCTGAAAATTACAGAGGCATTGCTATACAATCAATCATCCTAAAGGTTTTCTGCCACATACTTAACAAAAGACTGAGTTCGTACTTAGAAATTAACGATTTACTTGTTGAGGAACAGTATGGATTTAGAAAACAAAGAAGCTGTGCCGACCATCTTTTCTCTTTAAGTAGTGTAACTGAAGCTAGAATGAAAATGAAATTAGACACCTTTGTCTGCTTTATTGACTTTAGGAAAGCCTTCGACTCTATCCCTAGAAATCATCTCTGGGATAAACTACAGAGGATTGGTGTAAGAGGCAAATTACTTAAGGTTATTCAAAGTATGTACTCTATAGCTAATGTCCACTACACAATAAAGCTTAACGATACCTTTACAGAATACTTTAAGGTAGATCAGGGTGTAAAACAAGGATGCCCCCTCTCCCCTACACTTTTCAATATTTACATTAATGACTTAGCCATAGACCTCAAAAAGTGCCAGCTTGGCCTCAATATATATAATGATAAATTAAGTTGCCTTCTCTATGCAGATGATATTGCAACCTGTGCCGAATCAGTAAATGATTTACAACGTCTACTAGATATACTTCATGTTTGGTGTGCTAAATGGCAACTCCAAATTAACACCAATAAGACTAAGGTCATTCATTTCCGCCCGACTCAACACAAACTATCACAGTTCAAATTTCATATAGGCTCCTCTCACATAGAATACACCAAAGATTATAATTACTTAGGTTTATCACTAAATGAACATTTAACCTGGAGCAATTCCATTGCATTAATTTCCAAGAAAGCCTCCAAAGCTGCCAACCTCTTAACAGCTAAATCTAGAGCGTATGGTAACTTCCATTATAATGTCTTTAGTCATCTATACCGAACACTAGTCCTAAGTATAATTAGTTATAGCTCACATGTCTGGGGTGCAAAAGAATATCAGGCCCTTGATGAATTGGTACAAAACAATGTCATGAGATCATTTATAGGCCTTGGTAAGACTGCTCCTCTTGTCGGACTCATGGGTGAACTAAACTGGAAGCCATTACACTGGCATACTAAATTTACCACCATTAAATTCTGGCATCACCTTTGTGATCTCCCTATTAAATGCATGCCCAAGAAGGTATTATTGTTTTTAGCCAAACTTAACCTCAAAGATACATGGTATAGCAATGTTATGGATGTAATCTCTAAATTAATTACCCCCAATGATGCTCCTTATCCTGCTATTTCTAACCCCAGTAATTTCATGAACACCATCATGTATGATAGATCACACTTCCTCAGTTATACAATGCAACTTATAAATAAATTAGCCTTACAAGATTGGACCTTAAGACTAGACACTATAGACAAAAATAGTAGATCTGGGGGCAGGTTAGCTGACTACAGGCTCATTAAGAGAACGCCCTCAACTGATGACTATATAAGGACTGGTAATTTTGATAAAAGGAGAGTCCTGGCAGCCCTGAGGTGTGGGTGCCTCCCTCTCGAAATTGAGAAGAGCAGATTGAGACACCCTAAGGTTGATCTGGAAAGCAGGATTTGCCAGCTGTGTAACTGTGGTGCAATAGAGGACTCCACTCATTTTATTACAACCTGTCCAGCTTTCAATCATATAAGATGTAATCTTTTTGCTGAATGCTCACTTTTATCCCCTAACTTCTACTCTTACCCAAGTATCCAAAAAAACCACTTCATCCTAACATACCCAAATCAAAAGATCTCAAATTATATTTACAATATGTACATTCATCGTAAATCTCTCACTCATTCTCACTAATTTTTGTTCCATAAAGGTTTTGTAATACATACACCCTCCCTGCATGGCCCTGGAAATGTATACCCCCTGCTAGTGACTTGTAAATCCACCATGGGTTGGGCTATTTCTGACTGATCTTTTTTTCAGAATAGCATGTCACATTAATAAAAATCATTATTATTATTATTATTATTATTATGCAAGCTTAAAATGATCATGTAAATCAATATCGTTTCACTTGGCTTAAAATATCAATTTCTTAAAGTATATATAGCTGATAGCATTTATAAGAGAGCACTTCACTTCCGTTATCTGATCTGCGATCGATTTGTATATCAGAAAACTTATAGCTTTTTTAAGTACCTCTAATCTCTTCAACCTTCATCACTGGACCTAGTATAAGAGACAATTAGGACGCTTTATTGATCTGCAGTTTAATTTGCCTTCCTCTAGTCCTTTTCTCTCTCCCATGTGTCTACTTAATAAAATGGCTACCACAAATAAAAATTAATCACAATGATGATTCTACAGCAACACATGCAAACATATAGTAAAAAGAATTACAAAAAGTATACAAACTCTACAAAAGACAAGACTGTATCTTTGTTACGAGTAAGACGATGATTAAGTCCTCCAACTACCAAGTAAGCCCTTTCACCTAGCTGTACAGTACCTGATGCCATACGAGGTACCTTTAACTGACCAAGTGACACCCACTTGCTTTGAGATGGAGAATAAATGTGAACAGCTGATTGAGGATGGCCTTCCCTGTCTCTACCACCAACAGTGAAGAGTGAGTGTGGGCTGGAAAATGAGGATGAAAGATAAAATGGTGTCTGAAATGGTAACTCCATCCACTGTCTTCCTTCCACTGGGTGATCACTGAGTACTGCTTTATTGAGGATATCCCAACTCATCTTCCAGGTAGACTTTAGTGGTGTAAATAAGTCTTTCCCTTTCTGATGTTCAGCAGTGTAGCCTCCATTGCAGATGTAAACTGTATTTTCACACGAAATCAGTTGATGGCTTTCCAATGGTCTAGGAAGAGTAAAGTTGACTAGTGTAGACCACTGCTTTGTAGTGACACGCATGACATCTATGCTTTGTGATGTTGTATCATCCTGAGTACATCCACCAGCCACAATGAGTATGCCATCTTTATAGAGTGTTGCTGGTCTGGATCGTTTTGTGGGCATTGGTGGGAATACTGCTCTCCAAGTGTTATCCACCAAGGTGCTCAGCTTATTAGTAGACTGACGTGATTCTGATTCCCTTCCTCCAATCAATGTTATTTGGTTATTAACGATTTCTCCTTGGCAACAAACTTGAGGTGTTGGTTGTGGGAGAATGGTCCAAGTGAGTTCCTCCGAGTTAAACACTTGTACTTTGTCTTCATCTTTGATATCCGCACATATTCCTCCAAACACGTACACCAAGTGACCGTCACACAGTACATTGGGGATGTCAGTAGATATGAGTAGATCTGGTAATTGAAATGAGGTCAACTGTAAAGATTGGACTTCATCAACCTGCACAAGAAAGGAAGAGTTCTGTAAATTGTTATAGAGTGTGTGCATGTGAATTCCAATAGAGTACATGTTCTTGTGTCACTTGGTTATTACAATATCAACACTACTACATACATACATGTACGTATCTAAGAAATACAACTGGTATATTGGTACACTCAAACTAATGCCACCATTTTCTGTTACACAATATCTGATGAAAAGGTCAAACTATCACAGCACATTGCTAAAATTATCTATTTATCTGCATAATAGTATTGAAAAATTACAAAAATCAGTTACAGGACCAGTGACTATAGCATACTGTAGTAACAAGGAGAGTCTGGTTCAGTGTCTGCAGTTCAGACTGGAACAGAAATGGATCATTATCAGGTACCCTCTATAAGCAAGGTCTCAATGTACAAGTGTATAGATCACTGACAAACTCAACTTTAGTGCAAATACTAAAGATATACAGTAATACATATAACAAGCAGGATACTTTTAATCACTACAGTAACTGTAAGTTGATTAAGAATGAAACAAAGTTCTATACCTTCTCTTAAATTGTTTGTGTTTTGTAAAGTTGGATAGTCAATTTTACAAGTATACAAACTTATAATAATAGTTAGACTAAAATTAAATAAAAGGCAGATGATGACAGCTACACAATCACATTATACTAAGTTAGTAATGTAAATAGATACTAAGCAATAGTTATAAAACATTAAAGAAAACTTTTGAAGGAAAAGTTTAAATATAATCAGTAACCTCTAATTAGAAAATGGCAACTAAGAGGTTCATCTTCTCTGATTCCTGCAAACATAGATTTCTAAGTTTACAAAGTTCAGATAATCTACGTTTATATACCACAAGAAACATGCCCTTAAAACTGGGTTACCTATTTTTCGGTTGCTTTAAAGGTAAGACATTTTGTACCTTTATTCACAGATCAAACATGTATAAAAAAGAAACTTGGACGCTGGATTTGTCAAGACCCATATATCCCCACTGCATGTTACTAGCACTTAATAGGTATATCTTTTGACATAAAGTACATGCGACTAAAAATTTTTCTGAGTCCAGATACGTTTGATCCTCTATATGTATATACATATGAACAGTACAGACCAGTCAAACGGAAGTAGAAGGTACCAATACAATTACAACAATTATTTAGAAATGTATATAACAATAAAACTACAGCAATGCATACGTATAAATCACTATATTATAGAAGAAACAAACTTCATATCTAGGGCCTCCTTGAAAGTATATATACTTTATTTTGGAGTAATTTACCTTCTTTAGTGGCTCTGCTATTAGACTCTGCTTAATAAGTAAATTCAGTAATTTCACCTTCACTGTCTCAATGTCTGGTCTCTCCTCTGGGTTGTCTCTGAGACATTGAAGGATAAGTGGCTTCAGTTGGTGGTCATCAGGTAACTTTGACAGATCATCAGCTCTTCTCTCAATCTCTGGTAAAGCTCCAATCTTATCCAATCCAGAAGTGGGCGGGTCTTGAGTGGCTATTTCCAAAGCTAATACACCAAAGGAGAAGACGTCTCCCTTTGATGTGAACCTGGCTTTTCCACTTCCCAGCACTTCTGGTGGCATATAGGGTATGCACCCGGGAGCTTTGGTACTAAGGTATATTACGTCACTTGGTCTGAACTTGGCTTGACCAAGATCGCTCACCTTAACTTTAGTCCCGTTGCTGTTAAGAAGAACGTTTTTCGGTTGAAGGTCTCGATGTAGGATCTGAGGATCGTAAAGGTGAAGGAACGTCAAACCGGAAGCGATCTGGACACAAATGTACAGTTGTTGTGGAAGAAGCAGTTTCCCCTTTTGACTCTTCAAGTATTGGTGCAACGTTTGGTCCATGAATTCCATAACTAAAACGGGTTGCAGATCGATTTGGTAGACGCCAATGAATTCCACAATGTTGTAATGTTTGGCCCTTCTAAGAATATCGCATTCTTCTCTGAAACTCAACTGAACGCTTTGTAGATCTTCTTCAGAATGTTCTGCGTAATCCAAGAGAATGCGGTGGACTCGCTTAGCAGCAATGATTCTTTGACCTAATTGCCCTTTGTAAACAGTGGCGTAGGCGCCGCGGCCTATTTCCTGACCAAGACGCAGGTTATCCGGACTACTAGAGAACAGCCTCGATACCGCTTGTCCCATTTTATGGTCCCACGTGCACGCAGTTGCTTTGTAAAGGGACGTATGTTGAATAATGAATCTCTTTGAATTAACGGAAGTAATCAATGTATAAACTATGAGTATGGAACGCCAAATTATTTTTGTTACTGATGACTGATTAGCAGCATATTGGGATTTTCTTATATTGTTCTGTGTTTAAATACAGTCATTAAGACAAGTTAGTATCGTTGTTCTCCTTAATATATAGAAACTATGTATTTAATTATCAACATTAGCCACAAGAATAGATGTACTGCTATAAAGATTACAAATTGATATTGACAAATTAAATAATCAGATGAAGTCTTGTAGACAATTTGGACAATTTTGTCCTTAGAACTGGAACGACCGATCGACCCGATATACCTTGGTTGTGAGAGAAAGAGTGCTATCATAATTGACATGTCTGCAATAAATTTCTCTCTACCAGTTAATTGATCATATCAAGAATATATCATCATGTCTCTTTATCCCAGTCCTTCATGGTAGCTCCTAACATAAAGTCTGAATGTAATACTTCCCATTTACTGGTCTTCTCTGGTCCATCTTCCTCCTCCTCCAATCCATCTGGCGATGATGAGGCCTTCGCTCTCCTCTTCTCTTCACTCACTGGAGCACTTTTGTGTTTTCCCTTTAACATGTCAACAAATGAATGTTTGTCAACAGAAGACAACACTACAGAAGTGGCACTCAATTAAGCAATAAACACAACACTAAACACATACTGTTTGGATCTGTAACATGTACAGTACATCAAATAACACAATGTACATTTCAATGATAACACCACGCAGACATGAACATTTCTTGTGGTCCCTCACAACCATTTAGTGAATACAGTAAATATGAATTATTAAATTACAGTAAACCCTCAGTAAGCAGTACATCTACAAATTACATTCGGCTCTTAAAGTCCTGACAAAATCGTATATATGGGTCATACATTCTTAAGTCTTTCTATAATGCAGCCACCTCTAATGTGGCCAAAGTCAGCTGTCTCCAAGCTGACTGTATTACAAAGGTTTCACTGTACAATAAACTACATAAGACTGCATGGCTTTACACTGCCTTCATCTTTAGACCTCCCTTCCTAAAGGGAGAAGTGATGGCAACACTAGTGGGAACGCAAGGAGTGGTGCGTATAGATGCATCTCCTGATAACTGGATGTGTGTACCTTTGGATTTCTTTACTTCAGATGAACCTGCTTCCTGTAGTTTAGCTTGAAGAGATTTCTGCTGCTTCCTCACAACATTAAACAACTCTACAACTAAATAGTCAAACAGTAGAGCAGTCAGTTAATTATAACCAATTTGCATATCACAAAAAATGGGGGACTTTAATTAAGATCTGAAGTTGTGATGTCTCATCATTAATTTTGATATTTAAGCCTTAAAACACAGACACTACTCAGTTCTTTAAATTGAAAGCAAACTTTGATAATAATATACGACTTCCCTATAGGATTTTACTAGATGTAGTATGTCAAAACCATTGTTTTCCGCACGTTATTACAATAATAGTTACTAGTATGCATTTGTTATTGTTGGTACATGTAGTATATGAGTAGGCTGATGGCCTCAGTATATGTGTTATTACAGATACCAGCTGTTGGATTCAGTACACTGTTTGCATGTAGTCTACACGTATTAGCATAATGTCCTTGTAACAGAAAGCTATCTCTTAAGACTTCGAACTTACAAGTATGTGGTATATGCAATAGATTTAATATCCAATCCTAGCGTAATGAGCAGAAGGGTGAAACCAAACCAATATTCACTCGATGGGAACCAGAGTCTCCCCTTAGCCACTCAAAGAGATGGTCAACCCATAGACAGCTGTTTCGTCCTTATTAGGACTCATCAGTATGTAGTTTTGAGTGGCTAGAAGAAGAGACTATCAAATAATAATCTCAAGCATATTACCTGTAATTAGGCTCACTAAATATGTCTTATATGAGATGTACTACACTAAGCAGGTCACTACATTAGAGACTATAAGATGAAAGTGTTCTCTGTGGAATCACTCTATAATAGTCCACAACAGGTTGGTCTATGTAGTGAGGCTACTACAGGTGGACACTGATTATCATTACCTCCTTTGGTTGCTATATTCTGTAACTGCCTTTCTCTCTCCAGTGAAGCTGCATCTGGTTTGACTCGACCTACTGCCCTTCTCCTCTTCTTTGGCTGAAGAACCTCAACTTATGTCTACCAGAATTACAGAGATAGAGTGAGAGTGGGAGGAGTAGAAGGTAGGGAGGGGCTGGGGGGGAGACTGAGTGAGAGTGGGTGGAGTAGAAGGGAGGGAGGGGCTGGGGGAGGAGAATGAGTGAGAGTGGGTGGAGTAGAAGGGACTGGGGGAGGAGAATGACTCAAGTAGAGTGAGAGTGGTATCCTGGGAGAAGGAGTGGATTCTGATGATGTGGCAGTCATCCAACATACCTTGTCTTCCAACTGAATAGGAGGTTTGTCTCTCTTTAGCCTCACTTTAGACAAGATTGGTACCTTCAATGTTGACAAGTGTGCAATCAAATACACTGATATATATACACATGTACATACACTAAACTGCTAGTGCATGTTTACTGATATTATGACAGAAATCGAGAGAATGCAATGAATCTTCCTTTAGTAAATATGTACAAATTAGCACATACTAACTTGTTACTTCTAATTTCAGTATTTGATACATGAATTAGACGTAACATACTTAAAATTCCGATATAATGAAGAAGATACATACTAAGGGAATTTAATTTATGTACGTAGTATGTCAAGCCGTACGGTCAACAATACGTTTATTTACTTACTACAGATTTGTTCAGCACTATTAATCAATCAATAATTCACTATTAATCAATAATACACTATAATAAGAATAGTACATTTACAGTTAACACGCTCACTGTGTTCTCTGCAACATTCTGACAGAGTATCTTATGCATCACACTGGCTATAGCAGTTTCACCATTCACATGATTATCATCTGCAGAATGTTAAAACTATCACGACTGCACACTAACTCTCAGTAAAAGGAGATCACTGACTACTATGAAACAGTAAAGGCACTCGGTACGTGTATATAGCTGGGAAGGTCAGAGGAGAATACATTAGCTGAATATATACAAGCTTAAAATGATCTTGTAAATCAATTTCGTTTCACTTGAATCTTAAAATATCAATTACTCAAAGTAGGATGATTTTCTTCTTTTCTGCTGTTTCGTTAATGATCTGCGATCTGCGATCGGTTTGTATATCACAAAACTTACAGCCTTTTTTAAGTACCTCTAATCTCTTCAACCTTCATCACTGGACCTAGTATAAGAGACAATTAGGACGCTTTATTGATCTGCAGTTTATTTGCCTTCCTCTAGTCCTTTTCTTCTCCCACGTGTCTACTTTATAAAATGGCTACCACAAATTAAAATTAATCACAATGATCATTCTACAGTAACACATGCAAACATATAGTAAAATATTTTACAAAAAGTATACAAACTCTACAGAAGACAAGACTGTATCTTTGTTAATAGTAAGACGATTATTAAGTCCTCCAATTACCAATAAAGCCCTTTCACCTAGCTGTACAGTACCTGATAACATACGAGGTACCTTTAACTGACCAAGTGACACCCACTTGCTTTGAGATGGAGAATAAATGTGAACAGCTGATTGAGGATGGCCTTCACTGTCATTACCACCAACAGTGAAGAGTGAGTGTGGGCTGGAAAATGAGGATGAAGCCCTAAATGGTGTCTGACATGGTAACTCCATCCACTGTCTTCCTTCCACTGGGTGATCACTGAGTACTGCTTCATTGAGGATATCCCAACTCATCTTCCAGGTAGACTTTAGTAATGTATATCTGTGTTTCCCTTTCTGATGTTCAGCAATGTAGCCTCCATTGCAGATGTAAACTACATCTCCGCATGAAATGAATTTATGGTTTCGTAATGGTCTAGGAAGTGTAAAATTGACTAGTGTAGACCACTGCTTTGTAGTGACACGCATGACATCTATGCTCTGTAATGTTGTATCATCCTGAGTACGTCCACCAGCTACAATGAGTATGCCATCTTTATAGAGTGTTGCTGGTCCGATTCGTCTTGTGGGCATTGGTGGGAATACTGCTCTCCAAGTGTTATCCACCAAGGTGCTCAGCTTATTAGTAACTCGACATGATTCTGATTCCCTTCCTCCAATCAATGTTATTTGGTTATTAACGATTTCTCCTCGGCAACGAACTTGAGGTGTTGGTTGTGGGAGAATGGTCCAAGTGAGTTCCTCCAAGTTAAACACTTGTACTTTGTCTTCATCTTTGATATCCACACATGCTCCTCCAAACACATACACCAAGTGACCGTCACACAGTACATTGGAGAAGGATGTAGGTATGGCTAGATCTGGTAATTGAAAAGAGGTCAACTGTAAAGATTGGACATCATCAACCTGCACAAGAAAAGAAGCCATGGCAATAAGTTAAAAAGTATCTAAACAAGACAGTGCATTAAAGGTTGTCTGAAAAAAACCTAATACATATTTCTTAATTCAGAAGTTCCATGTAAAATATATATAAGACTTAGTATAGTTACTTATATATGCAGATAGCTTATAAAGGAAAGGGTTTAACTTAGCATACCTTTCTCATTGGCTCTGCTATTAGACTGTACTTCATAAGTAATTTCACCTTCACTGTCTCAATGTCTGGTCTCTCTTTATGATTATCTCTGAGACATTCAAGGATAATTAGCTTCAGTGGATGGTCATCAGGTAACTTTGACAGATCCCTAGCTCTCCTCTCAACCTCAGGCTTGGATCCAATCTTTTGTACTCCACAGCTAGGTCCGGCCTGAGTACCTACCTCCAGCATTACTACACCAAATGAAAACACATCACCCTTAGAAGTGAATTTGGGGTTGTCTTCGTCCAAGGCTTCTGGAGGCATATATAGAATGCATCCTGGAGCTTGTGTAGTGAGGTAGTTGACATCGCTTGGTCTGAACTTTGCTTGACCGAGATCGCTTATCTTCACCAAGGTACAGTCGATGTTAACGAGAATGTTCTTTGTCCGAAGGTCTCGATGCAGGATCTGAGGGTCGAACTGGTGAAGGAATGCAAGGCCATGCGCTATTTGAGTACAGATATCGATCTGTTTGGTTAGAGGGAGTCCCCCTTTACGCTTGCTACCAACAATATATTCGTCTAGTGATTGGTCCAGGAGTTCCATGACCAACGCGGGTTCGCCATCCACTTCGTGCACACCGATGAAGCGTACAATGTTGGGATGCTTCGCTATCTCTAACAAGTCACATTCTCGCTTGAAATCTCGCACAACCTTTTCGTAATCTTCTCTGGATTGCCTGGCGAAGTCTAACAGAAGTCGGTGAATCCGCTTAACAGCTACGTTCAATGTAAGCTTAGCCTTGTAAACAGTAGCGTAAGATCCGCGACCCAATTCCTCTTCAAGTTGTAAGCGGTCTTGCCGAGATAAAATACTGCTCATCTTCGGACGTCTGAAGGATACGCCCTCAACATACGCCCTCAAAAACGTACATGATCGAAGCACGTGAGCATTCCAAATTAGGAATGCATGTGAAGATGTCTACAAGGAAAGAACAACATTCCCAGTGACTTTCTTGATTGGGCTTGCCGGTATAGACTGGGGTTTTCCCTTTTCCACGTGTTCAAATATGGCTGCATGGGAGGCTTTAGTGTTGTCCTTATGCGATGCTGGATGCGTCAAGTTTGGTTCATTTAAACTAAAAACTGGAATTCTCTCACCAGTATATTTTGACCTGAGAACAATCGTGTCATTTCCTGAGCTCATGGTAAATACTGAATATCTTGTAAGATAGGCTAGTATGCATGAAATGTGGTACCACGAAATGTGTTTTAGTGTTATTTTAGTGTGCATGATCTGTGGCAAGATACACGAGTGTGCATGATCTGTGGCAAGATACACTAGTGTGCATGACCTGTGGCAAGATGTGCATGAATGTGTTTTAGTGTTATTTACTATGTAGTTATTTATTGTATAGTGTCAGGTCAGTCAGTGTTTGTGGGAGAAGGTAACTGAGAAAAGAGACAAGTTTACCACAATCTGTGGAGTACCTTACACTGCACTGCCATTTGCTTCTGTGAGTGTGCCCGCTGATTGCTATTGTCTACCTTTCCATGTCAATTAGTATAATTACAACTTACCCAGTTTTGCGTATTTATCATTTCAGGTTATATCAACCAACCATTCTGTTTCCATGGTGATGAGGAGAAAGGAAGTCAAGGATTATGGTACCAAAGTTAGTAGCCTATGATAGCATAACTTAATACTGTATACCATATATGGCATTTTAATATTGTATAAATATATACACTCAGCTGCATTGTATTTCCTATTATTGATGTTATTGGTAATAGTATGATTGTGTATTTCAAGACATGTAGTGTACGTATGCGAGACACTGGTCAATGATTTGCCTTGTTACTGTATGTTTTTAAATTATTATTATTTCTACCAGAAAGTTATTGAAGGAAAGATTGTCGAAGGAAGTAATTGCTTGATTGTGGAAGATGTAGTCACTTCCGGAAGCAGCATCATGGAGACGGCAGTAGAGTTGGAGAAGGTTGGTTTAATAGTGACTGATGCTGTAGTACTGCTCAACAGAGAACAAGGAGGAAAGGAGAACCTTGCGGACAGAAATATCACACTTCACAGGTACTCACCTTTCTGATAGTTTGGAAGTATATCCCTCAGATTTGAGGTATTAAAGTGTTCTCTATACTATAGCCATCCCTCAGATTTGAGGTATTAAAGCGTTCTCTATACTATAGTCATGTATGTAATGTACTTGTTATAGCAGACATTCATGGTTTACACAACTAATCATTTACTTCTCTTCATTCACTAGTTTAAATGGTTTGTCTTGCTTCAAGTATAATTCTTTTCTCTCTTCTTCACGACCTCACTCTCCTGTCTCTTTACTTCTTCATACTGACCCCACCCCCTCACTACATCCCTCTCCATCCTCTCCCTCCCCCTCACTATGTCCCTCTCCATCCTCCCTCATCCCCTCACTATGTCCCTCTCCATCCTCCCTCATCCCCTCACTATGTCCCTCTCCATCCTACCCCACCCCCTCACTATGTCCCTCTCCATCCTACCCCTCCCCCTCACTACATCCCTCTCCATCCTCCCTCATCCCCTCACTATGTCCCTCTCCATCCTCCCTCATCCCCTCACTATGTCCCTCTCCATCCTACCCCACCCCCTCATTATGTCCCTCTCCATCCTACCCCTCCCCCTCACTATGTCCCTCTCCATCCTACCCCACCCCCTCACTACATCCCTCTCCATCCTCCCTCACCCCCTCACTATGTCCCTCTCCATCCTACCCCTCCCCCTCACTATGTCCCTCTCCATCCTACCCCACCCCCTCACTATGTCCCTCTCCATCCTACCCCACCCCCTCACTATGTCCCTCTCCATCCTACCCCACCCCCTCACTATGTCCCTCTCCATCCTACCCCACCCCCTCACTATGTCCCTCTCCATCCTCCCCCTCCCCCTCACTACATCCCTCTCCATCCTACCCCTCCCCCTCACTATGTCCCTCTCCATCCTACCCCACCCCCTCACTACATCCCTCTCCATCCTCCCTCACCCCCTCACTATGTCCCTCTCCATCCTACCCCACCCCCTCACTATGTCCCTCTCCATCCTACCCCACCCCCTCACTACATCCCTCTCCATCCTCCCTCACCCCCTCACTATGTCCCTCTCCATCCTACCCCACCCCCTCACTATGTCCCTCTCCATCCTACCCCACCCCCTCACTATGTCCCTCTCCATCCTCCCCCTCCCCCTCACTACATCCCTCTCCATCCTACCCCACCCCCTCACTATGTCCCTCTCCATCCTACCCCACCCCCTCACTATGTCCCTCTCCATCCTACCCCACCCCCTCACTATGTCCCTCTCCATCCTACCACACCCCCTCACTATGTCCCTCTCCATCCTACCACACCCCCTCACTATGTCCCTCTCCATCCTCCCCCACCCCCTCACTATGTCCCTCTCCATCCTACCCCTCCCCCTCACTATGTCCCTCTCCATCCTACCCCACCCCCTCACTATGTCCCTCTCCATCCTACCCCACCCCTCACTATGTCCCTCTCCATCCTACCCCACCCCCTCACTATGTCCCTCTCCATCCTACCCCTCCCCCTCACTATGTCCCTCTCCATCCTACCCCACCCCTCACTATGTCCCTCTCCATCCTACCCCTCCCCCTCACTATGTCCCTCTCCATCCTACCCCTCCCCCTCACTATGTCCCTCTCCATCCTACCCCACCCCCTCACTATGTCCCTCTCCATCCTACCCCACCCCCTCACTATGTCCCTCTCCATCCTACCCCACCCCTCACTATGTCCCTCTCCATCCTACCCCACCCCTTCACTACATCCCTCTCCATCCTACCCCTCCCCCTCACTATGTCCCTCTCCATCCTACCCCACCCCCTCACTATGTCCCTCTCCATCCTACCCCACCCCCTCACTATGTCCCTCTCCATCCTACCCCACCCCCTCACTATGTCCCTCTCCATCCTACCCCTCCCCCTCACTATGTCCCTCTCCATCCTACCCCACCCCCTCACTATGTCCCTCTCCATCCTACCCCACCCCCTCACTATGTCCCTCTCCATCCTACCCCACCCCTCACTATGTCCCTCTCCATCCTCCCCCACCCCCTCACTATGTCCCTCTCCATCCTACCCCACCCCTCACTATGTCCCTCTCCATCCTACCCCACACCCTCACTATGTCCCTCTCCATCCTACCCCACCCCCTCACTATGTCCCTCTCCATCCTACCCCACCCCCTCACTATGTCCCTCTCCATCCTACCCCACCCCCTCACTATGTCCCTCTCCATCCTACCCCACCCCTCACTATGTCCCTCTCCATCCTACCCCACCCCCTCACTACATCCCTCTCCATCCTCCCCCACCCCCTCACTATGTCCCTCTCCATCCTACCCCACCCCTTCACTACATCCCTCTCCATCCTACCCCACCCCCTCACTATGTCCCTCTCCATCCTACCCCACCCCCTCACTATGTCCCTCTCCATCCTACCCCACCCCCTCACTATGTCCCTCTCCATCCTACCACACCCCCTCACTATGTCCCTCTCCATCCTACCCCACCCCCTCACTATGTCCCTCTCCATCCTACCCCACCCCCTCACTATGTCCCTCTCCATCCTACCCCACCCCTCACTATGTCCCTCTCCATCCTCCCCCACCCCCTCACTATGTCCCTCTCCATCCTACCCCACCCCTCACTATGTCCCTCTCCATCCTACCCCACCCCCTCACTACATCCCTCTCCATCCTCCCCCACCCCCTCACTATGTCCCTCTCCATCCTACCCCACACCCTCACTATGTCCCTCTCCATCCTACCCCACCCCCTCACTACATCCCTCTCCATCCTCCCCCACCCCCTCACTATGTCCCTCTCCATCCTCCCTCACCCCCTCACTACATCCCTCTCCATCCTCCCTCACCCCCTCACTATGTCCCTCTCCATCCTACCCCACCCCCTCACTATGTCCCTCTCCATCCTACCCCACCCCCTCACTATGTCCCTCTCCATCCTACCACACCCCCTCACTATGTCCCTCTCCATCCTCCCCCTCCCCCTCACTATGTCCCTCCCCATCCTACCCCACCCCCTCACTATGTCCCTCTCCATCCTACCCCACCCCCTCACTATGTCCCTCTCCATCCTACCCCATCCCCTCACTATGTCCCTCTCCATCCTACCACACCCCCTCACTATGTCCCTCTCCATCCTCCCCCTCCCCCTCACTATGTCCCTCTCCATCCTACCTCACCCCCTCACTATGTCCCTCTCCATCCTACCCCACCCCCTCACTATGTCCCTCTCCATCCTCCCCCACCCCCTCACTATGTCCCTCTCCATCCTACCCCACCCCCTCACTATGTCCCTCTCCATCCTACCCCACCCCTCCCTATGTCCCTCTCCATCCTACCCCATCCCCTCACTATGTCCCTCTCCATCCTACCACACCCCCTCACTATGTCCCTCTCCATCCTACCACACCCCCTCACTATGTCCCTCTCCATCCTACCCCACCCCCTCACTATGTCCCTCTCCATCCTACCCCACCCCCTCACTATGTCCCTCTCCATCCTACCCCACCCCCTCACTATGTCCCTCTCCATCCTACCCCTCCCCCTCACTATGTCCCTCTCCATCCTACCCCACCCCCTCACTATGTCCCTCTCCATCCTACCCCACCCCCTCACTATGTCCCTCTCCATCCTCCCTCACCCCCTCACTATGTCCCTCTCCATCCTACCCCACCCCCTCACTATGTCCCTCTCCATCCTCCCCCACCCCCTCACTATGTCCCTCTCCATCCTACCCCACTCCCTCACTATACTGACCCCCTCTCTCTCTCATGTAGTGTGGTCACGATGACTGATGTAGTGCAAGTTTTGGCCAAGCATAATAAGATTACTGATCAGGTCAGAGACGATGTTGTGAGGTTCATCAGATCCACACCAGCTGTTCCTCTCATCTCATCAGTGGACAAGAAGGTAAGTATTTGCAAGTACTGTAAATGAAACTAAATGTTTTCCTTGAATAATAAAGGTTTTACTGTTATTTTCACTAATTTTTGTATTTACTAATTACTTGCATGTTGGGTCAACGTCAATTTAGTGGGAACCACAGCATACAGAATGCTGACAGATGTACATATGTAGGGATGGTGCAATATCTTGCATGTAAACACTGTGCATGCATGGTTAATGCTTCACTGTAAGATCCCTTACTGTTTCTGTACTTACAACATCCCTACATTTTATAGAAACTTTATTTTCTTACTAAAATATACATGACAAGGTATATAGATATAGTGTTTTGATGATAGTGTTTTTACAAATACCTCTCTATATACTTTTCCCATTACGTTACTAGCTTTTTGATGTGTCAAAGATGACCTTTGAGGAGAGGTCACATGTGGCGACACATCCTTTGTCAAAGAGGCTCTTTGAGATTATGATGACCAAGAAGACTAACCTGTGTCTCTCAGCTGACATGACCACTACTGCAGAATTAATGAAAGTTAGTTTTTAACATTTACGTATATCTTTTGAAAGGATCATCTTTCAACTTTTAGAGCGTCTAAAGACACAGTTTTGTTGTCTCTTCTTGCTGTCAGAGGTTTTGACCTCGAGGGTCTTCTTCAGTCACTTCTTTAGATGCTTTAAAAGTTAAAAGATGATCCTTTCAAAAGATAAATTATATACATAAGCAATGCCGTAGGTCCAGACTGTTTTTAAGTATTTGTCTTGCATGCTGTATTAGATGTTGTCGTCCATTGTCTCTCCTCCTACATGGTGTAGTTGTGTGATGAGGTTGGACCTCATGTGTGCATGGTAAAGATGCATGTTGATATAGTGGAGGATTTCAAACTGGAAAGTTGGATGGAACTGAGAAAGTTGGCAGATAAACACAACTTCTTGATCATTGAGGACAGGTGGGTCTGGCCAACGGCATGGGAAATACCCTAACATATTCATCTAGCAGAAGGTTTTGAAGTTTCACCTAACTGACATACAGTTGTCTTGTATGATTGCATCACATACTCACATGTGCAGTAGTCTTGTATGATTGCATCACATACTCACATGTGCAGTAGTCTTGTATGATTGTATCACATACTCACATGTGCAGTAGTCTTGTATGATTGTATCACATACTCACATGTGCAGTAGTCTTGTATGATTGTATCACATACTCACTAGTGCAGTAGTCTTGTATGATTGCATTACACAAGTGACTAAATACCATATCAATAGTACTAGTGGAGACTAGTCTATAGGTGCATATCCTCTCAACCAATCCATCCTCACTGATTCTTACTGATTATTGATGCAGGAAGTTTGCTGACATTGGTAACACTGTGAAGCACCAAGCCTCAGGGGGCGTGTACCATGTGACTGAGTGGGCGGATCTGGTTACTGTTCATGGCATATCAGGAGAAGGTATTCTAAAGGCATTTAATGAACTGGCAGCAGCAGAGAAGCATGGACGCACAATTGGGTGTATCCTATTGGCTGAAATGAGTTCTGAGGGAAACTTGATAACTCAGGACTATACCAAGTGTACGTCTGTGTGTATAGTGCATTAGGACCCATAGCAAAGTATTCCAGCAGCTATACAGTAAAGTATTCCTACACACAACAGCTACACAATAGGATCAACCATAAAGTATTCCTACACACAACAGCTACACAATAGGATCAACCATAAAGTACTCCTACACAGAGCAGCTTACCTAATTGATATGTTACATGCATGCATAAAGAATGTTTTGCTGTTTTGATTTTTTGCAAGTTAATATATCATATATGTAGCTGGATATTTTGGTGGTTTTGAGAGCAACCAGTCAATATTTCAACTGTCAAACTACACTGAACATAGAACAACTATCTTGTCAGTAAAATTGTCAAACTAAATGCCATAAATTGAACAATCCATCAAATATTCTTTCTGCCAAAATATCTGGCTACATAGTATGCTACAGTCAAGGTTGCTCCACAGTTCAACTAACCTGTGTTAAAATATGATTGTGTTAGTACAGTACAACTCATCCAACAATATAGTTTGTTGTGATACTAAATTAGTGATCCCAAGCTGTGTTGTATAGAGGTGGTACTATACATGTTTCTCTTTCCAACTACAGCCATTTTATCAATGTCAGAAAACCACAAGGATTGTGTTGCAGGTTTAGTGTGTACTAAGCGGGTCAGCACTGATCCAGGATGTATAGCAATGGCTCCTGGTGAGTGTACCCCTATACTTACATATAGAAACAAACAATACATTAAGTGTCAGTAGTCTGAAGGATCCCATTGGCTGGAGGTCATGTGATTAGCACTATATATGTATTTTTACGTACATAAATCCATAAAGTATACGTATGCACTACTAGATGATGCGCTTTCTGTATATAAAATGTACTCCATTATGCACTACTATTTTGGACTGAACATCTTTCAACTTATTGAGCATCTGAAAACTCAAGTTTTGGGTTATCTCTTGGTCGAACATTTCAACCTTGAAGGTCTTCATCAGTGACTTTCACTCAACAAATTGAAAGATGTTCTATCCTAAAATAAGTTCGATGCAGTTAGAAGGAATCCTTATTTTACTACATATATACTAGGACATACATTAAATATGTAAGAGCCTCACTTGAAGCTACTCCTATACATACAAACGCACGGTGACTTGAGCACCACGATTACTTGCCTTTTGGCTCGGCAACTATGGAGATTGTGTTGTATTTTTCAGTCCATGTTCCTTGTGCATACATTAGGTGTACAGTTGTGTGTTGGAGGAGATGGGTTGGGTCAGACATACAACACTCCACAGGAAGTAGTGGGTGTGAGAGGAAGTGACATCATCATAGTTGGTAGGGGAATATACAAGGTATGTATATACGTAGGGCATATGTACACTGTATTTATAAATATCAAGTGGTATCCATACTGAAATATTACAGGAAATCCAGGCACCTGAATAGAGTAAACACCTTTTAATTATAATGCTGCCACCTCTCTAATAAGGCCAAGTTCAGCTGACCCCAAGCTGACCACATTAGACAGGTTTTATTGTCTTATTATTGAGATCTTAACTGTAACTGATGCAAACTATACGTATAGTACAGCGGACTCCTCCTCTTAATTGTGTAGCCTCATGACTGAGGAAATTGTGCAATCAACTATAGACTTGTTTCCTGTACAAATTTAAATGTATTAATTTATGGAGTTTCTGCATGAGAATATAATGCCAAATGCATAATTAAGAGGATTATTCATTTCAGTATTATTCAATTCTGTGCAGTCCACTGTATATACGTAGTTTGATGAGTATCATAACAAAATGTATATAGAATTGTAGAAAGAGATCTAGAAAATTGGACAATTTAAAATCTGTACATTGTTCATATTAAATTTACTTATTAATGTCTACTCATGTAGTTGCTTGTATAGTGTGAATTGTATGGTACATTAGTGAATGTTGTGTGTGATGTTTTAGGTCAGTGTCGGTAGTCCTGTTGAAAATGCTATCAAATTTAAAGAAAGTGGATTTACAGCCTATATGAGTCGAGTTGGTAAAGATGACCAATCTAAACCAGTTACAAATGATCATGTCAGCAAGGCATTTTCTTCTCTTTTGTAATTTGTTTCATCTGTAGTACGTACATTATGTTATAATGTAAATATGTGTAGTAATATGAATAATAATTTAATCATAAGGAACAGCCTGTTAATTCAGTATTAGTATTAAAATAAAATAGAACAATTAAAGAGCCATGCATACACTATACTATTGTATACTAATGAACACATATACAGTGCAAGTTACAAAAACACCGTAGTAATCTAAATAATATAATATAGATCATTCATATGGGTCTAAGAAAGGAACTAGAAACAGAATGGGTATATATATTATCATAAAGTTCAGTGTATTAAATTTAGGGATTTTTCTCAGGCGCCCCCATATATAAGTATGGCTTCCTGTTCGTAACCCTCTAATATAAAGTATTAAAAATTTTCTCCTCCTCTTAACTATAACTGATGTAAACTATATAGTACAGCGGACTCCTCCTCCTCTTAACTGTAAACTATATAGTACAGCGGACTCCTCCTCCTCTTAACTGTAAACTATATAGTACAGCGGACTCCTCCTCCTCTTAACTGTAAACTATATAGTACAGCGGACGCCTCCTCCTCTTAACTGTAAACTATATAGTACAGCGGATTCCAAGAAGCATTAGCTATGTATGAATCATACAACACCCTTGCTTGTAGGATTAGTATTAAAATAAAATAGAGCATATAGCTAATGCTTCACTGTGTAACATCCCTTTCTTGTTTCTGTACTTTTTGTGCCATCCCTACATCTTCACTATTTTTACTACTAGAAAATTTTAAATATTTCTAGATCTAGTTTCTGTACTATTTATCTAGGAATTAGATTTGTATTTGTAAAAAGGTTGTGTGGAGGTTGTCCGCATTTCAGAGTCCGTTATGGGAGGTTCGACTGTAAAACCATAGATCTTATATACTTACGTAACGGTTACGTAAGTATATAAGATCTATGGTAAAACCATTCTGGGCGACTGATTATGACGTCATTAAAATGGCGGAACACGACGCTTGCCTTAAAGGCCAGTTTATAGCATGGCTGGTCTATTTTTAACTATACATAGCTTTTTTTCGGCGGTTTTCAGCCTATTTCGGATTTTCGCTCCTATACTAATGTATAGGGAAAACGAAACAGCGGTACCATCCCTACATAGAGAGTGCGGTAGTACTCTAGGGAAGGCCGGAAAAAACATGGCCGCCCTATTCAATGTATTATCAATTAACACCTCATAAATCAACAACGATAGGATTTTCGGTTGCATTCGAGTGTTTGCAGTCGTTTGTGTATGTTTTTCTAAATGTCAAAACACCTCAGTATAGACTGAAGATGATGCACCTGGATGGCATATATATATCAACAAAATAAACTTTCCAGTCTCAGTGGTGTCTCAGCTAATAACCACCACCAATTTGGTAACATGCAGTAAATTTCCATTCTATCCATTGTATGATCGAATAGGTTTCCTTATCAGTATCAAATTTACATGCATCTTCAAACTTGCATACACTTTGGTTTTTACAATTTATTATAATACATATAATACTTACCATTATAATTCCCTAAAAACATAGTACCAATAATAGTATCCTTAAGATGTTGAAAAGGTAGTTAACCCAATTAATATAAGTAGGTTATAGGTTGTGACTCAGAATTAAACATTGTCAAACATGAAATACTAAATAATAACTCGTACAAATCATGGAAAATCTTAGTAATAAATTATAAAGGTTTATCTATGAATCCGTGTTAATTAGCTAGTGCACAACATAATATACAAATGCATACAGTGCAAAAAACTATAACAATAACTACTGCAAGGACAACAGATACACCTATTGTTGTTCGCATATAATAATTTGCAGTATTTTCAGTAGCAGGTTCCGGAGTGGAAGCCACAGGTCTAGGAAAGTTACCACATTGAGGAAATGATACTGGAGCTGCGGGGATTTCCTCTCTCCTTTCTTCAACAACCATAGCCATGCCCTCCAAGAGGTGTGGTTCAATATGGCAATGGAGAAACCACCAGCCTGGATTATCATTTGTGAAGCGAATAACAACATAGCCACCAGGTGGAACAATGACAGTGTCTTTCATTGGAGCAAGTTCATTACTTGTGTTAAATGGTCTTCCTTTAGCCCACTGTACACCATCATCACACAGGTTGGTTGGACAATATATGTCATCATTAGATATAATGCATTCTGGATCAGGATCATTGCTGCAATTTCCATACCCAACATACACTACATGAAAATGATGTCCATGAAGATGAACGGGATGAGCCTGATGAGTCCAAATGGGACGCATTTTAATGAAATTCATAAAGACCATTTCAGTAGTAGTACTGTTTATTTTATATCTGTGTATGCAGTTTCTTCCTCTCTTTTCATCCATACGATTTCCGTAATCACAAAATTGAATAGTATCATCTAAATCGCCATAGTGAGAAATCAGTGGGCTTGGAGGGGTTTCAAAGTGTCTACCATTGATTGCACTTCCTTCTACGCTTTCAATTCCACCAAAACCAAAGTTTAGAAAGACCGATTCACTGACAGCATCATTAGGTATTGGCTTGGTATCTATCAGCTCTAAGTCTCCTACATTGATACAAGTAATGCCATATATACCAGGGAACTGCTTAAATGGGCAATTGACTGCAACACAGGTGGATATAGAAGAGCAGCGTGAAGTGGGGCTATAATTAATTTCAATTGGCCAACTTGGCAAATTTGCATATTTATAATAGAGAATGGAATATGCATGTCTTCCACGGGTACACAAATACCGCCTTCTGTTTAGTGAGTTGGGATCTTCTAAAGTCTCTGCAACCATCCAGTAAATTCCAGTGGCTTGTGTTGCGTTCAGCATAAAGTCATATCTTTCACCGGTATGAACAATGATAAAATCAACTTCAATGCCAGCTTTTATTTTCACTGGAGTGCCATCTGTAGCTAGAAGGATCATTTTGTGATTTTGAATCGAAAATCGATATGCATAGGAATTTTGAGCTCCTACAATGCGGAATCGATAAAATTGGTTTCGCACAACCTCGAAAAAACTTAAAGGAACTGAGCGATAGGCGGTGCAACTACTCGAGCTTATAGGGGAATAGTACCATCCAGCTCCATTAATTATACCAGAAACAAAAGGGAAAGGAGCAGATTCAGAACCATCGTAGGTCAGTGTGTTGACATAGGACATTTGATAATTAAGTGGTTCCTGGAATCTGGATCCACTCTGAATAACTCCAAATAGCTGAAGAGAATCACTGTGCTGCCAATCAAACAGAGTAATAGTGTGATCCTCTGGTCGATCGATGAGGTTTTCAGGTTTATACTCGTTCTTATCCGTTATGACTAAAGCTCCAAACAGTCCCTCAGTCCTTTGTGCACCACTATGCGAATGATACCAGTGCGTTCCTGCCTGATCTGGTACAAAATCGTATGTAAACTCCGTAAAAGGTAAAATGTGGCATTGAGTTATCATAGGAACGCCGTCCATCCAGGGCGTCCTAGAGTCATTTCCGTTCATGTGTTGGCCATGCCAGTGAATGGTAACTGCTTCACTTTCTAGGCCGTTAATGACCTTTATCATCATTCTCTGCCCTTTTCGACCAATAATGGTTGGACCAGGCAGTTGATTATTGATGGCTATCACAGTTCGTCTGTTACTACCTACACTGTAGCCATCGCCAATTATTGGATATAAAAACTTTATCTTTCGGTTTGATTCAATATTTACGTCTGCATAGGAGAATTGAAATCGGTTACTTACAAAATCCACAGCATAGGCATCTTGTCCCCTCCAACCTCCAATATCTCTATCAACCAAAGGGTCGTATTCGTACAGTGTCATCGTTAACATGTGAGTAATATTGAGAGTGATCTTGCAAATTGTTTTTAGATCTTCTGGACATTTTATAGCTTTCGGTGGACGATGGATGATAGTAGAACGAGTACCGGGTGGATTTCTGGTCTTATAGGAAATCATATCCCACGTTGAATATGGACTTTGAGCGGAAACGTTGACATTTCCAGGGATAGTGATGAAGATCACGACTAGGGAAACCAGCGCTAGCTGCAGTTTAATTTTGAATATTTCCATGGCTCTCTCACAATATTTTCTACAATACTGATTGCACTTTGCTTTATAGGGCATATTATTATTATTATTATTATTAGGCCCCATAAACTTAATTATTAGATTCTCATCCCCGCCCGCACCAATTTTTATAATATATATAATATATATTGTTTTCATAACGCGATTTATGTATGGCTTCATGTTACGGATGCAAAAGAAATTCGTTTAGTCGACCGTATTAAAACTTTGGTAATTAAAGCTCTGTCTTCTCTTCTTATGTTTTTATTCATTTTTTACTTGCAATTGTCCATGTGTAGGAATAAGGAGTGTTATATATTATGCTTGTTTAAATACAATCAAGTACTACACAGTGCAAGTTACAAATTTATACACGGATGCAAGTGACTCCCAAGATAATCACACTGAGGTATATAATATAATACGGATGCAAATGACTCCCAAAATAATCACAATCAGGTATATTAAACGCTACAAGACTTTAGCCACACTGAAATTCTCAACTGCTGCATACAGAGTAGTAGTCTCTACAGATCATATAAGGTTAAATACATGGCCTTCCAATTACCTTTTCACACCTAAGTATAGACTGAAGATGATGCATCTGGATGCATTTTTTAAGAAAAAATTCCAGTCTCATGCAGGGGATCTCAGCCAATAATCACCGCAGATTTGACTTGCCTTGAGTGTCAGCTAGGAGTACCATTGGTTGCTTGCATGCATTCACATAAACAACAGGGTTAGAGACGATTTGGTAACTTGCACACAGGGACATAAAGGCTGGGGCCTTTAATTTATTTCATGAACAATGTCCCTTGTGTGCAAGTTACCAAATCGTCTCTAACCCTGTTGTTTATGTGAATGCATGCAAGCAACCAATGGTACTCCTAGCTGACACTCAAGGCAAGTCAAATCTGCGGTGATTATTGGCTGAGATCCCCTGCATGAGACTGGAATTTTTTCTTAAAAAATGCATCCAGATGCATCATCTTCAGTCTATACTTAGGTGTGAAAAGGTAATTGGAAGGCCATGTATTTAACCTTATATGATCTGTAGAGACTACTACTCTGTATGCAGCAGTTGAGAATTTCAGTGTGGCTAAAGTCTTGTAGCGTTTAATATACCTGATTGTGATTATTTTGGGAGTCATTTGCATCCGTATTATATTTATATACCTCAGTGTGATTATCTTGGGAGTCACTTGCATCCGTGTATAAATTTGTAACTTGCACTATATACAGTGCAAGTTACAAATTACCTTAGTATATTGTAACTTGCACTGTATATATATATATATAATACGAGTTCATACACAACTATTGTAACACTTAATTTATACGTATATATTGTTTGTACGACTAGCCACAACTCCATCTTCAGACACTGCTAAAATTATTGGAGGTTCCATTGGAGGGATAATATGCATCGGGATATTCCTTTCTGCTGTTTTGGGTGGTATCTTTGTATGTTATCGCCGCAAAGTGTGTTGTTGGACTGTAAAAAGGAAAGAGAAGGATGACATTCCACCATCAGATTCTGCACATACTGAAGCCATGCAACAGCGCAAGGTATAAGCCTGTCTGTTTATGTAAAACTCGAGTGTGTACTTATTACATTGGATCTATATTAATTTTCTCTACTTGTAAAGGGTACAATCAATTCGCTAAAGCAACGTGATGGAAACCTTTTGTAAGTGTATGCATACAGCTTTACATCCAGTGTATAGTAAATATGTATTCTGATCATTTATTGCATGTTTTTTAATTACAAAAGATATGTTATTTGATCAAGAGCCAATCTTAAGCTTTGATATGCTCATTATTTGATTCTTAATGTTTCTGTTTTTCAAAGTACTTCAGCAGGTCTATTATTCTTTTAAATATTTTTGTACATCAGGGAAAGACAAACTTCTGTTAATAGAGGAAAAGAGAAGGAAGAGAAAGTTGAAAGTAGTGATCAATCTTATAGTAGACAAAGATCTATTACCAAGACTTATAAGGCATAAGTAATCATATTTATATTTTATAGCATGCATAACATTGTATTACATAATATCTAAGTATGTATATATACGTAGGTGATAAATGTTATGTACGTACATGTACATGTATGTATATATACTGCTCTATATGTGGTTCATATTATGATAGTGATGTTATAATTTCAGCTTGTCTTTAATAGTTTTACTTTAATGTTACTGTTTTTCTGGAATCAAATACGAATTTAATAGATTGTGATTTATGGGTATAAGTAAAAGAATATGAGATGAAGCACTTAAGGTGTTTATACAGATTAGTATACAGAATTACTGAGTTGTCTAATCAATGTGTGTCAAAAGATTGCAGATCCAGGTAAAACTGGTAATCTCACATTCTTAGACATGCGCCTTCAATTCCTGATACACGCTTATACATACATACATTTGCCTATGCACCTAATATGGTAATGGATTAGAACTTTTTAATTATAATGACTAGTAAGAGACCTAAATATTTTTATATTTTGGTAATCCATAATATCAGTTCTTATCCATAATAAAATCAAGTATTTTATTTAGATTTAAATATTTTATGTGTATAAATTTTGTAGGTTCTGGTTTGCATCTGGTTATGAATTTACCTACTTAGGATTATACAGTGCCTTCCTTACACATGTAACACACAATTATAATACAGTGCACGTTATACAAAATACCATAGTAATAATCTAATCTAAATAAAAATAGAGCTTTTAAGTTTTATTGAGTAATATTTAGTTTTCCTTCATGCACCACAAAAGTGGTCATCGCCTGTCTACGGGGGTGGCGTTTACACTTTAACATGGTGGGTAAAAGTTTAATGAAATCTATATACAATAAGTTTAATTGAACTTTCAAGTCGTTTTTCCCAGTGTTGTCTATTTACCAACTTTGAATGTATTCAGATCATTAATAGAACTTCTATTCTAATTGAACTTTCAAGTCGTTTTTCCCATTTATTGCTGAATAGATCAGTGTTGTCTATTTACCAACTTTGAATGTATTCAGATCATTAATAGAACTTCTATTATTCAAACATGACTTGAGACCATCGTTATTGGTAATTATATATAATGTTAAATGATATACAATATTTTTGACCTTCTTATATGTATGTTCCTGATCACATGACATGCATATGATAATTAAACCATTAGTCAAAACTTATTGTTGGTATATAATGGCTCCATATAACCTTGTGTATCAGTAATATTGATATTGAAAATAGACGGTATGTTAGGTTCCATAACCTCATGATCATGTATCAGTAATATTGAAAATATAAAGATAATACTGTATGTAGGCTTAAATTTTCAATGAAAGCCTTATTTAGATTTAGTTTTATTTCAGTATGTATATGCATGAATTCCGAAATGAAATGTTAAATGTCGATTGTTACAGTAGTTTTATAATTAATTATAAGTAGCAATATCTAGCTCACAATTTACATCAATTAAGCTGTAAAGTATATGTACTGTACATAATTCTCACAGATATATATACATATACGTATATACATATATTGTATATAAGCAAACTATTGTACTTTTTATTTATTATAATTTTTTAGGGGCTGCCGCAGGCAGCTCATTATATTGTTTTCATATGCCGATTACGTTGTATGGCTTAATGTTACGGAAAGATATATATATCTATATTATATAGGTTCCAGTCTTAAAGGGGTCTCAGCTAATAACCACGTCCACAGCAGATTTGATTTGCCTTGTGAGTGAGCTAAGAATACCAAAAGTTGGTTACATGCATTTACACAATCAACAGGGTTGGAGACCATTTTGTAACTTGTACACAAGGGACATCATATGACATACGTACGTATATAAAGGCCTTGGCCTTTTATGTCCCTTGTGTACAAGTTACAAAATGGTCTCTAACCCTGTTGATTATGCCAATGCATGCAACCAACCGTCGGTGTTCTTAGCTCCCTCACAAGGCAAATCAAATCTGCTGTGGTTATTAGCTGAGACCCCTTTAATACTGAAGCCTTTGTTGATATATGGCATGCAGATGCATCATCTTCAGTCTATACTAAGGTGTGAAAAGGTAATTGGTAGGCCATGTGTTCTACCTTGCAATTGGATGATCTGTATCAACTACTACTCTCTATGCAGTAGTTGAGGATTTCAAAGCCTGCAACAGTACTAGTGTGACTAAAGTCTTGTACTGTTTAAAATACTGATTATCCTAGGGGTCACTTGGATCTCTTTAAATTTGTAACTTGCACTGTGTAGCTAGTACTTGATTGTAATTTTAATATTACATAGTCACTTGGATCTCTTAAATTTGTAACTTGTACTGTGTAGTACTTGATTGTAATTTAATATTTTATATATTTGCTAGTAACTTGCACTGTGTAGTGTACTTGAGTGTAATTAGCTAACAAAGTATTTCACTATACTTATAGACATTCGCTATAAGCAATTTCGTTACTGTATGTAGTACACATGGAAAACGTACTAACATGGATAAGAATAAAGCCTAGTTGAAAGTCAGCAATATGAATTTACTAATTCTGGACGTTTCGACCCAGAGGTCTTCATGCATCAGCAATATATGAGGAGTGGGAATACAATTCAGTATAAATAGGAAATTAGTAAATTCATGTTGCTGACACTCAACAAAGCTTTATTCTCGTAATGATCGCAACAAACACTCCTAATTCCTACACATGGACAAGTAAAAATATTAACAGATAACGTAAGAAGAGAAGACAGAGCTTAAATTACCAAAGTAATACGGTCGACCAAACGAATCCAGTCTTTCGCATCAATATAGGAACAACTCTGCCTCAAACTTGACGGGAACGTATACAAAAACGCTTTATCTAACCTTCGCTACAACTCGCCTGTTCGGTAGCTCCTTCTCGTAGGAGAGCGTCGACTTGTCATAGCCGTTCTCGAAGGATGATCTTCTTTAGCAACGAGGCGGTGACGTTTTCGCAACGTCACAGATTCACAACCATGTGCATGTACGGAGCGACATACGAGGGTGTCGGTGACGCAATACAAAACATCATAATACATCACCAGATTGCACAATCATAACCTTGAATTCTTCATTATATCTCGATTATTTTGCAATTTTAATTAAACAAAATTTCGCATGTACCATGATATATGTTAGTTTCAAAGTGATCTGAAAATTTTTATGAATATAACACTTGGTTTCAATATAAATTTCCTATAGGTTTTCTATAGTCCTATGGCATTTTATATGCAGACTTTGTCCTCCGTTTTCTAACAAACGGAGGCCTAAATGAAAAATCCCTTGAGTTTTATACCCTAAACTTTATGATGATATGCCCATTTTGTTTCTAGGTCCTTTCTTGGAGCCATATGAATTATTTAATTAATTAATTATATTATTTATATTAGATTACCTTAGTATATTGTAACTTGTACTGTATATAATACGGGTTCATACGCAACTATTATAACACTTATTTTATACGTCGATATATGTATAATACGAGTTCATACGTAACTATTGTTACACTTAATTTATACGTCAATACATCGTTTTTGCAAATGGCGGCGTTCAGGAAGCTTTAGTTAACGAAGCTTTTCCATCGTTATTTATAAAGTTCAGGACACTTAAGCGTCCTCAATCGTTAGTATTACGAATATATATATTAAATCCCAACGATGCGGCCAAGTAGTTCGAGTTAATTCGGGGGGCGGCAGCCCCACGAGTTTTTAAACTCGAAATACTTGTTTTAAATAACTTTTGGCGCCAAAATAGTGTATACAAGGCCCCTAGATTTAGCATTAGATTTACAGAATAGGCATAGCATGTAGGAAAGTGGTATATTAGATTTTTCATGCCACTGTAGATGTATAGATATATACATGCATGATGTTCCTTGTAATCATGCATTAAATCTACATATATACCATGAATCACTGATCTGTGATCTTGCTTTAGCAAAAGTTATAAACACTTTAATAGAGCACTAAAACAAAAGTTAATTGGTGTCTAATTACTAATGTGTGTCCTGATGATGCTCGCTAAAAGCAAAACTAAGAGGCAAAAAATTAGTGATCATATACGGTTAGGCTAACCATGCAGAAGTGGTATACTGAAACTTGCGTGCATCATGATGATGGTTAGCCTTACCATATGATCACTGTCTTGTTTCATTAATGTTTCCAGATGTGCCAATCACTGTTGTAGGCACTGCCATCCCTACTCCTAACTGCATTTTAAATTTGAATGTTTTTAATATTTAATCACAGTGACTTCAATATATATATATAATTCAAACTACAATTATTATAAATAATAGGAATTTCAATACAGAAATATCAGGTTGCACACATTCAACTCAGATAGAGGTTGATTTTCAGTAAAGTTGACATACCATGAGGTACTACCAACTAAAGAGTAAAATCCTGTTTCAACAGAGACCTAAAATAGTACGTATATACAATGCAGTCTGGAAAAGTCGATCTTATAATTATCTCTGGGAATCCCAATAATAAATTTGACTTAACATGACTTCTACTTAATATCATTATTTTAATATATACATAACATCAATGATCACTGCGTCCAAAACATTAATTTAATCAGAGAGTATGGTACAATACTCTATAGGGTTTGCCTAAAAGCATGCAGCTCTATTCATTTGTAATGTACTTTCAAATTAACCTCATATCAACATTAGCACAACTAAAACTTGCTAATAGATCATACTGTACATTAATATACGTACATAGAGTAGAATATTCCTAAGATTACTTGCCTACATACACGTACCTGCGTTTTCTCCACTGTTATGGGCAGGAAAAGGTACAGCACTGGTAGATAGCATATTATGATGAATGGCACAATCAATATATTAGCTCTGTTCACATTAATTCCATCACAGTCTGATGGCTCCACAGAATTTGAGTGCGTATCATTATTTTTAATTTAATTTATTTAATTAATTGTATCGTTCAAAAAAGAAACTGATCTTAAGGTCTCCATAATCCAAAAGTTGAACAGCAGCAACAATTCAAATATATTGTTGGTTATTAACTTGTAAGGTTTGAAGTAAGCATACATCCAGAAATACACTGACAGCACAAACATGGCTGCATTCTGCAAAGGTGGATAGTTATATAAAAATTAGCCTTTATAAAAAGTAGCAACTACGTAAAATAACAAACAAATACATGTACAATAAAAACTCTTATCCGGGCAGTGTGGAACCAAAGGGTGCCTGTAAGTCTGAATTTGCCCATAACCTAGAAACAATACTAAATATATACACTTATAAATTACATATACTATATTATATGCATAGCTGGACTACATTTTTTAATTTGAATTTGTAGTGGATTTACAACCTATATATATGAGTCCGAGTTGGTAAAGATAAGAAAATCTAAACCAGTTACGAATGATTATGCCAGCAATAAGGCATTTTCTTCTCTGTTGTAATTACTTTTCGTCCGTAGTACATTATGTTATAATGTAAATATGGTAAGAGATGATCATTTAATCAGCAGCTGTTAATTCACTAATTACAATAAAATAAAGCTGTCAATTGAAATTAAAGTACCATACACTATACTAATGAACACATATATGTACAGTATACAGGCACACTGTACTAATTCACATATACGTATAGGTAAACTTATAAGTAGATAAGTGCATGGACGTATCATCATGTTCCATATGTATTTTGCACATAATCATTCCTTCCATAAATCACTTTCAAATTGCGTGAGCTAACAAGACCACCCATATAGGCTGCTGCAGGATTGGATTCTATAGAAACTTCATCATTAGGAGCTACAGTTTGACATAAACAAAAGCCTTATATAGATACATACATATATGCATGCATATATTCACATTGCAAGATTTTAAATATATATGCTATATAATACTTATGTCTATATACAGATATATATAGTATAGGTACATGATGAATATATACGTATATATCTTACAATTTAATAAAGGATGTTTTTACTTTAAATTTATTGATCAAAGCTATAATATACGAGTTATTTAAGAAGGTTACAAGGAATAATGTACATGCATATTCATATGCAAAATAGAGAGTGTACTTAAATACTATTGTGGTTATTCTGGATATTCTATACACACTTTTCTGAATCCCATTAAATTCTCTTCTAAAAACAGGATTATTATCTAAGCTTAGGACAGGTTTAGGAACGTTCTGCATTTCTAATTTCCAATTGCAAGGGGCCTTTGAATATGGTTTGTACATATGTACTTACTTTGTTCATTGACCACTTCAGCTGTCTTGTTGGCATCCAAAGGAGGAGAGGATGGTAACTCTGAGGTACCTTTAATGACAGGAGGCTTCTGGATAACCCAATTAGCTTTACCGACAGCTTTTACACAATCCTGAGTGCTTCAAAATTAAAAAGTACAAGCTTATTTCATTTGATTTTTGTAAAAAGTCAGGTAAAATAATATGCCTAATCCTTTGATATAAAAACTAGGGGAATTAATTAATTGTTGCGCTAGGCCTGTGCAGAGACTCAGCAAGTGAATAATCACTGAAAGGTATTACTCTGTACATTCATGTTTACCTCTCAAGTATGTCTACCTGGCTAACTTTCTCCATGTCATGTACAACACTCTCTAATGGTACAAAGTAGAATGCATTTATAAAATGCAAGTACAGCTATATACACACTATAAAACCATAAAACTTGATACATTATATACATGTATCTACGTATGTGTGTATTTCCTATACATATATACAAAAGCATGCTTACCTTCTTGGGTTTTCTGTTTAATCCATTTAATGGGTTTCAGAGGGACAAATTCTTCATATTTTATCTCCAATCCTTTTCCAGTTGCAGATTGAGAAAGAGGCCAGTCCTGACTGGCTGTGGATTGAGTGGAAGGATGGTCCCGATTGGTTGTGGATTGAGTGGAAGGATGGTCCCGATTGGCTGTGGATTGAGGGGGAGGATGGTCCCGATTGGTTGTGGATTGAGGGGGAGGATGGTCCCGATTGGCTGTGGATTGAGGGGGTGGACGGTCCCGATTGGCTGTGGATTGAGGGGGAGGATGGTCCCGATTGGCTGTGGATTGAGGGGGAGGATGTTGTTCATCATGGAGCAGGGATTGAGACCTAATAAGGCTCTGATTAGGTGCAGATTGATGGCTCAAGTAGTCCTGATTAGGTGCAGATTGAGACCTAGGACGGCCCTGATTGGATAAGAATTGAGAACTACTAGGATGGAGGGGATTGGATAGAGGTCCAAAGCTAAGATGAACATTGCTAGATAGAATCTGATTCCTTGGGCTATCATCAAGAAGCTGAGAGAAAGTGGAAGTCTGGTCATTCATCAGTGAATCTTCAGGAATGGGGATCACCTGATTATTGACAGCAGCAGCAGGGTCGGACACACAGATTAGGTGTGCTGGATTGACATTGCCTGAACCAGTACAAACAGAGTTACTATTATCAATAGGTTTTGGGGATCCAGGATCTTTGTTTTGTAATGAAGTTGGCTGCTCAAAATGGACAGTTACCACATGTCTATTAGGAAATACTGAAATAACAGGATCTTCATTGTCATAAACGTGATTGTTAATGGTTGGTGAGCTGCCCTTAGGTTTTGGGAAATCATCAATATCATCATTATCATCATCTCTATGACTCTCGACATCAGTTTCACATTCATCTTCTGTAGTTCGCACAGTCGTAAAGTTTTGGTATTTTTTGGATTTTCTTTGTCTCACCTTTTTCACAAGATATATCAAGGATGGTATCAATATTATAACTAGTAATACCAATATTACCAAAACACCTAAAAGACTTAGATTTGACGATGGACTGTCATTAACAGTAACTGTTTCTTTTGTTGGATGTAGAAGATGTCGCACACTGATTTCAATATTCCCTGGACTGAATGCATTAATTACTTGTCCCATATTCAAAGATATACAGTCATCACCGGACCTTTCACTTAATTCATAGTTCCCTTTGTAGAGTATGTAGATCTGAAAGTATCCAGAAGACTTTACTTTGTCACACATGGCTACTATAATCCGGTTTCCTTTATCTAAAATGTGGATTGAGTTTGAAATTTTTAAGTCTGTGCAGACATTGGTAGAATTCAAAAGGAGTACACCAGATGGAAAGGTGGGACTGTACACCTTGACTCCTTTATCAGTTGCATAGGCAATGATACGATCATCTCCAACCAAAAGGACTTGTGGTGGTGTTAGAGCTATTTCTGCCATCTCATGTCCCAATACAACGAACTGTGGACAAGTAAAAACTCCAGGCCCAATCATAGGGCAGTTTGGGCTCGACATTTTGGTGGTGTTTCCTGTTTCTGTAATTACACTAAAGGTCTGGTACTTGGGATTTGACTTTATAGTTTTGTACTTATATTGCATGTAAAATTCATCATTTGATTTTGGGAAAGTTATAAAATCCGCTCTGTTCTTATCAAATGACCCAATCAGACGCTTACCAGATTGTTGACTAATGTCAGCACGATAGCACCAAATATCATTGGTTGAAGGCCTATCATCAACTAAGATGCAGGGGAACTCTGAACTTACGAAAGCAACAGAGGACAGAGGCAATGAACAGTTTCTTTTGGTCACAATCACTTTTGTGAAAGAGGACAGACACCAGAGGTCACCTTCTTTAGTACAATGTACGGATCCAATGGATTGGGAGAATATTGTTTGATGTCCACTACTATCACATTCTCCTTCACCACTCACATACACCATATCACCACTATACTGACCCAAGGCAGTTGGAAAGAAGGTCAACGATACCGTGGTGATTTGATGGCGCAAAGTATTCGGCTCAGACAAATCGATTATTGTGACGGTCTTAGTTTTAAAGGAGATGTCAAACACGCGGTCATCGACTACAAGTGTACTGTAACCGACCGGTACTCTATCATTGTAGTAGGCACGCGCCGTAAGCGGGTCCGTTAGGGAGGCTGTTGTCTGACAATCCTCGATCTTTCGATAGAATCCATGCTGGGACTGAATAATTAGTGAACAAATCGGTTGTTCTTCTGTGACATGATAAGCTACAAAAACACCAAAACAGAAGATGAAAGGGGAAAGTCTCTTTGGTCAAGGGGGGTATTGTATGGAAATAAACAATACACTGTACTTTGGAACCATTTAACGAAGAACATATACATATATTCAACTAACCTAAGGAACAAGACACCAAAATAATAGTATACAACCCGGAAATCATTACTCTTGGCTAATCAACAATAAAGAACGCGGCCCCATTGGTATAGGTAGACGGTGCTTCCCCCTGGAAAGTACCACAACACATTTGACGTCATGGCCAGAAGAGTATTTTTGCTGATCATGCAAGTGACCTTCAGACGTTAGAACACAACAGATATATATATGACACACTTGCTTCCTACTTCAGTAGGTAGAATAAGCAAAAAAAAGCTTACTCAAACATTTTCTAGTAGTTAGTGCATATTTTGAAGAGCTCATCACATGAAGGGATTTGCAACATATGTTGCCATCTAATTTTTATCAAAATATGTTTAGTATATGATCATTGCATATATATGATCAGTTTAAATCCATGCAATATAGCTTTAAGCACAAACATTTAAAGACATCTTAAAATGTACCAGTTCAAAATCACAATAAAAAATATTCAAGTGTTTACAAGTGCAGTATACGTAAAATATTATGAGTATTGTATATACATCATAGTTCATGCATGCACATGCAACTAGTATATCCTCTTATTATGCAAGCATACATATTGAAGCTTGAAGTTGTAAAATTTGTTTAGGTTTTCTAATAACGGATAATCAAAATTAGTAACTTATATAGTATACCAGTCCTACGTATATGCAAGTCTTTATTAATGGTATTAGATGTATAATATAGATTGGTTTGCTAAAACAAAATTGTACATGTGCAAACATTGGGCAATGAAATAAAATGATACATTTATATAGAAGACATTATATAATAATACTCACAAAAGTTAACAAGTGTACCTGACCCATACATAGAGGATCATGAAAAACTTGGAACCAGAAATAGCTTTTTGACATTCAAAGTTGGATTGCACTCTTTGACATGACCCTGTTAAAGAAAATAGTCATAAAAATTTGAATATAGGTTAATCGTGAAAAATGAACAAGTCCTACCTGGAGTTCGCCCAGATTGAAAATCTCTCCACAAATCAAACAGGCTTTAAAGTAATACATCTGTTGTGCTTTGCATGTTTGACTCTCAAAAAACTAGTAATAATTTTTAGAAAAACGCTTAAATTAAGAATTCGAACTGTACAGCTGACTACTATGGTAGACATGGTATAATACTGTAAATAAATAAAGTATACTTAAAAAGCTTCAAATTCCTATATATTGCTATAATAGAGAAGTTATAACTACATATAGAAGCCTTCAATGTATAATGATTATATACCTTAGTCAGAATCTCACCACAGTCATTTTCTTGGCAACATCTGTATAAAAAATGCACAAATTGTTTTCCTTACTTTTTATGACCATCTTCTGAGTTTTGCAGTCAGAAATGATATATGGCTCACTTTAGGATCACATTATAAGAGCACTTGAGACAGTATATGTGTCCACAGTCACCAGCAACCGGGTCCACTGCAAACGACTTGCAATATGTACATCGTAGAATCTTAAAATCTTTCTCATCAATCAGAGAACCACTGATGTCTATGATAACATCCCTAATATAGAAGAATGAATCATATATATAATGTGAAGTTTTACATGAATGAATATAAAGTTTAAATTTAGATTACAAATTAAGATTTATATATCTGTAACATCTTTAATTACTGAATTTCAGAAGGACAATTGACAGCAATGTCTTCATTTGAAACTCCATTCCAAGGTTCCTATAAAACAAACCAAGTACATAATATGTACATACACATAGCTTAATGATTACAAATGGCGTCTGTTTACCCTCCTATCCATTCTGACTGTGGTCACTGGTTTAGTGAAAACAGCAGCACAGAATATTACAGGACGTTATATAGGTAAATTTCGTGGTACTTTTTGGGGGGAAGTACCCTCTTTGCTCATAAACAACACCTTATTAGGATATTTAATTCGATTAGGAATGCGCATAGGTATGTTTCAGTACAAGCAAGTGTCTGGATTTATTTCTTTTAAAGAATCCCTATATATATATATATAGGTTTAATAAAATTCCCCTTGGGAAGTACCATTACGAAAGCATATAATTACTGCAACAAAAATATATAGAGGTAAAATATAAAAAAAAGTTTGCGGGAAGTGAATGAATTATATATAGAATTCAGGTGATCTTAAATTATTGTCGTATTGAACATTGCAAAACAATATGCCTTTCTCCCCAAGCGAACTAGAGGTACGATTGGTAATAGCTATATAAAAGTAGTATATATTATAGATTTAATTATACAATCATCTTGAGATAATAGATCTAGATGTCGTCTTCTACGCGAAGATTATAATGTTGCGTAGAGTATGTGCGAGTAGCTATAAACTACAACTTATAAATATATCTATATAGCTAAAGTATGGATATAATATTATATATTTACCAGCAAGTGCTTCACTAATATATGATCAGTAAGATATATTTCAAGTCCAAGTAGCTATTCTAAGTTTTAACGTCAATTCCCCTTATAACATACACCATCAAAATTCAGTCAATGTACAAGCATCATGACGTCAAAAATTACATCATCAATATGGCCGCCTCGCTTTAGGAAACTGAAATCATGAGTAAACGATTTAAAAGTAATTTGTGGGTATGTAACAGCAAAAAGGCCAGAATCAGCACTAAGTCATCCTCCAATACAGTTCTTTTGGCACTATTATTACATTGTTTCAAATTTTCTGAAAGGGGGTTTCTGTAGTGAAAACCCCCTCCCTAGGCCCCTGGTAATTACAGGTGTGTGATCATGATAAGCCTAAATCAAGAAATGTGAACCAACTATATATATCATTTACCTATATGAGCTTAATTTGATCTTAAAATTTACATCTAGGTCTACAGTCATCAGAACTATTGCATGCCGTATGTCATTATTGTAGTGCAACAAATGAGTATATGTATAATAAAATTAGTATATACATGTACCATGAAATGCATAGTCATTATATATGCATGGCCAGTGAAAAGTCCTTCTATACAATATATATATAGCTAGTAATATAGCCAGTATGTATGTATGAATGGTATATATACTTTTGCTTCTGTATATATGTAGGTATCATTGGGAATGATGTTCAGTTTTTTGTATAACAAGGGAGCATGCAGTCTCTGGCAAATGACAACTGTTATTTGTATTGTTTGCAAGCTCCCCTTAACACCCAAGGGGAAGGAGGTCGGCTGTTGTGGATATTGTATTATATGCACTGAATGTCTCTCCATGAAGCAGCTACAGTTACCAGAGTAAGTGCATGCACAATCGATATACTATCATGGTTAATAAATGTTGCCATGTATTTATGCACATGCCGCTTTATATGTAAATGAAAGCATTAAAGATGAAGTTAGAAGTAGGGATGGCCAGTTCATACTGCATAGTCTAAGTACATCGTATGAAGCTTCATGATGTACTTAGACTATGCAGTAGTCTAAAACGTTCTATTACTCTCTTCCTTCTTGCTGAACGCCATCTTTCTTTGACATCTTGTGCAATCTAATTGCTTCCTGTGCCTGACCTGTGCACCATCCAAAATAAGTTTCTCGATCCGCCACTGTAAGCTGTATATATCTCAATCTTGTTTCGATACGTTTTGAGATGTGCTATTCATTGTTATTGGTACACCACTGGCCATCATATTTTTAAATGTTTTTAATTTGTTTTGAAAGTTCTTGGCGACAAGTCAAAATACATTGCAGTCAAAGAGAAAAGAGGTGAAAACCAAATTCTTATATTGAATGGCGACCAAGAAGACCACATTTTTAAATTAACTTGTTTCGTGTAGAGTGTTTTCAAACACTTATAGTAGCCTCTTCCCTAGTTTAGAAAAATTAATGATTATCTAGTGTATCTGCAGGCATAAGTTCGCATGTTAGTAATGTTCATTTGAAAAAGGAAGAAAAAAGAATTTGAAATTGGGCCTATTACGGGTAACCACTTTTAGCACATCAAAACATGTTATGGCATTTAGAACAGTGTAAATAGCGACTGTAAATAGCCAAAAATTGAACCATTGTGTTGATTTTAATTGATAGAGCGGCCATGTTTTTTGGCTAATTAACCCTACTTAGAGAAAACGTCTGAGAGAACCATTTCATGTCAGCTAGCGTTTACGAGTGATTGAATTTCAACATGAGCTTTCCTAGTCACTCGGGCCTTTATAGTGGTATACATATAAAGAAGGTGGGTTTGGCTCACGCATTCTTTCTCATTTTGTTAATTTTTCATAATATGCCAGGTATACCTGTTATCAGGTCATTAATTTTATGCACTTTCAGAGACCTTCAATTCAGTGCATTCTGACCACAAAAGTGCAAATTTGTCCACTCATTGAATGCAAGTCACTATATGTATATGGATTGTATATATGGTGTGTTATTGGTGGACATACTGTGCATATAGTATATATAAAAGGTCCGTTACATTATAGCCCCAAGTCTTATTAATTTATGCCTTTAGATACCTTGGAACATATATGTAGTGTAATTTTCATATTGCTAACCTGGTACTTGTAATATATATATTGCCACATATGTACAGTCGACTCCTGATATAACGAACACCAAAATCCCAGCATAATTGTTCTTTATAAAAGAAGTTCTTTATAACCAAATGTACTTTATTTGCAGTGCAGTATGAATACAGTAGAATGCTTACAAAATTAAAATTACATAAAACAGTATATTAATGGTACTCAGGGTGGACTTTTCAACTGAAAATTCGTCACAAATACCCTTCTCCTTCCTCCCTTCGTCCAGTAACTTCGGTTTAAGAAAGATAAATACAGCCGTTTTTGGCTTCACACATACATAATCATAAGTTAACACGTTCGTTATAATAGAAGTTTGTTTAGGGTTGTTTGTTATAAACAGAAGGAATTGAATGGACAGGAAATTGTTTTTTGACAATCGTTCGTTATAACCCAAAATTCGTTATGAGCGAGTTCGTTATAAGTGGAGTCGACTGTATATACTGTTATGAAGTTGCCTTAATTAGATGGGTTGTCGTTTGACTTTATAATCATCTATATATAGAAAGAAGACAAAATGCTGTTAAAAATGAAGTAAATGATCACAGTAAGGTGTGATTATAATTTCCCCTATATATAATCACAATTTCTGAGAGGATGTCTATTTATTTTTAACAGTAAAGACCTACTGAACTGCTTGCATTTCTGATATTCTATGATAGCTCAAAAAGTTGAAAAATGCCTGCTAAAAACTTTGAAATTCTTTTATTTATATCTGCTTTGTTGATTCATTTATATGACTTCATCTAGATTCTGTCCATTTACACAAATGAGAATACAAGATCTGGACAAATCAAAGGCATGTAAATAGTCTATTTTGCCAGGTTAACCATTGCTTCTGAAACACATAATGATTCATGTAATCTAAATAATTGAAAGGTCATCCGATATTCTGGATATATATTATACATTTTTGCTTCTTCATTTTATTTATGCACACCATTAACTATAAACTGTAGTATACATGTATTATGTTAGGCTATTATATATTGAAACTGACTGATTAATGGCATGCCCTTGCTAATACTGTAGTTATGTGCGTGCCCGGTGAATATCTGTGAAGGTGATTATCTGTGTAAGCTATGTGGCACTACTGGAGCACTAAAGGAAGCAAGAGTAAGATACGTAAACATTCAGTTTATATATAAATATACGTATGAGAAAATAATAAATAAGAAAAACAGAATCTATAACTGTATACCTTTAATTTTATATTTATGTCCTTCCTCTTATATATACACGTATATTGTCACATGCATCATTTCATCTATATAATACCTACGTATATATATATGGAGAAAATTCTTGTACATATCCTCATATATATATCCAAAGCTCTTACTAGGTTTAAATTTAGTTCCCTGTATTAAATACTTTAACGTATATATCATGTTGAAAAATGGTATGTTACACCTAATTATAAGTATTGAGTATTGAATCTGGTTTGGTTAAGTGATCAGTTATACCGTAATTCGGGAAATTTTCGTGTTAAAATATTTCTGTGGTCTGGGGGCAACCACGAAAATACATTGAGAAAATGGAGGATTATGAAAGGGATCATCTTTGCGCTGCAGGTGTATTGCAGCAGAGCCATTTTCAGTGGTTCGCGTGACCGTATATACGTATGTTATATATATGTAGATCGTACAACACATTTTTAATTTGTTGTTAAAAATATTTCGTGTGAGAAAGTTTTGTGGTTTTGGCTTACCACGAAAACATTTTAACAACGAAAATTTCCCGAATTACAGTACTTAATATACATTTCAAATTTTCGCAATGAAAGACCTGTTATATAACCTACCAAAAGTTATTATACACATTTTCCTTTGCAACACCTGCCTCCATTTTGATGCCTCTGAGAAGGATGGCACAGTACGGGTACACAGCCCAGTAGGCTATTGATGCCCAGGATCAGACTCTCCACTGCAGACACACAATGTTCACCCTTGACGATTTCCTGCCCAAGTGACGCCCTTCCCCTAAGGAGGATTTCACTACATTACCATACATGAAGATTTTGTAGAGGCTCCCATGTACCTCACGAGATCAGTCGATGAGGAAGCTGACCACCATCCTTGATGAAGTGACAGCAGCCAAAAGTACAAAAAGCTGGATGTGCCTCTCTTAAAGTTCCCCAGGGCACTGCTTTTGTGTTTCTATACTTTCTACAAGAGGCGGTTGATGTTAGAATTTGGCCAAACATGTCAATCAGCAGTTGGCTGAGGAGAGTGACCCACCTCTTTCTGTTCCCCCAGATTGTGGGAGGCCCAAGCCCATGCAACTCTCAGAAACACCAGGAACCACTCCGGAGGTTGGCCAGAAGAGTGTCAGAGAAATTGGAAGAAGGAGATTTCAAGGGAGCCATATGTCTAACATGCTCAGAGGATTCTATTGCAAGCAACAGTGAAGCTACCATCATTGCCCTGAGATCTAAGCATCCAGTCCCCCATCCTGAATGTACTAACCATTGAACATCTCTAGGTATGTACCTGAACAGCAGCAAGACAGAGTTGATCAGCAAGGAACAAGCTGGTAACAAGCTCCTGCACATCGCCCCAGCTAAGTGCAAAGTCCATCCAAAGAAGCAGTTATCCTGGGATCTCCAATAGGCCAGAGTGGCTCAATTGACACCTCTCTTGCTGCAAACTTGGAGGCCTTGAAGACTTTGGGAACTGGGCAGAGTAATTTTTCCAAACATGATGCCATTACCTTGTTATGCCACTGTATATATATATATATAGCTATTCCTAAGATGTTCATGATCAGGACAGGACCGTGTTTCCTGTCCCATTTCTCAGGACCTTTGATTCATTGCTTTGCTCCTCTCTCATAACCATCCTCAATGTTTACCTGCATGGTTGATGATTCCCCTTAGACCCAGGCATCCTTGCCTACTGGCCGTGGAGGTATTGGGGTTTGCAGTGCAACACAGCTTGCGCCATCTGCATTGCTGGCTTCTAGATCTGCTGCTGGTTGTACGAGCCTCATTGAACATATTCTGGTGTAGGCTATATACATGCATGGTGTCTCATATGCAGTAGTTGAGGATGCCCTATTTTCAGTTTCATCTCTTGGTCTCCGAATGGAAGACGGGGTGGTGTGCATATACCTGATGGACTCCACCAGGGGGTTTCTTTATACCATCCACAACACATGCTACCATTGTGGTGTCATGGTGGACAAATGGGCAACACATGGTCTCAGTTGATTGCTCCAGGAGTGAAGGGCACCACTCTGGCCATGTAGCAATTAACAACATTATCAAGTGTTCCTTGGCAGCAGCAGAAATCCCATCCTGGAACCTGCTGGTATTTGCAGGTCAGATGACCTGATGGGGTCTCGATCATCCCCTGGAAAGCTGTCCATACCCTCATTTGGGATGCCACTTGTGTAGACACCTTTGCTGCTTCACACCTATCCCAAGCCACCAGGGAAGCGAGAGCAGTTGCAGTATTAGCAGAGAAGAGGAAGAGGTCAAAGTACCTTGAACTGTCCCATGCAGACTCACCATTTTGTTGTGGTATTGCTGTATAGACAACTGTAGCCATGGATATAGATGCTCTTGACCTTTTGTAGACATTGGCAGCCAAATTTTAGCTGTTACCCACAAAACACAGTCACACACCTTTGTCATGCAACAGGTGTCTGTGGCCTTGGAGCGAGACAATGCTGCTGCAATCTTAGGGACCATGGGCCAGCCCTCATTCAGACTCTTAAATATTATATATTATTTACATCAATGTATTTCTATATATGATTGTTATTTATTTCACTATACATAATTGTATTATTATGTATCAGATCTTATATATATATCAAATTGTATATTACGCATATATAGGCTAAGCACATTTATGTGTCAATATCCAATTGCAAGCGCTTAAGGTTCATTTACATAATGTACTACATGTGCTGGTTATATTATTTAGGTTGTAATACAAAGCCTAAGATGGTGTAGCTATATTATAGACTATTATGTCATAACCAACTATGAATGCTGCCTGTCTCCCATCTCATTTATATTACATATAGCAACATTTCAACAATTGCAAGTTCAAGGATACTCTCTGTGATATCTTTTCTCTTAAGGTAAGTCTAAATTTGACATACTATATAAATACTGTTAATATTCAGATTATCTTATACACATGTATATACCCCATTTATATATGCTTAAGACTGCAGTTAAGGCATTTGAATGCAAATGTGAAGTTAACAACATGGCAACATCAATTGCTATGAAGGACAGAGGTGAAGGAGAAAGATGTATTGGACCAAGAACCTATCCATCTTTGAAATATGTAAGTCTTCTACACTTTGAATACGTATAATATGTACTTACAGTATAATGTGCTTTCTATTGTTACTATTTCTGTAGGATTTGTCAGCATCTTTTTAACTCATATATGCATGTTGATTTGTATATATGTGCATCCCCTATAAATAAAAAGATGTCTACATTCATGTATTAAAAAGTGGTCATGACAATGTTAGTGTAATAGCTATAAAATCGATAACAACTAAAATTATTAATTATGGCACATGCACATGTTATTTATGTTTAACAAATATAATAGAATACAGAAGTGGTATACATGCATGATACTGAAATTTAAGTGACTTGACCATATGAATAATACACATCACTTTAACTCTAGATCTATTATGTGCACTGTACCCCATCTTTTCCATATTGTGCGTAATGTGCCTTATATACATGTACACATGTAGGAGCCACCGTCCGGAAACAGATGACTTCTGTCCGTTTTCATATGTTTCCGGACGGTAAGTATTTGGACGAATGACACCTGGGAGAAGCAGCATATCCCTGCCTTGCACTGTGTACAGTGTTCCATTCTTCTGCTCCACACATGTACCAACAATCGAAAGAAACGAGTCTTTCTCGGCCGAGATCGGGCGTCCGTTTATAGATGGCGTCCGGAAACGGATGCCGCACCCTACTTAATACAATAACATGTTTTGTAATCCTCATAAGCTACTTAGCTAGCTACTAGGCCCAGCAAAACGTTTTATGTCAGGAAACAAATGCACAGCTACATGATGCAATACTACGAGATATCAGAAACATAGCTATAGCCCACTCTGAGGCTGGAAAGATGAACTATAGTCGGCAAGGAGAGCCGAGTTTGGATCATTCGCCTACATACGTAAGAATCGCGGAAGAGTCACTAAGATTACATTGCACTTCGTGACTCGGAGATGAAATACAATTCAAGACATCATATTCCTTCAGAGAACGATTCAAGACATCATATTGGCGTCTTCAATCGTACTCGGAGTCTGAAGGACGACCGTAACTATAGCTGGCCGGCAAAACCATTAAAGAATATCCAGGAATCTGATGTGACTGCGTTAATTTAATCTCGTCATAAACTGAATCATCGATCAAGTCACGTACCTTGCGCATGACCATCCTACGCATTTAATTGTAAGACACCGGTATATATAAAGTAAATAAAAAACATTTACAAAAATGATGTTAGAAGTAGGAATAGTGCGCCCAAACACAGAAGTGTATGGTTAAGTTACTTAAATTTCAGTATATATGCAACTTCTGTATGATTAGCCTTATCGTATAATCAGTGTCTTGTTTCGATACTTTTTGCAGATGTATTAGTGAACACTACCATTCCTACTTCTAACATCATTTTTGTAAATGTTTTTTATTTACTTGTATTCCCCCTTTTTTCCTCTTAATATTACTAGTTTTAAATTGATTTGAAAGTTTTCTTGGCGAAGATCTCAAAATAACGTCTTAGACAAGAGAAATATGCCGAAAATCATGATCTCTTAATTAAAAAATGGCGTCCGAGAAGACCACAATTTTCGCTCTTCACAATTAACATGCTTATTGTAGAGCGCATTCAGATTTAGGGCTGTCTATTCCCTAGTTCCGAAATATTTATGACGATTTATAACTAGTACGTGCCCGCATAAGGTCGCATATTAGCGCTAGTCTATTCAATAAAAGAAGAAGAAGAAGAAAAAATGAATTTTGGAAGTGGGTCTATTCCTAGTTAGCCGCTTTTTGAACGCTATAGAGCGTGTAGAGCGTCGAAACATGTTTTGGCATTTAGGAAAGCGTGCATTAATCGCTGCAAATAACCGAATATAACCGAAAATCGCTTCGTTGGCGATTTATGAGGTGTTGATTGCTAATACGTTGGATAGGGCGGCCATTTTTTTTTCCGGCCATTCCTACTTAGAGAGTACTACCGTACTCTCTGATAATCAAATTCTTTAAAACCACAAATGCCCCTTTGTGCCAGTCGGTGCATGGGTATAGGTTTATATCGATGTTGGGAATTAATTTTGTCTTTCGAAAGTGCGTTTCGCGAACTAGTTTACAGCTTGTGAATCCATTTTATCAGCGAAGGTGTATCCGATGTGTTACTTCAGCTTTGGGAACCGACTTTTCTCTCCAAAACGAAGGTAAATCAGTCGTACTTGATATCTCAGGTCAACCTTCAGTATTCCACTCTGTGTGGCTTAAAAATCACTGTCATTGCCCTCAGTGTAAGGACCCACAGTCAGGTCGTCCTATATACAGACCCCCGACTTCAACCTCCGATATCTTCACAACAATAAGAGATGCTCGTATAGAAAAAGAATGCCTTTTGGTTCGCTTTGAAGATGATCACCCAGATCACCAAGGAGTATTTCCCATTGCTTGGTTGGAGGAAAACACATACGGAGAGTCCGTTTTGAAACAGCAAGCTAAGGACGCTAGACCTAAACCGCTCAACGGAGCGCCTGCCGAATTTGCCTACAAAGATATTCAATCATCGGACGACGCTCGTTTCGAATTGTACTGTCGAATTATAGAAGACGGACTTGCTATAATTCGTGGGTCTCCAGCTAAGAGTGGTGTAGCAGAGATGTTTATGAAGACTTACCTCTCTCAGTGCATGCCAACTGCTTTTGGATCAGGTTTTTGTGTAACAAACAGTGAATCAGCAAAAGACACCGCCTACCAACCAGGATACCTGCCTCACCATCAAGATATGCCCTATTATGCGGTAATACCAGGGATAGAATTGTTTCATAATGTTAAGCGCAGCCCGTGTATTGAAGGTGGGGAGAGTACCATTATTGATGGGGCTTATGTTGCCGAGTGCTTTAGGCTGGAGCACCCGGAAGAGTTTGATATATTTACAAAAGTGCAAGTACAATTTGGTGTGTACAACGGGTTAAAGATACCCGAGTTTGAAAATAGAGTGTTTTTCTACAGTTATTATAGCCCTCACATCGTTCTTGGATGTGACAATGAAATAGTTCGTTTTGCTTGGAGTCCTGCTAATCAGCTGGCACTGAACGTTCCAGCTGAAATGGTGGAACCATATTACAGGGCTCGTTTTAAATTTTCTACACTATTGGAGCATTTTCATATGCAGCATATCATTTTACCACAGCCTGGTGATATTCTGGTGTTCAATAATCGTAGAATGTTACACAGCAGAAGGCCATTAAAGCTAAATGGGGGAGAGAGAGTTATAGAGTGTGTCTTTGCCAACACGGAAGAATTTAAGTGTGAAGCAATTTCTCTTGCTCTGAAGCTTAACAGAAAATGTCCTGCTACAAGATTATTTAACGGAAGTTATGTCTAATTAAACTAATAATTTTACAAGTGACTAACAAGATCAATAAATTTGTAGTTAATTTGATCCAGTTTTATTCCCTCATATGTCTTTGACTATTATTTAATGGTAAATTAAACTTACATTCATTAGACCTAACTATATTTGAAGCAATTGTAATATCAGTCAGCCACCTATAAATTCATACAACAACAATAGACAATGCAAGTTATAGAAATGTTGTAACAAATGTTATTCAGAGTATGCAAACTGACCGTCATTTCTTTAAAATTATGTATGTTTTTACCTGTTATCAAATCAATAAAAAGAAAAAGAGAAAAAATGTTAAAAATTGTTCTACTGTTTTAAAGTTATAATCGCGTAAATCGATAATTCGTGTTTTCCAGTTTTCCAGAATGCAAATGGCGGCGTTTGTTTAAATATACATATGCATGTGACAGTACAAGTCAAGTACGTATGCATGCTTATATATTATAAGGCAAAGTACAAAGCTAGATCTAGAGTTATTCATTTAACACTATATGGGTTGTATATACGTAACATACTTATCTAAACTAGTAAAAATAGAAAATTAATTCTTTCCATCAGGATTGCTGAAGTTGTTCCTGCCAAACTGAAGTGGATTTAATTCATGTCCCATAACAATTAAACTTTGGTAACCATTTATCTCTGAAGTCTCCTCTAATGGTTCATTGTTTACATTTTCAAAAATGACTAAAGTAAAAAGAAAAATAAACATATTGCATATGCACACATTATGCATACACAGCTTAATGACATAATATTCCAATACAAAGAAGAAAGTGTTTTATTGCTGTATTTTAAGTGCCCTTCAAACTATTTTATAATAACAGACCAAAATATATATAGTATGTGTCCTACATACTAATTAACAAAATGGCTGCAATATATGTACAAACCTATGCTTTGGTCCACAGGAACAGCCACATTAGGTGGTTGACCATTAGGTGGTTGACCATTAGATGGTTGAACATTAGGTGGTTGAACATTAGGTGGTTGAATCTGGTCCCGAATGGGAGGAGTTAGAGGAAATTTGATAGTAACTGCAGTTTTATCCTCTACACTGTCACTTCCAACCAATGATAGTCTAAATATTAAAGGAAGATGTATCAAATCGGTTTGTACAGACACACGGAGCAAAATATATATGATGTATGTAACTATTTGTATATTGTATAAGATTCTATTACTATACACATACTTCCAGAACAATGCATATATTTCAATAATTCACCTTGTATGTATAGTGTCATCTTGTGAACACATATGTAACATACAGTATGCACACATTATGTTAATGTGTCTTATATATAACCTTTCAGATGTTTCTTCAGCTGCCGGAAGATCAGCATTGACATTTTCAATAGTGTGACCTAAATACAAGTATAACAAAAGTGGAGTATCATCAGGTATAAAGGGAATTCCAAAACTCTCAAAAAGGAATAAATTACACTCCTGTACGTACATATAAATAAAACATTTCAAAGTAAACAAACATGTACGTATATAAGAGGATGTAGAAACATGTACAGAAATGAAGCAAGTTATATTAAAATCACCTAATTGCACACTTCTTTATTAAGAGTATGCACACTGCCTATCATTTAAAGTGTACTTTCAAGAATATTTTACCTATCAAAGAATGTATTATGCATAAATAGGAATTACTCTCTTTCTTTACAGAGTATGCAAATTAACTAGAATTCACAGAATAGATTTAAAAAAATTAAAAAAATGAATGCATGCATATGAAGTAGTTCTTGACAAGTCATACTTACTTGAGTTTTCAGATGATTGGTTTGCTGAGGCAAATGTTTTCACACGTAGTGGAGCCACCAATTCTTCTTTTTCATCATTGTCATTTTCTTTATCCATTTCCTTTCCAGCAGTTGAAGCAGTTATGTTTCCGCCTGTAGCCACTGGAGTAGGTTGAGGCTTGGGTTTGGTGGACTGCTTAAACCCTTCAGATCTATTCTTCTGTATACGTGCAGATGTAACTAATACTTTGGAGACAGCAAACTGTGGAGAAGGAGAAGCTACTGGTGAAGCATCTTGGGTGAGGTTACTCTCGTTAGGGATAGGTTGGCATTCTTCATTATTAACTTCACTATCTGAATCAGATGCACAGATTAAGCGAGGTGAGTGATCTTGTTTGTGTGGATTGGAGGCTTGGCGATGGCTTTGTTTAGTACTGCGGTTGCCATCTGGAGGTAAAGTATCAATTTCAGGGTCTTCTACTTTACTAATTAGGGGATTTGATGACATGGTTTGTCGGGAGGCCAAGACTGACCTATTCTTTCCCCGCCGTGCTGTTACAAGGTTATACATTTGATACTTATGTTTCTTGCAATAGACTATTACTAAAATGGCTAGAGTTGGCATACAGACAAGTACAAATACAAAGATAGACACTAACACTGTACATGTTATAAGAATAACGATTTCATCATAATGACTATCAGGTGGTGGCAACTCTTTGTCTGTGTCATTTTTACTGACATTAACATGTACAGGCAGAAAGTGTACCTCTCCAGGACTGAAGATATTCAGTAGAGATTGTTTTCCGCCTTCGGTTAGACTGAGACAGTCCTTGTCAATACTCCTTATTATTATGTATCTATCTTCATATAGAAGATAGATTTGCATGCTATATTGTCCATTTGTACACATTATAACTACTATACGCTTTCCAGAATCTAGAATAACAATTGGACTGGAATGGGTAAGGTCTTTGCAGAAGTTCTCTGAATCGTCTAAAATTACTCCAGATGGAAATTTTGGACTCCTTAAGAATACACCCTTAGCAGTTCCATATGTTATTAAACGTTCACCTTGAAACATGTACACTTGGGGTTGTGTTACTGGGCTGAAAGGCAAATCTTGACCAATAACCGTGTAGTGAGGACACGAATACACTTGAGGACCAACCATGGGACAGTGGGTGTGAGTTTCATCTCTGGAAAGTTCAGTGCATTCCCCTGTTGATGTATCTACTACAAATGCATTGTACCTGTCTGCCTTTGTGTGGTTATCAAAATACTTCACCTGCAAATACATTTTGTACTCTGACTTAGGGTAAGTCACTAAATTTGACCTATTAACAGGAAACTCTTGACTCAAACATGCTATAGGTTGATCATAATATCTGTCGGCACGGTAGCAGTTAATTTGCTTTGTCATTGGCTGGTCATCAAAAAGCAGGTAAGGATATAAAGAATTGAGAAGTGTAATAGAAGATAGGGTATGGGAGCAGCTTAACTTGGTTACTACTTTGCGGTAATGTTCCCCCAAGCACCAAGTCTCATTCTCAAAACAGTGTATGGGACTGAAGTTTATTGCGTATACTGTGCGGTTACCGCTGTTGTCACACTCTCCCTCCCCCATCACATAGACGTAATCAGGGTCATCAGATTGAAAGGCCAATTGGTTAGGAATCATGTTAATCTTAAATGTTTTAATTTGATCTTCTAGGGATAAATAATCTGATAAGTCGATGCGAGTTACATATCGACTGTTATATGATATGTCGAATATATATCGATCGACATATATGCTTGAGAACCCGATTTGGACTCTAGTGTTGAACTGATCGCCTTCCTTGGTTAAGAAAGACACATTCTTACAACTGTATACATCACCTATCTTCTTGTATAGTCCTTCTTCAAACTGAAGAATGAGCGACAAGGTTGGCTGGCTTCTAGTGCTGTTGCTTTTTTCTATATATAAAAGAGTTTTAAGAATAAATAGCTAAGGATGAACAAGTCGGACAGGTGAATACAATCTGATTAGGGCTTCTGTAATTGAAATATAACAAGTACTTAGACCCTATTACATTTTGTTTCGCTAATATTTCTAAATTGTTTAGCAAATACTTTTACGAACTTTGGTTGAATATTGCAATATAAGAAAACAAGGGATTAGAGAACCTGTCTCCTTTAAGAATTACAACTCACCTGGGGCCAAAGTGACTGCCACGCGTACATAGTATGAAAAAATAATAAGCAATATAGACTTCATAATAATTTCGAACTCGAAATAGGTGATTAGACTACAGATTAAAATCAGATTCGCGTGATCAGTCGACTAGTAGCTGTACTCCACACGTACCCTATATATAGAGTGTTTTCACGTGACGTCACATATTAGTTGCTGCCATTTTGGGTGCTTTCCCAAAAAAAGTACCTTATGACACATCATGGTAACTATTTGATGGGAAGCCATATTTAGCAAATAAAATCTTCCATGAGGTAATATGTAGCTGTTGTGTAGTTATTAGAGAGCAAAGTATAGAGTCCAGCTCTAAGTATAGGGTAACTGACACCCTATTGAATATAAAAGATTAAATACCTATGATAGGAAAGTAATTTCTAGTTTCTTGAGCTTCTGCAATCAATGTACAACAAAGGGTTGATCAAAGAGTTACAGATTCTTCTCCACTTGGAGCTTCAGCATCATTCCTACCATACTGGTGTCTTGTTTGTCGTCCACCAGTACACTCTGAGTTAATGTAGGCAGTCATATGGTTAGCTTCCTCGGCAGGGTCAATATCTATGTAATTACCATATAATAAATTGTAAGCCTATCCATGCAGCAATGGTCACACAAAAGATTATCACTTTTTTCACAATAGCCTTTGCACTGGCTAATTAGTGCAGCAACTCCCCTAGTTCATGTACTTACCTGTAGAGCTGGGAGGTGGAGTACCAGGTGTCCCATAAGATGTTGCAGGGTCCTGTGTTGAGGATGTAGGAGCAGTTGTGGATGGATCACCTACATCACTCTGCCCAGTAGGTGGTAATCTGGGTGGAAGTACATCTCTTCGAAGTCTGGGGAAAGGAGAAAAGGTAAAACACTTAGTTACAAGGTTACTAACAACAAGTTAAATGGGAAGAAAACTTGTTATGGTTTATCCTTTTCCAAGCAGAAGGCATTACCTTGCATCTTGTTGGGTGACATCTTGAGGGTTGTGAGAAAAGGAGGGCTCTGCAGTAATAACAAGAAAATAACAACACATTATCACATTTCCTACAATACTACAGAAACACAAGACTTGATCACAGCACAATGGAAGCTCACCTGAAATGGGATACGAGGTTATTGGTACAGATGGAACACGTGTTGAGTTGCTATTCAGATTAGGGTCTACTTCAGCTGGTTGTGGAGATCCAAGTCTGTTATTTAACTCGGAATTGTCCACTATGACTTCTCTACCATTGATACCTATGGTCAGGTGGCCTGTAGTATGATCCCGAGGTATCTTGTGATCTACAGCAGCTACAGGATTTTCTTGTAAATCTAGGTCCACCCTATCTTCACCGGCATTATAACGCACTCCATTATCAATAAGCTGCTGTCTTTCCTCTTCCTTGTGAGGATCATGTCTCCTTCTTATTTTCCACCTTAAGAAAGCAACTACTCCAATTATACCAGCTAATAATACCAGTAGACAAGCAATGGCTGCAACCACACCAGCCGGATATATAGGTTCACTGGTTGCTGATTCAGAAGGGAGTACAGGTGTCAAATCTATCAGTTCTGTCATATCATAGTCATACACTTCACCGGGACAGTGGATGGCATAGATGTGAGCATGGGTAGCCACTGGCTTTGTCACATTTGATTCCAAATAATGATAATCATTACCAATCAAAATGTATGTTTTCAGAAATGCTGGTCCGCCTTTTTGACATGCTACACTTATGATCCTTTTGCCATCATCACAGATATGAATGGAAGATGTGTATTTCAGTGACAAGCAGGTATCCTCAGAATTAGGCAATAGCATGGATCCACCAGACAAAAAGTCAGCTAGAACAATTACTGATTTAACCTCACCTTCAACCTGTTTAACAAAGGAAGTAACAGTTCCTCTGGTGGTCTGTACAACAACGGGTTGCGACATGGCATCAGAGAGGTAAGTAAAGGCTTGTGAAGCATGATCCCAATGCACATATAGGGAACATTTAAATAATTCTGAGCCAATCAGTGGACACTGCACATTACTGGCACCTCTATGAGCTATAGTCTCCCCATATGCTGACATATTAATGGTGTACCACTGGTACTTCATTTGCCAGCCATGCATATTAGCATCATAAGTGGTGTATAAGTATTGATAGGCAACAATGTCATAGTCAGCTGGAAAGAAAACAATTTCAGAACGGTTTACAAAAAGGTTCACTATTAGGCAATCTGAGGGCACCGAAGAGGCAATGTCTACTCTGTAACAACAAGATGTTGCTGACATAGCATCTTCTTCAAAGACAATGTAGTAACCGCTGAGTGCATTAAGGAGGCCAAGGGATGGGAAGGGTTTATTACACTCAAGTTTAGTTACTATCCTATTAGGTTGGTTAACAGTACACGACCTCTCTCTGCTAGCTAGACAACCATGTTCAACTTTTACAGAAGTAAACATAATTACATGCATCCCCGTGTCTTTATCACAGCCCCCAGACCCAACTATGTAGAGAGTAGATTGATCTACTGCTTCAATTGCTATGGGAACAAATGGTATCTGTATCAGTTTCAAATCTTTTAGTAGACGTTCTCCAGCCGTGAGGTCGATAACAATAAGGAATGGGCGGTTGTAAGAGATATCAAACCTATATGTCTTCAAGGTGGCCTGCCTGTAGCCTGGTTGAGAAGCTTCGTTGAATGCACTCAAGGTCCCAATCTCGGCGAGACTGGTGTATATCGGGTGCGCATCTACTACATTGCCGTAGTATTGAAATAGGCCGTCCTCATATTGAAGGAGTAGCTGGTAAGACTTCCCATGTACAGCTCTAGTCTGAACTTGGCTTTTAATTTCAGGAAAATCTGAAATATATAGAAACACAAATATTCACGTCTAAAGCATGATTTCAGTGTTTTCATTTTACGTAATTGATCATGAATTGGGCGATTTGCACTCTATTAGAACATAATGTACGTATCTTAAATCTTAACTTACCGAATAGCATGAGGCCTACAGATAGTAGCACTCGTGAACAGAGGAAATCGAACCTAGCCATTTTATATTCGATATGCACCTTCCTAAGGGTAAAGTGCAAATTCCAAATTCCCTTCGTATATACTTCCATATTCGTGGGAGTATTTATAAAGGTATACACAATTAATAGGTTTAAGTTTATGTCATCTGCCTCTCTCTGTGATCAACTGGCTGGGACCAGGTTTAGTTTAACTACTGTCAGATCTTCCAGGTAGCCTGCCATGCCTTTTATCAAACTCTTTTCTCTCCTCTTCTGACTGCTCATTACCATTGCTACCACACGGCTTACTCCTCAAATGTTCTTTGACATAACTCTTTTCCACTGGCTCTGTAGCTGACATGTAAATCAATAAACCTCATTCTATAATATTCAACTAATATCTTAACTCTAAATCATAAAGTACTCACTTGTCAGAACATCAGAGCCACTTGTTGTTGAAGGGAGAGGTGGTTGAGCAGAACATTTATCATTCCCAAGAGTGTCAGGTCTAAAGGTGCATGGACACACATTATATATACGTATGCAACTTTTAATATCTTACAAAAGGTGTGACTTTACAGAAGCAGTCTATATAATATGCCAGCAGTTGTAAACTACCAGAACTGAGAGAACATCCACATATACGTACATGTAATAGTATGATCAACAATATATAAATTACTGAACATTAATATCAGACAAAAATACTTAACTATATGTACAACAATTAGGGCTGCATAGAAGGGGAGAGGGGCATTTGCCCTCCTAGGGTTGATTTTGCGTTTTTGCCCCTAGACTTTTGGGATGTTAATATAAACTGCTTCGACACCCTCATACCATTGACTCCCTACATTTCCCCCCCCTCCCCCCGGCCCCAAGTTTTTTCCATCTTGGATGACTGGGAGGCCATCACTGGTTGCCAGTTTAATAGGACTTCCGTCCCCCAGCCAAGATTAGACCTGCTTGGCTGGTTTGGCGTAATATTTTCCTGTGATTATTTTGCTTATCATCATAGCCAATGCAAGGCTTGGTGCAATTAACTCCCCTAGTTCATGTTTAGTGTACGTATATACAGTTTACAACATTATTGACCTATTTTAGCATAAATTACTGTACGTATATAATATGTACATATACATGTACTATGTACGTATAGTGTTACATTTTAAATAAGCATGTACATATAGCATATATAGGCCTACTCCCTGTCAATTAGGCTATGCACCTGGGTGGATGGCCTATACGTGATGTTCCCAGGTGTAGCCCTGTGCCCCATAATCATATTGCTTTTTGTATGCCTTTGGTACCTTAATAATAATTATAATTATTATGTTTGGTATTGTCAAATACTTACTATATGAATTATGAATAATTGTTACAATAGATATGAAAACTACAATTATACACTCATTAATAGCTACAAAGCTATATCTTATAATAATACATGAGGACTTCATTATTTCAAGTTACTATTTTAAGCAGTAAGGATATTACTAGTATTACAGAGTATCACAGAAAACTTCTGATACTGTATAAGTCTGAATTTATGTTAGAGAGTCAGATGATATGATTGCTAAATGGACTCAATTTTTAGGATTTTTAATATGTTTGAAATTTCAAGAAGGTATAGTGAGTGCAAGTATAAAGATATATACTGAATGACATGGGGTGTTTGTTGCATTCATGATAAGTATATACATATATACCGTAGACTGCCTTTTAATTGCGACCGCCTAACAATTGCAAAATTTTAAAATGTTCACAAATATTTATCAGCTATTTTATTAATGGTTAGTTATCAGTTTATGATATCGTTAATGACAAGTGGATTATTTGTGTGAAAGGAATCTGTAGGCGCACATTGAATACGAGTATGATCTTGATCGCTTCTTTAAGCCACAGCAGCTGCCAATGCTTACAGCACAAGAGACAGGCCTCTCACCGAGAGTTGTGGAAGAAGCTAACCTTTAAAGTCCTTTTCACCAAATTTCTCCACTGGGCCAGCTGTTTCTGGGGAATTCCATCCTGCCATCAATGACCCTGGGAATTTTTGTCTTTTTGGTCCTGTAAGTTTAGATCTTTAGCTCTCTTTGCAAATTCTATAGCACTGTTATAAAAGCATTATACAATTAGCACTTTTATCAGAAAAAATATGAGTATTAAAGAATTCATTAAAATTCATACTAAATGGCATGATCAAAATTGTTTAACCTATACTGCATAATTGCATATGAATTAAAGTTAGTAATAATATAATAAAACTACTTTCTATTATATAAAGTCATATAGTAATTTCTTTTAGTTTAATCAAAGAAAACACATTTAATTTTACTTTTAACATGAAGTTTTCACATTTTAATTAAAGAGTGATGCAATACGTATTATAGTGCAATGTTACATATAGTATTTGCATATATATGATGATACATATGTGTATTATAGCACCACAACTTGCTTATATTTGAAAATTTACTAGTACTGTCACCTGTAAAGCAATTCTCTTAAACTTAGTACGTACTTCTTTACATTTTCGTTGCTTTAACTTGTATGAATGTATTTACATATAGGGGCCAATGGTTTTGATATTAACTTGTCTATTTTGCATGGTCAAAACAAAGGAATGTTTTGCATTGGTCAATATGTGAATATATCGTGTAACCACAGTCAACAACCAGTGAATCCACAATGGATAGCAACAAATACTAGTGGCCATAAATATATCCTTGATTTACAGCAACCCTCCAGTCAACAGTACTACAGGATAGTTCAGAGAACAGACTTCTTTCATGTTCTGGAAATAGGACCTCTCACACTTCAATTCAATGGGACTTCTTATAAGTGCAGATACTTCACTGATGAATACATAAGCAACCCTATAAACCTTTTTGTAAAAGGTACACATACTATTATTAATGCATATTTTAATTCAATCATGAACTTGCTCCTGCCTACATAGCAAGTTTTTTGCAAATTGGCAATGCTTACTAATTAGCAATTTTAGAGTTATTTTGAACCTCATTAATGGGCACAAAATTATAAAAATATTTATAATCACCTATTTTTGAATCTATATGTAATGGATTTACTTGCATCCATAGGTTAATTTGATCATAGCTTTATTCAAATCCCTTGCATTGTAATAAAAGTGTTAAATAATAGAGTTACATACGTATGTGTAATCATATTAATAGCTTGTACTACAGTCCTGTACAAAACAGAAGGAACTGTATTACTGCAAACATTGCTGACTCCAAATCAGAAATTAAATGCATCAACCACAGTTAGCAGTAAATGTGAATCAGATCTAGATGATTTTAAAGTGGCACAGTTTAAAGGTAATTATTAACATACAGTACATGTATTTAAAAGGTAAAATTCCTCACTTTAGTGTTTATCTGTCCTATATGTAGGTCCTGATGAGATACCAGTTTTCCCCCTTATCACTTCAGTGTGTATATTCATTGTTGTTGTGATACTTACTCTATTAGTAGTGGTACCTTGCTGTGTCATCAAGAAACACTCGCAAAGGAAAAACAAAGGCCAAGCAGTTGAGAAAATATCTGAAAAATACCAAACCTCTTCTGTGTCAATGGAACAAAATCCCTGTTATGGGGTTTTGAACAAACAAAATTAACATACATCTTTAAAGTATAGCAGCCATTTTTGTCTCCTTATGATGTCAACCAATGGCTTTCAAGTATATTCATTGAATGATGTGACGTAGCCAAAATCTGTGGTAATAGGACGAGGAAGGCAGTAAAGAGAATAATCTTCTCAAGGTTTACCTATGTACAGAGAGGAAAATATATCTGTGATGTAATCATAATAGAAATGAATAAATTACATCAATCAACAAAATAACTATCACCATATTCAAAAGATCAGGTTTGGTAAGTTGTGATAGTAAAAAGAAATTAATCCACTTTGAAAAGTAACATGTACTATATAACCTACTGTCTCCTAGGTGTCAGAAGATATATGTAGGCAATCTAGTCTGGCTTATAGTCCGTAAGCTATTGTACAATGAGTGTGGTGATCTAAATGTCACAATGTCAAGCTTGTCTGCAGTGTATAAATACATTTAAGTAATAACAAATGGCCAGATACAAATGCTCTAACTTCTAAGGATAATCATACTCTCATATTTTATATTAAATAGTGCAAGCTTCAATTACCACTTCATACACTGCAGAAAAGCTTGGAATTGTAATATTAAGATCACCACACTCAGTGAACATTGTACAATAGCTTAAGGAGTACTAATTAGCCAGTTTCCATGTATAAAGAAATATACACATATACATAGGAAGTTTGTTATGTCCATGTAGATATAAATTGGATGTATCTAGATACAAGATAGGTTCTCCCTGATTACTTAGCCATTGAGAACAATGACACACATTAGGCTGTGGTTATAGTGTGGAGTTGACCTGTGCTGATATGACTCATATCAGCACAGGTCAAGGGTCACCTTTGGTCTTGTTGTTGCCATAGTAGCAGGTAACTGTCAACCTTGTAACCTCAAGGTACACATTTGGGGCGCAATAATATCAACTAAGATCGATATACTACACAAAATGGTGGTGAAAGCAGTAATATTCATTTTGGCTCTCATGGCAGGAAGTAAGCTATAAATATAAGTAGCTAGGGAATCCTAGGATTACTTTAAGGTCATCTATGGAATGTCCTATATTGTCCCCCAGGAACAATAGTGAATACTAAGTATTTAAGACAAAGTTGGACATTTGTAGGCAAGACTGGACATCAATGCTAGTCAACTAATTAAATAAGCTATCCCTAAACTAGATTTACAATAATGAAGTGCATATTATAGTAAATATATCACATTACCAGGGCAACCGGGTGATATCTGGAGTGTAATAAACCTTATATTTCACACTTGAACTAGTGATATATATTTCACACTTGAACTAGTGATATATATTTCACACTTGAACTAGTGATATATATTTCACACTTGAACTAGTGATATATATTTCACACTTGAACTAGTGATATATATTTCACACTTGAACTAGTGATAAATGTTGTATCAGGGGTACTCATATTTACTAATCATCACCTTTACAATTGATTCAAGTCATACATGATATAATAATTATACCACACTCAAGTGCGGTATAACTAATACTTGTACATAATCAAAATATGATGTACATATACATATGTAACATGTCATTGTTAACCAAAGATACAGCATATATGACACAAACTTAACAGTTTACTGAAAGAATGATATGAAATTATCTCTTTTTCTTTGCAGTTGGTAGGGGAAATCTGGAAATAGCAATTGATTTATTTAAAGGAGAGAAAGACAATATAAACATATTCAAATGTTGTACAAATCTGCAATACCTCCTTGGATTTGATGTTTATACTACTACCCAATCAGGTGGAAGTCAGTTAGAGGTTGAAATTGGTAGTGAGGAGGATTTTATCAAGGACTCATCTACTCACACTATATTCAGTTTCAAAAGGACATGTAATTGTAGTTCAATTACTGATGGTGTATGCATCATGTATGCAGCTATTGCAAAAGAGGAGCCATTTTCTGTACATTGTCAAGTTGACCATAATGAGTATGGTGTGATATCATCAGATGCCCTTGAGATATACAAGTTTAGTAAGTGTCTTTATTCACATGCAGTGGACTCTGCCTAATCAGCTAACACTTTTATATCCACCAAACCAATGTGCTGACAATTCTTCTGCATGAATTCATTTATTTGTATCATAAAAGTATAAAAAGATCCGCTAACCTGGAAATCCACTATTTTTTGATGGCACTTCCTAATTTTATAACACTTGATCTGCCATCACTATTTAGTACTGCAGTCATTTACATAACACCTCAGGATTTGCTAAATTCTACTGTGCTGGTTTTTAAAACATTTAAGTACTGATTTATCTATTGCAAAAAAAGAAAGATCATTTTTGTAAATATTGTAGTTGTGTACATTATAAGATCATTGGATATCATATGAGCATCAGCAACAGTAATTTGTATACAAATTATTGAACGTTTCGACCACAAAGGTCTTCGTCAACAAAAGGATATCCACTGATCTTAGACTGTAGCTATATAAGCAAGTCTTACATATTAACCTTTATTCATGTATATTTGTATTACATGTTTGTACCAGGCTTGTTTCACTTGCATATAGGGCCCATTAAACCTTTGATTAATGTAGAAAGAAAGGGTGAAAACCTGCTGCTATTCATCACCTTTTCAGTAAGTCCCCCAATGTAACTTGCTCTGTATCATAGAGTACGGTAGTACTCTATAAGTAGGGATGGCCGAAAAAAAAACATGGCCGCCCTATTCAATGTATTATCAATTAACACCTCATAAATCAACAACGTTCAGATTTTCGGTTGCATTCGTGTGTTTGCAGTCGTTTTTGCATGCTTTTCTAAACGCCAAAACATGTTACGATGCTCTACAACCTTCGCAAAGCGGTTAAACCGAAATAGGCCAAATTCTGCAATTCCTCATTTTTTCTTCTTCTTTTTTCAAATGAGCTAGCGCTAACATGCGAACTTACGCAGGTACATACAAATACTAAATCGTCATGAATGTTTCCGAACTAGGGAATAGGCTACCCTAGATTTCAACGCGCTCCATCCGAAGCGTGTTACTTTTGAAAGTGCCAAATTTAGGGCCTCTTTGAACGCCATTTTTTAATTAAGTTTCAAATTCTCTGTATATAAAATAAGTAACCCGAATGAGTAATATTTGCGGTACTGCCGTTACCCGCGATCGAATTTCTTAGTCGCTTTGCAGGGGCTATATACAGTCGTATTCTTAACGATTATGGACCCTTTAATATCCTAAACAGAATGTTAAAGAACGGTAGAAAACATCTTATCAAATTTGGGATCTTTTCGGACGCCATTTTTTAATTTAGAGCTCTCTATTATATCGTCTATTCTGCTACTTTATTCGCCAAGAAAACTTTCAAAACAAATATTAACAAGAAAAAAGGAGCAATACAAGTTAAATAAAAACATTCAAAAATGAAGTTAAAAGTAGGGATGGCACTATAACAGTGATTGGCACATCTAGAAAAAGTAACGAAACAAGAAAGTGATCATATGGTAAGGCTAACATTGCAGAAGTGGCATACTGAAACTTAACTATACTATGTTTGGGCGCATCGATCCCTACTTCTAGTATATCCATGATGCGCCCAAACATAGAAGTGATGTGTATAGTTAAGTTTCAGTATGCCACTTCTGCAATGTTAGCCTTACCATATGATCACTTTCTTGTTTCGTTACTTTTTCTAGATGTGCCAATCACTGTTATAGTGCCATCCCTACTTTTAACTTCATTTTTGAATGTTTTTATTTAACTTTATATAATGTTTCAAATGCATTCATTACAATCAGAAAATTTGGTTTTCACAATATAACCATCCAAGAGCTAATGTGATATTTCACATATACGTATAACTTATACTGTATATACATACGTAGATGGACAATAATGTTGGACCATACAATGTTCAAACTGTGGAAATCAACATCATGGACTCCAATAATCAAAGTATTCACTTGGTACCACAAAGTCCTATAGCTAATTTCTACAACAAAACTTCAATTGAAATGCCTTGGAAAGGAGAGAGTAGCATGGAATTTATATGCACATTCAGAAATAAACTTGAGCAGGAAACCAGTTTTTCAAATAAGCAAACAAATTTTGGACAAGAAGTTTTAAATTTTGGGTGAGGGGCCTTAATTACTTCCTCTATTATTTATTAGGGCTTGAAGATATCCCAAGGCCTAATTCAAAATCTTCAGGTATAGTGCCTAATACTTAAGCATATTATCTGCCTGGAGGATTGCCCTAAGTTTCATAAGTCTTATTTGTCTGATCTATTATGTATACTATTTAATGTTTCCTTAGCCTCTTAAGCTGCATTATGTTAAAGTTACTAGTATAGTCTAGAGGCAAGGACTCTAGCCAAGTAATTATGTTTCAGTAGAAGTCCAAGGTTATAACTGATATATACCATGTCATTCAAGCAGCCTGGGATCATAATGGGTAAAAAGGTGAAGTAATTTGTGAATTTTGCTTCAGGGACTAAAGAAATTGCCTGCAACTAAGAAAATAATTATGTGAAAGTTATTTCACTTCCTGTATTAACCAGTTAAAGCAGTATATCATTAATCAGCAATTCATGCTGCATAATAATAATTATAATACACCCCTATCAGCTCACTGCTCTACAATTGGGTATATAATACTGTAACTTGCACTGTATATAGGAATGAAATGGTAATTTAGACTATTCATGTTTTTATATAGGGTCAAGGAATGAGCCTTTGCTAATCATTATTCTTATTATTCAACAGCTGTTAAATGCATAACAGAAGAGTGTTCTTCACATCATCATTTACTGTGCAATTGCTTATTAATCAATAATAGTTGTACATTACTCCGGCTGCAGATATATACAATATCGATCTACATTGTGAATAGTAACAAATTCAACAATTCATATATTAATTGCAGCCTTGAACTGCTCAGCAGTCACTGAAAATGATATTCATATGTGATATGTGAGAAACCTATGCATACAACTGTAAAACAATCGTAGCCATAGTAGGATGTGTTTGCAATGAATAGCTACATGGGGAAGGTAAATGACTATACAATATTGATGAGGTTACATTTATAACAGTCCTGGTACACAAGTTGTACACCTATGTCTAATACTCTATCAAAACAAATTTACTGCCAACATTTACGGCTATATGGTATGGCTGATAGCTACAAACTCAAACTTATTTTCATTGAATTGTGCTTAACTAGTCACTAAATTAACCTATAAACCTAAATTAACAATAGCAGTTAGTTATATTACCTCAGGTATGGAGGTGTCTTTTTTGTTTACACATATATTCTGGCTTCCTTGGATCACATATAATAATTGTGGGTTTTGTTTAACTTTAGGCTAGCCCAAACAAATCGATTGTATGAAATGTTACTTCTAATACTATGATCACAAGTTTTAGAGTTGGCAGCTTACTGTTCTAGATCTGTTTCCTTATGATTAGCCAGGGAAGTTCATGAAGTATTTATAGCGATCTTTCATGATCACTACTCTAGAGTAGTCTGATAAACTGAGACCTTGTCAACGACAAACATCCTCAGACACGCCCAGCATGATCATGACGCATGATTTAATCGTGCGATTTTGCATATCGCATTAATCTACACTACATGGGCATTGCGGACCTATGGTAAGCGAAATGTTTTTAAAAAGTATCTTCGCCTATACGTACGTGGTAACGATTAATAAGACGTACATGCATATGAACACCGCTTTTTAACACATCTTATAAATTATCGTATGTCGATATGCGCGTGCGGTGCGGAACAAGTTGAGGGAGAGAGTGAATCACGTGCCTGTCGTTTGGCGACACAATGGCGGGCACGAGTACGTCCAGACCGGACATTGCAATCGGTAATCAGTTTGTTAGTCGCGATTACCGATTGCAATGTCCGGTCTGGACAACCGACCCATACTAGTTGTGAACCAAATCAGAGCATACGGTGATGTCTTTTTTGGCTCCAAACCTACTAACTGATCCATGAAAATCGCAATCTGATTGGTATACATGACATATAGCGTTCCATAATAAGGATCGCTTACTATTGGGGTTTTTGTTGCACTGCTTATAATTAGCAGCTAATTTTCTTTGTGTGGGCGAAGGATATTAACTAATTTCAATTTCAGCTCTTAACATCTAAAATTCCCACTCGCTCTCAAATCAAATCTGCTGTACACTGTATTAATTGTTAATTTTCTAATTTATATATATGTTTGGCATCTTATATACATGCATTCACACATGACTACGTACATATATAGATTGTAGTAACTATATAGGCAATTAATTATTGATACAACAAGCCTAAATTTAATGTATATACATACCCCCTCTTTTGTACTATCAGTACTTCATGCAATGGTAAAATACAAATGCACTCTTCCTAGTCAATTTACATGACATATACATGGGAGTAATATAAATTATGGTACAATCAATAGGTTTATGTTTATGTCATCTGCCTCTCTCTGTGCTAAACTGGCTGGGACCAGGTTTAGTTTAACTACTGTCAGATCTTCCAGGTAGCCTGCCATGCTTTTTATCAAACTCTTTTCTCTCCTCTTCTGACTGTTCATTATCATTGCTAGCACACGGCTTACTCCTCAAATGTTCTTTGACATAACTCTCTTCCACTGGCTCTGTAGCTGATATGTAAGTAAATAAACCTCATTCTTTACTATTCAACTAATATCTTAACTCTGAATCATAAAGTACTCACTTGTCAGAACATCAGAGCTACTTGTTGTTGAAGGGAGAGGTGGTTGAGTAGAACACTCATCATTCCCAAGAGTGTCGGGTCTAAAGGTGCATGGACACACATTATATGCAACTTTTAATATGGTATCTTACAAAAGGTGTGACTTTATAGAAGCAGTCTATACAATATGCCAGCAGTTGTAAACTACCAGAACTGAGAGAATAGCCACATATACGTACATGCAATAGTATGATTACTTAACTATATGTACAGCAATTAGGGCTGCATAGAAGGGGAGAGGGGCATTTGCCCCCCTAGGGTTGATTTTACCCCCCTAGACTTTTGGGATGTCTAAATAAACTGCTTTGACACCCTCATACCATTGAAAACTTTTCATTTTGCCCCCATCTCTGGCCCCAAGTTCTGCATGCAGCCCTGCATGTATGCATGACATTCCATGGACATGTATACCTTTGTCTAATTGTCTGAGGAGCACCCCCCTCTGTGTTAAGACTCAATACCCCTGAATTTCGAAAGGCATTGTCCTCCAGAGCTTTTTCCTCAAATGTATCCGGGTCTGACTGACTACGAAAGCGTGGCTTCTCTCCTGACAGGTCCTTGCTACAGCTGGTACCAGCACCATCCATTGAGGGGGTAGGGAAGGTAAGACTGGGTGAACGCACGCGGCCTTGGTCCACAGTCTGTTTGGTCAGTGCAGTGTTCCCTACAAGACTTGTGCTATCAATTATGTCAATAGGGCTGGAGCTGCTTGTAGATTGGTCTATAGTACGGCGTGATGATGCTGTATGGTCATCAACCTTGCTACCCTCTCTGTTGATTGCTGTTACTGAATGATGTGGACTATGTAATTCAACTGTTGTAGTAAACTTTGAATTTCTAACCGATTGACCATCACCTAAAACCTGTTTAGAAAGTAACAATTTACCGTCATCTTGGTCTAGAGAATCAGCCTTATCATCAATTGCTTCGGTAACCTTTTCCTTGGTTGGCAACATAACTGACTTTGTGTCCTGTTTACTAGATTGTTTGTTAGAGAGCAATGGAGCCTCTGAAGTAACTGATGTCCCATCATGATCCTTCATCTTAGCCAGCTTATACCCACCATTCCTTTTCTTACGGACGCACACTAGTACAGTTATAACCACTGAGAATACAACTAGTATGACACAGCCAACAATGCCTGCAATTCCACCTCCAGGTAGATAAGTGTCACCATTTGATGCAGCCACATTGCCCGTGGAAGGTTGTTCAGTCACATAAGGGTACACTGGGAATATCTCTCCCGTGCAGTAGATATTTAGTAGGTGGTTCTGGTCGTTGAATAACTTCAGCTTGCTAATAAACCTGTAAGTGCCATTGTTCTCGACATACATTTGAAGTCCCTGCATTCCCTTATCATCGCATACTACCACAATTATACGTCTACCGTTGTCACAGACAGTAACAGGTTTGACATAGTCCAAGTTATGACATACTTGTCTTGATTCCTCAAGTACAATATGGCCACTGTCCACTGCAAGATATGGGCTGGCTATATATACTCCTTTTTCAGTAGCATAGCTTAAAACATTACCGTCAGTTGTCGGAGTCACTTGAGGTCTAATGTCTGTTATGGCCTCACTGAGGGTCTGGTACTGATCTTCAATGAGTGCTTGATAGGGTGGACAGTTGAACACATTAGGATTGACTAGTTGACAGGTAGTTTCTTCTCTTTTAGTGTCTCCTTCACTCGCATCAAATGAGTAAGTTTGGTATACGCCATTTGCTGAGAACTGTAGGAAAAGTTTGTTTATTGACTTAGGGAGAACTGTAAAGTTAGATCTTCCAGAGGAAACATTAATATCAAGACAATTTGATTTCTCTGAGGGTATATCTGCTCTATAGCAAGACAGAGCATTTGACATTGGTTCATCATCAATTACAATATACGGATATATGTAGTCTAGAAATCCTACTGAGGGACTTGGGAATGAACATTGTAATTCAGTAACCTTCCTAGCAAGACTGGAGAGACAATGGTACCATGGTTTCTTCTCTTTACGGGGACACTGCAGTGAACTTATAACCTGAATATTTATCTCGTACACGTTGTGTTCCGTATTGCATGCAATTCCTATTACATAGATATATTTGTACTGGTCCTCTTCGCGTAGAAACAGGAACGAGGGATGAAAATCCAGTTTCAGAGTCGTCACTTGATCCTCAATACTTAAACCTTCCGTTCGGTTGACCACCAACACAGCGGGAACATTGTAAGATATATCAAGAGTTACATTATCTACGACGACTTTGTCATATCCGTACTGTAGCTTGGAATTAAAGCCACCAGCGGATCCGATAGAGTTATCAATGTACGTCTCGTACTTACAATTGTGCACACTATCGCAGCTAACAAAGTATCCTCCCGTGTACTGAAGAAGTACCGAGAAAGAAGGCATTCTCTCTGAAACAGGAGCCCCTTCTACGAGAAACACTAAAGATACGTAGAATAGATTAGGAGGATGAGTAATTATCATTGTTATTAAAACGCAAAGAACAAGCGCACAGGATTTTCGTATATATTTCACCATCACAGATAAATAAACACTACAAGCTTACCTTTAGTAAAGATGATTGACTGAATTAACAGTACATATATACTTTGAGGATCTAAACACCTAAATTTGGCCTTCGAAGTATCCATAAGATCCTGTTGATTCGATTCTTCGAGGCTCCTAAAATATGATATGATTTCATTCGGGTCTTCCCCTTAGTTGTTCCCCTTCAGCCTGTGATGTCATTAAAATATTATTTCGGTCATAGGGCATTATTTTTAAATGGTGGATAGTGGATTAGAGTAAAGCAGTGGAGCAAAAATAAACTTGTATATAAATATACGTATCTGGACTTATGATGGTAAAATCTGTTTCTGTTATAATGACAGTAAATATAATATAGAGAAATATATAGGGATATTGGGAAGGGTCAGGCGAGAGGCCTATAGATGAAGATATTGTAGCACTGAAGCACTAAAGAAGTGGTGCATGGGGGAAAGCAAACGGGTATTGGTGGTGTGTAGACATGAAAATCTAAGATACCATTTTGCTATATGCCTATTCTGTAAAAGAGTCTATAGGGGAACTAAACCTGAAGAGAGCTTTGGATGAAGATACAGGTCCTGGAGTCTTTTCTTCTTTCATCTTCTCCACTGGGTCAGACAGCCGTTTCTGGGAATTCCACCCTTCATCAGTGATCCTGGGAGTCTTTGTCTTTTTCTTTATCTTGATCTTCTGTGAATCCTTGGCATGTACAGTAGGAACTTTGGATGATATGCATATTCAGTAGGGACTATTGCATGAACTATTTTTGAATTAACTGACCAATTTTCTTTAGGGATTTGTATATGCAGTGCTACATGGGACAATGGTCCTGTATAGTATATAGTGCACTTAAATTCCAGGTGTACATTATTAATGGTAAAACGGGGTATTTCCAGTCACTTAAGTATTAACGATTTGTATTAGCAGAGAACTCTTAAATTCGTCTAATAAACGAAAAGTTACGTCTACAAATACTACTACACATGTACTTCTTCTAAGAGAAAACTGACGTGTATCAGTTTTCGTTTGCACGATTTTTAATGCGCCAATCTGAATTTTGGATTTTCGGTCATGCACAGGTTGAAGACAGTTGAATTTTGCTAGGAACCGAGCGATTATGTACTGAGAGGCAGGCTGCAATGTTTGAAATAAATTCAGAATGGATTTGAAGAATACAATATTAATGTTTATGAAAAGTGCTGCACTGTAGCGGCCGGTCTATATTCAGCCCCATGGGTATACATGCATAATAGCTTCGAATTCATTTAAGGGATAATAGGCTTTAAAGCTTTCTCTTTCTTAGTGTACATAGCTAACTAAACTACATTAATAGTTATACTACGATATACAGTACAATGAATTTCATTATCTTATTCCAGGAAAGATTTACGGCGTCGGTCGTATGTAACGGATAAGTACAATTTGTTCCGCTTTATACTTTTAAAACAGAAGATATTTACTCAAATTACGTAAAGAAACGAGTTCTGCAACAATTGGAAGTCATTCTTGATATTTCAAACTACGTTAAGGGTCAGTTTCTTATTGCTAACATGATACGTATATTCATCATCAAACCTCCCAACATATAGATATAATTGATAGCTAGCGCTGTATGATAGTGTTATATGCCTTCTCAGCCTATAATAACTATATGTTCTCTGGTATATACCAGAGAAAAGAACTGCCTCAAATTTTTGATTGGCTCCTCTTTCGACTTTTTATCATCTAATGATATGCAGTTGGCTTAAGACGTAGGCCTACAAGTCGAAAGATGAACCATTTAAAAGGTACTTTTACAGTGGTTTCGACGGATATGTTATGAATATCCTGATTTGCATATAGTTTGAATCTAGGCAGGAGTGCAAAGTGCCTTACAGTATTTGTGTTGGAAGGTTCAAGGGTGCACTATAGATTATGATAACGAGATGGTAGAGTATAGTGTTAGAGAGAGCCCTGTAATGTCTCATCATCAATTGACTAATTGACTCAGGATTGATGGGAGCTCACAGCTTTAAGACCAGCTTCAGATCTTAAAGTCCCCTATTTCCATGCAGCCCATGTAAGGTCGACTATATGAAACCAGATATATATGACAGAAATTGGTTGCAGAATAATAAAGTAGTCAAAGTATATTTATACAGGGATAGGTAACAATTGTTTAAAATTATATATTATGAATTTGAATTTGGATATATCTCCTCCTTATAGCCTAAACAGCTAAAGTACTAGCACTGTAAAGAAAGATCCATATAATTATACAGTTTGACCCTTTGGCCTTTGGCCTTTGGCCAGGTAAGTATATATACTGAAGGTGACACATTTAGTCAAGTTTATCAATTTTGCAATACATCTTTATTAAATCTAAAATTGAACTCAGTGGTAGAGTGCTGTTGGTCATAACCAGCTATTCTGGGTATACGTACTTCCCAGCAATTGTTCTATTTACTTGTGGTTTGATTATCACTTTGATGATTAATTGTTATATTGTTATAATTACCCAGCTCTCCTGTGGTTAATGGTAGATAGCAACCAGTTGGTTAAGATGGCCCCTCCCACTGGAAATGGGTGGGTCTCTGATTATACGCTTGTTCTGATCAAATGAAATCTAAAAAAGTAACTGTAAAAAGTGTGAATGGTGACTAATTGCTGTATAGTTATACTTTGTGGTTAGTAGAATAAACATAGAACAGAACATTGTTGTGACGGTTGTTGCTCAGTGACAGAGCACTGGTGCTCATAATATAACCAACACTGTTTTGGGTTAAATTCCCAGCGTTTGCTTCCTTTGTACATGTGTTTTCTCTTTATTAAGCTTAACTTGTGGCTAGATTATCACTTTGATGTTAACATGCATACATGGTAAGCCAATATATTAAAGTTAAATAAAAACATTCAAAAATGAAGTTAAAAGTAGGGATGGCACTATAACAGTGATTGGTACATCTAGAAAAAGTAACGAAACAAGAAAGTGATCATATGGTAAGGCTAACATTGCAGAAGTGGCATACTGAAACTTAACTATACACATCACTTCTATGTTTGGGCGCATCATGGATATACTAGAAGTAGGGATCGATGCGCCCAAACATAGAAGTGATGTGTATAGTTAAGTTTCAGTATGCCACTTCTGCAATGTTAGCCTTACCATATGATCACTTTCTTGTTTCGTTACTTTTTCTAGATGTACCAATCACTGTTATAGTGCCATCCCTACTTTTAACTTCATTTTTGAATGTTTTTATTTAACTTGTATTGCTCCTTTTTTCTTGTTAATATTTGTTTTGAAAGTTTTCTTGGCGAAAACTCGAAATAAAGTAGCAGAATAGACGATATAATAGAGAGCTCTAAATTAAAAAATGGCGTCCGAAAAGATCCCAAATTTGATAAGATGTTTTCTACCGTTCTTTAACATTCAGTTTAGGATATTAAAGGGTCCATAATCGTTAAGAATACGACTGTATATAGGCCCTGCAAAGCGACTAAGAAATTCGATCGCGGGTAACGGCAGTACCACAAATATTACTCATTCGGGTTACTTATTTTATATACAGAGAATTTGAAACTTAATTAAAAAATGGCGTTCAAAGAGGCCCTAAATTGGGCACTTTCAAAAGTAACACGCTTCGGTTGGAGCGCGTTGAAATCTAGGGTAGCCTATTCCCTAGTTCGGAAACATTCATGACGATTTAGTATTTGTATGTACCTGCGTAAGTTCGCATGTTAGCGCTAGCTCATTTGAAAAAAGAAGAAGAAGAAAAAATGAGGAATTGCAGAATTTGGCCTATTTCGGTTTAACCACTTTGTGAAGGTTTTAGAGCATCGTAACATGTTTTGGCGTTTAGAAAAGCATGCAAAAACGACTGCAAACACACGAATGCAACCGAAAATCTGAACGTTGTTGATTTATGAGGTGTTAATTGATAATACATTGAATAGGGCGGCCATGTTTTTTTTCGGCCATCCCTACTTATAGAGTACTACCGTACTCTATGATATTGCTGCATTTTACCTATATATCAGAGAGTACGGTAGTACTCTCTAAGTAGGAATGGCCGGGAAAAAAATGGCCGCCCTATCCAACAAGCAACACCTCATAAATCACCAACGAAGCGATTTTCGGTTATAATCGGTTATTTGCAGCCATTAATGCATGGCTTTCCTAAATGCCAAAACATGTTTCGACACTCTACACGCTCTACAGCGTACAAAAAGCGGCTAACTAGGAATAGACCCATTTCCAAAATTCATTTTTTCTTCTTTTTTTGAATAGACTAGCGCTAATATGCGAACTTATGCGGGCACATACAAGTTATAAATTGTCATAAATATTTCCAAACTAGGGAATAGACAGCCCTAAATCTGAATGCGCTCTACAAGAAGCATGTTAACTGTGAAAAGCGAAAATTGTGGTCTTCTCGGACGCCATTTTTTAATTAAGAGATCATGGTTTTCGGCATATTTCTCTTGTCTAAGACGTTATTTTGAGATTTTCGCCAAGAAAACTTTCAAATCACTTTAAAACAAGTAATATTAAGAAGAAAAACGGGGGAATACAAGTAAATAAAAAACATTTACAAAAATGATGTTAGAAGTAGGAATGGCAGTGGTTCACTAATACATCTGCAAAAAGTATCGAAACAAGACACTGATTATATGATAAGGCTAATCATACAGAAGTTGCATATATACTGAAATTTAAGTAACTTAACCATGCACTTCTGTATTTGGGCGCACTAACCTGATGTATTAGTGAACACTGCCATTCCTACTTCTAACATCATTTTTGTAAATGTTTTTTATTTATTTGTGTATATAATAATGATTCTTCTTATAGATTAACGGGTGACTGGACTTGACTACACAATGGATAATGAAAAGATGACTATGTTAGTGGCTGCCGGGAGCTTAAAGGCTTTAGAAGGAGACTATGCAGGTGCCATAACAGATTATTCAAATGTAATTGAGGCAGCTAGATCTAAAAGCACATGTATCCCTAAGCACAAACACGACACAGCAATGTCAGAGTCAAAGGTAAGGAGAGGGGAAAAGATAAATAGTTCAAATACTAAGGAAAAGGAATGTAGCAATGTTGCTACTGCCATGCCTAAATCACCCTCAAATTCCTGGACACAATTGCCTTTACCTGCAAAATCAAAGCCTGAAAAATTAAAAATGAATGAAACACTTTCTAAAGTTAAACTAAATGCCAGCATTAATCAAGTGGTTGCATATTTAGAGTCGGAGAGGTCTTTTGAAAGAAGTTTGTTACAGGAAGAAACCAAGGATACAGCTTCAAATTTAGAAAACAAAACTTCTTCTATGAACGGAAATGGTTCTAATCTAAAATCAATAGCCTCTCCCATTTCTGATACAAGTGGTGCTGGTAATTCAAGCATGGCTAATGTGTCTAAAAATGATGCAGCCCCAGCACAAAGCACAAATGATACTCTTTCATACAATTGGCCATCGGAGGGGAAAAAGGTAATCACTGAAAATGTTTTAGCTACTATAGAGCATTCCCATAAACTTCAATTAAAGCGTAAAATCATTGCAAAACGACTGCTTTACTTTCTCAATGAAAGGACTTTGAATGTATATGCACATCAATTGGAAGGAGCAAAAAGTGTACCAAAATTAAAGGATGTTGCTCTATTCACTCTAGCAATCATGCTTCTCAAGTCACTTCAGACTGAAGATTGGTGTCTCCCACAATCCTGCTTAGCTTGCCAGGAAATTCTTCCTCCTTTCCTAGATAAAGTGCCAAAATTTCGTCACATACAGAGTGACTACCCTCTGACTGTACAGGTCTTAACAGCACTTATTGCTTTCTTTAAAACATTGCCACTGAGTACACCTGGGAATGAACTAGCTACAATCACAGCTAAATCCAAACAAGAATGGGTCGAGGATCTTCCAGTGGTCAACAAAATTCCAAATATTGACTCAAGCACAATTCCTCAGAGTACATCTGATGCAAGTTCAAAAGACGCTTTACTCTATTATGAGGCTTTGGCTAAGAGAGCGTACTGTTACTTGAGACTCGATATGTACTGTGAATGTATTGATGACTGTGATCTGTATCAAGATAGTCCAGTGGCTGCAACTTTAAGCCAAGACTGTTCTAAATTGCTTTACCTTTACAAAGCCCAGGCCTTGTACCAACGTGCACTGAGGCAAAAAGAAGAAGCTAACAAAACTAATCACGGCTCTATACCACCCAACAAAACAGCTGGTGAAAATCGGATTTTATATGAAGAAGCTAGTCTTGATTTCCGAAATGCTGCCTTCCATTTCGCAAAGGCATTAGAACTCTTTGGCGAATCAGAGTTTAATTTGGAGTATTTCAATTGCAATATTCAGCTAGTGATCTCACAGTATGAGGTCCTAATTTTAAACATGCCAGGAAAGAAGTTTCATTTAAAAACGTGCTGTTTGTGTTGGAAAAATGTGGAAAATAATTTGGAGGACAGCCATGTTTACCCTAGATTTGTTTTAAAGGAGATAGCTTTGGGAGGGAAGATTCAGTTTCAATCAAAACTAAAAGGCATTAATGTGTTAACATGGAAAATGCTTTGTAAGGAGTGTGAAGGAAAATTTAGCAATAAGGGTGAAGTACACTTCAAAAGGACATTTGAAGACTTTATGTACAAAAGCCCTGAATGTGCCCATAAAATAGCTTATAATGAGTGGCTACACTACCTTTTCATAAGCATCATGTGGCGAAACCTCCTAATTAATGAATCTAACCATATTTCATTGCTTTTTGGTAATTTCCAATACCTTAAAATTCGCCAATACCTTCTAACAGGGAACCCTACTCACCTTCCTATAGTTCAATCCCTTCATCTGTATGTTGACAAACATACTCACACAGACATCAGCATGCCAAACACTGAAAAGATTCACAAAGCTCGCAAAGAGATCCAGTTTGCTTGCGACCCCAAGGAGTACTGCCTTTTACATTTTTGGTGGTTCTACGCCCTCTTACCTCTCGGAACAGCTATGAAGCATCTGCTGTGGCAGGATTCACTCTCTCTAATACAAGTAGCTGGGGGAGAGTTACATATACCTCCAGAGGAGCACCGAAACATGCCCGTATTTCTTGAGAGATTTACAATTAAACAAGGTGCTGAACTCCATAAACAGACTTCTGCCATGGTCGACAAAGACTATCAAGAAGAACAGAAGTTGGCAGGTAAAAGTACAATTACAAAAGAGAAAAGTCTTTCAGCAGCTATTAAATCAATGGAAGCAACTACAGAAAATATAGCTTATGACCGTCTGGAAGAGGTATGGCTCCCTTCCGATTGCAAATTTGAATTTAAGGACGACTTAAAATATGGCCTTGCCCTCAGTGGCAAAGATGAATACAGTGTTCTTTCAAGAATTGTTGTTAAACTAATAAATCCTTCCATAATGCTTTGGCTTTGTACTTTCAAAGGTGTTCAACAAAATTCGGAGAAGAAAGTGTTTGCAATTCTACGATTTCAGATGTCAAATGATTTGTGTTCTTCACTTTATTTTATGGCTTTTGATTTTGATTTTGATGGCACCGTGGTATCTAACCTAAGGCCAATGGCAGAGATTAAGAACAAAAGACAGCTTTTAAGTTTTCTAAGTCATCAAGATGATTGGAAATCTCTAGAAGATAATGTTGCATACCATCTTCAAATAATTTTAGATTCGCTGAATAGTGAAAAAAAGCAATATTTTCTCCCAAAAGATTTAAAGGTGACATTTAATCCCCTTAATATAATGGGAGCGACAATTTCAGAGCCATGGAAAATTCATGTCGGTCCTATTGTTGTAGAATCCCGGCCTCATTTTTATAGTATCTGGCTTTGCCTAAATACCAAGGGAGAGACCATTGCATTATACAGGTTTGTGAAACCTGTTGAGGATGAGACTGGACCTCCACTAGACTGTGTGGTTTCATTTGGTTTTGACCTTCAAAATGGTCTTGTTAAGAATCTAAATATTATTGATTCAATCAGGGAGGATGTTAAGAAAAACAGTGTGGCCCATGATTTTGCATTTTCTAAAGATCCTGTGTATGTAGACATGCGTTTGAACATCAATGGAGCTATTGAAATTCTCTGTGATCCTTCATTTCAGAAAACTGGTGTACTTGCCTGTATACCTGGAGATTGGCAATTTAATTTCCATCCAATTGATGAACCAGGTATTATAAAATGTCCTGGATTTTACTATGCAGGCCCTGTAAGTGACTATAGTGAGAAAAAGGTGAAGATGCATGCATTTCTTTTCATAAATGAAGGTTTAACAGAATTTCGTGTTATTCAAAAATTCCAAATAACAGGAGTTACAGGTGATCAGTCCTGCATTTCAATCTGGATTCCACGTTTGGATAATTTGGAGCCAACAGGAATTACCAGTGATATTTCAATCTCTGATGAGAGATACAGAATTGTTAAAGAAATTCTTGAAAATGCAATACAATCAAAGAAGATATTTTATTTCACTCTTTTTTCAGATATACGCAAATTTCTTGAAGCTAGATTTCATTCCTTAGTAAGTAGCTGCAGCAAAAAGGAGGAAAAGGACAAGTGTGAAAGTGAACAAACTACTACAAACCCTAAAAAAGTTGAAGTTGACTTGTTGAAGCTTTCAGTGGGAAAATCCTTACACTTGCTAGAGCAAAAGAATTCTTGCATTTTTCCAAAAATTTGTGGGCAAGTTAGAGGAGAACTGACTTCTAAGGTTGAATTTGGGTTACAACTGTCCAATGGTTACAGTGTTTACAAAAAGCCAATTGTATCACACCCATTTGGAGCACAGAGCAAACTCAGAACTTGGCTTTGTCATTCACACGAGCGTGACTTGTTAGCTGTAAACCATTTTGTTTTGCCTGCATATGGTATTAATATCATGTTTGCTATCAGCTTTCAGATTTTAGGCTATGAAATAAAGAACTTAGCTTTAATAACCCAAGGCTGTAGTACACCACTTCTGACCTTTGCCTACATCTTTACTAAAAAGTTCATCTGGAAATCACTAAACCTATTAATGTCTCAATCTATGCATATTATTTACCATCTGCCACAAGGATGTACAGTAACACACAGTGAAAATGAATATGGCATTGATCCAAATGGATTTAAGATAACTCGTAAGCCTATCAGAAATTCTACTTATTCATTTTGGCTTTGCAAGAAGGATGATGTAGACTTTCTGTTGTTCAGCATACAACAATATCTTCCATCACCTGACATACCTTTTAGTAAATCTTTCTTCTGCTTGCAGTTTGATGTTGATGGAAATACACAAACAATTAAAAATATCCGCCCTTTGGCTTTACTTGAAGATGAACAGAAGGACATTGTTTACCAAAGTCTTCTTGATGAATCAATTTACAAATACACAAATCCTTATCCAGATATTCTCACAACTGCTATAGAACTAATGCTCAGACCTCATTACTGTACGGACTCCATCCAACGTTACATTCCTACCAATCTTGTGTGCTACTTTGATTCAAAATCTAATTTGATTGTTTCTGATGAATTTTCAGCTGTTTCTGGTCCTACCTTACCAGCAAAGCTTATGCATGGTATCTTTGAGCTACAAATCAGATCTTGGCTTTGTGCAGAAAAGGACAAAGAAGCATTTTGTCTCTGCAAAATTCATGTAACTGATCATTCAGATCTCTTGTTTGCATTGAAATTCAGGCAATACTCAACCGGTATTGCTAACATTGTCGTTTGCCACAATATTTCTAACACCCTAAACACAAAAGGGTGTGTCTCTATTCTTGACAGTTTTCATATTGTAAATGATCTTGTAAATGTTAGTACACCAATTGGCCAATGCATTTATGAACAGATATCATTTCTAGTTATGGAATCCAGAAAAGGTACTCCTCCCCAGCTAATGCAACCACCTGGGCATGTCAGCAGCCATCCCTTTAAGGTTAAAAATTTCCTTCCACCAGATCTTATGAAGGAATTCTCTCTTGATCCCGAAATTAAGAAGTTAGAAGTTAAAGCCTCATCAGACATTAAAGTGGTCAAGAAGCTCATAGGAAAATACATCAAGGAAGAGGATCTGGTATTATGGATACTTCAAATTTCTACATCAGAATCTCTGGTAGTTATTCAGTATCATGAGTCCAACTCTAGTGACGTAATATTTGCAATTGATGTAAACTGTAAAGATGGCTTTTTTAACATGCCCACTCTGCGGGTATCAAATTGTACCATTACCTCCGAATTGGTAGTCCTTTTTGCCAAATTAAAGGGTTGCATTTCTGCTTTGTTATTCAGGGAAACAAAGAAAGATGCTATGATGAAGATGCATCTTATGCCGAAAGACTGGAAGACTGATATTGAACATTTTCCTGTGCCAAGGTCTAAAAATTTTGCTGTCTTGGGAGAACCAGTTATAACTCGAATTCTTTCAGCTTGGCTCTGCCAGGCTAAGAACAGTAAAAAGAACTTTATTTTAGTGAAAGTGGAGTCTGATGGTTCAATTGAGAACATTCCAAAATGTGACTTTCTCTTCCTTATAGACTACAAATCTACAAAAGGACCAGTCCCAGTTGTGATTGAAGTTCTTCCTTCAGTCATTCTTAGTGTAGGAGAAGTGGCCATGTTAAAATCGATTTGCTTTGAAGATTTTTTCTTTGGCTCCACAAATCCAATACCCAATCTCCTCCTTGACATTGCAAAAATCCTAGTTACTACAAACTATTGTAAAGATGGTATCTTCTGCTTCACCCCAATTGGTATATCTTTGTCCCTAGCAGGCAATAGATTAACAGCTAAGGGCACGTCTGCTTTAGCTGGTCCACATACTTGTAAGTTACAGAGTGGTGAAGCAGTAGATGTAGTGACTGCTTGGCTATGCGAGGATAAGGTGGGCCAACGTCAATGTGCTATTCATTTAAAGTCTTCCCTTAAGAAGGAAAAGTTGTTTCTGTTTAATGTTTGTGTTCATAAGGAATCAAAAGTCAGTTTCCTTGAGCTTCCATACACTGTAGACCCTTATCCTACTACTTTTGTTCCACAATCCCTTTTGTATGAATTTATTAGTACTGAAATACCATTAGGTAAAGCGTGCTTGGGACTTCTGAAAACACTTGAGGCTGAACATGTCAGTAAGGGTGCAGTAGAACCCTCATCATCTGAAGATGCTGCTTCAGTTAAAAAAGACATGTTTGAATATGTAACTTTATTTGGTAAACAATTCAAGATCATGAAATCAAATGTAAAATCAACTGAAAGAGAAATTCTGTATAGATTACCATACAATTGTGTTGCAGAGTACAACGTTGCACCTTTCAAAGGTTTAGTACTTTATCAAGGATTCAGTGTATTAATAGAACCCTTAAAATTGCACGACAGTGATGCAGCTAATGATGCGACCTTGTGGATATGTAAGACTCCTCAGGACAATGAATTTGGAATAGTTTTACATTCTACCCATAGTGTTGATGTTTTCTATGCTGTTTACTTGGAAAAAAATGAAAGTGATGACATTAAAATACAATTGACTGATGATGCTGAACAGTGCACTAGAATAGTTGAGCTTTTTAATGAAGCTTATTCCTCATTGCAACTGCAAGCAATGCTAATGTTATCTCCAGAAAGAGCAGTTCTCAAAATTCACTGCCTTCCTTTATCTTGTGTAATTCCTGAGTCTTTAAGCTGTCCTGACTTGGCCATTAGTAGTGGCGTCTGCAAAACATTAGGTACAGCAATCACACTACCTGATATATCAGCAATTTTGTGTGTCACTGATGACCAAAGACAGTTTGTTGTTTTTAGATATTTACTATCATTACAAGAAAAGCAACAATGCCAAGAGTATGACATTGCCATTGCTGTAGATTTCGTTTTGCGTGATGGTGAAATAGTAGAACTCACTCCATTTTCTCACCTGACACCTGAGCAGATGTCCATGGTTACCTTCCTATTAATCAAATCTGAGGCTAACTTGAGCCTAAAGTCACTTGTCCAAGTTTTGCTCAACCCATCCTTTCAAAAAGACGGTATTCAGCGGTATCTCCCTCGAGGCTGTATATGTACCTTTGCTGGAAGCGGTGCCAATGACTTAGATGATGTGATACTAAACAGTCCATATAGTGTTACATCTGGTCCCTACATGGACCATGTACTGCATCAAGATGTTAAGATCATCAATTATTCCCTATGGCTTTGTGGTGAAAAAAATGCTGATTCATGGGGATTACTGAAACTTAGATGTTTCTTATTAGGAAGGCAGCCAGTTACCTTTGAGACAGTCTGTGGTCTCACTTTGACTACAAAGACAGAGGGGAATCTTATAAATAAACTTACCCCCAAAGTAGATTTATTTCCCCAGCTACCTGAAATTCTTCTGGAAGCCATTTTTAATGACATTTTCAACAGCAAATCATTTTTGGGAAAGAATATTCTACAATCCTTCAACAAACTATCCGAGCACCAGCTTCCAGAGCCTACTGAGATACATCATAGCAAAACCAAACAGCTAAACAAGTTTACTGCCTTTGACTTTGGCCCATTAAACGTACTGCCAGGAAAGGAGGTAGATAATGATATTGTTAAAAGTTTCAGAGGGGGTAGCTACCTGCAGACAACTCCAGGAAAAGGTGGCATTACCTTGTACAGGTTGTACGATGAAGTAAAGGCTGCTAAAATTGGTCAGTTTTGGACAGTTGATGAGCGAGAAGGAAATGCAAGCTTTCAAATGGATACAGCCACAAAATATGAATGGAATAAACTTACAAAGAAAACAAATGTCCATATTCCAGAAGGCATCTTCTTATACGAAGGTCCGTCTGAGCATCAGACAACGCCTTACTTTGGAGGAGGGTGGCAAGTCTTTATTCCATATTCAGTGTTGGAGCCTTTAATGAAAAGGCAAGAACTACTGGAGACAAGTTCCATCCTTGACAAGTCCGCAGAGAAACAGATCGGGAAAATGGCAATGTTGCTAAATGAAGCCCTGATGGCTCAGGTTGAGCAGATCACAAGGTACCAGAAAGAGAGGGATAGAGTGATGGCTCAATACACAAAAAGGCAGCTCATCTCAAAATCATCAGTGGATGGTACTGCTGTGAAGACAGACACACAAGTAAAGGGAGAACACCCACAGGATGGTTCTCCTACAGATGACAGAGAACACCCACTGGATGGCTCTCCTGCAGATGACAGAGAACGCCCACAGGATGGCTCTCCTGCAGATGACAGAGAACACCCACAGGATGGCTCTCCTACAGATGACAGAGAACACCCACAGGATGGTTCTCCTGCAGATGACAGAGAACACCCACAGGATGGTTCTCCTGCAGATGACAGAGAACACCCACTGGATGGCTCTCCTGCAGATGACAGAGAACAGCCACTGGATGGCTCTCCTGCAGATGACAGAGAACAGCCACTGGATGGTTCTCCTGCAGATGACATGCATGCATTAGATTAGTACAATATAAACTTTACATACGTAGTAATGGTAGAATTATAATTATGCATGTAGCAAATTTCTTTTTTTTGCTGTTTAGAGATGAGTATGTTCAGAGTCAATTGTTATCAATGATTCATGCATGGTAAATTATGGAATGTTAACATTACATACATTTGAAATATGACAAAATATCATATGTCTGGAAATTTGTCAATATTTCCAGCCATACAGTTGAAAACTGCATATACTGTGTACATGTTTGCAGTTCCAGACCCAAATCTCACACCTACGTAAAACATTTATCTAGTTCTTTCACTTTGGTGTACGTACCATGTATCCAATTAACAGACTGTTATCCATTGCCTAGCTCAAATGTAATTGGTTGGTCACAGAAATCAGTTGAAATCTTGAATTTATAACTTTTCATATATACGTATGACAGTAAAATAAAATATATCACAACTATAACACTGTATTAATGTTATTGAACTGCTTGGCTATATTCTTAGCTAATTTAAATATTTCTGAAACATCTTGTAGATTGAACAAAATAGCCACTACTACGCCTCTCGCCTCTACAGGAGATACGCCTCCTTGGGATTCCTTCTGTGAGTGTGTCTGTGACTCCTGAATGAGTAGGACACTAGATGCACCCACAGCTCCCCCAGTATGCATCACAGTTAGAGGTCGCCTTACCTCCTCATCTCCTAATATAGAGAAATGTCAGAATGTCAGAACGTCATAATATTGATAGGATATATAACAGTTACCTGTTACTAACGTTTCGACCCTTGGGCTCTACTTCAGTCACTGAATAAGACCCCAAGAGTCAAAATGTATGATTCTAAAGAAACGAATTATATCTCTAGACACTCAAATAATTAATCATCTCAAACATACGTAACTACACGTGTAATCATTATAATATATATGACCGTGAAAAAATAGGGGGTATTTGTTGCATTCATAATGAAAAGGTAGGTACATATATATTTGATCCGGATCCGATAGAGTTATCAATGTACGTATCGTACTTACAATTGTGTACACTATCGCAGCTAACAAAGTATCCTCCCGTATACTGAAGAAGTACCGGGAAAGAAGGTATTCTCTCTGGAACAGGAGCCCCTTCTACGAGAAACACTAAAGATACGTAGAATAGATTAGGAGGATGAGTAATTATCATTGTTATTAAAACGCACAGAACAAGCGCATACAAAGGATTTTCGTATATATTTCACCATCACAGATAAATAAACACTACAAGCTTACCTTTAGTAAAGATGATTGACTGAATTAACAGTACATATATACTTTGAGGATCTAAACACCTAAATTTGGCCTTCGAAGTATCCATAATGATCCTGTTGATTCGATTCTTCGAGGCTCCTAAAATATGATATTTCATTCGGGTCTTCCCCGTAGTTGTTCCCCTTCAGCCTATGATGTCATTAAAGTATTTTGGGTAATATTTTTAAATGGTGGATTAGAGTATTCTAAAGCAGTTGTCTATCCCAGTGGAGCAGTAGATTATAAAGAGAAGATTGAAAGCTCTCAATGGGTTTAATCTACTGTAGCTATTAATTACTCATAAAAATCTAATGCACCATTTTCCTACATGCTATGCCTATTCTGTAAAATAGCATATAGGGGAACTATATAAACCTGGAGAGAGCTTTGGATGAAGATACAGGAGTCTTTTCTTTCTTCTTTTCCTCTCTTTCATCTTCTCCACTAGGAATTTCCCACTTCATCAGTGATACTCAGAGTCTTCGTCTTTTGTTCTTGTCTTCTTAATTCTTGTCATGTAAGGTATATGCATGTGTATTGGATATAAATCTAAGTGTCTGGACTTATGATGCTAAAGTCTTACATTTTGTCATAATGGCACTAAATGTAATATGGAGAAAGATAAGGGATTTTGGTAAAGGTTGGTGGTGTGTCTAGACATATACGTATAGTCTTCTGCCTCGACGGCTACGACGTATAGGCTTCGAATTCATTTTGAATAAAGGGTTCCACCTATACGCAGCAAAATAAACTAAACTGCATAATACGATTCATACGGTACAATGAATTTCATTATCTTCTTTAAGGAAAGATTTTACGGGGGGCGTCGGTCGTATTTAAACGCCTTTCACAATTTGTTCCGCTTTATACTTCTAAACAGAAGATATTTACTCATATTTCGTGAAGAAATAAGTTCTACAACAATTGGAAATCATTTTTGAACTATATATAATTAGGGGTAAGTTTCTTATAGTCTAGTATACTGTATTGCTATAAATATAGATCTTCCATACAATGGCTATATTCATATCATCATCAATTCTCACAATGGAAACTTTTGATAGCGCTGTATGTAGGACAACATTCTGTATGATAATTTGCCTTCTCTGCTTATAGTATAATAACTATATTATATATTCGGATATACCCTATATATCCGAGAAAAGAATTCTTTCTAACCTCGAATTTTTGAATGGTTCATCTTTCGACTTTTTATCATCTAACATCTGAGCTTCTTAAGTCGCGTCGCTCAAGTCGAAAGATGAACCATTTAAAGACTGCTTTTACAGTGGTTTGGATGGATATGTTATATACGCGAATATCCTGCTTCGCATAATATTATAGTACCTCACCCTAAATCCAGGTGCATATATATCTAGTGACCTACAGTAGTTGTGTTGGAGTGGACAGTATATATAGTGTTAGAGAGACGCAAACTAGAGCCCTGTAATGTCTCATCAATTAACTAATTGACAGTCTGGACTGATAAGACCTCACAGCTTTAAGATCACCTTCAGATTTTAAATAAAGTCTCCTTTTCCAGCACATGGAATTTTGACTTTGAAACATACATGACAGAAACTTAATTGGTTGCAGAGTATAGTCAAAGCAGATATTTATACATGGATAGGTACTAATTAACAATTATAAAAAGTTAATCTGGTGGAGCTGGACTACTAGCAAGTAATAGGTTAATATGTAAATGTAACATGCAATGTCCTTAATTGTATATTTGAAATCGAATATATCTCCTCCTTATAGCCTATACAGCTAAAGTACTAGCACTGTAAAGAAAGATCCATATAATTATACAGTTTGACCCTCAGGCCTTTGGCCTTTGTCCAGGTAAGTATATATACTGAAGGTGACACATTAATTATATAAGTCAAGTTTATCAAATTTATACACACACATTTATTAAATCTAAAATCGAACTCAGCTGGTGGTCATAGCCAAGATTTCCCTTTGGTTTGATTATCACTTTGATGATTAATTATAATTACCCAGCTCTCCTGTGATTAATGGTAGATAGTAACCAGTTGGTTAATAAGATGGCCCCTCCCACTGGAAATGGGCTGGGTCTCTGATTAAAGCTCGTTCTGATGAAATGGAATCTAAAAAGTAATGTTAAAAGTGTGAATGGTGACTAATGGAGTGATTAGAGGGGGCAGTTGAAGGTGTCGCCACACTCAGGGGCATGGCAGGCTGACTTTCACTGATCATGATATATACTTCGAAAACCATTCAAGAAGTAGGGACCAAGAGTCCACCAAGAGTGTATCAAATGCAGAATGGCCTTATGGTAAAATGGTGATATCAAAGGCCTACACTAGCTGAAGGTGGCTCCATACAGGAGAGACTGCAACAACCTAAACACAAATCAAAGACAGACTCTGCAAAGATCTTCGCTTACCTTGATCCTCCTGGCAGTGAGAACAGCGACACTGATGACTCATTTGAGCATTCTTTGCCATCTTTCAGACCCCTCTCTGAACCAAACTTCAGATGGAAGGATAGGGACGGTGTAACCTTTAAGAAGATCATCTCCAACAGCTACCATGAAGTGGTCAAGTGTAAACCCAATTTATTTTGTCTACCTCCAGGCAATGTAGGTGAACTCTTTGGAACTTTTGAACTTGGTGTTCATAATATAACCAACACTGTTCTGGGTTAAATTCCCATCATTTGTTTCTTTTGTATTTTTCCCTTTATTAAGCTTAAAAATGCTTACTTGTGGTTAGGCTATTACTTCGATGTTAACATGCATACATACATTTCGTGTTTTTCCCTCTTCATGATGTTTGATTGATTATTACCTGTGGTTTGATTATCACATCGATTATTCATAGATTTACCCAGCTCTCCTGTGTTTGATGGTGGCCAGCGATCCATTGGTTAAGGTGGCCCCTCCCACTGGAAATGGGCTGGGTCTTGATTATCAGCTTGTACTGATCAAGAGAATCACCACTGATTAAGAATATAAACCAATTATTAGTTGTAGTTATACTAATTGTGCTGCAATATATTAAAGTAAATAAAAAACATTTACAAAAATGATGTTAGAAGTAGGAATGGCAGTGTTAACACCAGTACACCTGTAAAAAGTATCGAAACAAGACAGTGATTATATGATAAAGCTAATCATACAGAAGTTGCATATATACTGAAATTTAAGTAAGTTAACCATACATATCTGTGTTTGGGCGCACCAAGCTGAAGTAAGAATGGTGCACCCAAACACAAAAGTGTATGATTTTGCAGAACACTGCCATCCTACTTCTAACATCATTTTTGTAAATGTTTTTTTATTTACTTGTATCCCTCCTTTCTTGTTGCTCTAATTACTTTTGAAAGTTTTCTCTGAAAATAACGTCTCAGACAAGAGAAATATGCCGAAAACCATGATCTCCTATCTAAAAATGGCGGCCGAGAAGACCACAATTTTTGCTTTTCACAATTAACATGCTTCATGTAGAGCGCATTTGGACTTAGGGCTGTCTATTCCCTAGTTCGGAAACATTTATGACGATTTATAACTTGCACGTGCCCGCAGAAGTTCGCATATTAGCGCTAGTCCATTTGAAAAAGAAGATAATGAAAATGAATTTCGGAAATGGGCCTATTCCTGGTTAACCGCTTTTTGAATGCTGTAGAGCCTCAAAACATGTTTTGGCATTTAGAAAAGCATGCATGAATGGCTGCAAATAACCGAATATAACCGAAAATGGCTTTCATTGGTGATTTATGAGGTGTTGCTTGATAATACATTAGATAGGGCGGCCATGTTTTTTCGGCCATTCCTACTTAGAGAGTACTCCCGTACTCTCTGATCTAGTCACCAAGCATTCTCAAAGACTGATGAAGAGGCACTCAAGGATACAAGCTTCACTCAGACAGCTTGCCATAGAAAATTCTGAGAGTGAACATTTACAAAAACTAGAAGAGCTTCTCCTATTGCACTTTACATACAAGCCCAATTCAAAAGCCATAATATTTGCTCAAACCAAGTATCACGCTGTATGCCTTAGCAAATGGATTGGCAACACTTTCAAATTCCACATCTTTGCAGGGCAACCTATGATTCGGGTTGACTACTGCATTGGTCATAGAGGAGAGGATAATGACGATCAATTTGGCATGACTGGAAGGCAGCAAACCAATGCCCTTGAAAAATTTCGCAATTACAAACTGAATGTACTGGTAGCCACATCTGTACTAGAAGAGGGTCTAGATGTACCAGAATGCAATCTAATTATTCGCTTTCTCTATGTCAAGGATGAAATATCTCGCAAGCAGACTGGAGGAAGGGGCAGAAGCAAGGGCTCAAAGCATTATGCTGTTTTGGAAGGTGGCTCAAAGGCAGAACAGAGAGAAAAATTAAACCAGTTCAAGGACCAGTTGGTAGAGAGTGCCCTGGAATTAATGAGAAATAAATCTGCTGAAGAACTTGATTTTGAAATCAAAACAAGGCAAAGGCAGATCTTGAGGGCTGTAGAGGAGGAAAGGCTTCGTAAGCTAAATCAAAAGGTGTACACTCCAGAACAGGTCACACTATACTGTAGAGGTTGTGGAGCATTTGTATGCAATGGGCAAGATCTGAGAGTGATCGAAAACAGTCACCATGCTGTCCTGGATAGAAGCATTTGGAAACGTGTAGTAGTGAAAATACATGAAGCCAAGGGAAAGGAATTGCCCAAGGGGGCACTGAAGATGGAGAAAAGAATTTCTTGTAAAAAGTGTCGTTATCAAAGTTGGGGGATCTCATGCATATTCCCCAACTCCTGTGGCCTTGAACTTCCTGTTCTGAAATGCAAGTACTTGATATTTGAGTACTATAACCCTCTAATTGGAATAGGTACAACCTCCATGCCACATTCCAAGTGGACCCAAGCCCTCTTTGAGGTGGAAGACTATGACTCTACTAAGTACAACTTGGGGAAATACATACTCTCTTCTGAATGATAACTCGTAGAAACAATCAGATACATATATAACATTGTGGTTGCATATACATGCATATAGACACTGTTTAGACAATCCTTTTCTATACATTTATTTTTCTATAGATCTATTTATTATAGTGTTTTGTACAAAAAATTCTACTCAATATAAATGTGCAGGAAGATTGAAGCATGTTTATATAAGTGCAACTAATAGATAAAGGAATCACAAACCTGTAAATCTGTAATTGTATTATACCTGTAAGCCCACAGGATCAAATCTCAGGTTTAATAATGGCATGGAACCTATTTGAAACTTCTTGAACAGCCAGGTTTCAAACGGTGCTCAAGTATATGTGCTAATAGATTAATTTTCACAGCCCCCTTTCCAAGTTTATACATACTTATATATATTTTTTAATTGGCCTGGGTTATAGTTGCAGAGCTGGTAGTTAAGGGTATTCTTCTGAAACTAATGACTTTGGCAACCTTTCTATAACTTCTGAAACCTGGCAATTCAAAGAGTTTCGAATAGGTTTCATGCCCTCTTAAACCTGCATGAGATTTGATTACTGAATTCTCTCCGAACTTTTAAGGAAAAAAGAAATGACAATTTTGACAGATGAATTTATAAGCTATAGAAAGGTCTTGAATTGCAATTTTGAATCTCTGTTTCCTAAGATTTTTACTGTCTGAAATGCACCATGCACTACAAGAGATGCAGCACTTTGCTAGCCACCTGACCAATCGAACAGTAGAACCTTCTTCACAAGTAGTGTTCCAATTTCCCTCCATTTGTCTATATAGATCTGTAATTTTGGAATATACATGCATGTGTACATAATGCATTATAATTAATCTAATTTACGTAGTATGGTAGATTTGTGTTGCTGAAGATTTACATAGACAAAGCCACTTAAAAGTTAGAAGTAGAGATGGCAAGGCTAATGAGTAGCACATGTATATAGATCTAGAAAAAGTAACAAAGCAAAGACAGTGTTCATGTATGTACATGTGATAATGCCAACTATACAGAAGTGGCATACTGAAACATAACCACACATATATGGAGTATACTTCTATGTTTGGGTGCCTCATGACATACTTATATACGTATACTTAAATAGCTGTGATGATAAACTCCAGCAGGGAGAAGTTTTCATAAATCATGATCAAGGCACCAATATTATTGCGGATTGCACTTTTGGGTTTCAGGTGGAAGGGAAGTTAACCAGGTTTAGTATATTCATTAGTCTGTGGCTAGGCTATATAGCACAAGGAATTTTAGTGGTCAATATAAAATACGTTCTAATGTACTGTGCATTAATAGAAACCTGAAACAGCTGAAGGGTTAATGTTGTTTTGAAGGAATGAAGAGAATTCTGATTATTCTAGTCTTACCACTACTGACTGTGGAGGGTACCTCCTTGAAGAGACATCAAATACAGAAGGTTTTAGAGATGTTTATATTTATCAACTTATAAAAAATGCTAACTGCAACTACGTACATAAGATCATCTTGCTGTCTTACAGCTGTATATATAAGGCATGTGTGTTAGGTATGTACTTCTCTGTACATGCAGAGGACTAGCCATGTGACTCAACCAGGTGAGTCTTGTACTGAAACAAATGAAGGAGACATAGAGTCTGGAGAACACACTCATGTGTGGATCTGTAGAGGAGGAATGTGGACACCTTATCTGTAGGTCCACGCACTTCAACATTATTGACCAGGGACTTCCTGTAACTCCCCTCTTTCTCCTTCCCTGTCAGACTGGTTTCCTCCATTGGAAGCATTCAGGCTGTAGCTGGCTCCTCTTGTAGGGAGATACGAGATACACTGGCCAATGATTGCACTAACACACTTTACAGTGGAACATACTGGATCAACATCACTGATCCATGCACTGGACAGGATCAATCTATACAGGCATGCATATATGCGCATCATACTATATAACTGTAAACTGTAAATGTATAATAGTGGTGATATATATGTATGTATATATCATTATTACATAATAAATCTATCTGAGCTAATTATAAGGTAACTAATGATCACAACTATAATCTAGCTCTATAACTCAATGTATAGGTCTATTGTGAAATGGGTCTGGATGGTGGAGGATGGACACTGTCATGAAAGCACTCCTACATGGAGGTGGGTGCTCTCAGTGAAGACATGAAGTACTACAGCTCACACTATCAGGCCTGCACAGACCTCAACACTGGATGGTGCAATGTTCCTCACAAGATTAGATTGAATCCAACAGAGATGGCAATAGCAGCTTACCACAACAAGAGACTGGTCTACGCTTACAAGGGAATCTACAATGCCAACTTGGACAGACACTGGAGTGGAGGAATACTATTGGATCCAACTCAGCTGGTTGATCACTGTAATTTAGAGAGGAGTAATGGAGTAGAACCAGCTCCATAGGTTGTTTCTCAATTAGGAGGAATAGCATTTGACAAACTTTCACCACTAAACTATAATGGTAACTGTGATACTCTTCATGAATCCTTGAATAGTCCTAGAGACTGTAGATTGGAAAATTGCAAACTACCTTCATCAATATCATCTAATCAACAACATACTCAAATGACAGTTGCAAGTTATGTTCGGTAATTACTAATTATAAGTACTAACTTTGATTCTGGTAAACAGTATGCATACAGTACATAATCTAGTATTAATTATAAAATCTTAAAAATTCATCAATATACATATGTTACCCTTTGAAATGAATAATGAATTCAAGTTTAATTTACCATAGTACTTGCATCATTCCATGTTGGGCACTTAATCTTGCATATATAAACTTGCAAGTCAGAGCATTTGGTACCTTGGACTGGTAGTATATACCTGCATGATTGCATAGTTGAAATAGTGGTATATAATTACTGCAATTAATTATAAAGTGTTCTTATATGTAAGATTGCCGCTCCATTTTGGAGGAGCCATTGATTAACAACAGGAATATATAAGGAACCTATATAGGGGAAGATTCAGAAGGAAATGAAGATGTGTAATATAGACAGAAAAAAAGTAGATTGAAGAATATATGCACCTACATAGTAGCCGACTTTAAAATGAATGTTGAACATGACATCACACTAAGTCATGCATGTGTTATTTATATATGTGCATCTTGTTAACATTCTTGCATGACTTTAATATTATGTAATTGACACACCAGTTTATATATAAATATAACTTATAGTGTGCCTATAGGAAGGTTAGCAAACTAGTATAAGTCCAATTTTAAGATTTTGGTAGATCAAGTCTAAAGAGGCACTTCAACTACAGTTTGCTATATGCCTGCAATCTTGAACACTCTTGCACTGTATGGTCCTTGTACACCTGATGCAATAGCTGTGACCCAAATGTAATAGCTTTTACCTGGTATAAGTCCTATCAGTGTAGTTGATGTACCAGTGATTCCTGATACTTTTGAGGCCTCAAAGGGAGGTTCTGTAGTACACCCACTAGTTGAATATATCACTGTGTAGGTTATTCTAGATCCATGGTCAGACACTGCAATTTATATATATTCCTACTTGTGCGCCCAAACATATGTAAGGTTAAGTTACTTAAATTTCGGTCGGATTAGCCTATCATATAATCACTGTCTAGTTTCGATACATTTTGCAGATGTATTAGTGAACACTGCCATTTCAACTTCTAACATCATTTTTGTAAATGTTTTTTAGTTACTTGTATATAGAAGAGCACAACACACTACAGACTATCAGTTAATATATATAGAATAGAGTTGTAGACAAGGATATGCATGGCCCAGTGGAGCAGAAGAAGAAAGAAAAGAAGAAAGAAGAAAGAAAAGAAAAGACTCCTATATCTTCATCCTAAGCTCTCTCCAGGTTTAGTTCTCTATAAGTTTTTTTACAGAGTAGGCGTAGCATGAAGGAAAATGGTGTATTAGATTTTCATGGATATTATGTACATCCATGTACCCAGCCAAGAGACTTATACCACAATGGTATGCATGGGGGACTAAAGCCCCCTTTGTAGGTATATATTAAAAATGGCATGCATCAGCAATTGCCTCTGAGTCAATCATCCAAGATGAAAAAAATATAGGAATCATTAGTATGATACACCTTAAGTTTGAATTTAATTGCACAATAATATACATGCATTATTTAGTTACCATGGGGTCATTTGAACAGTAATGAAAAATCTACATTATTATTATTTATAAGAATATGGTATTTTAGACCATTTTATATTTAATGCAGCAATACAGTACCTGGTAGGGTTTGTCTTCCTGCAATAAGCTACTGACTACCATAATACTAGCAGCAAATATACATACTCTTTACATATATAGGATGCATATAGTGTATGGAAACCCAGGGAATATATATACTGGGAATATATCAACTCACATTTCTACTGTCCTATTAAATGTAATACAGGTTATCACCCTAAAAATCAACAAAGAATACATTTTTGGCTTTTTAAAGCTCCCATATATAATTTGTAACTGCTGCTCACATAAGGACAAGAAATTCTGAAGCAAAATGACATGTACACATAGTAAGATACGCAAAGCACACTCTATCCTATGTACAGTAACATCACCTCCAGATAAGGCTCTCCTACTGTAAGGTCCTTGAACTCCAGCACCAAGGATTTCAGCTGCTACCCAAATATAGTAGATGGTATCTGATTGCAGTCCAGTCAATGTGGTTGATGTATCTGCAATTCCTGATCTCTTCATAGCATTAGATGACGGATCTGTCTGATTACCACTATCAATTGAATACCTAACTACATATAATATGTTGTACATTGGATCAGTTACTGCATTCCAGGAAACAGTCAAGGATGTTCCATTTCCAGTTACCATGACACATTCAACTTGAGGTGGTGGAGGTAATATAGTTTCAGCAGGTGGAGTTTCTGTAGCAAATTTATATATAATATATACGTAGGTATTTTATACCATATAAATAGGAGTATAAATTTATACGAGTATATACGTATGTGTATTTAATTTTATTGGAGCCATATGAATTATTTAATTATTTATTTATTTATATTAGATTACCTTAGTATATTGTAACTTGCAATGTATATAAATATCTAAGTGAGGCATATACGTATGTACGTATATATACGTACATGCTGATGAAGACATTCCATAGTCACACACTTGAAAATGTGATAATATTGATATATCTTTGCAAGAAATAAGTAAATAAATCTTCCACTTTATACATCTAGCTGTTACTCTTGAATTTGAACTGTTATATACTAGTTGGTTTTTAATTTTGTCAGAACCTTTATAACTGCTCCAAATGTATTTATCAGTGTTAAAACAAATCGTAAAGAAAACTACAGTGTATGACCTTTCTTAGTTTCATTGCAATTTATGTTGTTACTTACGAATATTTTTACACAATTCATGGAGTATATGCTATGGGAGAATTTTATACGTTCCTTCAGTGTACTAAGTGATAATCAAATCACAATATATAGTAGTAATATTAATATTTCTCAAACATTATAAAGTAAATAGGGAAACAAATAATTTCACTTAAATACTTGTGGGGCTGCCTCCCTTTACACATGAGGTACTTAACACCTTATATAGTCATAATTGTAGCAATTCTGGGCCCTTAACTTAAAGCTTAAAGTTACACAAATACGTATGCACAAAATTATACAGAACAGTAGAAATAAATCTATAAATGGGTAAATCTAGGCATGTAATCTTACATATCACACTATATGTGTATATACTTTATGAGTTACTGACCTAGTATTACTAGATAGGCAGTGATAGAGCAGGAATCACCATACACATTACATGTGCATCCTTTCCCATGAATTGGGTTAAATGATGAGATGTACAGTGTGCTGTCCTGCTCTGATCTAAGAGAAATCTCTCCTCTTATTGTTATTACTCTGCTCCTAGAGTCACCAGTAAACCATTCCTTCATTTTGTCACTCCTCTCACTTTCCAACTGTATAGGTTGACTGAGGGTAGATGTTATGGTGATAGGAGTAGTTGGATCATCAGTCCTGCCCACTCTTATTGTATTAACTGATGATGGATTGACTATAAGGAATTTTAATTGTTCCAACTTAAATGGTACTTGTAATATAGCATACACATACGTACATGTCAATAGTAATTTGTATAATACAATGTATATAAAATACATATATACATGCATCTATATTATTAATAATAAATATATTTCAGTGATCACACTCAATTAAGCAATTGGTGAGAGTCACAACCAAACATTTTGGACACACTTGCATGGCTGCAACTGTAACACCACATATCAAACAATGCATAGCAAGAATATTAATTTTGTCCTAAATTCATCTTATAATGTATAAGCATAAGTACATAGGAGATAGCAGTGTGCAACTGTGTAATCTCACGTGATACAGAATTTTTGTAAAATGAATCATGGACACATCACATGTAGACATGGTAATGATATTAATATTCTTACAAAATGATGTATTGATTAATGCAGGTGGCTTGTTATGACTGGGTTAACATACAAACAGGTATGAATAACATCTGCAATTTGGAAGCCGTAGAAATATGACTTACCAAGTACCACAGGGTAGGTTGTCTTTGTCTGAGTATCACCTTTAGAAGAGGCCAGACAAGAGTATGTTCCAGCATGACTTGGATTATATGAATAAAAAGCCAAAGTCCTTGGCTTCTGGATAAATGCATCCGATTGGTCAAAAAGGTTATTTAATCTAAAGTGCTACTAGACTGTCCCTCCCCTGCGAATTTTCATAAATCAATTCAAGGTGCTGTGGAATTGCATGCACTTTTTAGTTTCAAGGGGAAGGGAAGGTAACCAGATTTAATATATTCATTAGTCTGTGGCAAGGCTAGTACAAAGAACATTGTTTCAGTGGTCAGTATATAAAATACATGTTAATGCACAATACAGAACTCTGAAACAGCTGAAGGGTCGTTTTGAAGTTGTTTTGAAGAGGACAAGAGGAATGAAGAGAATTCTGATTATTCTAGTCTTACCACTACTGACTGTGGAGGGTACCTCCTTGGAGAGACATCAAATACAGAAGGTTTTAGAGATGTTTATATTTATAAACTGCAATATAATAACATGCTAACTGCAACTCTTACAACTGTATATATACATATGTGGGCATGTGTGTTATATTAGGTACGTATACTTCTCTGTACATGCAGAGGACTAGCCATGTAACTCAACCAGGTGAGTCTTGTACTGAAACAAATGAAGGAGACATAGAGTCTGGAGGACACACTCATTTAAAGGAGGAATGTGGACACCTTATCTGTAGGTCCACGCACTTCAACATTATTGACCAGGGACTTCCTGTAACTCCCCTCTTTCTCCTTCCCTGTCAGACTGGTTTCCTCCATTGGAAGCATTCAGGCTGTAGCTGGCTCCTCTTGTAAGGAGATACGAGATACACTGGCTAATGACTGCACTAACACACTTGACAGTGGAACATACTGGATCAACATCACTGATTCATGCACCGGAAATGATCAATCTATACAGGCATGCATATATACGCATCATACTAACTGTAAACTGTAAATATAGTGGTGCTATATACGTATGTATATATCATTATTACACAATAAATCTATAAGGTAACTAATGATCACAACTATAATCTAGCTCTATAACTCAATGTATAGGTCTACTGTGACATGGGTCTGGATGGTGGAGGATGGACACTGACGTGGAAGCACTCCTACATGGAGGTGGGTGCTCTCAGTGGAGACATGAAGTACTACAGCTCACACTATCAGGCCTGCACAGACCTCAACACTGGATGGTGCAATGTGCCTCGCAAGATTAGATTGAATCCAACAGAGATGGCAATAGCAGCTTACCACAACAAGAGACTGGTCTACGCTTACAAGGGAATCTACAATGCCAACTTGGACAGACACTGGAGTGGAGGAATGCTACTGGATCCAACTCAGCTGGTTGATCACTGTACTGTAGACAAGAGTAATGGAGTAGAACCAGCTCCCTTCATTACTTCTCAATTAGGAGGAATAGCATTTGACAAACTTTCACCACTAGACTATAATGGTAACTGTGATACTCTTCGTGGATCCTTGAATAATCCTGGAGACTGTAGATTGGAAAACTGCAAACTGCCTTCATCAATATCATCTAATCAACAACATACTCAAATGACAGTTGCAATTTATGTTCGGTAATTACTAATTATTAATACTAACTCTGATTCTGGTAAACAGCTATATGTGTGCATGCAGTACATAATCTAGTATTAAAATCTTAAAAATTCATCAATATACGTATATATATGTGACCCTTTGAAATGAATAATGAATTCAAATTTAATTTAGCACTTGCATCGCTTCCATGTTGGGCACATAAACTTGCAAGTCAGAGCATTTGATATACCTTGGACTGGTACTGGTAGTATATACCTGATCTTATATAGTTGAAGTATATAGTGGTATAATTATTACCGTAATTAAAGTGTTCTTATATGTAATATTACCACTCCATTTGGAGGAGCCATTGATGAACCATGCCAATAGAAATAGCTGTCTGGCCCAGTGGAGCAGAAGAAGAAAGAGAAGATTCCTGTATCTTCATCCAAAGCTCTGTCCAGGTTTAGTTCCCTATAGGCATTTATAATTTATTACAGAGTATATATAGTGAAGCCCCTATAACTCAACAGTATATGTATGTATAACGTACATGTACGTATAGAGGAACTAGCTAAACTGGGTGCTTATATATAATCAATACCTCTTGATGGAAAGGGACTCACAACAGTACTTATGTATAGAGCAAGCGACAGAACTCCACTGGTACGTTGAATCATCTCCTAAACTGAAGAATAGCACCTTAATTATACTATGAATATACTGAAAATTCCAAATTATCTTAAAGCTAGAGCTAGAGCTGTTGTTTACTTCTGGTCGAGGACACGATCAAGTCCTCCTTAAATACATTTTATGTGGCTCAGGAAACAGGAAGTACTACATACGAGAGGAAAGGATTCAGTCCTCATATACACTCTGATCCCCATTGCATGACTGCATTGCATGCATCTTCGTATTAAAATAACAATTTATATATTGGGGGTGCTTTGAGATAAATATATATATCTATTATTTACGTATATAAGGAGTAGAATATATTGTCAAGAGTGTAACAATAAGATAACTTTAGACCCACAGAGGTGTAATACACTATAAGTAAACTTGTTTACAAATCTAGTTATTAAACACACAATGCAATTGCAACTTGAAACTGAAAACTACTGTACAAAGAACCATTAATCCAGAATATATAACAACTATGCATAAGTGAATTATGCATGCATTACAATAAGTGATGTTGTGTCTTGGAAGCTAAAAGAGAGTGAAACTGGTACCATAATCGCATGTACTGCCATAGGATCTTCAACTGTGTACATGTTAGTTGTAGAAATATGTATCTAAAGCTAATGCAGCATTAATTCATTAATTCATGATTTTTCTAAATTTCATTGTAAATGTAGCATGCATCTCATTAATACAATCTCGCACAACAAATATGGCTAGGATATACATTAGGGAGTCTATAAGTTGTACACTATTCAGTTTGTATTTATACCAGTAGTAGTACCAGTGTTATATGTTTGGTAATCCTGTATGGGAAATAAAGAAATGCATTTTTTAAATAAGTTGGATATAGTTTTCTAAAAAATGTGAAACAAGAATGTAATATTCTACTATAAGATTTCCAGTCTATTCTATTTGTATTATCCTCATATCAACCATGACTGCAGGTAAATTGTATTGTAGAATATTCATGGACATGCATGATTTTTAGCTATTTGAGTTTCCAGAACAGCTTTTGTACGATTGTTTCTATAACCGAAAGTTGTTTAACACAGCGAATAACGTTTCTTCAAGTTACACTGCGAACAGCGAATAACGATTCTTCAAGTTTAGCGGTTATAGGGAGTAGGTTTGAACACGCTCGACCCGAAGCAAGTTAGTTCTAAGGGGACTAAAATTGGGTACTTTCTGGATGCCGGCATTTTAATGGAATTATAATGACAGAGAATACGATCGAGAAAAACATGGATGCCCTATTCACTTTACGTACAGGTTATCACAACGAATGGATTTCTAACTAACACGTAAGTTAAACTGTTTGCTATTATACAATTGACAAATAGCTAACCCGTAGCGCCGTACTTCCTGATTATTATTATAAAATGCCGATTCCGGAATTCCGCGTTTTAGGCCCGGAGATAGATGGGAAAGACCGAACTTCCATTATGGCCGAACTTCCGTCGGCCATCACTGATGTCCCACCAAATGTACTGTATTTTCCATAAATCTCTCATTTATCGATCTATAGTGAGAAACAGGTGGCCGAATTTGTATTTGGGCGAATTTTCGTTTTTTACTCTTTAAAGTTAGTCTACGTTTTATCATGGAAGAAGAAGAAAGAGAAAAGATACTTGAATTCTTGACAAAGCCAAATTTTAGCCGACCGTTTCTTAAATTCAACGACTCAAGGAAATGGGTGTCAACGCTCCAGAGAAAAAATGCCATTAGAGCTGCCGATTCACAAGCGATCCAGTCAAAGCCTACTAGCGAGGAAGCGAATGACTGTTTACTCACTCTTCTCGTCCAGGATCCTTCACTTAGAAAACTGACAGCACTTTCTGAGGCTTTCAAGGAAGACAAGACTCACGATAACCAGCTGGCATTAGCGAAGAAGATTGACCATTTCTTAAAATCGAAAGGTAAGCTTACAGTCAAATTATATACATGTAAGCTAAGAATGAAACTTTGTCTCATATTATTGTATTTCACTAGAGCCTCAAACAGTTTCCATTGAAAGGGAGAGACCGAGACATGATGCTGGACTACAAAAATACGACATCACCACCGATTCGTGTCTTCAAACTTTAGAGTGTACCTTAATGAGCTGTCCTGTACCAAGTGCAAAGGATGTAATGATGTCCCTTTACTTTCTTACCTATTCCATCATCGTAGCATTGTTCACAGAGGGACACTTAGACAAGATTAAAGAGCAGGCTCTCCTGATTTTTGATCATGGACAGAGGCCTAGGGTAGAAGGAAAGGAGAAATCAGTTGTCATGGGAGCTGAGTCTGTTGGGAAAGTTTTAGATTATCTTGGCATTCCTAATATGTGGGATGACCTCCTGCTGTTTGTAACCATTCTTCTTCCACTCAAGAATTGTGATCCGAGCTGCTACAAAGAGGCTATGGGGAACCTGGATCACTACAAACAACATCTCCTTCAATATCTGAAGGTCCAGGATATGCTAAAGAATACCAAGGCACTCCGAGGACCCGAGAAGACCCCAGGACAAGATCAGGTAGAGGTGCATGTTACAGTACAAAATAGCATTTTTCAGCTTCGATATAGTACCTGTAATGAGCTGTTGTTGGTAGTACTAGCAGAAGGTGCAGGTATTCCACGAGATAAGATTGAATGCGGTCCAGTTCTACCAGGCAGCTCCATTATCACCTTCTACATACCAAAGCAGTATATTAAATCAGTGAACAAGACCTTCTACAAAGGAGCAGTCATTTGGGCTATGCTAGAGCTTAGAGTCACAAGGATTGAAATCCTTGGTCACTTTCACTTTGATGTCAACTGGAACACAGCCGTGTTACCTATAAGAGACAGTCTTCTGTCTAATGGAAACCTCTTTAGGAATACCAAGGTATGTATAACATGTGATTCATTTATGATGCTAACAAATTATTTATTGTCAATTTAAAATTATTTAGATATTACCAAAGGCCTTCCAAGCTATTGTAGACTTAATGGTGAGATTTGCTTCAACTTGATAGTATGTAAGACAACTTTACATACATATGTAGTTTGCATTCCTTAAAACTTCCACACTAGTTTGGGTTGCAATTACCCAGATCTCCAGTTTCCTATGCAATACTTTTGTGAAGATTCCATGTACATAAGTATATGAATATGATTGGTGACACCTGAAACATAATGACTGTTAAATGAGTGTGATTTAACCCTAATATGGTAATTGGGTGTGGAGACACAATGTTGGTGTGATGTTATGAATACTATTACTTTTCTGTGAATACTGTTAGCTGGCTATGAATTATCTTAATAATATATAGACACTATCTCCTATCTTTGAAAGTAGTCTTTCACCGCTTTCTCTGGCCTTGCATACATATCTACGTATGACACCATAACCTTTGCTCTGGCTCCTTTTCATATAATATATATCCACTCCATACAGCCTCTACTTCCTGGGAAGAAAGGTCTCCCTCTCCAGAAGTACCAGCCACAACTCTTGTCAGATTCCTTCTCTGATGTACTCCTGTTTAGTCAAGGTGAGGTGTGCAGTTGTGGGATTTTCTATTTACACTATTATACCAACTTGCATGGGACTGGGAACTTTGGGAATATGAATGACATTTTGCATGGCTTTGTAAAGAATTTTAACTTATTTGCACATACGTACATGTTATCTGGTATCATGTTTCAGTTAGTGAAAAGTGAGGTATTGGGGGAGGGGGAGGAGTTAGAGTGGGTGTGCTGTATGTATGTATATGCAATGAACTCTTTTGTTTCCCACCCGAAGACAAACCAAACTGGTGGGATGCTGAGACATTACCAGTGAACAACAGTGAACTGGAGGTAAGGAAGGTGTCTTTGTATTCATTGGTATGTTCTATCACTCCAAGAAATATAATATTAATGGTGTTATGATATTTTTCATCCACCTAAAAGTTATAGTCCTTGCCTCTACTCCATAATCCATTATTATATCCTCCTTAGTCTCAGCAATTCATGCTGTATATAGTAGATAATGGTGGCATTTGTTTTTTTATTACCAGTAATTTTTAGTCACTGACGCAAATTTCACGCATTTCTTCTCTTTATTAATCATATTGATGCTGGCTGCCCATGCCATGGCAATGGAGTATATATAAAGCAGTTATAATTATAGCCAGGAGGCGAGGGCTTCCTCTAAAATATATCTAGTCAGTCTCAGCTTTACCATGACATCGTTTGATGGACTATAACTATTATATATGTATAATCAGAGTATGGTAGTATTCTCTAAAGCAGAAATCACCAAAAATATGGCCGCCCTATTCAAATCCTACTTTCAATTTTCACCTCATGATCATCAATTTTGTGATTAATTTTTGATTATACATTCAACTAATTGCAGTCATTTACATATAGCTTAAGAGGGAGAGCATGAGGGGAGCATTGCTGTGGCAGTTGTAGCTCTGTGGCAGTTGTAGCTCAGTGGCAGAGCACTGATGGTCATAACCAGCTGTCCTGGGTTCAATTCCTAGCAATTGCTTCTTTCATGTTTTTAAACCCTCTTGATGATGTTAGATTGATTATTACTTTTGGTTTGATTATCACTTCGATCAATTATTCATACATATTAAGCCAATATATTACCTATATTACATGTACGTATTATGATTCTTCTTATAGAATAACGGGACTGGACTTACCTACACAATGGATAATGAAATGATGGCTATGTTAGTGGCTGCCTGGAGCAAAAAGGCTCTAGAAGGAGACTATGCAAGTGCTATAACAGATTATTCAAATGTAATTGAGGCAGCTAGATCTAAAAGCACAGATGCATGCATCCTTAAGCACAAACACGACACAGCAATGTCAGAGTCAAAGGTAAGGAGAGGGGAAAAGATAAATAGTTCAAATAGTAAGGAAGCATTGAACTCTGAATCACTTGGAGCTGCTTTGAACACTTTACCTGAAGAGGAATGTAGCAATGTTGCTACTGCCATGCCAAAATTTCCCTCAAATTCCTGGACACAATTGCCTTTACCTGCAAAATCAAAGGTGGAAAAATTAGAAATGAATGAAACACTTTCTAAAGTTAAACTAAATGCCAGCATTAATCAAGTGGTTGCATATTTGGAGTCGAAGAGGTCTTATGAAAGAAGTTTGTTACAGGAAAAAACCAAGGATACAGTTTCAAATTTAGAAAACAAAACTTCTCCTGTGAACGGAAATGGTTCTAATCTAACATCAAAAACCTCTCCGATTTCTGATACAAGTGGTGCTGGTAATTCAAGCATGGCTAATGTGTCTAAAAATGATGCAGCCCCAGCACAAAGCACAAATGATACTCTTTCATACAATTGGCCATCGGAGGGGAAAAAGGTAATCACTAAAAATGTTTTAGCTACTATAGAGCATTCCCATAAACTTCAATTAAAGCGTAAAATCATTGCAAAACGACTGCTTTACTTTCTCAATGAAAGGACTTTGAATGTATATGCACATCAATTTGAAGGAGCAAAAAGTGTACCAAAATTAAAGGATGTTGCTCTATTCACTCTAGCAATCATGCTTCTCAAGTCACTTCAGACTGAAGATTGGTGTCTCCCACAATCCTGCTTAGTTTGCCAGGAAATTCTTTCTCCTTTCCTAGATAAAGTGCCAAAATTTCGTCACATACACAGTGACTACCCTCTGACTGTACAGGTCTTAACAGCACTTATTGCTTTCTTTAAAACATTGCCACTGAGTACACCTGGGAATGAACTAGCTACAATCACAACTAAATCCAAACAAGAATGGGCCGAGGATCTTCCAGTGGTCAACAAAATGCCAAATATTGACTCAAGCACAATTCCTCAGAGTACATCTGATTCAAGTTCAGAAGACGCTTTACTCTATTATAGGGCTTTGGCTAAGAGAGCGTACTGTTACTTGAGACTCGATATGTACTGTGAATGTATTGATGACTGTAATCTGTATCAAGATAGTCCAGTGGCTGCAACTTTAAGCCAAGACTGTTCTAAATCGCTTTACCTTTACAAAGCCCAGGCCTTGTACCAACGTGCACTGAGGCAAAAAGAAGAAGCTAACAAAACTAATCACGGTTCTATCCCACCCAACAAAACAGCTGGTGAAAATCGGATTTTATATGAAGAAGCTAGTCTTGATTTCCGAAATGCTGCCTTCCATTTCGCAAAGGCATTAGAACTCTTTGGCGAATCAGAGTTTAATTTGGAGTATTTCAATTGCAATATTCAGCTAGTGATCTCACAGTATGAGGTCCTAATTTTAAATATGCCAGGAAAGAAGTTTCATTTAAAAACGTGCTGTTTGTGTTGGAAAAATGTGGAAAATAATTTGGAGGATAGCCATGTTTATCCTACAATTGTTTTAAAGGAGATAGCTTTGGGAGGGAAGATTCAGTTTCAATCAAAACTAAAAGGCATCAATGCGTTAACATGGAAAATGCTTTGTAAGGAGTGTGAAGGAAAATTTAGCAATAAGGGTGAAGTACACTTCAAAAGAGCATTTGAAGACTTTATGTACAAAAGCCCTGAGTCTGCCCATAAAATAGCTTATAATGAGTGGCTACACTACCTTTTCATAAGCATCATGTGGCGAAACCTCCTAATTAATGAATCTAACCATATTTCATTGCTTTTTGGTAATTTCCAATACCTGAAAATTCGCCAATACCTTCTAACAGGGAACCCTACTTACCTTCCTATAATTCAATCCCTTCATCTGTATGTTGACAAACATACTCACACAGACATCAGCATACCAAACACTGAAAAGATTCACAAAGCTCGCAAAGAGATCCAATTTGCTTGCTACCCTAAGGAGTACTGCCTTCTACATTTTTGGTGGTTCTACGCCCTCTTACCTCTCGGAACAGCTATGAAGCATCTGCTGTGGCAAGATTCACTCTCTCTAATACAAGTAGCTGGCGGAGAGTTGCATATACCTCCAGAGGAGCACCGAAACATGCCTGTTTTTCTTGAGAGATTTACAATTAAACAAGGCGCTGAACTCCAAAAACAGACTTCTGCCATGGTCGACAAAGACTATCAAGTAGAACAGAAGTTGGCAGGTAAAGGCACAATTACAAAAGAGAAAAGTCTTTCAGCAGCTATTAAATCAATGGAAGCAACTACAGAAAATATAGCTTATGACCATCTGGAAGAGGTATGGCTCCCTTCCGATTGCAAATTTGAATTTTGGGATAATTTAAAATATGGTCTTGCTCTCAGTGGTAAAGATGAATACAGTGTTCTTTCAAGAATTGTTGTTAAACTGATAAATCCTTCCATAATGCTTTGGCTTTGTACTTTTAAAGGTGTTCAGCAAAATTCAGAGAAGAAGGTGTTTGCAATTCTACAATTTCAGATGCGTAATGATTTGTGTACTTCACTTTATCTTATGGCTTTTGATTTTGATTTTGATGGCACTGTGGTATCTAACCTAAGGCCAATGGCAGAGATTAAGAACAAAAGACAACTTTTAAGTTTTCTAAGTCTTCAAGATGATTGGAAATCTCTAGAAGATAACGTTGCATACCATCTTCAAATAATTTTACATTCACTAAATAGTGAAAAAAAGCAATATTTTCTCCCAAAAGATTTAAAGGTGACATTTAATCCCCTGAATATAATGGGAGCAACAATTTCAGAGCCATGGAAAATTCATGTAGGTCCTATTGTTGTAGAATCGCAGCTTCATTTTTATAGTGTCTGGCTTTGCCTAAATACCAAAGGGGAGACCATTGCATTATACAGGTTTGTGAAACCTGTTGAGGATGAGACTGCACCTCCAATTGACTGTGTGGTTTCATTTGGTTTTGACCTTCAAAATGGTCTTGTTAAGAATCTAAATATTATTGATTCAATCAGGGAGGATGTTAAGAAAAACAGTGTAGCCCATGATTTTGCATTTTCTAAAAAACCTGTGTATGTAGACATGCGTTTGAACATCAATGGAGCTATTGAAATCCTCTGTGATCCTTCATTTCAGAAAACTGGTGTACTTGCCTGTATACCTGGAGATTGGCAATTTAATTTCCATCCAATCGATGAACCAGGTATAATAAAATGTCCTGGATTTTACTATGCAGGTCCTGTAAGTGACTACAATAAGAAAAAGGTGAAGATGCATGCATTTCTTTTCATAAATGAAGATTTGACAGAATTTCGTGTTATTCAAAAATTCACAGTAACAGGAGTTACAGGGGATCAGTCCTGCATTTCAATCTGGATTCCACTTTTGGACAATGTGGAGCAAACAGGAATTACCAGTGATATCTCAATTTCTGATGAGAGATACAGAATTGTTAAAGAAATTCTTGAAAATGCAATACAATTTAAGGATATTTTTTATTCTACCTTTTTTTCAGATATACGCAAATTTCTTGAAACTAGATTTCATTCCTTAGTAAGTAGCTGCAGCAAAAAGGAGGAAAAGGACAAGTGTGAAAGTGAACAAACTACTACAAACCCTCAAAAATTGGAAGTTGACTTGTTGAAGCTTTCAGTGGGAAAATCCTCACACTTGCTAGAACAAAAGAATTCTTGCATTTTTCCTAAGATTTGTGGGCAAGTTAGAGGAGAACTGACTTCTAAGGTTGAATTTGGGTTACGACTGTCCAACGGTTACAGTGTTTACAAAAAGCCAATTGTATCAAGCCCATTTGGAACACAGAGCAAACTCAGTACTTGGCTTTGTCATTCACACGAGCATGACTTGTTAGCTGTAAACCATTTTGTTTTGCCTGCATATGGTATTAATATCATGTTTGCTGTCAGCTTTCAGATTTTAGGCAATGAAATAAAGAACTTAGCTTTAATAACCCAAGGCTGTAGTACACCACTTCTAACCTTTGCCTACATCTTTACTAAAAAGTTCATCCAGGAATCACTAAACCTATTAATGCCTCAATCTATGTATATTAATCACTTTCTGCCACAAGGATGTACAGTAGAACATAGTGAAAATGAATATGGCATTACTCCAAATGGATTTAAGATAACTTGTAAGCCTATCAGAAATGCTACTTTTTCATTTTGGCTTTGCAAGAAGGATGATGTAGACTTTCTGCTGTTCAGCGTACAACAATATCTTCCATCACCTGACATACCTTTTAGCAAATCTTTCTTCTGCTTGCAGTTTGATGTTGATGGAAATACACAAACAATTAAAAATATCCGCCCTTTGGCTTTACTTGAAGATGAACAGAAGGACATTGTTTACCAAAGTCTTCTTGATGATTCAAATCACAAATACATAAGTCGTTTTCCAAATATTCTAACAACTGCTATAGATCTAATGCTCAGACCACATTACTGTACTGACGCTATTCAACGTTACATTCCTACCAATCTTGTGTGTTACTTTGATTCAGAATCGAATTTGATTGTTTCTGATGAATTTTCAGTTGTTTCTGGTCCTACTTTACCAGCAAAGCTTATGCATGGCATCTTTGAGCTACAAATCAGTTCTTGGCTTTGTGCAGAAAAGGACAAAGAAACATTTTGTCTCTGCAAAATTCATGTAAGAGATCATTCAGATCTCTTGCTTGCATTGGAATTTAGGCAATCCTTGACCGGTATTGCTTACATAAACGTTTTGTACAATTTTTTTAACAGCCTAAACACAAAAGGGTGTGTCTCTTTTCTTGACAGTTTTCACATTCTAAAATCTCTTTTAGATGTTAACACACCAATTTCCCACTGCATTTATGAACAGATATTATTTCTAGTTCTAGAATCCAGAAAAGGTACTCCTCCCCAGTTAATGCAACTGCCTGGGCATGTCAGTAGCCATCCCTTTAAAGTTAAAAATTTCCTTCCACCAGATCTTATGAAGGAATTCTCTCTTGATCCCAAAATTAAGAAGTTAGAAGTTAAAGCCTCATCAGACATTAAAGTGGTCAAGAAGCTCATAGGAAAATACATCAAGGAAGAGGATCTGGTATTATGGATACTTCAAATTTCTACATCCGAATCTCTGGCAATTATTCAGTATCACGAGTCCAACTCTAGTGACGTAATTTTTGCAATTGATGTAAACTGTAAAGGTGGCTTTTTTAACATGCCCACTCTACGGGTATCAAATTGCACCATAACCTCTGAATTGATAGGGGTTTTTGTAAAATTAAAGGGTTGTATTTCTGCTTTGTTATTGAGGGAAACTAAGAAAGATGCTATAATGAAGATGCATCTTATGCCGAAAGACTGGAAGTATGATATTGAACATTTTCCTGTGCCAAGGTCTAAAAATTTTATCGTTTTAGGAGTACCAGTTATAACTCCATTTTTTTCTGTATGGCTCTGCCAGACAAAGAGAAGTAAAAAGAATTTTATTTTAGTGAAAGTGGAGTCTGATGGTTCAATTGAGAACATTCCAAAATGTGACTTTCTCTTCCTTCTAGACTACAAATCTACAAGCGGACCAGTCCCAGTTGTGATTGAAGTTCTTCCTTCAGTCATTCTTAGTGTAGGAGAAGTTGCTATGTTAAAATCGATTTGCTTTGAAGACTTTTTCTTTGGCTACTCTAATCCAATACCCAATATCCTCCTTAACATTGCAAAAATCCTAGTTACTACAAACTATTGTAAAGATGGTATCTTCTGCTTTACCCCAATTGGTATATCTTTGTCCTTAGCAGGCAATAGATTAACAGCTAAGGGCACGTCTGTTTTAGCTGGTCCACATACTTGTAAGTTACAGAGTGGTGAAGCAGTAGATATAGTGACTGCTTGGCTATGCGAGGATAAGGTGGGCCAACGTCAATGTGCTATTTATTTAAAGTCTTCCCTTAAGAGGGAAAAGTTGTTTCTGTTTAATGTTTGTATCCATAAGGAATCAAAAGTCAGCTTTCTTGAGCTTCCATACACTGTAGACCCTTATCCTACTATTTTTGTTCCACAATCCCTTTTGGATGCATTTATTAGTACTGAAATACCATTAGGTAAGGCATGCTTGAGACTTCTGAAAACACTTGAGGCTGAACATGTCAGTAAGGGTGCAGTAGAACCCTCATCATCTGAAGATGTTGCTTCAGTTAAAAAAGACATGTTTGAATATGTAACCTTATTTGGTAAGAAATTCAAAGTCATGAAATCAAATGTAAAATCAACTGAAAGAGAAATTCTGTATAGATTACCATACAATTGTGTTGCAGAGTACAACATTGCACCTTTCAAAGGTTTAGTACTTTATCAAGGATTCAGTGTATTAATAGAACCCTTAAAATTGCACGACAGTGATGCAGCTAATGATGCGACCTTGTGGATATGTAAGACTCCTCAGAACAATAAAATTGGAATAGTTTTACATTCTACTCATAGTGTTGATGTACTCTATGCTGTTTACTTGGAAAAAAATGAAAATGATGACATTAAATTACAATTGACTATTGATGCTGAACAGTGTACTGGAATAGTGGAACTTTTTAATGAAGCCTATTCCTCATTGCAGCTGCAAGCAATGCTAATGTTATCTCCAGAAAGGGCAGTTCTCAAAATTCACTGCCTTCCTTTATCTTGTGTAATTCCTGAGTCTTTAAGCTGTCCTGACTTGGCCATTAGTGGTGGCGTCTGCAAAACATTAGGTACAGCAATCACACTACCTGATATATCAGCAATCTTGTGTGTCACTGATGACCAAAGACAGTTTGTCGTTTTTAGATATTTACTATCATTACAAGAAAAGCAACAATCCCAACAGTATGACATTGCCATAGCTGTAGATTTCGTTTTGCGTGATGGTGAAATAGTAGAACTGACTCCATTTTCTCACCTGACACCTCAGCAGATGTCCATGGTTACCTTCCTATTAATCAAATCTGAGGCTAACTTGAGCCTAAAGTCACTTGTCCAAGTTTTGCTCAATCCATCCTTTCAAAAAGACCGTATTCAGCGGTATCTCCCTCGAGGCTGTATATGCACCTTTGCTGGAAGCGGTGCCAATGACTTAGATGATGTGATACTAAACAGTCCATATAGTGTTACATCTGGTCCCTACATGGGCCATGTACTGCATCAAGATGTTAAGATTATCAATTATTCCCTATGGCTTTGTGGTGAAAAAAATGCTGATTCATGGGGATTACTGAAACTTAGATGTTTCTTATTAGGAAGGCAGCCAGTTACCTTTGAGACAGTCTGTGGTCTCACTTTGACTACAAATACAGAGGGGAATCTTATAATTAAACTTACCCCCAAAGTAGATTTATTTCCCCAGCTACCTGAAATTCTTCTGGAAGCCATTTTTAATGACATTTTCAACAGCAAATCATTTTTGGGAAAGAATATTCTACAATCCTTCAACAAACTATCCAAGCATCAGCTTCCAGAGCCTACTGAGATACGTCATAGCAAAACTAAACAGCTAAACAAGTTTACTGCTTATGACTTTGGCCCATTAAATGTACTGCCAGGAAAGGAGGTAGATAATGATATTGTTAAAAGTTTCAGAGGGGGTAGCTACCTACAGACAACTCCAGGAAAAGGTGGCATTACCTTGTACAGGTTGTACGATGATGTAAAGGCTGCTAAGGTTGGTCAGTTTTGGACAGTTGATGAGCGAGAAGGAAATGCAAGCTTTCAAATGGATACAGCCACAAAATATGAATGGAATAAACTCACAAAGAAAACAAATGTCCATATTCCAGAAGGCATCTTCTTATACGAAGGTCCGTCCGAACATCAGACAGCACCTTACTTTGGAGGAGGGTGGCAAGTCTTTATTCCATATTCAGTGCTGGAGCCTTTAATGAAAAGACAAGAACTACTGGAGACTTCCATCCCTGACAAGTCCGCAGAGAAACAGATTGGGAAAATGGCAATGTTGCTAAATGAAGCCCTAATGGCTCAGGTTGACCAGATCACAAGGTACCAGAAAGAGAGGGATAGAGTGATGGCTCAATACACAAGGCAGCTCATCTCAAAATCATCAGTGGATGGTACTGCTGTGAAGACAGACACACAAGTAAAGGGAGAACACCCACAGGATGGTTCTCCTGCAGATGACAGAGAACAGCCACAGGATGGTTCTCCTGCAGATGACAGAGAACACCCAGAGGATGGTTCTCCTGCAGATGACAGAGAACACCCACTGGATGGTTCTCCTACAGATGACAGAGAATACCCACAGGATGGTACTCCTGCAGATGACAGAGAACACCCGCAGGATGGTTCTCCTACAGATGACAGAGAACACCCAGAGGATGGTTCTCCTACAGATGACAGAGAACACCCACTGGATGGCTCTCCTGCAGATGACAGAGAACACCCACTGGATGGCTCTCTTGCAGATGACAGAGAACACCCAGAGGATGGTACTCCTGCAGATGACAGAGAACACCCACTGGATGGCTCTCCTGCAGATGACAGAGAACACCCACAGGATGGTACTCCTGCAGATGACAGAGAACACCCAGAGGATGGTTCTCCTGCAGATGACATGCATGCATTAGATTAGTACAATATAAACTTTACATAGTAATGGTAGAATTATAATTATGCATGTAGTGAATTTCTTTTTTTTTTGCTGTTTAGAGATGAGTATGTTCAAAGCCAATTGTTATCAATGATTCATGCATGGTAAATTATGGAATGTTAACATTACATTTGAAATATGACAAAATATCATGGCTGGAAATTTTGCCCCAGTCATATATGATTGAAAACTGCATATACTGTATACATGTTCGCAGTTTCAGACCCAAATCTCACACCTACGTAAAATTTATCTAAAAGGAGTTGTTCTTTCACTTTGGTGTACGTACATATTATGTATCCAATTAACAGACTGTGATCCATTATCTAGCTCAAATGTAATTGGTTGGTCACAGAAATCAGTTGAAATCTTGAATTTATAACTTTTCATATGACAGTAAAATAAAAAATATATCGCAACTATAACACTGCATTAATGTTATTGAACTGCTTAGCTATATTCTTAGCTAATTTAAATATTCCTGAAACATCCTGTAGATTGAACAAAATAGCCACTACTACGCCTCTCGCCTCTACAGGAGACATGCCTCCTTGGGATTCCTTCTGTGAGTGTGTCTGTGACTCCTGAATGAGTAGGACGCTAGATGCACCCACAGCTCCCCCAGTATGCATCACAGTTAGAGGTCGCCTTACCTCCTCATCTCCTAATATAGAGAAATGTCAGAATGTCATGGAGCGAGAATATTGATAGGATATATAACAGTTACCTGTTACTAACGTTTCGACCCTTGGGCTCTTCTTCAGTCGCTGAATAAGACCCCAAGAGTCAAAATGTCTGATTCTAAAGAAACGAATTGTATCTCTAGACACTCAAATAATTAATTATCTCAAACATAACTACACGTGTCATCATTATATATGACCGTGAAAAAATAGGGGATATTTGTTGCATTCATAATGAAAAGGTAGGTATATATTTGAGCATAGCAACATTTATATTCAAGAAACAGAGATTTGAACAATTCAAACGGTAGGTCATTCATTGCTGAAGAAGACCTATGGGTATTGCTAATGTTCAAATATATACCTAACTTTTCATATATGACTGTATGCAAGTATTCACCTGGATACACGTACCAGCCCCAACCATAGTCTGATTTGATTGGCGTCCACATCACCTTCACTGTTGAAGGTTTCAAGAAGAATTTGGTGGTGGCATCATCATCTCTGCCTTGATAAGCTTGTAGTAAAGTATTGCCTAGCAACACAAGGTCTGAAGCATTAGAGACAAGTCCTCCCCCTGCCCATTTATTGGAAATATCAACGTAAGGACTGTTCTGAAGAAGGTGTTTGGCTGTACGCTCATAATACCTGCAGATGGCCCGTAGGAGAGTTGGAGTACCTGAGACATGAAGGTGCATGCATTGTCTTGTTTATGTACTTGAGGTGTGTGTGTTTCATTATATCAAAAAATGGATCTAAGGAAGCCTTCCAAGTAATGTCACAACTTTAATTAAATGTTATCACAACTTAGCACAGTTCCCAGTGAAGACCATCCTCAATACAAAATTCCATACACTTGTAGAGTCAAAATCTAGGAAAATTGTGTTTTAGTATGTTTAACTACAATGTCTAGGAGACACAGATGAGTACTGTAACACTGAAATAAGTAGTTAATGTGATTACATTGCAGTGATTGTACATATGTACGTATACCTATGTATGTATGTATATACTTATAGGAAGCCATTACATATCACTAACAAATCCATAGAGATAATGACTTCATAACTATTAAATGGCCATCTTCCCATAATTACTTTTTATTAATTAACAAGAGGAAACATATTATTATACATACATACTAAACAATTGTGATACTTAACAGCTAAATGCTTTTAAGATCTAGACATAATACTCTCTTACATTCTACAACTACATATTTATGTACCTAGTCATCCGATACGTAGGTAATAATTAGTGAAAATCACTACCAACGAAGACATACCAACTTTACAGTGTAAGTTTTGTGAAGGAAGTCGAGTGGAATCTTATAAAAAGTTGGGTGCTTCCTTTTGGGCTTGAAAAATAACTATACTATACTATACTAGTAATCTGCCATCACATGATTAGCTCGTCTCCATGGTGACCAAACTTATGGTCAGGAGCCACTTGAGGTATTGTCTCTAAGCAAAGAGGTCACACATCTTTAATATCAACAGGTCATCTGTCTGGTCTACAAGTACACAAACAGTTGGGGAGTAGATCTTACAGCTGACCTTTCAGTATCACTTTAGTGGTTACTTAGCAATGACCTCTTAAGACCACATACAGGGAGACATACACCAATACCCTGGCATACACTGGCTTCCCATGAAGACAGGTGTATTTGAGAGGAGAGGTAATCCACCATACAAAGATCACATCATAAAACCACCAGTCAAAGCTACCTCACTAACTGGTATTTGATATCCCATACAAATATAATAGGGTAGGCAAGGGGTGGTTGCCTAAGTGATATCTTCAATACAATACTATCACTATACAGCAAAAACAACTGGTTTTGAATTTAAATGGATAGTCAATCACTTCCTTTCTCATTGAAGCTTTCTACAAAGTCATATTATTATTTTAACAACATACAATATTGTCAAAAGAAAACGAAAGTTAACCAACCATTTCACCTATAACATGCTTTTGAGGGAATGTCTACATACGTGTGCGTAGGATGCATGGAATATGCTCACCATCATAATAATTAATAATCTTAGCCGTAAGTTTTAGTGTAATTGTACCGAGTCATCCACGACAATTCTCCTTATCTAATGAAATGATCAAATGCTTGTCACACATTTTAAGTTGTGCAATGATGGACTGCATTGAAATGCTTCAAATTGCCCAGTTACGCACATTTGCACAACTTTGTATTATACATGAATTACCTACGCAAGTTCACTTCTATGTGAGTTAATTCTGTACAGTAACACTGATACAAGCAGGTACACCAAGATGTACGTATATAAAGTGATAAGGCATTTACGTACTTTGGCTTATTGAGAATCAGCTATACTAATAATTAGGACATTTTGATCAGGAGGTATTCATTACACTTTTCTGCTGATGAAGACCTTTGGGTTGAAATGTTCACATTATTGATTCACTAAGTGTTGCTGATACTCAATCAAGTACTACCTACCTAGATAAAGAATAAATAAAGTGACTATGTAGCCCCATTCAATACCCAGAAGTTAGCAATTACATACATACAGTATAATGGTCGTTTGAAAGTCTTCACAATGAGCAAATAACTCAAATCTTTTTTGAATACAGTATTTTTCGAAATCCACAAATCAAAAATCTCCTTATTACCCACTCAACTACTGGAAACTGCTGTGCTCTTTCTGAGATCATATGTGGGTAGCAGTCTTACATGTATGTTAACAAAATATTTAGTGTTACCATGAAAACTGTTGCCGTGGAAACCAAAGTTGTTGGTTAGAGTACATATAACAGGATAGATTTGTGGTTTTCATTCTTATGTAGTTCAGGCATACAATCAATGGATCACAATAACTGCCTGCCAGTAAGATTTGAAGCTAAACTGCCATCACCTGGTTTAATAATCAAGTATAACATTCTAACTAAAATTATGTTTAAAAATATGTACTCACTTCACTGTAGGAGACACAGTTACTCTTAATAAACCATATCTATTTATGTATTTACAACAGTGTGGATATATGTATACGTACATATGTACATTTCAAGTTAATTAAGTAATAATTGAATTAGTATTGGTAAGTGATTCTAGCTATCTCCTCAGAAACAGCAATATGAGTTCCTTAGACAGAACGTTTCAACCCGAAGGTCTTCATCAGCAATATTCTCATTATGATTGCAACAAATACTCCGCATAAGGACAGTATAGACATAGGCTTGGTTTATATGTAATGTAATAATGTATACTGTAATATGTGTATTGTAGCACCAGACACATATCATATTACTCCAGTTTTGTGTTATTGCCATAATAAACAATATCCTGCCAACACTCACCTTCACTCATACCCAACTAATTAATTTAATTCCTTCATTGCTGGAAATATGCATTATAAGTAGTTATCAATAGCAACTTTAATGATTGGTTTTAAATGCATTTGGTTAAACTGTTTTTAACAGTATACGTATGTTTCCACTTAAATTGTAAGGTGAACTTCATCTTGAGATTATAATAATCACCATAATGTCGGAGCTCTACATTCGTACATAAATTGGTATCTCCATTCCAACAAATTAATCATTCCTTAAAAATCTAATTCCTGGAAAACAACTTTATATACAATTAAGAAATCAATCTACTTAAGTAGGGATGATCTGGAAGACGCCAGCCAATTACCAATTTTGTCAAAGCTTTTAAATACCAGACTGCAGATACAAAATTGAGAAACCATTAACATATTAAAACACTTAATCAATTATTCCATATGGAACCCTCCCAATTGCAATTACATAAGATGCTTTGTCTGCCCCTGTTGCAATCATATCTCATATCTTGTGCGATCATAGTTAAAGGACAACACTGAAAGGCTTCAGAAGACACTTACAACTTGGAGGATGCAGCAGAGAGGTGATCATGCATGGCTACATCACATCTATTCATTTGACAGAGACTGTAGAATAAAGGCTTTCATGGAGTAACAGTAAAATTTAACATTGCTATATTTTCTCAACCAGTTTCCGCATCCTCAAAAGGATTTGTATTTAGTAATGTTGCAGGGTGTCCTTACATATAACACATACGAAATAGGACATAGTTACTGTATATAGGTAGACATCAATCAGTGCTTACATAAATACTAAATTTCTTTAGTTACACCTTGCATAACTTAATGGCGCCGCATGTAAAAGTTACTCAATTAATATATAAGTTGCATAATCCCAACTGGAACATACACACGTATGTACATGGATATACTCAGAATATTTCCCTTGTTTCAATGACCAAAAGTATTACAAACCTACCAACGATCTTGTACTTGTAGACTTACAACATCTGACAACAAAATTTGTGGTCAGGCTTCAATAAGCAGCATACACAGAAAGGGTGATATTAATTAACTGTTGTAAAAATGACTACAGATGTAACAAGTTGATTCAAGCATTGAAACATTCAAATTTACTACAATAAGAAATCAGAACAATAGGACTGAGTGGATAAAATTAATATTACCTTTAACACTTCAACACCTTGCCTTAGAGATGTATTAATAAGACAGAATTACTTCCTTACAAGGATTGAAGGGTACATAGCATCTTCATTATGAAAGTCAAGCCACTAGGAGATGGCATCAGAAGTCTTGGATGAAGCCAAATGACTGAATAGTGTAGAATCCCAACCAGTTTCACTGAGAAGACACTAGTCTTTCATAGTGTAACAATAGTGCAACCATGACAACACTATACTTGTAAATGGCTTCAATTATTATATTAGAAATTCCATGGACTGGATTACATAGACTACTCAGGAGGTGTGTCACATAGACTACTCAGGAGGTGTGTCACATAGACTACTCAGGAGGTGTGTCACATAGACTATTCAGGAGGTGTGTCACATAGACTACTCAGGAGGTGTGTCACATAGACTACTCAGGAGGTGTGTCACATAGACTACTCAGGAGGTGTGTCACATAGACTACTCAGGAGGTGTGTCACATAGACTACTCAGGAGGTGTGTCACATAGACTATTCAGGAGGTGTGTCACATAGACTACTCAGGAGGTGTGTCACATAGACTACTCAGGAGGTGTGTCACATAGACTACTCAGGAGGTGTGTCACATAGACTACTCAAGAGGTGTGTCACATAGACTACTCAGGAGGTGTGTCACATAGACTACTCAAGAGGTGTGTCACATAGACTACTCAGGAGGTGTGTCACATAGACTACTCAGGAGGTGTGTCACATAGACTACTCAGGAGGTGTGTCACATAGACTACTCAGGAGGTGTGTCACATAGACTACTCAGGAGGTGTGTCACATAGACTACTCAGGAGGTGTGTCAGGTGCTTTACATTTGACTACATCATGGCCTACAGAGCAGCCATTCAATAATTATCGACCATACTAACAGAATAAACCTTACAAACTTGTGTGACATAATATATAGGTTCATATTTAAATATATTGGCTCATTGTACATATTTAAATATATTGGCTCATTGTACATATTTAAATATATTGGCTCATTGTACATATTTAAATATATACATTCAGTATAGTTAGAGCAACTAGTAAGACAATGTGAAGCTTACATGTATACGTGTTAGGAAGTGTATCAGTAAAAAAGGTTTCTATATGTAGTTTGGTTTAAAGACACCACTTCTTAATGCACTTAAGCAACACATCTTTGGAATACACAAATAAATACTGTATGTACAGTATAATCACTTCACTGGGTAAATGACAGTGATGGTTGTTAATAGCGATGCCATAACACATTTCTACATCAGACAGTAATGTAAGTACAAGATCTTGTTTCGTAGAAAAATGCTAACATGTATCAAGGAATAATAGAAATCAGTCCAGCCATATATGGTTTACCAAAACATACGTATCTGGCATCCCTGTGGTAATGGTATCATGAGTATTGATTTCAAAAACAGTATACAGACTGATATTAGAAATGCTTACCGTGAACGATGTGGCGTTAGCTTGCCATTAAACTCGGCTTCAATTGTCTGTGTACCAACTTGATCCAGTACATTCTTACTCAGGTACTCCAGAAAGGTCACTTTGCTGACACCCTCAATGACAGCACTCACTAGCGTCCAGCCATATGTGGTATAGTTAAAGGAGCTTCCAGGAAGACATATCAAGTTATCATCTTCAAATATCTTCAGAGCTTCTGTTACACTTTTGTAGTGTTTCAATGAATAAAACTCTTCCTCCTGAGAATCCCTGACATGCCTTTTAGTTGCAGCCTTCCCATAGTGCCTTATACATCCCATATGGGATAACAACTGTCTGGTCGTTATAATGACAGGGTTGCCCTCAAATGTCTTTTCAGGCATTGCTGGTACATACTTCTGCACTGGTGTATCCAAATCAAGCTTCCCCTCTTCCCACAGCTTCGCAACAGCTACAGCAGTGATCGCTTTACTAATACTAGCTATTCTCATCACAGTTTGGTTAGAACAAGGAGTGAAATTCTCTACATCAGAATATCCTAGCCCCTCATTCCATACCATACGGCCATCCACGGAGACTGCCACGACTGCTCCTGGAATTCCTCCTTCTATCATAGCTCTTTCGATTAATTCTTTTGAAATTTTAATAGCTTTAGAAAATCTCTTTCTTTCTCTGTGAAGACGTTTCTGATTCTCTTGGGCATAAATATTCTTGTCATCTTGGCTAAAGGCAACATTTGTCGTTATGCAGGCACCCGCAGCGGTCACAAAATATCTGAGCTTCAATAGGGCGGCCATTTTCAATTAAGACGCTACTGTTTGTATAGCGGTAAACAATTAATCGACGCCTTCCAATTAGTTGCTTAAAAGCGGAAGTAGAGCTATAAAGATAACTCGTTTTGGCGCCCTTGTACACCCAGATTAGAAAAAGGGTTGTATTTTACTACTACAACAGAAAGGCAGAGGATACCCAAGTCACCCGGTAGTGCGGAGTTTCTCAATTAGCAATAAGCGTAGACAGGCGAACTCCAAGACAGTAGTTAATAGCTAAAACAACCTTCGAAACTGTTAAAGTGTAACATTCGAAGGATTTCAGTCCTCCCTTGGTCAGTGAGCGAGTAGCTGTTTGGACGGAGCGCAAACGTGTTACCCTTCTTGAGATGAAATTATTCTGAGCTTACTTCTTAACACAAAAGTGGGCGTACCATACCATAACAGTAGTTCGTCTCGATGAACATGCCGACTGTAGTCGATAACGGATTCACAAGAAAGAGAGCACACGAAATGGTTAGTTAATCAAACTTCAATTTATAAATTGTTTTCGGTAAGTAAATTAAGTGTAATTAAACATAATTTGTAGCAGCTGTTTATGAGAAAGACTTAGTTGTAGAGCCTACATTAAAATAGCAATTAGGGAGAAATCTTTTAGTTTAGCTTTATGTTGAAACTGTTGTTTTTCCTAGTGTAGCCGTGTCAATACTTATGTAGGAAGTACGCATGCATACCTGTCGATAAGTGTTAAGTGAAATTATGCGTATCTTGTAATCAACCATGTATAACACCTGGACAGTATTTGGACCACTCCGTCTAACCTGGGAGTCGGTGAGAGATAATCGAAGATACTCCTGCGTATATTTAAAAGAGTGTAATTTTCAGATCAAATATTTAATGTAACCCATGTTCTATTGAGTGTGACATGTTTTGGAAAGGCCAATGTCCGTACAGTAAACGATTGTCTGTGCGTGAAGGTGTTAGGCATTCTGGAATGGGACACACCTAGGTAATTGATAGCAAAGAGGTTGTAAAGTTGTTCAGTTTGTGCATGAACAAGACCTTAACCAGCAGAGGTTGATTTTATTTTAAAACTGTCCTATACAAGCAGTTACATCATTGGTCGTATAAGTAAGATGTACATATGTACATTGTGTATGTATATATGTACATTATTTGTACATAATGTGATTTCCCGTCTTCCAATAATTAGTCTGTTTGGTGTAAGCTGGTCACATGTATTAGGGTACTGAATGATAAGAACAATGACATTTCACAGCCTTTACCTTAGTCTAATTAATGTGATTGTGTATATAGTGTCTTATAGCTCTCTCAGTTTTCCAAGTCACTCATGCATAAAAACTGCACTCATTCCCTTTCTATATGCTCTCCATTTGTGCCTACAGCCAATTAGATAGGCATGGGGTCACTGATCTGTGAAGCTGTGGCAAGTGGCTACTATTTTGTGCTCAACTTGTGTACACTGAGGATAGCCTATTGCATACAGTGGATGAGGTCATGTGTTGTAGCAGCTGTTGTAAAGAAATATGGAGATTGGGTCATCCAATTTGTAGTGGCTCACTTGCTTTCTTTAGTGACTGATAATTATAATGATATTCTGGCTGCTGAAGTATGGTGGTAGTCTATATATGCATGTATGCATATTTACATATCTATGAAGAATAGTAAACTCTATATGTTTTATAGCTATCTAAATATGTTTGCTTTATAATGTACCAAGCTGTGTAGGTTCTACTATCAAAATAGGGGAATAGTCATTGAGCTGACACATTCCTGGTGTTGGCACATTTAAAGTTTAAAATAAATATTACAATTTCATAAATAGTTTTGTAGCCATAAATTCTTAGGACTGTTACATGCATGTATCCAGAGTTTTGTATGTATGCTGTATACTCAACTCAGCACAGTAGCACTGGTAAGGATTCATTGGGGGTGTCACTGATATGAGTTCACTGATATCTGGCAACTTGACATATAAATTTAGGGGGCTTCCTGAAATTGGCATGTTGATTTATGGAGTGTGAAGTTTTCCTATTTGCTCGTAGCCTTCATTAAACTGTTTGTGTACTTTCCAGATTGTCATCTGAGTACAACAGATAAGTATAGGGTGCAGAAATGTCTTTAACCAAACTAGTAATTTAAACTTAAGTTGCCTCTTGCATTAAGTCTCTAATTCCCTCTTTGATATTCAACCACTATAGTACTCTTGACTTTCTCCTCAACATCACTTAACATATGACAACATACATAAGAAGTTGTGTATTAATTATTACTTACACCTCTGCTAACTGGTCCCAGCATGATTTGGGGGTGGGTGTGATCACCTCCCTCAATTTATATAGTCTAATAATATTCATAATCTGATATGTAACTGTAGACTTTTTGGGTCAACCTTCCTCCCTCTAGGGGAGTTGTTGCTAGGTGATAATGAGATTCATAGTCCTTATGACCTTATTTTGTGGTTTCAGTGTTTGCATGAGAGGTGACCTATTATAACACAGGTGATGTGCCCACTTTTTGCTTTATTTGTGTCTTGTAGGTATCTTACTTGTCTTGTGTCTTAGAATTAATTGAAATGCTCCAGTAGGTCCATGTCTAACCATTTTGAGAAATGGCTTAAACACAGGATATTCACTTCAATTTAGCCACAAAGTCTGTGTTTCTAATTTATTATGTCCACTTCATTGATTATGAACAAGAATATTGTGTACCTAGTTCTCTCTTTTGTGGCTTTTTGATTGCTTTCCTGGCTACAAGAACTAAGTGGTTTGCAACAACACTGTTTATATATAATAATGCTTATATGTTACATACATAATGGTAAAGGAATAGAACCTGTCTTTTCCAAGTACTTTTCCTTGGCCTCCTATTGATGTCAACTGTGTCTTTAGGAATATGCAGATTATTCATAAGTATTTGATATTATGTATATACAGTACGTACTTTTATATGTACGTAGGTATATGTATGTTTATGGGCATACGTATATATTTGCTATGTTTGCAGGTGAAACTCAATGCCTGGTTGTATTACAATTGGTATCGCTTGTCCCGACTGTAGTACAAACATACACTATTCTATTGTAGCAATCTGTTTCTTGTACTAATGTCTTATCACAGTAAGATTGGCTGGAGAGTCCTACTTACACAGGCTGTATACATTATCTACTCACCTCGTGGGGAGTAGTGATCATTGTTACCTAGATTATTGACTAGGTAATCTGATATATTGTCACTTTTAGAAAAATATAAAGGTGTACATAGGTTGTGGGTTTTGACTGATTTGATGGTCCCTTAGTAAGGTAGTTTTGAATACTATTCGAAACCTGAAGTTTGTTAACATCACATGTATACCTACATACGTATACGTATACGTATATACCTACTTATATATGTACCTACGTATACAGTTGCCTCTTTCACAAGATTATCAGGACCACATGTTATTTAGTTGCATGTGTACACAGTTAAAAAAGCAGGTCATTTGAGAATGTTTTTATACGTACTTATTTCATGTCTTTTGAGGTGGCAGAGCAGCCGTAATATATGAATGTATGCATGCAAGTAGGTAGCTGCTGTTGTGTTTAATGACTGAATGTGTACATATGTATGTGACGTTTTGGGTTGCAACTCAGTTTTCATGAACAGTGTACGTACGCTAATCCATTTGTACTTACGTACATATGTATGTTGGTACACAGTTGTGTATGTTTACATTTATGAACCTGTATTCTTACATAGAGTGTATGTATATATGTGTTACTGTGGTATGTGTGTATGTATGTGTGTGTGTGAGAGAGAGAGTTCTGTGCCACATGGTTCAATTGTCACAAGTGCACAAGTAAGCTATTCTGCCCTTGCTGGCACAATGCAGTAGGAAGTGGTTATCGTGTGATATAGGGATTTGTCATGCTCATATATTCTCGTACTTATACGTACGTATATTATCAAACCTCTACATTAGTAGGTGTATTTTAGTGTACTTATCCATTACCTACAGTAGGTAGATACGTACACATACGTATATTTATCCACAGAATAAAAATATTACTTTCCTAGCTATTCCTGAGCATACGTACGTATCAGCCTTGCTTGTGTTTGTTTGTTTGTTTACTATGCATGAAAGGACTTTATTTTGTAAACATTGACATTGATGATTGAGAATGATTTTACTTTGCTTTCATTTCCATCAAGTATTGTTTACTACATACTCCCTCTATTCATCAGTAAATTGTGTTCACATGTAGAGAATTTGTTTCAGTATGAGACATTATTTCATTTGCAGTTTACACTAATTGTATTAGTATATACCAGTAGGGTTTAGTAGGGTAAAGCTTATCTTGGACAGAAGTTAAGACAACCACAACCACAACATAATACATACTAACAGACAAAAACGTTTTGAATGAATTAGTATTTAAAAGGGGATAGGGTAAGGCTACAAATATGTATACAAGTGGTTTACATACGTAAATAATTGCCCACACTAATTGTATTGTACTATTTTATGGATATAGGTACTAGTACAGTTTTAGTTGTTAGTGGTTCCTCATTCTTTATATGAGGTGCAATATTCATAGCTATGTACATACGTATGCGTCATGTACGTAGTTCCCTACATTTTCACAAGCCACACTGATTTATATATCTTTGGACTAGAAGGTTTGTTCAATTCAAACCACTTTGTTAGGTTAATAACAATAGATGACACTTTCCTGCTCTCACCTATTGCCCATTACTTTATACATGGCCTTGTTGTGACCTAATGGTCTAAAAACACTTAATGAGTACATCCTAATTTGTTGATTCAGCACTTCCTTCTGTTCCTCACATCTGAAGGCTAAGTGCTTTCCATCTGCATTATTCAATTGTTGGCAGTACTTGCTATACAGTATAACACTTTTCATTGTGTGTTTGGCTTGTGTTGTATGTATACTGTACGTACATCTAGGAAGTCACAATCCATTAGTTAGTCTCTCATTTGTTTAGCTGGGTAATATGCAGATGTCTGCTAACAGGTGTACAAGAGGTTGTACACATACCCTTATCCATTTGTTAATAACTATTAACCGCGATGGTGTGTAGAGAGATGAGACATACAGAAGATGTGCAACTTTATAATTTTTCTAAAAGGGGTGAACTTTGTCATTCAACAAAGAAATCTAATACTACATGTGCTTGTAATGATGTGTATACTAATTGGAATATGCCAAGTTTGTGGTTAACGTTTAGATGCAAGTGAGCTGCTAAAAGACGATATTGTTTTTGAGTTGTAAATTCCTAAATCCTGTGCTGTTACCATCAGACTGTATATTTGTTTTGTGTGGATCCTGAAATTCAATTGCCTTTCTTTTCAATTAATGAAATGTAATTATGTGTGCAATTTATTTAGTGTTACTGTTCATTAGTGAATCCTTTCAGTTTTCTATATTCAGTGATGTGTGTAGCAGTGAATGCTGTTTTGCTTGTTGTGTGTCTGAGTTTACCTGTTGATCACCAAGTGAATGATTACAATGGATCTGTAATGTGGTGTTAATGGGTGGGTAGGTTTCTCTTAAACAAAAGTGTAATTGATGGTTAATCCTCACATCATTGTAGCTGTATTAGCAGCACAAGTGATGATGGCTATCCTGACTCATCAAATTCACCACACATTTTCAATGCCTTGTAGTTGAAATAGGTACCTACCTACATGTAATCATGTATTGTGGTACAGTTAGACATTTTTATGGCATCTTTGAACAGCATGCATCACTTGAGAAGTATACACTCTGCTAAGAAAGATTTTGAATAATTGAAGTGATAGTCAAACCACAAGTTCTCCAACATCATAAAGAGGAAAAATAGGATAGAAGCAATTTGGGAATCGAACCCAGGACAGCTGGTTATGACCACCAGTGCTCTACCACTGAGCTACAGTTGCCAAGATTATAGCTCAGCTTATACGTTTATGATATTATACATAGTTTCAGGCCTATGAGCTGAAAGAGCAGGTTGTGAACAAACAAAGAAGCTATGAATTATAATAAGATGTGTACATACATTTATAGAATGTACACATACATACGTACGTATATCCTAGTACATCCCTATTTAGGATATCTTAAAACTACAATGAATTACCATGAGAGACAAAGAGTTAATAGGAAACTGATTTAACAGACGAGTATATATTAGGATATGCCTACAGTGTAGTGTCTTTGGTACATTATCCTTATAATGTCTCCCCTTAAAGATGATGCAATGGTAGGTATGAATTTCACCTTGTGTCCTGGTACGTTTAGTTCTATGTTACTCCAGTTTACATTCCTTACTGCTCTAACAGATGGACAAGTTTACTCACTAATATGTTACTTCCTTCATGTACCATAGCAATTACATTACATCTTCTTATAGAATCTATTTTGTATGTACACTATGTACGTATGTAAAGGTACCATGATACAGATGTATTGTCTGTGTTAATCAAAAATATTTATTTCCTAAATTACCATATGCATTTGTGTATGGGTTACTGGTATACGTACGTGTATACATTTGGAGAATTATTAGACTTGTGAGGTGCTTGTATGTTTATATAATAAGTGTACTGTGTAGCCTATTATGTTTGAGTTGTAACTGAAATTCCCACATACGAACGTACATACGTATATTAGTGTAAAACTACCTATTTATTTTGTGACGATTTGACAAAAATGCTAAGTTAACAATGAGGGTCAAAGTTCAATTGGGCCCCCTGTATTCCTGATCTATCATGTTACTTGTACATTGGCTCTGGAAAGGAGACTCATTGGCCTCCCTTTCTTCCAGTAGCAGCAGATGAGCTGATAGCTTCTGCAAACAAGGAAGCGAAGAAGGTTCATATTTGGTATGGATCATCATCTAAAATGTTAATTTTAACAGCCATTAATCTGACTAGATTGAAATGCTAAGGAGCTGGTAAAAAGGTGGTTTTACAGTACTATACATTTACACTAAAATATGTACATTTTTGATAACTGACAACTTTTTCATACACTTGGACAGGGCTGTTTTGTAAACAGTAAGCCACGCCTTTCCTCTATAAGTGTACCCTATATCTAAGGCCTTACCTCCAACATACGTATTTGGAACACATGAATGGAAGGGCTGGGTTGCGAAAACTTAAACACTTTTACTTGCATATGTATTACCAGCTCATCCAATCTGAGTGACAGCAACTGTATACCGTGGAGTGCCTTTTAATTGCGACCGCCAAACAATTGCAAATTGCGAAATTCTAAAATTTTCACAAAAATGTATCAGCTATTTTATTAATGGTTAATTATCACTTTATAATATCATTAATAACACATGGATTATTCATGTGAAAGGAATCTGTAGGCGCACATCGAATACGAGTATGATCTTGATTGCTTCTTTAAGCCACAGCAGCTGCCAATGCTTACAGCACAAGAGACAGGCCGAGAGTAGTGGAAGAAGCTAAAAAAAGCCGCGAAGAAAGTGACATTGCCGAAAAACGCAATCTTTGAACCGCAATCAGCTTGCAATGCAGCAAAACACAATAATTTAACACTGCAATTAAAAGGCAGTCTACGTTATACAACAGTCGTGTAGCTGTGCCAATTTTGGTATAGTTTCTTAAAGTGTGTGTGAAATTAAAGTGATAGTCAAACCACAAGTAATTACAGACAAACGTCATTAATGGAAAAAGATATTTGAAAACATGCTAGAAATTGAACCCAAGACCCAAAGTTTTGGCCTCCAGTGCGTTACCACTAAAGTACAATTTCCACAACAATGCTCCGTTGAGTTGTTCATATACTAGAATTCTCAGGGCTATCCACAACATGTTTCATCTAGTTGTTGTAATTACAAGTCACCTTCTAAATAAATATTTTAACTGGGACCTTCGATCACTTGAGTTGGCTCTGACTATGTTAAACTTGTGCGTGCATACCCGCAAGTACATCTTTTGAGGGCAGTTAACTTGTGTAGTTTGTTTTGCCACATATTGTGGCATGATTAGTCAATGATGCAATAGTGTTGCTAATATTGGATTGTTAACCTCAGATGAATACAGTCAGTAGTTAGTAAGGCGTGTTTTATAGATAAGCAATACATTTTACCCTTTAATGTTTGCATATCTACAAATGTGCGTACACACCTACATACACCTGTATACATGCGAATAAGAATATCTGTATTTATAAAACTAGTTATTTTAGTTTTATATACATAGGTATTTCGGAATGTACTTATACATATGAACTCATTTATAGAAACTTGTGGTTGATATAATTTGATAAGGAAGGAGTATTTTAGGACCTCTCACTAAAATTGCAATGTACAGTGTACATATCTACGTACATACCTACCTACCCTAATAGTGGTTATTTAATATTCATAATTTTATATTTGGTCATGTAGCTAGAAAATGGAAATGATAACAATGTATCGAATGGCTTGTTGTCAACCCTCAAAAAGTTTCTTCTTCAAGCCACTACGAACACAAACACTAACAATAGTAACCTACCACAAGAAGCATTGAAGGATATCAACACCTGTCAAGTGGCAGCCAGGGTTGGAGAAGTGTCTTGTCTGCCTGTAGATCCTTCTTCCCGTGAGGTTGAAAGAGAAGATAGAACTCTCTTCAATAAACTCCCACATAATGTAGATGGAGCGCTGAAGAAGAAGAGGAAGAGAAAGCCCACCCTATTAGGTGACTACAAGAAGCGAAGTCAGCCTAGTCACTCCACAGAGAGTTATGATTCGTCAGAGGAGTACTATGTCAGCTTTTCAAGTGAAAGCACTGATGTGGATAATGTAATGGGGGAGGTTGACAATGTAGTAGTAGATACTGACTCTGATGGTAGTGTCTCATACCACACTCCAACAAAAGAGCTCCCTGACCTGTCCAATGGCCTAAACCACACCCACTGTAGGGCTGACCTGGAGGTGAATGTAGTTGCAAGTGAACCTGCTGCCAAGAGGAGGAAAAGAAGAAACACAGTAAGGACATTGCCATTGTACGTATGTAATCTTGTATTGGGTTCCAGTTGCGTAACTTCCTTGAACTATGATGAATGTGAGATAACATAATGTACGTAGTTGCCTATATCCACATCCAAAGTTCTTACTACATAGGTTTAGCTCCCTATAGTGCTTTTGCTCTTAATTGTAGCGTATTGTGTTAGCTCCTTCTTGTGATTGTTTGTACAGCGTGTGCTTGTATATGTGTACATAGACAAATTTATTACTTTTATTTTTATTTTGTAGCAGGGAATGGAGGGCCCTCTGATCTCCTCGGTACCAAACACTCCTTTATCAGCTACTCCAAGGCAGAACAGTGGCACATGGAGCTACCAGCCACAATCCCCCATGTCAGCCATTGGACAGGGTACATATATATACATACGTACATACATATTATACATCTTATTTTACCGTTATGGGACTATACGTACATATTTAGTGCTTTAATTTTCATTATCACTATAAAAAGTAAAGTTAAAATATTGATCTGGTTTAGTCTTAACAAACAGAATGGATACTTCTTTGGCCCCTATCTGTACATATGTATGTGCTAGATATTGTATAAGTACGTATGTACACATGTACATGTCATGTGCTGTAGGTAATGGATTTGTCTACTCCTGCACCACCTCTGACTATCATGCAAGCAGTGAGTTGGAGACAATTGACCAAATACCTGAAATGTTGAACCTGGAGTGTTTAGAGGATGGAAAAGAAAGCGAGGACCAAGATGGACTGGCCAGTTCTAGTCAAGAGGAGGAAATACTCTTCTCTCCCATGTACCAGTTCCTTGACAGTTCTGCAGGTTAGAGAACCACAACCACCTTCCACTGTATTAGTAACAAAACACTCTTTTGGATACTATATACAAAAGGACATAAATTGCTCCAACTTAGTACACGTGTTCTCTACTGGCCTTATACGTATGTAGGCATTTACTAGAAATAGTCAATTTTGGCTAGGGTGCAAATTTTTGCAATTTTACCTGTTAGCACTCACATACATATATGTACTTCAATTGTTACGTATCTCAGGTTTATTTCATAGAGCCTATAATCATCATGTATACTGTGTCAATGTATTGTAGGTATACTTCCCCCGACTGCTACAGCTGTAGAAGAGATAGAAGAGTGTGTGACTCCAAATGGACCAGAAGGAGCTGACGAAGATGATGTATTTGTAAACTCTCTGCAGGCTAATGAAGTGCATGAGAACAGTGTCATTCCAGGTACGTACAGTATGTGAAACAAGTGCTACAGATATTTCATATATTAATAGTCTTAAAATTAATGAAGATACAGTATACTGTCTGAAAAGTGTATGAAAGGTTGCTTACCTTTCCTTGTCTCTCTGTTGTACGTAGCTCCTTTGGAACCTGTACCTCTAAGACCCATCCATTCTCCATATACGTCTCCGGAAGCCGATAATCAGGAAGACCAACCTCACCATTGCCACCAGCAAGAACAACAGAAACCAGATGTTAATGTGATGAGTCCCTTTTTATTCATCAAGTGTCTCCCGCCACTTTCTGACGAGGTTCTTAGCAGACAGCCTGTATTGCCCAGGAGAACCAGGAGTACTCCAGAGTACACCTTAGTCTTAGATTTAGTAAGTCAGTTTGGTATGCATGAGTAATCAAAATGATCATCAGAAAAACACAAAAGAACCAAATGATGGAAATTAAACCCAGGACAGCTGGTTATGACCACCAGTGCTCTACCACTGAGCTACAATAGCCGCAGCGATGCTCTCCTCGTGTTTCCCTATACTAACTACAAACTGCAGACTTTCAATTCTGTGACTGCTATTATGTGATATACATATATGTACGTAATGCATACGTAGTTATACACTCCGCCCCTAGCCTTTTCGCAGGATAACACCAGCTTTAGGCGTTTACTGAGTTATACAACAGTTGTGGAATATTTTTTGCCTTGGTTGCCCCAGCAACAGAGTGTGTGTATACATATTTGTGAACAGTTGTTGTCATGTTGTCTTTTTAGGATGAAACACTTGTTCATTGCAGTATCACTGAATTACCAAAATATGACTTTACCTTTTCGGTTACACTTGGAATGGACATCTACAATGTGAGTAGAATCCATCATTTTAATAAACCATGTACACACATATAAACGTACGTACATATGCAACTGTGAGCTATTAACGAAATCATTTTCCTATTATACTATATTGAAGGTTAGCCTATGAAATGTTCCACTTTTCTGAATTTAGAATTCTTTGTTTAACTGGCCAGGAGGCTAATTTCTATTTCCTCAGAACCTAATGTACACACCTCTTAGTCTCGCAGTCTTTCTACGGTTGTCATCCTTTATCAGTGACCTTCACTATTCTTTTCAAAGTCTAAAGCTATTTGTCCTAGGATGGTTTAGTCAAGGTTCCTTGAGTGTCTGTACATATACTTGTATTTAGGGTTGGTACGTAGATGAAATTGTCTGTATGATACATGCTTTTACCTTTATACGTAGGTGTATGCTTGCATAAGACCCCATTTTAAGGAGTTCCTGGAAACAGTGTCAAAGAGCTTTGAAGTAATACTCTTTACTGCCTCTTCCAAAGTCTATGCTGATAAACTGATGAACCTCCTTGACCCTAAACGCAAACTAGTCAGACATCGGCTCTTTAGGGAGCACTGTATCTGTGTCCATGGCAACTACATCAAGGAATTAAGTATTTTAGGGAGGGACCTATCTAAGACAATCATCATAGATAACTCGCCTCAAGCATTTGGATATCAAGTAAGTGTATTGTTCAAATACTGTAAAACATTTATGCTCAGATTCTTGTTTTGTTTTAACTGTTTTGTTCCAACTGTTGAAACTTCAAGTAGTGACGATACTACCTATTACAGCTAGCTAGATCCAAAAACAATTTGGAATAATGCCAATAGTGTACATCATATGACCTAAATTGTAATACTGGCATTTATAATCATATTCATTGGGACTTACAGTAGTAGTGATACTTATATACGTATCTCTAATTATATACGTATGTGCATGTATGTAATCTTGGTTGGAGTATTCTAGGACATGTTGTTGATTGTTCCCTCTACAGATGTCTAATGGCATACCTATTGAATCTTGGTTCACTGATGAAGGAGACTCTGCTTTAATTGAACTGTTACCCTTTTTAGAAGAGTTGAGGAAGCATGTGAGTGTATGAATGTCTCCTAAATAAACATGCACCTACATACGTAACTGTATTTGGATATGTGTGCGTACGTGTATGGTTAACCTGAAATGGATAGCCACATCTTAAGGCTACTAAAGAGGGGAAATGAACCAGTAGTCAACTCAAATTACGTATGATAGTTTGGATCAGTCACTGGTGCACCCCCTATAATAATCATAGATCATTCCCTGTGTGTTAGGTATGTTAGGATTTTCTACCAATCAACTATTGATGTATGTAGTAACGTAGAGTTTTCTCTTGTTCCCTTGCAGGATGATGTTCGGCCTCTAATCAGGAACAAATATCGCCTGTATGAACTAACATCTCAGGAATAGACCCTTCAACTTTCTAGGAAGCAGTGGAAATGTTTCATTGACTCATGATCAATCTGATATACATTGTACATACATGTATGGTATGACATTTATGAGTCGCTAGCTACTCTGTGTATCTGTTTGTGTTGCTATGTATGTTTTTAAGTGTATTGTTACGTTTTGGAACTGGCATTGTCACTTTAAAACCGATCTAACATTCTATGTTAACCGTTAACATTTGCACAGGTGTTCAATTTATTATTCAATTGTAATGATTATGATCTATGTACAGTATGTATGTAGGTAGGTAGGTACACCTTTTGTCTTTAATTCTTGCATTTTGTCAATATTTTGAAAATAATATATATAATTTGCACGTGAAGTGAATTTGGTTGAGCAACACTTTATTAAGAGATTTTTATTTGATCATCAGAAATATATACCACACTGATGAGCCCTAAAGAGTTTAAAACAGCTAGTGCTGCCTGTAGTTCTTTTGAGACTTTTTTCCATCTTTGGATGACTGGATGGTTGCCATTTTAGGACTTTGTTTCCTCAACTATACATATGAGAACTTGTATATGTCACTTGGCTGGTTTGGTGTAATATATTCCAGTGATTTTCCATATGTATGTATACCATAGCCTTTAAATTTGCACATGCTGTAATTAGGTTTATGCACATGAGTGCAATATAATATACATAAATCCCAAAAAAATCTATAATTTAAAAATATATTTGAGGCTTTCTATATTGGAAATGAAAAACAATATCTATTTAATGTAAAACAAAGGCTTGTAGAAGTAGTAGTAGTAGTAGATATATATACATAGTATATATATAATATTATTATGAATCGAAGTACATATACACTGTATATTTAATGATTAGAGTTATTATGAAATCCATTATAATAATAACTTCTCAAAAGTATAATTATAATGATATACGTACGTATAGTTATTCAATGCAAACAGCTCAAGTCTGACTGACAGATAATTAAGTGTCAGTCCATTATTTAGTATAACTTATGCACTAGTGGCTGCTGCTTTTAAGTCTCGGGGATTTTAGCTTGCAATACTGAATGATCCTGATCGCAAGTACTAAGTCTAATGGAAGTATGTATGACATTCTTTGACAGTGCAGTGTTAGCATGCGGGTTTGATTTCTGCCTTTTGCTTGCATTTCTGAAGTACTTCATGTAAGCATTAATCCTGGGGCTAAAATTAAAAATGTGAATGGCAACTAATTTTAGTTTGTAACCATATATATACGTAAGTAGTACAAGAAACATGAATATAGTTTGTAAAAATTATTACTATTAATATGAAGTAATAAGGGGTACTTGTTGCGTTCATAATTGGTTGGTTTGATATGATTCAATTATGATCTCCTTGTATGGGATGGATGAGGGTGTTACAGCAAAGTTGAGTCCTAGGGCCAGTACTTCTTGCTCCACTTTGTCCAGCTTTCTATTGCTGTAGTTGTGGACTATTCTCTTCGTGTCTTGTTGTCTTCTTTGCGATTCAAGGGTCAGTCTATAAAGTTTTCTAAAGTGTTTTTCTCTGTTTTCCTTTGTTGTGTCTCCTTCATGGACCATCTAGCCAAAGCCAATGGCTATCCCAACCACCTGATAAGGAAGATACTATGGGCAGAGAAGAAACCAAAGAAGGAGGCCAAGGAACAGGAGCACACTCTCTACATTCCTTATGTCAAAGGGATAAGTGAATAACTACACAGACTATGCAGACCCCTGAACATAAAGGTAGTGAACAAGACCACCAACATGCTACAATCCATCCTCACTAAAGTTAAGAGACCAATTGAGAGCAAGCACAAGACAGAAGTCATTTACAGCATACCATGTGAATGTGGAAAGGTGTACATAGGGGAGACAGGAAAGACACTGACAGAGAGATTGGCTGAGCATAGAAGAGCTGTTAGAAGAATGGACAACAACAACTCTCTAGCAGTCCATGTACAAAGGACCACACATAGCATAACCTGGGACAAAGCAGAAGGTATTGAGCAAGAGAACAACAAGATCAGGAGGAAGATTAAGGAAGCATTGAGGATCCAGAACACAGACCAGTGTCTTAACATGGACCAAGGAATGCAGATAGACCACATTTGGAGAGGCATACCTAATGATTAACACTTTAATTTATTTTATCTAAAATTCATTTTTATCCTAATCTATCATTTACCACCCAGAACATTACATCATAACTCGTCACACATCACCTTCTTCTATTTAAACTGGTTGTATGCTTTCTTCCCCATTTATTGCTGAAGAAGACCTACGGGTCGAAACGTCCTAATTCTTTGATTAATAAGAAGTGTTGCTGATGCTCAAATCATATCAAACCAACCTACTATTAATATATACGTATATATAAAATTATACACAACCATATATATATAGCCTATTGGAAAATTGGTTAGGAATCAAACATGTCTAGTAGTTAGAGCACTGTATTCAATGAATCATATATACACTTGTATGACTACATACACGTACCTGCATTTTCTAACAATGGCCACTGTTATGGGCAGGAAAAGGTACAGCACTGGTAGATAGTATATTATGATGAATGGCGCAATAAATTTACTAGGCCCTTTCACATCATTTCCATCACAGTTTAATTGCTCTGAGGGTGTATCATTTATAATAATGTCGTTCAAGAAAGCAACTGATATTAAGGTTTCCATAATCCAAAAATTGAACAGCAGCAACAATTCAAATATATTGCTGGTTGCTAACTTGTAAGGTTTGAAGTAAGCATACATCCAGAAATACACTGAGAGCACAAACATGGCTGCATTCTGCAAAGGTGGATAGTTAACTACAATAACAAACAAGTACGTGTAAAGTAAAACCTCTCTTATCCGGACAGTGTGGGATCGACCACAAAGAGTGCCCGTAACTCTGAATTTGCCCGTATCTCAGAAACTATATCACACTTACATACATGTTATATATATACGCATAGCTAAACTACATGTTTAAAACTTTGCGTTTTCTTCCACACTGATTGAATTCTATGTACTTATGTAAAGATACATATTAAAACTGTAATACTTATGTATTTGTATACCTTAGCATGACTGACAAAGACCAAGCAAGCAATGAGGAGAAAACGTCTTGCCATGTCAATAGCAAACCAGCATTGATAGTCATCCAAAAATCCATTTCTTACTGGTTCGATCATATTTTGGACAATTTGTAATTTTGTAAACTATATAGAGATGTACGTAGCTATGATATGCATATATGAATGCATGCATGTGGTAGCCATTTTATACAGAACTAGTTTATATATACGTACGTATAGTCTGATGAGCAAGTAAAGAATGTTGAAATGCAGATAATATATATATATATATATATAGGTTCTTTCTTGGAGCCATATGGATTATTTAATTATATTAGATTAGATTAGATTACCTTAGTATATTGTACTTTGCACTGTATATATGTACAGCATTATATATTGTGCCCACAATATAGAGCACACACATATTATATGTACGTATGTGTGCACTCTAAAATCTACAATGGGCAATATACGTATAGTTTCCTTGCTACTTGTACATTTGTCCTACCTAGGTAGGTACCCTTGGGAATATGTAAAAGATACGATGTGGTCGTCAATTCTATGAACCAGGTGTAACCAAGTTATAGTAATAAGATTTAACTACTGTAACACATTCTTAAAGAACAACTCACCTTTTCAGGATGGCGCATAACTAAAAGTAGGAATCCTATTGCTAGGATACAGAGAAGGAGTACAAGTATAGCCCAGACTGCCAATGCTGCATGGGCTCCACTGAAACACTCAACAGTTCCATCATAGAACCAAACCTTTCAATGACAAATATATATTAAAACTATAGTCACAATTCTACATGTATTATAGTGTTCAAATCTCTAAGGTAGTATGTGTACTTTTCGTATTTAATTGAATTCTGTTCTGAAGGTTATAAGATAATGACTTAAAAGTGTTTGTACGTATAATGTACAAAAATTGCATGAATAGGAATTATCTTAGTTGTAGAGTAAACCAATGTATTTATATATAAGAATGTTCAATTAATAATATACGTATATTTGATCACCAGTGGAAAGTAAATGTGGTTTAGCAATGAAAACTGAATAATAACAGACTTACCAGTCTAGCTTGGTTGTTCTGGCCTGGGAGAAAAGTACAGTTCAAGACTCCAAATGAAGTAGCAAAAATGTCATTGAGTATCAACATCCACACTATCCACACTCCTTCATAAGTGATTTTCTGTCTAGTCCTTAACAGCCTACATTTACATATATATATATACATATATACGTAATATTATACAATTGATCAATACAAGATCAGAGATGGTGCATGGCACCTGTCACATGTACTCCAAATACATGACAGTCACATGTCAATACATGTAGCTAGTTAAATAATTTAAATATTATAGTATATTAGTATGTATTAAGAATTTAAAAATGGTGAATGCTTTATCAGAGAGTACAGTAGAACTATCTAAGTAGGTTGGCTGAAAAAATGAACTAATGCTCACATGCCAGCTACAAGTTCTAAATCATCATTAATTATTTCTGAAATTATCCATACACATCATCACTCTGTATTTGGGTGAATTAGTTAGTTACACCCAAATATAGAAGTGATGTGTATGGATAAGTAACTTAAATTTCAGTATGCTACTTCTGTATGGTTAGCTGTATCTCTCATGATAACTGTCTTAAGCTTGTTTTGATACATTTTTCAGATGTTCTTTTCATCATTGTAACACTGACCATCCCTACTTTTAACTTCATTTTAAATGTTTTTATTTTACAAATAAACGGGCAATAGCAATTAATTATTCGTGCTGAAAGGTGGGTTTTACTTACCACATTATTCCAATGACTGTTGGTGTTATAATCAGTGCAAGTATAAAAGGTACGTATCTGATACCAAATGCCTCTAATGCAGTAGCATTATTGTACAAGCAGACATCATAGGGGAAATACAGGCCCAAGAGACTACCAAAGTAACGAAGCTATTTAGAAAATGAGGAGAGGAAAAATAATTATACGGAATTCAGTGTTACTAGATGGATGGAAGGATGGATGGATGGATGGATAAATGCATGGATGAATGAATAAATGCACGAATCAATGGATCGATGGGTGGGTGGATGGAAGGATGGATGGATGGAATTTATTCAATAAAAATGCATCTAAAGAATTTACTGTTTCGTAGTAATCTCCATGAAACACTGGATACCTACTAGTAGCATATGGGGCAATCTAAAATAAAGAAAGGTATACATACAAGTATTGTGTCAACATAGGTACATATCATTATATGTATACATACGTATAGTAGCCTCTTTGAATAGGGTGTAAAAACTCACTTGAAAGAAAAATAAAGCTGAGTACAAAATAGAATTCATTTTCAGCTTCTCCATATAAATTGGTAAAGTTTGGATAATCACAATCACAATGCTATCAATCAATACTACATGTACGAATAAAGTATATAGTTCATATGAATATATATAAATATTCATGTAACTATATAAACATAGTGGCAACAAATTAACCTGGTTGGTTTAGTATACAATACCTAAATACATGCATATATGTTTATACAGTGCATAGGAAGTAAACAAATATATATACGTATATTATATACATATGTCCTAAGGATATCAAGAGACTCTTACTTAGAAGAGCAATAAGTGCTCCATATCCATCATTGCAGTCCTGACAGTGAAGGAATAGGGCAGACACACTGAATCCCTCATTGCAACTTCCACATAAATAGCCTATATGTAAAATATAGTACATACGTATACGTACTTGATAAAGTTCTGCATGCACACTTATATATACAAATACTAAATACATATTATTAGATACAAAAACTCATACAAAGGATTATATATAATTGGCCTGGCTACAAGTATAGCATGACGAAACAGAATCTTTAGAGATCTACTGTATATAGTGCTATATATTCTACCTATACAAAATCAACACATTGTAATATCTGTACTACCGCATGATACATACCTTTTGTACACAATATTTTTATATGCAGTATATACTTCATTATACGTATGTTATAGAGGCTGACATATATGATTCTGAAAACATTAATGCAGCTATAGCATACCATGTCTTCCACAGCTGCATTGAGAGTTTGGATCATTTAAATTAAAAACTGAATTACAATCTTTTCTTGATAAGGAAGTACTGCTAATGTTACAACGACAATATCCAGGTGGACAGAAAGTGGTATGCAGTTTACCATGTTCATCATTTTCTCTAACCACCAACCCCCAGAGATTAGGCTGCAATCAGGTATATAAAATGGCTAACTTACAATACAAAATAGACAAAAAGTTTACAGCAGAAGTTCAAGTAATATATGCAAAATAATTTCATTTTGTGCTTTAATATAATAAACTTTGAATACAAGAGACTGAGCTTCTGTATCAATTTAAATATATATACAAAAATGATGTCAGAAGTAGGAATGGCAGTGTTCACTAATACATCTGCAAAAAGGTATCGAAACAAGACACTGATTATGTGATAAGGCTAATCATACAGAAGTTGCTTATATACTGAAATTTAAGTAACTTAACCATGTGTTTGGGTGCACTAACCTGAAGTAGGAATGGTGCACCCAAACACAGAAGTATATGGTTAAGTTGGATAGGGCGGCCATTTTTTCCAGCCATTCCTACTTAGAGAGATATAATACAACACTGTATACAGTCATAAGCACCACAAAAGGAATTAATTGGTATATACATATATGAATGGATAATGGATCTATATTGTTATTATTCTCATTTTACTTCCAGTACATTGTTATTTGTATGCTGCTGATGCTCAATATGTATAATACGTATAATACCTCCCATATTCATTATCTCAATATAATATGTAAACTATACCTTAAGTATAAGTGTTGTTGCCAAACTGTCACAGTGAACAACCCCTTTATCGAAAGAACATTTACAAGATCCATTCAAGAACTGCCCAACCGGACAGAGTTTTGGACTGATTTCAATGTAGAAAAACTCTCTGTCTCTGCGCTATTGCAAGTATTGAAAAAGCAAATAAATATTACCGTCAGTGAAGAGACAATGCATGGAATATTAATTACATAATTATTATGTATAGCTTAAGCATATAACAAATACAAATACATACGTACATGCATATCTTAACTCTCAAAAAGCAAAATGTTAAGTACGTATACAATTGGCCATGGCTTATAAACATTTGAATCGTTTTAGCTCCTATATACGTACATAGTTGTTATATACTGTATGTACAGTTTAGATTATTCTCCAATGAAGAAACATCTAAATCAAAAGCAATATATATAAATATGTGTGTGTGTGTGTTTGTGTGTGCAGCCTGTACCACTGGAGATGTCTTCAGTGCAAAGCAGCACATGGATGGATGGATGGATGGATGGATGGTTTGTGTGTGTGTACATACATCTTTAAGTTATTAAGTTTAAAGCCCACTGATTGATTAATGCATCAACATGTACGTAGCTAGTGTGAAACTCATTCATGTAAAAATATACAACTAATGCCTGTACCATATATACATGTGTGTGGCTTACTTGGCCAGTAGAAGACAGAGAGCCAATAATGTTAACAATATCTTTTTTGTATAAATCAGATTGAAAGGTATAAGAAAAAAAGTAATTAGGTTCATCTGGATATATACTGAACACTGTATCATTAATATGCACTTTAGATTTTGACTAAGGAAAAAAGAAAAAATATTACAAATAATTTACATTATCACATGCATACGTACTTTAATGTATGCATGTATATATACAGATAATAAAAACCAGACACATATTTTTGTAGGAGTATATATATCCGCTCACTGTTATAGATTACAGTCATTCATGATTCACATATATATAGGAACCTATAGCTCCACTCATAATTACAATTCCTGATGTTTTTAAACATGCACGTACGTATATGTACATATATGACTATATATATAATACACGATAACTATTTTTCTTACATGTTTTATCTACGTACATTAGAGTAAACGCCTATAGGGAACTAAACCTAGTGAGGGCTTTGGATGAGGATACAAGATTTTTCTCCTTCTCTTTCTCTTCCTCTCCACTGGGCCAGACAGCTGTTTCTGGAAATTCCACCCTTCATCAGTGACCCTGGGAAATTCCGAATCATTGTCTTCTTCTTTAAATGAGTGAGATGTGTATTTAATAATAGCAAAATTACTGATAACACAGATATTGACTGTATATCTATAATATGAAATATTTATATATCTTTATTAAGCAGCTAGGTACAGTAACAATCACTTGTGATTTGGTCCAGCCCCAATAGTGACCACCTTACGTATATTCGTATTAATACAGGTTCCATTGTATAATGTGTATATTACTAATTGCAAGCCTATCATTCATCAAAATTAAAATTCATAAGAGGAACAAGCTATGTAGGTGGATAGTCTACGTGGAAGCTTAACCAAATCAAAACGAACATATACAGTTTCCTCAATTTCGATTGGAAATATATTCACTGCCTACGTATGTACCTATAATACGGTATATGAATATACTTAATCCTTTTTTTGCTATATATACATATTATATGTATAGCATGCAGCATGCTTTCATGTATATATAACTACATAGATTAATGTTATTTTAACACTCACATCATCAGCTATTTCTAAGCTGATTACTCCATAAGTGGGAAAGTTCAGATCATCTAATACTGACAAAGCAATAGCTATTGTTTCACCAGGAAATGCTTCTACCTACATTCACATATGAATGTACATACATATATAAGTATCCTAGCTTTATTGAGACTCAGCATTAATGTACGTAGTGACAGATTGTTGTGCATGCATATGCTTAGGTTCAATGAAGCTAGCATACTTATATATCATGATCAAAAAACACCCTGTATCACAAATTTGTGAGTTAGTTGTACTGAGCCCATGTAAAGGCTATATGATGTGTATAGAAATGATTTGTGAAATTCACTGGAAAATGTTACGCAACCCAATTGCAATTAAGTGACTAAAATCTAATCTTGACTACATGGGTAACCAAGTTCTATTGAATGACAACCAGTGATTGCCTCCCATTAATCCAAGATGGAAAAAATCATGCACCAAAGAGACACAGAGAGCTGTTTCACCTTCTTTGAGTTTCTCATTGTGTCCCACTTTGGTGGTGACTCACAATGATATTGATGGCCTTAAACTAATTATTCCCTCACAAGTGAAACACTTGTAGTTTCAAAATAAGTGAAAGTGTGGAGGCTACAGTCTAAGTGAGACTGAGAATTCACCTGAAGTATGGGAGTTAATTGCACTGAGCCGGTACAACAGCTAAGATATGGAGAACTCCATCTTGGTTGACTGGGGGGTTATCACTGGTTGTAATAGTCAATAGGACTTTGGCCAAGTCTGGTTGCTTAATTAGTTGGTTGGTGTAATATTTCCAGTGATATCCATTTCTCCATATGTGATCATGTACATTTTCATTCAAAGGCAAATAGTTCAATGCTTACTTTCAGTGTATTGTTCTCCTTCGTACAATATGAAGTAAAACTCAAATTGCTACAAGCAATTTTAAACTTAGCAGGTGGTGTAGCTATAGACAGGTGGTGATGTCTTGTAGAATTACCTTGCTTGATGTTAGTATTGTTACTGAGAAATGAACAGTTACTCATAGTTTAGGATTCAGTGTATATAATTATACATTTAATGGTTAATTTACACATACCTAATATTATACATAGTATAATGGACACCAGACCTAAACAGATGTTTATATATATATATATATTAAAATTAATACATTGAATACATGCAAAGATACCTGAAAGTGAATGGACTGGATATTGATGTCTTATTATCATTATCACAAACATTTCCATCAAAAAAACAGGTGACATTGAAAAATGGAGACTCATCTATATAGTATGAACACTGTTCAATCTGGTCTGCATATATCGCTGAACCAACTTGGGCTTTGTTGCTTGATATTATCACACTTGCCTTTGAAGGAAGAAATTTTAATCACAGCTAATAATTTAAATAATTTACAATGTCAATTAAGTTTAGGGTCTTACATTCCAATCCTGAACTACTACTTTATTATCATCTTCTTCATACACAAAAAAGCAACTTGGATTGCCAATTGCTTTAAAGAACTGAGATTGAGCATAAAGTGGTTCTGAGAAAATTGCTGCTCCAATACTTTATATGCAAGAAGAATTATGAAATAAAACCAATAATATTTATTAATATAATGTGCATGTGCAAGTATATATAGTGTCCATAAGCACTAGCTATATGTATATAGACATATATGTACGTACGTACATTTTATGACACCTACAGTATACAGTGCAGGGACTATAAATCTGATACTATTTCAAAACATTGATCAAACTTATTGAATTTTTGTTACTGATGCTTAATTAATCACCTATTATAAGAAAGGTTATACAGCACAGTTGTTACACAGTAATATACATATATATAGACTTACCTTCCAATGTTACCCTCCATAGCAATCTCACTGCCTCTGGTCAGTTCGATCTGTCCATTGGAAAAAAATATGGCACCTCCCCGGTCTCCAGATGCCACGTTGTCAAAGAAGCCTAGATAATCCTCTAACCTGACTACACTGGACACAATCTGTATTATCAAAAAGATAAATGTATGAATGTTGTATATGCAATGAAGTAACAGGAGTGAATAGATAATGCATATGGATGAGGGACAGACATGCAGACTAATAAATGAAAGTTTAAGAATATTTATAAAAGTGACAAACTTTAAGAGAGGATCCTCGGTTTTTGGTAAAGTTAGTCTCTCCTTTCAAAATCAAGGGAGTGAAAAGGGCCACTACCACTCCAGATTTGGCTGTGTTATTTATAAATCTCCTAATTTACAAAAATAATATGCATTTCTGTCTTATATGTATAAGAGAAAGAATCAAAGAAAACTCACATGTTCTCTATCGCTGCTTGTCCTTGAGATGGAGTGTGTGTCCTAAAATAAGATTTTAGCTAGTACATATATATATATATATACGTTATACTGTAATAGTAAAGAAATCTATTATATTATTTTTCATATTTAGTGAACGCAACACTATGGCTATATCCCTATATCCCTATATGGCTTATCTACTAATAAGGAAACCACAAGCTCTAGGCTTTAGTAGCAGATAGCCACTCAAAACTTCAATCGTATGCCATGCATATATACTGATGAGTCCTAATAAGGACGAAACAGCTGTCATGGCTTGACTATATATCTCTTTGAGTGGCTAAGGGGAGACTCCAGTTCCCATCAAATGAACTTTGGTTCCACCCATTAGCTCATTGCGCTCCTCAGGAGACATGAGTGGGTGGGGTAAAATTCAGAGCCAAGACATGGATCACAGCTTTAAAATCGGTTTCAGATCTTAAAGTCCCCTATTTTTCAAATACAAATATAGCTATTTACTTGTACAATGATGTGCACAAGAGCTCTGTGGTTTATAACTGGCAGGCTTCAGCCTTTTATGCCCTTGTGGGCCACCCTTGAACCCAGTATAGCCATATTATGTGTATTTCAATGCTCTGAATTCAAAACTTCATATAATTATAGTATTCTATAACTTGCATTGAGTATATACGTATATATGCAGAATAGGGAGCTACAATTAATTAAGATCATGAAGTTTGACTGCATTTATACAGATATATACGTTTATATATATATATTAAATTATATAGATATTTACTTAATGTACATACGTATATATAAACATTTATTTGCATCTACTGACCCATTTTTCTGGGTATTTCCTGACTGCAGAATACCTATAACTGAGGAAAACATTACTACAGATGATCCTTCATTATTTTCAAAACAGCTATTTTCCAACGAGATATTATCATTGTTCTTCTGATTAATTACCAATAATCCTGCTGCACCTGCTGCTTTATTGCTCTTAAAGTAATTTTCAGTCACATTCAAAGAATTTATACCAAGAGAAATTCCTCTGTTTAGAGCAACTGTTATACCACCACCTCTATCTGCACAGTTTTCTAGGAAATAATTTCCTTTTATCAAAATATCACTATTCTCTAGGTCTTCTTCCAAGAATACCATAATTGCACCTCCTGACACTGATGCATTGTTGCCATAGAAAGTGCTTCCTATCACATGAACAGTGATACCACTGGTAGCATTGAATATAAGGGCAAGTCCTCCACCATGACCGTTAAATATATTCTTGTGTGATACTCCTACTAAATCTGTATGACTTGTCTGATTACCCAGAGCAAATGATGCATTAAACGTACAGTTCTCAATGTAACTATTGGATTGGTTACTTTCCATTTCAAAACCGATGGACAGTGCTCCACTGTTACCTCTGTATGGCTCTAGGAAACGTCCTTGATTAATGCAATCAGTAAATATTGTATCTACAACTGTTACATTGAGACAGTTGTAAATATTCAAAGCCCCTGATCCATTCATATTTCTATATAAATGAGTTAAAATTAAAATGCGTCATATATATACATCAACAAGTCGAATTGCATGAGATCTGGAAAGTCTGTAGCATCATATCTAGACGGAAGGTTATATATCTGTCCAAAAAGTGGACATATACGTACAATACGTTATTACTGACGATTTTTTACCGATTAATGTGGGTTCGTAACGTTATAGGTTTATACGTTGATCAGACTTTTAGAACTAAGTAGTCTAGTTTTTGTTTTAAAATTTGGTCCACCTTGGAGCATGCAGACTCGGTTTGTAATTATGCGTTATTATACATCAAAAATTGCATGATTGATAATATCGATATATGACATGCACAAGCTCTTTCAAACTCACTTGAAGGAGCTGCTGTCTATAATTACAGTCTCTACATTGTTCGCTTCTACAGCCCGATTGCAGCTACTGAAGCTAATTCGAAATAACTCCAAGTAGCTACTATTTTCAACGCTTAGGAAGCTGTCGTTCCGTTCTTCGCCTGCTTCAGTACACGTTAAAGACACCAATGAAGATGTAGATGGTCGCAGAGACAATCCTACAGTCAGGTTTCCTAGTACAGTATAGTTTCCTCCCTCTAGAAACACATTAACACAGTCACCCCGGGTTAAGTTGGCTGTTTTATCCCTGATACAAGAGATCACATCGTTTCCACACTCGTTTACTGTAAAAGTAAAATTACCAGAGCTATTGGGACACATCGCATTCCCAAAATTATCATGTAGAGCGAGAATCACCAGTACTAGCAAATAATTCATATCTTCTGTAATTTAATGGTCATGCACTCTGACAGTCGTTTAGTACTTTTATGGCGTGAGAAGTACTTATTGTGTTCTATAATGGAATTGAGCTGGGTTTTCGCAGCTGCATGGGCGAGGCATAAAATTTAAATAGGGCAGATTCTTCAACGCCCATAACTTTCTCGTTGGTCGTGTTGTTTCGAAAATCTGCACCCTGGAAAATTTCCCGCTTTACGGTACATGCAAACGTACACATAATAAGATGACTAAATGGACAACCCGAATGTATATATATACTTTCATAAAGATATCAGTTTAAAGATAGATATATATATATCCGTATACAAAAGAATTTTGTTTCGGTCCAATTATTTAAGCATACATATAGCAAACAAGAAAATATGCCCCTGAATGATCAAATGCTATATATATAGCCTGTGGGGCACAAATTAATAACATTGAACTTTTCCTCAAACACCAACATACCACTGTAGATGTATACATGTATCGATGTTCCTTGTAAGCATGCATTAATCTACATATACGTATATACCATGAATCACTGATCTGTGATCTTGCTTTAACAAAAGTGATAAACACTTTAATAGAGCACTAAAACAAAAGTTAATTGGTGTCTAATTACTAATGTGTGTCCTAATGATGCTCGCTAAAAGCAAAACTAAGAGGCAAAAAATTAGTGATCATATACGGTTAGGCTAACCATGCAGAAGTGCATGGCATATTGAAACTTAACCATACACATCACTACGATCTATGTTTAGGTGCATCGATCATGATGATGGTTAGCCTTACCGTATGATCACTGTCTTGTTTCATTAATTTTTCCAGATGTGCCAATCACTGTTGTAGGCACTGCCATCCCTACTTCTAACTGCATTTTAAATTTGAATGTTTTTATCTAATCACTTCAATAAAATATATAATTCAAACTACAATTATTATAAATAATAAGAATTTCAAAACAGAAATATCAGGTTGCACACATTCAACTCAGATACTAGAGGTTGTTTTTTCAGAGCTGGAGATGGTATCTTGTAAAGTTGATATACCATGAGGACTACCAACTAAAGAGTAAAATCCTGTTTCAACAGTCGTATGTGTCACATTCTTGGGCAACATAGATTTATCCGCTGATTTTGGTTCCTGCCTTTTTTTATTTCTGTAATTCTTCACGTAAGTATTTGCCTTAGAACTATATTATAACATAATATTCAACATGAATATGAAAATGTTACTCAGACCTAAAATAGTACAATGGAGTCTGGAAAAGTCTTATCTCTGGGAATCCCAATAATAAATTTGACTTAACATGACTTCTACTTAATATCATTACATAACATCAAAGACCACTGCGTCCAAAACAATAATTTAATCAGAGAGTATGGTACAGCACTCTCTAAGTATAGGGTTGCCTAAAAGCATGCTGCTCTATTCATTTGTAATGTACTTTCAAATTAACCTCACAACAACATTAGCACAACTAAAACTTGCTAATAGATCATACTGTACATTAATATACGTACATAGAGTAGAATATTCATTGCCTACATACACGTACCTGCATTTTCTAACAATGGCCACTGTTATGGGCAGGAAAAGGTACAGCACTGGTAGATAGTATATTATGATAAATGGCACGATCAATATATTAGCTCTGTTCACATTAATTCCATCACAGTCTGATGGCTCCACAGAGTTTGAGTGTGTATCATTAATTGTATCGTTCAAAAAAGAAACTGATCTTAAGGTCTCCATAATCCAAAAGTTGAACAGCAGCAGCAATTCAAATATATTGCTGGTTGCTAACTTGTAAGGTTTGAAGTAAGCATACATCCAGAAATACACTGAGAGCACAAACATGGCTGCATTCTGCAAAGGTGGATAGTTATATAACAATTAGGCTATAAAAAGTAGCAACTATAATAACAAACAAATATACATGCACAATAAAAACTCTTGTCCAGGCAGTGTGGAACCAAAGGGTGCCATAACTCAGAACAATACTAAATATATACACTTATAAATTACATGTACTATACGTATATACGCATAGCTGGACTACATTTTTAAAATAGGTGGATAGTTATATAACAAGAGCAAATCTTCTGAAATACACATTATAACAAATAAAAAATTATTTGCCATTTACCTCTTTATCTGTTTCAAAGACCAAGCAAGCAATGAGGAGAAAACGTCTTGCTATGTCAATAACAAACCAGTACTGATACTCATCTAAAAATCCATTTTTTACTGGTTCAGCCATTTTTCGAATTATCCGTCTAAATTTTAACTATATGTATGTAGGATATTACTATTATAATAAATATACAAATATTTGTACATTATGAGGTCTCAATATCTATCCAGGGTAGACTTAAGTATATAGGAAGTGCAAAAGGGCTATATACTGCTGCTCCAGTATATATATTCTTAAAGAACAACTCACCTTTTTAGGACGGTACATAACTAAAAGTAGGAATCCTGTTGCTAGGATACAGAGAAGGAGTACAAGTATAGCCCAGACTGCCAATGCTGCATGGGCTCCGCTGAAACACTCAACAGTTCCATCATAGAACCAAACCTTTCAATGACAAATATTAAAAGTGTTAAATATAGTCACAATGTGAATGTAAATGTGGTTTAGCAATGAAAACTGAATAATAACAGACTTACCAGTCTAGCTTGGTTGTTCTGGTCCGGGAGAGAAGTACAGTTCAAGACTCCAAATGAAGTAGCAAAAATGTCATTGAGTATCAACATCCACACTATCCACACTCCTTCATAAGTGATTTTCTGTCTAGTCTTTAACAGCCTATGCAGTATGTTTGTAAAATTGTATCCTCATTCAAAATTCTATAGGCATTTCTCAAATAAGTAAGTGGGTTTTACTTACCACATTATTCCAATGACTGTTGGTGTTATAATCAGTGCAAGTATAAAAGGTACGTATCTGATACCAAATGCCTCTAATGCAGTAGCATTATTGTACAAGCAGACATCATAGGGGAAATACAGGCCCAAGAGACTACCAAAGTAACGAAGCTATTTAGAAAATGAGGAGAGGAAAAATTCAGCATTACTATATATATGGATGGATGGATGGATGGATGGACGGACGGACGGATGGATGGATGGACGGATGGGTGGATGGACGGATGGGTGGATGGACGGATGGGTGGATGGACGGACTGACGGATGGATGGATGGATGGATGGATGGACGGGTGGGTGGATGGATGGATGGATAGACAGATGGACGGATGGACGGATGGACGGAGGGATGGATGGATGGATGGATGGATGGATGGAATGGATAATAATCAATAAGAAAACATACTATTTTGTGAAAATCTCCATATAATATGGGATAGCCACTAGCAGCATACGGGGCAATCTAAAGAAAGGTACATATAAGTAAGTAATGGAGAGTGTCACTCATACAACTACCACAAAATACAATCTAAATTTAAATATTAATTTAATTACCTAGCCTCAGTATTACTGTATATTATGTATAGGTTTTGTGTAAAAAGGACTCACTTGAAAGAAAAATATAGCCGAATATAAGAAAGAATTCATTTTCAGCTTCTCCATATAAATTGGTAAAGTTTGGATAATCACAATCACAATGCTATCAATCAATACTACATGTACGAATAGAGTGAGTATACAGTTCATATAAACATAGTGGCAACAGCTATATAACCTAGTTGGCCTTAGTATACCTAAATACATGTTTAATAATACATATTATATATACAGTGCTTAGGAAGTGAACAAATCTATATACGTATATTATACAAGTTAAATAAAAACATTCAAAAATGAAGTAACTGTTAAAAGTAGGGATGGCACTATCACAGTGATTAGCACATCTAGAAAACAAGACAGTGATCATATGGTAAGGCTAACATTGCAGAAGTGGCATACTGAAACTTAACTATACACATCACTTCTATGTTTGGGTGCATTATGGATATACTAGAAGTAGGGACAGTGCATAGGAAGTGAACAAATATATATATATATATGTATAGGTCCAAAGGATATTAAGAGACTCTTACTTAGAACAGCAATAAGTGCTCCATATCCATCATTGCAGTCCTGACAGTGAAGGAACAGGGCAGACACACTGTATCCCTCATTGCAACTTCCACATAAATAGCCTATATATATAATATAGTATATTTGTCAAGTTGATAAAGTTCTGCATGCACATGGTATACTGTATATACGTATATGTATGTACATGTAAATATATGTATATTAGTAGAATTTAGCATAGTATATATATAACAGCAAAATAGAAATAGCCACCTCTGACAATGAGCAGATATCGTGAAATTTGTTGGGCATGCCGTATAGATAATAGAGCGATTCCTTTCGACGATTGAGCACACCAACAAGTGACTTGTTGGTGTGCTTGATCGTCCAAAGGAATTGCTCTATTAATGAGTAGATATGTACAAACAGCATACCATGTCTCCTACAATTGCATTGAGAGTCGGGATCATTTAAGTTGATAATTGAATTACACTGTCCATGAGCTCTTGATAAGGAAGTGCTGCTCATGTTACAACGGCAATATCCAGGAGGACAGAAAGTGGTAAAGAGTCTACCATGTTCATCATTTTCTCTAACCTCCAACGCCCAGAGATTAGGCTGCAATCAAGTACATACATTTAGCATGAAAAGGAAGTAAGAATAAAATAATTAAAAGGAACCATCTACAGTAAAAAAGCAACGGGCAAGTATTCTTTATCTATTGCACTTTCTTCCAACCTTTTACATGCATACTTACGTACATGTTCTATAGGGAAGGCTTCAATAGTTATAAATATATATACATTAACTACTGAAAGAAAGGTCTTAGAGCAGTAGACTATATGTACTCACAACTATACCAATGTGCTAGAAGGCCTTTTCAGAGAATACCACTCCTCATCAGTAGCACTGAGTATTCTGGAGTTGCTAAGTTACCAAATACCCAGACCTTCGAAAGGGATTGGTCATCAAACAACAACCTAGCAACTCTTCTACAACTACAATCTCTACATCTAATGATATACAGGGTAACACTATTAATGTTAAGATATGGCAATTATTAGTCGTCTATAACCCCTGCATTACACACGCAAAAACGTGTCTCACCATCACGGCGGAAAATTGGCCCCAACTTATGGGCTAAGGTACTGAAACATTAATACATACTGATACATTAACTACTTACTTTATAGCTTTTAAATTTATCAAATACAGTATATGTGATATATGTATAAAGTTACATATATACGTACATAATACTATTATATAGATGTAAGGACAGATAAACACAACTATACAGGGCTGAATGCAGAACTTGGGGAATTAAAAGGAAACTTTTGGGGGACAATGGTTTGAGGGGGTGTCTGAGCAGTTTAGGGGGTTCCTAAAGGTCTAGGGGGGGGGGCAAAATCAATCCTAGGGGGGCAAATGCCCCCCTCCCCTGCCCACCCCTCTTTGCAGCCCTGGTATATATTGGTAAAGCAGGGATTCTTTTAGAAATATCACAAGGGGACAAATACAATTAATTTTGATGGGGCAACCTAGTTCATTATGTTTGTTTGCTATTAAATATTTTCATTTAATTTATTCAAGGGGAAGGAAGCAAAATATTTTTAAAGGGGGAATCCCCACCAGTGCCCTAAAAGAAACCTTGTAATGCATGCATATCATGTATATACAGTATGAGTAAACAGAGCTGTCAGTTTACAGGTACCTGTATGTAGAGGTGTGATTTGCATGTACCTCCAGTAGAAGTCTTGAAGCTTTACTATCACATTGAACAACCCCTTCGTCTAAAGAACACTCACAAGTCCCATTAATTAAGATTTGTCCAACTGGACAGTGTTTTCGGCTAATATTTATACTGAAATACTCCATGACATCAAACTAACAAAAATATATAGATACAAATTATATTCATTAAGAGACAATGAACAATAAATATACATAATAATTAATGTGCATGTAGCAGTACATTTTAGCAGGTGCAGACAAATCCATCATGACCTTCAAAAACTGCTTAAGAAGTATGAAAGTTTGTCAAACATGCATTATAATAACCCTTGCTACTGTTTGGCCTCTAAATCAAAGAAATCTCTAAACTACTTAGACTACCAGTTGACTATAAAAAAGGATTCACTTCACACAGTCATAGATTCCCAGAAACAGTTTGTCTGGTCCAGTAGAGAAGGAAGTAAAAATCTAACTACGTATGTCTTCATTCAAACTTCTGTAGGCCTTTATATATACGTAAACATAGTCTAGGGAAACTGCTCTTGTCTAATCTAATCCTATGTTTCCTTGCTGGATGCATGTGCATTTGTGCATGTAAACCATAATATACATACAATACATAGACTAAGCTTGTACCATACTTGGTGGCTTACTGTGATAATTGAAGACAGAGAGCCAATAATGATAAGAGTATCTTGTACGTCCTCATCGGATTGAAAGGTATAAGAGAAAAAGTAATTAGGTTCATCTGGATATATACTGAATACTGTTTCATTAATACGTGCTTTAGACTAAGGAAATGAAAAAAATACAGTCAATCAAAATAATATATCTTAAATAGTAATTAATACACGTACGTACATTGTATAATATGCATGCACATATACGTACATGCAGTGCCTCCTAAATTAAAAATGGATTAAATTGCACAATGAAATACGAATCAAGGTGGTAGACAAAAGTAAGTTTTAATATACATTTTACTAAGCCGTGCAATTAATACTTTCATCAAATGAGTATATATGTACATACAGTACATACATATAGAATACAGTGGACCCTTGCTTATCCAGGACTGGACTATGTCCAGATAACTGTAAGGACCGGATATGTGAAGCAATAATTATTGTACTGTACATACGGTACGCACCAAAAGAAAAGTCGCCTCAATCAAGATTTTCAAGCGAGGAACAAGTAGTATTTCGGTTGATTTTGTCGAGTGGTTAGTTCAAATAAGCTAGTTTGATCAAAGTATCACAACTACACTTCCTTTTCAAGGAGAAATTGCTACAGCTAGCCATTGTTGTAAACTCATACATACTATTAAACGATGGACGTAATTAGAAATGGGATTGAAGGCTGGATAATCCGAGTGGCCGGATACTTGAGGTTCGGATAAGCGAGGGTCCACTGTACTTCTAACCAAAGAATACTAGCAATGTTATAACACTCACACCATCAGCTATTTCTAAGCTGATTACTCCATAAGTGGGAAAGTTCAAATCATCTAATACTGACAAAGCAATAGCTATTGTTTCACCAGGAAATGCTTCTACCTACATTCACATATGTATACATTATTACATTTTCATCCTTCAAAGGCTAATTAATAGTTCAATACCATATGTACATATGTATACGTATGCTTACTTTCAATACATTACTGATCTGAGTCTCATTACAATTTGAGGTTAAACTCAAATTGCTACAAGCAATTTTAAACTTAGCAGGTGGTGTAGCTATAGACAGGTGGTGATGCCTGGTAGATTCAGACTGCCTGCTGTTAGTATTGTCACTGAGAAATGAACAGTTACTCTTATATTATGCATAGTTTAGGATTCAGTGTATACATTTAATAGCTAATTTACATATACGTACATAATATATAGTGTAATGGACACCAGACCTAAACAGGTATATTTAATACATACAAAGATATTGTTATATATTCCTAGGTACGTAGATACCTGAAAGTGAATGGACTGGATATCGATGTATTACAAACATTTCCATCAAAAAAACAGGTGACATCGAAAAACGGAGACTCGTCTATATAGTATGAACACTGTTCAATCTGGTCTGCATATATCGCTGAACCAACTTGGGCTCTGTTGCTTGAGATTATCACACTTGCCTTTAAAGGAAGAAATTTTAATCACAGCTAATACGTTTAAATAATTTATGAAGTCTACAATGTCAATTAAGTTTAGGGTATATCCTACTTGCACTTACTTTCCAATCCTGAACTCCTAATATTCTATTGTCATCTTCTTCATACACAAAAAAGCAACTTGGATTGCCAATTGTTTGCAAGAACTGAGATTGAGCAAGTACTGGTTCTGAGAAAATTGCTGCTCCAATACTTTTAAAGAGATTTAATAGAAATTAGCTGTTACAATATTTAAATACGTAAATACAAACAGTTACTTTTAATGTACGTACAGACAGCAACACCATACAAAGAAAATGGTGAATAAGCTATAAAGTAATATGCACTGTTTAATACCAAATGTATATTTAAAGTAAGTACATTTTGGCAGAAGTTCGAGGTGATGGGCAAAAACCGATGTATACCCCATTTCCATGGCATTCAGTCAGTGATATTGAAATGAAAAAAATGCATGAAATTTGCTTAAAATTGAAAAGGAATTCTGGCAACAACAAAAATAAAATTTGCTTCACTTCCTCATGTACTTGCTGTATATCTTAGTTATTAATCAGCAAGTCATTCTTTATATGGCAGATAAACATCCTCACTATCAGCTTGTTGCCATGGCAATGGGATATAAGTACAAATAATAAAGGGGAGATAATTGCACTTCTGTCACTTGCTTGGTAGGGTGTAGTATGTTATATCTATCATAACATAATACACATACTTATATTATGTTTGACATATACATATATTAATGAACTGTATACTTGTATTGCATAGGCTATATAATTAATTGATAACACTTATTAGTGCATGGCAACCATGATGTGACTGCTTTTTAGAGTGATGTAAGCCTTTCAGTAGTTGTAGGAGAAAGCTATTATAAACAGGTGGTTCATTTGTGTTAGCGGCATCAAGAATTGTGGATCAGCGCAGATCATCAGAGGATAGTTGGCGTTACGCATAGTACATACATATCTTTGGAACTTTTTGACGTTTGATTTTCTGTGGAAGTGTCCAACAGAAGATCAGTTCAACTTTTTAGATGCTCAAAAATCAGAAGATGAATCCTTTCAAATATAAATTTGACAATTAAAAGAAGCCTTATCATATACAATACACAAGCAAACATGTAAGCTTTTTGACTTACCTTCCAATGTTACCCTCCATAGCAATCTCACTGTCTCTGGTCAGTTCAATCTGTCCATTGGAAAACAACATGGCACTTCCCCGGCCCCCAGACACCACGTTGTCAAAGAAGCCTAGATAGCCCTCTAACCTGACTACAGTGGACACAATCTATATTCATATTAAAAGGATTAATTTGAGGTTACAATTACTATTTGTATAAACATTATAATGAAGTAGCAGGAGTGAATGGATAAATGGATGGATGGGTGGATGGATGGATGGATGGATGGGTGGATGGATGGATGGATGGATGGATGGATGGATGGATGGATGGATGGATGGATGGATGGATGGATGGATGGACGGATGGACGGATGGACGGATGGACGGATGGACGGATGGACGGATGGACGGATGCATTGAAAGATGGATTGAGCTGAATGACAAACAATTACATAAAAAGTGACAAACTCTAAGAGAGGATCCTTGGTTTTTGGTAAAAATATTTTTTCCTTTTAAAAGCAAGGGATAGTTGATGGCCACTACCACTCCAGATTCGGCTGTGTTATTTTCAAACCTCCTAAAAATATAATTATGCATACAATAGAGTGTTAACTTGAAAACTGAAATATTTGTGTTCCCAAAATATGTACATTTTGATAACAAAGACAACTCACATGTTTTCCATCACTGGCCTTAGGGTGGGCGGACTGTGTCCACTATAACAACAAAAGACACAATAACTAAATTCTGTTACAGTAAATATTACTGAAAATGAAGCTAAAATCAAGCAGTATGTAGAAAAAATCTGAGAGTTTAGTAATGGATATATATCAAAATGAGTTTTAATATATAGAATACTAAACAAGCATTTTCATTTCATTGTATACTTCAAACATCAGTAAGATAGTAATTTGATCCCATTATTATTATGCACTTATGTTACTAACCCAAATGGCTGGGTAGTTCTAATTCCTGTCAGCAAGAAGCTTCTTAAGGAAGAAAAGACTACTGTAGATAATCCTTCATTATTCCTAAAAGAGCTATTGTCCAATGAGATTGTGACATTGTTCATCCCATTATATGCTGGAATTACAAATAATCCTGCTGCACGTGTGGCTTTATTGCTCTCAAAGACATTGCTGGTTACATTCAGAGTATTCGGACCAAGAGAACTTCCACTGAATAGAGCAAAGGCTATACCACCACCTCTATCTGCACAGTTTTCTAGGAAGAAATTTCCTTCTATCAAAATATCACTATTGCCTATGTCTTCTTCCAAAAATACCATAATTGCACCTCCTGCAAATGCAGCTTTGTTGCCATAGAAAGTGCTTCCTATTACTTGAACAGTGATACTGCTGGTAGCATTGAATATAAGGGCAAGTCCTCCACCACGACCGTTAAATATATTCTTTAATGCAAGTTCTGTTGAAGAGCTTTGTCTTGTATAATTAGCCAGAGCAAATGATGCATTAAATGTACAGTTCTCAATTATATAACTTTTGGCTTGTTTACTTTCCATTTCAAAACCGATGGACAGTGCTCCACTGTTACCTCTGTATGGCTCTAGGAAACGTCCTTGATTAATGCAATCAGTAAATATTGTATCTACAACTGTTACATTGAGACAGTTGTAAATATTCAAAGCCCCTGATCCATTCATATTTCTATAAATGAGTTAAAATCTAATTTTAATGTTAATAAGGGACAAGGTTAGCTGAAATGTAGTACAGTAGGAGCCATAATTACACATTATTATACAAATTCTGAATAAACATGTGGCTATATTATCAATCTGTTGCTATTTACCCTAGAACACCAGTTTAGTCAACAGACTACTTCTGAGGAATAAAATAGTGATCACTAGCTGTACTGCCATTTGCATATGATTTTTTAAATATATTTAACCTATGAAATGAGTACCTTTCTACGTATACTCTCCTTTTATATAAAGGAACAGTAGGTTCCAGCTGTGCCCTTATAGACATGTCAATGCCTATAAAACACTGCATTTAAAGATCACAATTCTATAGAATTCTACATATTAGATATTGTTTACATAGGCATATCTTGGGCATATCTTTAATAAGTTAGGAGAATTGTATACCATTGTATTCTTTCAATGTGTATTTTAAACATTTACGTTTGGATTTAAGTGCGTATACTTAGGCCCTACATATCTCAGCGTGTGCATCAAATATACGCAAGTATGCCACTCTCCCAAACTCACTTGAAGGAGCTGCTGTCTATAATTACAGTCTCTACATTGTTCGCTTCTACAGCTCGACTGCAGCTACTGAAGCTAATTCGAAATAACTCCAAGTAGCTACTATTTTCAACGCTTAGGAAGCTGTCGTTCCGTTCTTCGCCTGCTTCAGTACACGTTAAAGACACCAATGAAGATGTAGACGGTCGCAGAGACAATCCTACAGTCAGGTTTCCTATTACATTATAGTTTCCTCCCTCTAGAAACACATTAACACAGTCACCCCGGGTTAAGTTGGCTGTTTTATCCCTGATACAAGAGATCACATCGTTTCCACACTCTTCTACTGTAAAAGTAAAATTACCAGAGCTATTGGGACACATCGCATTCCCAAAATTATCATGTAGAGCGAGAATCACCAGTACTAGCACAATCGATATCTCCATCTTCATGGTAAGGCTACTGTTTATTATAGATTACATAACGAGAACCACCGCAGCCCTCACGTATACACGCCTAGACATCATATTATGTAGCCCTATGCATTATGTAAAGGAATTTGATCGGTCGGAGTTTCATACTTTAAATACGCACATATCCAGTATAAGTCTATAAAGTTATTCAGCAATTACTCTACCATTTCATACTCAGTCTATAGGTAATAGAATAAGGATTTCTTCTAACTGCGTCGAACCTATCTTTAAGATAGTATATCTTTCGACTCTTTGAGCGTCTAAAAACGCAGAAGATTTACCAAGACAAACTGCGTTTTTAGACGCTCAAAGAGTCGAAAGATGTACCATCTTAAAGATCATGATCAGTCTATATCAGTATGCATGTGACTAAGGAATTATACATACCTAAGATATACTGTTTTCCTATTAGGGATACAATATAAAAGGAGAGGTGATAGGGAATTTGTATGGTTTGTGGCAAGGCTCATGTCACTACATAAACAGTATCACTTGATCACTGTCTGGTTTCATTTATATATGTTTTCATCCACTTTATGTGTATAATTTCAAATCTAAGCATGGAGCCAATTGGACCATGCTCATATATATGATGTACTTAAGAATATTTGCTAGACCAAAGAAATGCATATATAAATGTGAGAATATTTTATCTAAATGTAATAGCATTAGGTTTTCTGATTCTCAGTGCTTGCCTCCTGTAAAGGTACCTAACTACATTATGGTGGTAAGGTGGTCTTCCCAAAACAAGTTATTTAAAATCATCAAGTCTTCTACCAGCTTTTAGCACGTCTTCAATTAGGTCATGATCACTGCTGTCCTCTCTCTGTTCTACAGTTTGGATGTGGTGTGGTGCTTCTAGAAAGGAATGTAACTGATTCCAGGGTTTGGCCAAACTGCTATGCTTGCGAGAGTAAAAGATTGCAAATTACGGGTTTAAGCAAACATTGTGGCTAAAAGAATGCGAGATAAAGCTTAGGTGTACGGGACGTGTATAGTAAACTCTCGCAATTCGCATTCTTTTGACACACGCATTCAATTCCCGATATACGGTATTTATTCAATTGGTTACCATTCCTTTTAAATGCACATTTATAACAATCACTTATTCTTTTTGCCAACTCAAAAAATTATTCTACAAGCTATACAGCCACATAATAGCAACTTGGATGTATCTATAGCATTAAATCTATCAAATGGAATCAAAGAAGTTTTTGCCTTTCTGGAACATTTCCTCCGGATGTACATCAGCAAAATGTTGACCCAGCTCAGCTTTGCAGTCTTCTATCCACCTTACAATATTTGGGTATTCACTTTCAAAAGATTCACCAGCTATCCAAAATTGTGCAACTTCACAGATCGCCTGGAGATCAGCAATGGATATTTCACCACCACAGATAAATTTACTTTCCTTCAAGTAGTATGTATCTAAAGCTGTCATGGTTTTCTTAGCATCTGACTCAGCAGTCTCCAATGCCTCCTTACTAGGAGATTTGTTCATGAATTTCGGCATGATGAACTATGTGTGAAATTCACAAAGTAAATCATTGTAAATGAATCTAAAATGGTAAAACCACACTTCTTTATTATAAAAGGAACTAATGTAGTTAAAGAACTATTTTACAATATACCTTTGCATGATATATTATCAATGAAAAATTTTAGATCTAAAGTCAATCTTATTAAAAAAAATCACAAATTTAATAGAAACTTTAAAATATTAAACCTATACATACCTTTGGAAAGAACAATTTGGCCAACCCACGAGTGTGGCTATGATGCCAGTGTAAGTACTGATCTACTTTGCCCCTCTGCTTCAGGTCCTTTGGATACCAGTGATCTGGCAGGTTGTACTTCTCAGCTACATACGTCAAAATGGCTGCGCTTTCGAATAACATATACCCATCTTCCTCAATTGTTGGCAACACTTTAAAGGGGTTAACTTTTGCAAAAGCTTCGTTTTGATTTTCTCCTATACGTACGTATATCATAAATAAGTAGTAATTTAGAATGGATTCACATTTACTGTAATATATATAGTGCACAACACTCCTGAAATATTATACAACTAGCACTATAGACCTACACTTGGTTTGATCACAGTCATATTTAATCTATGGTTGATTATCTATCTAGCTTACTTTTTAACAAGCTTACAACAACTTCCTCGAAGGGTACGTCGTTGGCTTTTAGAAGCAATAATACAGCCCTACAAGGCTGAGAGAGGCGATCCAAGTAAACTTTCAACGGCATGTTATCCTGCAGCTGATCGACAGAGCAAGTCAGTGGGTGGGTACAACTAGCGGATATTATATATATACTCCTACACAAACTGACACCTCGTGACACCGCCCTTCGCACTGGAGAGCTCGTGTTCATCTGTCAGGCGGTGACAGCATGTCATAACACAGTTCACCTCTAATATAATAATAACGGACACTCTGAGAAACGGACAACCTCCGTACGAGGGACAACTCTAACGAACGAGTTGCTAGCAATATGCTACCATAAATGTATAAGTAATGATATTCATACTCATAGTTTACATAAACTATCTGTACCCTCAACTATCCTGTTTTTGAATATTATCATATTGCAACTATATACTCTTTAGACACTATGGCAAAAAACAAGTTAAATATTTTTAGAGATACGGAGTCCTATTTAAATAGAAATGAAGCTGATTGCAGAAGTCGATCAATTTGTAAGTCAAAGTTATAAGCAATTCTCTACTTCAAAAGGCCATTATGCGAAGTATTGGTTTAGTTACACTTTTGGCAGTCGCTTTGATAGCAGTGACTAGCATCACAGCACAACAGTTTGGCAGGTGAGTCTAGGAGATTAGACTATAGAAAGTATCCAGTGAGATGGGCCACTTTATTAGTATATATATATATACCATGGAACTTATAATACTATAGAATTTATTTTACTATATATGTATATGCTTTAAATGACTATTTTGTTTATTTTATTTACAGGTGTCACAGTTGCACAAGACGTGTTCTTCATACTTTTACAATTATGTTCAGTCTTATCTTAGGAATGAGAGGAGATCACGAAGGACCTGCACATTCAAATGGATAATTGGTAGAACATGCACGAATGCGTAAGTGTCTATAAAGTAGTAAATTGATGCTCTCTCACAATACATTTACTTTGTATACGAGAATTTTATGTACATTGAGGGCTGTCACTCTATCAAATGGAGAGATATGAAGCTAAATCTTTGTGTCAGCATTCACAGACATCTATAGAGCACGTTCAATGGGTTTTTGAAATTTTGATGAAACTTAAAATTTGCCCTATCTCTCACAATACATTATCATTGTATACCAGAATTTTATGTACATTGAGGGCTGTCACTCTATCAAATGGAGAGATATGAAGCTATATCTTTGTGTCAGCATTCACAGACATCTATAGAGCACGTTCAATGGGTTTTTGAAATTTTGATGAAACTTAAAATTTGCCCTATCTCTCACAATACATTAACTTTGTATACCAGAATTATATGTACATTGAGGGCTGGCACTCTATCAAATGGAGAGATATGAAGCTAAATGGTTGTGTCAGCATTCACAGACATCTAAAAAACGACCTAGTTGAAATATCGATCATAGACATTAATATCGTACAGGCGATAAATATCGGATCCCTCACTATATCTAGTTTTCTGTATCATGAAAAGTCGCTCTCCTCCCTCCACCAAGACACATACAGGCTTTTATCCATTTGCCACAGTTTTGAGATGTATTGGAAATACTGCGTATGTGTGTAAAATTGCTTGGAACGGTTCACTGGTCTGGAATTAAAGTGGAATAAATTGACGATTTCTCGAAAATAATTGGGATCAGAAAAGTCGTTCTCCTCGGCCCTTCAAGACACTTACAGGATTTGTTTCGCTTTTCCCAGTTTTCAGGTGAACCACTAATACTGCCTATGTCTTTAAACTTGCTTGAAACAATTCACTGATCTGGAAATAACGAGAAATGTATTAAAAAAGGTCCCAACCACAACCGTTTTCTTTGGACAAAACTTCATATAAATAGAAGCGAAAATCCTTATATAGTAGGCCTACCTGGACACATCTCTATGGTGGTTGCGGTTCCCATAGAGGTTGGTAGCGCTTAGACTCTGAAGCTGTCTCCTAATCGGTTGGTGCCATAGAGATGTGCTCACCAATAATCCGGATTTCGGGGGGGTTCCACGTAATGTGGGATTGGCATCTGATATCTTTAAGGATTCATATGAGTCGGCCATATCGAGAAGAACTGGTTCTTCTCACGCAAGTGACACCCAAAGCTCAACTCGGCAGAGCGTTACCACCGATCCCGGCCTATGAGCGTCGTGGATGGTAGCGTTCGGTATGGTCCAACTTTTTTTCTTTGGAGTTTCGTTGGCTGTCGATTGACGAAATTTCACTTTAACGAGATCCATATAAAATATATGGATAGATAGTACTTCAATAACAATCAAGTACTACAAAGTGCATATCCCTATGTATAAAAAAATTGGAAAGTATTCTATATTTTCAGATATAGTATGGAATTTTGACTTTATTGTAATATTAAACCTTCTAACGGTCGGCCATATATAGTATTACGCAATTTTCTCTAACAAAACAGTACATTAACTGTAGTTCTGTAACTCTATCAAGTGGAGAGATATGAAGCTAAATCTTTGTGTCAGCATTCACAGACATCTATAGAGCACGTTCAATGGGTTTTTGAAATTTTGATGAAACTTAAAATTTGCCCTATCTCTCACAATACATTATCTTTGTATACAAGAATTTAATTTACATTGAGGGCTGTCACTCTATAAATGGGGAGATATGAAGCTAAATCTTTGTGTCAGCATTCACAGACATCTATAGAGCATGTCCAATGGGTTTTTGAAATTTTGATGAAACTTAAAATTTGCTCTATCTCTCACAATACATTATCTTTGTATACCAGAATTTTATGTACATTGAGGGCTGTCACTCTATCAAATGGAGAGATATGAAGCTAAATCTTTGTGTCAGCATTCATAGACATCTATAGAGCACGTTCAATGGGTTTTTGAAATTTTTATGAAACTTAAAATTTGCCTTATCTCTCACAATACATTAACTTTGTATACCAGAGTTATATGTACATTGAGGGCTGTCACTCTATCAAATGGAGAGATATGAAGCTAAATCTTTGTGTCAGAATTCACAGACATCTATAGAGCATGTTCAATGGGTTTTTGAAATTTTGATGAAACTTAAAATTTGCCCTATATATCTCTCACCATACATTAACTTTGAATACCAGAATTTTATGTACATTGAGGGCTGTCACTCTATCAAATGGAGAGATATGAAGCTAAATCTTTGTGTCAGCATTCACAGACATCTATAGAGAACTTTCAATGGGTTTTTGAAATTTTGATGAAACTTAAAATTTGCCCTATCTCTCACAATACATTATCTTTATATTACCAGAATTTAATGTACATTGAGGGCTGTCACTCTATCAAATGGAGAGATATGAAGCTAAATCTTTGTGTCAGCATTCACAGACATCTATAGAGCACGTCCAATGGGTTTTTAAAATTTTGATGAAACTTAAAATTTGCCTTATCTCTCACCATACATTAACTTTGTATACCAGAATTTTATGTACATTGAGGGTTGTTACTCTATCAAATGGAGAGATATAAAGCTAAATGGTTGTTTCAGCATTCACAGACATCTATTGAGCATGTCCAATGGGTTTTTGAAATTTTACTGTAACTTAAAATTTGCCCTATCTCTCGCAATACATTATCTTTGTATACCAGAATTTAATTTACATTGAGGGCTGTCACTCTATCAAATGGGGAGATATGAAGCTAAATGGTTGTTTCAGCATTCACAGACATCTATAGAGCATGTCCAATGGGTTTTTGAAATTTTACTGAAACTTAAAATTTGCCCTATCTCTCACAATACATTATCTTTGTTTACAAGAATTTAATTTACATTGAGGGCTGTCACTCTATCAAATGGGGAGATATGAAGCTAAATCTTTGTGTCAGCATTCACAGACATCTATAGAGCTTGTCCAATGGGTTTTTGAAATTTTGATGAAACTTAAAATTTGCCCTATCTCTCACAATACATTATCTTTGTATACCAGAATTTTATGTACATTGAGGGCTGTCACTCTATCAAATGGAGAGATATGGAGCTAAATCTTTGTGTCAGCATTCACAGACATCTATAGAGCACGTTCAATGGGTTTTTGAAATTTTGATGAAACTTAAATTTAAAATTTGCCCTATCTCTCACAATACATTAACGTTGTATACCAGAATTATATGTACATTGAGGGCTGTCACTCTATCAAATGGAGAGATATGGAGCTAAATCTTTGTGTCAGCATTCACAGACATCTATAGAGCACGTTCAATGGGTTTTTGAAATTTTGATGAAGCTTAAAATTTGCCTTATCTCTCACAATACATTATCTTTGTATACCAGAATTTTATGTACATTGAGGGCTGTCACTCTATCAAATGGAGAGATATGAAGCTAAATCTTTGTGTCTGCATTCACAGACATCTATAGAACCTGTCCAATGGGTTTTTGAAATTTTGATGAAACTTAAAATTTGCCCTATCTCTCACAATACATTATCTTTGTATACCAGAATTTAATATACATTGAAGGCTGTTACTCTATCAAATGGAGAGATATGAAGCTAAATGGTTGTGTCAGCATTCACAGACATCTAAAAAACGACCTAGTTGAAATATCGATCATAGACATTAATATCGTACAGGCGATAAATATCGGATCCCTCACTATATCTAGTTTTCTGTATCATGAAAAGTCGCTCTCCTCCCTCCACCAAGACACATACAGGCTTTTATCCATTTGCCACAGTTTTGAGATGTATTGGAAATACTGCGTATGTGTGTAAAATTGCTTGGAATGGTTCACTGGTCTGGAATTAAAGTGGAATAAATTGACGATTTCTCGAAAATAATTGGGATCAGAAAAGTCGTTCTCCTCGGCCCATCAAGACACTTACAGGATTTGTCTCGCTTTTCCCAGTTTTCAGGTGAACCACTAATACTGCCTATGTCTTTAAACTTGCTTGAAACAATTCACTGATCTGGAAATAACGAGAAATGTATAAAAAAGGTCCCAACCACAACCGTTTTCTTTGGACAAAACTTCATATAAATAGAAGCGAAAATCCTTATATAGTAGGCCTACCTGGACACATCTCTATGGTGGTTGCGGTTCCCATAGAGGTTGGTAGCGCTTAGACTCTGAAGCTGTCTCCTAATCGGTTGGTGCCATAGAGACGTGCTCACCAATAATCCGGATTTCGGGGGGGTTCCACGTAATGTGGGATTGGCATCTGATATCTTTAAGGATTCATATGAGTCGGCCATATCGAGAAGAACTGGTTCTTCTCACGCAAGTGACACCCAAAGCTCAACTCGGCAGAGCGTTACCACCGATCCCGGCCTATGAGCGTCGTGGATGGTAGCGTTCGGTATGGTCCAACTTTTTTTCTTTGGAGTTTCGTTGGCTGTCGATTGGCGAAATTTCACTTTAACGAGATCCATATAAAATATATGGATAGATAGTACTTCAATAACAATCAAGTACTACAAAGTGCATATCCCTATGTATAAAAAATTGGAAAGTATTCTATATTTTCAGATATAGTATGGAATTTTGACTTTATTCTAATATTAAACCTTCTAACGGTCGGCCATATATAGTATTACGCAATTTTCTCTAACAAAACAGTACATTAACTGTAGTTCTGTAACTCTATCAAATGGAGAGATATGAAGCTAAATCTTTGTGTCAGCATTCACAAACATCTATAGAGCACGTTCAATGGGTTTTTGAAAATTTGATGAAACTTAAAATTTGCCCTATCTCTCACAATACATTAACTTTGTATTCCAGAATTTTATGTACATTGAGGGCTGTCACTCTATCAAATGGAGAGATATGAAGCTAAATCTTTGTGTCAGCATTCACAGACATCTATAGAGCACGTTCAATGGGTTTTTGAAATTTTACTGAAACTTAAAATTTGCCCTATCTCTCACAATACATTAACTTTGTATACCAGAATTTTATGTACATTGAGGGCTGTCACTCTATCAAATGGAGAGATATGAAGCTACATCTTTGTGTCAGCATTCACAGACATCTATAGAGCACGTTCAATGGGTTTTTGAAATTTTGATGAAACTTAAAATTTGCCCTATCTCTCACAATACATTATCTTTGTATACCAGAATTTAATGTACATTGAGGGCTGTCACTCTATCAAATGGAGAGATATGAAGCTAAATCTTTGTGTCAGCATTCACAGACATCTATAGAGCACGTTCAATGGGTTTTTGAAATTTTGATGAAACTTAAAATTTGCCCTATCTCTCACAATACATTAACTTTGTATACCAGAATTTTATGTACATTGAGGGCTGTCACTCTATCAAATGGAGAGATATGAAGCTAAATCTTTGTGTCAGCATTCACAGACATCTATAGAGAACGTTCAATGGGTTTTTGTAATTTTGATAAAACTTAAAATTTGCCCTATCTCTCACAATACATTATCTTTGTATACCAGAATTTTATGTACATTGAGGTCTGTCACTCTATCAAATGGAGAGATATGAAGCTAAATCTTTGTGTCAGCATTCACAGACATCTATAGAGCACGTTCAATGGGTTTTTGAAATTTTGATGAAACTTAAAATTTGCCCTATCTCTCACAATACATTAACTTTGTATACCAGAATTTTATGTACATTGAGGGCTGTCACTCTATCAAATGGAGAGATATGAAGCTAAATCTTTGTGTCAGCATTCACAGACATCTATAGAGCACGTTCAATGGGTTTTTGAAATTTTGATGAATCTTAAAATTTGCCCTATCTCTCACAATACATTAACTTTGTATACCCGAATTTTATGTACATTGAGGGCTGTCACTCTATCAAATGGAGAGATATGAAGCTAAATCTTTGTGTCAGCATTCACAGACATCTATAGAGCACGTTCAATGGGTTTTTGAAATTTTGATGAAACTTAAAATTTGCCCTATCTCTCACAATACATTAACTTTGTATACCAGAATTTTATGTACATTGAGGGCTGTCACTCTATCAAATGGAGAGATATGAAGCTAAATCTTTGTGTCAGCATTCACAGACATCTATAGAGAACTTTCAATGGGTTTTTGAAATTTTGATGAATCTTAAAATTTGCCCTATCTCTCACAATACATTAACTTTGTATACCCGAATTTTATGTACATTGAGGGCTGTCACTCTATCAAATGGAGAGATATGAAGCTAAATCTTTGTGTCAGCATTCACAGACATCTATAGAGCACGTTCAATGGGTTTTTGAAATTTTGATGAAACTTAAAATTTGCCCTATCTCTCACAATACATTAACTTTGTATACCAGAATTTTATGTACATTGAGGGCTGTCACTCTATCAAATGGAGAGATATGAAGCTAAATCTTTGTGTCAGCATTCACAGACATCTATAGAGAACTTTCAATGGGTTTTTGAAATTTTGATAAAACTTAAAATTTGCCCTATCTCTCACAATACATTATCTTTGTATACCAGAATTTTATGTACATTGAGGGCTGTCACTCTATCAAATGGAGAGATATGAAGCTAAATCTTTGTGTCAGCATTCACAGACATCTATAGAGCACGTTCAATGGGTTTTTGAAATTTTGATGAAACTTAAAATTTGCCCTATCTCTCACAATACATTAACTTTGTATACCAGAATTTTATGTACATTGAGGGCTGTCACTCTATCAAATGGAGAGATATGAAGCTAAATCTTTGTGTCAGCATTCACAGACATCTATAGAGAACATTCAATGGGTTTTTGAAATTTTCATAAAACTTAAAATTTGCCCTATCTCTCACAATACATTATCTTTGTATACCAGAATTTTATGTACATTGAGGGCTGTCACTCTATCAAATGGAGAGATATGAAGCTAAATCTTTGTGTCAGCATTCACAGACATCTATAGAGCACGTTCAATGGGTTTTTGTAATTTTGATGAAACTTAAAATTTGCCCTATCTCTCACAATACATTATCTTTGTATACCAGAATTTAATGTACATTGAGGGCTGTCACTCTATCAAATGGAGAGATATGAAGCTAAATCTTTGTGTCAGCATTCACAGACATCTATAGAGCACGTTCAATGGGTTTTTGAAATTTTGATGAAACTTACAATTTGCCCTATCTCTCACAATACATTAACTTTGTATACCAGAATTTTATGTACATTGAGGGCTGTCACTCTATCAAATGGAGAGATATGAAGCTAAATCTTTGTGTCAGCATTCACAGACATCTATAGAGCACGTTCAATGGGTTTTTGAAATTTTGATAAAACTTAAAATTTGCCCTATCTCTCACAATACATTATCTTTGTATACCAGAATTTTATGTACATTGAGGGCTGTCACTCTATCAAATGGAGAGATATGAAGCTAAATCTTTGTGTCAGCATTCACAGACATCTATAGAGAACGTTCAATGGGTTTTTGTAATTTTGATAAAACTTAAAATTTGCCCTATCTCTCACAATACATTATCTTTGTATACCAGAATTTTATGTACATTGAGGTCTGTCACTCTATCAAATGGAGAGATATGAAGCTAAATCTTTGTGTAAGCATTCACAGACATCTATAGAGCACGTTCAATGGGTTTTTGAAATTTTGATGAAACTTAAAATTTGCCCTATCTCTCACAATACATTAACTTTGTATACCAGAATTTTATGTACATTGAGGGCTGTCACTCTATCAAATGGAGAGATATGAAGCTAAATCTTTGTGTCAGCATTCACAGACATCTATAGAGCACGTTCAATGGGTTTTTGAAATTTTGATGAAACTTAAAATTTGCCCTATCTCTCACAATACATTAACTTTGTATTCCAGAATTTTATGTACATTGAGGGCTGTCACTCTATCAAATGGAGAGATATGAAGCTAAATCTTTGTGTCAGCATTCACAGACATCTATAGAGCACGTTCAATGGGTTTTTGAAATTTTGATGAAACTTAAAATTTGCCCTATCTCTCACAATACATTAACTTTGTATACCAGAATTTTATGTACATTGAGGGCTGTCACTCAATCAAATGGAGAGATATGAAGCTAAATGGTTGTGTCAGCATTCACAGACATCTAAAAAACGACCTAGTTGAAATATCGATCATAGACATTAATATCGTACAGGCGATAAATATCGGATCCCTCACTATATCTAGTTTTCTGTATCATGAAAAGTCGCTCTCCTCCCTCCACCAAGACACATACAGGCTTTTATCCATTTGCCACAGTTTTGAGATGTATTGGAAATACTGCGTATGTGTGTAAAATTGCTTGGAACGGTTCACTGGTCTGGAATTAAAGTGGAATAAATTGACGATTTCTCGAAAATAATTGGGATCAGAAAAGTCGTTCTCGTTCTCCTCGGCCCTTCAAGACACTTACAGGATTTGTTTCGCTTTTCCCAGTTTTCAGGTGAACCACTAATACTGCCTATGTCTTTAAACTTGCTTGAAACAATTCACTGATCTGGAAATAACGAGAAATGTATTAAAAAAGGTCCCAACCACAACCGTTTTCTTTGGACAAAACTTCATATAAATAGAAGCGAAAATCCTTATATAGTAGGCCTACCTGGACACATCTCTATGGTGGTTGCGGTTCCCATAGAGGTTGGTAGCGCTTAGACTCTGAAGCTGTCTCCTAATCGGTTGGTGCCATAGAGACGTGCTCACCAATAATCCGGATTTCGGGGGGGTTCCACGTAATGTGGGATTGGCATCTGATATCTTTAAGGATTCATATGAGTCGGCCATATCGAGAAGAACTGGTTCTTCTCACGCAAGTGACACCCAAAGCTCAACTCGGCAGAGCGTTACCACCGATCCCGGCCTATGAGCGTCGTGGATGGTAGCGTTCGGTATGGTCCAACTTTTTTTCTTTGGAGTTTCGTTGGCTGTCGATTGACGAAATTTCACTTTAACGAGATCCATATAAAATATATGGATAGATAGTACTTCAATAACAATCAAGTACTACAAAGTGCATATCCCTATGTATAAAAAATTGGAAAGTATTCTATATTTTCAGATATAGTATGGAATTTTGACTTTATTCTAATATTAAACCTTCTAACGGTCGGCCATATATAGTATTACGCAATTTTCTCTAACAAAACAGTACATTAACTGTAGTTCTGTAACTCTATCAAGTGGAGAGATATGAAGCTAAATCTTTGTGTCAGCATTCACAGACATCTATAGAGCACGTCCAATGGGTTTTTGAAATTTTGATGAAACTTAAAATTTGCCCTATCTCTCACAATACATTATCTTTGTATACCAGAATTTTATGTACATTGAGGGCTGTCACTCTATCAAATGGAGAGATATGAAGCTAAATCTTTGTGTCAGCATTCACAGACATCTATAGAGCACGTTCAATGGGTTTTTGAAATTTTGATGAAACTTAAAATTTGCCCTATCTCTCACAATACATTAACTTTGTATACCAGAATTTTATGTACATTGAGGGCTGTCACTCTATCAAATAGAGAGATATGTAGCTACATCTTTGTGTCAGCATTCACAGACATCTATAAAGCATGTCCAATGGGTTTTTGAAATTTTGATGAAACTTAAAATTTGCCCTATCTCTCACAATACATTAACTTTGTATACCAGAATTTAATGTACATTGAGGGCTGTCACTCAATCAAATGGAGAGATATGAAGCTAAATGGTTGTATCAGCATTCACAGACATCTATAGAGCATGTCCAATGGATTTTTGAAATTTTGATGAAACTTAAAATTTGCTCTATCTCTCACAATACATTATCTTTGTATACCAGAATTTAATGTACATTGAGGGCTGTCACTCAATCAAATGGAGAGATATGAAGCTAAATGGTTGTATCAGCATTCACAGACATCTATAGAGCATGTCCAATGGATTTTTGAAATTTTGATGAAACTTAAAATTTGCTCTATCTCTCACAATACATTATCTTTGTATACCAGAATTTAATGTACATTGAGGGCTGTCACTCAATCAAATGGAGAGATATGAAGCTAAATGGTTGTATCAGCATTCACAGACATCTATAGAGCATGTCCAATGGGTTTTTGAAATTTTGATGAAACTTAAAATTTGCCCTATCTCTCACAATACATTATCTTTATATACCAGAATTTAATGTACATTGAGGGCTGTCACTCTATCAAATGGAGAGATATGAAGCTAAATCTTTGTGTCAGCATTCACAGACATCTATAGAGCACGTTCAATGGGTTTTTGAAATTTTGATGAATCTTAAAATTTGCCCTATCTCTCACAATACATTAACTTTGTATTCCAGAATTTTATGTACATTGAGGGCTGTCACTCTATCAAATGGAGAGATATGAAGCTAAATCTTTGTGTCAGCATTCACAGACATCTATTGAGCACGTTCAATTGGTTTTTGAAATTTTGATGAAACTTAAAATTTGCCCTATCTCTCACAATACATTAACTTTTGTATACCAGAATTATATGTACATTGAGGGCTGTCACTCTATCAAATGGAGAGATATGAAGCTAAATGGTTGTGTCAGCATTCACAGACATCTAAAAAACGACCTAGTTGAAATATCGATCATAGACATTAATATCGTACAGGCGATAAATATCGGATCCCTCACTATATCTAGTTTTCTGTATCATGAAAAGTCGCTCTCCTCCCTCCACCAAGACACATACAGGCTTTTATATTATCCATTTGCCACAGTTTTGAGATGTATTGGAAATACTGCGTATGTGTGTAAAATTGCTTGGAACGGTTCACTGGTCTGGAATTAAAGTGGAATAAATTGACGATTTCTCGAAAATAATTGGGATCAGAAAAGTCGTTCTCCTCGGCCCTTCAAGACACTTACAGGATTTGTTTCGCTTTTCCCAGTTTTCAGGTGAACCACTAATACTGCCTATGTCTTTAAACTTGCTTGAAACAATTCACTGATCTGGAAATAACGAGAAATGTATTAAAAAAGGTCCCAACCACAACCGTTTTCTTTGGACAAAACTTCATATAAATAGAAGCGAAAATCCTTATATAGTAGGCCTACCTGGACACATCTCTATGGTGGTTGCGGTTCCCATAGAGGTTGGTAGCGCTTAGACTCTGAAGCTGTCTCCTAATCGGTTGGTGCCATAGAGACGTGCTCACCAATAATCCGGATTTCGGGGGGGTTCCACGTAATGTGGGATTGGCATCTGATATCTTTAAGGATTCATATGAGTCGGCCATATCGAGAAGAACTGGTTCTTCTCACGCAAGTGACACCCAAAGCTCAACTCGGCAGAGCGTTACCACCGATCCCGGCCTATGAGCGTCGTGGATGGTAGCGTTCGGTATGGTCCAACTTTTTTTCTTTGGAGTTTCGTTGGCTGTCGATTGACGAAATTTCACTTTAACGAGATCCATATAAAATATATGGATAGATAGTACTTCAATAACAATCAAGTACTACAAAGTGCATATCCCTATGTATAAAAAATTGGAAAGTATTCTATATTTTCAGATATAGTATGGAATTTTGACTTTATTCTAATATTAAACCTTCTAACGGTCGGCCATATATAGTATTACGCAATTTTCTCTAACAAAACAGTACATTAACTGTAGTTCTGTAACTCTATCAAGTGGAGAGATATGAAGCTAAATCTTTGTGTCAGCATTCACAGACATCTATAGAGCACGTCCAATGGGTTTTTGAAATTTTGATGAAACTTAAAATTTGCCCTATCTCTCACAATACATTATCTTTGTATACCAGAATTTTATGTACATTGAGGGCTGTCACTCTATCAAATGGAGAGATATGAAGCTAAATCTTTGTGTCAGCATTCACAGACATCTATAGAGCACGTTCAATGGGTTTTTGAAATTTTGATGAAACTTAAAATTTGCCCTATCTCTCACAATACATTAACTTTGTATACCAGAATTTTATGTACATTGAGGGCTGTCACTCTATCAAATAGAGAGATATGTAGCTACATCTTTGTGTCAGCATTCACAGACATCTATAAAGCATGTCCAATGGGTTTTTGAAATTTTGATGAAACTTAAAATTTGCCCTATCTCTCACAATACATTAACTTTGTATACCAGAATTTAATGTACATTGAGGGCTGTCACTCAATCAAATGGAGAGATATGAAGCTAAATGGTTGTATCAGCATTCACAGACATCTATAGAGCATGTCCAATGGATTTTTGAAATTTTGATGAAACTTAAAATTTGCTCTATCTCTCACAATACATTATCTTTGTATACCAGAATTTAATGTACATTGAGGGCTGTCACTCAATCAAATGGAGAGATATGAAGCTAAATGGTTGTATCAGCATTCACAGACATCTATAGAGCATGTCCAATGGATTTTTGAAATTTTGATGAAACTTAAAATTTGCCCTATCTCTCACAATACATTATCTTTATATACCAGAATTTAATGTACATTGAGGGCTGTCACTCTATCAAATGGAGAGATATGAAGCTAAATCTTTGTGTCAGCATTCACAGACATCTATAGAGAACATTCAATGGGTTTTTGAAATTTTGATAAAACTTAAAATTTGCCCTATCTCTCACAATACATTATCTTTGTATACCAGAATTTAATGTACATTGAGGGCTGTCACTCTATCAAATGGAGAGATATGAAGCTAAATCTTTGTGTCAGCATTCACAGACATCTATAGAGCACGTTCAATGGGTTTTTGAAATTTTGATGAATCTTAAAATTTGCCCTATCTCTCACAATACATTAACTTTGTATTCCAGAATTTTATGTACATTGAGGGCTGTCACTCTATCAAATGGAGAGATATGAAGCTAAATCTTTGTGTCAGCATTCACAGACATCTATTGAGCACGTTCAATTGGTTTTTGAAATTTTGATGAAACTTAAAATTTGCCCTATCTCTCACAATACATTAACTTTTGTATACCAGAATTATATGTACATTGAGGGCTGTCACTCTATCAAATGGAGAGATATGAAGCTAAATGGTTGTGTCAGCATTCACAGACATCTAAAAAACGACCTAGTTGAAATATCGATCATAGACATTAATATCGTACAGGCGATAAATATCGGATCCCTCACTATATCTAGTTTTCTGTATCATGAAAAGTCGCTCTCCTCCCTCCACCAAGACACATACAGGCTTTTATATTATCCATTTGCCACAGTTTTGAGATGTATTGGAAATACTGCGTATGTGTGTAAAATTGCTTGGAACGGTTCACTGGTCTGGAATTAAAGTGGAATAAATTGACGATTTCTCGAAAATAATTGGGATCAGAAAAGTCGTTCTCCTCGGCCCTTCAAGACACTTACAGGATTTGTTTCGCTTTTCCCAGTTTTCAGGTGAACCACTAATACTGCCTATGTCTTTAAACTTGCTTGAAACAATTCACTGATCTGGAAATAACGAGAAATGTATTAAAAAAGGTCCCAACCACAACCGTTTTCTTTGGACAAAACTTCATATAAATAGAAGCGAAAATCCTTATATAGTAGGCCTACCTGGACACATCTCTATGGTGGTTGCGGTTCCCATAGAGGTTGGTAGCGCTTAGACTCTGAAGCTGTCTCCTAATCGGTTGGTGCCATAGAGACGTGCTCACCAATAATCCGGATTTCGGGGGGGTTCCACGTAATGTGGGATTGGCATCTGATATCTTTAAGGATTCATATGAGTCGGCCATATCGAGAAGAACTGGTTCTTCTCACGCAAGTGACACCCAAAGCTCAACTCGGCAGAGCGTTACCACCGATCCCGGCCTATGAGCGTCGTGGATGGTAGCGTTCGGTATGGTCCAACTTTTTTTCTTTGGAGTTTCGTTGGCTGTCGATTGACGAAATTTCACTTTAACGAGATCCATATAAAATATATGGATAGATAGTACTTCAATAACAATCAAGTACTACAAAGTGCATATCCCTATGTATAAAAAATTGGAAAGTATTCTATATTTTCAGATATAGTATGGAATTTTGACTTTATTCTAATATTAAACCTTCTAACGGTCGGCCATATATAGTATTACGCAATTTTCTCTAACAAAACAGTACATTAACTGTAGTTCTGTAACTCTATCAAATGGAGAGATATGAAGCTAAATCTTTGTGTCAGCATTCACAGACATCTATAGAGCACGTTTAATGGGTTTTTGAAATTTTGATGAAACTTAAAATTTGCCCTATCTCTCACAATACATTATCTTTATATACCAGAATTTAATGTACATTGAGGGCTGTCACTCTATCAAATGGAGAGATATGAAGCTAAATCTTTGTGTCAGCATTCACAGACATCTATAGAGCACGTCCAATGGGTTTTTAAAATTTTGATGAAACTTAAAATTTGCCCTATCTCTCACCATACATTAACTTTGTATACCAGAATTTAATGTACATTGAGGGCTGTCACTCTATCAAATGGAGAGATATGAAGCTAAATCTTTGTGTCAGCATTCACAGACATCTATAGAGAACGTTCAATGGGTTTTTGTAATTTTGATAAAACTTAAAATTTGCCCTATCTCTCACAATACATTATCTTTGTATACCAGAATTTTATGTACATTGAGGTCTGTCACTCTATCAAATGGAGAGATATGAAGCTAAATCTTTGTGTCAGCATTCACAGACATCTATAGAGCATGTCCAATGGGTTTTTGAAATTTTACTGAAACTTAAAATTTGCCCTATCTCTCACAATACATTATCTTTGTTTACAAGAATTTAATTTACATTGAGGGCTGTCACTCTATCAAATGGGGAGATATGAAGCTAAATCTTTGTGTCAGCATTCACAGACATCTATAGAGCTTGTCCAATGGGTTTTTGAAATTTTGATGAAACTTAAAATTTGCCTTATCTCTCACAATACATTATCTTTGTATTCCAGAATTTTATGTACATTGAGGGCTGTCACTCTATCAAATGGAGAGATATGGAGCTAAATCTTTGTGTCAGCATTCACAGACATCTATAGAGCACGTTCAATGGGTTTTTGAAATTTTGATGAAACTTAAAATTTGCCCTATCTCTCACAATACATTTACTTTGTATACCAGAATTATATATACATTGAGGGCTGTCACTCTATCAAATGGAGAGATATGAAGCTAAATCTTTGTGTCAGCATTCACAGACATCTATAGAGCACGTTCAATGGGTTTTTGAAATTTTGATGAAGCTTAAAATTTGCCCTATCTCTCACAATACATTATCTTTGTATACCAGAATTTTATGTACATTGAGGGCTGTCACTCTATCAAATGGAGAGATATGAAGCTAAATCTTTGTGTCTGCATTCACAGACATATGCATCTATAGAACCTGTCCAATGGGTTTTTGAAATTTTGATGAAACTTAAAATTTGCCCTATCTCTCACAATACATTATATTTGTATACCAGAATTTAATTTACATTGAAGGCTGTTACTCTATCAAATGGAGAGATATGAAGCTAAATGGTTGTGTCAGCATTCACAGACATCTAAAAAACGACCTAGTTGAAATATCGATCATAGACATTAATATCGTACAGGCGATAAATATCGGATCCCTCACTATATCTAGTTTTCTGTATCATGAAAAGTCGCTCTCCTCCCTCCACCAAGACACATACAGGCTTTTATCCATTTGCCACAGTTTTGAGATGTATTGGAAATACTGCGTATGTGTGTAAAATTGCTTGGAATGGTTCACTGGTCTGGAATTAAAGTGGAATAAATTGACGATTTCTCGAAAATAATTGGGATCAGAAAAGTCGTTCTCCTCGGCCCATCAAGACACTTACAGGATTTGTCTCGCTTTTCCCAGTTTTCAGGTGAACCACTAATACTGCCTATGTCTTTAAACTTGCTTGAAACAATTCACTGATCTGGAAATAACGAGAAATGTATTAAAAAAGGTCCCAACCACAACCGTTTTCTTTGGACAAAACTTCATATAAATAGAAGCGAAAATCCTTATATAGTAGGCCTACCTGGACACATCTCTATGGTGGTTGCGGTTCCCATAGAGGTTGGTAGCGCTTAGACTCTGAAGCTGTCTCCTAATCGGTTGGTGCCATAGAGACGTGCTCACCAATAATCCGGATTTCGGGGGGGTTCCACGTAATGTGGGATTGGCATCTGATATCTTTAAGGATTCATATGAGTCGGCCATATCGAGAAGAACTGGTTCTTCTCACGCAAGTGACACCCAAAGCTCAACTCGGCAGAGCGTTACCACCGATCCCGGCCTATGAGCGTCGTGGATGGTAGCGTTCGGTATGGTCCAACTTTTTTTCTTTGGAGTTTCGTTGGCTGTCGATTGGCGAAATTTCACTTTAACGAGATCCATATAAAATATATGGATAGATAGTACTTCAATAACAATCAAGTACTACAAAGTGCATATCCCTATGTATAAAAAATTGGAAAGAATTCTATATTTTCAGATATAGTATGGAATTTTGACTTTATTCTAATATTAAACCTTCTAACGGTCGGCCATATATAGTATTACGCAATTTTCTCTAACAAAACAGTACATTAACTGTAGTTCTGTAACTCTATCAAATGGAGAGATATGAAGCTAAATCTTTGTGTCAGCATTCACAAACATCTATAGAGCACGTTCAATGGGTTTTTGAAAATTTGATGAAACTTAAAATTTGCCCTATCTCTCACAATACATTATCTTTGTATACCAGAATTTTATGTACATTGAGGGCTGTCACTCTATCAAATGGAGAGATATGAAGCTAAATCTTTGTGTCAGCATTCACAGACATCTATAGAGCACGTTCAATGGGTTTTTGAAATTTTGATGAATCTTAAAATTTGCCCTATCTCTCACAATACATTAACTTTGTATTCCAGAATTTTATGTACATTGAGGGCTGTCACTCTATCAAATGGAGAGATATGAAGCTAAATCTTTGTGTCAGCATTCACAAACATCTATAGAGCACGTTCAATGGGTTTTTGAAAATTTGATGAAACTTAAAATTTGCCCTATCTCTCACAATACATTATCTTTGTATACCAGAATTTTATGTACATTGAGGGCTGTCACTCTATCAAATGGAGAGATATGAAGCTAAATCTTTGTGTCAGCATTCACAGACATCTATAGAGCACGTTCAATGGGTTTTTGAAATTTTACTGAAACTTAAATTTTGCCCTATCTCTCACAATACATTAACTTTGTATTCCAGAATTTTATGTACATTGAGGGCTGTCACTCTATCAAATGGAGAGATATGAAGCTAAATCTTTGTGTCAGCATTCACAAACATCTATAGAGCACGTTCAATGGGTTTTTGAAAATTTGATGAAACTTAAAATTTGCCCTATCTCTCACAATACATTATCTTTGTATACCAGAATTTTATGTACATTGAGGGCTGTCACTCTATCAAATGGAGAGATATGAAGCTAAATCTTTGTGTCAGCATTCACAGACATCTATAGAGCACGTTCAATGGGTTTTTGAAATTTTACTGAAACTTAAAATTTGCCCTATCTCTCACAATACATTAACTTTGTATACCAGAATTATATGTACATTGAAGGCTGTCACTCTATCAAATGGAGAGATATGAAGCTAAATGGTTGTGTCAGCATTCACAGACATCTATAGAGCACGTCCAATGGGTTTTTGAAATTTTGATAAAACTTAAAATTTGCCCTATCTCTCACAATACATTATCTTTGTATACCAGAATTTTATGTACATTGAGGGCTGTCACTCTATCAAATGGAGAGATATGAAGCTAAATCTTTGTGTCAGCATTCACAGACATCTATAGAGCACGTTCAATGGGTTTTTGAAATTTTGATGAAACTTAAAATTTGCCCTATCTCTCACAATACATTAACTTTGTATACCAGAATTTTATGTACATTGAGGGCTGTCACTCTATCAAATAGAGAGATATGTAGCTACATCTTTGTGTCAGCATTCACAGACATCTATAAAGCATGTCCAATGGGTTTTTGAAATTTTGATGAAACTTAAAATTTGCCCTATCTCTCACAATACATTAACTTTGTATGCCAGAATTTAATGTACATTGAGGGCTGTCACTCAATCAAATGGAGAGATATGAAGCTAAATGGTTGTATCAGCATTCACAGACATCTATAGAGCATGTCCAATGGATTTTTGAAATTTTGATGAAACTTAAAATTTGCCCTATCTCTCACAATACATTATCTTTATATACCAGAATTTAATGTACATTGAGGGCTGTCACTCTATCAAATGGAGAGATATGAAGCTAAATCTTTGTGTCAGCATTCACAGACATCTATAGAGCACGTCCAATGGGTTTTTAAAATTTTGATGAAACTTAAAATTTGCCTTATATCTCACCATACATTAACTTTGTATACCAGAATTTTATGTACATTGAGGGCTGTCACTCTATCAAATGGGGAGATATGAAGCTAAATGGTTGTTTCAGCATTCACAGACATCTATAGAGCATGTCCAATGGGTTTTTGGAATTTTACTGAAACTTAAAATTTGCCCTATCTCTCACAATACATTATCTTTGTTTACAAGAATTTAATTTACATTGAGGGCTGTCACTCTATCAAATGGGGAGATATGAAGCTAAATCTTTGTGTCAGCATTCACAGACATCTATAGAGCACGTTCAATGGGTTTTTGAAATTTTGATGAAGCTTAAAATTTGCCTTATCTCTCACAATACATTATCTTTGTATACCAGAATTTTATGTACATTGAGGGCTATCACTCTATCAAATGGAGAGATATGAAGCTAAATCTTTGTGTCTGCATTCACAGACATCTATAGAACCTGTCCAATGGGTTTTTGAAATTTTGATGAAACTTAAAATTTGCCCTATCTCTCACAATACATTAACTTTGTATACCAGAATTTAATGTACATTGAGGGCTGTCACTCAATCAAATGGAGAGATATGAAGCTAAATGGTTGTATCAGCATTCACAGACATCTAAAGAGCATGTCCAATGGATTTTTGAAATTTTGATGAAACTTAAAATTTGCCCTATCTCTCACAATACATTATATTTATATACCAGAATTTAATGTACATTGAGGGCTGTCACTCTATCAAATGGAGAGATATGAAGCTAAATCTTTGTGTCAGCATTCACAGACATCTATAGAGCACGTCTAATGGGTTTTTAAAATTTTGATGAAACTTAAAATTTGCCTTATCTCTCACAATACATTAACTTTGTATACCAGAATTTTATGTACATTGAGGGTTGTCACTCTATCAAATGGAGAGATATGAAGCTAAATGGTTGTTTCAGCATTCACAGACATCTATAGAGCATGTTCAATGGGTTTTTGAAATTTTACTGAAACTTAAAATTTGCCCTATCTCTCACAATACATTATCTTTGTATACCAGAATTTAATTTACATTGAGGGCTGTCACTCTATCAAATGGGGAGATATGAAGCTAAATGGTTGTTTCAGCATTCACAGACATCTATAGAGCATGTCCAATGGGTTTTTGAAATTGTACTGAAACTTAAAATTTGCCCTATCTCTCACAATACATTATCTTTGTTTACAAGAATTTAATTTACATTGAGGGCTGTCACTCTATCAAATGGGGAGATATGAAGCTAAATCTTTGTGTCAGCATTCACAGACATCTATAGAGCACGTTCAATGGGTTTTTAAAATTTTGATGAAACTTAAAATTTGCCTTATCTCTCACCATACATTAACTTTGTATACCAGAATTTTATGTACATTGAGGGTTGTCACTCTATCAAATGGAGAGATATGAAGCTAAATGGTTGTTTCAGCATTCACAGACATCTATAGAGCATGTTCAATGGGTTTTTGAAATTTTACTGAAACTTAAAATTTGCCCTATCTCTCACAATACATTATCTTTGTATACCAGAATTTAATTTACATTGAGGGCTGTCACTCTATCAAATGGGGAGATATGAAGCTAAATGGTTGTTTCAGCATTCACAGACATCTATAGAGCATGTCCAATGGGTTTTTGAAATTGTACTGAAACTTAAAATTTGCCCTATCTCTCACAATACATTATCTTTGTTTACAAGAATTTAATTTACATTGAGGGCTGTCACTCTATCAAATGGGGAGATATGAAGCTAAATCTTTGTGTCAGCATTCACAGACATCTATAGAGCACGTTCAATGGGTTTTTGAAATTTTGATGAAGCTTAAAATTTGCCCTATCTCTCACAATACATTATCTTTGTATACGAGAATTTTATGTACATTGAGGGCTGTCACTCTATCAAATGGAGAGATATGAAGCTAAATCTTTGTGTCTGCATTCACAGACATCTATAGAACCTGTCCAATGGGTTTTTGAAATTTTGATGAAACTTAAAATTTGCCCTATCTCTCACAATACATTATATTTGTATACCAGAATTTAATTTACATTGAAGGCTGTTACTCTATCAAATGGAGAGATATGAAGCTAAATGGTTGTGTCAGCATTCACAGACATCTAAAAAACGACCTAGTTGAAATATCGATCATAGACATTAATATCGTACAGGCGATAAATATCGGATCCCTCACTATATCTAGTTTTCTGTATCATGAAAAGTCGCTCTCCTCCCTCCACCAAGACACATACAGGCTTTTATCCATTTGCCACAGTTTTGAGATGTATTGGAAATACTGCGTATGTGTGTAAAATTGCTTGGAATGGTTCACTGGTCTGGAATTAAAGTGGAATAAATTGACGATTTCTCGAAAATAATTGGGATCAGAAAAGTCGTTCTCCTCGGCCCATCAAGACACTTACAGGATTTGTCTCGCTTTTCCCAGTTTTCAGGTGAACCACTAATACTGCCTATGTCTTTAAACTTGCTTGAAACAATTCACTGATCTGGAAATAACGAGAAATGTATTAAAAAAGGTCCCAACCACAACCGTTTTCTTTGGACAAAACTTCATATAAATAGAAGCGAAAATCCTTATATAGTAGGCCTACCTGGACACATCTCTATGGTGGTTGCGGTTCCCATAGAGGTTGGTAGCGCTTAGACTCTGAAGCTGTCTCCTAATCGGTTGGTGCCATAGAGACGTGCTCACCAATAATCCGGATTTCGGGGGGGTTCCACGTAATGTGGGATTGGCATCTGATATCTTTAAGGATTCATATGAGTCGGCCATATCGAGAAGAACTGGTTCTTCTCACGCAAGTGACACCCAAAGCTCAACTCGGCAGAGCGTTACCACCGATCCCGGCCTATGAGCGTCGTGGATGGTAGCGTTCGGTATGGTCCAACTTTTTTTCTTTGGAGTTTCGTTGGCTGTCGATTGGCGAAATTTCACTTTAACGAGATCCATATAAAATATATGGATAGATAGTACTTCAATAACAATCAAGTACTACAAAGTGCATATCCCTATGTATAAAAAATTGGAAAGTATTCTATATTTTCAGATATAGTATGGAATTTTGACTTTATTCTAATATTAAACCTTCTAACGGTCGGCCATATATAGTATTACGCAATTTTCTCTAACAAAACAGTACATTAACTGTAGTTCTGTAACTCTATCAAATGGAGAGATATGAAACTAAATCTTTGTGTCAGCATTCACAAACATCTATAGAGCACGTTCAATGGGTTTTTGAAAATTTGATGAAACTTAAAATTTGCCCTATCTCTCACAATACATTATCTTTGTATACCAGAATTTTATGTACATTGAGGGCTGTCACTCTATCAAATGGAGAGATATGAAGCTAAATCTTTGTGTCAGCATTCACAGACATCTATAGAGCACGTTCAATGGGTTTTTGAAATTTTGATGAATCTTAAAATTTGCCCTATCTCTCACAATACATTAACTTTGTATTCCAGAATTTTATGTACATTGAGGGCTGTCACTCTATCAAATGGAGAGATATGAAGCTAAATCTTTGTGTCAGCATTCACAGACATCTATAGAGCACGTTCAATGGGTTTTTGAAATTTTACTGAAACTTAAAATTTGCCCTATCTCTCACAATACATTAACTTTGTATACCAGAATTTTATGTACATTGAGGGCTGTCACTCTATCAAATGGAGAGATATGAAGCTAAATCTTTGTGTCAGCATTCACAGACATCTATAGAGCACGTTCAATGGGTTTTTGAAATTTTGATGAAACTTAAAATTTGCCCTATCTCTCACAATACATTAACTTTGTATACGAGAATTTTATGTACATTGATGGCTGTCACTCTATCAAATGGAGAGATATGAAGCTAAATCTTTGTGTCAGCATTCACAGACATCTATAGAGCACGTTCAATGGGTTTTTGAAATTTTGATGAAACTTAAAATTTGCCCTATCTCTCACAATACATTAACTTTGTATACGAGAATTTTATGTACATTGAGGGCTGTCACTCTATCAAATGGAGAGATATGAAGCTAAATCTTTGTGTCAGCATTCACAGACATCTATAGAGCATGTCCAATGGGTTTTTGAAATTTTGATGAAACTTAAAATTTGCCCTATATATCTCTCACCATACATTAACTTTGAATACCAGAATTTTATGTACATTGAGGGCTGTCACTCTATCAAATGGAGAGATATGAAGCTAAATCTTTGTGTCAGCATTCACAGACATCTATAGAGCACGTTCAATGGGTTTTTGAAATTTTGATGAAACTTAAAATTTGCCCTATCTCTCACAATACATTAACTTTGTATACCAGAATTTTATGTACATTGAGGGCTGTCACTCTATCAAATGGAGAGATATGAAGCTAAATCTTTGTGTCAGCATTCACAGACATCTATAGAGCACGTTCAATGGGTTTTTGAAATTTTGATGAAACTTAAAATTTGCCCTATCTCTCACAATACATTAACTTTGTATACGAGAATTTTATGTACATTGAGGGCTGTCACTCTATCAAATGGAGAGATATGAAGCTAAATCTTTGTGTCAGCATTCACAGACATCTATAGAGCATGTCCAATGGGTTTTTGAAATTTTGATGAAACTTAAAATTTGCCCTATATATCTCTCACCATACATTAACTTTGAATACCAGAATTTTATGTACATTGAGGGCTGTCACTCTATCAAATGGAGAGATATGAAGCTAAATCTTTGTGTCAGCATTCACAGACATCTATAGAGCACGTTCAATGGGTTTTTGAAATTTTGATGAAACTTAAAATTTGCCCTATCTCTCACAATACATTAACTTTGTATACCAGAATTTTATGTACATTGAGGGCTGTCACTCTATCAAATGGAGAGATATGAAGCTAAATCTTTGTGTCAGCATTCACAGACATCTATAGAGCACGTTCAATGGGTTTTTGAAATTTTGATGAAACTTAAAATTTGCCCTATCTCTCACAATACATTAACTTTGTATACGAGAATTTTATGTACATTGAGGGCTGTCACTCTATCAAATGGAGAGATATGAAGCTAAATCTTTGTGTCAGCATTCACAGACATCTATAGAGCATGTCCAATGGGTTTTTGAAATTTTGATGAAACTTAAAATTTGCCCTATATATCTCTCACCATACATTAACTTTGAATACCAGAATTTTATGTACATTGAGGGCTGTCACTCTATCAAATGGAGAGATATGAAGCTAAATCTTTGTGTCAGCATTCACAGACATCTATAGAGCACGTTCAATGGGTTTTTGAAATTTTGATGAAACTTAAAATTTGCCCTATCTCTCACAATACATTAACTTTGTATACCAGAATTTTATGTACATTGAGGGCTGTCACTCTATCAAATGGAGAGATATGAAGCTAAATCTTTGTGTCAGCATTCACAGACATCTATAGAGCACGTTCAATGGGTTTTTGAAATTTTGATGAAACTTAAAATTTGCCCTATCTCTCACAATACATTAACTTTGTATACGAGAATTTTATGTACATTGAGGGCTGTCACTCTATCAAATGGAGAGATATGAAGCTAAATCTTTGTGTCAGCATTCACAGACATCTATAGAGCACGTTCAATGGGTTTTTGAAATTTTACTGAAACTTAAAATTTGCCCTATCTCTCACAATACATTAACTTTGTATACCAGAATTTTATGTACATTGAGGGCTGTCACTCTATCAAATGGAGAGATATGAAGCTAAATCTTTGTGTCAGCATTCACAGACATCTATAGAGCATGTCCAATGGGTTTTTGAAATTTTGATGAAACTTAAAATTTGCCCTATATATCTCTCACCATACATTAACTTTGAATACCAGAATTTTATGTACATTGAGGGCTGTCACTCTATCAAATGGAGAGATATGAAGCTAAATCTTTGTGTCAGCATTCACAGACATCTATAGAGCACGTTCAATGGGTTTTTGAAATTTTGATGAAACTTAAAATTTGCCCTATCTCTCACAATACATTAACTTTGTATACCAGAATTTTATGTACATTGAGGGCTGTCACTCTATCAAATGGAGAGATATGAAGCTAAATCTTTGTGTCAGCATTCACAGACATCTATAGAGCACGTTCAATGGGTTTTTGAAATTTTGATGAAACTTAAAATTTGCCCTATCTCTCACAATACATTAACTTTGTATACCAGAATTTTATGTACATTGAGGGCTGTCACTCTATCAAATGGAGAGATATGAAGCTAAATCTTTGTGTCAGCATTCACAGACATCTATAGAGCACGTTCAATGGGTTTTTGAAATTTTGATGAAACTTAAAATTTGCCCTATCTCTCACAATACATTAACTTTGTATACGAGAATTTTATGTACATTGATGGCTGTCACTCTATCAAATGGAGAGATATGAAGCTAAATCTTTGTGTCAGCATTCACAGACATCTATAGAGCACGTTTAATGGGTTTTTGAAATTTTGATGAAACTTAAAATTTGCCCTATCTCTCACAATACATTAACTTTGTATACCAGAATTTTATGTACATTGAGGGCTGTCACTCTATCAAATGGAGAGATATGAAGCTAAATCTTTGTGTCAGCATTCACAGACATCTATAGAGCACGTTCAATGGGTTTTTGAAATTTTGATGAAACTTAAAATTTGCCCTATCTCTCACAATACATTAACTTTGTATACGAGAATTTTATGTACATTGAGGGCTGTCACTCTATCAAATGGAGAGATATGAAGCTAAATCTTTGTGTCAGCATTCACAGACATCTATAGAGCACGTTTAATGGGTTTTTGAAATTTTGATGAAACTTAAAATTTGCCCTATCTCTCACAATACATTAACTTTGTATACCAGAATTTTATGTACATTGAGGGCTGTCACTCTATCAAATGGAGAGATATGAAGCTAAATCTTTGTGTCAGCATTCACAGACATCTATAGAGCATGTCCAATGGGTTTTTGAAATTTTGATGAAACTTAAAATTTGCCCTATCTCTCACCATACATTAACTTTGTATACCAGAATTTAATGTATATACATTGAGGGCTGTCATGGTCTATATATATATATATATACATATTTTTTGAAATGTTTATTACTATAATCTATATGCCCGTGTATAAACTTTACAAGTTCTTGCTGAGGCTCGCCGCTGTATGTCATACATATGCCTAGTAATATCTCTAAAATGCTCAGTACACTTGAAGCTTTATAATTAATTTCCATGGTGAATATTCAAGCGATTTGCGAGCGGTGGTCATTTTGGTTTTTGATATATGGTATTTGGTTTTTGATATATGGTAAGATCATCCTTTCGTGAACGACTATGACAACCCTACACAAGAGTGCTTTTAGAGATTTCCAACCTCTATCTGGAGAAAGTCAGTCCATGAGAAGCACCATTGTGAGTGAAGATGCCCATATGCCAAAATCTACCGCAATACCTCACTCAGCCAATGCTACCGCAGGTGTGAGCTACAAAAAGAGATCCTACGAAGAGCGCATTCGCAATATTGAACATGGCACATTCACCCCACTAATGGTGGTATGTGCAAGGAGACAATACCAATGTACAAGCATCTTGCTTCTCTCCTGAGTGAAAAGAGATCTCAATCCTATATATGCCATGACAATGAATTGGATAAGGTGCCTAATTGGATTTGCCCTCATCCACTCAACTATCATGTGTCTTAGAGGTGCATGATCCTCCAGCCACCAATTCCTAAAGAGAGTGGAGCCGCTTCACCCATAGACCTCGCGACTATAGCGAGGGAAGACTATAGTGTATAATTTTTTGTAATGAACTGATTTTATTCTGCTTAAGAAATCCTATTTAACATAACATAAATGTACATTATATTTTAATGATTTATTGTTGTTATATATTTAAAAAATGGATAAATATGCATGTGTGCAAGCTCATGTGTGTCGACCATTTCCATGTGTACATGCACGCGCAGTAGATATAGTAAATGTCTCAGTATATTGCTAGCCCCAGTAAAAGTATTATAATTTTATTATTGTACAGTGCAAATTACAATAATTTGAGTATAGTGAATATTTGATACAAGGAACTTATTTTGATTCTCTTTGAGCTTCACTATAATGAGTTTCACTATAATGAAATTCCACTTTATATTTGTATGTACACATCCATGTTTGTACATATCCATTATGAGTGTATATGTATCCATGTAACTTAGCTATATAGAAAAATGGTTATATAACTCCTATAAATGTACAACTATATATAAACCACGCATATGGTGTATAATTTACAAGAATGCTTATAATGCTGCATAGCTTATAATTATAGTTTATATAATCCCGTTAGGTAATTGCAAGTTGAATACAAAACATTTTTGATTGATTTACTTCTACTTGTCTCACACTCGCAATAATTGTATTTGCCTTTTAGTGTTACCTGGTTAAGTAAGGTTTACTTTGTGACACGAACATATAGAGTTTCAGACTATTAGGACTGCATGCACTTTGATATCAAATGGATATATATTATAATTATAAGCAAGTAATTTTATAATTTGCATGATTTATAAGCAATTGCAACTGCTTCAATTGCATTAATACAGTTAAAAGTTCAAAAGTGCAAAGAGCCTAAATGTCGAGGCTTTGATCTAAAAAAGTAATGGAATGGATCCGAGTACATTCCTCCAACACCTGGTGGGTGTGTCCCAGGAAAAAGATCAAACTCTCCACCTACATAATACAACAAGTAGTTTAACAAATATTTATTTATAAACAAAATGAAGGGACAAAATTATATTATTACCAGGGAGGGGGAGTATGGAATCTTTACCTATAATCCCAGGGGGGTGGGGTGGTGCAACAGGTGGGAGTGGTTCTAGATCTGTGACAATGCCCTTTTTGGGTGTGTACTAGTGGGCGTGTCCTATCTCTGGTAGGTGTGGCAATACTCTGGGGACATGAAGCAATTTGAACCATTTCATCTTGTCTTCACTTCCTGCTGTCCAGTCCCCCAGCATCCAAATCACATCCTCGTGCACCAGTCCGAGAGAGACCAGGGACTTTCCCTCGCCACTCAGTACATCTCTTCTGTTGAGTGATAATTCGTATTTGGAACTACCAAATAAGAGATATAAAGTGATGGGCTATTAAAAAGTACGTAATATAAGCGCCTAGCTTACTCTACCGGGATTCCCAGTGCCTGGAAAATGTTTCTTTTCAGTTCTATTAGAGTCACCTTCTGATCCACTTGTAAGGAAGTGGTTCCTTTGACTTGTTTACTTTTGATCCGAATCTTCACGGCTGCCGAGAAGGAAGGGAAAATCCCAAAATAAAATGGCTGACGAGACGCCTCTCAACAGTCGCTTGCTCTCTCTCTCCCTCCCAACCTTCTTCGAGCTACTAGCAAAGGATGGACTGGATGGGGCGCTAAGAAAGGCTGTTCAATTCGCCACTAAAGTAATGTGTTCCGCTTTGGCGCACCGCTGCGGTCTACTTTTCCACTATCGAATGGAGTACAGTGAGATCGTTCAAGCAGCAGTTGATGGAATCTTCATTTTAACTCAGGGTACGTACGCTACTTGCGAGTCGTGCAATGTAGGAATTTCGCAGTGTTGAAATGTTAGTCAACTGAACAAGGTCTGGCTGAGCGACGAAATGTTGTAAATAGTACACGAATATTTTAATATCCTAATACCAATTGTAATACGGAATACTGACTGGAAGATGTTACATCGACAATCCGTAATACATCGCAACCTTTGTACAGTGCAGTTAACTGTCTCTTTCGACAGTTTATTAGATTTTGTGTTATTAGGAGGATCGTTTGTGGAGTACTTTTACAATTTAGAAAGGTTGAAGCCACTCCCACAACCACGCCTACCTCTGAGGAACCGCCTGCTCTCTCTACTCTTTGTGGTAGGTCATTAAACACTTTCAACTTGTGCAGTTCAAATGTAGTGATGATTGTCCGTCTCAGTAGGTAGGACTTCCTTATGTCAAGATGAAAATGGAGGACATATATCGTCAGTCTTGTGAGCAGCAGGACAGTGGAGAGACTGTACCACATCAGTGGAAGTGGTTTGTGAAGATGTACCCTATCCTTCATTTCATAGAGGAGGTCAGCTTAAGTTGTTTCCATGGCAACCTAGTCCTCAGCCTCCTCTCTATTCTGTGTAGGTTGTAAAGTTGTTGTTTAATTTCTCTTATTTGATTGACAAAAGTAAATATTATTCCCTTGAGCTGTGGATGAGCGGAGTGTGTCTGAATCGTCACACTAAGGAGAGGGTAGGAGGAAGTGTCAGGTGAGCTGGGACTAGTAGTACTGTTATTGAGTGTCATGTAAAGGGACACTCGTCAGCTGAGACACCACTTGTATATTCTTGTATATTCTTGTATATTCTTGTATATTCTTGGGAAAATGAGAGTTATAATTGACTGAGGTCACGTATAAATTACTATATATAGAATATTTCCCATCACTTTCTGGAGTGTGTTTAGCTGTACTTTTGAGAGTGCTGAAATAACAGACTAGAAACTCCAACTGCTCTTTCTAGTTCTAGTTACTAGTAGAGCTCTCTCCTTTAGGTGGCTCTCTGTGGCCATGTTGGGTGCAGCCTACGTGATGAGGTTCCTTGACTGGTGGATGGCAGAGGAGGGACGCACCGCACGACAGGCTGTGACTGCCTTACCAAACCCTCCCCCACCCAGGGACACACAGGTAGGATTGTCTTAAATGGTTGCTAGGCAACCATCTAAAACTACTGATTTTTGTGTTTACAGGTGCAGAATCTCTCTCCTGCAAATGTGTGTCCTATGTGCCACAGTTGCCATAGCAACCCCACCACCCTCACTACCTCAGGATATGTCTATTGCTACTCATGTATCATTCCTCATGTTCGACAGCACCAATCTTGTCCCCTGACACGACTGCCTACACTGGAAGGGCAGTGTGTTAGATTATACACTTCCAACACATAGCTACTGTATAAATATCTATATTGACATGTTACAATAAATATTTCTATGAAACATTTTATTTAACTCATTATCAATTCTTTTATTAATTTGGTCATTTGTTTGTAAACATTGTACTGGCTCTTTGAGTGAGTGGTAGGTTACCAAATAAGGAAATGGGGAGGAGCTGGCATCATCTTTCTATAATACACACTGGTGAATATAATTTGTAAAGAAACATACTAAATTGAAACTGAATAAATCATTGTACAACTAATAATTTAATAATTTCTATAAATTTGTAATTTAAAAATGTTCTCTAAAAGTTCTCAAGGTACTACTACTCTACTGTTATTACAATCTGCTATGTAAATGTGTCCATCAGTATCAACTGCTACACCATAAAGACGATTCAATCCAATATCAGTCACTTCATGGACACACTGTCCATCTTGTGTGAAGATGCTGAGCTTATTAGCACCATATGAAGCTACCACTTTATGTCCATCACTTGTGACTGCTATACCTTCTGGATACTTCACAATGTCATTACCAAACTGCCTAATAAACTGACCATTCTGCTGAACCACTTGAATGTGATGATTATCACCATCTGTGACCTGTACAGGAATGTACCATCTTCTGTAAACACAGAAACACAATGACCTCTAAAATCTGCTATATACAAGTATATGTCCCTCCTTGTTAACTGCCAAACCACATAGATTATTATATAAGTTGACCTTGATCTTTACCTTTTCCTCCAAACTGCGCATGCCTTAAAAATTCACCAGCTGCTGTGTAGATACTGATGTAGCCATTATTAATGTCACTAACTATCACATTCCCTGTTCTACTTAGTGCTATTCCATACAATGAATCACCACTCATCGATTTTAGTATTTTGAATGTTTTTGTGTTAATATGCTACTAACTTAAATCATGTGTGCTTAAAACGGTCTAAATTATCTATACTTGTTAGAACTTGCGTAGTAAAGCATCATTGTCTGTATGTGCATACAAACTATAAATCTAGTTCTGCATCAGTCTCGTGCAGTTAACACATGCAGTTATATTGTAGACATTGCACTCGAATGAGAAAGATCACATGGTCATCTAATGTAAATTATATATAATAGGTATATATGAACAGATAAGATCGCTGTATTTCACGTAAGTGTGGGGCTCGCTTAGGCTCGCCCCCAATTATAAATCAGGTCCTTTTAGGTCATTTATTAATTAAGAGCTCTGGGCTATCTGCTCGTCTCTCTTCTACAGACAGGTCTAACTAGTAAACATCAATATAATCATTTACCAATGAAATAAATTTTATACAGAAAATGAATAACAACGTAAGGTCCAAATCATTTCTAATCTCCTTCCAAATATCTAAGAGTACAAGTGGCTAGTTTTACCAGTGTATAGTATGTATCTTTAATTCCTTACAATTTTGAGCTATTGAAGAAGTTACTGTCTCTAGCAAAGTACACATATTTGTGTACATCATCAAAGTGGGGCTTCAGCTCTGCTTGGCAATCCTTCATCCACCTTGCTATATTAGGAAAACCAGTTTCCATTGGTTCGCCAATCATCCAGTATTGCGTCAGTTCACAAATAGCTTGGAGGTCAGCAATGGATATTTCATTACTGGAAATGAACTTTGTGTTGTTCAAGTAGTGGGAGTCTAAAGTACTCAGTGCTTTCTTAGACTGAGACTCGCACAATTTAATGAGACTTTCATTTCCAGACTTGCCAGATATCTTTGGCATAATATACTACAAAAAAATATCAACAAATTTTAATAGGTTGTACTGGTACGTATCTACTAAAGCTTAAATAAAGGCTTTCTTCTAACTGTGTCAAAATTATCTATCAGTAATCTTTTGACTTTTTGAACATCTAGAGATATGGGGTAGAAAGGACTGACTCTCAGGAAAACAAACTGCATCTCTAGGCTCTCAAAACCTAAAGAGGAACCATCTCAAAATCAAGAGATATAGTTGGTACAGTACTTTTTGGGTCGATTTTCCAGACCAGACATTGCAATCAGTAATCAGTTAGCACTTGCATGCAAATACCATTTGAACCAACTTTCCCACTAGAATGATGTCACCATGTGCAGCGATAACCTTTTTACCGATTACCGATTGCAATGTCTGTTCTGGAAAACTGACCCAAAAAGTACTGCAATTCTTTTGTTGTCAGGCATTTAGATAGTGGCAAAAGAAGTACCACAGGATCAAAACATCTGAAAACAAAACAATTTACCAACTGCATCTAGAGATACTGAGAAAGTCTGAGAGATAATCTCCATTTAAATACATTTGAAGTAATCATGTAAATCTAAAATACAACAATTAATACCTAAAATAATTTCCTTGGCACAGGTACCTTTATAAAGAGTAATATAATCAAACCACTCCCACTTATTTTGTGATTACATAAGCTCAAAGCACCTCTATTAAATAGTGCACAACTTCACTTCTTGAAATTACATCAACAATGGAGTGCCCAAACTTAATGATGGGAATTGTCTAATTAGATCAAGAAATGAATGTAAAAACTAACTAATACAGTTACCTTGGGGAAAAACAATCTGGCAACATAACGTAGGTTACCATGGTGCCAGTGCATGTACTCATCCACTCTAGCCCTCCTCTTTGGGTCCCGTGGGTACCAGTGATCAGGTAGGCTGTATTTGTCCACCAAATATGTCATGATTGCAGCACTCTCTGATAACGCAAAGCCATTATCATCAATGGCTGGTACTGTTTTGGAGGGGCTAACTTTGGCAAAATCTTCATTCTGAAGGTGTTCACCTGCATGTACATATAACCGAAGAAACTTTATTGAAACATGTTATTGAAGGCACTGGGTAATTAAAGATAGAAAATCTCTATACATGAATAATCTAATACACCATAAGGCCTGTAGGGAACTAGACCTAGTGAGAACTTCCTATATGCAATTGACTAGAGATATAATACAAAAATTACTCAGAAAAGAGGATCCTTTGAATCAAATAAATCTTCCTCTACATTTCCCTTATCGTTTTTCATTGTACTCCTCTATTTTAGTACTAATGAAAATCCATTAAATATTGAATTAAAGAAAATAAGTAAATGACAAGGAAGGACTACACTTAAATACTAATACCATTGATCTTGTATTGCAGCATATGACTGCAGATAGAAGAAAGGATGGGTGTGTCTACAAGTAATAGACCTATTAGGACTGTAGATTATATGATCCGATGCGGCAAAGAATATCTTTAAGGAGTATAGGCGTGGATGACTGTACAAATAAATTCATTATCATATCATTCAGAAAAATGAAAAGGAGACAGTTTTAAAGTTCTTGGGGAAACCTAGCTAATGAGCGAACAGCGCCCTACAGAATATCCTTACCTTTAGCTATATTAATAACACACTTTTCATAGACTATCTTGTTTGCGTGCATTAGAAGCAACACTGCTCTACTAGGCTGGGAAAAGGAATCGAAAAACACCTTCAGCGCCATGACCTTTCTGGTAAGCGCCTCCCTGAATGTCGTAATACCTGTATACGATTGCTCAATTTTTGTAGAGGTCACCTAAATAAAATGGCCGACGTTACAAGATTTAGAATTTTAACTTTGAATTGTTGGTAGGTTATAGCTGTTTTTTAACAAGTACCGCTCTGAGATGAAAGACTGATATTAAAGTCCATATTTTACTTATAGGGGTGTTCATTATGTATCTAAGAAAATAGCAGAAAGATTTGAGAGCATCGCCAAAGAGATTAAGAGACAAAAGTATGACATCGTAGCATTTCAAGAGGTGAAGGAACCTACGAGTTTATATATTTTCTGTGTTCATTTTAGTTTTATTATTAATATAATTTGCATGGTATAGGTTTGGTATAAAGGTGACTACGAGTTCGTAGCTTCAGTCGTCGAGTCAGAGCTACCGTTTCACATATACTTTTACAGGTAAAGCTTTATAGAGAAATAGGAAAGGTATTGTGTAAGTGTCTAATTGCATATATATTTACTATTTTTTCCTCTTTTTCTCTTTTCCCTATTGTCCTTTTTCCCTTTTCTCTCTTGTCCCTCTTTTTCCCTTTTTCCCCTTTTTTTCTCTTCTCATTTCCCTTTGGCCTGCATGCTCTTCCTCCTCCTGGTAGTGGTGTGGTGGGTAGTGGATTGTGTATATACTCAAGATATCCCATAGTGTCTGCCAGATCCCTCCCTTTCAAAACGCGCACTGGAGTGTTTGAGAGTTTTAACAGAGGCTATCCCGGTCAGGGAGAGCTCTTTGCTGGAAAGGGGATTATGAGTCTCAGACTGCAGCTTCCCACTGGCTGTGTGACCATATACAACACTCATGTACGTACGTAGGGTTTACTGCAGTGAACTAAAAGTAGATGTTAATTGTGTGAAATAGGAATGAGAACAACAGATAAATTATTATGTATGATGTATATGTGGCAATACCAAATCCTATGTATACCACATTCTATACAGCTTTATTTTTGCAAGTGTTGTATTGTGTAATATATAATGTAGGTGTTAATGTATACCTGTGTCGATATTGTTGTGTACAAAGGATAAAACTGATAACCAGTATATTGTGAGCTAATTGATTGTATAATGGAAGCATATGTACCTACTATTAAATGTTTACCTATATATAATTCACAATAGATTTTTTATGATAGTGGATATATTTTATGTTTATTTTTAGCATTAACAGTTTAAGCAGCGACTATACCAGGTTATGTTTATTCAGAATTCTTATTTTAATCTGACAAAATGTGTAATTATGTGTGTATTACTGAAAGCTTGCTCATTCAGAGCTATTTTGGACAGATTTTACCAATTACAAAGCAATAAAAATGAGTATTTTTGAATGTGGCATTAGATTCAAATTAACAAATTTCTCTGTATATATGTTCATGACCACTGTACTTTGTATTGTATCATATAGCCAGTTGGTTGTACTTATTAATGTTAACTTACTTGTAGACTGAAGTATGCAGTGTCCATCACTCAGTCCAACTCTTTGAGGCATTTCAATTCATCTCTGAAACCTCTAGCAGTGAACCAATAATTTTATGTGGAGATTTGAATGCAGAGGACAGTGAAGTGCCGTACTCCTTGTTGACTGATGTGTACCAGTTTAAGGATACATTTCAGAATGATAGAAGGATCACTTGCAATTTACCAGATAATGTCTTCACAGTGAAAGGCAGAAGACAGAAGCGTATTGACTACATCTTTTATACAGACAATGGAAGTGCAAAGTCCAAACTGATCCTGTGTAAGAAGAGTTTTGCGCTCAGTGGGAAAATCCCTGGACAGGACTTCAACTGGTCAGATCATGAAGGACTCGAGGCAACCTTTGAATTGAGTCCTAGAAGCAGTGAAGCTGCCACAGAGACATCTGTTAGAAAATTATTTTTAGGTAAGAAAGGTATTTAAAGATAAAGGTGTGCTAAAAAGTGTACAGTATTTTTGAGATGGTTAATCTCTAGTCTTTTGAGAGTCTAGAGATGCAGTTTCTTTCTTGAGAATCTGATGTTTCGACCCTGGGGGTCTTCTTCGGTGATTGAGAAGACCTCCAGGGTCGAAACGTCTGATTATCAAGAAACAAGCCAATGAATGATTTGTTAAGGGTGCCCTCCCATATATGGGAGCAGGCTGTGTTATTGATAGATATGTAGCTTGTTCTAACTAGAATTACCTCTAATTTGAATAAAAAATTGTTTGTGAAACTTATATAAGATGGAAACATGATTAATGTATTGCCGTGGAATTTGTAGCTTAGTGTCTGAATGTCATAAATCAGCTCTTTAATGGTTCATTTATTTTACTTTCTCATGATGATGCTTTACAGTGATTAATTGTTGGTTGTTTATCACAAAATTCTAACCACATAAGTTTTAATTTGGTACTGTATGTTGCATTTATCTTCTTTCGTATACCACAACTTGTTCTTAGGTGAAGACGTGAATTCTGAAAGAAATAGGTTGTACTACAAACACCTTTCAACCCTTTGCGATGACATTACAAAACTGCAAGCCACCATAGGATGTCCCCCTTTGATAAAGACTTCTGCCAGGGCCTACACTATTTGGATGATGTTTGTAGCTTTGCTTCTCTCAACACTTTTCATTGAGTGAGTTTTTGGTAATTGAACTTGAACCATTTGCAGTGTGTATGTATTGTTACTGTTTATAGTATGACTATGATACTGTGTGTATCTATTAATGTTTATAGTATGTGTATCTATTAATGTTTATAGTATGTGTATCTATTAATGTTTATAGTATGTGTATCTATTAATGTTTATAGTATGTGTATCTATTAATGTTTATAGTATGTGTATCTATTAATGTCTATAATATTTGTAAGCTATATTAGTACACCTGTATGTGCAAAATGGATTATTTAAAATTTTGGTGATGAATTTCATTAATTTCAGGTCTACCTACGTAAGTGACTGGTAATGACAGTAACTAAGCAACTACTGCTCACATTTATATATTAGCAGTATAGCCTTTACTAACATTTTTCTTCCTTCTCTAGTTTCTCCATTCTGCCATTTGCTCTGTTCCTTGCCATGGGCACTGGTATAGGAATGATGGTCATTTATGTTGGAATGCTGCTGGACATGAACAGGATTCATGTATTGAAGTCTATTTATAAGGAAATATACTTTTTGAAAAACTCCATTGAAAACTCTGATCGAAGTGTTTACTAGTTCAATTTATATAATTTCTACATTTTCTATTATCTATTATACAAGTACATACAGATTACGCAATCGCTTGCAAAATGGCGGTTTAAAGGTGTTGTATTTCGGAGTCGCGGATCCGTTCGGGGTAGTGCCGTGGATGTAGAGATTTCCTTTAACGACTGAGACAATTTAAGAATATTCATATTCTAAACCTATAAGTTAGAACTATTACAACTCCGCGTAGACGTCTGTATGCAAACGGCAACAGTTCTAAGAGATTTTCCAGGATTCTTCAGCAAGTTTCCCGATCTTGCTCCACAACAGCAATATGACGTTCTGTGGGCTCTATTAGAGAAAACGGAGGTAAGATAGTTGGTTTGGTGGAAAGAGGGATCCTTAAACAAAACAATAGTACTACGTACCTACATATACTCACTTCAATGAACAAAATTGAACAAATCAGTCAACCTCACCATTCATTGAGAGAGGCATAACTCATCAATGAAAAATGTTAATGTATTTTGTGCCTTTTGTTAACCTTGTAGGTATCCCAGCTGCGAAAAATTTACAGTAAGCTAAAAGATTTCTTGTCTTTTGACATAATTGGCAATCTTCCTGATGAACTAGTAGAGAAAATCCTGCAGCATTTGGATGCCAAATCACTTTGCAGTGCAGCACAATGCAGTAGAAGGTGGAATGTTCTGAGCAACAAAGATTCACTATGGTCAGTGCAACATGATAAGGTGGATTGGCATGCATGTTTTAGAAGTACTTAGGTATCGGACAATGCTACTGTTTATGGCAATTACAGAACTACTATAATAATAATAATAATCTGTGCAGCGTTGTACCTATGTTGGCTTGTGTAGTATATGTGTTAATGTACGTACGTATGTGTATTTGTTGTATACAAAATATTACAAATTCTGGTTAACCATTATACAGTTAATCTATAGTACTCATGTATTCATAACTATAAGATTATGCAGATAATATGTACGTATATAATGTTTGTTTATATGTGACAAAGTTGTTACCCATGAAAAATCAAATACACCATTTTTCTTACATGCTACATCTACTTTAGAGTATAAGGCCTATAGGGAATCAAACATGGTGAGAACTTTGAATGGGGATACAAGATTTTTCCTTCTTATCCACTGGGCCAGACAACTGTTTCTGGGAATTCTACACTTCATCAGTGACCCTGGGAATCTTTGTCTTCTTGTTACTTACGTATGTACACTTGTTCTGATTTCAGGCACAGATTGTGTTTACAGAAAAATATGGTAAAATACGAAGACCTTCCCGACCCTTCAGATGAGCCCACACAACAGCGGCCATCTTCTCCTTCAGTAAAGGACTCAGTAAAGTTTCCTCCTCTCAGCTTTCTTCCAAATACATGCCATTGGAAGAAGGCATATTTGAAAGGCAAGAGGTTACACTACAATTGGACCAAAGGCGTGTATACTGTAGTTCCTCTGTTGAGGGGACACAAGAAGCCAGTGACAGCAATGGCATGTGATGGTAAGAGCCTAAAGTTTTATATGTACTTTGTAAATCTGATTATACGTACGTACATAGTAAATACATATGTATATCTGTTATAAGTATTGTTGTAACTTGTAAGTTACCTACGTAGGTATCTTACAAGTTTCAGCAATACTTATATATAACAGACAGCCATATTATTATAACATATGTTATGTAATATGCTCAGCACTAACCTACGTACATATACCCTGGTAGCCTTAAGTGGTGAGGGCTTAATGCGTCCAGGCAGTCAGGCTATGTACCTGGGCGAATGGCCTGGTAGCCTTAAGTAGTGATGGTTTATACGTGTCCAGGTATAGCCCTGTGCCCCTTAACCAGAACTGGTTGGCATTTATCTACACCTTAATGTACGTATGTACATGCATGGGCACTTTAATAATAATAATAATGATATTAATAATAGTAATAATATACCAATACTGCAGCATGTAAACATCCAAATATGATACTTATGTAAAATGCTTCTCATCTCAATTAAAAATTGACCTGCCCCTCACCCTAATCCAGAAAACAATGTCTATACCCAGCAATGATGATGTGACTTTTAATCCATTTTATGGGCACGTTATTATCAAGCAGTCCTATCTTTGTTAGGTAATTTGGTGGCCTCTGGTTCCAGTGACAACACAGTAAGAGTGTGGCACGCACAGAGTGGATGTGGATACTACACATTGGAAAATGCATCAGATGCAATTACAGCCATAGCTCTGAAGGTAAGCTTGTATGTACAGTTTTCCAAATACATACATAATTCAACTGTACATAAGCAATTCAGCTTGCATTTTGTAGGAAAATATATTAATTGCTGCTTCTGCTGACACTATGATACATGTATATGAGGCTAACACTGGATTATTTCTAAGGTAATATCATTTTGTGTATGTACTGATATTGACTGGTACCGTACTTACATACATACAGTATGTACTTGCATACGTATATAGTATTTTCAATGTTTACTATGCCTGTCTCAATGTCTACGTACGTACCTTAAGATCCTTTATCATCAAGTAGCTACGTACGTATGCGTATAAGATTTTTCAGTCTTTGTACTGCGTATGTACGTACATACATGTAGGTCACTTAGTGGTCATGTAAGCTCAATTGAGGTGTTGGAGTTTGATGGGAGGACACTTGTGACAGCTGCACTTGACCTGTAAGTATGTTACTGTTTATTGTATAAATATGCATACAGTATAATGATTTCACAATAACTAAGGTATCAGAAATTTCAATTATATGTACGTATCTTAAAAGAGGGAATACCGTATAGCAGGAAAATTTTGCGAGGTTTAGTGTTTGCGATTTTTGCGATTTGACCAAGTTTGCGAAATTTTCGCTGCACGAGGTAAGCAATATGCAGTATAGAAATTGCAAAATGCTTCTAATCATGAAGTTAAAACCACAAAATGTTTGATTTTGCACGAAATTGCAACATTTTCTTCCATGAAATTTTCCCGCTATACGGTAATACAGGGACACAATATATTATTGCTATGATATTAAAGTTATGTGGTGACAGTTACTTGATTGTAAGGATGGCATGATTAAGAAAAGATAATGTTACATCATTCTACATATGTATGTATAGTTCAGTTCGTGTATGGGATGTCAGAAAAGGATTACTAATGCACACTTTAATAGGACATGTTGAAGAGGCCAAGGTACATACGTATACTGCATGTCTCCAAACATTACATTTTATTCTTTTTGTTTACCTTCCTAGTTGTGTTTTACTACAGTGCATTGCCTTGAAAGGTTGCCTAGCAGCCACAGGGTCATGGGATCACACACTGAGAGTCTGGAACATTCATGTTGGTTTGTGCAAATATACACTTCAAGGCCATACAGAAGGTGAAACAAACCTTTTTAAATTTACGTACATACATACGTAGATCTAAATATTTACATACATACATTCGTACATACATATATTACAAGTTAAATGGTCTGTGGGGGAGGATTTACATGATGGCTGGATAGTCATCCTTCTTTGAGCAGTGTAGATATATAACTTGTAATGTGCTGATAACCTGCTCACATAGAACTTATATGAAGTATACATACATATATATTTATAGTCTTCCTTAATCCTAAGAGTCAGCAGTTAAAATTTGTCAGTAGTACATGGTAGGTACGGACATACCTTTAGCCTTCCTGGGAACCCTGATTTGTGTAGATACTAATGTACCTGGTGCTAGTTCAGGAGCTAGGAACATGGTGATACACATACGTATTAAAAGTAAATTTTAAGAAGGAAAATTAGAAAAGTTTATAAAGGAAAGTTAACTCTGGTTATGCTGGTGGTTATGCAATATTCAATTAATGTGATTGCTTTTTGAATGTATCATTTGTTGCAGCTGTATTCTGTTGCCTATTCTTCGGAGAAAAGCTGTTCAGTGGAGGTGGAGATGGTGTAGTGAAGGGCTGGGACATGACCTCAGGGGGGGAAATTCTATCGTTAGAGGGACATAGAGAAGAAGTGGTAAGCAAAAAGATGTATATTGTGAGTGTAGTTTTAGAACTGGTGTTCACTAGTGGTATCTGTGTTTAATCTGTGGACTTTATAATAACAACTTACATCACCGAGATTGTAAACTGTTCACCCCTGTTCTAGGAAGATTGCGACAAAGGTGCCCCTACGTATATTAAATTATGGCTTCCTGTTTGTTACCTTGTATATTTATATCTGTCAACAAAATGGTGGACGCTCCTTGTACGTATTTTTATTTACTGTATGCATGGAAATTTTCACGAATTTTGCGAATGACGTCACATTCATGAACATTTATTTTGTGAACATTTCCAATCTCTGCATACGTATCTTAATATACTGGCTATATACGTAACCAAGCACCCCATTCGTGATAATAATAATGTGAAATTTTAGTTCAACTGGCAATTGGCAAAGATTTTGTCTCGCAAGCATTTCCACACATATCTGGTATATCTGTCAACAAAATGGCAGAAGCTCAGCCGGCTTTCATTTTCTAGCTTAAAATTAGCTTTTATTGCATCAAACATTGAACCAACGAAAAGGATTTAGAAACCACCTTTACTAACGTAAAGCTTGCACAAAAAGGTTTTCTGTTGGACGGCATTCAAGCGATGACAAGAATTGGAATAACTGTACGTACATATCTAAGAACCAGCAAGTAGTTTGAGTTTGGGGGCGCCAGGTGCCCCATGAGTTTTTTAAACTCGAAATACTTTTTTATTTAAATCCATTATTTACTAATTATACGTAATTGGGAAATATACACATGGGTTAATTTATAACTGATATGGAATATTTATTATTACTAGGCAGGTTTCTACATTTTCGCAAGTTCCCGAGAGTGTGCACTGTTTAGTTACACGAGTTCAATTTTATATAGTACTATTTACAAGTGAATGATGACATTTTATATAGTACTGTTTACAAGTGAATGATGACATCATTGTCAGTGGCTCGGCAGACAGCACTATTAGAATTTGGAATCATGATGGTAAATAAAGCATGCAGACAAATGTATTCATGCTGTCGTCTTTATATTTTACATACATATCTTGTATATAATAGAATAAGGATTCCTTATAACTGCGTCGAACTTATCTTTGGGATGGTACATCCTTCGACTTTTGAGCGTTTAAAAACGCAGTTGTTTTTTTTTCGATTCTTGGTCAAATGTTTCGATCCTGGGGGTCTTCCTCAGTGACTGATGGTTGAGTAGAAGAATTGCCTCTATTTATAGAGGATTTTTCCCGCCATTTCCACTTCCTGTCATGTGACCCTCAGCAGGATGAGAAAAACAGGAAGTATGGATATTAAATCGTCTCCAGGCTTGATGTAACACAATGCCTTGATCTAAATTCATTCTCACCTGACTCTTCTGGATCCTGATGGCTTCTTTGACCCTTCTCCTTTGCCAGTGGGTTTCCCTGTCTGTAATTTCTCCTTTGCCAGTGGGTTTCCCTGTCTGTAATTTCTCCTTTGCCAGTGGGTTTCCCTGTCTGTAATCTTGGCCTTGTCCCAAGCAATTGAGTGGCCAGTCTTGAGGGAGTGAACAGCTATACCGTTGTTCACATCCCCCATCCTGACTGCTTGCTTGTGTTCTGCCAATCTCACTTTCAGGGTCCTCCAGTTTCACCAATGTAGACTGCAGAACACTCAGAGCAAGGAATTAGGTAAACTACACCCTTGATATCCATAGGTGGTTGTGGCTGTTTTGGGTTGGATAAAACGGTTATCAGTGATCTCTGCTTGGAGAAAATGGTCTGGATACCCATTTTTCTACAGCTTTTATCGATCATCTCATTGAGACCCTTTATATATGGAATAAAGAGTTTGTGTTTACACTCATCCTCACTCCCCTTAGTCTGCCTTCTCCTGTTGAGCAGTCTGTGAGCCTCCCGTTTAGGGTATCCATTAGCTTGAAGTACTCCTTCAGGTGCTCCTTTTCTTTTTCCAAGCTACTGGAGTTTGGTCCACAAATCTTTTCGGCTCTGTCTTTGAGACACAGTGCGATACCAGTTTTTACCCTAGGGTGGTGATGAGAGGTAAAGTGAAGGTACCTGTCTGTGTGTGTTGGTTTCCTATACACAAATGTGTCCAAACTTCCCATGCACTTCTTTACTTGCACATCCAGGAAGGGTAAGGAACCATTGGTCTCCTTCTCCATGGTAAATTCGATGTTGCGATGTCTTCCATTGAGGAAACTCAAGAAGTCCTCCAGCTGCTCGTCACCATAATTCCAGATGACAAATGTGTCATCCACATATCTCAACCACAACTTAGGCCTTATCACAGCAGCACGAAGAGCTTCTATTTCGAATTCCTCCATGAAGATGTTCGCTACCACCGGGGAGAGAGGAGATCCCATGGCTGCCCCTTTCTTCTGCTCAAAGAACTCATCACTGTACAGGAAGTACATTGTCCTGAGACAGAGTTCTGTAAGATCCGCAATGGTGGATACATCCAAGGGTGTCCGTTGCTCCAAGTTAGGGTCCTGCGCAAGTCGTCTCCTGATGATCTGTAGAGATAGATCAATGGGTACTTTGGTAAATAGGCTCTTTACATCGAAACTGATCAACTTATCTTCGGTGTTCACATCCATTCCCCTGATCTTCTTGACAAAGTCATGAGAATTCCGCACAAAGTGAGAAGTCTGGCAGGGGTATTGTCACCACTATGGGGGAAAACTCTGAGTGTTCTGCAGTCTACATTGGTGAAACTGGAAGGACCCTGAAAGTGAGATTGGCAGAACACAAGCGAGCAGTCAGGATGGGGGATGTGAACAACGGTATAGCTGTTCACTCCCTCAAGACTGGCCACTCAATTGCTTGGGACAAGGCCAAGATTACAGACAGGGAAACCCACTGGCAAAGGAGAAGGGTCAAAGAAGCCATCAGGATCCAGAAGAGTCAGGTGAGAATGAATTTAGATCAAGGCATTGTGTTACATCAAGCCTGGAGACGATTTAATATCCATACTTCCTGTTTTTCTCATCCTGCTGAGGGTCACATGACAGGAAGTGGAAATGGCGGGAAAAATCCTCTATAAATAGAGGCAATTCTTCCACTCAACCATCAGTCACTGAAGAAGACCCCCAGGATCGAAACGTTTGACCAAGAATCGAAAAAAACCAACTGCGTTTTTAAACGCTCAAAAGTCGAAGGATGTACCATCCCAAAGATAGGTATCTTGTATATATTTCTGTTAGTGGGCATAATATTTTGACATACAAACGTAGCTTCACCTCTGTTTTGAAATATATATGACCTAAGAATACGTTACATTCAGGTCTTGGGTGATTGATTAATATGCATACTTATCTCAAAACTACACAAGTTTATAGGTTTTGCAGATAAGTGCTGCATGAATGTATATACACATTTCAGACATGAAGAAGCTGATATTAATATGCCATACATATTTATCCCTTACATTTCTATCCATGTGTGTAATGCACATGTAAGAGTTCTAGAATCTTTGTCTCTCATCACAGGGAAATGCCTGCACAATCTGGAAGGCCATTCTGGTGTTGTGAGGTGTCTTCATCTCAATGAAAATACTTTAGTGTCAGGTGGAGACTTAAGGAAGTTAATAGTGTGGGATCTTAAGGTACATTGACACTAGCACTCAGATATCAAGTATCATTATTTTACTGAAATTCCACCAGTTCTACTTCATATGGCTACTTATAGGGAACCCAAAAGTTTACAAAAAAAAACAAACAAGGAGTTCGAGTTTAAAAAACTCGTGGGGCGCCAGGCGCCCCTAAGTAAACTCGAACTACTTGGCTGGTTCTCATAGATATACGGTTAACCGATTTCCAATCGACTCTTGTTGGCCGTCAATTTTTCAAGGCCATATCTCGTAGAAAACGTTTTGCGCAAGCTTTACGTTACATAGTATTAGTAAGGGTGGTTTTTAAGTCCATTTCGTTCGTTCAATGTTCTATGCTAAGGAAGAGAAAGCTAATTTTAAGCTAGAAAACAAAAGCTAGCCGAACGTCCCCCATTTTTTGACAGAGATATATATATATATATAATTGTCCATGTGTAGGAATAAGGAGTGCTATATTAAGCATGTTTAAATACAATCAAGTACTACACAGTGCAAGTTACAAAAATTTACATGGATGCAAGTGACTCCCAAGATAATCACACTGAGGTATATAATATAATACGGATGCAAATGACTCCCAAAATAATCACAATCAGGTATATTAAACGCTACAAGACTTTAGCCGCACTGAAATTCTCAACTGCTGCATACAGAGTAGTAGTCTCTACAGATCATATAAGGTTAAACGCATGGCCTTCCAATTACCTTTTCACACCTTAGTATAGACTGAAGATGATGCATCTGCATGCCATTATCAGCAAAAATTCCAGTCTCAGGCAGGGGGTCTCAGCCAATAATCACCGCAGATTTGACTTGCCTTGAGTGTGAGCTAGGAGTACCGTTGGTTGCTTGCATGCATTCACATAAACAACAGGGTGAGAGACAATTTGGTAACTTGCACACAAGGGACATTGTTCATGAAATAAATTAAAGGCCCCAGCCTTTATGTCCCTTGTGTGCAAGTTACCAAATTGTCTCTCACCCTGTTGTTTATGTGAATGCATGCAAGCAACCAACGGTACTCCTAGCTCACACTCAAGGCAAGTCAAATCTGCGGTGATTATTGGCTGAGACCCCCTGCCTGAGACTGGAATTTTTGCTGATAATGGCATGCAGATGCATCATCTTCAGTCTATACTAAGGTGTGAAAAGGTAATTGGAAGGCCATGCGTTTAACCTTATATGATCTGTAGAGACTACTACTCTGTATGCAGCAGTTGAGAATTTCAGTGTGGCTAAAGTCTTGTAGCGTTTAATATACCTGATTGTGATTATTTTGGGAGTCATTTGCATCCGTATTATATTATATACCTCAGTGTGATTATCTTGGGAGTCACTTGCATCCATGTAAATTTTTGTAACTTGCACTGTGTAGTACTTGATTGTATTTAAACATGCTTAATATAGCACTCCTTATTCCTACACATGGACAATTAATATATATATATATATATATATGAATGTGTACATGAATTTACTTGCACTGTATATAGAGTGGAATCTCATTATAGTGAAACTCATTATCTCAACTCATCTCAACTCAACTCATGAGCTTGCACGCACGCATATTTATCCAAATCCACCCCTACGTATCCAATTACACTCCTGCACACGTACACACATGGATAAGTAATAGAAAACATAAGAAGAGATGACGGAGCTTAAAGTACCACAGTTTTACTATGGTCGTCTAAACGAATTTCTTTTCTTTCTTTACATCAATATATATAGCAACACTTTTGGCTTAAACTTAGCATGAACGTATACAAATACACTTTATCTAACCTTCGCTACAACTCTCTTATTCGGTAGCTCCTTCTCGTAGGAGAGCGTCGACTTGTCATAGCCGTTCTCGAAAGGATGATCTTCTTTAGCAACGAGGCGGTGACGTTTTCGCAACGTCACAAGATTCTCAAAATGTGTGTACCGAGCGACATACGAAGGTGTTGGTGACGCAATAGAAGAACATCACAATACATCACCAGCTTGCGCAATCGTAACTTTGAATTCTTCATTATATCTTGATTATTTTGCTCATTTAATTAAGCAAAACTTCGCCAGACATTTCTTATACACATGTACCATGATATATGTTGATTTCACAGTTATATGACAAATTGATAATTTTTATTTATATAACACATTGTTTCAATATAAATTTCCCATATGTTTTCTATAGTCCTATGGCCTTTTATATGCAGACTTTGTCCTCTGTTTTCTAACAAACGGAGGCCTAAATTAAAAATCCCTTAATTTAAAATGAGTTTTATACCCTAAACTTTATGATGATATGCCCATTTTGTTTTTAGGTTCTTTCTTGGAGCCATATGAATTAATTAATTATATTATATTATTTATTTATATTATATATATTATATTAGATTACCTTAGTATATTGTAACTTGCACTGTATAGACTACGAACAGGAAGCCATACATTAACATAATTTCTGAAAACAATATAGGGGCGCCTGTGGCGCCCCAAAAATATTGACATAATTAAGTTAAACATTTGATATACGTATAACAAAAAGACTAGCTATAAGCTCGAATCAGTTTAGAGACTGTAGTGGTAGAATATTTGCCTTCTGCCTATGTTCTGCATGAGCTTGAAGTGTGCTAATTCTGGACATAGCCAAAAAGCAAAAACACCAATTTTAGACATACGCACATACGTACGTAGTGCCACTATTTTTTTATTCTTCACATACGTACGTACGTATGAAGTGATAAGGGTTGTTTGTTGCGATCATGATTTAATCCAGAGGTATTATTGAGCAAGTGTTTACTGATGAAGACCTACGGGTTGAAACGTCCTATTATCAATAATTTATGTTGCTGTTGCTCAATAGTATGTACGTATATATGCATGTTTATACGTATATTGCATTGCACTGTATTATTGTAAAGATCCATGCCCAGTTACATTGCAGTACAGCCTACATGTTGGTCCCTACTTGCATTCTGTTCCCTCACTACCCTCTCATCATGAACTTGTTCTTTGTATCTTCCTAGCGAGGTGAACACTATTTCATATACAGACAACCAGTGCTAATCCATATGATGTGGGTAGATTGTCAAAGAATCATAACTGCTTCACCCGATGCACCTGGTCTGATTTGTATTGTAAATTTCTTCTAGGTTCTAATTTTAATATTTTTATGTTTGTATTGCATCCTTTTTAAGTATTAATATGCATGGAGATCAGTTGCATGTTGAAGAAATACTTGTCTATATGCTGTAGTAAATTAATTTGCTAAGTGCTGCATTTATTATGTGGTACATTTCTAACTTAATTTCAAAATGGTGGTATTCTATACTTCCATGTACACAGTGTCACTGGTTGTCCAATGAATCGTGGTCTTATAATTAAGTGCTTACTCTCAAGGTACATCAAATCAGTTGTGATTGTTAACCGAAACCCCTTAAAAAGGGGACTGGCTCTTTTATTGGGAATTGGGTCTATATCTGTTTAACCACTTTGCAAACATTGTAGAACAGTGAAACATGTTTTGACATTGACCAATCAGGCTTAAAAATAAAATAGTGCACATGAGTTTTATTCACTGTTCTGTAACTATATAATCCTGCTAATATTAATTTTGTCACATATATATGGCTGTGCACCATCGATCCCTATATACTCCCTACTTCATGCAGCAATCATACATTTAAATATTATATACAACAGCTACACAGGATCAAATATCATGCAGATTCATGAAACCTATTTGAACTGCCAGGTTTCAAAAAGTATGAAAGTATGTAACTTGGAAGGGCTGTTAGAAAATTGAAACCCATAAAATTAATCTATTAGCACATCCTTTGAAACAAACCTGGCTGTTCCAAGAAGTTTAAGCATAGAATCAAATTTGAAACTTCTTGGAACAGCCACGTTTCAAAGGGTACTCTAATAGATTAATTTCATGGGTTTCATACCTTTTGAAACCTGGCAGTGTAGGATTTCAGTTCATGCAAGCTGTTACCAATAGATGAATGAATAAACATAATATAATATAGTATGTACTATTTGATGTTTGATGAAGCTTAAACTTGGTGTCAGTATTCACAGGAATTAACGTATGAAGCATTTCCAAAGAGTTGTAGAAATTTTGATGTCCACATATTATAAGTAGTTTATATTAAGAAATAATTTCAGGTCTGACCTTATGCCTTTTTGATTAGAGACTGCATGCTTTTAATCCATATTTTGACAATTCATTTCTTCATACACATAATATAGAATTTGTTTGAATGACACTATTAATTAAGGAATGAATATCAGAGAGTACGGTAGTACGGTAAGTAGGGATGGCCTTAAAAAACGTATTCAATGTATTACGGATTAACACCTTATAAATCGGCAGTGAATGCGTCTTTAGTTCTTTTAAACATCTAATGTTTCTTTTTGTATATATGATGTCAATTGAGGGAAAGTTGTTTTAAAGAGCAAAAAAAGGCTCGAAGTTGGTTGCAGGTCTACTTCCGGTTTTCCTCATTTTCTTCTTCCTTTTATTTCTTCCTTCTTCCAGATTTACTAGTGACTGTTGGAAGCACTGTCATCCCTACTTCTAATTTCTTTTTAGGGCGCCATAGGCGCCCCTATATTGTTTTCAGAAATTATGTCAACGTATGGCTTCCTGTTCGTAATCTTGTATATAATATCTGTCAAAAAATGGCGGACGTTTGGTTGGCTTTCGTTTTCTAGCTTAAAATTACCTTTCTCTTCCTTTGCATCGAACGTTGAACTAACGAAAAGGATTTAGAAACCACCTATACTACTACTATGTAACGTAAAGCTTGCGCAAAAATGTTTTCTACAAGATATGGCCTTGAAAAATTGACGGCCAACAAGAGTCGACCGGAAATCTATGAGAACCAGCCAAGTAGTTCGAGTTTACTTAGGGGCGCCTGGCGCCCCACGAGTTTTTTAAACTCGAACTACTTGTTTTTTAATGTTTTCTTATATATAAGTTCTGTAACGGGTCGACCAGCTTTAGTGGGCGGCTAATTTCGAAAGGGGGTTAGGTTGGAAAGCGGGTAGTGGCCGAAAAGGACACTCCCGCTTCGTCGGTAGCGGAACCGCTTCAAATCACAAAATGTTAATAATTTTTTTAGGACAACACCAACTAGCTCTTCAATTAAATCTAAATACTGCCTAAATTAGTTAAACATTAGTCTGATGAAATCAGACCCTTTAATTGCGCAATCACCGCTTCAGTAAGGGTCTGGAGGATTCTCGGCCGATTTTCTGTTGCGGTCAATTAGTGGTCATCACCTTCCATATTTAGAGAAAGGTATGCTCAGTCAGCTAATGAGCTAATCACTTCATACGCTTTTGTAATTCTAGTAGGCTTTTAGTATGCAATGCGGTCTTCCAAAGCCGTCGGTTATTTCGTTTGCTTGAACGGTCAGGACATCAAGTACATAGACTACACCAACTAGCTCTTCAATTAAATCTAATTAATTAGTTAAACATGGGACGCGAGGAGTCTTACGTTCGCTACAGGTACCGGCATCGCGAGACTGAAGCGATTCCGCTACTGGCGAAGCGGAAGTGACGTCCTTTTCGGCCGCCATATATATATATTCGATCGCGACAAAGTTTAGCCAGTATAAAGTGTTCATCGACATATTAGAAATGTTTATGAGAAAAGGGGCGAATATTCTTAAAAAGTTTCATTCCTACCCTCGTGTTGCTGTTTATCGGCAATGGAATATGCAACCACTGGTAATCGACTGTTGCCGTAAGGGACCAATTAAATCGCTACTCAATATTAACGGCCGACCTCTAAATCGAACTTACAGCACTATCTCACAAACAGAACCAGCTAGTGTTGATATTTCGTCAGACAAGAAAATCATCGAATTATCGGTAGCAGGAGACCATGCACCCTTTCTATCCAGTTACCACGCTGTTTGGCTTAGGCATCACTGTGCGTGTCCCAAATGCAAAAATCCTAATTCTGGACGTCCTCTAATGCCACCTGAAAACCTATTGAAATCTTATACCTTCAAAGAGGTTGCAGTAAGTGGAAAAAATCTAATCGTTTCCTGGGAGGAGGAGTCAGATCATCAAGGCGTGTATCCTCTCAGCTGGCTGGTAGAAAACGCTTACGGAGAAGAAAAGGTCCAGAAACTAGCCAGAGAAGCAAGACCCAAGGCTCTACTGGGAAGGCATTCAGAATTCTCTTTTGAGACCATTACCATCAGTGAGGAAGTCAGATTAGATTGGATGCTGAAAACAGTAGAGGACGGTTTCGCGGTTGTCAAACAAGTACCGTCAGTGGATGACGCTGTCATGACTTTGGGTAATCTGATTTTTGAGCTTAGAGGCAATCTATATGGTAATGGAGTCTCATCCATAATGGCAAAAGATACTCTTACCGAAGCGGGCGATCAGTCCTACTCCACACTAGAACTAGAATATCACCAAGATGTACCATACTATGAAAGTAGTCCAGGGTTCCAGCTAATTCACTGCTTCAAAAGAAGCAGTTGTGTAACCGGTGGTGAAAGTAGTCTCATTGACATTATGAGCTTAGCTGAAGACTTTCGTAATAAGAATCCCGAGGACTTTGATATCCTAACCAAGGTGCCAATCAGGCTTGGCGTACAATTTGACAACCTTCATTTTTTGAATCGACCCAGGGTGCAATTTCAAAGGGAACGACCACTCATAACAGTGGGAGCAGGAAATGAGGTAACAGCTGTAATATGGGATCCTGGCACTGAATTACCACTGTGTACAGCAAAGGAATTGATTGAACCTTATTACAGAGCTCGCCACAATTTCCTAAAGCTACTAATGACTACACCCAAGAAGCAAGAATTCATTTTAAAAGAAGGGAGTCTGTTGGTGTTCAACAACCGCAGAATGGTGCACAGAAGAAAAGGGTTCCAATTAAATGGGGGTGTTAGGCATCTGAGGCTGGGCTATGTGAATGTTGACGAATTCAAGAGTGAAGTATACTCCCTCTGTAACAAGTTAGGAAGAAGAATTCCCCTGACACGAGTTGGAGACAATAATATTACATTCTGACAAGGTATCCGTCATCACTTTAATATTGCTTTCAGGAAAACTAAGGACAAGCTAATCACTATGATAATAATTTAAATCATCAAAGTTTTATGCACATCAAGTGACTACAGCTATATGTAGTTGCTTATAATTTCAGAATAAAAATTGTCTGTAAAGGGACTGGGAATTAATTGGACTATTTGTCATAATTACCAACATTCCAAATTAACTATAGGGACACCTTGCATGCATGAAATTGGTAGATAATAAAACAGCAACCATGATATCATCATATAAAAATGAAAGGGAGGTATATCATAGAGTACGGTAGTACTCTATAAGTAGGGATGGCCGAAAAAAAACATGGCCGCCCTATTCAATGTATTATCAATTAACACCTCATAAATCAACAACGTTCAGATTTTCGGTTGCATTCGTGTGTTTGCAGTCGTTTTTGCATGCTTTTCTAAACGCCAAAACATGTTACGATGCTCTACAACCTTCGCAAAGTGGTTAAACCGAAATAGGCCAAATTCTGCAATTCCTCATTTTTTCTTCTTCTTCTTCTTTTTTCAAATGAGCTAGCGCTAACATGCGAACTTACGCAGGTACATACAAATACTAAATCGTCATGAATGTTTCCGAACTAGGGAATAGGCTACCCTAGATTTCAACGCGCTCCAACCGAAGCGTGTTACTTTTGAAAGTGCCAAATTTAGGGCCTCTTTGAACGCCATTTTTTAATTAAGTTTCAAATTCTCTGTATATAAAATAAGTAACCCGAATGAGTAATATTTGTGGTACTGCCGTTACCCGCGATCGAAATTCTTAGTCGCTTTGCAGGGCCTATATACAGTCGTATTCTTAACGATTATGGACCCTTTAATATCCTAAACTGAATGTTAAAGAACGGTAGAAAACATCTTATCAAATTTGGGATCTTTTCGGACGCCATTTTTTTTAATTTAGAGCTCTCTATTATATCGTCTATTCTGCTACTTTATTTCGAGTTTTCGCCAAGAAAACTTTCAAAACAAATATTAACAAGAAAAAAGGAGCAATACAAGTTAAATAAAAACATTCAAAAATGAAGTTAAAAGTAGGGATGGCACTATAACAGTGATTGGCACATCTAGAAAAAGTAACGAAACAAGAAAGTGATCATATGGTAAGGCTAACATTGCAGAAGTGGCATACTGAAACTTAACTATACACATCACTTCTATGTTTGGGCGCATCGATCCCTACTTCTAGTATATCCATGATGCGCCCAAACATAGAAGTGATGTGTATAGTTAAGTTTCAGTATGCCACTTCTGCAATGTTAGCCTTACCATATGATCACTTTCTTGTTTCGTTACTTTTTCTAGATGTGCCAATCACTGTTATAGTGCCATCCCTACTTTTAACTTCATTTTTGAATGTTTTTATTTAACTTTATATATTGTTTTCATTTGTCGATTACGTTGTATGGCTTCATGTTACGGTAAGATAAGTATATAATGCTGCATCAGCGGGTGTGGTTTTACAAAATGGTGGCTTTATTTAATCTACGTATTTAGAAAGATTCTTCACTGAATATAGTTGCAGCTGTATTAAACCCATAATCAAGTGTAAGCTAAATACAGTGTATTCAGAATTGTTATATTTTGTTAATTGTGCGACAGTATTGAGATCTAGACTAATCTGATTTTTGTACTCTATATGCAATGCTGTAATCTTGGACCATCACAAAGCTGGTATAAATTTAACATTATTTGCTGTAACATGTTATATATATAGCTTAAAAAATTGTGTCGTACACTTTGTATATATGTACGTATGTATATACATGAAACAGCTGAAAATAACACAAATTTAGATTTAACACCTCAGCTTTTGATGGGTCATTCCACAGTAAATGGAATACAGTCATATTAACCCTGAAGTTTGTCCACATGACTAATTTACAGTGTATACTGACACAGGGCTACCGAACATTGGAATTTTACCATTAAAATCCCCTAAGGTAAAGGTGTACCACCAACCTGTCTAGGATAACTGCCCTGTAATCAATCAACACCTAATAAATCAACGATGCAAGTACATTCCCCTAATTTATTAATGCTTTTCTTAATGCCAAAACATGTTTGAAATTCGCTGCTCTGCAACTTTTGCAGAAGTAAACAATAATTTTTTCTTCCTTATAATATGTGGGTTGTAATTAGGTATACCATAGTATAATTATGCACAGATGGTACAATAGCTTTCAACTTTATACATTATATAATAGCAAAAAGTTATGGTAGCTTTCAACTTAGGAATTTGAATACCACACTGAAAGTAAAATTGTTTTACTCTTAATAATAATTATAAGAGTAGAACAATTTTACTTTCAGTGTAAAGCAAATAGTGCTAAATTTAGACCAGCTAGCTTTGTGGAGAGTAAACATGGAGTATATGTAAAGTAAAAGTAATTATTGCATTTTTTATTTTATTTTTTTACTTTAATATAATAATTAAATACTATACATAAATAAGGGAGATGAAAAACCAAACATTGAAAATAAAATACAGTATATATATATATCAACATAAAATTAACATTTACAATCATGCAGTGAGTGAAATAGTGAAATAATATTATACTACATGTTTACTTTCTATAAATTAAATTAATAATTAAATATATAATTTAATTTGAATATACGTATATGATGCACATAATATATGGATTTAATACATGCAGCTGAATCTCAATTTATATTGCATGCACACCATTTATTATTAGCCTTATACAATTACCAAAGCCATACAGAATTCAATTATTATAATAGAAATTAACCACTTATATAGGTATATATATTATAAAATCCCCCAAGGTTAGCAAGAGCCTCTGATCTGTCTCCCATTTCTGCCTGACTGCACTGTGTCACCAGACTATATATAACCTTGGGGGATTTTAGTAGTAAATTTCTAGCTGTAGCTCTCTCTATATACAATTGCAATGTATATTTGCATTTACAGATACTGTATATATGATGTGGACTATATATATATACAAGAATTTATATAAATAGAAAATTAATGTACAATTTCTATGTCATCTAAGTCCAAAGAAGTATATATATATATATATAACAGGTTTATGATCAGCAGGCTTGGTAATATATACGTATATATTTAAATTTTGTAAACGAGCTCGAGTACAGTGTATATGAAAGATTCACAGAAGATCAAGATAAAGAAAAAGACAAAAACTCCCAGGATCACTGATGAAGGGTGGAATTCCCAGAAACAGCTGTCTGACCCAGTGGAGAAGAAGATGAAAGAAAGGAAAAGAAGAAAGAAAAGACTCCTGCATCTTCATCCAAAGCTCTCTTCAAGTTTAGTTCTCCTATAGGCTTTTTTACAGAATAGGCATATATATATAGCATGTAGCTATATAGGAAAATGGTATATTAGATTTTTCATGCATATGTGGATGATTTTGTGGCCCTTATTATTTACATCAGTGGTGTCATACCATCACACACACATGTACATATGCACATGCTTTGAGTTTCATGATGATGATATATTCTGTATTTAGATATATACCTATAAAATGTTTGTACATGGATATTTATTTCTTTGCATAGTACTACACAGTACAAGTTACAAATTTAAGAGGTCCAAGTGACTATATAATATTGAAATTACAATCAAGAACTAGCTACACATGCAGTGCAAGTTACAAAATTAATGTGACCCATAGGATAATCAGCATTTTAAACAGTACAAGACTTTAGTCACACTATAGTACTGTTGCAGGCTTTGAAATTCTCAACTACTACATAGAGAGAAGTAATTGATACAGATCATCCAATTGCAAGGTAGAACACATGGCCTACCAATTACCTTTTCACACCTTAGTATATAGACTGAAGATGATGCATCTGCATGCATGCCATGGCCATATATCTATAAAGGTTCCAGTCTTAAAGGGGTCTCAGCTAATAACCACAGCAGATTTGATTTGCCTTATGAGGGAGCTAAGAATACCGAGGGTTGGTTGCAGGGTTAGAGACCATTTTGTAACTTGTACACAAGGGACATCATATGACATACATATATAAAGGCCTTGGCCTTTTATGTCCTTGTATACAGGTTACAAAATGGTCTCTAACCCTGTTGATTATGCGAATGCATGCAACCAATTGTCGGTATTCTTAGCTTTGGATAAGGATATACAACTAGAGTTTCCTCCTCATTCCCCACTGGGCCAGAAAGCTGTTTCTGGGAATTCCACCCTTCAATTGACTTGTACAGGCACAACAGACTCACATGCATTTTAAGACACATGTCATGTAAGACACATTACATATAAGTCTATCCATAGGTCTTATAGTAGTAACATTTCTTGGGAGGCAGGATAACACATGAGCTTGAGGTAACAGTGTGGAATTATATAAATCTTCTTTGCTCAAGAGTGGGAAGGCCCAATTGACTGCGCATCTCCTTGGTGTCACTCCTTGGAGGTTTCCTTAGAATCATTCTGAGAACATATAGTTCTGAATGCGTTCAATTCTGCTAGTCAGGACAACACCACAATTGTGCCAAACCACTGAGCAATAGCCCAGATGCATGGGGGATGACAAAAGAGAAGTACAGCATTTTCCTGACTAGCAATTTGGTTAGAAAGATATATGCCTGCCAGCAGCAATTTTTTCCAAGTCTATCCTTCATACATTAGCAATGTGTGCCTTCCAATTTTGGTATTTATCTACAGTAACACCGAGATACTTAACCGAATTCTGCTTTTGTAGCAAGGTTTCCCCAATACGCACTTCAACTTGGTCCTCCAGATGTTTCTTATTGTGGCCGCACATGAGCTGAGTTTGGGTCACATTCATCTGCATTCCATTTCCGTCTATCCACTCATGCAACAATGTCTCTAAGGTCTTCTTTTACATGTTAACAACATGCAATAGCTGGATCACGGTGGCTGCATAGAGGTTGATCTTGCTGTGTTTAACAACACTGGGCAAGTTATTCACAAAAACCAAGAAAAGGAGTGGCCCCAAAATGGGACCCTGAGGCACACCTGTAGCTACACCTCTCCATTCAGAGCAAGTGCTACTGACAACAACTCTATGCCTCCTTCCTTTCAGGTAGTTTTCAAACTAAATGTGTTCCTTGTCTCAGATTCCAAGAGCTTCAAATTTCTTCAAAAGAAACTTAAGGGAATGGTCAATAGAATCAAAAGTCATAGACAGATCAATCATTACCGTACCAACAATCATACCATCATCGAGAGCCGTTTCCAGTCATCAGTGCATTTTAATAAAACATCTTGGGTGCAGTGGTTTGATCGAAAACCAGATTGGGCAACATACATTCAGGAGTTTGTTTGACTCCAAATTCTCACAGAGTTGCTTGACAAAGAATTCGATCAAACAACTTGGCTTTAACAGGTAGAACGTACAGAAATGGGTAGAAAGTTATTTATGTCCTACATCTACTTTAGTATAGGGAACTACTTTAAAATGAGCTTTAGATGAGGATACAAGAGTTTCCTCCTTACTCTCCACTGGGTCAGACAGCTCTTCATCATTTTTGGGATAAAAATGAATTTACTTGTACAGGCAAAACAAACTCACATTATTAAAATACACATGTAGGACATAGGTCTACCTTTAGGTCTTACAGTAGTAACATTCACAATATGGGGTAATACAAGACATGTAGATGTCCCTAAACATAATAGCTACTTTTTATATATATATTATATATACTTGATTTAAATAGAGGCTGATGGGATAGGAAATTTTATACACTTATACATGCCGATATACAACATTTTCAACTTGATCATAAGCTTTCATTCAGAATGTTCATGATCATGATCAGTTAAGGAACTCAACTTAGGTCCTTCTTTTGTTCCTACTTTCTTATATCGAAAAGCAGAACATATCTTGGTGTCTTGATAATTTAGTACAGAAACAAAACGATTGTGGTTTGAAGTGATCATCGTAATCATCTAGTTAATGGATTCGTGGCTGGTTAGTGGATCAGTGGCGCTCCTTTCTTTTCTGACCTACCTCTGGTACAGGCAAGTGATGTTCCATGAGCACCACGTACCGCTGTATAATTATGTGGGAGATCATCTCCCACAGTATGCATTGTATACAGTAATTCTAATGTTAACAACGATTTGTACATTGTTACTAGTATACTATTTACGTAGATATGTATTTGGAGCGTTTACCCATTTTAAGAGTGGCAAGTATGAGTTACCCGGACCGACCCCGAAAGTGTTCTATGGAAACTATAAGGAGCTGAGCAAATTACCCGGGGTATGATTTATATACTTTGATTAGAATACTGCGATATATTATATGAATATTGAATACACAATAATAATTTGGATTGATCCTTATTTACTCAGTTACTCTACCTTTAATCATCCATCACAGATTGTTGTTACATGCATATGGTTAAAATATTCATTCATATCCTTGTCACTTATACTATACGTAGCTATCACATCTCACTGACATCTAGCTGTCACATCTCACTGACATCTAGCTGTCACATCTCACTGACATCTAGCTGTCACATCTCACTGACATCTAGCTGTCACATCTCACTGACATCTAGCTGTCACATCTCACTGACATCTAGCTGTCACATCTCACTGACATCTAGCTATCACATCATGTAAGCTAGTCATTGCTGGGTTACCTGTCTGAGTCTCCCTTATTGTTACTGATTGCTCAACCTCCTACTCCTCACAGGGCTGTGCTGGTCTGGAGGCTCAGAGAAGTTTAGCACTGAAATATGGCACCATTTGTGGGTATGTTTCGGTAATATAAATATTTCTCAAGTAGGAACACACAGGAAATGTAGGCTTTCTTCATCAGATTCTTTGCTTTTTATTACTCACTGATAGCTAGCAGAGTTTTTTATAGACATTATCACAAGGAGGAAGCACTACACAATATAGCAATATGTTTAGAGGCAACCTACTTACTGTAGTTGTGGCTGTTTGCAACTAAAATTTTGCAATTTAATTTTCTTCAAATTCCCCCTTTGACGAAGCCCTACTTGTATACAAGCTTAAAATTAAAATGTCTAGTATACCTATGAAACATACATTCATAATATATTCTCATCCATAGTTTTTAGATTATTCACTATTGCTTGCTTATTCTATAGTTACTATATTGGGTATACTCCATATGTAATGGTGTCTGACCTCGATGCAATTAAACAAATCCTGATTCAGAAGTTTGACTGTTTTCAAAATAGAGGTGTAAGTTATGAAATTAGGTTGGGTAAGGTGTTGAAGCAAGGTATATTTTTGTGAATTACAGGTGACAAATCAGATCCTCCCATTTGGGCGTGACCCTGATACACCCACTATCATCACAGCTAAGGGAGACACATGGAAAGGATTGCGACATGTGCTCACTCCAGCCTTCAGTGCAAAGAAACTTAAACTGGTCAGCAGTGACATGTCAAATATAACAAACTGTGCATTGTGATTGTCTTTAGCCTTTTAATCCATCACAAGTGAAACACTTGTGGTTTCATAATAACTAAGGTAGAGGCTGCAGTTTAGTTGTGACTGAGCACTCAAAATGAAAGGGAGTTAATTAAGCCTGTGCAAAAGTTGGGATAATAGGGTAGAAAAAGCCTTTAGGTAGCCTAACTTGTAGTATAACTAAACCTACAATCTATAGTATGTCTGACGTCTCTCTATTTAGCATTGGATAACCTGGGTATGTGTATGTGTATACGTTATCCTTGCTGTATGTAGGCTATGTACGTCCTTGCTGCATGTAGGCTATGTATATATCCTTGCTGTATGTAGGCTATGTATATATCCTTGCTATATGTAGGCTATGTATATATCCTTGCTGTATGTAGGCTATGTATATATCCTTGCTGTATGTAGGCTATGTATATATCCTTGCTATATGTAGGCTATGTATATATCCTTGCTATATGTAGGCTATGTATATATCCTTGCTGTATGTAGGCTATGTACGTCCTTGCTGCATGTAGGCTATGTATATATCCTTGCTATATGTAGGCTATGTATATATCCTTGCTGTATGTAGGCTATTGAATATGCAAAGCCTGTCATTCAGAGATTTCATGCGAAAGTAGCTTCAATAGCAGATAAAGGAGCCAGTGTTGATATTCATGAGCTGATGAGCGAGGTCACATATGAGATGCTATTTTCTGTGTTTTTTGGTCGAAGTGTCAAAGGTGAAGGAAACACTCTGAGAGGACACATAGGAAAGGCTTTTGAAGCTACCAAGAAAGGAGGCAGAGTGGATGTCTTTAAGAGTCGAGTTCTCCTTTGTTAGTTCATGATTCATCATTACTTCAGCTATCATTTTGCATCCAAACATAGAAGGTTCAATGTCTTGTTTGTTAGTTTTTCCAGATATGCTAATCACTGTTGTAGGCACTGCCATCCCTACTTCTAACTTCATCAATGTCTTTATTTTATATAATTACTGGTTTGATTTGCCAACCTTGCCCAGCCTCTGTCTGTTTCCAGTTTGTTATATCACCCTTTACCCTAATACAAAACAATTCTTGTGTACACATATAAATTATCATTGTACAGTTAAAATGACTGAAGTCCGATTTTATATTTTTTCTTGTTCACTCTCATTTTATTCACAACATCTACATTAGACATTGTACGTACTTGCATTTATTAACTTATTGATTTAACTGTTTATTAAAGTATTGCTTTACTTAAGTTTAAGCAGCATGATTTTAATGTTCTTGTTTTAGGGTATGTCCTTGCTCTATATCCTGCCCATCTTCAGCTCCACTTCCCCTCTCTCTCTCTCCACCTTAAGCTCCACTTCACCTCTCCCTCCACCTACAGTTCCACTTCACCTCTCTCCCTCCACCTTAAGCTCCACTTCACCTCTCTCCCTCCACCTTAAGCTCCACTTCACTTCTCTCCCTCCACCTTAAGCTCCACTTCACCTCTCTCCCTCCACCTTAAGCTCCACTTCCCCCTCTCTCCCTCCACCTTCAGTTCCACTTCCCCTCTCTCCCTCCATCTTCAGTTCCACTTCCCCTCTCTCCCTCCATCTTCAGTTCCACTTCCCCTCTCTCCCTCCATCTTCAGCTCCACTTTCCCTCTCTCCCGCCACCTTCAGCTCCACTTCACCTCTCTCCCTCCACCTTAAGCTCCACTTCCCCTCTCTCCCTCCACCTTAAGCTCCACTTCCCCTCTCTCTCTCCACCTTCAGCTCCACTTCCCCTCTCCCTCCACCTTAAGCTCCACTTCCCCTCTCTGCCTCCACCTTAAGCTCCACTTCCCCTCTCTCCCTCCACCTTAAGCTCCACTTCCCCTCTCTCTCTCCACCTTCAGCTCCACTTCCCCTCTCCCTCCACCTTAAGCTCCACTTCCCCTCTCTCCCTCCACCTTAAGCTCCACTTCCCCTCTCTCCCTCCACCTTAAGCTCCACTTCCCCTCTCTCTCTCCACCTTCAGCTCCACTTCCCCTCTCCCTCCACCTTAAGCTCCACTTCCCCTCTCTCCTTCTTTTCCTTCCTCTTTAATTCTCCTGTATTTCAACATAAATACGATCCACATGCATTTTGTTTATACTACTTTTCTGCTCTTTCAACTCTATCTTGTGATGTCTGTCTCTGTTTCATTGGTTTAGCTAATTTTCCTCACATCGTTCCACTGCTTCGCTACTTTTTGAGGCGTTCCTCTCCTGGGCAGAGCATGAGCAGGGCAGCACAGGCAGCCTACACGATGGCTCAGGAGAGAAGAGCTTCTCCAGAAACAGTAAGAGAACCACCACAGTCAATGTGCTTCTTTGAATACCGTATAGTGGGAAAATTTGGCAAGGACTTAAATTTGGCGATTTGGCGAGTAGTTTGAAGCTTGCCAAATTCTCAAATGCAGCTATCAATTTTGAACGTAACGGTATGTTACGATATGTTATGGGGCAATCCGCAAAATATAAAACTCACTAAATGCTAAAATCGGGCATTACGCCAAATATATTGCCCGGCAAATTTTCCCACTATATGGTATAATTGAACAGGTCAAACTCTGTGTTGAGGAAGATAAGGAATTCTTTGCATGTAGATACATGTACTTGTAATTTCCTGGAATTAGCCTTAACTTTAGCTACATTTGAAGTATCTACCATTCTGCCAATTTAAGTCAGCTCTTAGTAAAGCTGTACTTTCAAAGTTCATTACGTTAGATAACTATGTACTGCATGCAGCCAGTATCCACTGACCTTATCTGTATACATTCAGCAAACAGATATCCTGCAACTGATTGTGGATGCTGAGCCCAAGTTGTCTGATGATGAGGTGGCCGCTCAAGTAAATACCTTGCTGTTTGCAGGCAGTGAAACAGCTACAAATGCTCTTGCATTTGGCAGTTATCTGTTGGCACTTAACCCAGACATTCAAACTAAATTGGCCAATGAAATCACAGCATATTTTGAAGCCCATCCTGTGAGTTTATAGTACAAGGGACAATAAAGTTCTCTATTTTATATTGACAACAAAGGGTGATGGAATCTATGGAACTGTCTATAGTGTGTATGTAGATGAAGATAACCTTTTGTGTTTTGTGTTTTGTGTTGAGCGACATTAGGTAAGGGCATTAACTAATACTAGTGTCACTTACTGACACCCTCTTTAATATCTCAGTTTTCATTCTCTGGCAGAACCACTAACTAGCAGAGAGGTGTCTTTAGCTCTCAGTATTTTTTAGTTATAGTAAACATCTTTTAAGAATGAACATGTTTTGAAAGTCTTGAAGTAAATTTCAGAGAACCTCAATGGTAGTATACGTAATACTAAGTTATTAATATTAATCATCAAAATATAAACTGAGACAAGCAAATATGTTTGAATCAACTATTTTAATGTGCTACTTAGTTCATTGATGTATATACTATTAAGTGGACTGTAGACAAGATTCCTTAATATTGGAATAATATTCAAATTAAATTAATGAGCTGCATGGAGATTCCACTGAACAATCTTATATAATTGTTCTGTATAGAGTGTCTCTGTATTTAGCATGTATATGAAGGATTTGGATTTCTCCATTCTAGGATGCAGATCTTTATAACTCTCTGAATGAGCTACCATACCTTGAGAATGTTATTAATGAAACACTTCGGATGTACCCTCCATTCACCAAGTGAGTAAGAGTTATATGTGCCAAAAATACTTATTTTTACCCTTTTCAAAAATGTCACCAAATCTGTATATGTCTTTAATAGGTATACAAATAATAATGTGTATATATTAAAGGAGGTACATTTTTGTATATAGGACCCCTAGGTTTAGTTCCCTATATGCCAAATAGGCCTTTTACTCTCAAGTAGATGTATAGCAGGTAAGAAAATGGTGTATTGATTATTTCTGTAGGGTGTCCAGGGTTTGTGAGAAGGAGTGTGAAATAGGAGGTCACCTGATACCTCCAGGTGTACACATTGATATACCAGTCTACTATATACACCACAATCCTGATCTGTGGGAGGAACCTGAAAAGTTTAATCCTGATAGGTAACAGTTTGAGTAAATAGCGTACAACTTTTGTAGTTCGATAAGTGTTATCAAAGTTTATAACTCAAGTCATATGTATTTTCCAAGTCATTACTGTAAATCAGGAATTGAATGTGAGGGTAAGAGATTACGATTTATCTAAATTACAGGTATAAGTAAAACATTGTGGTTAAAAGAATATGAGATAAGCTTCATAGTATACAGAATTACTGAGGTGTCAAATCAATACATGTTAAAAAATTGTGTATGTGGGCAAAATTCGTAATCTCACATATTTAGACACGCAAATTCAATTCTCAATATGTGGTACAGTTCGTATTGCATTGCATTAACTGATTACACTTCTTATCTGCTTTCCTTCACTCTCTCCTCCCAGGTTCTCTTCTGCTGCTGAAGGCAGACATCCAATGTCATTCCTAGCCTTCAGTGACGGACCAAGGAGTTGCCTTGGGAAGAGGTTTGCCATGATAGAGATGAAAATGGTGCTCATTGAACTTCTGAAAGAATTTAGGGTCATCCAGACAAGTGACACAGAAGTGAGTTGATGGGTTGTAGATTCTGACCTTTGCCTTCGACCCTATTGGGTTGCCATGATCTTGATTGACGACTACTGGTGAAACATTTTCCTAAAGACACAGTTGACATCAATATGAGGCCAAGGAAAGAATACTTGGAAAAGATTCTTTCCTAGATTTACCTATTTAGGGGAAATACCTATGAGGCTTTGGATGAGGATACAGTTTCACACCATGTACATTGACAAATCTTGTTTTGTGATTGTTGAGCCTTTAATTAAGTCGGGCTTAATCTTGTAATCAAATGTCTCACTATTTCTTTTTGTCTCCAGTGCCCTCTACAAACTCACATTGGAATCACTCTGGGCCCAAGGGACACAATCATGCTTGGAGTCACTCGTCGAACTACTTGAACTTTTTACCATTATCAACTAGTTTGCTGCCTGCATGTATTACCGCATATCGGGATATAAATGCGAGAGTAAAAGATTGCAAATTACTGGTTTAAGTAAACATAATGGTTAAAAGAATGCGAGATAAAGCTTAGGTGTACGGGACGTGTATTAATACGTGTCAAAAGATTGCGCATACGGTCAAAACTCGCAATTCGCATTCTTTTGACACACGCATTCAATTCCCCATATACGGTATGTAATTGTTACCTGATATGATATACCTAAGTTAATTAACCTTCATACCTCTATTAATTATGTGGCATCCGGATACAGTCTGCACTAACGTCATTAAGAGGTCAAAGTTCGTACTGTAACTTTCGCTCAGGCGGGCCTTCGCACTTATAAAACAGACTGCCTTGCGATAAGAGACATCATTATATACCTTGACAGAGAATGTCAACGCTCGCATACCTGCTTAGCTGTGGTGGCACCATCTTGGCGTTTTTTATACCGATCTTGATCTATCTCTTCTATAGGTAAGGAATATATATATACGTATACGTGACGACTAAATAGCTAATGTATCGACTACAATTACAACGCTAGCTGTAGCTAGCTCTCCTATATTGTAAGTAACAGCAGCAGTAATTAGAGAGTTGTAATAATAATATATATAAATCTGCATGTATTCTCGTAACCAGTATATAGACACATTTACGTGATTGTCTTACAAAATGCCTCACGATTTTTTCGCCAAATCTGTCCTATTCGGCCCTACAGTGTTTGGTGTTAAATAATGATTCCTATATCTACTAATTAAAAACTGTTTTTCGTAGATATGTATTTGGAGCGTTTACCCATTTTAAGAGTGGCAAGTATAAGTTACCCGGACCGACCCCGAAAGTGTTCTTTGGAAACTATAAGGAGTTGAGCAGATTACCCGGGGTATGATTTTATAGCTAATTCGAATTCTGATATGGTTTTGTTTGTGTTTTGATTTTGTTTATGTTGTCAAATATTTCTAATGTATGTATATTACCTCATAACAATTGCAAGTTAAATATAATTCTATATTAGGAGAATATGTATACATATACAGGGGTGTGCTGGTCTTGAAGCTCAAAGGAGTTTGGCTAAGAGATATGGTCCAATCTGTAGGTAAGAATATTTGTGTGAATTGGGATGTAAGTGCCAATTCTACCTGTATACATTGCAGCTCTAGATATATCTATGCCTAATTAAGATGACATACAAAGAACAAAGTGTCTCATTCCCATCGTGCACCCACTGTTATACTGTACTTGTATATATTCCCAATTGCTTTATACAAATAGTTTATAAAAGTCCTATTAGAGGCTCTCAATGATATCATAACTGTATTGTAGTAGTCATGCTTAAAGAGGTTAATTACGGGTAGTCAGACACCAGTATTATAGATACAAGACATGTATGAATATATAATCTCATATTTTATAAAGCTGTTTATTTGTGGTTAATGTGACCTTTTGTTTCCATATACTGTATGTGCATACATGCATATAGCAAGTCTCTGATCAGACTTTGTGTCTGCAGTATATATAGTTCAATCCCCTTGCATAATAAATTTGACACAATAGATCTATATACATGCATAATTATGGTATATTAATGTTGTATATAATATTGGTGATATAGACATATGCATAAGATACAGTTAGCAAAACCCCATTATTATATGCATATTTGTGTAATGGTTTAATAAACTTTCTCATATTGTAGCCATCATTTTTTATTTTGCTTCTATGTTCATAGTTACTACATTGGTTATACTCCTTATGTAATGGTATCTGATCCTGATGCCGTTAAGGAGGTCCTCATTCAAAAGTTTGACTGTTTTAGAAATAGAGGAGTAAGTTTATGCAGGTTTCATGCACTACTTTGCCAACCTTCGTATATGTGTTTTAATTGATTCATGTATTACTACTTAATCAAGGTGAGAAATCAGATCCTCCCATTTGGGCGTGACCCTGACACACCCACTATCATCACAGCTAAGGGAGACACATGGAAAGGATTGCGACATGTGCTCACTCCGGCCTTCAGTGCAAAGAAACTTAAACTGGTAACTTTTATGTATGTATGCATATATATAGCTAGCTATAGTAGCTATATAGAAGACTGATTATATATACCATTAAGTGTGCATGTCATTGTGAACATATATACTTAATTGCTACCTCATATTTCTGTGTAAAGATTGAAGATCATGGGAAAGTACCTTTTCAGAGATTTGTAAACAGAGTCAAGGCTGTAGCTAATACTGAGCAAAGTATTAACATTATGGAGTGGGTCAATGAACTAATTTTGGAGATCCACTTTTCCGTGTTTTTCAGCAGATCAGTGGTCCTCCAGGTGGAAGGAGGAGAGGGAAATGCTTTGAGAGATAATGTTAACAGAGCCTTTGGTGCTACCAAGAAAGGTGGTGCTGTTGACGTCTTTAGAAGCAGGGTTTTATTGTGTAAGTATTCAGTTGTCTGATAATTGTATAATTGTAAAAAGAAAATAACTATAGTTTACTTGCACTCCTTTAGCATGTAAATACTTTAATTTAAAACAGTGTATTACAGTGTAACATTAATTTTTGTGTATACAAGTACTTAAATTAAATTTATATTGGTTTTCTTATTTGCAAATGCATGTACAGCCAACTTTCCATGTGCTGTACCGTTGATGCACTATTTTGCTGCTAACTCAGCAGCTGGAAAAAGCATGAGGAAGGCAGCCAATGCAGCTTATAAGATTGCTAAAGAGAGGAGAGCCTCAAAAGAATTAGTAAGATTACAACTCCTTATATATTCATGCATATACAATAAGAACATAGCTTTTTCTAAAGAGTCTGTATAATAAGTTAGTCTGCAGTCTTATAAGTATATTACCAATGACTTTACTGCATATATATCCTACTCTCTTATCGCCATTTTTATTCTATGACATTTATGATATCATATGGCAAGTAGATAGGCAAAAACTTTGGCAAAATCCTAGATCCGCCCCTGCTACGTACCTTTGCAGAATCTGATGTGTAAATGCATGTGCAAAGACAAGTGACAGTTTCCAATACATTTGTATGTATAATCTAAAATGTATTAATCAGAACAATAATTAAAATTTAGTTTAAGCTCATACTGTCAATTGTGAGTATATACTAGTGTTTTTAAAATATGAGCCAAAAATTTCGGTGTAACTGAACTGTAATGTTTTTTTATCTGTGCCAATGTTTGTAATTTAGTTTACAGATATCCTGCAACTGATTGTGGATGCTGAGCCCAAGTTGTCTGATGATGAGGTGGCAGCTCAAGTCGTCAGTCTTCTGTTTGCCGGAAATGAAACGGCCACCAATGCTCTTACTTTCATCATCTACGCTCTAGCTACAAACCCTGCAATACAGGACAAACTGGCTAATCACATTATTGACTACTTTGAAGAAAATCCTGTAAGCTTCATTAGACTATTAGATATGGTGTGCTTTTAATATATGTGAACAGAATGGATACAGCAATGCACCTTAATTAAGTAATCTACTTTTTCTACATGTTGGGCAAAAAATTATATGTCATATTATCAGGTTGTTATTCCAATGGTGAAATATAGTATACGTGTATAAAAGATTTTAAAATCAATAATATAATACAGATTATGCAGTGTGTGAGTTTATCTTATTTGTTTTCGAGCAGGATGCAAATCTGTATGATTCCTTAAATGAGCTGCCATACCTTGAAAATGTTATTAATGAAACACTCAGAATATACCCTCCATTCACCAAGTAAGTTCTAAAGGTACTTGTGAAAGGTTCTATATGTAGTATTCATGTATTATAATGGTGTACCTGTACATGTATGTATATATAATAATTTGTATGATGTATATACATACAATGTGTATACAATAATAATGTGTAGGGTGTCCAGGGTTTGTGAGAAGGAGTGTGAAATAGGAGGTCACCTGATACCTCCTGGTGTACACATTGATATACCAGTCTACTATATACACCACAATCCTGATCTGTGGGAGGAACCTGAAAAGTTTAATCCTGATAGGTAACAGTTTGAGTAAATAATTAACGTACAAGTTTTGTATTTTGATAATATAACTTCATTATAATGTATGTATATTTTCCCAGCCATACATACAGTTTGAATGCATGTAATAATAATTATTGTCCATATTGTATATTATACTTCACAAGATCTCTTATCTGCTTTCCTTCACTCTCTCCTACCAGGTTCTCTTCAGCTTCTGAAGGCAGACATCCAATGTCATTCCTACCCTTCAGTGACGGACCAAGGAGTTGCCTTGGGAAGAGGTTTGCCATGATGGAGATGAAAATGGTGCTCATTGAACTTCTGAAAGAATTTAGGGTCATCCAGACAAGTGACACAGAAGTAAGATCCAATTTACATGTACAACTCCGTGTAAGTATATTGTGTCTTTATGCATACATTTGGGTAGTGCTATTAATTATATATGTGCATGCATAGCAACATTGTTTGTATATATATTCAACCTTGAATGTTTGAACAATATATACACCTATATACACATTCCATATGCTATGTATTGATATGTAGGTTCCCATTTCAACTCATCTTGGAATCACACTTGGACCTAAAGATGGAGTAATGCTGGGATTCGTAGCTAGAGACTAATTAGGAAACTCATTCTTAAACAATAAGTGCATGTTAAACTCTGGGTTTAGTTCTCTATAGGCTTTTTAATTTATTACAGAGTAGGCATAGCATGTAAGAAAATAGCCACGGTGTTTTAGATTATTCATGCACGTTTGCATTAATTACTGGGTCATTTGTGGTACTGTGGTATTCCAGTATACTTAACCATTGTTTGGTGTGCTGGTGTTGAAGTAGCTATGATGCAGTACTGGCATAGAGTAGCCATTGTATGGTGCAGACATAATGGTGTATATATATATACGTATATATATACAAGAATCCTTACTCGTGCAATCACCCAAGTCTTAACACAAAAGCAAGCTAGCTTAAACAACACTAGTCCTACTGGGAATATTAATACGTACATGTCATTGTGGTACATATATGTAAAAGTGAAGAGAGATGTGTTATACCTACAGGTATAATAAGCTAAGAATGGCCATGTTTGTGTTCATATATATAAATCAATTGGAATGCATCATAATTTTAATATACATGTATATATGACTGTAGAGTACATACAGATTTCACAGAAACAAATTATAAGAAACAACGGGCCTATAGAATTTGAAACAGAAATATCATGCAATGTGCAAATTAACTACTTGCATGTATGATAATGAATAATCAATATACATTTCGATGGAAAAGAGAACAAAAAACTGTGTCTTGCAAATTGATGGAGTTAGAACAAATCCTTATTCTGTTATGTATATATATATATATAACATGCCTGGTCCCAGCACCACCAGCACTAGCTCCTCTGGGAGGAAACTAGGATCCTGGATCAAGTGGACAATAAAACCATCCTGTTAATCAAGGAGGCCATGCACATCTTCCATCAGAACTCAAGCTAGCTGCATGATGAACAAGGACCAAGGCCTCAGCATTGACTGTTAATTGCTGCATGGAAGTGCCTAATTGAACAAAGTACAATATACAGTCAGCAATTAAGGCAGCAGTGGAACAGGGGAGAAGATCGAAGGCCAATATGACGTCATTTGTTTAGTCAACGGATCCATCTTAGCTTAACAGTAGTAGCTATTGTCCATTAATTATATATAGTTTTAATTTGTGGTTGAAACATCGGTAATGATTTAGCAACGAATTATTAATCATTTGGTTAGAATTGAATTAACGAATTATTAATATACAATTTTTTTGCAACTTTCAATAGTTAAACCAATATAAAAAAATTACATAGAAAGTTTCTTCTTTAATTTATCAATTTCTTTGCCATTAAATTTCTGCTTGCATCCTCTACTTAACCCCCTGCACCCCTCGAGATTCAAGTACTTCAGGTGGGTACAATTCAGCAACACTTCTCTTAAACAATCATCAGTAATACTGCTTCTTACAATGCAAAGTCTTTCCAGTGTGCTAGCAATTTCACTATTAGCCAATGATTGTAAAGCTACATCTGAGAGTGATTCTGGTTTGCCAATTGTAGGGACAATTAACTCTAGATCTTTTAGCTGGGTGAAGTGAGATAGCATTCCCGGCAACTCTTTGTCAAACTCCATTCTGGTGAGAGAGAGTGTATTAAGATTATTTACAGTTTTGTTGCATATAATCCCAATAGGAACAAGAATTCCTTTCAAGACCAAGGACTGCAACTTTGTAGATTGGAAAAGCAAGTCACAGAAAAGTTCAGTTTCCCATGTGAAACTGTCACCCTGTCGCCTGTACAAACTGGTAAGAAGATGTTCAACCTTCACAGTCAGCTTCAGCTCCACCAAATTCCTAAACCCTGGTGGCACAGAGTCGTGTCTGTTTAGGATTCTATATTGAAATCTTGGTTCCACAGCTGGAAATTCTAATTCCAGATTTTTTAAATTTGGACAAACTTTTTGAAATGAATAAAGAACTTCTTGATCAAAGACCACCTCAGATGTTAGAGTTAGTTTTGTGAGATGTAACAAAGTAAATTTTGATTTTGTCAAGCCTGTACTTTGGTGGTGCATAAATTGTAGCACATCTGTGCAAAAGTTTACTCCAAGTTCCTGCAAGGAATTCCTGGTAACCAGTAGCTCAATATTGGCAGCCTTTCTCAAGAGAATTTGTGGACCACTGCTTATAAAATGTGTAATGTTTGCTAAATGATTTGCTAGTTCAACAATTTCATTACCATTCAAAGATTTACAAGAATTGATTTCAATTATTCTCAATGTACTCCCTACAGTTTTGTCAGACCAAATGAATCCCAAGCCTTGTCTAGTAATTGACTTACAGGATACCAACTGTAGTACATGCACATCAGATGCATGCTTGTCCATCAGCCATTTAAGTGCTTTGTCAACAGAAGGAACTGGGTCACGCCTCAGGCACACCACACGCCATAAAGAAGGTGTATGGGCAAGCCTTCTGAACAGTTTGCACACTTGTGATATGCTGTTGAGAAAGGGTATTACTCCAAACACAGAGGACACTAGACTAACTATTGAGAGTAGTATTTCAGACGGAAGATCCAGCAGAGATACGCAAGGCGGTACATTTGAACCACTCTGTCCTTCCGATGGATCACTACTACACTGAAGACTTGGTACCACAGGTGCGATTGCCACAGAATTAGGATTGGTTGAGCCGCTAGCCACTCTATTTCGTCTAGCTTTCTTTCTCCTTTTAGATGTTTTCTTCTTGTTTCGCTTACCAAGCGCTACAGGTCCTTTATTTAAAGTGTTTGATGGAAGGTAGTCTTCATCTTGGGAGTCTGAAGATTGATCGTCGCTTTCAACTAAATCTACAAACCCAAATACTCCGCCGTAGTATGCGTCGGCCATTTTTGGCTGAGTGGGTTTTTCCCCTCGGAAGCTCACCAAACGAATTTCTTCTGAGTTCAGGTTTGCATTTCTCATTTGCAATTGTGAATGAGATAATGCAATCTCTGCTTAGACTTTCCGGACGGGGTATGAGTAGCATGTCGTCAACAGGTCTAGCAGGAGGTGTGAAGGGAAAGATAGCTGTTGTCACGGCTTCGACCGACGGGTGAGTGACAGCGTGCAAAACGTTTGCTGCTATCATAAGAGTCCCTTACAAAAATAAAGATAGAGGTGGTAGACAAAGTAAACTTTTTTCCTTATAAAATCCCCTCCCGCCTAACTTAGAAGAACTTGATGTCTTCTTGTCAGCAAATGTTACAATTAATCTCCAGTATTAAAAGTGGCCCAGTCAACCTTTTAGAACCCACTGTTCTAGTTAGCCCCAGTCAACCTTTTAGAACCCACTGTTTCAGTTAGCCTCAGTGCAATATTTATTGGGATGGGAACAGTATAATGCCCAATTAGGAATACAAGTTATTTTTTATAATATGAATGTTATGTCATCAATATTATTGCAGTTCAGGCCCGTAGGCAGGGGGGTTCCCCGCTGTAGGAGTCCTGAGTAGCAACTTATTATTATACCAGTAACTTTAGCTGCTAGCTTGCAAGCATGAGCTATATAGACCTTCTCCTTGCACACATCAGAAATGGGGGGGGGGGGGCAGCTTGTGAAACACTTCACCTGTTGCAAATGAGAAAACATCACATGCTACATGTTAATCTATATGTTGAGTTTCACTTTGAGAACAGAAGGACCCCCCAGTCTTGTAGCTGAGTATGGGCCTGCAGTTGTAGTTAACAGTTCATCTCTTGTACTTGTTGTCTGGCTATAGTATTGGCAAGGCAATAGCCCACCGACTGGCCGTGGATGGTGCTAAAGTGATGGTTAGCAGTCGCAAGCAAGCCAACGTTGATGCCACTGTTGAAGCCTTCAAGGCTGAGGGGCTGACTGTGGAGGGCGTGGTTTGCCATGTTGCTAATGAAGAGCACAGGAAGAGACTCTTTGATGAGGTATATCTACCTATACTAGTATGATGAAATCAGCCCCTTTTATTGCACAATCAGACTACATAACTATTTCTGTCCATAACCATGTCATAGGTTTTATATAATATACTTGTATATTTACATATATAGGATTTATGGTCTTGTTAGTGGTAGCTTGTCTTATGTCTGTATATTAAGATGCAAGGTTAGATGGCAGGTTGTAGCAGTTCCTTGAACAGTGTATCTGAGTAATCAAACCTTTAGAAGGTTACACTAGCAACTTGGTTCAACTCCAAGCTCCTTTTACATTTGTCTGTCTTTAACATTTGTTAAAATACTTGTGGTTTGATTTTCATATCTGTAACTATACAACTCAAATTATGTACTGTTATGCATGGCCTGGTTTTGTACTGTTATGACATCAACTATTAGTGCAGTTAGAATACAGTTGTAAATGACTCATTCCAGCCCAGTTGCCAAAACTCTCCCTATGGTTATGATGTATAGGCCCAAGTCTGTTCAGTATGTAATCCATCCTTTAGCACCCATATCCATAGAGTAAGTACCAGCTTTCTGTCTTCAGAACTGTGTGACAAATGAATATTTCCCAAATCAATAATCTATTGCTCTTTGTGCAGACAGTGAGCAAATTTGGCGGTGTTGATATCCTTGTGTCCAACGCTGCAGTCAACCCATCATATGGTCCCATTCTGGAGGCAAAGGAGGAGATTTGGGACAAGGTGGGTTAAGAGTGCCATTTGCAATCCCAGATAGACTGTTGAGACATTCAACTTTGAGTGCAGTGCGGTGTTGTTTACAAACAGAGTTGTGTACTAACACAAGAAAGTTCTTGAGAACCTTGCTGCCATTCAGCATGAAGAATTTCAAACACACCACTTTTAAACACACTACATATAGTGTACTTCAGAGTAAAAGGTCTATAGGGGAGTAAACCTAGTGAGAGCTGTGGATGAGGATACAAGAGTTTTCTCCTTCTACTTCTCTTCTTCTTCACTGGGCCAGACAGCTGTTTCTGGGAATTCCATCCTTCATCAGTGTCCCTGTGAATCTTTGTCTTCTTCTTGATCTTTTGTGAGTCCTTCATGCAATCCACTTCAAGTTTGGAGATCTGTTTCTGAGTTACATAACCTGCCCCATGTATAGTCTGGGGTTATCCCTATTAATTACTGGGTTATTCCTATTAATTACTGGGTTATCCCCTTTATTTACTGGGTTATCCCTGGGTTATCCCCTTTATTTACTGGGTTATCCCCTTTATTTACTGGGTTATCCCTAATAATTACTGGGTTATCCCCTTTATTTACTGGGTTATCCCTAATAATTACTGGGTTATCCCCTTTATTTACTGGATTGTGCCTTCCTTGTTACAGATTTGGAGTGTCAATGTGAAGGCATCTGTGCTACTGGTTAAGGAAGCCTATCCACACTTTATACAACGAGGGTATGGCAGTAGTATATACTAGATGAATTCTCCCTGATTCATTTCATTATATTTTATATAGTGGCGGTAGTGTGGTGTTTGTATCATCCATTGCTGGTTATCAAGCCATGGAAGTAAGTACAGTAAATGAAATAAACTTGCTTATCAGACTGTGAAATTCAGTGGATTGTCTAAGCACTTGAGACATAGAATAGACAAATTCCACTATTATCCATTCTGTATACGCAGCAGCCAACATTCCATCACTATTGACTGCAAATGATGGGATCAGTTATTCCATCTTTGATAAGCCAGTTTTTTTTCCACCTTCTTCGTTGCACTCATGGCTTGATGCTGAATGTATATACAATTATTTCCTACTTACATCATAGTGACATTTAACTAATAGTCTATTGATAGCTGGTTAGTCTTAGTCAACATATCGATTGTGGTGTCCTACTTCTAGCCTGTATGTGTTCTGTGCTGATAGGTTGTTGCTGTAACAAACTATAATGTAGAGTCATTTTGACAACTATCATTGAGTCAGCAAAATAAGGATAAAATAAAAAAATAAGTAATATTAAGTATATAATTAAGTAAGTTAAGGACTTCATTGATGTAATGTTTTAATCCCTGAAGTGACGTGTGATTATTGTTACCAAGCAGTAGCAAGGTTAAGTGTTTCTGTCCTGTAGAGGAGTCGAATGAAGCCTCCTCACACTTAATTGCTCCAAGGTGCATGCTAGACCAGACCTACATTTTGTGGCAAATATAGCCGACATCAAACGGACACTGAGACAACTCCACCTAACTCGAGTATATATGTATACTGAATCTCAATAATACAATAAACAAATATTTGTGGTCGATTTTGTTACCAGTTACACAATCATCTCCTGCTAGTCTAATTGGAAATAATGGCGACTTTCCCTCTAAAAATTACGAGCGTGAGTTTAACTGAAGAGGTACTTGGAAAGGGCTCGTTTGGTGAGGTGATAGAGGTAGAATGGTGTGGAACAACGTGTGCAGCCAAGAGAATGCACGACATTTTTCTTAAAATCCTTTCAGCTGATGAACTAGACAAGATGGTAAAAGACTTTGAAAAGGAGTGCCAGATTTGGTCGACCTTGAGACATCCAAATGTCGTCCAATTTTTTGGGACTTTTTATCCGAAGGACAGTCGCTTACCAATCTTTGTCATAGAAAAGATGAATATGTCACTTCGTCATTACCTAGAAAAGAATAACAAAGAAAAGTTTCTGCTCGTCGACAAAGTGTTCATTCTTCGCCAAGTTGCACAGGGTCTGTGCTATCTTCATAGCAGCCACCCTCCCTTGGTTCATCACGATTTGAGCCCCAACAACGTTTTGCTAAACAATCAGACGTTTCAGGCTAAATTAACAGATTTTGGTATGACCCGAGCGATCAATCCTACAAAATTGACGCGAACGCATTCTTCGATTAAAGGAACGCAAGTGTTTATGTCTCCAGAAGCGCTATGTAGTCCACCCAAATACACCGAGAAATTGGATATATTCTCCTTTGGCAACTGCCTTACGACTATAGTGACGCATGAATGGCCCAGTGTCTCGGAACCTACCCATTTTGTCGATGATGAACTGGTAGCACGATCGGAGTTGGAGCGCAGACAGTCTCAGATCGATTTAATGGATGATGCAGAGAAAAAGCTTTTTATGCCCCTTATAAAGGAATGTCTGGCCAATCGCCCAAAACAACGTCCAGATGGTTTAAAGCTAGTGTTAGAGATGAAGCGAATTGAAGATATGCTTCGGGAATCTGCTCAGGATATGTCCTCTCCTATAATTGAGCCATCTGTATCGCCAGGAGCTAAAGACAAGACACAGCTTTTGGAAGGTGAAGTAGCTGAAAAAGATGTACAGGTTGCAGATCTGAAAAAAGTCATTGCCCAACAAGAGGAACGCATTGCTCAACAAAAGGAACATATTGCCCAACAAGAGGAACGCATTGCCCAACAAGTAGATCATCAAGACTTTGCCAAGGAGAAGGAAAAGTTGGAGAAACAGTTAGAAGCAAAGCAAACCGTGATAAAGTCATTAAGTGATGAAATTGCTGATCAAAAGAAAATTTTTGAAATTTTTGAGCGACAAATTCGAATTTCTGATGCAGAAGTGGCTCGACTTCAGAGTAAGTTGAAACAAGTAGAAAAGGACCTACAAGAGGAGCGCCTCAAACATGATACACCGGGTCATGAAGATGATGATGAAGCAGTGAGTTAATTTTGAATACTAATGAATTTATTTTTAGGACATTCACTTTTATTTTAGCTCATTATTATACATAATATAATAGAATAGGGATTTCTTCTTACTGCATGACTAAAGTTATCTGTGAGATGGTATTTTTTGTTAATGTAGAGTATTGAAATATAGTTTATTTTGACCTCTTGGTGAAATGATTCAATCTAAAGGGTCTTCTTTGACAACTGATGGATGGTCTGGCTTCCTCATTTATTGACTTTCTGTCACATGATCCTGACCCACTGTGAACCATGATCAACCTGCAATACAGTGGAAATTGTTTTTGCACTTCCCTTCTTCTCTTTCTGTTTGAGGATCATGTGACAGGAAGTGGAAATAGTAAGACCACTTGTCTTTAATTAAAGAGACAGCTAATACCATCCATCAATCACCAATGAAGACAAAACTCAAGATGTATACCATCTCATAAGTGTACTATATATTCATATTGCTAATTTTCTGTAATATCTGTATTTTTAGCAAATATGGTGGAAGAAAACTGGTCCATTAAAGGGCGTTATCAAAGATGGAACAGCTGCACGATCTTACCTTGCACTGGCAGTCAACAGCGATGGAATGCTAGCCGCCACAGATATGTACAACAGCTGCATTTGCCTGTTTAATGATATGGGAAAACTTGTGAAGAGCTTTGAAGTAAGAAACAATGGCCGCCAGGTTGTGGATATGTATGGTGTAGTTTTTACCAAAAAAGGAAACATTGCAGTCACGGTGTATGGTGGAAGTTGTATACTAATCTACTCCAAAGAAGGAACACACATTAGGACCATTGCATTGAAGGGTGATACAAGAGGATTGGCCGTAGATCAAAAAGGCAATCTTTACGTGTGCATTGAGCTTAAATGTTTAGTATGCATATACACTGAAGAGGGCAAATTGAAGCTGCAGTTTGGTTCTAAAGGAAAGGGCAAGGGCAAGTTTGAAACACCCTATGACATTGCTGTTGGTATGAATGGTCTGATCTATGTATGTGATCATTCGAATATGAGAATACAAGTGTTTAATGGTGAGGGGAAATATGCTTATCATTTGGAAACAAAGCAACTGTGTTTCCAGCTCTGTGTATCGCATGATGGTTATCTGATTATTGAAGAAGAAAGAGGCACAGTGTCTGTGTATAAAGATACCACTTTTGTACACAAGTGGACTTACAAAACTGCAGCTTCCAGTGTAGTTCCTGCTGGTATAGCTGTAAACAAGAAGGGTAGTGTTTATATTGCTAATTGGGACAGCGGTATTTATTTGTTTTGAAGGTTTCTTCGTTTTGAACATTTAATTTGCAAATTTGTCATAACAGATTTGTTTCATGTACCGTTCCATTCCTTTCAAGGTTGTTTCATTTGCAAGTTGTAATTTCATAATTTCCTGTACATTGAAAATTACCTAATGTACATAAATGTTTTATTTGCCTGCTACTGTACTTGTACAGTGGATGTGATATGTACATATACAAAGGACTCTTATGCACAGTTCATAAACATTCCAGAGTGTCCATGGCTAATTATAATTATTTAAAGAAGCAGTTGCTGGGAATCAAGTTCACTTTCAGGATCACCATAACCAGTTATTTTGTCGCCAAACTCCAGCTACAAGAAAGAAAATTCAGTTGTTGTCTAAATTCTCGTATCTTGTCAACTGCATGATTAATCTTTATATTTAGCAGGGTTGTATGATATGTTGGTTTAATGGCCACATACCTTATTCAACCTCTCCACAAAAAGGTTTGCCTTAAGAGTCTTCTATATAACTGTTAGAAAATTACACCAAATTGACTTTAATGACATGCATTTCTTACAGTATGCAGGTGTGTATTCCATAACAAAGACTGCATTGCTTGGTGCCACCAAAGCATTAGCATCAGAGTTGGCTAAAGATAACATCCGAGTGAACTGTGTCGCTCCAGGGCTTATTAAAACTAACTTCAGTTCAGCAGTAAGTTGTTTGCTAAGAGTTATTGTTTTAGAATGATGGTTTTATGGATGTAATGACCTCTTGTTATGAGCAGTTCAAGCAATCAGCAGTACAGAAAACTATCTGATCATGTTACTCAAAAATGATTGGTCAGACTTTAAGTACCTGCATGGATATAATTATAAGCTATGGGTAGTTTATAAAAATCAGTTTCTGGGCCCAATACAGCCATGCAAGGCCTATATATTGTGCTAAAATTAGAGGTTCTTTCTATATGTTAAAACTATATATATACAAGTTTGATACGGTATGCCTTATTGTACATTATTGCTCAATGACCCTATTACGGGATTGCATGATTCTCTTATTGCCTAGATTTGGAAGAATGAAACCATCAAAAGTAGAATGGAAGAAATGATACCTCTTGGAAGGTGTGTGAATCATTTTCCATTCCCATGCTTACATTGTTTAATGATAGAACTTTACCACTTTAATAGAATGGGTGTCCCTGAAGAGTGTGCAGGTGCGGTTTCATATCTTTCTGGTGATGACTCCAAGTACGTAACAGGAGAAACTTTAGTGATTGCTGGAGGCATGCTCTCAAGATTGTGAGACCATGAACTAATGCTACTTATGAATTTATAGGTGGATAGTTGTTATGGAAATAGTCTTTATTGTTATACTTTTATACTTACTTATACTTATACTTTCATTTTGGGTTCATAATACACAGTACCTGGACTGTGCAGTTCTCTTATAAACTTGCACCATTCTTAATTTTGATTCAATCAAGTCAAAACAGTTTTGCATGTAATACGGTACTCAAGTTTTGTACAGTATGTGGGACACAAAAAATAGTGCAGCATAATATATCCTGCAAACTTGTTGAGGACATTGAGGTCATGTATCAAGGCTTGACCATATAATGACACCCAATAATTTGCACATTGTAGTCTTCAGGCTACATAATATAGGCTTCACAAGAGGCCGTATTATAAACCAACAGTCTAAGCGTGTCAATACGTGTATATACCTGTCAGTTTATGAGGAGATGCCGAAACGAGCAGCTAGCGTACTGTCACTGGCTGTGTTCGCAATCATTGCTTTGACCTACGATCCTTCGAAAGGTAGGGACTCACTGGTTCTTTATTGAAGGAAAATAATTTTTCTTAACTCTTTTTGAAGCTGTAGTGAGGGCTATAAAAAGTAAAGTTATGCCAGGGCCCAGACCGGATTGGGCGACCTGTCGATGCGGTCAGGATCAGCAGTGTGCGTATACTATAAACGAGGGAAACGTGTTTACAGGTGACATTCTCTTCTAGTTGTAAACCATTATTAAGCTGTCTACTTTAATATATACGTGCATATGACATTATTATGCATTCTTTTTATCTTGCTGCATGCCCATGTAATTTTAATCATAATATTATTAATCCAATCATAGATGCTCTATGATTATATGTATATACAGCCACAGATCTAATGCATAGATGCATGTAAACTTATATAAATAAAGATCACAAACATTGGGCGCATTTCTATTATCAATTGCTCAATCTGCAACTTTATTTTCTGTCTTCTGACCACTTATTTGTAGTGTACGTATATAGTGTAGACTCTCTTGTTTTGTGATTGTAATAGACTGCTGTAACTGTGGATGGGGTATATAAATCAGCATCATGATTGTGTTATGTACAATAATTAGGATCATGTGAACTTAATGGAAATTGAAAATTGGACGTGTTAGATAACAGTAGTAGACAATAAACTAGGAATAGAATTATCCTGCATGGCTTTTTTGTTTTGTATAATATGCATATTACAAATTAAGTTACTTTGTAAAATTCATATGTCCTAATAGAAAATGAAACAGTGCTAGCAAGACTAGTTGGCAGTAGCCAACCGAATGAAGGACGTGTTGAATTGTACTTCAATAATACTTGGGGATCAATTTGTAGCTACTTTTGGGAATGGGATATCAAGGAGGCTAATACAGTATGTAGAATGCTTGGATATTCATTTGCTGCAAGAGTATGGGGAGCAGGAGAGTTTGGAGAAGAAAATGGGACTACATCAATTTATAAACCTCAGTGTACTGGTGCAGAATCTAACATTTTAGACTGCTGTAACTGTGGGTGGGGTAAATCATGTAACAACAGTCAGCATCGTGATTTTGGGGTCACATGTTCAGGTATGTAGACGAAATTGTGTTTTCTTTCCTTTGCTTTATGAGTTGCATTGGTTTACCAAATATACAAAGTACTGTATGAATAAAGGGTGTTAATTGCATGTGCAAAGGCTATGATGATAAGCAGAACATTATGTTGCCAATTGAATAGGACTTCGGTCCCCCAGCTAAGATTAGACTTCGGTCACTTAGCTGGTTTGGTATAATACTTTCCAGTGATTATTTTACTTATCAGAGTACTGCATATATGCATTTTTAGCAATGAATTAGATATAGCTATATATATCTATTGCCCTTATCCACCCACTACAGATGAAGTGGTGTCAGTTAGACTGATCAATGGTTTTGCTCCAAACGAAGGTCGAGTTGAGGTATACTATAACAACACTTGGGGTACAGTTTGTCACTTTGGCTGGGACATGCGAGATGCCCATGTAGTCTGTAGAATGCTTGGATATCCATTTGCAGTTCGTTCCAGAATTTCAGCTTACTACGGATTCGGATATGGTCCAATTTGGATGTCTATGCTTGCTTGTACAGGAAGAGAGAATAGCATAACAGACTGTAATCATGAAGGATTCAGTTTATCATACTGTCATCACGGTCATGACGCTGGTGTACAATGCTCTAGTAAGAGATCATCATATAAGTGCAATTAACTTTATATGGATTATCAGAGAGTACGGTAGTACTCTCTAAGTAGGGATGGCCGAAAAAAAACATGGCCGCCCTATTCAATGTATTATCAATTAACACCTCATAAATCAACAACGTTCAGATTTTCGGTTGCATTTGTGTGTTTGCAGTCGTTTTTGCATGCTTTTCTAAACGCCAAAACATGTTACGATGCTCTACAACCTTCGCAAAGTGGTTAAACCGAAATAGGCCAAATTCTGCAATTCCTCATTTTTTTTTCTTCTTCTTCTTCTTCTTCTTCTTCTTCTTCTTTTTTCAAATGAGCTAGCGCTAACATGCGAACTTACGCAGGTACATACAAATACTAAATCGTCATGAATGTTTCCGAACTAGGGAATAGGCTACCCTAGATTTCAACGCGCTCCAACCGAAGCGTGTTACTTTTGAAAGTGCCAAATTTAGGGCCTCTTTGAACGCCATTTTTTAATTAAGTTTCAAATTCTCTGTATATAAAATAAGTAACCCGAATGAGTAATATTTGTGGTACTGCCGTTACCCGCGATCGAATTTCTTAGTCGCTTTGCAGGGCCTATATACAGTCGTATTTTTAACGATTATGGACCCTTTAATATCCTAAACTGAATGTTAAAGAACGGTAGAAAACATCTTATCAAATTTGGGATCTTTTCGGACGCCATTTTTTAATTTAGAGCTCTCTATTATATCGTCTATTCTGCTACTTTATTTCGAGTTTTCGCCAAGAAAACTTTCAAAACAAATATTAACAAGAAAAAAGGAGCAATACAAGTTAAATAAAAACATTCAAAAATGAAGTTAAAAGTAGGGATGGCACTATAACAGTGATTGGCACATCTAGAAAAAGTAACGAAACAAGAAAGTGATCATATGGTAAGGCTAACATTGCAGAAGTGGCATACTGAAACTTAACTATACACATCACTTCTATGTTTGGGCGCATCGATCCCTACTTTTAGTATATATCCATGATGCGCCCAAACATAGAAGTGATGTGTATAGTTAAGTTTCAGTATGCCACTTCTGCAATGTTAGCCTTACCATATGATCACTTTCTTGTTTCGTTACTTTTTCTAGATGTGCCAATCACTGTTATAGTGCCATCCCTACTTTTAACTTCATTTTTGAATGTTTTTATTTAACTTGTACATATACTGTTCCTCAAACATGCATGGGCATAGCTTGTAGGAAATGGTGTTTTAAATTTTTTATACCTTTCTGTATTACAGGTGATGATCTGACTATCAGATTATCTGGAGGTTATAGTGACAATGAAGGAAGAGTGGAGATTTTCTTCGATAATACTTGGGGAACTATCTCCGACAGCATGTGGGATAAGAATGATGCCAATGTTATATGCAGGATGCTTGGATACACTGGTGCAGAGATAGCTTTATCAAACTCTCATTTTGGAAAAGGAAGTGGTCCTATTTGGTTGACTAATGTTGGGTGCACTGGTCAAGAGGACAATATTGGTTTATGTTTCCACTCTGGATGGGGTGCATGCCAAGATAATTGTAACCACAAACACGATGCTGGAGTTGTATGCTCAAGTGTGTTAACTATTGTGTGACTCTAGTACTTGTTGCTGTATATTTTAAGCCAAATAATATGTATAGATACATGTGAATTGCTACTAGACTGTCCCCCTTCCCTTTGAATTCCATGCTTTTTGGCACTTATTCAGGAGAGTCTAGCAAGCCAATTAACATTTAGATTAAATAACCTTTTTGACCAATCGGATGCATTTATCCAGAAGCCTGGATAAAATCTTTTGTAGATACATGTAACACATTATTGCAAAGGTGTTATTTCATCTATAGTGCCGTTAGACTGTCCATCTCCTTTTACACGTACTGTTAGGCGCTTATTTAGGATGATCAAACAAGGGCCAGACTAGTGTGAATGTTAAATATATGCATAGCTATAGATTTTACAATATAATTGACCATTTAATTATAATTTTCTATGTATGTAGTTAAATTACAACTTTGCCTTTATTATTTGCTTACCGTATAATTTTCCCACAGAACAGAAAGTTATCCCGGAAGCTACTACTGTTGCAGCTGGATATCCTCATGATCAAACTACTACCATCACCGTAACACCTTCCCTTGGGCAATCAGTAGAGCTACAGTGTAGAAATCGAGACTTTAAACAATGGTACACTACAGGAAGTGAAGTAAAACCCACTCCAAATGTAATAAGGACGGCTTCTGGAGCTAGAAGAACTTTGGCTTTTTATTCATTTAATCCAAGTCATGCTGGAACATACTCTTGTCTGGCCTCTTCTAAAGGTGATGCTCAGACAAAGACAACCTACCCTGTGGTACTTGGTAAGTCATATTTCTATGGCTTCAAATTGCAGATGTTATTCATACCTGTTTGTGTGTTAACCAGTCATAACAAGCCACCTGCACTAAGAGGCAACACTGTATGCAGCTCTATTATATTTATGATGAAGGACATATATATAAGAGATAAGAGCATCCATACATTTCCAAAAATGACGTCCGTATTAATGCATCATAAGTAGGTATGGTAATTATATTAATTACTTTTACATAATGGCAATTGGGCTATACCTATATGCATGTATGTTATTTCATTATGTAAGAATATTAATATCATTACCATGTCTACATGTAATGTGTTCATGATTCATTTTAGAAAAATGCTGTATCACATGAGATTACACAGTTGCACACTCCTATCTCATATGTATTCTTGCTTATACATTATAAGATGAATTTAGGACAAAATTAATATTCTTACTATGCATTGTTTGATATGTGCTGTTACAGTTGCAGCCATGCAAGTGTGTCCAAAATGTTTGGTTGTGACTCTCACCAATTGCTTCTTTGTGTGTGATCACTGAAATATATTTATTATTAATATTTATATTATATATAGATGCATGTATATATGTATTTTATATATGTTGTATAATACAAATTACTATTGACATGTACGTATGTGTATGCTATATTACAAGTACCATTTAAGTTGGAACAATTCAAATTCCTTATAGTCAATCCATCATCAGTTAATACAATAAGAGTGGGCAGGACTGATGATCCAACTACTCCTATCACTATAACACCTACCCTCAGTCAAACTGTACAGTTGGAATGTGAGAGGAGTGACAAAATGAAGGAATGGTTCACTGTTGACCCTATGAGCAGAGTAATAACAACGAGAGGAGAGATTTCTCTTAGATCAGAGCAGGACAGCACACTGTACATCTCATCATTTAACCCATTTCATGGGAAAGGGTACACATGTAATGTGTATGGTGATTCCTGCTCTATCACTGCCTATCCAGTAATACTAGGTCAGTAACTCATAAACTATATACATATGATAGTGTGATATGTAAGATTACATGTCTAGATTTACCCATTTATAGAATTATTTCTACTGTTCTGTGTAATTTTGAGCATACGTATTTGCATAACTTTAAGCTTTAAGTTAAGGGCCCAGAATTGCAAAGATTACGACTATAGAAGGTGTTAAGTACCTCAAGTGCAAAGGGAGGCAGCCCCACAAGTATTTACCTGAAATTGTTTGTTTCCCTATTTACTTTATAATGTTTGAGAAATATTAATATTACTATTATATATTGTGATTTGATTATCACTTAGTACACTGAAGGAATGTATAAAATTCTCCCATAGCATATACTCCATGAATTGTGTAAAAATATTCGTAAGTAACAACATAAATTGCAATGAAACTAAGAAAGGTCATATACACAGTAGTTTTCTTTACGATTTGTTTTAACACTGATAAATACATTTGGAGCAGTTAAAAAGGTTCTGACAACATTAAAAACCAGCGAGTATATAACAGTTCAAATTCAAGAGTAACAGCTAGATGTATAAAGTGGAATATGTATTTACTTACGTCTTGCAAAGATATATCAGAATAAATACATATTATCACATTTTCAAGTGCATTCAATATGAGTGACTATGGAATGTCTTCATCAGCATGTACGTATATATATATGTACATATATGCCTTACTTAGATATTTATATAAAATTAATGCATAACTTAAATACACATACGCATATGCTTGCATAAATTTATACTCCTATTTATATGGTATAAAATACCTATGTATATATTACGTATATATATTAAAAGTAGTATATAATTTGCTACAGAAACTCCACCTGCTGAAGCTGTATTACCTCCACCACCTCAAGTTGAATGTGTCATGGTAACTGGAAATGGAACATCCTTGACTGTTTCATGGAATGCAGTATCTGATCCAATGTACAACATATTATATGTAGTCAGGTATTCAACTGATAGTGGTAATCAGACAGATCCGCCATCTAATGCTATGAAGAGATCAGGAATTGCAGATACATCAACTACATTGACTGGACTGCAATCAGATACCATCTACTATGTTTGGGTAGCAGCTGAAATCCTTGGTGCTGGAGTTCAAGGACCTTACAGTAGGAGAGCCTTATCTGGAGGTGATGTTACCGTACATAGGATAGAGTGTGCTTTGCGTATCTTACTATGTGTACATGTCATTTTACTTCAGAATTTCTTGTCCTTATGTGAGCAGCAGTTACAAATTATATATGGGAGCTTTAAAAAACCAAAAATGTATTCTTTGTTGATTTTAGGGTGATAACCTGTAATATTTTTAATATGGTAGCGATATTTTTTGTGACATCCCTACTTACGTATATAGAGGACAAACTTACACTCCTTATTTATCCACAATTTATGAGCTTATAAGTTACTGTAGATGTAAAAATGCCATACATAAAACATTCAAGTATACAGTAATTTAACAGCCATTTTGACAACCCAAAAGAGACAATACAGTAAATGGTTTCCATACACTGTATGCGTCCTATATGTATGAAATAGTAAAGAGTATTTGCTACTAGTATTATGGTAGTCAGTAGCTTAAGGTTAATTGAGCAGGAAGAAAAACCCTACCAGATACTGTAAAGCCGAAAATATGTTGGCGACCATTTTTTTTATATCAAATATTCATTTCATCAAATTTAATGGCACGCTAATATTTCCGGCTTTACAGTATATAGAACATCCAACCTGCTAAATATCGGTTGCCAATGCTCAATAAACCACTGACAAGCAGTCTATAATGTGTACATACATACATAATTAGCTATATTTTATTAGAAATTAAACATGTACAGTATCTACCCATGCATTTTAATTAAGATCTTTATTGTTATCAGTATTCCTTGTGTTTATCTGTTATATCATATTTTTAGATTGTTCTTCCCCAAACTTTCCTCCAAATGTGCTAATACAAGGTGGAATATCAGCATCATACCCTCATGGAGCCATTGTGAAGTACTCATGCAAGCCAGAGTATGAATTTATAGGGTATTCCGAGTCATATGTAGCAGAGTTGAGATGTGTTTTAGGAAGTTGGTCAACTAGAAAATCCTGTATTGGTGAGTGATGAACTATTAATGCACAATGACAATTTAATTATATAATAATAATGTATTCTCCTTTTACACTTACTACTTAAAACGTGTGTAAATCATTCTGACAGTCAAACCAGTTAGTATTACAGTTGGAAGAACTGATGATCCAACTACTACAATAACTATAACACCTGCCCTCAGTCAACCAGTAGAGTTGCATTGTCAAAGAACTATGCATGCATTTAAGGATTGGTTCACTGGTGATCCTAGGAGACAAGTTACACCAACTGAAGGAGAGATTTCTACTCAATCAGGAAGGTACAGAACACTGTATATCTCATCCTTCAAACCAATTCATGCTACAACATACAGCTGTATATTGGATCATAAGAGCCCTCCTTCTACAATATATCCAGTTGTCTTAGGTATGTTTAATGTAAATTAATTAATAGTAATATGCTGTATATTTGTGTACACATAATTACATGTATTTCTGCATTAAATATAAAATGGTCTAAAATTCCATATTCTTGTAAATATAATAAAGTAGATTTTTAATTATTTATAATTGGAAATTATTACTGTTCAAATGACCCCATGATAACCAAATTAATTGCTATATATTATAGTGCAATTAAATTCAAACTTAAGGTGTATCATACTAATGATTCCTATATTTTTTCATCTTGGATGATTGACTCAGAGGCAATTGCTGGTGCATTGCGGCCATTTTAAATATATACCTACAAAGAGGGCTTTAGTCCCCATGCAGCCAATTATTGTATAAGTCTCTTGGCTGGGTGCGTGGATGTACATAATATCCATGAAAAATCTAACACACCATTTTCCTACATTCTATGCCTACTCTGTAAAAAAGCCTATAGAGAACTAAACCTGGAGAGAGTTTTGGATGAAGATACAGGAGTCACTTCTTTTCTTTCTTCTTCTGCTCCACTGGGCCATGCATATCCTTGTCTGCAACTATTCTATTATTAACTGATAGTCTGTAGTGTGTTGTGTTATTTTACCGTATATCGGGAATTGAATGCGTGTGTCAAAAAAATGCTAATTGCCAGTTTTGACTGTTTGCGCATGCAATCTTTTGACACTTATTGATTTGAATTCGCAATATCTTTTACTCTCGCATTCATATCCCAATATACAGTATTCAAAATGATCATTATGAGATAATTTAGTTATTTTCACTTCTTTAAAATGTTCTACAGAAACTCCGGTAGCTCTGCCATCTCAAGTCCTAAATGTCACTGTTAGTAAAGGTGTATCAGAAGGAGCTCCATCTTTGACAATTTCATGGACTGCAGTGTCTGACCATGGTTCTAGAATAACCTACACAGTGATATATTCAACTAGTGGGTGTACTACAGAACCTCCCTTTGAGGCCTCAAAAGTATCAGGAATCACTGGTACATCAACTACACTGATAGGACTTATACCAGGTAAAAGCTATTATATTTGGGTCACAGCTGTTTCATCAGGTGTACAAGGACCATACAGTGCAAGAGTGTTCGAGATTGCAGGCATATAGCAAACTGTAGTTGAAGCACCTTTTGCATGGACTTGATCTACCAAAATCTTACTAGTTTGCTAACCTTCCAATAGGCACACTATAAGTTATATTTATAAACTGGTGTGTCAATTATATAATAATATATTATTAAAGTACTGTATATTGTGCATGAATGTATATTCATGGTATATAAATGCAAGGATCATGCAAGAATGTTAACTAGGTCACATAAATAAACATGCATATAAGTTATAGGGTGATGTCAAAGTTATTCAACATTCATATATATTAAATTAAAGTTGGCTACTATGTACTATGTAGGTGCTTATTTTCTTCAATCTACTTTTTCTGTCTATAGCTATAGATCTCATATATTGCTTCTTCCAAGTATAATACCAGCCTCTAGATCTCCTTACACATCTTCATTTCCTTCTGAATCTTTCCTATATAGGTTATTCCTGTTGTTAATGCAAAGTTTCTATATCCTCCTCCAGCATTCTGCACATCAGCATGAATGTTCTATATAATTTATGCATATCCTGGCGGAGCACTTGTCTCTAGGCTATATACTCCTTTCCGTATGCCTAATGGTGGTCGTCATATAATAACCCATTAATTGGTTCATCAATGGCTCCTCCAAATGGAGTAGTAATGTATATACACTTTATTATATATATACCACTATATAGATCAACTACAATCAGGTATATACTAGTCCAAGGTATACCAAATGCTCTGACTTGCAAATTTATGCAAAGTTATGTGCCCAACATGGAAGCGATGCAAGTGCTATGCTAAATTAAACCACTTTAAATTTGAATTCATTATTCATTTCAAAGGGTAACATATATTGTTGAATTTTTAAGATTCAATACTAGATTACTGTATGCATACTGTTTACCAGAATCAGAGTTAGTACTTATAATTAGTAATTACCGAACATAAATTGCAACTGTCATTTGAGTGTGTTGTTGATTAGATGATATTGATGAAGGTAGTTTGCAGTTTTCCCATCTACAGTCTCCAGGATTATTCAAGGATCCACGAATAGTATCACAGTTTGAATGGTAGTTTAGTGGTCCATATTTGTCAAATGATAATCCTCCTATCACGATATATGGTTCTGGTACTACTCCATTACTACTACCGCAGTGATCAACCAGCTGAGTTGGATCCAATAGTATTCCTCCACTCCAGTGTCTGTCCAAGTTGGCATTGTAGATTCCCTTGTAAGCATAGACCAGTCTCTTGTTGTGGTAAGCTGCTATTGCCATCTCTGTTGGATTCAATCTAATCTTGGGAGGAATATTGCACCATCCAGTGTTGAGGTCTGTGCAGGCCTGATAGTGTGAGCTGTAGTACTTCATGTCTTCACTGAGGGCACCCACCTCCATGTAAGAGTGCTTCCATGACAGTGTCCATCCTCCACCATCCAGACCCATTTCACAGTAAACCTATACATTGCGTTATAGAGCTAGATTATAGTTGTGATCATTAGTTACCTTATAGATTTATTGTGTAAAGAAACATTAAAAATTTCTACAAAAATAGTGAAGATGTAGGGATGGCACAAAAAGTACAGAAACAAGATAGGGTTGGTACACAGTGAAGCATTAGCTATGCATGAATCCTACAACACCTTTGCTTGCAGGATTCATGCATAGCTAATGCTTCACTGTGTAACATCCCTTTCTTGTTTCTGTACTTTTTGTGCCATCCCTACATCTTCACTATTTTTGTAGAAATTTTCAATATTTCTAGTTTCTGTACTTTTTATGGAACATGAGCTAGGAATTAGATTTGTATTTTAAAACCATTTTGGTTTTGCAATCTTCGACCGATTATGACATCATTAAAATGGCGAATATATTGAAGCCTTGACTCTTGGGCCATGAAAACCGTCATGCTCAATAATAACGTTATCCTCTCGCTTCTACAAAAGAATACATATATTATATAGTTACAGTTTACAGTTAGTATGATGCGCATATATGCATGCCTGTATAGATTGATCCTGTCCAGTGCATGAATCAGTGATGTTGATCCAGTATGTTCCACTGTCAAGTGTGTTAGTACAGTCATTAGCCAGTGTATCTCGTATCTCCTTACAAGAGGAGCCAGCTACAGCCTGAATGCTTCCAATGGAGGGAACCAGTCTGAAAGGGAGGGGGACAGAGGGGGATTACAGGAAGTCCCTGAGTCAATAATGTTGAAGTGCGTGGACCTACAGATAAGGTGTCCACATTCCTCCTCTACAGATCCACACATGAGTGTTTCCTCCGGACTCTATGTCTCCTTCATTTGTTTCAGTACAAGACTCACCTGGTTGGGTCACATGGCTAGTCCTCTGCATGTATATACAGAGAAGTACATACCTAACACACACATGCCTCATATATACAGTTGTAAGACAGCAAAATGATCTTATGTAGTTGCAGTTTGCATGTTTTTTATAAGTTGATAATTATAAACATCTCTAAAACCTTCTGTATTTGATGTCTCTCCAAGGAGGTACCCTCCACTGTCAGTAGTGGTAAGACTAGAATAATCAGAATTCTCTTCATTCCTTTAAAACAACCCTTCAGCTGTTTCAGAGTTGTAGTAATGCAGAGTACATTAGAACGTATTTTATACTGACCACTAAAATTCCTTGTGCTATAGCTTAGCCACAGACTAATGAATATACTAAACCTGGTTAACTTCCCTTCCCCCTGAAACCCAAAAGTGCAATCCACAATAATATTGGTGCCTTGATCATGATTTATGAAAACTTCTCCCTGCTTGAGTTTATCATCACAGTTATTTAAGTACACCTATATAAGTATGTCATGAGGCACCCAAACATAGAAGTATACTGTATATATGTGTGGTTATGTCTCAGTATGCCACTTCTGTATAGTTGGCATTATCACATGTACATACATGAACACTGTCTTTGCTTTGTTACGTTTTCTAGATCTATATACATGTGCTATAGCTACTCATTGTTGCAAGCCTTGCCATCCCTACTTCTAAATTTTAAGTGGCTTTGTCTATGTAAATCTTCAGCAACACAAATCTACCATACTAGGTAAATTAGATTAATTATAATACATTATGTACATATGTATATTCCAAAATTAGCAGATCTATATAGACAAATGGAGGGAAATTGGAACACTACTTGTGAAGAAGGTTCTGCTCTTCGATCGGTCAGGTGTATAGCAAAGTGCTGCATCTCTTGTAGTGCATGGTGCATTTCAAAGAGTAAAAATCTTAGGAAACAGAGATTCAAAATTGCAATTCTAGACCTTTCTATATCTTATAAATTCATCTGTCAAAATTGTCATTTCTTTTTTCCTTAAGTTTAAGAATTAAGTAATCAAATCTCAGGTTTCAGAGGGCATGAAACCTACTTGAAACGCTTTGAATTTCCAGGTTTCAGAAGTTATAGAAAGGGTGCCAAAGTCATTAGTTTCAGAAGAATACCCTTAACTACCAGCTCCGCAACTATAACCCAGGCCAATTAAAAAATATATATAAGTATCTATAAACTTGGAAAGGGGGCTGTGAAAATTAATCTACTAGCACATACGTATACTTGAGCACCCTTTGAAACCTGGCTGTTCAAGAAGTTTCAAATAGGCTCCATGCCATTATTAAACCTGAGATTTGATCCTGTGGGCTTACAGGTATAATAATACAATTACAGATTTACAGGTTTTTGATTCCTTTATCTAGTAGTTGCACTTATATGCACTTCAATCTTCCTGGACACTTATATTCAGTAGAATTTTTTGTACAAAACACTATAATAAATAGTTCTATAGGAAAATATACGTATAGAAAAGGATTGTCTAAACAGTGTCTATATGCATGTATATGCAACCACAATGTTATATGTATCTGTTTGTTTCTACGAGTTATCATTCAGAAGAGAGTATGTATTTCCCCAAGTTGTACTTAGTAGAGTCATAGTCTTCCACCTCAAAGAGGGCTTGGGTCCACTTGGAATGTGGCATGGAGGTTGTACCTATTCCAATTAGAGGGTTATAGTACTCAAATATCAAGTACTTGCATTTCAGAACAGGAAGTTCAAGGCCACAGGAGTTGGGGAATATGCATGAGATCCCCCAACTTTGATAACGACACTTTTTACAAGAAATTCTTTTCTCCATCTTCAGTGCCCCCTTGGGCAATTCCTTTCCCTTGGCTTCATGTATTTTCACTACTACACGTTTCCAAATGCTTCTATCCAGGACAGCATGGTGACTGTTTTCGATCACTCTCAGATCTTGTCCCTTGCATACAAATGCTCCACAACCTCTACAATATAGTGTGACCTGTTCTGGAGTGTACACCTTTTGATTTAGCTTACGAAGCCTTTCCTCCTCTACAGCTGTCAAGATCTGCCTTTGCCTTGTTTTGATTTCAAAATCAAGTTCTTCAACCGATTTATTTCTCATCAATTCAAGGGCACTCTCTACCAACTGGTCCTTGAACTGGTTTAATTTTTCTCTCTGCTCTGCCTTTGAGCCACCTTCCAAAACAGCATAATGCTTTGAGCCCTTGCTTCTGCCCCTTCCTCCAGTCTGCTTGCGAGATATTTCATCCTTGACATAAAGAAAGCGAATAATTAGATTGCATTCTGGTACATCTAGACCCTCTTCTAGTACAGATGTGGCTACCAGTACATTCAGTTTGTAATTGCGAAATTTTTCAAGGGCATTGGTTTGCTGCCTTCCAGTCATGCCAAATCGATCGTCATTATCCTCTCCTCTATGACCAATGCAGTAGTCAGCCCGAATCATAGGTTGCCCTGCAAAGTTGTGGAATTTGAAAGTGTTGCCAATCCATTTGCTAAGGCATACAGCATGATACTTGGTTTGAGCAAATATTATGGCTTTTGAATTGGGCTTGTATGTAAAGTGCAATAGGAGAAGCTCTTCTAGTTTTTGTAAATGCTCACTCTCAGAATTTTCTATGGCAAGCTGTCTGAGTGAAGCTTGTATCCTTGAGTGCCTCTTCATCAGCCTTTGAGAATGCTTGGTGACCAGAGATTCAGGGTCATCGTATTGATATAAGGACTCTACAAGGTTATCTAAAGCTTGAGGAGCAGCCAAATCCTTGTAAATGGCTAAAGCACTAGAGTATGCTTCCAGGAAGTCCAATGACAGAGATGTCTTCTGAAAGTCCTCTGTGTCTCTGCTATCACTGTTGGCAAATAATTGGTTTCTCAGTTTCTCTATCCACTGCAAGTAGCTAATGTCATCCCTTGCACCTGGTGGTTGGACATCCAGATCTTTTTCTATCTCTTCCATGAAAGTGGTAGCCTCAGTCAGGAAGAAGTCGGTGCTGTCTCTACCACTTGTAGGGCATACCTCTATACTGGCAGAAAATACTGTGTCGTCAAGATTTTGCTTGTGCTTCTCAACAATACAGTACCCACGGCTGGCATCCAGTAGAGCACAGAGGTCAATCAAGTGGGCCTGTACATCGCTCAGTGCTGTCTCCTTAGACCTACCTGCCCCCGGTGTCGCTGTCAAGCCAACTACCTGTGGAACATTCTCATTCCTGGACAGCTTTGCACTCAGATATTCATGCATTATTTGTGCATATATGCTTGCACGGCGTGCATTGTGACACTCATCAAGGACTAGCAGCGAAATGTCACTCATCTTCACATTGTTTCGTTTGAGGTCATTGTAGAATGTACCATGAGTACACACTACAATCTCACTAGTCTGCAAGATGGCTTTCAGTGCTACCTCTCTTGTGCCATGTGTATAGTCTATGGCTGTACTGAGGTTAGGCAGGTAACTCTTCAAGTGATCAGATTGTTGTCTGGCAAGTGGAACCCGACTAACTATAAAGACCACTTTCCCTTTCCCCTCCGTCTTCTTGAGGTGGCTAGCAATCACGGCTGCAGCCACCGCAGTCTTACCAGATCCAGTTGGAGCACACACTACGTAATTGTGACCACTAATACCAAGCTCAGCTAGCTCTTCCTGATAAGGCCTCAGCTTGAAACCTTTCTTGAAACTGTACTTCTCCTCTAAGCTTACCTCTTTGGTAGGTGTTGATGTAGTAGTCACGTGCACTGCACAGAAGTAATACTGGAAATAGTAATTGCAACCTTATTTGTTTAATACAGTTAATTGCTTTATTGATTTTAAGTAAAAAACTAAGAGACTAAATCAAATAAATAGCAAAAAATTATTTAATAAATCAAAACTTTAGTCCCTACAAAAAGTGTAGTAATTTGAAGGACTTCTGCGTGGCTAGATTCTAACATTCTTTTAAACAATAATGAACTCCACTAGCCAAATCGTTAGACTGTTGTCACTGTCAATTTGATCAAACCTTTCAACCCAATCCTGGGCCCTCATCAGCAAGAAAATAATCTTACAAAAATCTGGCAGTCTTACACTGATGAGGGCCCAGGATTGGGTTGAAACGTTTGATCAAATTGGTGGATCAAAAGATGGTGCATGGTAACATGTCGTTAGTGCAAAAGAATCAACAGCAATGACTACATTTCTTTTAAACAATAAGGAACTCCACTAGCCAAATCGTTAGACTGTTGTCACTGTCAATTGTGCAATTGTGTAAGACTGCCAGATTTTTGTAAGATTATTTTCTTGCTGATGAGGGCCCAGGATTGGGTTGAAAGGTTTGATCAAATTGACAGTGACAACAGTCTAACGATTTGGCTAGTGGAGTTCCTTATTGTTTCAAAGAATGTTAGAATCTAGCCACGCAGAAGTCCTTCAAATTACTACACTTTTTGTAGGGACTAAAGTTTTGATTTATTAAATAATTTTTTGCTATTTATTTGATTTAGTCTCTGCATATTACCTGGGGCCCATGCATGAAAAGTAGCCTGTGGCTAATGCATCACCATAAGTGAAGTGAAGTGAATCAGGGTAGACTGTTGCATTTGTATTATCAGATGGTTGTGTTTCATGTAGGCAGCTTTAAGATGGTTCATCTTTAGTCCTTTGGATGTCTAAAGACACAGTTTGATATTTTGAGAAGTTGGATTAAATGAACCATCTCAAAGATATGTTGGGCGTGGTTAGAAGGAATTCCTATCATCTAACTTCTTGGTTATATATCCAGTATAGCTAGAAAATTTGATGGCATTTAAATTTGGCAGTTATATCCACAACACGACCAAACTGTCAAATTAAAATCCCCATACGTTTCTGGCTATAATGGTACATATATAGGTTTAAAGTGCCATACTCTGTTTAACTGGCTCCATAGGTTGAGTATCCATATAATTCACTTCTTCTAACACCCGCTCAGAGGTCCTCATATCATTTGTTGGAATAGTTGACTAAAATGAAGCATGTATAAATATATACTAAGAGGTATACCTGTGATATATATATATATATATACTGCTAAAAATATTATTATGGTGAGAGTTCTCAGTCATATACATACACTGTATAATTCTGATAATAAAGATGTACTTATTTATGTAATTAGGTCATACCTTCATGTGAGATGGTGCTTCTGAAGTTGATATATTGTCTACAACAATGTAATAAGTACAACATATTGGTAGGAAACCACTTAGATGCATGAATATACATATACATTGAAGAGTTTTATCTCTCTCATGCATTGTAAAATTATATACGGCAGTCCTTTATAGTGTTGTATGAGCCATTGTTAAAATCCAATCATGCATTCCTGGATTTAGTGTGGGTAAACAATGCTAACTATGCCTCAGGAATGTTGTAGCTACCTATTTGTGTAATGACATGGTAGACATGTACACAGAGTGGCATCATTTCTAAGTTGGTTGGTCATAGTTGTCATTATAATCATTAATGTCTCATAACTATATATTATACAGCACACACACACCATATTAAGTGCATGGACCATCTGTATCTTGGAGTTCTTAAATCAGTATGTATCCTGATAATACTATATATTGCTTTGTAATTTTATTAAAGCTTACCTTTTGCTCCACCCCTTGATCTGACCATAGGCAAAGTGTGGTCCGTATCCATTTGAACATCACCAACAGTTATTGCTTCTGGTTCGTCCTATATACATTAAAGAAGTCAGTGAATTTTAGATTAGCATCAAGTTACAGTATACTCTAATATGCAAGTATATTCAAATATATAATGGATACAGCTGTATTACAGTATCCAATAAACAGCTTTGCACCTAACCATTTTTATTGATGTAGATCTTTGAAATGAGGATTCCCTGGTCTCATGTGGGGCTAAATCATGACCAGAAATTTTTAACAAATGTCCCTCATTTTCTCCTTGAACTGTAATCATGCAAAAGGACATTTAAATTCATTTTGAATATAAACACACATTTATAAGGTTATTTAATACTGAAAGCCATAATAGTAAATCTTAATACATGTATGTAGCTTATAACTAACGATTAGGCTTGACTGTGCATGCTTGCAATTGTTTGCTCAGAAAAGCATCCTTTGGGGGAACCTTATCCACATGACTTGGCTGGTTAAAAGAAAAAAGATAAAAAAAATGTAAACAGTTTTTGTTATTGCACAATCCCTAAAATTAGCTCACTAGTGAAACTGATCTTTGTGTGCCTGTTGGTGGATGTATCTGAATAGAAGTGCTACCTAAGGCTACAGGACTTGGTCCACTAGATTCAAGTTCTATTAAAAATAGGACACATTGTCATACATCTAAAACTTGTATATATAATCAGTACATACATAAGACTATACTAACAAAACTAAATACCTTTGAGGAACTTTTCAACTTCTTCAGCTAATTCTTTGTGCCCATCATGAGTTTCATCTGTAAACAGAACTTCAGCTAGAATTTTTAGTTTCCTTTGACTTGGATCACCATCCAGAATTTCATAAAATTTTCCATTGGCTTCACGTCTGTTGCTTGCCTTACTTATCGATTCTAGTTCATCAGAATTAATCACTTTACTTGTTTTAAGGTGAGTGGATACTCTTCGTATATCGCAATCTTCCAATATTGCATGTAGTATAGTGTCTTGAAAGCCTCGGATTTTCTTTTTTACATTTTTTCTATAATCTTATAAAGAAGTAGGCATGGATTTGCATACAATATATAATACATTTTAAAGTTGCAGGATACTGTATATATATATATATACATGTTAATATTGATTCTGTGTGTAAACAACGTGTGTACACATAATATTTTATGCATACTTGGTGGTGACTATATTAGCCATTTAGGCAAACAGATAAATAATATAAAAAATCATTCCTAGTCGATAGTGCAGACTACAAAATATGTGCCATCGACTGGGGAAAGGGGTTATCTTTAGACAGGTACAAGGTATGGGGAATTGAAAAGGTTGAACTTTACCATTTCATAATGGGGAAACCTATATTCTGAATGATATGAACTCCAAGGCCATACTGGTCTTAAACTATGTTTCCAAGAGGCTAGTCATTCTATATACATTATAACATCAATCCTTAAAATGAACTTAATGACCCAAATTGACCCTTTTCTCAGTCCTCGAAATATAATACATTCATGGTTGATGTATTGTAGCCTATATATTATATATAATGTTGCGATTACATGAGCCTTTGGATACGTATACAATACTTAAATGCCTTCTTCAGTGGTTTAATCAACATAAAAACAAACTGACAATATTATACAACAGAGATATCTTGTGTAAATTACATAACATCCTTCACTTACTTGTTGATTGTTCCATATTGCGTATGAAGGACTATATAGTTAGATCACTGTTAATGTTGTGTATAATATTGATCTGATCGGCGAGGAGATCTATTAAGGTGAAGTAATCAACTTTAAAAAAGAAACTTGGGACAAGTTAATGTCTGACAGAGAACTATCATCCCTACACAATTACACAATGTAACGATTATATGAAATAGCGCACCTAGAGATGATTCGTCGTAACTTTCGAATGATGTCATTAAATACTTCTGGGGGATAGTCCCAAGGGAATGAACAGCTAACTCGCTTATACGTAACGTCAATATTGGAAGTGGATGGTAAATAATTTTAGCCAAAATAACAGAAACACTATAGAAAAATATCTTTAAAGAAGAAAATAAACTGTATAGATATAATATTCTGAAAAAGTTATTATTGCATATATGTATGTTGTATACTTTGCATGCTAATTGATATGGCTTGGAAAATCCAGTAACTGTAAATGTTTTAAGAGTTATTGTTCAGAAGATAGTATGTATTTCCCCAAGTTGTACTTGGTAGAGTCATAGTCTTCCACCTCAAAAAGGGCTTGGGTCCACTTGGAATGTGGCATGGAGGTTGTACCTATTCCAATTAGAGGGTTATAGTACTCAAATACCAAGTCTTTGCATTTCAGAACAGGAAGTTCAAGGCCACAGGAGTTGGGGAATATGCATGAGATCCCCCATCGCTGATATTCACATATTTTGCAAGATATTTTCTTTTCTTTCTTCAGTGTCCCCTTGGGCAAATCCTTTCCCTTAGCTTCATGGGTCTTCACTATTACTCGATCCCAGATGCTCTGATCCATCACAACATGGTGACTGTTTTCAATCACTCTCAGATCTTGCCCATTGCAAACAAATGCACGACAACCTTTGCAGAAAAGCGTTACTTGTTCTGGAATGTAAGCCTTTCGTTTCTGCTTGCGAAACCTTTCTTCCTCTACAACCTTCAATATCTGGATTTGTCTTGATGAAATCTCAGAACTAAGTGCTTCTAGGGATTTACTTTTCATCAATTCCAAAGCACATTCTACTAGCTGGTCCTTGAACTGGTTCAACTTTTCTCTCTGTTCTTCCTTTGACCCACTCTCCAACAAAGCATAGTGCCTTGTGTCCTTGCTTCTGCCCCTTCCTCCAGTCTGTTTGCGAGATATTTCATCCTTGACATACAGGAAACGAATTATCAAATTACAGTCGGGTACATCCAGCCCTTCCTCCAGTACAGATGTGGCAACCAGAACATTTACTTTGTCTTCACGAAACTTTTGCAGAACATTATATTGTTGTTTACTTGTCATTCCAAATCGATCATCTCTTCCTTCTCCTTTGTGGCCAATGCAAAAGTCTGCTCGAATTTTTATTTCATTGAATTTGAAGGTATCACTAATCCATTTGCTAATTCTAATGGCATGGTACTTGGTTTGGGCAAAAATTATGGCTTTTGTGTTTGGTTTGTATAAAAAGTGCACTGAGAGGAGGTCTTTCAATCTTCTTAAGTGTTCGCTTTCAGAATATTTTGATGCAAGATGTTGAAGCTTATCTTGAATCTTTGAGTGTCTTCTTATCAAATATTGTAAAAATGCATTGGGATGGGATTCAGGGTCATCGTATTGATGTAAGGACTCTACAAGGTTATCTAAAGCTTGAGGAGCAGCCAAATCCTTGTAAATGGCTATAGTACTAGAGTATGCTTCCAGGAAATTCAGGGCCAATGATATTTTTTGGAACTCTTCTCTATCTCTGCCTTCACTGTTGGCAAATAATTGGTTTCTCAGTTTCTCTATCCACTGCAAGTAGCTAATATCATCCCTTGCACCTGGCGGTTGGACATCCAGATCTTTCTCTATCTCCTCCATGAAAGTGGTAGCCTCAGACAGGAATAAGTCAGTGCTGTCTCTACCACTTGTAGTGCATACTTCTATACTGGCAGAAAATACTGTGTCGTCAAGATTTTGCTTGTACTTCTCAACAATACAGTACCCACGGCTGGCATCCAGTAGAGCACAGAGGTCAATCAAGTGGGTCTGTACGTCACTCAGTGCTATCTCCTTAGACCTACCTGCCCCCGGTGTCGCTGTCAAGCCAACTACCTGTGGAACATTCTCATTCCTGGACAGCTTCGCACTCAGATATTCATGCATTATTTGTGCGTATATGCTTGCACGGCGTGCATTGTGACACTCATCAAGGACTAGCAGCGAAATGTCACTCATCTTCACATTGTTTCGTTTGAGGTCATTGTAGAATGTACCATGAGTACACACTACAATCTCACTAGTCTGCAAGATGGCTTTCAGTGCTACCTCTCTAGTGCCATGTGTATAGTCTATGGCTGTATTGAGGTTAGGCAGGTAACTCTTCAAGTGATCAGATTGTTGTCTGGCAAGTGGAACCCGACTAACTATAAAGACCACTTTCCCTTTCCCCTCCCTCTTCTTGAGGTGGCTAGCAATCACGGCTGCAGCCACCGCAGTCTTACCAGATCCAGTTGGAGCACACACTATGTAATTGTGACCACTAATACCAAGCTCAGCTAGCTCTTCCTGATAAGGCCTCAGCTTGAAACCTTTCTTGAAACTGTACCTCTCCTCTAAGCTTACCTCTTTGGTAGGTGTTGATGTAATAGTCACGTGCACTGCACAGAAGGACAGAAACATAATACTGGAAATAGTAATTGCAACCTTATTTATTTAATTGCTTTATTAATTTTAAGTTAAAAATGGTGGATCAAAAGATTGTGCATGGTAACATGTTGTTAGTGCAAAAGAATTAACTACATTTTTTTTGTAGTGACTAAATTTTTGATATATTGAGCAATGTTTAGTTTCTGCATATTACCTGGATCATATGCATGAAAAGTAGCTAAATCATCAACATAAGAGAAATGAAGTGAATCAAGGTAGACTATTACATATGTATTATCAGATGGTTATGTTTCATGCAGGCAGCTTTGAGATGGTTCATCTTTAGTCTTCTAGGTGTCTAAAAACACAGTTTAATATTATGTTGACTTAAATGAACCATTTCTAAAAAGAAGATTCCTATTCTTAAAATTTGTTATAAATACAGTATAGCTAGAAAATTTGATGGCATTTAAATTTGGCAGTTATATCAACAACACCACAACTGTTAAATTAAAATCCCTGTAAGTTTCTAGCTACGTATAAGGGTACATAGTTTGAAAGTGCCGTACTCTGTTTAACTTGCTCCATAGGTGGAGTATCCATATATTGAGCATTCACTTCTAACACCCGCTCAGAGGTCTTTCTATCATTTGTTGGAATAGTTGACTAAAAGGAAACATGTATAAATATATACTAAGAGGTATACAAGTGATATATAAGACTGGAATCTTTGTTGATATATGGCATGCAGATGCATTATCTTCAGTCTATACTAGGTGTGAAAATGTAATTGGTAGGCCATGTGTTCTACCGTGGATTATCAGTACAACTCTTTATGTAGTTGAGGATTTCAAAACCTGCAACAGCGTGACTAAAGTCTTGTACTGTTTAAAATACTGATTATCCTATGGATTACTTGGATCTCTTTAAATTTGTAACTTGCATGTGCACTGCATGTGTAGCTAGTACTTGATTGTAATTTTAATATTGTATAGTCACTTGTACCTCTTAAATTTGTAACTTGAACTGTGTAGTACTATATATATATACTGCTAAAAATAATATTGGGATAAAAGTCCTCAGTCATATACATATCCTTACGTATATACACTATTAATTCCATTGATAAAGAACTTAGGTCATACCTCCATGTGAGATGGTACTTCTGAAGTTGAAATATTGTCTACAACAATGTAATAAGTACAGCATATTGGTAGGAAACCACTTAGATGCATGAATATACGTATATATACATTGAAGAGTTTTATCTCTCATGCATTTTGAAATTATATACGGTAGTCCTATATAGTGTTGTATGAGCCATTGTTAAAATCCAATCATGCATTCCTGGATTTAGTGTGGCGATGCCATTCACTCTGTGTCTACCATGTCATTACAAAAATACGTAAATACGTACGTAATTAAAGCTACAACATTCATGAGGCATAGTTAGCACTAAGTCAGCAATTGATTGGTCACTGTTGTCATTATAATCTTTAATGTCTCATAACTATATATTATATATAGCACACACACACCATATTAAGTGCATGGACCATCTGTATCTTGGAGTTCTTAAATCAGTGTGTATCCTAATAATACTATAGATTGCTTTATAATTTTATTAAAGCTTACCTTTTGTTCCATCCCTAGATCTGACCATAATCTTAGGCAAAGTGTGGTCCGCATCCATTAGAACATCACCAACAGTTGTTACTTCCGGTTCATCCTATATACATTGAAGGAGCCAGTGAATTAGATTAACATCAAGTTACAATACTCTAATATGCAAGTATATTTTCAAATATATAATGGATACAGCTATATTACAGTATCCAATAAACAGCTTTGCACCTAACCATTTTTATTGAAGAAGATCTTTGAAATGAGGATTCCCTGGTCTCATGTGGGACTAAATCATGACCAGAAATTTTTGACAAATGTCCCTCGTTTTCTCCTTGAACTGTAGAACCTTTAAAAACGTACACACATTTATAAGTTTTTAATACAAAAAGAACATTTAAATTCATTTTGAATTAAAAAACACATTCATAAGTTCTTTTAATAATGAAAGACATAATAGTGTATCTTAATACGTGTATATATGTACATAGCTTAACTAACAGTTAGGCTTGACTGCACATGCTTGCAATGGTTCGCTCAGAAAAACATCCTTAAAGGGAACCTTATTCACATGACTTGGCTGGATAAAAAAATACCACATTATGTAACCAGTTTTTGTTATTGCACAATCCCTAAAAATAGCTCACTAGTGAAACTGATCTTTGTGTGCCTGTTGGTTGGTGTATCTGCATTGAAGTGCTACCTAAGGCTTCAAGATTCGGTCCACTAGAATCAAGTTCTATCCAAAAGAGGAGACATAGTCATACATATAGCACTGTTAAAACTTGTATATATATTCAGTACATACATAAGACTATACTAACAAAACTACAGTACCTGAGTAACCTCTGAGGAACATTTTACTAGGAAATGGAAAGGACCCTAAAGCAGGTATATCCATTGGGTAAATGTTAATATAAAAACAGTTTGGATGTTATCTATAAGAGTCTGACCTGGTAATAATTAATATTATGAATACTATCAATTTGAAAGTGAATCTTAAAGCTTTAATCATCGATCAGTTAATAGGAAGAATCAAATGATTAAAATAAAATATCAGCTTGAAAAGTAATTTTTTGCAATTTGAAATCTGTTCTCTAGTGAGTAAAGGTTATCACTTTACTTGTGAAAACTGCTGAAAGGTTTTATAAGCTATTAACATCCAGTAAACCCTGCTATCAGAGATACATGCAAACCGATTACTTCATATCCACTCACTATTATCTGCTGTGTGCTGCAATGACATGTAAGGACCTGATCTAGCTCCACTTGGACCACTGTCAGAGTTCCTCTTGTGCCTTTTAGGGGAGGACGATGTGTGATCAGAACTTGTGGTCCTCTTGTGAGGGCTTGAAAATGATTGAGATGATGTTGTGGGAACTATAGGATCATTCCTATGTGCACCACCTGAACAAATGATACGATTGTATAAATACTTTAAAAATCATTTAAAAACGTAAACACATTTATAAGTTTTTAATACAAAAAGAACATTTAAATTCATTTTGAATATAAACACACATTTATAAGGCTATTTAATACTGAAAGCCATAGTTGTAAATCTTAATACATGTATGTAGCTTATAACTAACGGTTAGGCTTGACTGTGCATGCTTGCAATGGTTTGCTCAGAAGAGCATCCTTAAGGGGATCCTTATTCATATAACTTGGCTGGATAAAAGAAATACCGTTATTAATGTAAACAGTTTTTGTTACTGCACAATCCCTAAAAATAACTCACTAGTGAAACTGATCTTTGTGTACCTGTCGGTGGATGTTTCTGCATTGAAGTGCTACCTAAGGCTACAGGACTTGGTCCACTAGATTCAAGTTCTATTAAAAAGAGGAAACATTGTCATACATATAGCACTTTTAAAACTTGTATATATATTCAGTACATACATAAGACTATACTAACAAAACTACAGTACCTCTGAGGAACATTTCAACTTCTTCAGCTAATTCTTTGTGCCCATCATGAGTTTCGTCTGTAAACAGAACTTCAGCTAGAATTTTTAGTTTCCTTCGGCTTGAATCACCATCCAGAATTTCGTAAAATTTTCCATTGGCTTCACGTTTGTTGTTTGCGTTATTTATCGATTCTAGTTCATCAGAATTAATCACTTTATTTGTTTTAAGGTGAGTGGATACTCTTCGTATATCACAATATTCCAATATTCCATGTAGTATAGTGTCTTGAAAGTCTTTGATTTTCTTTTTTACATCTTTTCAGAATATAGATACATCTTTTTACATCTTATACAGAATGCATGGATTTGCATATGATATAAATATATTTTAAAGATGGGATGCATGTTAATATCTATTCATAACTTGTGTGTAAACAAGGTGTGTACACATAATATTTTATGCATACTTGGTGGTGACTATATTAGCCATTTAGGTAAACAGATAAATAATATAAAAAATCATTCCTAGTCGATAGTGCAGACTACAAAATATGTGCCATCAACTGGGGAAAGGGGTTATCTTTAGACAGGTACAAGGTATGGGGAATTGAAAAGGTTGAACTTTACCATTTCACAATGGAGAAACCTATATTCTGAATGATATGAACTCCAAGGCCATACTGGTCTTAAACTATGTTTCCAAGAGGCTAGTCATTCTATATACATTATAATATCAATCCTTAAAATGAACTTCATGACCCAAATTGACCCTTTTATTCCCAGTCCTCGAAACATAATACATTCATGGTTGATGTATTGTAGCCTATATATTATATAAATATATTATATATAATGTAGCGATTACATGAGCCTTTGGATACGTATACAATACTTAAATGCCTTCTTTAATGGTTTAATCAACACAAAAACACATTGACAATATTATACAACATCTTGTGTAAATTACATAATATCCTTCACTTACTTGTTGATTGTTCCATATTGCGTATACAGAAGGACTATATAGTCAATCAGAATTAGATCACTGTCAATATTGTGTATAAATATTGATCTGATCGGCGAGGAGACCTATTAAGGTGAAGTAATCAACTTTAAAACAGAAACTTGGGACAAGTTAATGTCTGACAGAGAACTATCATCCCTACAATGTAACGATTATATGAAATAGCGCACCTAGAGATGATTCGTCGTAACTTTCGAATGATGTCATTAAATACTTCAGGGGGATAGTCCCAGGGGAATGAACAGTTGACTCGCTTAAACGTAACGTCAATATAGGAAGTGGATGGTAAATAATTTTAGCTAAAATAATCATACATACAGAATAGAAAAATATAAACCATAGAAAAATATCTTTAAAGAATATATACATAAACTGTATAGATATAATATTCTTATATGTATGTTGTATACTTTGCATGCTAATTGATATGGCTTGGAAAATCCAGTAACTCTAAATGTTTTACGAGTTATTGTTCAGAAGATAGTATGTATTTCCCCAAGTTGTACTTAGTAGAGTCATAGTCTTCCACCTCAAAGAGGGCTTGGGTCCACTTGGAATGTGGCATGGAGGTTGTACCTATTCCAATTAGAGGGTTATAGTACTCAAATATCAAGTCTTTGCATTTCAGAACAGGAAGTTCAAGGCCACAGGAGTTGGGGAATATGCATGAGATCCCCCATCGCTGATACTGACATTTTTTGCAAGATATTTTCTTTTCTTTCTTCAGTGTCCCCTTGGGCAAATCCTTTCCCTTAGCTTCATGGGTCTTCACTATTACTCGATCCCAGATGCTCTGATCCATCACAACATGGTGACTGTTTTCAATCACTCTCAGATCTTGCCCATTGCAAACAAATGCACGACAACCTTTGCAGAAAAGCGTTACTTGTTCTGGAATGTAAGCCTTTCGTTTCTGCTTGCGAAACCTTTCTTCCTCTACAACCTTCAATATCTGGATTTGTCTTGATGAAATCTCAGAACTAAGTGCTTCTAGGGATTTACTTTTCATCAATTCCAAAGCACATTCTACTAGCTGGTCCTTGAACTGGTTCAACTTTTCTCTCTGTTCTTCCTTTGACCCACTCTCCAACAAAGCATAGTGCCTTGTGTCCTTGCTTCTACCCCTTCCTCCAGTCTGTTTGCGTGATATTTCATCCTTGACATAAAGGAAACGAATTATCAAATTACAGTCGGGTACATCCAGCCCTTCCTCCAGTACAGATGTGGCAACCAGAACATTTACTTTGTCTTCACGAAACTTTTGCAGAACATTATATTGTTGTTTACTTGTCATTCCAAATCGATCATCTCTTCCTTCTCCTTTGTGGCCAATGCAAAAGTCTGCTCGAATTTTTATTTCATTGAATTTGAAGGTATCACTAATCCATTTGCTAATTCTAATGGCATGGTACTTGGTTTGGGCAAAAATTATGGCTTTTGTGTTTGGTTTGTATAAAAAGTGCACTGAGAGGAGGTCTTTCAATCTTCTTAAGTGTTCGCTTTCAGAATATTTTGATGCAAGATGTTGAAGCTTATCTTGAATCTTTGAGTGTCTTCTTATCAAATATTGTAAAAATGCATTGGGATGGGATTCAGGGTCATCGTATTGATGTAAGGACTCTACAAGGTTATCTAAAGCTTGAGGAGCAGCCAAATCCTTGTAAATGGCTATAGTACTAGAGTATGCTTCCAGGAAATTCAGGGCCAATGATATTTTTTGGAACTCTTCTCTATCTCTGCCTTCACTGTTGGCAAATAATTAGTTTCTCAGTTTCTCTATCCACTGCAAGTAGCTAATATCATCCCTTGCACCTGGCGGTTGGACATCCAGATCTCTCTCTATCTCCTCCATGAAAGTGGTAGCCTCAGACAGGAATAAGTCAGTGCTGTCTCTACCACTTGTAGTGCATACTTCTATACTGGCAGAAAATACTGTGTCATCAAGATTTTGCTTGTGCTTCTCAACCACACAGTACCCACGGCTGGCATCCAGTAGAGCACAGAGGTCAATTAAGTGGGTCTGAACATCACTCAGTGCTATCTCCTTAGACCTACCTGCCCCCGGTGTCGCTGTCAAGCCAACTACCTGTGGAACATTCTCATTCCTGGACAGCTTCGCACTCAGATATTCATGCATTATTTGTGCGTATATGCTTGCACGGCGTGCATGGTGACACTTATCAAGGACTAGCAATGAAATGTCACTCATCTTCACGTTATTTCGTTTGAGGTCACTGTAGAATGTACCATGAGTACACACTACAATCTCACTAGTCTGCAAGATGGCTTTCAGTGCTACCTCTCTAGTGCCATGTGTATAGTCTATGGCTGTATTGAGGTTAGGCAGGTAACTCTTCAAGTGATCAGATTGTTGTCTGGCAAGTGGAACCCGACTAACTATAAAGACCACTTTCCCTTTCCTCTCCCTCTTCTTGAGGTGGCTAGCAATCACGGCTGCAGCCACCGCAGTCTTACCAGATCCAGTTGGAGCACACACTATGTAATTGTGACCACTAATACCAAGCTCAGCTAGCTCTTCCTGATAGGGCCTCAGCTTGAAACCTTTCTTGAAACTGTACCTCTCTCCAAGCTTACCTCTTTGGTAGGTGTTGATGTAGTAGTCATGTGCACTGCACAGAAGGACAGAAACATAATACTGGAAATAGTAATTGCAACCTTATTTATTTAATTTCTTTATTAATTTTAAGTTAAAAATGGTGGATCAAAAGATTGTGCATGGTAACATGTTGTTAGTGCAAAAGAATTAACTACATTTCTTTTGAAGTGACTAAAGTTTTGATTTATTGAATAATGTTTTTGCTGTTTATTTGATTAAGTTTCTGCATATTACCTGGGGCCCATGCATGAAAAGTAGCCTTCTGTGGCTAATGCATCACATATATAAGTGAATCAAGGTAGACTATTGCATTTGTATTATCAGATGGTTGTGGTTCATGCAGGCAGCTTTGAGATGGTTCATCTTTAGTCTTTTGGACGTCTAAAGACACAGTTTGATATTTTGAGTAGTTGGATTAAATGAACCATCTCAAAGATACGTAGGTTAGAAGGAATTCCTATCATCTAACTTTTTCATTATATATCCAGTATAGCTAGAAAATTTGATGGCATTTAAATTTGGCAATTACGTATATCCACAACACCACCAAACCGTCAAATTAAAATCCCCGTAAGTTTCTGGCTATAATGGTACATATATAGGTTGAAAATGCCGTACTCTGTTTAACTTGCTCCATAGGTTGAGTATCCATATAATTCACTTCTTCTAACACCTGCTCAGAGGTCCTCATATCATTTGTTGGAATAGTTGACTAAAATGAAACATGTATAAATATATACTAAAAGGTATACCTGTGTTATATACTGCTAAAAATATTATTGTGGTGAGAGTTCTCAGTCATATACGTACATACATGCACCGTTAATTCCATTGATAAAGAACTTAGGTCATACCTCCATGTGAGATGGTACTTCTGAAGTTGAAATATTGTCTACAACAATGTAATAAGTACAGCATATTGGTAGAAAACCACTTAGATGCATGAATATACGTATACATTGAAGAGTTTTATCTCCCTCATGCATTGTAAAATTATATACAGTAGTCCTATATAGTGTTGCATGATCCATTGTTAAAATCTGGTCATGCATTACTGGATTTAGTGTGGGTAAACAATGCTAACTATGCCTCAGGAATGTTGTAGCTACCTATTTGTGTAATGACATGGTAGACATGTCATTTCTAAGTTGGTTGGTCATAGTTGTCATTACAATCTTTAACTTTATATTATACAGCACACACACGCCATATTAAGTGCATGGACCATCTGTATCTTGGAGTTCTTAAATCAGTGTGTATCCTAATAATACTATATATTGCTTTATAATTTTATTTAAGCTTACCTTTTGCTCCACCCCTAGATCTGACCATAATCTTAGGCAAAGTGTGGTCTGTATCCATTAGAACATCACCAACAGTTGTTGCTTCTGGTTCGTCCTATATACATTGAAGGAGTCAGTGAATTAGATTAACATCAAGTTACAATATACTCTAATATGCAAGTATAGTATATTTTCAAATATATAATGGATACAGCTATATCACAGTATCCAATAAACAGCTTTGCACCTAACCATTTTTATTGAAGAAGATCTTTGAAATGAGGATTCCCTGGTCTCATGTGGGGCTAAATCATGACCAGAAATTTTTGACAAATGTCTCTCATTTTCTCCTTGAACTGTAGAACCTTTAAAAACGTACACACATTTATAAGTTTTTAATACAAAAAGAACATTTAAATTCATTTTGAATTAAAAAACACATTCATAAGTTCTTTTAATACTGAAAGCCATAATAGTGTATGTATGTAGCTTAACTAACGGTTAGGCTGGACTGTGCATGCTTGCAATGGTTCGCTCAGAAGAGCATCCTTAAGGGGATCCTTATTCACATGACTTGGCTGGATAAAAGAAATACCATAATTAATGTAAACAGTTTTTGTTACTGCACAATCCCTAAAAATAACTCACTAGTGAAACTGATCTTTGTGTGCCTGTTGGTGGATGTTTCTGCATTGAAGTGCTACCTAAGGCTACAGGACTTGGTCCACTAGATTCAAGTTCTATTAAAAATAGGAAACATTGTCATACATATAGCACTTATAAAACTTGAATATATATTCAGTACATACATAGACTATACTAACAAAACTACAGTACCTCTGAGGAATTTTTCAACTTCTTCAGCTAATTCTTTGTGCCCATCATGAGTTTTGTCTGTAAACATAACTTCAGCAAAAATTTTTAGTTTCCTTTGACTTGGATCACTATCCAGAATTTCATAAAATTTTCCATTGGCTTCACATCTGTTGCTTGCCTTACTTATCGATTCTAGTTCATCAGAATTAATCACTTTACTTTTTTTAAGTTGAGTGGATACTCTTCGTATATCGCAATCTTCTAATATTGCATGTAGTATAGTGTCTTGAAAGCCTCGGATTTTCTGCATTGAAGTGCTACCTAAGGCTACAGGACTTGGTCCAATAGATTCAAGTTCTATTAAAAAGAGGAGACATTGTCATACATATACATATATAGCACCTTTAAAACTTGTATATATATTCAGTACATACATAGACTATACTAACAAAACTACAGTACCTCTGAGGAACTTTTCAACTTCTTCAGCTAATTCTTTGTGCCCATCATGAGTTTTGTCTGTAAACATAACTTCAGTTAGAATTTTTAGTTTCCTTTGACTTGGATCACCATCCAGAATTTCATAAAATTTTCCATTGGCTTCACGTCTGTTGCTTGCCTTACTTATCGATTCTAGTTCATCAGAATTAATCACTTTATCTGTTTAAAGGTGAGTGGATACTCTTCGTATATCGCAATCTTCCAATATTGCATGTAGTATAGTGTCTTGAAAGCCTCGGATTTTCTTTTTTACATTTTTTCTATGATCTTAAAAAGAAGTAGGCATGGATTTGCATACAATATATAATACATTTTAAAGATGCTGGATGTATGTTAATATCGATTCATAACTTGTGTGTAAACAAGGTGTATACACATAATATTTTATGCATGCTTGATGGTGACTATATTAGCTATTTAGGCAAACAGATAAATAATATAAAAAATCATTCCTAGTCGAAACTGCAGACTACAAAATATGTGCCATCAATTGGGGAAAGGGGTTATGTTTAGACAGGTACAAGTTATGGGGAATTGAAAAAGTTAAACTTTACCATTTCACAGGGGAATCCTATATTCTGAATGATATGAACTCCAAGGCCATACTGGTCTTAAACTATATGTTTTCAAGAGGCTAGTCATTCTATATATACATTTATAACATCAATTAATCCTTAAAATGAGCTTGATGACCCAAATTGACCCTTTTATTCCCAGTCCTCGAAACATATATACATTCATGGTTGATGGTTTTGGATATGTATACAAGACTTAAATGCCTTCTTTAATGGTTTAATCAACTCAAAAACATACTGATCAAATATTATACAACAGAGTATATAGATATCTTCTGGTGGATCAAGATGGTGCATGGTAACATGTCGTTGTCTTACCAGATCCAGTTGGAGCACACACTATGTAATTGTGACCACTAATAAGCGCAGCTAGCTCTTCCTGATAGGGCCTCAGCTTGAAACCTTTCTTGAAACTGTACTCCTCCTCTAAGCTTACCTCTTTGGTAGGTGTTGATGTAGTAGTCACGTGCACTGCACAGAAGGACAGAAACATAATACTGTAAATAGTAATTGCAACCTTATTTATTTAATTGCTTTATGGATTTGAAGTTAAATATGATGGATCAAGATAGTGCATGGTAACATGTCGTTAGTGCAAAAGAATTAACTATACATTTCTTTTGTAGTGACTAAAGTTTTGATTTATTGAATAATGTTTTTGCTATTTATTTGCTTTAGTTTCTGCATATTACCTGCACATGCATGAAAAGTAGCCTTCTGTGGCTAATGCATCACCATAAGTGAAGTGAAGTGAATCAAGGTAGACTGTTGTAAATGTATTATCAGATGGTTGTGTTTCATGCAGGCAGCTTTGAGATGGTTTATCTTTAGTCCTTTGGATGTCTAAAGAGACACAGTTTGATATTTGAGAAGTTGGATTAAATGAACCATCTCAAAGATGGGTTAGGTGCGGGTAGAAGAAATTCCTATCATCTAACTTCTTCGTTATATATCCAGTATACGTATGTAGCTAGAAAATTTGATGGCATATATATTTGGCAGTTATATCCGCAACACCACAACTGTTAAATTAAAATCCCTGTAAGTTTCTGGCTATAATGGTACATATATAGGTTGAAAGTGCCATACTCTGATTAACTTGCTCCATAGGTTGAGTATCCATATAATTCACTTCTTCTAACACCTGCTCAGAGGTCTTTCTATCATTTGTTGGAATAGTTGACTAAAATGAACCATGTATAAATATATACTAAGAGGTATACCTGTGATATATATATAAAGATATATAAGTAATTTTATAATCAAGTACTACACAGTGCAAGCTACAAATTTATACACGAATGCAAAGATAATGACAATCAGGTATATTAAATGCTACGTACAAGACTTTAGCCACAGCTTCTGCATACAGAGTAGTAGTATCTACAGATCATATAAGCTTAAACACATGGCCTTCCAATTACCTTTTCACACCTTAGTATAGACTGAAGATGATGCATCTGCATGCCAGTATCAGCAAAACTTCCAGTCTCAGGGGGTCTCAGCCAATAATCACCGCAGATTTGATTTGCTTTGAGAGTGAACAAGAAATACCAATGGTTGGTTGCATGCATTCACATAAAAACAGGGTTAGAGACCATTTGGTAACTTGCACACAAGGGACATAAGGCTGAGGCCTGTAATTTATTTCACGAACAATGTCCCTTGTGTGCAAGTTACCAAATGGCCTCTAACCCAGTTAATTAGTGAATGCTTGCAACCAATAGAGGATATACATTGGTTGTGCAATAAAAAGGTCGAAGGTGAATCAATGTACGTATTAGCAGGTATACAGAAAAGCAACAAAAAGCTGTTTTACAAGCTGCTGGAATCGTTCTAAATCCTACCAACCTTACAAACTAAATAAAGCTATCTTTAAGAACATTATAAGATCAAAACTTTGGCTAAAATGGGATTCTTCCTAAACGTGTTCCTCCTGCCTTTTGCGTGCAAAAACAATCGCCCTTTCCCTTTTCAAGAGTTATAATGGCTCTATCTTCTACTAAATATGCTAAAAATTAAGAAGAAAAAGTAGCTTTGTTGGATAAAAAATCGATCTTGTTAAGTACATATCTTTCATATCCAAATAATTGTCCAATCATTCTAATTCGTTGTCAATAAGTTTTTTGGTCACTCTTCAAATCCAAATCACTTTACTTTCTAGTTACCGAAAGTTTCTTTCTTATATAACGATGATCCTTTTACAGCCCTTTTTCCTATGTTAACATACAGAACCAGACTCACTATTCACCGTTGACCCCTTAACCACAGAGTGGGCGGTGCCAATGCATATCCTCTATTGAAACCGTCGGTATTCCTAGCTCACTCTCAAGGCAAATCTAATCTGCTGTGGTTATCACACCTTAGACTGAAGATGATCATGATGCATCTAAATGCCATATATCAACAAAAGTTCCGGTCTTAAAGGGGTCTCAGCTGAAAAGGTAATTGGTATATAGGCCATGTGTTACCGTATATAGATCTATTTTAACTACTACTCTCTATGTAGTAGTTGAGGATTTCAAAGCCTGCAACAGTGTGACTAAAGTCTTCTTTTATTGTATACTTGTGGGTAACCTAAGAGTCACTTGGAACTCTTAACTTGCACTGTGTAGTACTTGATTGTAATTTTAATATATTAAATTGGGGCCAAATAAAAATCCCTTAGATTTAAAATGAGTTTTATACCCTAAACTTTATGCTAATGTGCCCATTCTGTTTCTAGGTCCTTTCTTTGTGCCATATGAATTAATTACATTACATTACATCACATTACATTACATTACCTTGTACTTGCACTGTATAGATACATGTATTTACCATAAACTAAGACATTTACATATGCTATAGTTATATGGCTAATTTACCTCTTTTATTCTCTCAATTTCATTTCTCTCTTTGAGAAGGGTCTTCTCAGTTTTAGTCAGCTGTGATTGAAGATTCTGTACTTGTTCTTTTTCATTTGAAAGCTTAACTTTAAACGAATGAAGCTCTACCATAGTATAGTGATGTAGATCCTCCATCTTCTGTATCTTATCTTTCAGCTCTGCAACTTCCATCTATATCAGAGAGTACGGGAGTACCCTCTAAATAGGAATGGCCGAAAAAACATGGCCGCCCTATCTAATGTATTATCAAGCAACACCTCATAAATCACCAATGAAAGCGATTTTCGGTTATATTCGGTTATTTGCAGCCATTCATGCATGCTTTTCTAAATGCCAAAACATGTTTCGAGGCTCTACAGCATTCAAAAGCGGTTAACCACTTCCGAAATTCATTGTTTCAGTGTCTTCTCTTTCAAATGGACTAGCGCTAATATGCGAACTTCTGCGGGCACGTGCAAGTTATAAATCGTCATAAATGTTTCCGAACTAGGGAATAGACAGCCCGAAGTCCAAATGCGCTCTACATGAAGCATGTTAATTGTGAAAAGCAAAAATTGTGGTCTTCTCGGCCGCCATTTTTAGATTGGAGATCATGGTTTTTGGCATATTTCTGTTGTCTGAGACGTTATTTTAAGAGAAAACTTTCAAAAGTAATTAGAGCAACAAGAAAGGAGGGATACAAGTAAATAAACAAACATTTACAAAAATGGTGTTAGAAGTAGGATGGCAGTTTTCTGCAAAACGATACACTCTTGTGTTACTTCAGCTTGGTGCACCCAAACACATGGTTAAGTTACTTAAATTTCAGTATATATGCAACTTCTGTATGATTAGCCTTATCATATAATCACTGTCTTGTTTCAATACGTTTTGCAGATGTGCTAGTGTTAACACTGCCATTCCTACTTCTAACATCATTTTTGTAAATGTTTTTTATTTACTTTAATATATTGCAGCACAATTAGTACATATGTAAATGATTGGAATTAGTTGAATGTATAATCAAAAATTAATCACAAAATTGATGATCATGAGGTGAAAATTAAAAGTAAGAATTTGAATAGGGCGACCATTTTTTTGGTGATTCCTACTTTAGAGAATACTACCATACTCTGATTAATATACATAATTATATAATAGTTATAGTCCATCAAACGATGCCATGGTAAAGCTGAGACTGACTAGATATATTTTAGAGGAAGCCCTCGCCTCCTGGCTATAATTATAACTGCTTTATACTCCATTGCCATGGCATGGGCATCAATATGATTAATAAAGAGAAGAAATGTGTGAAATTTGCGTCAGTGACTAAAAATTACTGGTAATAAAAAAAAACAAATGCCACCGGTACCATTATCTACTATATACAGCATGAATTGCTGAGACTAAGGAGGATATAATAATGGATTATGGAGTAGAGGCAAGGACTATAACTTTTAGGTGGATGAAAAATATCATAGCACCATTAATATATATTTTTTGGAGTGATAAAACATACCAATGAATACAAAGACACATTCCTTACCTCCAGTTCACTGTTGTTCACTGGTAATGTCTCAGCATCCCACCAGTTTGGTTTGTCTTCTGGTGGGAGACAAAAGAGTTCATTGCATATACATACATTGAGCACACCCACTCTAACTCCTCCCCCTCCCCCAATACCTCACTTTTCACTAACTGAAACATGATACCAGATAACATGTACGTATGTGCAAATAAGTTAAAATTCTTTACAAAGCCATGCAATGTCATTCATATTCCCAAAGTTCCCAGTCCCATGCAAGTTGGTATAATAGTGTAAATAGAAAATCCCACAACTGCACACCTCACCTTGACTAAACAGGAGTACGTCAGAGAAGGAATCTGACAAGAGTTGTGGCTGGTACTTCTGGAGAGGGAGACCTTTCTTCCCAGGAAGTGGAGGCTGTAAGGAGTGGATATATATTATATGAAAAGGAGCCAGTGCAAAGGTTATGGTGTCATACGTAGATATGTATACAAGGCCAGAGAAAGCAAAACTTTCAAAATTAAAGTGAAAGACTACTTTCAAAGATAGGAGATAGTGTCTATATATTAAGATAATTCATAACTGGCTAACAGTATTCACAGGAAAGTAATAGTATTCATAACATCACACCAACATTGTGTCTCCACACCCAATTACCATATTAGGGTTAAATCACACTCATTTAACAGTCATTATGTTTCAGGTGTCACCAATCAGATTCATATACTTATGTACATGGAATCTTCACAAAAGTATTGCATAGGAAACTGGAGATCTGGGTAATTGCAAGCCAAACTAGTGTGGAAGCTTTAAGGAATGCAAACTACATATATGTAAAGTTGTCTTACATACTATCAAGTTGAAGCAAATCTCACCATTAAGTCTACAATAGCTTGGAAGGCCTTTGGTAATATCTAAATAATTTTAAATTGACAATAAATAAATTGTTAGCATCATAAATGAATCACATTTTATACATACCTTGGTATTCCAAAAGAGGTTTCCATTAAACAAATTAAAAGACTGTCTCTTATAGGTAACACGGCTGTGTTCCAGTTGACATCAAAGCGAAAGTGACCAAGGATCTCAATCCTTGTGACTCTAAGCTCTAGCATAGCCCAAATGACTGCTCCTTTGTAGGAGGTCTTGCTCACTGATTTAATATACTGCTTTGGTATGTAGAAGGTGATAATGGAGCTGCCAGGTAGAACTGGACCACATTCAATCTTATCTCGTGGAATACCTGCACCTTCTGCTAGTACTACCAACAACAGCTCGTTACAGGTACTATATCGAAGCTGAAAAATGCTATTTTGTACTGTAACATGCACCTCTACCTGATCTTGTCCTGGGGTCCTCTCAGGTCCTCGGAGTGCCTTGGTATTCTTTAGCATATCCTGGACTTTCAGATATTGAAGGAGATGTTGTTTGTAGTGATCCAGGTTCCCCATAGCCTCTTTGTAGCAGTGCGGATCACAATTCTTGAGTGGAAGAAGAATGGTTACAAACAGCAGGAGGTCATCCCACATTTTAGGAATGCCAAGATAATCTAAAACTTTCCCAACAGACTCAGCTCCCATGACAACTGATTTCTCCTTTCCTTCTACCCTAGGCCTCTGTCCATGATCAATAATCAGCAGAGCCTGCTCCTTGATCTTGTCTAAGTGTCCCTCTGTGAACAATGCTACGATGATGGAATAGGTTAAAAAGTAAAGGGACATCATTACGTCCTTTGCACTTGGTACAGGACGGCTCATTAAGGTACACTCTAAAGTTTGAAGACACGAATCGGCGGTGATGTCGTATTTTTGTAGTCCAGCATCATGTCTCGATCTCTTCCTTTCAATGGAAACTGTTTGAGGCTCTAGTGAAGTACGAGACAAAGTTTCATTCTCAGCTTACATGTATATAATTTGACTGTAAGCTTACCTTTCGATTTTAAGAAATGGTCAATCTTCTTCGCTAATGCCAGCTGGTTATCGTGAGTCTTGTCTTCCTTGAAAGCCTCAGAAAGTGCTGTCAGTTTTCTAAGTGAAGGATCCTGGACGAGAAGAGTGAGTAAACAATCATTCGCTTCCTCGCTAGTAGCTATAGGCTTTGACTGGATCGCTTGTGAATCGGCAGCTCTAATGGCATTTTTTCTCTGGAGCGTTGACACCCATTTCCTTGAATCATTGAATTTAAGAAACGGTCGGCTAAAATTTGGCTTTGTCAAGAATTCAAGTATCTTTTCGCTTTCTTCTTCTTCCATGATATACACGTAGACTATATATTCCGCACTTTCTATGGATTTGCGCAATCTAGGAATTCCTACCTTCCTTCCTACAATGCGTGCCAATCTATATAAATCTTTACATTTGCCCTATCTCTCACCATATATTAAATTAATATGGTATATATACCAGTATTTTAATATACATTTAGTGCTATTATGAAGCTAAAACTTGATGTTAGCATTCACAGACATGTATGAAACATTTCCTAGATTGGCGTACATTTGATTCTATAGAAAGCACTGGCACTGGATCAAACAGAGGTTTTTCCTTAATGAGTTATGGAGCGCTTGGGCTCAAAGATGCACTGTGCCTGCCAGGAACAAAGTATACTACCTTGTAAAGGTCTACGTATACTGAGCAATCAATATTCAATAGCAATTTAGCTAGCAAATGCTCATTATTAAATAGTGATACTTATACACTGTTTAATCTATATATTAAGAATACTGCCTTATCTAAACATTGATTCCAATATATAATATTTAAACATTGTCCAAGAAAAGATATTGTACAATAAATATTCAGTGTGATGCCAGTTATAAACATACAATGGAAACACTAAAATGAAAATGAAACTGATATATATGAACACGATGATCATGAAAAGAAACAACACTATAAAATCAAATATGTGCATGTTAGTTCAAATTAACACCAGTTACAGTACCATGGCTCTTCACTGTTTTCTAATATACATCCACACATAGTATGTGGTACCATTCGTCACATTTACAATACTAAACCATGCTGCTCGTCTTTCGGCCCCGGCAACAGAGTATATTACATATATATAGGATATTATATACTTATATACATAGCTATAGTATGTTAATATACTTACATAGTTATAGAATGGTATCACAATACAAGTCTTCACAAATTTCCCCAATACTGACAGAAATATTTCCAATGTTATATATATAAAATAAATATAATGTAAAAGATTACATGAGCCTTGGATATGTATACAATACTTACGTACAAATGCATATGCCCTCTTAATTAATGGTTCAATTAACACAAAAACACACTGACCACTGGGCCATGTATATCTTTGTCTGCAACTATTCTATTGTTAACTGATAGTTAGTAGTGTGTTGTGCATGTTCTTTATCTTGTGTTAAGATGCAAATTGATGTTATATACCTTTATGAGGTAATTTAGTTATTTTCACTTCTTGAAAATGTTCCACAGAAACTCTTTTACTCTCGCATTCATATCCCGATATACAGTATGCAAATTGATGTTATATACCATTATGAGGTAATTTAGTTATTTTCACTTCTTTAATTTATTTTATTATATAAATTATAATGTTCCACAGAAACTCCGGTAGCTCTGCCATCTCAAGTCCTAAATGTCACTGTTAGTAAAGGTGTATCAGAAGGAGCTCCATCTTTGACAGTTTCATGGACTGCATTGTCTAACCATGGATCTTGAATAGCCTACACAGTGATATATTCAACTAGTGGGTGTACTACAGAACCTCCATTTGAGGCCTCAAAAGTATCAGGAATCACTGGTACATCAATCACACTGATAGGACTTATACCAGGTAAAAGCTATTACATTTGGGTCACAGCTGTTTCATCAGGTGTACAAGGACCATACAGTGCAAGAGTGTTCGTGATTGCAGGCATATACGTAGCAAACTGTAGTTGAAGTGCCTCTTTGGACTTGATCTATATACCAAAATCTTAAAATTGGACTTATATACTAGTTCGCTAACCTTCCTATAGGCACACTATAAACTGGTGTGTCAATAACATAATAATATTATTATTATTAAAGTACTGTATATTGTGCATGCATGTATATTCATGGTATATAAATACAAGGATCATGCAAGATATTAACAAGATCACATAAATAAACATGCATGACTTATAGGGTGATGTCAAAATTATTCAACATTTATATTAAATATTAAAGTTGGCTACTATGTAGGTGCTTATTTTCTTCAATCTACTTTTTTCTGTCTATAGCTATAGATCTCGTATACAGTATATTGCTTCTTTCAAGTATAATAATACCAGCCTGTAGATCTCCTTACACTTCTTCATTTCCTTCTGAATCTTCCCCTATATAGGTTTCTTATTCCTGTTGTTAATGCAAAGTTTCTATATATCCTCCTCCAGCATCCTGCACATCAGCATGTGAATGTTCTAAATATATACATATACACATATCCTGGCTGAGCACTTGTCTCTAGGCTATATACTCCTTTCCATGCCTGATGGTGGCCGCTATATAATAACCCATTAATTATTCATTTCAGAAGAGTAACATACGTATTATATTGCTGATTTTTTTAAGATTTTAATACTAGATTATGTACTGTATGCATACTGTTTACCAGAATCAAAGTTAGTACTTATCATTAGTAATTACCGAACATAAATTGCAACTGTCATTTGAGTGTGTTGTTGATTAGATGATATTGATGAAGGTAGTTTGCAGTTTTCCCATCTACAGTCTCCAGGACTATTCAAGGATCCACGAAGAGTATCACAGTTACCATTATAGTCTAGTGGTGAATGTTTGTCAAATGCTATTCCTCCTAATTGAGAAGTAATGAATGGAGCTGGTTCTACTCCATTACTCCTCTCTAAATTACAGTGATCAACCAGCTGAGTTGGATCCAATAGTATTCCTCCACTCCAGTGTCTGTCCAAGTTGGCATTGTAGATTCCCTTGTAAGCGTAGACCAGTCTCTTGTTGTGGTAAGCCACTATTGCCATCTCTGTTGGATTCAATCTAATCTTGCGAGGCACATTGCACCATCCAGTGTTGAGGTCTGTGCAGGCCTGATAGTATGAGCTGTAGTTCTTCATGTCTTCACTGAGAGCACCCACCTCCATGTAGGAGTGCTTCCAGGTCAGTGTCCATCCTCCACCATCCAGACCCATGTCACAATAGACCTATACATTGAGTCATATAGAGCAAGATTATAGTTGTGATCATTAGTTACCTTATAGATTTATTGTGTAATAATGATATATAATAATTATATAGCACCACTATATTTACAATTTACAGTTAGTATGATGCGTATATATGCATGCCTGCATAGATTGTCCCTGTTCAGTGCATGGATCAGTGATGTTGATCCAGTATGTTCCACTGTCAAGCGTGTTAGTGCAGTCATTAGCCAGTGTATCTCGTATCTCCTTACAAGAGGAGCCAGCTACAGCCTGAATGCTTCCAATGGAGGGAACCAGTCTGAAAGGGAGGGGGACAGAGTTACAGGAAGTCCCTGGACAATAATGTTGAAGTGCGTGAACCTACAGGTAAGGTGTCCACATTCCTCCTTTACAGATCCACACATGAGTGTGTCCTCCGGACTCTATGTCTCCTGCATTTGTTTCAGTACAAGACTCACCTGGTTGGGTCACATGCATATGGCTAGTTCTCTGCACAGAGAAGTACATATATACCTAACACACCTTATATATACAGTTGTAAGACAGCAAGATGATCTTATGTAGTTGCAGTTATAATGTTATTATATGTTGATAATTATAAACATCTCTAAAACCTTCTGTATTTGATGTATCTCCAAGGAGGTACCCTCCACTGTCAGTAGTGGTAAGACAGAATTCTCTTCATTCCTGTTGTCCTCTTCAAAACAACCCTTCAGCTGTTTCAGGTTTCTATTAATGCACAGTACATTAGAACGTATTTTATACTGACCACTAAATTAAAATTCCTTGTGCTATAGCTTAGCCACAGACTAATGAATATACTAAACCTGGCCCCTTCCCCCTGAAACCCAAAAGTGCAATCCGCAATAATATTGGTGCCTTGATCATGATTTATGAAAACTTCTCCCTGCTTGAGTTTATCATCACAGCTATTTAAGTATACGTATATAAGTATGTCATGAGGCACCCAAACATAGAAGTATACTGTATATATGTGTGGTTATGTCTCAGTATGTCACTTCTGTATAGTTGGCATTATCACATGCACATACATGAACACTGTCTTTGCTTTGTTACTTTTCTAGATGTATATACATGTGCTATAGCTACTCATTGTTGCAAGCCTTGCCATCCCTACTTCTAAATTTTAAGTGGCTTTGTCTATGTAAATCTTCAGCAACACAAATCTACCATACTACGTAAATTAGATTAATTATAATACATTATGTACATATGTATATTCCAAAATTAGCAGATCTATATAGACAAATGGAGGGAAATTGGAACACTACTTGTGAAGAAGGTTCTGCTCTTTGATCGGTCAGGTGTATAGCAAAGTGCTGCATCTCTTGTAGTGCATGGTGCATTTCAAAGAGTAAAAATCTTAGGAAACAGAGATTCAAAATTGCAATTCTAGACCTTTCTATATCTTATAAATTCATCTGTCAAAATTGTCATTTCTTTTTTCCTTAAGTTTAAGAATTAAGTAATCAAATCTCAGGTTTCAGAGGGCATGAAACCTACTTGAAACGCTTTGAATTTCCAGGTTTCAGAAGTTATAGAAAGGGTGCCTAAGTCATTAGTTTCAGAAGAATACCCTTAACTACCAGCTCCGCAACTATAACCCAGGCCAATTAAAAAATATATATAAGTATCTATAAACTTGGAAAGGGGGCTGTGAAAATTATTCTATTAGCACAAACGTATACTTGAGCACCCTTTGAAACCTGGCTGTTCAAGAAGTTTCAAAAAGGTTCCATGCCATTATTAAACCTGAGATTTGATCCTGTGGGCTTACAGGTATAATAATACAATTACAGATTTACAGGTTTGTGATTCCTTTATCTATTAGTTGCACTTATATGCACTTCAATCTTCCTGCACACTTATATTCAGTAGAATTTTTTGTACAAAACACTATAATAATTAGTTCTATAGGAAAATATACGTATAGAAAAGGATTGTCAAAACAGTGTCTATATGCATGTATATGCAACCACAATGTTATATGTATCTGTTTGTTTCTACGAGTTATCATTCAGAAGAGAGTATGTATTTCCCCAAGTTGTACTTAGTAGAGTCATAGTCTTCCACCTCAAAGAGGGCTTGGGTCCACTTGGAATGTGGCATGGAGGTTGTACCTATTCCAATTAGAGGGTTATAGTACTCAAATATCAAGTACTTGCATTTCAGAACGGGAAGTTCAAGGTCACAGGAGTTGGGGAATATGCATGAGATCCCCCAACTTTGATAACGACACTTTTTACAAGAAATTCTTTTCTCCATCTTCAGTGCCCCCTTGGGCAATTCCTTTCCCTTGGCTTCATGTATTTTCACTACTACACGTTTCCAAATGCTTCTATCCAGAACAGCATGGTGACTGTTTTCAATCACTCTCAGATCTTGTCCCTTGCATACAAATGCTCCACAACCTCTACAATATAGTGTGACCTGTTCTGGAGTGTACTTCTTTTGATTTAGCTTACGAAGCCTTTCCTCCTCTACAGCCCTCAAGATCTGCCTTTGCCTTGTTTTGATTTCAAAATCAAGTTCTTCAACCGATTTATTTCTCATCAATTCCAAGGCACTCTCTACCAACTGGTCCTTGAACTGGTTTAATTTTTCTCTCTGTTCTGCCTTGGAGCCTCCTTCCAAAACAGCATAATGCTTTGAGCCCTTGCTTCTGCCCCTTCCTCCAGTCTGCTTGCGAGATATTTCATCCTTGACATAGAGAAAGCGAATAATTAGATTGCATTCTGGTACATCTAGACCCTCTTCTAGTACAGATGTGGCTACCAGTACATTCAGTTTGTAATTGCGAAATTTTTCAAGGGCATTGGTTTGCTGCCTTCCAGTCATGCCAAATCGATCATCATTATCCTCTCCTCTATGACCAATGCAGTAGTCAGCCCGAATCATAGGTTGCCCTGCAAAGTTGTGGAATTTGAAAGTGTTGCCAATCCATTTGCTAAGGCATACAGCGTGATACTTGGTTTGAGCAAATATTATGGCTTTTGAATTGGGCTTGTATGTAAAGTGCAATAGGAGAAGCTCTTCTAGTTTTTGTAAATGTTCACTCTCAGAATTTTCTATGGCAAGCTGTCTGAGTGAAGCTTGTATCCTTGAGTGCTTCTTCATCAGTCTTTGAGAATGCTTGGTGACCAGAGATTCAGGGTCATCGTATTGATGTAAGGACTCTACAAGGTTATCTAAAGCTTGAGGAGCAGCCAAATCCTTGTAAATGGCTAAAGCACTGGAGTATGCTTCCAGGAAGTCCAATGACAGAGATGTCTTCTGAAAGTCCTCTGTGTCTCTACCTTCACTGTTGGCAAATAATTGGTTTCTCAGTTTCTCTATCCACTGCAAGTAGCTAATATCATCCTTTGCACCTGGCGGTTGGACCTCCAGATCTCTCTCTATCTCCTCCATGAAAGTGGTAGCCTCAGTCAGGAAGAAGTTGGTGCTGTCTCTACCACTTGTAGTGCATACGTCTATACTGGCAGAAAATACTGTGTCGTCTAGATTTTGCTTGTGCTTCTCAACAATACAGTACCCACGGGTGGCATCCAGTAAAGCACAGAGGTCAATCAAGTGGGTCTGTACATCACTCAGTGCTGTCTCCTTAGACCTACCTGCCCCCGGTGTCGCTGTCAAGCCAACTACCTGTGGAACATTCTCATTCCTGGACAGCTTCGCACTCAGATATTCATGCATTATTTGTGCGTATATGCTTGCACGACGTGCATTGTGACACTCATCAAGGACTAGCAGCGAAATGTCACTCATCTTCACGTTATTTCGTTTGAGGTCATTGTAGAATGTACCATGAGTACACACTACAATCTCACTAGTCTGCAAGATGGCTTTCAGTGCTACCTCTCTAGTGCCATGTGTATAGTCTATGGCTGTACTGAGGTTAGGCAGGTAACTCTTCAAGTGATCAGATTGTTGTCTGGCAAGTGGAACCCGACTAACTATAAAGACCACTTTCCCTTTCCCCTCCCTCTTCTTGAGGTGGCTAGCAATCACGGCTGCAGCCACCGCAGTCTTACCAGATCCAGTTGGAGCACACACTACGTAATTGTGACCACTAATACCAAGCTCAGCTAGCTCTTCCTGATATGGCCTCAGCTTGAAACCTTTCTTGAAACTGTACCTCTCCTCTAAGCTTACCTCTTTGGTAGGTGTTGATATAGTAGTCATGTGCACTGCACAGAAGGACAGAAACATAATACTGGAAATTGTAATTGCAACCTTATTTATTTAATTGCTTTATCGATTTAAAGTTAAATATGGTGGATCAAGATGATGCATGGTATCAAATAGCTACATTTCTTTGTAGTGACTAAATTTTTGAGCAATGTTTAGTTTCTGCATAGCTAATTCATCACCATAAGAGAAGTGAAGTGAATCAAGATAGACTATAACATATGTATTATCAGACAGTTGTGTTTCATGCAGGCAGCTTTGAGATGGTTCATCTTTAGCCTTCTGGGTGTCTGAAGACACAGTTTAATATTATGTTGACTTAAATGAACCATTTCTAAAAAGAAGATTCGTATTCTCTAAATTTGTTATAAATACAGTATAGCTAGAAAATTTGATGGTATTTAAATCAGGCAGTTATATCCGCAATACCACAACTGTTAAATTAAAATCCCTGTAAGCTTCTAGCTATACGGGTACATAGTTTGAAAGTGCCGTACTCTGTTTAACTTGCTCCATAGGTGGAGTATCCATATATTGAGTATTCACTTCTTCTAACACCCGCTCAGAGGTCTTTCTATCATTTGTTTGAATAGTTGACTAAAAGGAAACAGATATAAATATATACTAAGAGGTATACCTGTGATATATATAAGACTGGAGCCTTTGTTGATATATGGCATGCAGATGCATCATCTTCAGTCTATATTAGGTGTGAAAAGGTAATTGGTAGGCCACGTGTTCTACCTTGGATTATCTGTATCAACTACTATTCTTTATGTAGTTGAGGATTTCAAAGCCTGCAATAGTGTGACTAAAGTCTTGTACTGTTTAAAATACTGATTATCCTATGGATTACTTGGATCTCTTTAAATTTGTAACTTGCATGTGCACTGCATGTGTAGCTAGTACTTGATTGTAATTTTAATATTGTATAGTCACTTGTACCTCTTAAATTTGTAACTTGTACTTTGTAGTACTATATATATATACTGCTAAAAATAATATTGGGGTAAAAGTTCTCAGTCATATACATATATGTATACATACACTGTTAATTCCATTGATAAAGAACTTAGGTCATACCTCCATGTGAGATGGTACTTCCGAAGTTGATATATTGTCTACAACAATGTAATAAGTACAGCATATTGGTAGGAAACCACTTAATAGATGCATGAATATACGTATACATTGAAGAGTTTTATCTCTCTCATGCATTGTAAAATTATATACGGTGGTCCTACATAGTGTCGTAGGATCCATTGTTAAAATGCAATCATGCATTCCTGGATTTAGTGTGGGTGATGCCATTTACTCTGTGTCTACCATGTCATTACAAAATACGTAGGTAATTAAAGCTACAACATTCATGAGGCATAGTTAGCACTAAGTCAGTAATTGGTTGGCATAGTTGTCATTGCAATCTTTAATGTCTCATAACTTATATTACAGCACACACATACACCATATTAAGTGCATGGACCATCTGTATCTTGGAGTTTTAAATCAGTGTGTATATCCTGATAATACTATATATTACTAATAAAGCTTATCTGACCATAACCTTAGGCAACTTTTTACTAGGAAATAGAAGGGACCCTAAAGCAGGTATACCCATTGGGCTAATTTTAACATTTTGGATGTTATCTATAAGAGTCTGACCTGGTAATAATATTATGAATACTATCAATTTGAAAGTGGATCTTAAAGCTTTAATCATCAGTTAAAAGGAAGATAAAATATCAGCTTGAAAATTAATATTTTGTAATTTGAAATCTGTTCTCTAGTGAGTAAAGATTATCACTGTACTCATGAAAACCACTGAAAGGTTTTATAAGCTATTAACATTCAGTAATCAGAGGTACATACATACTGACAACTTCATTTCCACTCACTATTATCTGCTGTGTGCTGCAATGACATGTAAGGACCTGATGTAGCTCCACTTGGACCACTGTCAGAGTTCCTCTTGTATCTTTTGGGGGAGGATGATGTGTGATCAGAAGGTGTGGTCCTCTTGTGAGGATTTAAAAATGATTGAGATGATGTTGTGGGAACTATAGGATCGTTCTTATGCGCACCACCTAAACAAATGATACGATTGTAAATATTTTATGCTTGCCTTTTGTTTGAGTTATACAAAACAACTACTGTACAGATTCAAAAATACATACACAAGATGCAAATTTCTTGTTTCACATTAAGTTAAGCATTCCTTAATTCTTTAATGATACACACTTCAGTTATACAAGTGTGTTAGATTAAAGTGAAAACTCACTTGAAGTATGCGGATAGTGTTTCTCTGCTATTTCATTAGCAAGGCTCACCATATCAAGACCAGGTTTTCTAAGATTCTCACAAAACTCCTTCCAGGTTGGATGTGTGGACACCTCTAACCATTTGTCAAGTATCAGGATACACTTATCCTGAGGTGTTTCATTGCCTGCTAGATTGCTTTTAGCATAATCCTTAATTCCAAGTGCTACTCCCAGTGGAAGTAACTTTTGAGATAACTTTGTGGAGTAAGGTAACAAGTCTCCAATTGAAATAGCTTTCTTTTGTACTGGTGAAGTGGAGACTGGATTTTCTGAATGGAAAATGGAAACGAGAGCAATCTTATAAAAAAATGATTTGCATATAGTCAGATTCTTTGAGTACATATATACCAAAAAGTGGGGCCGGGAATTCAATTAATTATATATATAATACCATCACGCACAATCTATGACGACATATAGTGCACCAATACTACATGACATTGTATAATTTTTATTCCAGTACCTTTTCTTTCTAGATCTCCTTGTCCATCGCGATCGAGCTCCCTACCTTGACTTCGAAGCTGATCGCTTTGGTCCATTTTATCCCAACGTCATGCGCTAAACATATTTATATATAGTTACCTAATGCAATCCCCCATGCCACACCTCTAAGACTACCGCTGGAGCAATTTTCGCGTAAAGCAGTATAGTACAGTAAATAACCTGGTCTGGGCGAATTTTTTTGTGTTAAGCAATATTTCAATTCGTGTATAGCGACTTCGTGTTAGCCAGTTTTCACTGTATATGGGTTATAGCCAGTTCGCTGTTTGAATGTGTATATATAAACATAAATTGATCACGGGTTATATATTTCGTGTCACTCCTGTACTCCCGTACGTATCCTGATATGCAAAATATAATAACTCTCAGAGGTACAATAAACACATGGGATGGTTTAACTTGTCAAATATATACCGATAATAACTTACTTTTTTGAGGGTTCATCGTGGTAGATGATCGTAAAACCTAAACTAATGTACTGTGGCTAGTTTGTTCAAGACCTATTACGACAAAAGAAATGGTAGTTTGACCGTTGATAGAGATCTGAATACTATACAAAAATGAAGAAGAAATTTCTTGCGTTCCAAGAATTTCTCATACGTATTTATGTGTGACGTCACAGTGGTACGCCGAAAAAATAACGGATTGCCCGGATTCCGGGTAAATTGCTTCTAGTATAATTTTTTAGGGCATCATTCATACTTCTATCATGATCCGTCCAAAAATAGGAGTAGTATTTAAAATTACTTAAATTTTAGTCCAGTCTTGTTATATTGAATGTTTTAATTAATTTTTAGGAGTATAGGGATGGCCAGTGTTGCAACAATGAAGCACTTCTAGATCTATTGAAACAATACAACATACAGAAGTTGTAAAACCAAAATTTGCCAAGGTCATTAGTTTCAGAAGAATACCCTTAACTACCAGCTCTGGAACTATAACCCAGGCCAATTAAAAAATATATATAAGTATGTATAAACTTAGAAAGAGGGCTGTGAAAAACTAATCTATTAGTACATACTTGAGCACCCTTTGAACCTGGCTGTTCAAGAAGTTTCAATCGTTTCATGCCATATGAAACCTGAAATTTGATCCTGTGGGCTTACAGGTATAATACAATTACAGATTTACAGTTTTGTGATTCCATAATCTATTAGTTGCACTTATATAAATATAGTTGTATTTATATAAATATGCTTCAATCTTCCTGCACACACTAGAATTTGTTTGTACAAAACACTATAATAAATAGTTCTATAGAAGAATATACGTATAGAAAGGGATTGTCAAAACAGTGTTTATATGCATGTATATGCAACCACAATGTTATATATGTATCTGTTTGTTTCTACGAGTTATCATTCAGAAGAGAGTATGTATTTCCCCAAGTTGTACTTAGTAGAGTCATAGTCTTCCACCTCAAAGAGGGCTTGGGTCCACTTGGAATGTGGCATGGAGGATGGAGGTACATAATGGCAGCACTACCTCTGTACATTGACAAGGAAATAAATGAGGAATTTCGGGTTTTATATATTACTAAATTTACACCATGCAGAACAATTTTACATAAAGGAATTGGATGGTAAATAATTTTAGCTTTTCACAAAGTAACTGTAAACATGTTATTATTATTATTGTTGTTAAAGGTATAGCCCCGTCGGCCCAAGGCTGGTATGAATGGGGGAACCTTACAAAATACAAAAACAGATGAACATTACAATACAAGAATATCAGTTAGGGACACATAATTTATCCGGTTTAGTTCTATAACTACCTCTGGAGTTACTTCAATAGCAGTCCAAAAGCGGCAGCGACCCCAATGTAACGTGAGGCCTGGCTGACCATCAACCTGCACATATTCAATGGTCTTGCAACTTTGCAGATACTTTTTTAAGCTATCATCATCCATTTCATCTCCATCATCACCAAGGTTGTGAAGCTTGATAGGGGTCAGTGCTATCCTACCTCCCAGTCTATCAGTAAACTTCAATGCAGGGCCAACATTCTCTTCCAAAACAAATTTAGCATTTTCATAAACCTTTTGCCCACTTTGCACGATCCTATCCAGGACTGCAGGGTCATCATCACAACATGCATCCTCTTCATTCACATGTCTCAGCTTACTGACTAGTGGTGTATCAGGAGGTAGAAAGGGTGCCTGGACTTTATTACCATTAGCTGCCGAGTGAGGAGTGGCTCCTTCAGTGGGAATTGGGAGATCAACAGTCTTTTCAGATTTGGGTTGATTCATCTGCTCTTTGATATTAGCACGAATGTCTGCAGCTTGACTGCTTTTCTTGTGACGCCTAGATCGTCGCTTCTTAGTCGCAGTTTTCACACCTCCAGAGGCAGGCCAGAACAAGCCTCAGCCTCAGCCTCAACACCTCAGCTCTATGGATTACCAAAAATCCACAAGGCAAGTGTACCCTTGAGACCAATTGTTTCCTCCATTAATTCCCCTACCTACAACCTTTCCAGGTATCTGGCAGGGGTATTGTCACCACTATGGGGAAAAACTTCTCACTTTGTGCGGAATTCTCATGATTTTGTTAAGAAGATCAGGGGAATGGATGTGAACACCAAAGATAAGTTGATCAGTTTTGATGTAAAGAGCCTATTTACCAAAGTACCCATTGATCTATCTCTACAGATCATCAGGAGACGACTCACCCAGGACCCTAACTTGGAACAACGGACACCCTTGGATGTATCCACCATTGCGGATCTTACAGAACTCTGTCTCAGGACAACGTACTTCCTGTACATTGATGAGTTCTTTGAGCAGAAGGAAGGGGCAGCCATGGGATCTCCTCTCTCCCCGGTGGTAGCGAACATCTTCATGGAGGAATTCGAAATAGAAGCCCTTCGTGCTGCTGTGATAAGGCCTAAGCTGTGGTTGAGATATGTGGATGACACATTTGTCATCTGGAATCATGGTGAAGAGCAGCTGGAGGACTTCTTGAGTTTCCTCAATGGAAGAAATAGCAACATCGAATTTACCATGGAGAAGGAGACCAATGGTTCCTTACCCTTCCTGGATGTACAAGTAAAGAAGTGCATGGGAAGTTTGGACACATTTGTGTATAGGAAACCAACACACACAGACAGGTACCTTCACTTTACCTCTCATCACCACCCTAGGGTAAAAATTGGTATTGCACTGTGTCTCAAAGACAGAGCCGAAAAGATTTGTGGACTAAACTCCAGTAGCTTGGAAGAAGAAAAGGAGCACCTGGAAGGAGTACTTCAAGCTAATGGATACCCTAAATGGGAGGCTCATATACTGCTCAACAGGAGAAGGCAGACTATAAGGGGAGTGAGGATGAGTGTAAACACAAACTCTTTATTCCATATATAAAGGGACTCAGTGAGATGATCGATAAAGGCAGTAGGAAAATGGGTATCCAGACAATTTTCTCCAAACAGAGATCACTGAGAACCGTTTTATCCAACCCAAAACAGCCACAACCACCTATGGATATCAAGGGTATAGTTTACCTAATTCCTTGCTCTGAGTGTTCTGCAGTCTACATTGGTGAAACTGGAAGGACCCTGAAAGTGAGATTGGCGGAACACAAGCGAGCAGTCAGGATGGGGGATGTGAACAGCGGTATAGCTGTTCACTCCCTCAAGACTGGCCACTCAATTGCTTGGGACAAGGCCAAGATTACAGACAGGGAAATCCACTGGCAAAGGAGAAGAGTCAAAGAAGCCATCAGGATCCAGAAGTGTCAGGTGAGAATGAATTTAGGCATTGTGCTACATCAAGCCTGGAGACGATTTAATATTCATACTTCCTGTTTTTCTCATCCTGCTGAGGGTTACATGACAGGAAGTGGAAATGGCGGGAAAAATCCTCTATATAAATAGAGACAATTCTTCCACTCAACCATCAGTCACTGAGGAAGACCCCCAGGGTCGAACGTTTGACGAAGAATCGAAAACCAACTGCGTTTTTAAACGCTCAAAAGTCGAAGGATGTACCATCCCAAAGATACAGAACAAGGTTATTGAAAAACCAGTGGCAGAGTAACGTGCATTCCACAAAGCACTCTCAAACGTGAGTTGTTGCGATTGCAGGCTAACCACTAGAGGAATAGGGAGTCCAAGCCGAAGCAATTCGCTTTAGGAACTATCGAGCGTGAGAGCTGAAGGCAAGCGCGTTTCCGCCAATTTTCAATCTTTTTTTCAATGGATTGTATGTGCTATATATATGTGTGGAATTGTATGTTTGTTTTTACGAGTTATCATTCAGAAAAGAGTATATGTACATATTTCCCCAAGTTGTACTTAATAGAGTCATAGTCTTCCACCTCAAAGACGGCTTGGGTCCACTTGGAATCGATGGGCATGGAGGTTGTACTTATTCCAATTAGAAGATTATAGTACTCAAATATGAAGTACTGGCAGTTCAGAACAGGAAGTTCAAGGACACAGGAGTTGGGGAATATGTATGAGATCCCCCAAATTTGACAACGACACCTTTTACAAGAAATTCTTTTCTCCATCTTCAGTGCCCCCTTTGGCAATTCCTTTCCTTTAGCTTCATGTAACTTCACTCTTCACGTTTCCAAATGCTTCTATCCTGGACAGCATGGTGACTGTTTTCGATCACTCTCAGATCTTGTCCCCTATATATACAAATGCTTCACAACCTCTACAATATAGTGTGACCTGTTCTGGAGTGTACACCTTTTGACTTCAATATATTGCAGTGCTATTTTTATAAATACTCTAAACAATATGCAGAAATGCCTCTATATCCTTTCATACCCTAATAAACAAATCACCATGCAACTGTATTTATCTCATGTACTTGCAGCACAAATCAGTCACCTAGCTTTACTCAACATATACTTTTATAAATGCATACAATTCACCCCCCCCTCTCCAATTTATCCAGTTGCAGTCAATGTCTTTTAGTGTGACTTATAAACCCTTGTGATTGGGCTGTCTTTACTGATTTCAGTTTTGTATAGCATGTCACAATAATAAACAATCATTATTATTATTATTATTATTATAGTGGATGGTAAATAATTTTTAAATTAACTATTGATACAAAAAATGCTTTCCATTTCATATGTATTATACATACAGAAACACCATAGAAAAATATCTTTAAAGAAGAAAATAAACTGTATAGATATAATATTCTGAAAAAAGTTATTATTGCATATGTATGTTGTATACTTTGTATGCTAATTGATATGGCTTGGAAAATCCAGTAACTCTAAATGTTTTACGAGTTATTGTTCAGAAGAGAGTATGTATTTCCCCAAGTTGTACTTAGTAGAGTCATAGTCTTCCACCTCAAAGAGGGCTTGGGTCCACTTGGAATGTGGCATGGAGGTTGTACCTATTCCAATTAGAGGGTTATAGTACTCAAATATCAAGTCTTTGCATTTCAGAATAGGAAGTTCAAGGCCACAGGAGTTGGGGAATATGCATGAGATCCCCCATCGCTGATACTGACATTTTTTGCAAGATATTTTCTTTTCTCTCTTCAGCTCCCCTTTGGGCAAATCCTTTCCCTTAGCTTCATGGGTCTTCACTATTACTCGATCCCAGATGCTCCGATCCATCACAACATGGTGACTGTTTTCAATCACTCTCAGATCTTGCCCATTGCAAACAAATGCACGACAACCTTTGCAGAAAAGCGTAACTTGTTCTGGAATGTAAGCCTTTCGTTTCTGTTTGCGAAGCCTTTCTTCCTCTACAACCTTCAATATCTGGATTTGTCTTGATATAATCTCAGAACTAAGTGCTTCTAGGGATTTACTTTTCATCAATTCCAAAGCACATTCTACTAGCTGATCCTTGAACTGGTTCAACTTTTCTCTCTGTTCTTCCTTTGACCCACTCTCCAACAAAGCATAGTGCCTTGTGTCCTTGCTTCTACCCCTTCCTCCAGTCTGTTTGCGAGATATTTCATCCTTGACATACAGGAAACGAATTATCAAATTACAGTCGGGTACATCCAGCCCTTCTTCCAGTACAGATGTGGCAACCAGAACATTTACTTTGTCTTCACGAAACTTTTGCAGAACATTATATTGCTGTTTACCTGTCATTCCAAATCGATCATCTCTTCCTTCTCCTTTGTGGCCAATGCAAAAGTCTGCTCGAATTTTTCTTTCATTGAATTTGAAGGTATCACTAATCCATTTGCTAATTCTAATGGCATGGTACTTGGTTTGGGCAAAGATTATGGCTTTTGTGTTTGGTTTGTAAAAAAAGTGCACTGAGAGGAGGTCTTTCAGTCTTCTTAAGTGTTCGCTTTCAGCCTTTTTTGATGCAAGTTGTTGAAGCTTATCTTGAATCTTTGAGTGTCTTCTTATCAAATATTGTAAAAATGCATTTGGATGGGATTGTGGGTCATCGTATTGATGTAAGGACTCTACAAGGTTATCTAAAGCTTGAGGAGCAGCCAAATCCTTGTAAATGGCTATAGTACTAGAGTATGCTTCCAGGAAATTCAGGGCCAATGATATTTTTTGGAACTCTTCTCTATCTCTGCCTTCACTGTTGGCAAATAATTGGTTTCTCAGTTTCTCTATCCACTGCAAGTAGCTAATATCATCCCTTGCACCTGGCGGTTGGACCTCCAGATCTCTCTCTATCTCCTCCATGAAAGTGGTAGCCTCAGACAGGAATAAGTCAGTGCTGTCTCTACCACTTGTAGTGCATACGTCTATACTGGCAGAAAATACTGTGTCATCAAGATTTTGCTTGTGCTTCTCAACAATACAGTACCCACGGGTGGCATCCAGTAGAGCACAGAGGTCAATCAAGTGGGTCTGTACATCGCTCAGTGCTATCTCCTTAGACCTACCTGCCCCCGGTGTCGCTGTTAAGCCAACTACCTGTGGAATATTCTCATTCCTGGACAGCTTTGCACTCAGATATTCATGCATTATTTGTGCGTATATGCTTGTACGGCGTGCATTGTGACACTCATCAAGGACTAGCAACGAAATGTCACTCATCTTCACGTTATTTCGTTTGAGGTCATTGTAGAATGTACCATGAGTACACACTACAATCTCACTAGTCTGCAAGATGGCTTTCAGTGCTACCTCTCTAGTGCCATGTGTATAGTCTATGGCTGTATTGAGGTTAGGCAGGTAACTCTTCAAGTGATCAGATTGTTGTCTGGCAAGTGGAACCCGACTAACTATAAAGACCACTTTCCCTTTCCTCTCCCTCTTCTTGAGGTGGCTAGCAATCACGGCTGCAGCCACCGCAGTCTTACCAGATCCAGTTGGAGCACACACTACGTAATTGTGACCACTAATACCAAGCTCAGCTAGCTCTTCCTGATAGGGCCTCAGCTTGAAACCTTTCTTGAAACTGTACCTCTCCTCTATGCTTATCGTTTCAACAGCTTCTGACCCTGGAGGCATTTGAAATGGTAATTCATAAAGTAGCTGATTACCTTAAAGAATGAGCCATTGTGTCTTACCCTTTATATCTTGCTGAACGGATTCAGCACCTGTGCAAGTGGAGTCCACTAGTCTCGGATTTTCCACAAAACTGTCACAATGTACCTCCTTTTCTTGAAGTTGAGCTTCATATACTAATTCTTCTAGTATATAAAATATACGGTTTATATTATATACTGTACATGCAATTATATAAGATATTAACATACAACATGTCATTCATTTATAACTTTGGGAGTACAATATAACACACTTCTTCATTACTCATTAAGCTATATATTAACTGTATAGTCTACGTACATGTAAGTATATCCAAACCTTTTGGTTCTTTGATAGCAGCTGATGGCTCATGATCCATACTGGATGTGCCAATTTGAGTATTATCAGTGACCATTGGTTCAACCTACGTATATGTAAAGTATTAGTCAAAGAATTATTACAATTTGCAATTGCATTATTACATGTGCAATCATTATACATTAGATACGTATACTGAATACATTTAATTTATTGATCAAATTTGCTTCTGAAGCAATCGGGAGTTAAATTCTCTGGATATAAAACACCCCACCATTTATAAATAGAATCCTATACTTTATCAAACTTGACTATATCCGGATCCTCAATTCCCCTCCCTCCTCTTTCACTCATTCATTGCTTTATGTATATGTACATAATTTTATAATAGCAAAATAAGGATTTCCTCTAACTATATACATCAAGCTTATATCTTTAATTTTGATCTAGAGACAAATTAACCAAGGGAAATAATGTCTATAAAAAGAGAACATCTATGGACCAATTTCAGTCACTGAAACTTTTGAAAGTTATTTTTACAATTATTTCTGAATCATTATTTATTATTATTTTCATAATCTTCTTAAGTCATCATTGGACATGTAATTAAACAGCCAATCTCTCTTCATTCTTTACTAGCAGTTGATAAAGACTGTGGGTTAAAACATCCTACTATTTATAATTATCAAGTTATTTTTAAGTTTGCTTGGTATATAAAAATAATATTATTATGAACCTCTGTACTGTATGCTGTATATATAGTGAAGGCCTATGGTAACTATAGAAAATGAAAATAGCGGTTTCTTATAATTTGATTTGGAGTTTAATTATAATGCCACATCTGTGGTATACATGCACGGTTAACTATATGTACGTATGTATACATCTGATCTTACTAGTGAAGCTAATTTTTGTGTGTTTGGTGGAGGATGCATCTGAATTGAGATGCTACTTTCGACACTTGATTCAATAGGAGGATCAAGTTCTGAAAAAGGATTGAAAGACATAATCATCCATTAGACTTTTAAGTATACTTATAGACATTTAGTACCTGTGAAAAATTGTTTAATTTCTCTTGATAATTCTTGATGCCCATCATGAGTTTCGTCTGTAAACAGAACTTCAGCTAGAATTTCTAGTTTCCTTTGACTTGGATCACCATCCAAAATTTCAAAAAACTTTCTGTTGGCCTCACTTCTGCTGTTTGCCTTATTTATCTGTTCTAGTTGATCAGAACTGATGGCTTTTTTTGTTTTCAGTTTTGTGGATACTGTTTGTATATTGCAATATTCCAACATTTCATGTAGTATGTCATCTTGGAACTCTCTAATCTTCTTTTTTCTGAAACCTATAATATATGAGTAATGCATATTAATTAGAAATCCCAAATCTTTGTTCAAACAACATGGCTGACAGAATTCCAAAAATTGTGCTGCTAAGATGAGGCCTTGTAGAATGGATCCTTATTGAGTAAAAGACCTATATAATATTATATGCTTAGCTTTTGGTAACGGTACCGGTGGTCAGGCATAAAGAGATACATGCAGTTGGTTGAAAAGCTCTACTATATAGCTAGCTATATTATATAGGGGCTTAATTGAGTTAAACTGTCTTAAGGTGACTAAACAAGCTTATCTTTTGGATGGTTCATCTTTTGATAATTTTGAGCGTCTAAAGACGTATGTATATAGTTTTCTGTTCTGAGACCCCGATGCAGGATCAAAACGTCCGACGTAACAGAGAACAGAAAACTGTGTTTTTAGACGCTCAAAACTATCGAAAGATGAACCATCCAAAAGAATATAAGTTTGACGTAGTTAGAAAAAATCCTTATTCTATACTTAACAAGTTTAGCATTGCCATCAGAATAAATATTATATACTTCTGTCATTCCTATACTCCCGTACGTATCCTGATATGCAAAATATAGTAACTCTCAGAGGTAAAATAAACACATGGGATGGTTTAATTTTGCCAAATATCTATTTACTTACTTTTTGGGGGGTTCATCGTGGTACGTATACGTATAGATCGTAAAACCTGACGAGACTATTGCACTGTGGCTAGCTTGTTCAAGAACTATTATGACCGTTGACAGAGATATGAATACTATTTAAAAATGAAGGAGAAATTCGTTACGTTCCAAGAATCGTTGAGATATCTCTTTTCTCAGTATGTGACGTCACAGTGAGTACGCCGAAAAAATAACTGATTGCTCGGGTCCCGCGGGTAATGCGATTATTACAGCAAAGTGGTTTACCTGTAACCAGCAATACTATATAGGAAGTTCATTTTTCGTCACTCCTAGTATATGTTTTTAGGGCATCATTCCTACTTCTATCATGCATGATGTGTCCAAAAATAGGAGTGGTTTTTATGGTTAAAATCACTTAAATTTTAGGACCAGTCTTGTTTTTTCTAGTTGTGCTAGTCGTTGTACAGCACTGCCATCCCTACCACTAATTTCATTTTTTGAATGTTTTATTTAATTTTAGAAGCAGTGTTGCAACAATGAATAGCAGAAAAAGTATTGAAATAAGACAACATATAGCGTTAGCTGTAACCATACAGAAGTGGTATACCAAAATTTAAGTTACTTATCCATACACATCAGTTCTGTGTTTGGGCATACCATCCCTACTTCTGAATCATGGTTCGCCCAGTCTATAGCTCTGTAGAAGTCATATCTATGATGAACTTTATTGCCTGCTGTATGATTGCCCTAATTAACCCAATTAACCCAATGCATGCATAATCTAATAATCCACCAAATATTTTAGAATATTTGCTAACATTATAATAATGTGTACATAAAATCTATATCTACTAAGACTGTATGTAGTACAGTGAGGTATGTTCTTTGGCTGCCCAGGTTTCATGGCTTGCTGGATGGTCCAACCCATCCTTTGCCTCTTATTATATTGTAAATAGCTACACCTACTGCTCCAACCACTACAATGGGAGCTCCCACAAAAGTTGCACCTCCAAGAGCTGTACCTGCAATCCCCAACACACCCACACTAGCAACTGAACCAGTATTCACTACACCATCAACAACTTTCCACCACCTCCTTGACTCCTCTTCTAGTTTTCTTACACGTTCTTGGAACTCCTTATTGGTATAAGGTTTTGTCTGCTTTGACAGGTTAAGCATTTCTTTAACTTTACGATCATAATATTTGGTTATATCGTCTGGTGACTCAGTTGGCTTTGGTTTGGTTTCCAAAAGACTGCATCTGTAACCAACTTCTCTCATCAAATTCCGCAAATCTTCAGGAAATGATGTACCTACTTGCAATTTATGTAGAAAATCCTCTCGTTTTTCAATTTCCTTTGCCTCATCTCTCTCTCCACAAGCAGTAAACACCACAGCAATATGGTTAGGGTGTACTTCCAAGTGATCTTTTAGAATCTGAATTGGCTTGGCTACATCCTTACTAAATCGATGCTCGGACTGCATACAGATTAAAATAGTATCTACGGTTTCACCTGCAATATCAAAGGCTCCCTTCAGCTGCCTGACGAGTTCCAGTTCATCGCTGTCTCCTCTGTTTGGGTTGCCAGTTCCAGGAGTGTCTATCACAAACAACTTGTGGCCATCGGGAAGCCTAGACTCAACAGAGTTAACGTCCCGGGTCCAAGGTCTCAGATTGTCCATGCCACCTGGAACACTACATTCCTATGTATAGATAGGATCACACTTTTTTACCACGACTTCTTTTATTAATTACTTAATTCTCCAAGTTACCAAACAAAGTGTAGACTATGTATTCTTTACGTTGGTATAGGCCGAGTGTAATTGGCTGCACTTTAAGGCCGAGTATGAACTACTAGCTATCTTGTATTCACCTTTTTGTTTGTAACGAAATTACAAAACGAACTCTTTCCGGATCCGATGGTTCCAACTACTAAAAATATTTTATCATTTTTATTTGTTCTAAGGGAGTTGTTGGCCATCTTGGCAATTCTAAAGACAACTGGGTGATTGGCTTTGGGAACCGGAAAGGAAGGGCGTGTCTTCGTGTAACCAGGGTAGGGCGTGGCTTCTATATTCGGACACCATGTAATTTCGGACGCCTGTTCTCAGTGGTAAAGCATTCAATCTTCTTCCTTTTCTGCTCACATAATAAGTAGACTGACCCTAGATGGTGTACCAAGTTTGGCCCAGAAATAGCGTCCCGAATAGAAGTTATCGACCAAAGTTCAAAGTGACCGAAAAAATATATTTTCGGACGAAAGTCATGAATTTCCGGACAGTAGCTCGTAAACTTTGAAGCAAGCACAGTCGCCGACTTTTAGTTGCTCTAATGATAGATATACTCAAGGGTTACTACCAGGAGAAGATTCAGATTCAACCGTTTTGAGATGACAGAGGAAGGTTTGTTTTGATTAGGCGCTCTGGGGTCATCTAAAATCGGACACCTTTTCTTCAAAAAATGAAAATAACTGAAGTTAGTGGTGTTAAAATGAACTTCTAGGACTAATGTAGCATTCAGTTGTATTCTAGGCATTATTTGGATGTTAACTAAAGCTTATTCGACACTGTTAAATTAAAAATGGGTATTGACCTAGTAAAATACCTAATCCCACTTGTGCACAGATTAAAAGTGTGAAAATTCAGGAAGGTCGGTGGTACACTAAGATAAAATGACTCTGTGGTTGTTATTACTGATATTTAGTTTGAACTAGCCTTGTTAGAGACATTAGAAGCTACAAAGTGGATACCTAAGCTATTTACAGCCCAAGAATGTCGAAATTAGTAGCAGATGGTGTCCGATTTTAGATGACCCCAGAGCGCCTAATCAAAACAAACCTTCCTCTGTCATCTCAAAACGGTTGAATCTGAATCTTCTCCTGGTAGTAACCCTTGAGTATATCTATCATTAGAGCAACTAAAAGTCGGCGACTGTGCTTGCTTCAAAGTTTACGAGCTACTGTCCGGAAATACATGACTTTCGTCCGAAAATATATATTTTCGGTCACTTTGAACTTTGGTCGATAACTTCTATTCGGGACGCTATTTCTGGGCCAAACTTGGTACACCATCTAGGGTCAGTCTACTTATTATGTGAGCAAAAAAGGAAGAAGATTGAATGCTTTACCACTGAGAACAGGCGTCCGAAATTACATGGTGTCCGAATATAGAAGCCACGCCCTATATCGGATTAAACAAAATGGCGTCAGGTGTGTTTTTTAAGTAAATCTTTTGGAAATGGCTGAAACATTACAGGTAACGTTATGTGTTATTACTGAATGTATATAAGAACTGATGCTGGGAAGAGCTTGGATTGAAATAATCACGTAATCTGATTCGGATAGAGTATCACACCATTTCTGTATGTCTTTAGCGCCTAACAAGTGTATGTTGACGAAACACCCTAATCCAGGCACATTGTGTTGTAAATGTAAAAGTTGAAGTGAGAGTGTATTTATCTGTACTTGCAGGTTGCTATATTTACATTGTATTTCTTGCAGCTTGCTTCTCTGTGTTCATGTTTTAGGTATTGTCTGATTCTGGTGATGTTCCACTATTACCAAGACCACCTGGTGCGTAGGTAACACCATAGAATACGCAGTCTATATAATCTATGGTAACACAATGTACACAATGTAAATCTCTTTGATGCAAATTTAATGACAAACACCTTGGAATGTCAAAAATTGTTTACTCCAATAGAACTACGTACGTACCTACAATACAGTAATTTCGTGGTATTTTGGTTGGCTCAAACCATGAAATTTTTTCACATAGGCCTATGTACCATCTGATGGAGATGTAGATGGAAAATTACTAGATAATGCAACCACTTTTCTCCTGCAGATTTTACATGAAATATGTAATTAACACCTCTCATATAATATACACAAACGCATTTGTATACTTACTTTACATGTGTAGACGAAGTTAAGCCCGCTAACTTACAAAAAGATGTAAAACGAAGATCTAAAGTTGGTGTGCTGATACAATCACCGTAGTACACCTCAATTCAATAGACATTTAGAATAATGTCTTTAGTTATGACTCTCAAAGGTAGTCTGTAGTTTCTACTTGTGTAGTGGCTGCGTGTCTGTTTTGTAGTTTTGTAGTGGCAGTGTGTCTGTTTTGTAGTGGCAGTGTGTCTGTTTTGTAGTGGCAGTGTGTCTGTTTTGTAGTGGCTGCATGTCTGTTTTGTAGTGGCTGCATGTCTGTTTTGTAGTGGCAGTGTGTCTGTTTTGTAGTGGCTGCATGTCTGTTTTGTAGTGGCTGTGTGTCTGTTTTGTAGTGGCAGTGTGTTTGTTTTGTAGTGGCAAATATATTATATAAATATATTTCTGTCATTCCTATACTTCCGTACGTATCCTGATATGCAAAATATAGTAACTCTCAGAGGTAAAATAAACACATGGGATGGTTTAATTTTGCCAAATATCTATTTACTTACTTTTTGGGGGGTTCATCGTGGTACGTACGTATAGATCGTAAAACCTGACGAGACTATTGCACTGTGGCTAGCTTGTTCAAGAACTATTATGACCGTTGACAGAGATATGAATACTATTTAAAAATGAAGGAGAAATTCGTTACGTTCCAAGAATCGTTGAGATATCTCTTTTCTCAGTATGTGATGTCACAGTGAGTACGCCGAAAAAACAACTGATCTCGGGTCCCGCGGGTAATGCAATTATTACAGCAAAGTGGTTTACCTGTAACCAGCAATACTATATAGGAAGTTCATTTTTCGTCACTCCTAGTATATGTTTTTAGGGCATCATTCCTACTTCTATCATGCATGATGTGTCCAAAAATAGGAGTGGTTTTTATGGTTAAAATCACTTAAATTTTAGGACCAGTCTTGTTTTTTCTAGTTGTGCTAGTCGTTGTACAGCACTACCATCCCTACCACTAATTTCATTTTTTGAATGTTTTATTTAATTTTAGAAGCAGTGTTGCAACAATGAATAGCAGAAAAAGTATTGAAATAAGACAACATATAGCGTTAGCTGTAACCATACAGAAGTGGTATACCAAAATTTAAGTTACTTATCCATACACATCAGTTCTGTGTTTGGGCATACCATCCCTACTTCTGAATCATGGTTCGCCCAGTCTATAGCTCTGTAGAAGTCATATCTATGATGAACTTTATTGCCTGTTGTATGATTGCCCTAATTAACCCAATTAACCAAATGCATGTATAATCTAATAATCCACCAAATATTTTAGAATATTTGCTAACATTATAATAACGTGTACATAAAATCTATATCTACTAAGACTGTAGCTATGTAGTACAGTGAGGTATGTCCTTTGGCTGCCCAGGTTTCATGGCTTGCTGGATGGTCCAATCCATCCTTTGCCTCTCACTAAATTGTAAATAGCTGCACCTGTTGCTCCAGCCACTACAATGGGAGCTCCCACAAAAGTTGCACCTCCAAGAGCTGCACCTGCAATCCCTAACACACCCACACTAGCAACTGAACCAGTATTCACTACACCATCAACAACTTTCCACCACCTCCTTGACTCCTCTTCTAGTTTTCTTACACGTTCTTGGAACTCCTTATTGGTATAAGGTTTTGTCTGCTTTGACAGGTTAAGCATTTCTTTAACTTTACGATCATAATATTTGGTCATATCGTCTGGTGACTCAGTTGGCTTTGGTTTGGTTTCCAAAAGACTGCATCTGTAACCAACTTCTCTCATCAAATTCCGCAAATCTTCAGGAAATGATGTACCTACTTGTAATTTATGTAGAAAGTCCTCTCGTTTTTCAATTTCCTTTGCCTCATCTCTCTCTCCACAAGCAGTAAACACCACAGCAATATGGTTAGGGTGTACTTCCAAGTAATCTTTTAGAATCTGAATTGGCTTGGCTACATCCTTACTAAATCGATTCTCGGACTGCATGCAGATTAAAACAGTATCTACGGTTTCACCTGCAATATCAAAGGCTCCCTTCAGTTGTTTAACGAGTTCCAGTTCATCGCTGTCTCCTTTGTCTGGGTTGCCAGTTCCAGGAGTGTCTATCAGAAACAACTTGTGGCCATCGGGAAGCCTAGACTCAACAGAGTAAACGTCCCGGGTCCAAGGTCTCAGATTGTCCATGCCACCTGGAACACTACATTCCTACGCATAGACAATTAATGTTAGGATCACACTTTACTACAAGTTCTTTTATTAATCAATCAATCAAAATTGGACATAAACAAAAATCCCCAGTAACGGGCCTCTTCCCACTCCTTCTCTAGTCATTACTTTTATAGATACAGTATAGATATAGAGTTCTTTTATTAATTACTTTTAATTCTCCAAGTTACCAAACAAAGTGTAGACTATGTATCCTTTACGTGGGTATAGGCCGAGTATAATCGGCTGCACTTTAAGGCCGAGTATGAACTACTATCTTGCTATATAGTATTCACCTTTTTGTTTGTAATGAAATTACAAAACGAACTCTTTCCGGATCCGATGGTTCCAACTACTAAAAATATTTTATCATTTTTATTTGTTCTGAGAGATGTGGGAATGGAGTTATTGGCCATCTTGGCAATTCTAAAGACAACTGGGTGCTTGGCTTTGAGAACCGGAAAGGAAGGGCGTGTTTTCGTGTAACCAGGGTATATCGGATTAAACAAAATGGCGTCAGGTGTGTTTTTTAAGTAAATCTTTTGGAAATGGCTGAAACATTACAGGTAACGTTATGTGTTATTACTGAATGTATATAAGAACTGATGCCGGGAGGAGCTTGGATTGAAATAATCACGTAATCTGATTCGGATTGAGTATCACACCATTTCTGTATGTCTAGCGCCTAACAAGTGTATGTTGACGAAACACCCTAATCCAGGCACATTGTGTTGTAAATGTAAAAGTTGAAGTGAGAGTGTATTTATCTGTACTTGCAGGTTGCTATATTTACATTGTATTTCTTGCAGCTTGCTTCTCTGTGTTCATGTTTTAGGTATTGTCTGATTCTGGCGATGTTCCACTATTACCAAGACCACCTGGTGCGTAGGTAACACCATAGAATACGCAGTCTATATAATCTATGGTAACACAATGTACACAATGTAAATCTCTTTGATGCAAATTTAATGACAAACACCTTGGAATGTCAAAAATTGTTTACTCCAATAGAACTACGTATATACGTACCTACAATACAGTAATTTCGTGGTATTTTGGTTGGCTCAAACCATGAAATTTTTTCACATAGGCCTATGTACCATCTGATGGAGATGTAGATGGAAAATTACTAGATAATGCAACCACTTTTCTCCTGCAGATTTTACATGAAATATGTAATTAACACCTCTCATATAATATACACAAACGCATTTGTATACTTACTTTACATGTGTAGACGAAGTTAAGCCCGCTAACTTACAAAAAGATGTAAAACGAAGATCTAAAGTTGGTGTGCTGATACAATCACCGTAGTACACCTCAATTCAATAGACATTTAGAATAATGTCTTTAGTTATGACTCTCAAAGGTAGTCTGTAGTTTCTACTTGTGTGTAGTGGCTGTGTGTCTGTTTTGTAGTGGCTGTGTGTCTGTTTTGTAGTGGCTGCGTGTCTGTTTTGTAGTGGCTGTGTGTCTGTTTTGTAGTTTTGTAGTGGCAGTGTGTCTGTTTTGTAGTTTTGTAGTGGCAGTGTGTCTGTTTTGTAGTTTTGTAGTGGCAGTGTGTCTGTTTTGTAGTGGCAGTGTGTCTGTTTTGTAGTGGCAGTGTGTCTGTTTTGTAGTGGCAGTGTGTCTGTTTTGTAGTGGCAGTGTGTCTGTTTTGTAGTGGCAGTGTGTCTGTTTTGTAGTGGCTGCATGTCTGTTTTGTAGTGGCTGTGTGTCTGTTTTGTAGTGGCAGTGTGTCTGTTTTGTAGTGGCAGTGTGTCTGTTTTGTAGTGGCAGTGTGTCTGTTTTGTAGTGGCAGTGTGTCTGTTTTGTAGTGGCTGCGTGTCTGTTTTGTAGTGGCTGCGTGTCTGTTTTGTAGTGGCTGCGTGTCTGTTTTGTAGTGGTTGCGTGTCTGTTTTGTAGTGGCTACATGTCTGTTTTGTAGTGGCTGCATGTCTGTTTTGTAGTGGCTGCATGTCTGTTTTGTAGTGGCTGCATGTCTGTTTTGTAGTGGCTGTGTGTCTGTTTTGTAGTGGCAGTGTGTTTGTTTTGTAGTGGCAAATATATTATATAAATATATTTCTGTCATTCCTATACTCCCGTACGTATCCTGATATGCAAAATATAGTAACTCTCAGAGGTAAAATAAACACATGGGATGGTTTAATTTTGCCAAATATCTATTTACTTACTTTTTGGGGGGTTCATCGTGGTACGTACGTAGATCGTAAAACCTGACGAGACTATTGCACTGTGGCTAGCTTGTTCAAGAACTATTATGACCGTTGACAGAGATATGAATACTATTTAAAAATGAAGGAGAAATTCGTTACGTTCCAAGAATCGTTGAGATATCTCTTTTCTCAGTATGTGACGTCACAGTGAGTACGCCGAAAAAATAACTGATCTCGGGTCCCGCGGGTAATGCAATTATTACAGCAAAGTGGTTTACCTGTAACCAGCAATACTATATAGGAAGTTCATTTTTCATCACTCCTAGTATATGTTTTTAGGGCATCATTTCTACTTCTATCATGCATGATGTGTCCAAAAATAGGAGTGGTTTTTATGGTTAAAATCACTTAAATTTTAGTCCAGTCTTGTTTTTTCTAGTTGTGCTATTTAATTTTAGAAGCAGGGATGGCCAGTGTTGCAACAATGAATAGCAGAAAAAGTATTGAAATAAGACAACATATAGCGTTAGCTGTAACCATACAGAAGTGGTATACCAAAATTTAAGTTACTTATCCATACACATCAGTTCTGTGTTTGGGCATACCATCCCTACTTCTGAATCATGGTTCACCCAGTCTATAGCTCTGTAGAAGTCATATCTATGATGAACTTTATTGCCTGCTGTATGATTGCCCTAATTAACCCAATTAACCCAATGCATGTATAATCTAATAATCCACCAAATATTTTAGAATATTTGCTAACATTATAATAATGTATACATAAAATCTATATCTACTAAGACTGTAGCTATGTAGTACAGTGAGGTATGTCCTTTGGCTGCCCAGGTTCATAGCTTGCTGGATGGTCCAATCCATCCTTTGCTTCTTACTACATTGTAAATGGCTACACCTGCTGCTCCAACCACTACAATGGGAGCTCCCACAAAAGTTGCACCTCCAAGAGCTGTACCTGCAATCCCCAACCCACCCACACTAGCAACTGAACCAGTATTCACTACACCGTCAACAATTTTCCACCACCACCCCCTTGACTCCTCTTCTAGTTTTTTTAAACGTTCTTGGAACTCCTTATTGGTATAAGGTTTTGTCTGCTTTGACAGGTTAAGCATTTCTTTAACTTTACGATCATAATATTTGGTCTTATCGTCTGGTGACTCAGTTGGCTTTGGTTTGATTTCTAAAAGACTGCATCTGTAATCAACTTCTCTCATCAAATTCCGCAAATCTTCAGGAAATGATGTACCTACTTGTAATTTATGTAGAAAGTCCTTTCGTTTTTCAATTTCCTTTGCCTCTTCTCTCTCTCCACAAGCAGTAAACACCACAGCAATATGGTTAGGGTGTACTTCCAAGTGATCTTTTAGAATCTGAATTGGCTTGGCTACATCCTTACTAAATCGATGCTCGGACTGCATACAGATTAAAACAGTATCTACGGTTTTACCTGCAATATCAAAGGCTCCCTTCAGCTGCTTAACGAGTTCCATTTCATCGCTGTCTCCTCTGTTTGGGTTGCCAGTTCCAGGAGTGTCTATCACAAACAACTTGTGGCCATCGGGAAGCCTAGACTCAACAGAGTTAACGTCCCGGGTCCAAGGTTTCAGATTGTCCATGCCATCTGGAACACTACATTCCTACGTACATATAGACAATTAATGTTAGGATCACACTTTTTAACTACGAGTTCTTTTATTAATCAATCAATCAATACTCAATTGGACATCAGCAAAAATCCCCAGTAACGGGCCTCTTCCCACTCCTTCTCTAGTCATTACTTTTATAGATACAGTATAGATATAGAGTTCTTTTATTAACCTACTTTTAATTCTCCAAGTTACCAAACAAAGTGTAGACTATGTATTCTTTACGTTGGTATAGGCCGAGTGTGATCGGCTGCACTTTAAGGCCGAGTATGAACTACTATCTTGCTATATAGTATTCACCTTCTTGTTTGTAATGAAATTACAAAACGAACTCTTTCCGGATCCGACGGTTCCAACTACTAAAAATATTTTATCATTTTTATTTGTTCTGAGAGATGTGGGAATGGAGTTATTGGCCATCTTCGCAATTCTAAAGACAACTGGGTGATTGGCTTTTGGAACCGGAAAGGAAGGGCGTGTCTTCATGTAACCAGGGTAGATATCGGATTAAACAAAATGGCGTCAGGTGTGTTTTTTAAGTAAAATCTTTTGGATATGGCTGAAACATTACAGGTAACGTTATGTGTTATTACTGAATGTATATAAGAACTGATGCTGGGAGGAGCTTGGATTGAAATAATCACGTAATCCTATTCGGATAGAGTATCACACCATTTCTGTATGTCTTTAGCGCCTAATAAGTGTATGTTGACGAAACACCCTAATCCAGGCACATTGTGTTGTAAATGTAAAAGTTGAAGTGAGAGTGTATTTATCTGTACTTGCAGGTTGCTATATTTACATAGTATTTCTTTCAGCTTACTTGTCTGTGTTCATGTTTTAGGTATTGTCTGATTCTGGTGATGTTCCACTATTACCAAGACCACCTGGTGCGTAGGTAACACCATAGAATACGTAGTCTATATAATCTATGGTAACACAATGTACACAATGTAATCTCTTTGATGCAAATTTAATGACAAACACCTTGGAATGTCAAAAATCATTTACTCCAATAGAACTGCTTACGTACATACCTACAATACAGTAATTTCGTGGTATTTTTGTGGTTGGCTCAAACCACAAAAATTTCTCGCACTAAATTTTTTCACGTACCATCTGATGGAGATGCAGATGGAAAAATCACTGGATAATGCATCACCTTTCTCCTGCAGATTTTCACATGCAATTTGTAATTAACACCTCTCATATAATATGCACAAACGTATTTGTATACTTACTTTACATGTGTAGACGAAGTTAAGCCCGCTAACTTACAAAAAGATGTAAAGCGAAGATCTAAAGTTGGTGAGTGGAAATATTACAAATTATAATGTAAACTAAGAATGATCATTCAATTGATGCAATCACCGTAGTGCACCTCAATTCAATAGACATTTAGAATAATGTCTTTAGTTATGACTCTCAAAGGTAGTCTGTAGTTTCTACTTGTGTGTAGTGGCAGTGTGTCTGTTTTGTAGTGGCAGTGTGTCTGTTTTGTAGTTTTGTAGTGGCAGTGTGTCTGTTTTGTAGTGGCAGTGTGTCTGTTTTGTAGTTTTGTAGTGGCAGTGTGTCTGTTGTGTAGTGGCAGTGTGTCTGTTTTGTAGTGGCAGTGTGTCTGTTTTGTAGTGGCAGTGTGTCTGTTTTGTAGTGGCAGTGTGTCTGTTTTGTAGTGGCAGTGTGTCTGTTTTGTAGTGGCTGTGTGTCTGTTTTGTAGTGGCAGTGTGTCTGTTTTGTAGTGGCAGTGTGTCTGTTTTGTAGTGGCTACGTGTCTGTTTTGTAGTGGCAGTGTGTCTGTTTTGTAGTGGCAGTGTGTCTGTTTTGTAGTGGCAGTGTGTCTGTTTTGTAGTGGCAGTGTGTCTGTTTTGTAGTGGCAGTGTGTCTGTTTTGTAGTGGCAGTGTGTCTGTTTTGTAGTGGCTGCGTCTGCTCCTTATTCTACAAAGATTTTTGATGTTACATCTAAACCTGCATCTTCACCCAAGCAAGCTCCAAAGAATGGATCAAGTAAGTGCAGTAGATAGTTATACGTATGTGGTAATGTGTACATACATGTATGATCTTTAGCATGACTATTGATTTACACTTGATATTAACAGACATATACGTATATGTACATACATACGTATGTATGTATGTACGAAAGTATTACATGGATGCACCATATACGTACATACGTAGTTCAAATTTCTTTATGCTATGCTTTGGTGTATTACTCAACAGGTTTGGTAATGTACGTAATTACACTTTGTTTATACATTTTGCATATTAAAATATAAAACTTGTGTTTGGACTGAAAACCACTTTACTGATCTCTCACATAAGTATGTTTGTATACATATACGTATGTACCTACGTACAGTGTACATATGTTCTTTAATTCATATGTACGTATGTACAAGGACTAACTTGTTTGATACAGTGGACCCTCGCCAATCCGAATCGCGTTAATCCGAACCCTCGCAAATCCGAATGACGAATAACTAATCATACGTCACCACCAACGCCAAACATTTTTGCCTTATGCGGACGATTCCAGGTTAAGTACGTGTAATAGTGCCTATAACGAAGGCCAAGAGAGTGCACAAGACCCTAACTGTCGATCACAAACTGAAGCTGCTCAACCAGATCATAAAGAAATCCTATACTGTGCTCTGCGACGAAAATTGAGTCTTGATAAATAAGACTATATTTGTACTTATACACATTTTGTGAAACTTTTACTAATCCCAACAAATTCACTAATCTGAACACATTCCTGTTACCTTTGGGACAATGCTATTCGGATTGGCAGGGTCCACTGTATTGCTGAAGGACAGTGCTTATATGTAAAGATAGTCTTAAGTGTATATGCAATGGTTATGTTTACATTTTGTTCCATATTTGATGTATGTACATTACGTTACACCTGATATGATGAAACTAACCTTTGCTTGTATGTACGATGTATGTACTTGTATGCATTACACCCCTTACTTTCACCCTAAACATATTTGTAATGTGTGATTGTGTACGTAGATGGTGTTGCTGACTGGGATGCTACAACAGGCCAGCAAGGGAATGACTCCTATCATCCTTCCACTCCTGTTTTCCTCAAACAGCTCCTTAAAAACACTGACCCATCTGCAGTCCTTGGAAATGAACAAATTAGGAAGAGAAGAAAGAGAACAGTTTCAAAGAGTATGTTTTTTCAAGTCATAAATATTTATGCCTATGTACGTGCCCATACACTTGTATATATGTAAGACTGATCTTAACACAACGATTAATATACATAGAGCACAGGAAGGGAGAGACACATGCTAATTTGCTCAAGAGCTGCTAAATCTTACAGTGCCAAACATTTTATAGCATGCATACGTACACGTCTGTCACATTAGTTCAAGGTTCTAATACGTAAGTAACTAACACACACGTCAATAAGCTAGGGTTTATATTTATGCACATAAATATGTACATTTGTACATGTCCATATCACTAGTTCAGAGAGTTAAATACATACATATGGTTAATTCTGGAGTAGTAGGCACTAATTGGTTTGTTTACTTGGAATAGCTATGAAAAGTTAGGAACATTACTCCTACGTACGTATATAAAGTATATACGTACGTACGTAAGTATATCTTTTATAATGCACATTCACATGCAGATAATGGACTCAAGGTAAAGAGTCCTTATGTAGCTGGTCCTGCAGCCTCTTATGGGAAATCCCCCGAGGAAATGTATGATGAGATAATAGACCTGAAGAAAGCACTTCACTTGATGACATCCGAGAGAGATGTACTCAAAGGAAAAGTATTGCGAATGGAAAGGGATATTGTGAAGAAGGTACATGTAGATATTATTGTTCTTGGGTACCACTAATAGATGGTACATAACTCTAAGAGCTGAACTTTACTAACTACTGAACATGCTTATGTTTAGGACAAGCACATTGAAGATCTCTTGTCAAGTGGACATGTGTCGGTAAGTATTGACATGTGATTATTTATCTGTTTGGCCTAATGTTAATCAGTACATACATAGTTATCCAGATGTTAATCAGTACATATGTAGTTATCCAGATGTTAATCAGTACATATGTAGTTATCCAGATGTTAATCAGTACATATGTAGTTATCCAGATGTACTGTACGTACGTATATCATCATGTCAGCTTATGTATGTACAAATGTAACTAAGATAGCAGTGAAGGTTATTGCAGGTGATCTGGAGAATGTTTTGACACTGAGATGCTGCTTATTTTCAATTCCTTTGACGGCTACTTTTTGCACCTACGTACATACGTATGATAACCACATCTTATGCATTGGCTGGATTTTCATAAAGTATGTAGATCTAATGATACGTACGCTTTTTTGCATTTATAATGGTAATTGAAATAGTTATGCAATGGCAACACAAGTACTACGTATATTAACAGAAATAGTTTGATAAAGATGTCTGGGTTGAAACGTTTAATACTAGTGGAGTCTCTATCGATTTTTCAAACCAATAATGTCTCATCCAACACCAGAAGAGTCTGTTTGCACAATTGAAGAAACCAACAAGGCTGTAAAGGAAGTGCTAACAGACCAACGTTTATACAAGGTGGTCTGCCTAGCACCTGAAGGCTGGTCAAACATCATTATTTAAATGCAATCACATCCAAATTTTTGAAAACACAATAAATTTACTACGCAATTAAAACCCAATATGCGGTATGATATGACTGTTTGTATGTACATATGTATGTTATATGCATTTAGAAAAGAGATGTTACTCGTTCATTGGCTGAAAAGAAATCCTTACTAAGTACTACTATTTCTGCTCTGAAACAGCAGTTGCACAATTACGAACTTCAACTTAAAGAAAAAGAAAGACTTATAAGGTAGTCACATACGTAAATGTATATTGAGAGTGCTAATTCTCACGGGTACATTCTCCGTTTCAGTACATGTGTTCTTGATACTTTGACTGTAATTAAAAAGGGACTGACATTGTTGGATTTTAAAAGCTTGTAGAATTTTGAACTCTGAAATGCTGGTGATGAAAACAGTTAAATATCAGCTCTGCTTATTTCCACGACTAACTGATTGTAACAAGTGCTTATGTGATTTGTCCTAATGAAGGTCTCTTCAACAAGATCTAAGGAGCAGTAGACTTGAAGAACTAGAAATTCAAGCCGAGACATACTATGCAGAGGTTTGTTGAATGTTGTGTAATGTACATATTTATGTATGGACATAGTAGTCCACTGTCAAATAGATACTGGACAGTATTCATTTTACAGATTTTAAGACTTCGAAAACTAACTCATTCATCAGCACCACTTCAAACATTTCTCAAGTAAGTACAGTGAAATCTGTACCAGCAGTTACCTGATTTATGTGGTCGTGATTATTTAGGTGGTCAGAGGGGAAAGTCTAAATAATTAGCCTAAATTCCACCCTTCATCAGTGACCCAGGGAGTCTTTGTCCATATGTAGACCTGTACGTATATCTTTGTCTGTATCATAGAGATGACCAGGAGAGGGATGTGAAGCTCACAGCTCTCAACAATGCTGTACAAAGGCTGTCAGGTGCAGATGTCTATTACATATTGTACTTGTATACATGCATACATACGTACGTATATACGTATATGTATACGTATGTACGTACGTACGTACGTACAGTATGTACTCCTTATCATTTCATATGTACATACATAAACATATAAGTGCATGTATAAAGCAGTTATACGTAGTTGCATTCATGGTTTGGTCAATGCTGTATAATGAAATTCTTTATGCCATGTTAACAATACGTACAAGCATTATTTGTTTTTGCAATAATATCTTTTCAATTTGAATGGCTACAGTTTCAATTTTACATTAGTTGCTAGTCTATATGTACACAGTTAAAAATAGGCTGAGATAAGGAAGTCAATATGGAATTGTAACTTTGTGATGTCTTTAGATGAATTAGTTGAGGCAACACAAGTCAATGGAGATCTTGAAAAGGAGCTGGATGAGTTGCGTAAGAGAGCTATGCCTCTGCCATCAGCCACTCACAGGGAAAGGGGTTCCAGAGGAGAAATAGCTGACAAATATGTGAACTTTAAGAGAGGCCAAATGATATCAGCAGCTGTAGATTTGGAACTGGTAAGTGCTACAAATGAGATACACCTTTATTCCTGTATAAACGTCTCACACAGACACACCTTGGTATTGACATACATACGTACGTACATACGCACTTATGTATGTAAATACATTTCTTAATATACAGTAATTATTAATTGTTAACTTAGAGAAGATTCACTTTCCACATCTTCATCAATGCACACATTGACTTTATCACTTTGGATTCTATTTCACTGTTATAGCAACTGAAAAAACAGCAAGAACAATTTGCCTCACAGCACAATAAATTGGACAAAAGAATAAAAGGTTTGTTTGTTGTTGTGAATATACGTACGTACTGTATATACGTACCTATTTCCAGTATATACGTACATACATACATATGTACATTTGTACTTACATACAATGTATGTACTACTAGGCTTGACAGTTGGTTTAGGGAGCAGGTTAAAGGTGCAATTTAGCATCCTCTATCACTGATGATGCTAAGTTCTGTACATACTGTATTTACTGTATGTATGAGTTACGTACGTACGCACGTACATACAATCAAATATAACATACTTAGGTGTATGTAGAATTCTTTTATAAACCCACAAGTATACCCGGGAAAAAAGATTCAACTGTTTCTATTTACAGTAAATATAACAAGCATACCATTCTGAATTGATTATTATGGAGTGTGGATATACGTACGTATGTACTCATATGTTCTAACCAGTACTACATTAACAATTTCTTTTATGTACGTATATTTTTTCCAACTTAAACTACTAACAGATCTATCAATGAAAAACAATGAATTGTCACAGAACTTTGAATCACTTCAGACTGTTATCAGTGAGGGAGAACAGCAGAGAGAGAAATTGAAGAAAGTTATCAGGAAATTGAATGAAGACCGAACTCACTACAGGAATACATCAGAGAAATTAAAGTGAGAATTTATAATACAAATTTGCAAGTTAATGAGGACATCTATATATGTAGGTATAATATTTCTATTGATGAGGTGTATTTCTAGTTATGTACGTACTTTGAAATTTGGTTCAACCTACAGAGATCAGTAAAGATTTAGGCCTTACTAGCTGTAGTTGATCAATACATGTGTACGTATGTTTACATGAACTGTGCCAGTGAAGTTTTTCATTTCTTCTCTTCAGTAACCCTTGGATTGTTCATGTGTTGTTTGTTTATATTTCCATCTGTAGGAAAGACTTAGAAGCTGAACAAGAGGTATCTGCCAGTCTAAATGCGAATCTGCAACTGGCACAGAATAGTCTAGACAGTGAAGAAAAGGCTAGAGACCATGCTAGAAAGATTGAACCGTGAGTACCTCTTTGACTGCACATACGTACATACCCATATTATGTACAGTTAGTTAGCTGTACACATTTTATCATGTGAATTTACGTACGTACGTATATACGTACCACACATTTATATGTACGTACTTCGGTATACGTATGTACGTATGATAGCATGCATACAATGCATGTACAAAGGCTGTGATGTAAGTAGAATATGACTGGAAATATGTATGAAATCCATCCAAGTGACCAAAGGAGTTTATCTTGGCTGGGGGACCAAGGTTCTGCTAAAGCTACGTATATGTCCATCCAACCCCATCCATCTGTCCATCCACCCCCATCCATCTGTCCATCCAACCCCATCCATCTGTCCATCCAACCCCATTCATCTGTCCATCCAACCCCATTCATCTGTCCATCCACCCCCATCCATCTGTCCATCCACTCTCATCCATCTGTCCCTCCAACCCCATTCATCTGTCCATCTACCCCCATCCATCTGTCCATCCACTCTCATCCATCAGTCCATCCAACCCCATTCATCTGTCCCTCCAACTCCATTCATCTGTCCATCCAACCCCATTCATCTGTCCATCCACCCCCATCCATCTGTCCATCCACTCTCATCCATCAGTCCATCCACTCTCATCCATCTGTCCAGCTGTCCATCCATCTGTCCATCCAACCCCATCCATCTGTCCATCCAACCCCATCCATCTGTCCATCCATCTCCTTCCATCTGTCCATCCAACCCCATCCATCTGTCCATCCAACCCATCCATCTGTCCATCATTTTGTTTCCATTGAATACTTAGTAAGTACATATGCATGTACGTATGATGATACTGGTTGTCTTTTTGTGTTCATATCACAGGAGTGTGGTACATCTGTTGAGCCCAAGTAAAGCCAAGCAGAACGAAGCAGCTACAATTATTCAAAGGAATTGGAAAAGAAATAAATCTTTTGTGAGTTTCTTTGCACACCTTAAACTTACAGATAATGACAATGACAAGTGTGATGCCTCAAAAAGTATTCCAATTTGAATTTCTACATACGTGTATGTATCTACCTCTGGAATCCCTATAATGTACTAACTTAGTGATGTCACTGTTACATAATTATCCTCTGAAATAGTCTGAACTGTTGAGAAGGGCAAAAGGTTTGAATTACCTAATTGGTATAAATGCATGTTGTTTTGCTTGTATATTATTTGGCTCATAAAATTGTGTAGTTGAAGTCCACATACCTATGTATGTATAGTCAGCCATAATTTGTATGACCTTTATTGCATTGTCCCAGTAGAAAGTGTTGGATAGACCAGATCCTTCATTCAATGAATAAAAAGTATAGTGTGTCCAGATCTGGAGTAGGATTATATACGTAGATCATTATGGGTAATTTAATTTTACCATAGCAATGGCAAAAACCTACTTTCAATTGAACTGAGGCCATTTGTAGAATACACTCACTGTGTATATATATTAGTATTATGTCTTCCAATAAAATTTCTTTGTTTCTGCAGAAACGTCAGAAGGATTTTCAAGATGACCTCGACAATGCTGTGTGTCTCCTTCAGTCTTGCTTGAAGGCTCATGTCACTCGTAAGGATATACTTCGCAGCGCATTACTTGGAGATTCTGAAAGTGAACTAACAGAAAAAGATGAATCAGATTTAGCTGAAAAGGTAGACAATGTAGACTTGCTTTCTGAAGAAAATGAAGAAGAACCCATTCTAGCAGTTCAAGCAGCCTTCAGAGGTCACCTAGCTAGGCAGTCTCCATTGAAAACATAAGACTTACAGATTTTTCTACATCATCATCATTTTATACTCTTACGGTTATGACTACATACGTACATACTAACCTTATGAATACAATTAATGTATATACTTGTAGAGAAATATTTTGATGGTATCTTTTGATATCTGTTCTGATTTTGATTGATATGTGCAAACATAAAAATATACTAATGTACTGTACGTATGTACTCTATGACTCCCTCAGTCCCTAGGTCAAAACAGGTGTCTGTGGCTTTTTTTTTATTTTTCCATCTTGGACGACTATAGGATGATCACTGGTTAATATGGCTTTGGTCCCCCAGCCAAGATAAGACTCTGGTCACTTGGCTATAGTTGTTGTAATATCTTCCATTGATTACATCATAGCCTTTTGCACAGAATTAGTACAATTAACCTCTTTACTTTGTATATACGTACGTAGTATATATGTACATAGATAAACCTATCCTATCATATTATTAGTTTCACCTTACAATTGAATATTACGTACGTGTGTAATTAATAATTAATTTTTAGCATCTTAATTGTGTATGCATACTTCACAATGTACACTTATTCTATAAACTGGTTGTGAACTCCGTACCTGATAGGCTTAGGAACATAAACATTGGGCAGTGTGATAAAATTAAAAAGCATCTAGTCCAGGCCATGATAATATACATACCCAATAGACATTGCTAATCAAACTGAACTACATTTCAATGGTTACATGCATATACTATAGATGGGCAGAAAATGCATACAACCCGTTGAAGACAAGTTCATTTTAACGTGGTCAAACGTCCAATTAAGAGGATGTATTCACCTTTTGTGATCTCAGACTTCTGTGACTCATGCAAGTTGACTAGCTCCTTGTACATCTTCATAATTGTATAAGTTGTATATAGGTAGGTATGCTGCATATATGCATGCAGGTGGTATGACTGTGAGGAGTATGTTTGTTCACTATTGTAGTTGCAGAGCCCTGGTAAACTAAAACCAACTGTACCTGATATAATATACTGTAAGTACAATTGGTGTAAGAAAATAAGGATTTCTGTCAAACGTGTCTTTTGAAAGGCTCATCTTCGATATTTTGAGTATCTAGAAACACAATTGGTGATACTTTTCCGGTTGTCAAACATTTTGACCCCAAGGTCTAGGGTGCCTGAAATTGGTCCATACATAGGTGAAGAAGCTTAAGGCCCTTGGGGTCGAAACATTTGACAACCGGATGAATACCACCAACTGCGCATATGTCTCTGGACACTCACAATATTGGAAGGTGTACCTTCAAAAGGTAATTTTGTCTGTTAGAGATATTATAGCTTCTTTTGTGTTTTCCTTCTTTTCGTGATCATGATGTATAATAGTTTTGTAGACCATCATTACTCTGACTGTTTATGTACATACGTATAGATCGATTGTAAAATCACAGTAATTGCCATTTATGTATGCAAGTATATCTATGTACATATATACACAAAGCCTAACACTGATAGTGATATACGTATATAAACCTCTTTTGCTATACAATAAATGTACTTACAACTGTCTATGAATTGATGATATAACCAAAATAGGTTTCATAAGTCCAAGGGCCAATGGACGATATTCCTTTCCTATTTGACTTTGAATGATTCTTAAAATTCAACTGAAAACTAAAATATCCAGATTGCCAATAAATAAGACAATGTTAATGGAAAAGTCCTTTTGTATGTATTTCAAAGGTAACCTTTCTATATTATTTTGAATTGAATCAGAAGCTTTTGAAAGAAGGACAGGTACCACTTGAATATAATAATTTAAAGTAAAGTTTTGAAGCTAAATGTGACACCTGTTTGCTTTTCAGTTCAGACTTCAATACCTCATTGTGTTTTATATACTCTAGGTCATATGTACGTAGTATAGTAATTAGGTGCAATAACTATATTTTAAAATGTGATAATTATAAAAAACCATGCAATTAAGTTTATATGCAGACAAAGCATCAGATGAGTTATATATATGTATATATATACGTAGATGGACACACTCCTTAGATTCTGTAACACTAGCTATATATACGTATACACTACTATTATATACATGTATAATGATAAGTAAATAATCACTGGAAACTTATTATATTATGTCTAGTCAAGTGACTGCACTCTTGGCTGGGCTTCCAAATTTAAATCTTCCTAAATGACTAAAGTTATATAATACGTATGTATTTCTGTATTTGCTTTGATTATATTATATTATATGATTTGGGTTGTAACAGATACAGCTATATATGTATACTATATAAGGTACATAGTGTAATGAATTACAGCTACAGTAATATATGTAATATATTGTATATACACTAAGGGAGTTATATATATAAGTGTAAGTGCACTGAGTTGTGCAAACATATAGACACAGTTTTATACTCCAAATATATGGATGTATTCCCTATAATCCAGAGTCTCTGGAGGGATAGATGGTCTTTTTTCCTGTGTATGCTATGAGTTGTCAAATTAGTAACTTCATTAAATTCTCTTGAAAGTAATACATGTATATCTTTATTTCTTAACTCATTTCTCATTGTTAGTACTAGGACTAGCTATATAGCTACTGATGTGTCTGAGTATCTTCAAAAGGAAGTGTACTTGTGTACACACAGAAGGATATCATGTCTATGTGGATTACATCACAGAGGAACATGTATGTACTATGATACATGCATAACTGGGCTTAAATTTTAGATTTAATGGATTTGAAGATGCAAGCTATTTTTAGAAAGAAACATTGTGTTCAACTAGTGAAGCGAGTTGGTTGTGTATATACGCATATGTACATACGTTTGGTATTTTGCTCTACCTACTACATGGAGTGGTAATTTCTCCTGTGTCATGCTAAATTTTATTGATGTATACCACATAAAATTATTATGTATTATTATTATTATCTTATACCACATAACAAGATCCACTATAGCTATTGAGTGTATTCTAATATTTAGAAGCCTTACAAGGTAATCAAGTTAAGAGTCAAGCAACTTCATTTTCAGTACATGTTTCCATTCATATAATGTTACTTCTTAAGGCCAATTAGAGGCTACGCTGTACACGTGCATACGTATATGTGGTGCAATCAGGCCTGTACTTAAGGCAAATCTGCTCCCTGCTAAAACCATCAATTAATTTGGCTGTAACTCTGGGCATATAGATCATCTTCCTTATATGGATCAGACAGATGATATGATATGAACTTATTATAGACACCTAACTGATTGGCCATGGGTACCCATGCTAAGTGAATTGATATCAGACTGGATGGTGTCATCACCCCTTTCTTCATATGTAGTCTTTGGCCACATCAAAGAACTAAGGAATATTGTCTAATCAATGAAAAAATAATCCTATTATATCTTAAATTAAAACCTTTCTGACTTAATTCTGACTGTGTTTAAACATTCAACTACCTTCCTATGATAACCAACTTATTCATTATAGGCGCTATTTACATAGCTCTGAGTGGGAAACCTATCTGCATGCTATGTTAGACCATCTAATGGAATTAGAATTTTATATTCATCACATATACATTAATTTTAAGTGTATATATAGATACGTATGTGCATAATATAACAGTTGTAGTGTTGTATATCAATGAACAGGCTTTCATGTAGGATTGTAATTTGTAGAAATATCAAAGGAAATTTAAGCTGATCTTGTCAACGTGGTGTATCCCTTCATTTTATCAAAAAGCACATGTCAATTGCAAGGAGTTATGTACTTTTAAAAACACTTAGGCTTATTGTAGTGGTTACTGACAAGAGAGGTACTCATATGCATACATTTCTTGCTAACTATATGTACTGTAAGTTTGAGGGATCTGGAATTACAATCCTGTATATACGTATATAGCCCTATACATAGCATAAGGATATATATACTAAAATAATTATTAAAGCCTTATAAGGACAATAAGGAGTGCGTAATTAAAGCAGCTAATTGTAGACTACGTATATAATATTCATTACAGATCTATTCAAGAAGTGATATGCATACATGTACACATTATGCAAATTTGTCTTATAAGAGCCAATGAAGATTTTTAATTTTGAAATTAAACATTAGTTAAAAATGTAATTACATAGAAAAGAAACAAAAGCTTAAATACAAGTACAAACAAGTGATGGAAAAAAACACTTTATGTACAAGTAACATGTCATTGGTCCTGACCGGCATCTACAGAAAAGACACCACTCTCATTAGAATTTCTCTGACTGCTTGCTACTAATTTATTTTCATCATTATCCACAGCATCTAATGGTGCTGATTTCACTGCATTTACGTCATCATGACAGTTTGTTACTGGAGTCTCTTCTACAGCTCCACTTCTGTCCTCACCAATGGAATGCCCGTACGCTGGATTAGCTTGACCACCAGGATGTGACATTTGTGGGTCTATATATGATAGCTCTGTTCTGCCTTTGCTATGAATAGTATGAGATTCTGAATCTCTAGATGCAAGTTTTCGAGATTTATCGAGCATTGAAGCATGCTTAGATAATTCTCTTTTCATTCCAGTTTTGATATTCCGAAAGAGGAGTCTCAAATCCTGAATGAAATAGGTTTCCAAGATGGGATGAATGACAGTTGTCAAAAGGTACATGACAAACCCGAATGAGAAGATATCTGGAGGAAAGCGTTCAGGTGGAAGAACCGCTACAAGAATAAACATAATGAATAGCATAAACCAGCACACGATATTACTAATGAACAGTGCCCCAAAATATCGCGCCAATTCCAGTTGTTGCTGCCGGTAGTTTCTTTGTTCCTCCGACTTATCTGTTTGGTGCTGTTCCTGCTCCTTGACATTAAGCTTTCGTCTAGTTGACGATTGGAGAAGATTCTTCTTCCTCGTATGCGCTCTTTTCAGTACTTTTGTAATCAACTTGTAAGTAAAGGTATTTCCAAATATTAGGATAAATATTGGTACTAGCAGTTCAACAAGAAGAACACCGACATAGATATAACTGGTCAGTGTAGTTCTACTCCAACGAACTAAACAGACACCTAACTGACGATTGAACTCGATAATGCCAACCCCAAAGAAAGGTAAAATATTAAGAATAAACAAAACAACCCAGATGATGACGACAATGATGATGGCGCGATTACGGGTCATTAAATCTTTATACTTCAATGGGTAAGACAGATGTAGCACTCTGTCTAGTGACAAACACGCCAAAATGTGGACCGACGTATCGATAAGGAATACTACAAAGAATCCTTGAACGTCGCAAGTGTAGCAGCGAACAACGTCTGTTAAGCCAAACAACCATTCTCGTGGTATTGTAGCTACTATCGCAAACAGAGTAATTAGAAGGGTAGCAAGGAAATCCAGCAGAATCAAGTTGAACAGGAACACGTGGGCCGCCTCTTTAAAGATTTTGCGGCGAGCTATCATGACTGCTAGAAGGAAGAAGTTCCAAAGAAAGGCTACCACAAAGATAAGCACGTAGACAGAGGCGAGTGCTTCATAGCTGACAAGGTTGTCGTTTAGTTTCCAAAGCGTTCTGTTAAGAAATTCTGAATCCAATCCACTGTAATTGGCCGAACCATTCTTCGCTAAACGGCAAATTTCGAATAATTCCAGTTCTGTGTCATTTGTTGCTAGATCTGCTGTACCAGTTTCGTTGCTACGATTTAAGATGGAAAGATCCATTACTTTAAAAGCATTAACACAAACTCCAGAAACACGAACAGAAAAATTCAGAAGGCGTGTTGATCTACCGTTAGATATACGAAGAGGTTAACGACATTCATATAGCTTTAATCACATTCATGATGTGACCTTGCTAGTCAGACATTTTGATATCATTATCATGTGATTGGAAAAATGGCTTACCCAAAATCGTAAGTTATCCTGTATATTTGTACTCAAAAAGACAATGGAAGTAGAAAGACCTAAAACCAAAAAGAAGAAGAAAATTAGAAAAGGTTTAGTTTCTGATAAGCTTGCTGAAAGTATTAAATCTCTTTTAAAAGCACTTTCTCCTTTGTGTCTGCTTTAGAACACAAAGAAGCTTCGGAGCCTAAGGAAGTAAGTCTTGCTTATTTAGAGTTGCAATGTATGCAGTGTAGTCAGCTAGTCCTCCTTAGCAATCCTATGTAGAGTTTTATATTAAACGCATTTCCCAAGCGTATCTTCCGTTTGCTTGAGCTAAAACTATAAATTTAATTACAAGTAAGGTATCTAATTTGGTGATAAGTGTGTGGGGCTTCGTAACAGGTAATCTGCACTTAATCGCAACAGTAGTGGCTGTGGTGATGGTACGTCGATTGGATGGTTAGGACCTGGTGCCAACTGGATATGTATCACCTTTGGTAGAATGACATCACAGTTGTTAAGGCTGACCGGTTTTTCCTATAACAACTTCCCTGGACAGGCCTAACCTATGAGGTGGTTGCTATGTTAAGAGGTAACTGGCCTTCCTTTCTATTCAGGTATGGCCTCAGATAAGGTGCTGGCTCCTTAATTAATTCAGCTACTGGCTTCCAAGATCAAAACTAAATGTTTTTAGAGCTAGATTTACCGATGTAGGTTATCAGCCTATACTGAGATGGGCTGAAAATGCAAGTGGAATATAGCTACGTACATAGAGCCCTATTCCTGTGCCTATTCTACACTTGATAGATGGAAAGGGAAAGTGGAATGTTCACATCAACATTCTGAAGGGTTAGATTTCCAGATGTGATAAGCTGATACTTTGTGCTACCTCGTGAGGAGATTGCCATTTATATTATTTTTTCTACCTACATTCTTAGAAATCAAGAATATCTTTGCTACAAAGGTTCCCTGCGTGCTTAGTAGTAGAGTGACTCTTTATTACGAATATTGTAAATGAAGTGTAATTTTGCCACTGAAATATTTCCAAATTTCTTTATGCTTAAAAGGAGTGGGTCCATTTATACTGTTGTCTTGTAGCTCTATACCTTACTATGTATCCTGGTGTATGGGATACAATAATATTCCACGTTTCGCTATGCTGTCCCACGTGTGGGTTAAGTATTATTAGGTGACATGCGTAACGTTTGTAGTTAAAATAACAATGGTAGAGTAACTCAAGATCCTATTTCCAAAGTAGCCTCGAGTCACATACTGGCTTTTAGCATAAGACAAGTGCTTGTGAGATATAGTCCCATCCATTTTCTGTTGATTTTTCTATGTATTCTTCCAATTTCTATTGATGCGAGGGTAGTATTTATTATTAGATGCATTTACTGTTATATTAGTTCCTTCTTCATACAAGTTGATTCACTGAAGTGATAGGGAGTATTACGATGATTAGACAAATTGCTAATATTGTTGAAGAAGACCCAAGATTCTATTTCAATAATTCCGGTTGTTCTTCACTAACTTCTCTAATCAAGCTTTAATGTATGTAAGTGTGTACGAGTGGTATGTTGTTTCAGTGTACGAGTGGTATGTTGTTCTATCCTGACTGGCTAGCATCTTTCAGTTGCATCTTCAAATTGTTCCTAGCTACCTAACATAGTTGTGTAATTTAAACTTGACTTTAACTACTACTACCATACTTTCAGTATGTTTTGTGTATATTTAAGTCTTTTAAATTTGCGAGTAGATTATGGATCACAAAACTATAATCGCAATGTATTACATCACACAATAATTGCATATGAACATGCGGGCTTAGTAAGTGCTTACGCTGCAACTGCGTTCACACCTAGCAAGACAAGAACTGTGAATCATGTGTCTCCATGGCTTTAAAGAAGCTAGTATTGTGGCTGCCATTGAAGACCCAGGTGCTATTGCTGTAGGGGGAGAGCTGGAAGGATGTGAAGACCCTTTTGCTAACTTTGAATCATATTTGTACATGTGTATGCCCTTAATATGTATGCCCTTAATATGTTTGTAAAACACAAATACCATGGTCACTACAAAACACAAAAGTTAAATAGCAAAACTTTTCTTTTGATCCCTAAATCCCTAATTGCATTTAATTTACTTACTGACACATAAAACATACCGAAAGTACAGTATTATGCAAATAGTGACCATGTGTACATACATAGTTTGTACATTTCCATATTAAACCTTGTTTATTGTGCTTCTAAATACATTCAGCTGAATTTTTATAGTTAATATTCTACTGTATGTACATATGGCAACCTTATCAAAGAACACTGATCGATTTGAATAAATTGCCAACTATTTCTTAGATAGATTATTTGCTGTTACGTACTGTCTTATTTTCTCAAGGGGGCACAAAAGGACAGTCAGTTAGAAGAAGAGGTTACGGAAGAAGAATCTAATCACCCGGCTACAGAAGGCCCTCAGTCTCCTGTTACAGTATTGCCACCCACTGAGGAACCAATTTTATCACCACTTTTGCCAGAGGAGACAGTCACTAGTGGCAAGGAAGCTGCCACAACTGGACCAATAACAGAACCACTTGACGCACAGCCAGTTGGTACCAATATAGCATGTGATAACAATGCTACCAGTATCCTTTCCGAGAATATTGAGTCTGAGACTGCAGAGAATCTTCAGACTATCTCCGTTTTACAAGATGAGCCATTAGTGCAACATCAGTTAGACCAGCCAATGCCTGAGGCACAGTCTAGGGCCATGGAACAGCCATCAGCACATCTTCTGGAGAGTGCAGTGGATGAGAGCTGTAGTGAGCAACATCCCGCTGAAGTAGCACTGAGCAGTGAGAAAGTGGTAGTTCCTACAGCTCCTTTGTTAGCTACTCAGCAGCAGGCTACCACTATCAACGTGTACCCAGATCTTACTCAAGGTAGGCTATATACAGGTCCTATACTTGTCTCACCCAAGGTAGGCTATATATACAGGTCCTATACTTGTCCCACCCAATAGTGTCACCTCTTGAGGATGGTCACTACCTCTTGAGGATGGTCACTACCTCTTGAGGATGGTCACTACCTCTTGAGGATGGTCACTACCTCTTGAGGATGGTCACTACCTCTTGAGGATGGTCACTACCTCTTGAGGATGGTCACTACCTCTTGAGGATGGTCACTACCTCTTGAGGATGGTCACTACCTCTTGAGGATGGTCACTACCTCTTGAGGATGGTCACTACCTCTTGAGGATGGTCACTACCTCTTGAGGATGGTCACTACCTCTTGAGGATGGTTACTGGGAGGTGATCATTAAGGGAGGCTTGCTGTGCATTTGGTCCCACTGTTTTCTGTTATCCCTAATATTTCCATTTCCAGTTGCAGCTGAGGAATTGACACTGGAACCATGGGATGAGGAGATATTGTTACAATTATACCAGAATCCTCAACTTATTGTTTTGGATATGTTCATAAATAACTTTATAAAGGTATGCATCATTGAAAGATTTGTTGCTTGGAGATGTTATAATAATTAGTGTTTGTTATATAAATTATTCTCTGCTCCAGCTGGTAATATACGTAGGCACTCTTTATTCATTAATATCTGCTTGGGTAGTTACTGAATTCTTCATCAAAAGATATAGTAGTTAGTGCTTTTAAGCTTTATACTGGGTGACCCATTTGCCAAGGCTACTTTTCATGCATGGGGCCCAGTTAATACAGAAATTACAGTAAACATCTACACATACACAATATCATAATCAGTCAGTAATTAGTCAGTTAATTAGTTTGGGCAGGTGTTGATGGTAGGGGCGTGTCACTTTTCTTTTCTTTTCTTCTTCTCTGGCCTGGAGGTGAGTCCTGGCCATCCCATTGTGCCTCTCTTTGTAATCCTGCTCTTAACTTCCAGGACACCAGCACCCCCATAGACTCTCCACTAGATTGTAGGGTATGCTCATCCATTGATATGAACCCTTCAACTATTGGTTTCTTTACACTTTCATGGGTTGAAAAGGTTTGGAAAGCAATATCACAATGTATATGATATAATGGTAGAATGTAGGACTTTGAAGGACATCCTTGATTTGCACTTTCAATATACATTAAAAACTATGTAAAGTGGTTGCAGAAACCCTACAACCATCACATAACATTCATAAAGTAAATAGTTTCATTAAAACGGGCCATTACATGTAAACTAATTGAGAACTCATTTTCATCACAGTGTAGTTAGTAGTAATGAAGTAGGTGCAGTGAGTGTCACTTTAGTAGTAAACCTGGGGAACAGGGAAAGTGGTGTTGTTAACAAATCATCTCATGAAACTTTTAATTACCTGTACAGTATGTGCACTGGACTGGACTTTAATGACTATTAGTATATAATATATACGTAAATAGGAACATATACTTGACTATTCTGAAGCATAGTATTGACATTTGCTATTTTGAAATTGTACATTCAATGATTAGTCAAGGCTAAAGATTTTCTACCCAATTCATGATATGTAGGTGCATAGTAACACACACTATATGTAATTTGAAATTAGAATTTAAAGGTATTTACTAACACTTTTAATAACAAATAGCTAAATTTAACTGACCATCTCATGTTGGAAATGTTTACATGGAGATTATATAAACTCTGTTTCCTCCATTATATTGCAAAATTAACAGTATTATAATGTTAAGGATAATAGTTCCTGTAACTGGTACTTGACTGTGCTCATGTAGGAAGCTAGCAAGGAGACGGATGAATTTTATGAACTCATCTCAGTCTACCAAAAGGCAAAGCTTTCACTCAATGTTTCACAGAAGCAGCTTAATGTGAGTGTATACGCATGTACATTTCCAAGTATAGAGTAGTGTGTGCACTGGTTAGCAGCAAGTCAGAGATCGTCCAGAGCCTATGTAGTCTTTATAGTAGCATGTAGACTGATGTGCAGTATACCCACATAATATTCCTCTTTACTGTGTACTGTATGATGCTATCTGTATGTAAATCCACTGTAATTCCACTGTACGTATATTGTACGTATAATATTCCATTTCACTGTATGTACGTATTGTATATTATTCCACAGTATATAATTCCACTCTATGTATGTTGTATATAATTCCACTCTATGTATGTTGTATATTATTCCACTCTATGTATGTTGTATATTATTCCATTGTATATTATTTCACTGTATATATATTATTCCACTGTATATTATTCCACTGTACGTATATGTATTATTCCACTGTATGTAATTCCACTGTGTATAAGTCCACTGTATGTTATTCTTTCACTGTGTAAACTACTTTTACTGTGTTTAAATTGTAGCTTATTGAGTCGTGACTGTCAAGTTATTGAAACTTACATTCCTTAGATTTATCGAAACGAGTACCACAAGCTAAAGCACAATATTTGGATACTGGAAGATAGAACAGCTACCACCACGGTGAGTATGTGCGCTCTCTTCAACAGTGAGGAGGGACATCTCGCCAGTATACAGGAGATCCTCTACCCTCCCCTCCCCCCTAGGGTTGAATCTAACTAGCTGCTTTAGCCATCAATTGTTGCATACTCTTAGCAAATGTTTATTCATAACACATTAAAGTCTTGCTCAAGTACAAATTGGCATGTTATCTGCCCTTGCTAGACCATCCTAAATAAGCACCTTACAGTGTAAATGAGATGGACAGTCTAGCAGCACTATAAATTAAATGATACCTTTGCAATAATGTGTCATAGCATTAATATTATACCTACCTTACTCAGGATTCTGGGTAAATGCATCTGATTGGTTGAAAAAAAGGTGTTATTTAATCTATAGTGCTGCTAGACCATCCCTCTCCTTCCACACCTTTAGGCACTTGTATGGGACACGGCTACCATCCCCCCCCCTCCCCCCCCCACACACACATACACACACACACAAATAATTTGAAGAGATGTCTCTAATTATGGTTGCAGGGAAAGTGTGGAGATCGCAATACTACAACTGCTTCTCATGTGTACAAGTATGCCACATTCAACCAAGAAGCTATGAATAATATTAACCTGAGACTGAAAGAGATTCGTCAACTATTGAATGAGGTTGGTAAGAGCCACTTTTCCATCCCATAGATCTGATGACGCTACATACTGGTTAATGTGATTGCATAAACTTACAGTACATGCATTCTTGTGGTTTGTCATTACAAACTTGTACAGTTTCTATATATTGTATAATGTTTTATGTGTGTACAGTAACTAATATATTCTGTAATCTTAATATTATATCTCAGTTCTATATATTGTATATAATTTAATATGCTTCCATGTTTTTACAATGTATTTTTGGAGAGGAGCTGCCCTTTTCTACTCTTAAGATTAGCATAAAGCATATCCGTGGTACCTTTGCTATTGGAGTAAGATCCAGTGATGCCTACGAATGATGCCCTAGACTAACACTTGTAGGCAGCCCTTGATGTATGCACGGGCTGGGTTTAATGGCAGTGTTGGATTTCAGGGAATGAATGAATGACTACTTCATATTTTGACTGGGAAACCTACTAGTGACAGCTGCTGATATACATTCTTTAAAAATGATTTTACAATAAGATAATATTTTATCTGTTGTAGACTTACTAGTGTATGAGCTATACATGTATATTTTGATGTGCAGGTTTCTAATGGTTTATGTTTCCGACTGCTAAAACATATGTATGGGTTGTTTGACCTTAAACTCACTAAACTCTTATTCAATTTAAGCAATCACTTTACATATACAAATGTGGTTCTTGCATAGCCATTAAGTACAATTACTCATGTTATGGGTATCTATTAGGCTCATCATTCTGTCTGTCTGATGACATGACTCACAAAGTACCAGTTAGGAAGTCGTTATACTTATTGAACCCTCATATGCCAAGTAATACTGTAGTCTAATGTTACAAATTCTAGAGTTTCACAGGTGACAGTAATTATACTTACTAAAATGAATATTTCAAGGTCTAAAGTACACAACTGGGATTATTGCATTTAGTTAATTTCATTCATATATAGTCTTGTACTGTTTATTGTATTCTATTGTGTATATTCTATTGTATTGTACAATGCAGTACAGTATAGTATTGTTCCACATTGAATCCTAATAGCTATATTTGGTAACAGAGTAGATCTGGGTTATGGTTAGTTTACATAAGATAGCCTCACTGACAACACTATTAAGTCATGTATAGCCACAGACCCCTCCCACCACTGTACTATCTACACACACCTTATTGTAACAGTTACTATGTGTGAATGAGATATACTGCACAATGTATATACAACATTGGTCCATCTGATGAGTGTCTAGGATTAATTGCTGGGATTAGCAAGACTCTGGTTGCCCAAACTTTAAGATAGTAAGAAATTTAGGGATATTAGATAAAGAGAAGAATAAGTATAGTATATTTTCATGAAGAACCTAATTATTGCATGCATATTGTTTCATGTAAAAAGTGTTTCTAGGTGCATGAAGATATACAGGAGTCTTTTCATGTAATACATGTAATACATGTATATACCTTATTATGTATCCATTTTGTAATAAATGAAAATGTTCAGCTGGGTAACCTCATACAAAGACCTCTCTACTAGAAGCTGATTATATCCAGCTGGACACTAGTAGCTATGCAGGCACCACTGACGGACATGTGTCTACTCTATCTACTATACATATACACATATGTATGTAGGTGTGTGAATTTCTGTAGTAGACTTTGATAGCCATTTGTCAAATTTCTGTCAATATTTATATTTAACCCTTGTATTAGTATTACCATTGGCTGAATGTCCAGTTATTGTAGATATTGAAGGACTGAATTTCTAGCTCTCCTTTAAATTTGAACAATTTAAGATTTTTTAGACACGTTAAGTACTTATTCGTATGATGTATACTGCAACTCAAAGTACAAATTTTCTTAAGCAAGTTCAGTAATTTCAACTGTCTAATATTCTTATCTCCCTCCTTCAGGAATTGTGTATGCATTCATACTCATCCCAAGTTGCCTATCTCCACATACAACATTACATCTTTACACTGCTCAGTGGCATACCAGAGCTAACTTCTTTAGGTAATAATGCCCCAGTTAGTGGTGAGTTGATAGTCACATGTTAGTCACATGACAATCAAGTGTTAGTCACATGTTAGTCACAGGGTTTTTAGTATGCCTCTTTGGTTCTTATAAACTTGAAAAGGGGGCTGCGTTAATAACTTGAAACCCCTTGAAATTAATCTATTAGCACATACTTGAGCACCCTTTGAAACTTGGCTGTTCAAGAAGTTTCAAACCTGGTTGTTCAAGAAGTTTCAAACCTGGTTGTTCAAGATTTAGGGGGTACCCTGAGAGTTGAAACATCCCCCTCTGAGTTTGAGTTTGTCTTAGCTACAAACTTTAGGCACAATATTAGCAAAACCACCTCATACCCTCTCTGTCACACTCTAACACCTCCTTGCAAATTTTTGAATCCACGTACCACTGTTATGCATACTAAGTTAGGCAATGTGGATACAGACTTCCATGCATCCTCCTTGTCCTCCAGGTCGTGTACCGGACCACCATCCTGGTGAGTTGTCTCCCGTCACCGAAAGACTCAAGAGTTGCATTTCAGTGTTGTTTATATTTGAGAGGCGTCCAGTGCAGGACCAAGAATTTGCAGACCAGTGCAAAGCATGGCTTGATACTCTAGTTAGTCTTCACTTGAGTACTGTACTGTACTCACATAGTCCAGACCACTATCTCTTTTATTTGATGATGTCACACAGTCTGCAAGATTAGGTCTGGAACATTCCTATACCTCATTTTGTGCTCCCATTTCTTTTGTTATTTTATAGTCTTCCAGATTACGACTGAAATGTATGTCTATAAAGGAGATGCAGGCCATACTGTACAACCCTTAATGTTAACATTAATTTTAGTGTTTTACTGTATATGACTTATTAGCATCTATTAAATTTAGCGTTTTGTTGTAAATACTTGCTCTATACTACTGCACATGTGTAATAATAAACATTTTAGTGACCATAAATGTTAGTGAATGATATTGCATTGCTAAATTCGCTAACATTAATGGTGTGCTAATATTAAGGGTTTTACAGTATATCTAAAGTGTACTTTTATGGATGGCTAGGCTTTGTAGTCCAAAAATTGGCTGCTAGTTTGTAAATACAAATGCAATGGTAAACAAACCCCCACATCTTTTAGCACCCGTTATCTAATGTATATTCTCACTATAACTAATATCTGAAACTCCTGTAATGAGGATACCCATGATACAAGACACTGTATATGTACTAAATAGTACTAAATTGTAAGAGTTCCACTGTGTGTATGATTTGAATCTTGTCATTTTACTTCTAGCTTAGTTCCCTACTGAGAGTGGCTACTCTTTCGGATCATCAATTCCTTCTCAACCACCTGCTGAGGTGTCCCCCAGGGGTTGGGGAGTGGGGAAGCCAGTATCTTCAGATCCCTACTCTAATGAGTCAAAGAGATTATGCAACAAGACCCCGGCACCACACTAGTGAGTTGACCCAGGTACCACACTAGTCAGTTGACCCAGGCACCACACTATAGCGAGTTGACCCAGGCACCACACTATAGCGAGTTGACCCAGGCACCACCCTATAGTGAGTTGACCCAGGCACCACACTAGTCAGTTGACCCAGGCACCACCCTATAGTGAGTTGACCCAGGCACCACACTAGTGAGTTGACCCAGGTACCACACTAGTCAGTTGACCCAGGCACCACACTATAGCGAGTTGACCCAGGCACCACACTATAGCGAGTTGACCCAGGCACCACCCTATAGTGAGTTGACCCAGGCACCACACTAGTCAGTTGACCCAGGCACCACCCTATAGTGAGTTGACCCAGGCACCACACTAGTCAGTTGACCCAGGCACCACCCTATAGTGAGTTGACCCAGGCACCACACTAGTCAGTTGACCCAGGCACCACCCTATAGTGAGTTGACCCAGGCACCACCCTATAGTGAGTTGACCCAGGCACCACACTAGTCAGTTGACCCAGGCACCACCCTATAGTGAGTTGACCCAGGCACCACACTATAGTGAGTTGACCCAGGCACCACACTAGTGAGTTGACCCAGGCACCACACTAGTCAGTTGACCCAGCACCACACTATAGTGAGTTGACCCAGGCACCACACTATAGTGAGTTGACCCCGGCACCACACTAGTGAGTTGACCCAGGCACCACACTAGTCAGTTGACCCAGGCACCACACTATAGTGAGTTGACCCCGGCACCACACTATAGTGGGTTGACCCCGGCACCACACTATAGTGAGTTGACCCAGGCACCACACTATAGTGAGTTGACCCAGGCACCACACTATAGTGAGTTGACCCCGGCACCACACTAGTCAGTTGACCCAGGCACCACACTAGCGAGTTGACCCAGGCACCACACTATAGTGAGTTGACCCCGGCACCACACTAGCGAGTTGACCCCGGCACCACACTATAGCGAGTTGACCCCGGCACCACACTATAGCGAGTTGACCCCGGCACCACACTATAGTGAGTTGACCCCGGCACCACACTATAGTGAGTTGACCCCGGCACCACACTATAGTGAGTTGACCCCGGCACCACACTAGCGAGTTGACCCCGGCACCACACTAGTGAGTTGACCCAGGCATTACCAATGTATTACAGTACATACAATATTTACATTTACAATATGAATAGCTAAATTCCAGCAGTATTGGCATGATTGTAACGTATATATTAGTTGTATATCACCATTTCATGGGCTATTTACTGTAGTAGCTGTACAATTTCAGTGGCATGTGGTATTATTGTCTTTTGACTCCATTATATGCCAACATTGTAGTTTCCTCTTTAAATTGTGTTTCGTCTAACCTCTATTCTATCTCTATTGGAAAATGATTAGTAAACGCTTTAACTAATAAAAACGCTTAGAAGAATATGATACAATAAAGCAGCCATTTTACTTGCTGGTACTGTATATGCTTCACTTCATACACATCATATAGGAAGAGTACTTACTGTAGGTACGTATGTAGCTTTATCATTGTTTTATCGGCCAATCAGCTAACTGTGTGATTTTTCTCTCTTTTGACAAAACCATTAGATTGGGATCCATATGGACAAAGGGTTGGTCTTGGTCTCCATGACGATTGGGGTGGGCCTTTATTGGATCATTTTGTGACTCAGCTTGCCACAATTGTTTTCCCTGTAAAGTAAGTGTACATGTTTATATTCTGTAAAAGAAAAATTGTGTGTTTGATTGGCAACACCCCCTATACCAACTGTGTGTATTTTAATTGTGTGCTGATGATAATAATATATTATGGTAACTGTAACATTTTCCCTGATGTAGGCAGCGGGAAGACTTTCTGATTTGTCTGAAGGTACCCGAGAGGATCAACAGCTCTTCAGAACAAAGTGGCAGCACTACTTGGCAGTTTGTATCTGATAATTTAGACTGTGAGGGAGAGGAGGATCAGATGTTGCTTAAGGAGACAGATTTGATTGCTTTCTATGATCAATTCCCGTTCAATGACATGTTTAAACATATCTTAATGATAACAGATGAAGGTTAGTGGAGATAAGGTTTTCAAGGGATGTCAAATTTACTATTTGAATTATATGTAGCTTTCCCATTTTGAATAAGACAAACCTGAGATTTGTACATATATGTGGTATGTGAAGTTCTACCATAAAAATAATAGTGAATGGTAGATTTATGAGTTGGCCCATGTATGGAGTATCTAAAGTCATCCCAGTTTCTAACTCTGTGCCGCCATAGTGTGTAAGGAACCTTTTAGGGGGGATGGGGGGAGGGGAAATTTGCTCCCAGTTTAAAATATCTTGTCTCCGCCCTCCTAAGCTGCCTACGTTTAATAGCAAACAAACAGTGACCTACTGTAGGTTGCCTTACTATATTGTGTTTGTCCCCCCTTGCGATGCTTTCAAAATGAACCCTCATTTTGTAGCTATTATGTATTCAAGATTAATATGTGTTTTACTGATTCCTAGATCATTATTCAATTGAAAGAGTGACCAATGAGAGTATGCTGAGATTGTTGGCATTTGCTACATGTCTGGTCAGGTTGCTAGGCACCGGATTTGAGACCTTTAGGAAGACCAGGTACAGAGAGTTTGTGAAGAGAGTTGGAAGAACCATCAGGTATGTATATATCTACAGTACGTATATGCAGTGTTGAGCAAGCGAGTGAAACGGGACTTCTACATACGTAGGTTAGCCATACTGCAAGCTGATTATTCATGGTTGCATATGTGGTATGGACTTGCAAATTATAGAAATTAGAAGTAGGGATGGCAGTGTTTGCAACAGTGACTAGTTCATCTGGAATAAGTAGTGAAACAAGACAGTGATTACATAATATGACTAAACATAGACACAGATAAGAAAAAAAATCAAAATTGACATGTTATGCACATTCCATAGGCATTAGTATTTTCCATTTGCTGTAATGCTATTTGTTAGTCAGGTTGAATTGGCCGTATAGACCTCCCACTCATATAGTGAATGACAAGTTTCATAGTTTGTTTGAACCACTATACGATGGATACATGCGTGGTGTGCATTGCTGTAAAAATATTTGTTCTTTGGCATAGCACTAGTTGTCAAAACACCTGTTTTGATTTTACTATTTGCAGCTATTTATTCTGTTGTTCATGATAATCACTTTGATCATCCATGACTCATAATATGTGCCCTTTTCCCTTTTTGTAGACATACGGTGCACTTTGTATCTGACCACTGGCTGAACTACAAGAAGCACTTGGAGGAGACTGTTGGAGGTGTAGCACTCACGTACTCACTACCAAGACTGCAAGTCGAATATGATCAGTTCGTGATCAGATCAGCAAGATGGCTTCTCATGGCACACAAGTAACCACAAGTGTTTTCTCAGTTCTATTTTGTCTTTTCGGTGGCTCATCTTTGAACTATTTGAATGTTTAAAGACACAGTTTAGTAAATCTTTTCTCAGATGTTTTGACCCCAAGGGTCTTCTTCAGCAACTAAAGATTGACTAAAGACAAAAGACTTACTACACTGCGTCTTTAGATGCTCAAAGATTTGCATTCAATAGATATTCTATTAGTAGTGACATACGTACGTATGTATATTTATGGTGTGATGTACATATGTAATTTATCCAGCAGTCATTAATCTATTAATCCTGAATTATAGGAAATTTGCTGAATAGTGATTTGCCAATTACAATTAGGTGATTAGACATACGTACGTATATTACTGTCAATCCCTTATTATTAGCATGCTATTAAATTTAGCTCTATTACAAAACTTCCATGATCTTGTAAGTCGCTAATATTTAATTCCGCTATGTAGAGGTAAAGTCCAGTTTCGCTAACTTTTGGTTCCGCTTAAATAAAGGGATTTACAGTAGATTTAGAATGTATAACTTACACAATTTTGTGTCTCATAATCCTGAAGTTAATTAGTAATTAAAATCTCAACCTGATGATCTATTGTACAAACATATTGGGCATCTGTTGCATATACTTGTGCATATTTGATTTGTAAGATTTTGTAATTAAGGTTTTGTTTTTGTTTGTTAACCTCTTTGTTGTTTGTGTAGGCTTGGAGCTTGGCAGTTTCTGGCAGACCTTCCCTACTCCTTGTTGTCTTTGAAAGTGCTTTTGAAGATCTTTTACATGTTATACACAAACCAGACTGAGGAAGACCCTACTCGTCAACCAGCAAGCATGTCAGATCTAGAACAAATACTTAAAGGTACATATGTACTACTTACTTGATTTGTAATATGTACATACGTATTAGTAATTTAATGCATAAATGATTAACAGATTGTTCTGACAAATAAAATCACCACTAGTTAGTGTAAATATTTAGTTGTAGTTAGTATAAGAGGAGAAATATGAATGGAGCATTGCTGTGGCAATTGTGGCTCAGTGGCAGAGCACCGGTGGTCATAACCAGCTGTCCTGACTTCGATTCCCAACAATTGCTTCCTTCATGTTTTTCCCTCTCAATATGATTGAGAATGATTACTTGTGGTTTGATTATCACTTCAATTATTTATAAAGAGATATTCAAGAAAATGAAAAATGTTTGTCAGGAGGAATTGTTTTTGCAGCTACATAGTTACCTGCATTAGCAAAAATACATCCCTGTGAATTATATATAATGGTTTACTGATCTTTAACAGATCATTCCAAACTTTTGTGTATATTTAAAAATTGTCAGGTAGCATTTTTGCAATACTTTGTATATATGTACATACCTATGAATGTTTCTCTAATAACTAATTGTATACCCTTCAGAAAACACCTGTTAGTGGGAATGTGTTTTGTGACCTTTTTATTTTTCTAGAATCATCTCTGCACAGTCAGTTTATTGAGCAGTTGATGACAACTCTGACCAGCGAGACTGTCTTTCTTTTGACTACCTTCTCTAACATGGCAAGGTGCCGTATCTGGGAAAAAGAGGAAAATATTGCATTCATTAAAGTTGTATCTCAATTTCTTTTCCAAGTATGTCAATATTTCGTGGGTTTCAATCTTTTCAGATTTCTGTATAAATGTAGTATTATGCGTATTTCTGTATTTTGTGAAATGTTACATCCATCTTTTCTTTACTATTGACTTTTTTCTAATGCCCATTGTATATGCTGAAATGTTTATATTATTGGTTCCTCCTATAATTATGACTCTCAAAATGTTATTTCCTTTTTGACCTATCACTGAGTCCCGTATCCATTCAGCATGTACACGGATTACCATTGTGTTTAGATCACCCAAATTTCTGATTATGCAAGAGATGTGTACTCCAAGACTGGAGCATCACTACTGGAGACTATAGCCACAGTGCACCCAGCTATTATGTCTGATATCTTGGAATGGTCCACCCACCACATTACCCATCTATCTGAGGTAGGTTCTTGTATGTACGTATAGGAAATGTTAATTTTAAGGATACTTTCAAATATTAAAGAGTATTACTGAAATACCTTATTAGGTATTGGTTAAATATTGCTTTAAACTTTCACAAATCACTTGTAATATTAGCAAAACTGATTACATGAACTTTGCCATTTTCAATATATGTACACCATGTTTATACATACATATACATATGAAAGCCTGGTTCCAGTAGAGGCTGGATTAACTCCCTGTATAGATACAAAGGTCCTGTCTTTATTGGACAGATAGGGTATGATATTGATTCAAGGTGATTCTAATGAAATGAGTAAAATGCTGATGATTGTGTTCTTACCACATCTGAATAATCTAAAAAGGGTCATGTACGTATCATGCTTAACTGTTTATCCATCTTATTTCAGTGGTTTTATCCTTTTACAGGTTCTGCTCGATCTGTTTAAGATATTTCCATTTCACCTTTGGAGGCCCACTCCTAGGGATTTGACTCTGTTACGTGGTTGGCTAATTGATCAGCCAATCAGAAGCCCTGAAAATCTAGTAGCACGCACAATACTTCTCAATATGAACTGGGGAAGCATTGAAAATGTAAATGTAGTATCACATATGCATCTACTTAATAGATTGAATGATTTCCTATTATGTTACCCATCTGTATTTCTGTGGTACCTATCTGTATGTCTGTGGTACCCATCTGTATGTCTGTGGTACCTATCTGTATGTCTGTGGTACCCATCTGTATGTCTGTGGTACCCATCTGTATGTCTGTGGTACCTATCTGTATGTCTGTGGTACCTATCTGTATGTCTATGGTACCTATCTATATATCTGTATTACCCATCTGTATGTCTGTATTACCTATCTGTATATCTGCATGTGGTACCCATCTGTATGTCTGTGGTACCTATCTGTATGTCTGTGGTACCTATCTGTATGTCTGTGGTACCTATCTGTATGTCTGTGTTACCTATCTGTATGTCTGTGGTACCCATCTGTATGTCTGTGTTACCTATCTGTATATCTGTAGGACGGAGTACTGGTACTACCATGTAAACTTCATCGTGAGATTGCTATTCTGTTGGTTGAGTCACATTCCATTCATTTGCCCAACCAACCTGGAGGACACGAGTTTGACATGTCGATTGCAGAATCAGGAAAAAAGGTACTGACTGTCCTCTTCTCTTTACTTGAATAAACTACAGTGATATATCAATTAATGTTATCTGCTTAATACTCAGTTGCTTGGCTGGTCAGCCTAATATCTTCTAGTTGCTTGGCTGGTCAGCCTAATATCTTCTAGTTGCTGTTTACTTCTTCATCATTGCCTTTGCACAGACTTTAGTGTAATTGAATCCCCCAGACAAATGTTATCTCTAAGTGCATCTTTCTTTTACCATAGGGTTTAATCCAGTCGTTATCCTTTTGGGGTGGGAACATGACTGTAGAGCAAGAGGAGTTCCAGAAATGGTGCTGGAAGGTGACTCTAATGTTAAAGCTCCACCCATCTCAGGTTGCCATGGAAACATACCGGAGCTCTGAGGATTGGATGTCCCCCAGTCTCATGGGTGTCACATGGGGGGAACTCAAGAAGGAAGAGGATATGGTAGATGTTTACAGAGGCATTAGGAGTGGTGGTATTCTAGCGGCTTATGTGGCTCTCTGTACATCAACTACAGGAACTCAGTAAGTACAGGAGGAGAAGGATATATTACAAGTACAATAATTTCACAGAGCTGCTATTACCGTAGTTCGGGAAATTTTCGTGTTCGGAAATTTTCGTGTTAAAATATTTTCGTGGTCTGGGGGCTACCACGAAAATTTATACACGTTACGTAATTACGTTGAGAAATAGAGGATTACGAAAGGGATCTCTGTGTTCGCGGCTTTCACGAAAGTGAGCCCTTTGGGTCCGGTAAACCGTCCTTGCGCTGCAGGTATCGCAGTAGAGCCATTTTGGCCGCGCTCAGCTGTGTTGCGTTTACATATATACGTAGATTGTACAACGTGTTATTATTCGTTGTTAAAAATATTTTAACAACGAAAATTTCCCGAACTACGGTAGTACCTCTTTGCATTGATAGTCACAATTTAGGTTGCCCAGAAACTTCCTTACTTGGATCAGCATTTAGTAATTCAAAAAAGCCTATTCAATACTTTTGCACAGCTATAAGTAAAGATTATAATACAACCTGCATTAACGACCACCTCTCTGGGATGGTCATTTGCTTAAGGCTAAAGTTAGCAATTGGTCTCATACATTGGTGATCGGATTTGGTAAGTTCTATTGTATATATGGTGAGGCATTGCCTTTATGTTAAGCTAAACCAAAGCTAAGATGATTTACTTTATTATCTCAATACAAGTGTCAAGTGCTATATCGTATACTGTTGTCTATCCAGCCTTGATGACTTTCTGACTGATGGGTTGACATACCTCCAAAGGCTGATTGACAATGGCTACTTCATTCCAAGCCTCAGAGTCATCTCCAACATTTTCCCACAACTGTTATACAATGAAAAAGCCTTGATCCTAAATGAGAGGTAATTCACATTGGTATACTATGTACGTACAAGCGAGTAACAACACACACACCCTCCATAGTAGCCACACTATATAACAACAATTCTCAATGACCACCACCCTCTTTATACATAGCTGCCATTTCTGTGTACTGTTGTAGGTTTTTGCAGGTAGTTTGTGCTATAGCTTCAGCTGAAGGACAAACAGGAGGAATATTTACCTACATTTCCAAATCTGAGACAGTTATTCTACAAAAGATGTCAGCAATGATACAGGTACTGTATGAATGCCTGAATTAGCTGTTACTCTATATGTAATAGAATAAGGGTTTCCTCCAACTGTGCCATCAAACTTATCTTTGGGAAGAATATTTGACCAAAGACAAAACCAAACTGCATCTTACAATAGTAATTAAAAGCTACTAGTACAAGTTATTTATTGTTGTAATCACACCTGTCAATTCACTGTTTCCATAGTAAATTCATCAATTCACTCTTTATATATGCAATACTATGTTACTGTGTGTAGATACATAGATGGTATGTACGTATTTTAATAGTTAATCTCCATGGCAACCATATAGGCCCAGTTTCAAAGGTATGATGGTCTTGATGTGATAAAGTTCTGGTTGACAGTTTTAACAGCTCAGCCCAACTGGTTCAAGTGAGCTATATACCCTTTTCATGCATACTAACAAAATACCTTATAACTACTTACGTACATAGTTTTTTCTGTGTAGCGATCTTATTAATGCAAATATTCTATATACAGTATAAATGTGTAGTTGTTTGTGTGCATACATTAGTGTATTTTTATGTAACATTCCACAGAGAAGAATCATTGGTGTTCCTATTGGATGGGATATCAAGGATAGCCTTTAGAGTACCTCAGTGGCAAAAGTACATCCACAAGACGTATAAGGAAATGTATGAATCTCTGGAGCCACTGCAAGCCAAGAAATCAGGATTTCTAGCATCTTTGCCAGTTCTTGGAAGGAATTATGCTCCTTTTACCCTCTCAGCACAAATTGTAAGTTTGTATACCACAATTGTGGAATGAGTTGCATTATACTTGATTTTTATTTCCTGTTAGAACCAAATTCAGCATTCTTGGTTGACCTTTGACATCCTCTGGTCTGAGACTGAATTTGAATCAAACATCTGGGAAGAGCTAATCTCCCTTTTGCACTCCAACAAGAAATTATCAGTAGACTCTGCGCTTAAGAAGGCATTAGATAGCTTGAAGTTACCCTCGGGGTCTTATCCCTCCTTTCACCTTGCCATCTTTAGATGGGCAAACCTTTCTCTGGCACTTCCTCCAGAGTGCCCTCTAAACATAATCATCCTTCAAAGGTTTTTTAACTTGTATCTTCAGCGCATGCAGACAACAAGAAGGTATGTCAGTTAAAGTGCAGAATGGCTTGTTCCTACTAACATGGTTGCTTTATCTTGTCTTGAGTAGTATATACGAACAGTTCAGTGTAATTTGAGGGTTTAATTTTTAGCAAAAATGATTAGCAACTTTCTTATATTTGGTTAACCCAGCCATAAGTTTTGCAATATTTCTAGGATTGTGGTAAATTACGTAGCTCTCAGCTAGGAGTTCCCTGGTATATGTAATGCCTATTGAATTGAAATACGTACATTGAAACGAAATCTTTCAGTATATACATTTCTCGTTTGATTTGCTTCTATTTATACATTTCTCATTTGATTTGCTTCTGTATATACATTTCTCATTTGATTTGCTTATGTATGTGTATATAGTGCTAATATCAAAGAAAGTTTTGGATTACGGATTCTTAACAGCCAGCCAACTCTAAGGAAGCGTTTGAAGCAACATATTCAATCGCTCATGGTGTACCACAGACAGCAAGTCACTGATGCTACTTCTGAAGAAAGAGATGTTGTCAAAGACTATCATCAAAAGAGTGCCAAGTGTGTAAAAATGTTTGATCAAATGGTTCTTTTTCAGAAATTTAGGAATATTCTTATTACTATTAATGTATATACATTAACATGTACATATAGACATATAGACATATACGTACACATATGACTGTAGTTAAAATACTGGTAATGTACGTATGTAGACGCTTTATTCCTTTATAGTCCATCAATCTACCATCCATTCATCTCCTTTCTCTATTATTCTAAATCCAAAATCTTACTCCCTTCAGCCATTCCTGAAGTCTTCTCTTGTAGTTTCTTATGTCTTAATGCTGTTAATGTACAGCCACAAATGATTTCCCCACATAGTTTGTGTTCAAAGCTGAAACACTGGATTGATGAACCCCGTTTGCACAATGAAGACATGAAATTGTCGGGACTTCCATCACAATTTGATGTCCCTCGGCTACAAGAAGTATTTCAATCCCAAGTGGTATGTCTGTAATATAAGTGTACTGGTACGTATGTAGAATACTCAACCCTCTATTTATCAATCTAGCATCAATTCATCTAAATCTAGAATCTTAATTCCTTTATCCATATTCTGTATACTTTTTCACCTGTGACTCCTTTTGTCTTTAATTGATACAGTATCAATTGTGGTTGGAATTTCTTCCATCATATGCAATTGAAACAATGGAGAAGGAAATGGTTATGGAATGGAATAAACTGGAAGCATTTCAAAAGCAACTATCATGTCAAGCTGAGCAATTCTCACCAGATGCTGAGACTGGTAATAGTCATAAGTTAATTTATTCTAGCAACTCTGTACACATACGTACATACAGTAAATTTGCTTCCGAAATATTAAACAACTATGTAGAGTAACTCATTAGGCAAAAAAGATTGCCTCCAGATTTAAAGCCTTTACTTGTTTTCTTTCTCAATATACATGCAGCTCTGGCTAGAATCTTCAGTCGCCTTGGCAAGAGGGCTTTCTATATCCCTCCTCCCTTCTTCAACTTTCCGGTGAACCCACTGCCAGTTATACCAACTGACTACTACTATTCTCCAGAGAATCTGCAAACTCTTTTAGGCAGCGATTTATTATTCTTACAGAATTATGCAAGGTACGTACGTACATTCTATACTATACTCTATACGCACTATGTAGTATATGTAATGTATACATATGTATACACATGTATTAATGAAGTGATGATAGATAAGTTTATTGGAGCTATCTGCAATGAAAATTGATCTAGATAGACAATCTAGCTCGCTTTTTGTTGCAGATAGCTCCAATAAACTTATCTAACATGTATAATATACTTAAGGTATTTTAATAAATTTAACAAGTAGAACACCAAAATTGCTAAAAGTTTGTATCCACAAATATTTTCCTTAAAAATAGAAATGAATGCTAAATTTAGTACAGTAACATGATATTATTAAAACAAATTTCTATGCCCAACTAATGCCTGCTTGAAACATCTGTGTCCAATACTTCCTCGTTAGTCTCTCCACTGTCCTAGCACCCACCAAATGCTGTATTATCAGGGCTGTATTTAGAAATTCTTCAGGGGGGCAAAACTGAGGTTCCAAGAAATAAGCAAGCATGGAAATGAAATCTTTGCATTCTTCTTATACAATATTGACATACATAAGGCTTGATAAATTAAGGGGGGGGGGGGGGGGGCGAGAATATTGCAAGGGGGGGGGCTAATGCCCCCCTAAATGCACCCCTGACTATTCAAACCATTAAAATTATTAACCTTAAGGTATAAGGTATAAGGTATAGTTACTTCATCCACTACATAGGACCTGTGCCCCAAAACTGAGCTTTCTCTCTCACCTTGATGAGGAATACAGAGTTGCTCTGCCATCTCAGTACAGAAACACACCTAAACAGGTACTAGCATATGCAATGTATCATGCATTTAGCACCAGGATTATAAAATATATTAGTCAACCCGACCAGTACTGTATGTATTTATGATTTAGTGCTCCCTGGTCAAATCACTTCAGTAATATTTGAGGAATGATTGTTGTATTTGATTGAATGAGTGTATATATCAGTCAACTAATTGTGGCCTTAGTAATCAGTTGTTATAGGCTATGTAACCAGATGATTTACATCAGGTACGTAGGAGAAAGGGGAAAAGCATCCGTATGGTTTTTAGCTCAGTGATAGAATATTGGTAGTTAAATCCAGTAGGACAGTTCCTATAATTTTTACTTTATCATTATTCCTCGCCAATGTTTTTTTGTGAATTATGCCTGAGGGTGTTTGTTATGTACAGTACATACGTACGTATTTGTTCATTTTCCCTTCATTTGTTGTATCTTCTTAGTTTCACATGTCTCAGATGTGCAACAAGAGAGGTATAAACTGTGTGAGGCCTGCCACTCTTATATTTAGGGTCAGTCATTACATATGTATGCTGCACAGATTCATTTCACTATACATATGTGCGTATGATGGGATTAATATAAAATGTAATCAATCATTTATAGCACAAAATGGCAGCCATAATAGTAGTTGACACCAACATGAGGCTAAGGAAGAATACTTAGAATAGATGTTCATTGACTTAATATTTAGGAAAATTCTAAAGAGCTTTAGATAAGAAGCAGTTTCATATCAATTTTACCCTTTCTTCCATTGGGCCATGTGGATTACTGCTTCTAGGAATCCTCCCCCTTCAATATTGCCCCTGGGTATCTTTGTCTTGTTCTCTTCTTCCAAAGTCCTTAGCTTGACGAGATTACATAATAATTACATGTAAAATCTTGGATTAGCATTACTGACTACTTAGCATGACGAGATTATGTAATAATTACACTTAAATACGTACGTATATGGCTTGGAGTAGTATTGCTGATTACTTTAATCTATTTGTGTAGTTTGACGAAATGACAAATAATGAAGCTGTAAATAATACCATTGAACAAAACAGATTTGCTTACGAAGAAAATGTCCGCACATTGATGAATTTAGTTCCTGTACAAGTTTGTGCAGTCATTGTTACCATAGAAGCACTTGTTGGGTGGGTTAATATTGTATGATATACATATGTATGTAGTAATTAGTAGTAAATACATTATTTAATGCAAGAAACAAGAAACATCTGTTACCTGCTGAAATCTTAACTTTTCCAACTTGTTAGCTTATGGTATGTATGTATAGTATAGTATACATACAGTATAAGCTTGTCAGATATTTGTTGCATGAAAAATGAAAAATACCGTTTTCTTATAAATGTAGCTGACATGCATTATAAAGTTAAGGAAACTGGGTATAGATTCTTTTCCTGGACATATTATTCAAGAGACACTCTTTAGTTTCAGACAAGGACTCAACCTTTCTTCCTCTTTCCAATAGGCCAGACACATTTATTTTCATATTCATTCAAATATAACTATATTACTCTCTTTTTAGTGAGCTGTCTAAAGCTATTGGTGATTGTTACACAGGTACATAAGTCTATAGATGTTTATAAACAGTTGCGTTTCACCTGTATGTTTTGTTTACAACTGATGAAGATCTACGGATTGAAACATCTTGTAATTTTTAAATTGATTGAACTTGAAAGTTTTCCTACTGTGAAATACTCCAAGAATCATCCCTTACTTTTCTATATAGATTTTTATGGTATATGCTTATGTTAAGGACATAATATATTGGGAGATATATTAACCATTTATTCTATGTTTTGTATCTTACACATTTGCAGAAAACCAAAAGAAAGCCTTAGATACAGCAGTTGGATTGTTCTACTTTATTCTTCAGTTTGTGTCAAATGATACAAAGGAGTATCTCCCTACTCGTCAATTTTTCTCTTCCGCCCTCGGAATTCTCGGAACTCACTTCTTACCAAAGGCACCCAATCAGTCACTCCATATTCTGCAAATGGTGACTGACCAGCCAAGGTTGTCAGATCTGTTGCTTCCCCATTACGACCCAAACCTCAATTTTGACAGTTTCCTGTCACAGTATGAACAAGTTGTGGAACTGACCAATAAAACAAACTATCTGTCAATAGTCTTCTCTCTCATCTCAAAGGTAAGATGAAATAGAAATATATGCATGCTTATTTAATTCAATTTCTTAGGAAGATTAGGACACCCTTCTAACTAAGTAATACATCTTAAAGCTGTGTACGTATGTTAGAGTTTGCTTTTGAGTCTTGACAAAGAATGTATGCACCTTAATAATCTCCTAAAACTTTCATTTAAAATTGGATATTTAAAACCATGCATGCACTGTAGTTTGACTTAAAACATTATATTCCAGGATTTCTTTCAGAAAGTATCAAAAGAGAGACAAAAGTATTATGTGCATGCATTCCTTAAAAAAACCCTATTTTCCTATCCAGTTATCTGCTTACTTACATGTGTTTTTACTCTTTCTGATTTCCTTAGTTTTCCTTTTCCAACTGGCTAGCTCAGTATGCTCCCAGTGAGGGTGTGTGTAGAGAATGCCTCAATTTGATTTGTAAAGGTTTGTCACTCTGTGGCTGTGACCCTGAGGGAGACAGCTGCATGTTATTAGAAGTAAGTTTTATGAATGACATGCATCTGCTGAATGTCAATCTTACTTTTTTATCTATACAGCCACTATACGTCATGTTTACTTTTGATTCTACGTATATCACAGGTATACCGACAGCACTATTCCCTTCTGCTTCACTATAATCTAAGGGCTCTCTTTCAGCCTGTGCTTGATATTCTACTTGAAGACATGGACCAGACCTCCTCACTCACTGCAGTTCTGTGGAGCGACCTGGTGAGAGCCATGAGAATCAACTCATCTGAAGATCGACTTCCCCAGACCAGACTCTCTCTTCAAGAGGTAAATATACTGCTATACTGCATGTTTGTATTCACATGTGAGCTAGAAAGTTACTGAGCATCAGCAACAAGAAATTTCTAGTTCATCATAATCATAACAAATGCTCCCTATCATTTTGTATTCATATGTACAGTATATGTCTAATTTTTGTGATTCCAATAATGTAATGTGATTTGATGTGGATTTATTTTTCCTACATTTATATATCAAATTTTCTCTCTCTCTCCCTCCTTTTGTTCTTTCTCACCCGCTTCTGCAGATACAAGATGCTATTCATACTATAAGTAATCACTTCAGTACGAAACAGCAAGATGTGGGTTCCCTTTACAGTTGCTATGGCTACTACTCAGCAGAGGTTGGAAAGTTCATGAAATTCTTATCACAGGCTCAGGCAACCAGATGGTCTGAGCTATGCGCCATTGATCCAGCAAGTCTTACTAATGGTCAGCTAATGAATCACATGCTACATATATTACTGCTTTCAGTAGAATTTGTCCTTATCATATTTCTGTGTCATTTCTTATTTTTGTTAGAAATTTTCTTTCTGTTTGTATAGCCATGTCTGACTGTTGGCATGCTTTGATAGCTTTGTTTAGTCCGTGGATCCTGCCTTTAGAAACCTCCAATCCAAGCTACAATAAGTGAGTAATTGAAGTATTGTAATAAAAGAGTGACTGTGGTTGGAACATAATAACATTGGGACCAGGAAATTGTGCAATTCCATATAAATAGGATGCATTAATTCATTCTCTTATGTACATAAATGTACGTACATATATTTGCTATCATTTTTATGTTTCTAAAATGACACAAGAAAGTTTTAACACATGTATTCACCTTTTGAGCTCTGTATAATCCCTAAAGCCTTTGGTTAAAGAGGAATTCATGCATGATGCAAGTAGAAATATTCTAATAGTAAAGTGTGTCTGTAATAGTGAAAGTGTGGATGGAGAACTGGAGCAAATAAAAGTGATTCTTGATGACCTCTAACTCATTTCATACTGTATGTGATTTATACTGTGATACTCGTAGGATGAATGCTTGGATGATTGAGGAGGTAGAACAAGCCCAATCTGTTGTTGGTCTCTTTGTTGAGGCTATTTCTACGTTACAGAGTGCTCTCTCTCGCTCTCAAACTGCTTCCCTCTTGTGGCAGTTTTACTTGCGAAACATTGCCTTCTCAGGTCAGCCTCTCTATGTTGCAGAGGTGTATCACAAGGAACTGGTGACACTCCAGTGGAATACATTTGTTCCAACAAAAGAGGACATGGATAACATAATCAGGGTTGGTGCCACTTTGAGCAGTTGTTCACATTCTACAGATCAAGCCATACTTCATCAAATAGCCACACCACTGTTTAGTCATTAATTTTAGAAGGATAACCAAAACTAAGAGCAGTCACTGGGAATTTTAACCAGAACAGCTTGTTTAAGCCACCACAGTGCTCTGCTTCACTGAGCTACAGTACTGCACAACAATGCTAACCTGTTAGTTTCCTCTTTGTTAGTTAATTTATTAATTTTGAAATTCAATCAGAGTAGAACAAGCTGGTTGGCTGAGACCTAGCCATTTTTAACGTATTCCTGAATACTATACTGTTTTTCAGTATAATAAGTATCTAAATTGAAAATGTAAAAAATTAGATGTGGACAAGATGTTGATTATATATATATATACGTAGTTGGGCCTACTACTCAATACCGTTTACCATATACATAATGTATATATTCACTTGTCTAGTTCAATATTACTATAGTTACCTCAATCCAATTACATCAACATCAATTTTACAAAATATGAAGTGTGGATAGTTTAAAATTAATGTGATTGGGTTTGGATACATGTGGATTCCATATACTGTACATGTATAGCATGTAAGAATGGTGTGTTAGATTATTCATATACGTACATACATACGTAAATATGCCTTGGTTTTGTATGATGTAATAAGTGAATGTTCTTAATTGATATGTATATCTGCATAGCATGCACATACGTATATGCATACACACATTTATGTAATTTTTTTCCTTTTTAAAGTTGCAAGAGAATGTAGAGAAACCATATTTCTTCAGCTTCTGTGGTTATCTGTGTACTCAAATTGACTGGAATCATACAATTACTACTGTCATGTGAGGACAATATTGTTTTACTCTGAAATGGGTGGTATAAACTACGTATCAGTCACTTCTAGTCAATTCAACTATATATGTAGTTCATGTGAAAATAAAGGACTTGTGAACGATTTCTACTGTGTCTTGTTGAAAGTGATGTTAATGATCTCACAAGATCCAAACATCAAAGGTGGAGTGAGTTTAAAACTTTTGAACTTTATGTACAGTGTATAGTCCATTCCATTCACATGAAAACTTATGTAGGTGTGATTGGAATAATATTTACATGATACGTACATGCTAAATTCATGATGAATCGATAAAGGATTGTGATGTATATTCTGTTTGATGTATGTATACGTAGGTAGCAGCTATGCCTGATCTTTTACACGAAGTTGGCAAATTAGACTGGAAATTTGTAGATCCCAGGTAGGCAGGGTTAGATGATTCCTATTTAGTCCTAATAGGTCTCTGTACGTACTGTATGTGTGTACACTTCATTCTATTCGGTGCAGGTCTACTATATTATGTAGATATACATGTAACTCCTGAGTTTGTACTGGATATATTTTTTCAAGTCTTGTTTTGTGCTTTATAAATTTGCAGTTCATACAAAACCTGCTGTACTTGGCTTGCTGGTAATTGTAATACAAGAGAGGTAGCTATGAAGGGGTCAACCCTGTCATTAGCTTTTAGGTAACTAAGTACTAAGTCTTCTTATAATAAATGTATACTTAAAATTTGTTGTGATTTGTCTTATATATGCAGCCTTTTGAAGCTTGCTGCTGAATTTCCATCAAGTGACGTTGAATGTCATAGACATTCTGTTAGTTCAATAATTTCTTTCTCTTCATTGCCAGATTTAACTAGTCACCTCTTCCTGCTCTTCCCTTAGGAGTGTCACAAGAAGAGGCAGTGTTATATTCAGATGATAACAGAGATTATTTCACAGTGCACCCACAGACAAGGAATGGATGAACAGGAGCTTCAGACTCCAGTATTTGGCCTATTTGATACAATCACAGACATTGCACAGTTTGGTTGGTACACTGCAGACTACCTTAAGGCTACTAATTTTAGCGGTTTGAATAGGCTGGTATTTGGCGGGTACTAACTTTTGCGATTTTCCACAGAGAAGGCATAGACGGCTCGGAGGGAGAACTGAAGGCACAGACGACTCGGACAGAGGAGACATATTGGAGATAGACGTTGCAAACGGGGATTAATGGGACACAGAAATAACCTGTTACTATACTAACTTAGCGATCATTTTTATTTGCAAGGACAATTTTTTGCGGGTACAATTTTTAGCGATTATGGGATTGCTCGCTAAAATCGCTAAAATCACTAAAATTAATACTTGTTAAAATTAGTAACCTTAAGGTATTATATATCAGTACATTGTACTATAAATTATATATTTGATAACTCAGCATGTTTATATGGCTTTTAGTGGAATGATTCCATTGCTTGAATATTTATATCAGTAGGCCCTTTAAATATTCTTTGTGCATTGAACACTTTAATGCTGGGGCAGAATCTATACATCTTATATACAAACCTTTTAGAGCCTTTAAATTCACAAAGTGTTGCAAGTCATTTGGAGGATGTGTTGAACCTCCTGAACACAGCAAGTCCAAATCATCATTCCCTTGTTCACATAGTCAGTGTTGTCAAAAAGTACCTGTACAGCTCTTCTAACATTAAACTCATTACTGTAGCAGTGATCAGTGCAGGTTTGTATATTATCATGTGTATGTACAGATCTATCCCAATCTTGCTATACTACAGAGTTGGTGTATCATCAATTATGGTTATTACTGTTATTGCATGGCAAGCCTTATGACATACTTAAGTATTCATTAGATGTAAAAATAGTTTTAATTTACTTTTCTCTTTGCCAGCTATTCATGTTGTAGTGTCTTTGGAATACATGGCTCTGATTATTGAGGGAATAATTGATGCCCATTTCAAAGCTACTGCAGAAAGTGATGACATACAACAAGAATGGAATAAGATTTCTGCTGCTTTGTATCTACCAGAAGTAATTAAGCAGAAGTTCACTAATGAGGCTGTCAAGTTGAATGCCTTTCTCACTGTCTATGGATTGTTAATAAGTGAATTGAATAAACTAAGCGATGTCAAGTTGGAATGGGACTGGATCACTCAAATGGTTCAATGGTGTACACTTATGAGGCCAGAGTTAGTCTACTGTATATTCTCTTTAGTAAATTGGCAATTTGTACAATGTTCTACAAACATACATGTTCAAATAGAGGGCCAGGCCTGTATTCTTTTTTGACCCAGCCTCAATTTAAGCCCATTTTCTATAAAATGTCCTCTTGGCATTCACACCCATCTCCCTAGTAGCGGCTTCCTTAGTCTTCCTTTTGCAGTGCATCCCATGGTATATGACTTGAAAGAGATGTCATACCACTTTCACTTGGACATTCTCCTGCAGGGCATGGAACCGGTCGGATGTTGCAGATGGTTCACACCTCAATCCAATGTATTGATTAGATATCCTGGTCTCTATATGAGACCGGGCCTCTATTTGTTAATAGGCCAGATGACCACTGGTCTAGCTCTATTTGAGACCAGGCCTCTATTTGTTAATAGGCCAGATGACCACTGGTCTAGCTCTCTTTGAGACCGTGCCTCTATTTGTTAATAGGCCAGATGACCACGTACTGGCCTAGCTCTATTTGAGACCGGGCCTCTATTTGTTAATAGGCCAGATGACCACTGGTCTAGCTCTATTTGAGACCGGGCCTCTATTTGTTAATAGGCCAGATGACCACGTACTGGCCTAGCTCTATTTGAGACCGGGCCTCTATTTGTTAATAGGCCAGATGACCACTGGTCTAGCTCTATTTGAGACCGTGCCTCTATTTGTTAATAGGCCAGATGACCGCTGGTCTAGCTCTATTTGAGACCGGGCCTCTATTTGTTAATAGGCCAGATGACCGCTGGTCTAGCTCTATTTGAGACCGGGCCTCTATTTGTTAATAGGCCAGATGACCACTGGTCTAGCTCTATTTGAGACCAGGCCTCTATTTGTTAATAGGCCAGATGACCGCTGGTCTAGCTCTATTTGAGACCGGGCCTCTATTTGTTAATAGGCCAGATGACCACTGGTCTAGCTCTATTTGAGACCAGGCCTCTATTTGTTAATAGGCCAGATGACCGCTGGTCTAGCTCTATATATACAAACGCCAACGCCAGTGTGTGTGACATGGCACTTATTGTATAATTCTTGTCCTTTGTATAACTTGTTTATTGAATTTATAAATTTGTATTGCTCATGTACATTTGTATATTCTCCTAATGTAGTCCTTCTGATGAAGGAAAAGTATTACTACTGTGGTGGAAAGTCCTTCAGCTGATGGAACGTCAAATTCGCTACAGTGGTAAAATAGTCTTGCTGGTTCCTTTCATCACAGAACTTACTCAGACCTTTTGTAGACTTGGCGAAGATAAAGCTTCAGATGGTCTGCTAGGTGCCATAGGCTTGGGTAAACGGTCAATCTACAGCTTGAAGTTAGTAAGAATTCCTAGCTTTCAATCAATTTTGCACTATGTGTATATTCTAAGAATAAGGTTTTCTTGTATTGTTTTCATTTGTTGATTCCACTGTATGGCTTCATATTACGGAAAGATATATATTTTATATAGATATATAAATAATATCAGAGAGTATGACAGTACTCTCTAAGAAGGGATATACGTACGTATAATACGGGTTCATATGCAACTATTGTAACACTTAATTTATACATCAATACATGGTTTTTGCGGAATTGAGCTTTAGTTAACGAACCTTTTCTATCATTATTTATAAATGTTCAGGACACTTAAGCGTCCTCAATCGTAAAAATTAAGAATATATTAAAGCCCAACAATGTGGTCAAGTAGTTTGAGTGCGGGGGCACAAGTTTTTAAATTGTTTAATTTGTTGATTCAAAAGCTTTTTACATACTTTATACTGTACATATTAGTGGTAGGTATTCTTCAACCATATTGTTGGTCAATTGATTTCCGTCTTTTAGTTTCAGGCTATTGGCGAGAAGCATGGGGTGTTTTATCCACTGTCAGCTTCCCCTTGACAAAGATGGTAAGACTTTACTCAGGGTAACTGAAAATTCTTCTGGGTTTGTGAAAGACACTGATGGTAAATCCGGTTGCTGTCCATCAAAAGTGGCAGAACAACAGGCAAAGGGAATGTCCAATTTGGGTAGCAGTAAAGCTTACAGTTCCCTAAGAGATGAGATCAGTTATGTTTGTAACTTTGTTTGCGATCCAAGAAATAACTTTATGTCAAGCTTAGATTTATTTGTATATCTCACTGATTTCCTCTACCTCAACTCCTCCGGGTCAGAACTCGCTTATTTGAGGATTTTAAGTAACAAAATTTAAGTTACATGTGTCATCTCAGTTTTTTCTCTTTTCATTTTCTTATAAGCTGCATTTATTGATGTCAACATAGAACACTTTAGCAAGTTAGCTACATTGAAATGCCAACCATCATTTGATGCCTCACCGTTGCCCCTTTTGGCTGTAGGGTAAAATTGTCTTTTTTTCAGCTTGTAACTGTAGCTCGACTTGACACAGATATGGGCCTAAATTCCGTCGAAAAGTTTCTTTGTTATACCTGTGATGCTCCATTGTGGATATTTGAATGTTCCCATGGGCAACAGACACAGTGCTAATATTGGCGATCTTTAATGGCTAGCTGAAGGTAAGACTATCAATCATCAATTGGCCAATTGCAAGATTCTGGATGCTGAAGACGTTAATTTTCAAAAGACCTTTTCCAAAAGTCTCTATTTTAATCTCCTAGCTCTAACAGGATCAAATCTCAGGTTAATATAGTATGAAACCAATTTGAAATTTCTTGAACAGCCAGGTTTCAAAGGGTGCTCAAGTATGCACTAATTCTGTAGATTATAATTTCATGGACTTCAAGTTTTTCACAGCCCCCTTTCCAAGTTTCACATATACCTTTTTGAAACCTGGCAGTTCAAAGAATTTCAAATAGGTTTCATGCCTTCTGAAACCTGAGATTTGACCCTGTGTTAATATTGAATTGAACTGAATATATAGTCGTTTGTAAGTGTATAAGTATAAGAGATGTAAAATAGTATTATTTTGAATGTATAAGGGTGATCTTGATAATCAATACTAGATTTTCTTATATTTATACATTTTCTAAAAAAATTATATATACATACATGTTTCTCTTTTTGTATACCACACAATTAGTGAAACAAATTGAAAGTATGTCCAATCAATGGCCCATACTTCCTTGTACGGTATCCGGTGTTATTCATGGATAGATAACAGCCAACCCGCTCGTATATAACCATTCCGTTCAATTTAATTTCGCAAGAGGGTCAAACTATCGCAAAATACGAACGAAGTGTACCATAATTCCTCCTTAATTTCGAATGGGTCTTTAAAATTCCTGCATATTTATATAATTAGATGATTCACGTGATAGAGCAGTGCATCTAGAGTGAGCTAGATCATGGCCTCTGAGAAAAAACTAATTTTGGAGTCCATAACTTGGTCAGGAAGACAACTACAGATAAATACCTCCATTGATGGCATTCACTTTCCAGTCTCCATTTGGTACGAGTTCGAGTTGAGGTTACTAGATGAGTACTATGGTAAAGAATTCATGGAACGAGTGTACTTCAACATTGCTGCAACATTCCTTCTACAGTTAACCTGTTTAAGACCAAATACGATCAGCATCTGTTCCGATCTCGCAAAGTACAACACGATCGAATTTCAGGAATTTTGGAAGAAGTGCTTCGACAATGCACTAGGTCAGTGGCGATTTGAAAACGACATGCCAAATTGGAAAGGACCCGTTTTCGATAACCCTCTATCGCTCGAACCAGTAAAGCCAGCTGTTTTGAAGCCTCCTCAAGTATTTAATCGAGATGGAACTCCGGTTACCACTCTTGCCTTTGGTGGCGGGGGTAAGGATGGAATTCTGCAAATGAAGCTGCTAGAAGAAGTTGGATGTCTGTATTCTTCCTATTCCTATACTCTCAGTCGTTTTGGTCGAGTAGAAGAACAAATTGAAGCAGCCAAGAGAGTACTCAGTGATCCAGTACAACATCACTCCTGCATTATAATTTTTTCCTTTATGGATATACCAATGACCTATCTAAAGGAATACGATGTGAAGAGTTGGACTGATACTTTCCTCGCGAATTTCTTCCCTGTTATACCTGTGATGCTCCATTATGGATATTCGAATGCTACCCTGGGCAATGAATACAGTTCCAACTTTGGTAATCTTCAATGGCTAGCTGAAGATAAAGTCATCAATCATCAATGGGGTAAGACCCTGGATGCTGAAAAGACATTTTCAGATTATTTCCAGAAGACGATTTCCAAAAGTCTCCATTATTTTAGTCTCCTGCAACCAATCAACGATGTTTTGATTTATACACTGCTGCAAAATCACATGGACAGTGTGGTTTTATCCGAATCTTGCAATTTATCTCCACCATGGTGCAAGAAATGTCCAAAGTGCTGCTATGTGTGGCTTTGTTTCCAAGCCTACCTTCCCAGCCACAGGATAGATGCTATGTTTCAGGGAACAAACCTTTTGGATATGGAAGAAAACCAAGAGTTCTACAAGGAACTAATTGGAAAAGGAGACAAGAAACCGTTTGACTGTGTAGGAGAATTTGAAGAAACCCAGTTAGCATTTGAGCTTTGTTATAGAAAGGGTTTGAGAGGAAAGGCAATGGTCATGTATGAAGAAGTGCGACAATCTGTGGATTTTAAAGCCATCATAACAAAATTCACAACTGTCCATTACAACAGTCACAGAATTCCAAAGGAAATTGCAGAAAAAGTACTTGTAGTAATGCAAAAGGCATCTGATGGCCTCAGACAAGAACTGTCAGTATTGTATTAGGCTATATCATTGGTGATATATATACATTTATAGACAATTATTTCTATATTGTTATGTAAAAGAACATAATTAAATAATGGCCATTGCATATCTGCCAATGTTAACTGTCCAGGATCATCTGGGACGTTCAGGAATTTTTGAGGCATGTCCTAAACGAATTACTGAAATGTCCGGATTTGTCATTAGGTTATATTTGTACATCATTGAAACTCATTAAGACAAACTTTATGGGACCCACAAATTTAAATTCGTTCTTTTATTATCAGATGTTCTCATTATCAGATCTAATTATTAGAATTGTGCAAATATAGACAGCTATAGTTATAACTTCAGAATATTAAATTTTGAGGTGATTTTAATCTACCATCCACGTTCTTTCACACTTTGCTCAAGTTCTTGTAGAATATCAATCTTCTTTTGAAGGGAAATTGGGAGCTCTTGTTTACCATAGCCATGTTTTGTACATACAATAACACTGTCTAAACCAACAAAATGTTTCCGCCTCGTGGTTTTCTAATGGCTAGTTCAACAGCTAGATGAAGTCTTGGGTTTTGCCCATAGCTACCTGTCATAACATACGTGTATAGTTAATTTTGTGTTGTTTGGTAGGTTTATATGTAGCTACATTACTATCAATATATATACACTAGCTTCCTGTGGTTCTTGCAAAAACAATAGTAATAATGCATATGAATAACAAAAAATGCCCTCCCTATTATGACTCTCAAAATGTTTTTTGACATATCTTTGAGTTTATATCCATTCTGCATATATGATTATCATGGCTGCCTCAATGTATTATTTTCATTGTTTTTAGTATATATAGTTAAAGCAACAGAATCTACAATGCTGGTATGGACCGGAATCAAAAGGATATATATACCACATGCCACTTAAATTGTACAGCTACTATAGCAAATATAGCCCATGAAATTATGATTACAACTAATACATTACAAACATGCCAATACTACTGATTTATGAATTTACATATTGTATGTTATACATAATAGCAACTCACTATAGTGTGGTGCCTGGGTCAACTCGCTAGTGTGGTGCCTGGGTCAACTTGAAATTAATCTATTCGAGCACCCCTTGAAACCTGGCAGTTCAAAATGTTTCAAACAGGGGTTTCGTGCCATATTAAACCTGAAATTTGATCCTGTATAATGTTGTATATATGTGGAGATAGGCAACTTGGGATGAGTATGAATGCATACACAATTCTAACAGGATGGAGATAAGAATGTTAATACAGTTAAAATTACTAAGACAAATTTACAATTTGAGTTGCAGTATATAAGTACATACATCCAATACATCTAGTTATATACTTTACATGTGTAAAAGTCTAAAATTGTTCAAAGTTCAAAGGAGAGGGAGTTCAGTCCTTCAACATCCATATACGATAACTGGGCATTCAGCCAATGAATTAGATATACAATAATACGAGGGCTAAATTGGCAGAAATTTGACAATGGAATGAGGGGTGTGCGTGGGAGTTCAACAAGTATATATAACAATTTCGAATTCCTAACTGGTGCTTGTCATCATGCAGATTCGTGTCTGTGGGAAAGGCTTGCACCCATTTCGTGGGAGTATAGACAGAAATCACCTGCGCGTACGGAGCACTGCATCCATATGCATCACCCTGGGTGGGAAGAAATTCACTATCACAGTGACCATAGTCGAAGACATCCCAGCAATGCCGGCATACAGCATGTGTTACCACCATTGGTGTGCCTGCCCATAGTGAGTTATATAGAATTAGTTGTGGAGACCCCTCAAGGTGCAGAGGGTACCTGGTTAATGAATGGTTTACCAGATGACAGGTTGCAGGCGCAGGTGGAACATGTGCATTTTTGTGGCGAAAACAAATGGCCGTCGAAAAGGGAGGGTGCAATTCACCCCTATTGTTTTTTGCTTTGTTTTAGATTCGAGATTAAAAATGAAGACATTCATGAAAGTTGAACTCTTAAAATTTATGATTTTACTTGTATAATTTTAATAAGTTATTTAGCTAGCTACCACTCTTGCCTTTGGTGGCGAGGGTAAGGATGGGATTCTGCAAATGAAGTTGCTAGAAGAAGTTGGATGCCCGTATTCTTCCCATTCTTTCACAGTCAGTCGTTATGGTTGAGTAGAAGAACAAATTGAAACAGCCAAGAGAGTTCTCAGTGATCCAGTAAAACATCACGCCTGCATTATATTTTTTTCTCTCACTTAACACCACCATTGTGCAAGAAACGTCCAAAGTGCTGCTATATATGTGTGGCTTTGTTTCCAAGCCTACCTTCCCAGCCACAGGATAGATGCTATGTTTCAGGGAACAAACCTTTTGGATATGGAAGAAAACCAAGAGTTCTACAAGGAACTACTTGGAGAAGGAGACAAGAAACCGTTTGACTGTGTAGGAGAATTTGAAGAAACCCAGTTAGCATTTGAGCTTTGTTATGGAAAGGGTTTGAGAGGAAAGGCAATGGTCATGTATGAAGAAGAAGTGTGACAATCTGTGGATTTTAAAGCCATCATAACAAAATTCACAACTATAAAGGTTCATTGCTGCGCATAGTTATGTTGATAAGTAAGGGGTGATTCTTAGAGCATATTGCAGCAGGCCTGGGGAAATAGTTGCGCTTCACCTGTATGTTTTGTTTACAACTGATGAAGATCTACAGATTGAAATGTCTTGTAATTTTTTAATTGATTGAACTTGAAAGTTTCCCTGCTGCAATATGCTCCAAGAATCACCCCTCACTTATCAAAAATTCACAACTGTCCATTACAACAGTCACAGAATGCCAAAGGAAATTGCAGAAAAAGTACTTGTATATAGTAATGCAAAAAGGCAGCTGATGGCCTCAGACATGAACTCTGTCAGTATTGTATTAAGTTATCATTGGTGATATATACATTAATAATTTTATAGACAATTAATTTCTATATTGTTATTATAGTATATAATTAATATTATAATTTAATACTGCATATGACCCATATGACCATTGCATATCTGCCAATGTTAACTGTTCAGGACCATCTGGGACATGTAGGAATTTTTTAGGGAACCATGTCCTAGACAAATTACTGAAATGTCGCAGATTTCTCACAGGATCACTAATTTCTCAATGAAGTTAGAAGTAGGGATGGCAGTGCCTGCATGCAACAGTACAAGCCTGGCACAACTGGAAAAGATATTGAAACAAATTAGTGATCATATGTTAACCATATGATCACATGTGTCTTGTTTCAATACTTTTTCCAGGCTTTTTTCATTATACCTATATATATAGCCACTCAGGTCTACTCACAAATCAACCCCCTTAGATTACTCCATCCACATGCTACCATCGTCAACATCATCAGCACGTACTACAAAGCTTGCTCTCAAACCAATTACTGGCAGTCAATGCTTGGACTTACTCAACAACCTTAACACGAAGAAAGCAAGTGGTATTGATAGTATCCCTCCCTCTGCTCTAAAACAAGGCGCACCTGCATTAGCTCATCCCATTGCCAAGATAATAAACTACTCCAGTCAACAAAATTAAAACTCTGTTCCATCCATCTTCAAACAAGCTATTGTGACTCCAATACATAAAGAAAAAGACCAAGACAGTGTAGACAATTATAGACTGTCCTTTATAAGCTATATACGTACAAAGTGGCTTCCGCCCATCTCACTCAACCCAAACCTTACTCTTGTTTGCATCCAACAACTGGTACATGAAAATTGACAAAGGCCGCACCTTTATGTAGGAGTCATTTTTATACCAAAACCAAGTGTATGCTAATACGACCAGAGAGAAAGCAGACCTTTAATCTGAATATAACTATTGACAATTACGTAACTAGAGCAAGTCAAAAAGTTCAAATACCTTGGTGTGTGGTTTAATGATATCTTATCATGGTTAGATCATACTCAATATATTCAAACTAAAGTGTCCAAGAAAGCCCATCTATATACTCCGACACTCATCCTGGTTCCTCCATTAACTACAGTACCTTCTATAGACCTAAATTCTACCCAATCTTTGATTATGGTGACGTAGTCTGGAATGGTTGCAGAATCTCTGAAGCTTGAGAGACTACAAAACTACTGTGCCCACATCATTCTTAAGACAAGGGGAGATTCTCTTATTCTAGTCAAAATAAATCCACTCTAGGATGGCTGCCCCTTGAGGTGAGAAGGAAACAGCACCTAGCCAAACCCATTCTCCGCTGTAAAGCCGATATAGCTCCCATGGCCAGTTACCTGATTCAAACCTGTAAACCACTCACCCATGGCCATCAAACCAGGACCAGGCTGATCAATCTAGCAATTTCAGTTTGTCACCAGTATGTATTACCCCTGTAAATTTTGTTCTATTCTATTCTGTTGTTCTTCTGTTTTTGTATTAAATCACCTTAATCCTTTCATGTAAATGGACATTTTGCCCTTTTACTTTATTTATTCATCATTCTCATTTTTATGAGTCAGACCATAAGTCCCTTTTATCATCTCCTCACTGTATATTGGCTAAAGATATTTGAATGCTTTAATACTTGAATGAGGGATGAAAGAGTAGTAGCTATAGGATGAGAATATAAAACCTGAACATGTAATGCATATTGTACATATCACTTCAAGTATATATTCATACAGATATGGTGCAAATCTAACCCATATACGTACGTATATCCATTTATACAAATTAAGGAGCATCCCAGAACTAGTGTTTTACTTTATACGCCTTATACATCACCTGGCCTAAAACCTAGGTCTAAGAGTGGAAAATTACTGCATTTAGGAAAAAAGCAAGTATGAATTCTAAATCAAGTATATATATACACAAGTGCTGGGAGTCGACCAAGCAATTCACTTATACCTTTTTAATTTGGGCTTCCCCATATATTATTTGTAACACGTACGTACACCTAAATCAAGGTATATACAGTTGTTATATGGTTCATGTTATTCTCATGTAAATGGTTTGTTAACAATGTCATGTTTTTAGCTGCTAATCTTAACTATATCATGTTAGTTCTTTATTCCCATAATCGCATTTATTAAATCTTCATATTATTAAGAATGTCAGAGTCCACTGGACTTATATAGCTAGTATATATTGAAAGGTTACACTTATACGTATAAACATAATATGCATTAACTTAAGATGTGTATATAATGTGTAAGTGTAACAGATGTAGAATACAGAATGTATATATAAGAGTGATCTCCATAATATATTTCTAGATTTTCTAATATTTATGCACTTTCTAAAGAAGTATATATATATATTATTTCTTCTTTAATTTAGTGAAATGCATGTATGTCTTATTTCCTTGTATCCTGAATATAATGTCATGTGTAACATTCGATCCTAATACAGTCACCAAATATATTATAGAATTATATGTACAGTCATAAAAGAGACTCCACCTATCATTTGCCCACGCTTTCCTCAAATTATCCTGAATATGCAATTTTCAGTGCCAGTCCCTACAGTGCATCAGTGCACCTAATACATGAACACGTTTACTGCCTTGGTGCAGAACTGCTGCATCAGCATGATGACCAAGCTTCATACTTTTATTAACATATATATTATTCATTTATCAATCAAGTTTTTTGAACAATGTAATGCATGTATTGTACACATCATATCGTTTTTGAATTAAAGGTAATTTAATCTTGTTTAATTAATATCACTTCCAGTATCCATTTATATATATATATACAAAGGAGCATCCCAGTGTTTTACATTATACGCCTTATACATCACCTGGTCTAAGAATGGAAGATTACTGCATTTATAGGAAAAAAGCATATATGAATTCTAAATCAAGTATATACACAAGTGCTGGGAGTCGATCAAGCAATTCACTTATACTTCTTCAATTTGGGCTTCCCCATATATTATTTGTAACACGTACGTACACCTAAATCAAGGTATATACAGTATATGGTTCATGTTATTCTCATGTAAATGGTTTGTTAACAATGTCATGTTTTTAGCTGCTAATCTCATGTTAGTTCTTTATTCCCATGATTGCATTTATTAAATCTTCATATATATTATTAAGAATGTCAGAGTCCACTGGACTTATATAGCTAGTATATATTTAAAGGTTACACTTATACGTTATATAAACATATAAATGCAAATGTGTATATAATGTGTAAGTATTACAGAAGTATAATACAGAATGTATATATGAGTGATCTCTAGATTTTCTAATATTATGCACTTTCTAAAGAAGTATATATGGTGCCATTTTTCCTCAGTCATTTGATTGTCTACAATTATAACACATAACTATTACTTCTTTAGTGAAACGCAAGTATGTCTTATTTCCTTGTATCCTGGATATAATGTCAGGTGTAACAGTCATAAAAGAGACTCCACCTATCATTTGCCCACGCTTTCCTCAAATTATCCTGGAAATGCAATTTTTAGTGCCAGGCCCTACAGTGCATCAGTGCATGGTTTAACAAACGCATTATGATTAGTACCACACTTGCACGGTACTATATGCCACAATATCGAGGCCTAAGGCACGTCAACTATAGGGTGCACATGGCAACTCTAACATATATATAATTTCAGAAGTCATATTAACCTCACCCACTTACGTACGTATATGTTTCAAAGGAGATCTAGACTTTGATTCCAAATACGTACTTATGTATATAAGTGTCAAGTCAAGTAATTAGGCTATATAGGAGCCCTTTTATAGCCATTGGATTGGTTACAATTCTAGTCACCCAATACATGAACACATTTACTGCCTTGGTGCAGAACTGGTGTGTTGCATCAGCATGATGACCCAAGCTTCACCCTTTCATTAATATATATGTATACGTATATATTCATTTTATCAATCACGTTTTTTCGATATTTAAACTTTTTGCAAGTACCTATGTATTACTCGTTCATATTTCCTGTAAATTTTCTATTCTATTCTGTTGTTCTTCTGTTTTGTATTAAATCACTCTAGTCCTTTCTTGTAAATGGACACTTTTGCCCTTTTACTTTATTTATTCATCATTATCATTTTTATGACCATAAGTCCCTTTTATCATCTCCTCACTGTATATAATTTGGCTACTGAAGGTCTAGCTACCCAGTAAATTAAGAGACTTGAATACTTGAATACTTGAATAAGGGATGAACGAATAGAGTATATGTACGTAGCTATAGGATGAGAATATAAAACCTGAGCAATGTAATGCATATTGCACATATCATATTGTTTTAATTTGAATGACAATAATTTAATCTTGCGTGATTAATATCTTCAAGTATCCATTTATATATGCAAAGGAACATCCCAGTGTATTACTTTATATGCATTATACATCACCTATCATTTCTAACATTTATGCACTTTCTAAAGAAGTACGTATATATGGTGCCATTTTTCCTCAGTCATTTGATTATCTACAATAATTGTAAAACTAATTATAATAGATTGGCCTAGCTAGTGTGCATTTTTGAATGTGCTACTGTATAATAAAAATATGTATAATTATTATTACACATAATTATTACTTCTTTAGTGAAAAGCATGCATGTCATATTTCCTTGTATCCTGGATATAATATCGACATGTGTAACATTTGATCCTAATACAGTCACCAAATATACTAGTGCATATTATGTATAGTCATAAAAGAGACTCCACCTATCATTTGCCCATGCTTTCCTCAAATTATCCTGGAAATGCAATTTTCAGTGCCAGTCCCTACAGTGCATCAGTGCATGGTTTAACACATTACAGTTTTACCACACTTGAAGGTATGTTTGTCTCAATATACATCAAGGCATATTACAAAGGTATGTCAAGAATAGGGTCGACATGCATATGGCAACTTCTGGGATCAAGCCTTATATATATATATAGCCATTGGATTGATTATATACATATTCTAGTCACCCAATACATGAGGGATGAAAAAGTAGAGTATTTTTATGGACTATATTGCATGGATAAAACTAATGGATTAGCCTAGGTAGTGTGTATTTTTGTATGTGCCACTTTAGTAAATGAATAAAAATATTCATATCAAAATTAATGGAAATGGGAGTGAGTGTACCTGTATAATTATCTATAACAATCATCTATATCATTTTTAGCAGTACTAACTCTGTAATCAAATTTCTCTTCAAATTATGTGAAAGTACATTTGAAATTAAAAAAAGAGGTATATGTATAGATGGGGTTATCAGCTATACATGTGTATTACAAGTAATAATGCCAACCCTTGCTTTTGATTGTGTACCGTGACCACAAAAAATATTCATGAACTGCTGCGAACTAAGTGTATACGCACACGTAAGGTACGTATATAAACAACGAAGAGCTCCAGCCCTTCATTACAGCGCTAGCATCACCTATAAACCTCTGGGAGAATCGAGAAAAGTTTGAACAGGTATACTAGCGATGAGCCAGTCGAAAAAGCTAGAAGGTCCTGCGGATCTCATCTTCTATGGTGGATATATCTTCACCATGAACGACGATCAGCCCACGGCAGAAGCTTTGGCCGTCAAAGGGGACAGGATTATTGCTGTGGGTGCGCTTGCTGATCTTGAACCACTACTAAGTCCTAAGACTGATGTCATCTACTTAAACAGTCAGGCTCTTCTTCCAGGATTCATCGAAGCACACACTCATGCCTGCCTTTCCGCTATGACGCGTGCAACATACACGGATGTTAGCGGTTACAGTTACAGTGATCCAAACGAGGTTCTCGAAGTAATACGAAAGGGGGTAGCCTCCCCAAGTCCCGAGAGTGGGTGGGCGTTATTCATGGGATGGGACGTGGAAATTACACAAGGTCTGCCTAACCTGAGCGCTGACTATTTGGATACCTACTCTACTACTGTGCCTATATTGGTTGTGGCTCAGAGTGGACACTCAGCTTGGGTTAATCACAAGGCTTTTGAAATTGCTGGAATTGATAAGAACACTCCAGATCCTCCAGGAGGGCATTATGTCAGGGATCCGGACATTGGAGAACTAACAGGGCAAATTTTGGAAGAGCCAGCTATTACGACTGTTGTTCACAGCGCGCTCCCTAACAGACGCCAGCTAAAAGAGGCCATTGACGAGCAATGGAAGGTTTACGCAACTGAAGGGTTTACAACGGTAACTGAACTAGCTTATCGCCCTGATCCCACTCAAGATCCCTTGCTAAACAAAAAGGCTGAATCCAAAGATTGTCCTGTAAGATTGGCCTTGTATAAAGTTGGCGAAAGTACTGAAGATCCTGGCATAAAAACAAGTGCAAAGATGTGGTTAGCTGGAATTAAGTTCTGGGCAGATGGATCACCACATTGTGGAACATCTGCAGTCAGTAAACCATACCTAAACAACCCAATGACCGAGGCTCTTGGCTTTCCGCCACCACCTACCTATGGTATCCTAAATTACAAAGATAAGGACCTCCTGGGAAAGGTAAAGAAGTACCATGACCAAGGAAAACAAGTTGCTATCCATGCTCATGGTGACCGGGCCATTGAACAGTGCCTTGGTATTTACCGTCAACTTGCCTCACAGCCAGGTGAGGACCATCGGCACAGACTGGAACATGTGGGATTCATCAAAAAGTCTCAATTAGAAACTTGCCATAAGTTGGGTGTGACCCCCTCCCTCTTTGTATATCATTTGTACTTTTATGGCGTCACATTCCGTGATTACCTCCTTGGAGAATCACGTGCCAACGAATGGGCTCCCTTGGCCTCAGCTGTGAAATATCTTGATCAAATTTCCATTCACCAGGATCATCCAACAACTCCTGGTCCAGTTCTGCCATTTGCCAACATACGAACAGCTGTAACAAGAACAGAGAGAGGTCAGAGTGAGCCAGTTTTTGGAAGGGATGAATGTATCAATATCACAGACGCTCTTAAGGCTTATACTATTGGTCCAGCATGGCAGCTTCACAAGGAAAAGGAAATTGGTAGCTTGGAAGTAGGAAAACTGGCTGATCTGGTCATTCTCTCTGCTAACCCATACCAAGTGGATCCACTGCTACTCGATTCAAAGGAGCATATTCATGTAATTGAGACTTACACTGGTGGGGAGGCCAACCATTTGCATAGGGGTGCAAGTTTGAAGCTGCCAATCAAAAAGATCAAAGTGCTTCAAGCTAGAAAATAATTAATGGAATTTGCTTAATGGTTCCCATATATAGTTTCTGTAATTTCAACATTATCATTCAACTTTAAATTTAACTGCTGTTTCCAATATTTGCTGAACTCCTGCTATTATGTTGTAGATCAGTGTTAATTGTTACTAATAGACACTGTATAAATTCTAAAAGAAGTATATTGCATCTGCATAATATGTATGTCATTGAAGCGGAGATAAATGCAGTACATATACAGTGAAAACTCTCAATAACGGACAAGTTGGTGCAAAAGGACTTGTCCACTATTTGGAGGTTGTCCTTAATTGGGAGGTTTTCATAATAAAAGCTTTATATAATATAGTATACAGACCCATTTCTAATGTTTCATTCACTGTAAAACTCTTTATACAGCAAAAAGCTAAAATATTAACTTGTCATAATATATACTGATCAATAGTACTTTGTGTTAGATTAGATACATAAGAAGCAACTTGATTAAGTAGAGAACTTGTAGCTGTATATATAGAACGAATTAGTGAAATAAGGTCTCTGCAAGAAAGTGGACTTTTGTAACGGCTACCATATATTTTGTTTAAAATGTAAGCATAATTTAAAATTCATGGTGTGCGGTACGTATATATATACGGTACCAGTCAGTACGTGGTTTGTACGTATTAAACCATTGCTATCTGAAACGGGTTCAGCCATACGTACGTTACTTCGTTAGTATACGCCCAAGATTAGTCGATAGGACGCTCAGCTCCATCAATACTCGGTGAAAGGCGTCCCTTGTTATATACGTACGGCTTTGAAAAAAAACATCCTGGTAAAATCCGTATTGCATCCATAGCTAGTCCGTAGCAGGTACGTACGTAGGCTGCGTTACGTACGGAAATTGTTCAGTTTTTTTCTGACTGCAACCGTAGTTAGAGAAAAGGCCCTCTTTGTCCGTTAAAAGAGTTTTCTTGTATTACAAAAGTCCTTGACAATGTGTTCGAATGTTATACGGAGACTGTCCGCTATTGGGAGTGTCCGTTAATAGAGGTTTTACTATGGATTATTTATTTCATATATAGTAAAAGTATTTTTGCTTATGTAATAACATAGTGTATATCAATATATCAATATCAATATCATGATTAGAGTGCACCACACCAACAGGTGCTAGGACATTACAAAAGTCCAATGTAGCACTAAAAAATGACAATATAAATAATATATATAATATAGTTTGTTCACATCACAGGCCAAATCTGGCACACCACATTGCACTGATATAGTTTAAAATAGAATAGTTGGTGCATGCCATTGATAGAATAAGTGCAGTCTGCTTCTCAAGACACTGTCCTTGGAAACCATCATACTGGCTGACTTGCTTCATCAGGGGCCGTCTCACGATGTCCCAAGCATGGCAACGCAGCATCCAGTGGCAGACATGCATCTTCCACTTCTCCACTATTGCATTCCTTACATAGCCTCTCTTCCCTCACCACTCCTTTCCACCTTCCCACTTCTATCTGGAATGCCGCTGTACCTCCCCTTAACTTCATCATCATATTCCTGTCTCTCTTCCTTCCCAAAACTGCACAACTTGACTCACCCTCAAGGGCTGCTATTTCATTCAGCATCCCTATATTATTTTTGTGTTTTATATATATATATATATACAATCAAGTACTACACAGTACAAGTTACAAATTTAAGAGGGCCAAGTGACTGTACAATATTAAAATTACAATCAAGTACTAGCTACACATGCAGTGCAAGTACAAATTTAAAGAGATCCAAGTGACCCATAGGATAATCAGTATTTTAAACAGTACAAGATTTTAGTCACACTGTTGCAGGCTTTGAAATTCTCAACTACTACATAGAGAGAAGTAATTGATACAGATCATCCAATTGCAAGGTAGAACACATGGCCTACCAATTACCTTTTCACACCTTAGTATAGACTGAAGATGATGCATCTGCATGCCATATATCAACAAAGGTTCCAGTCTTAAAGGGGTCTCAGCTAATAACCACAGCAGATTTGATTTGCCTTGTGAGGGAGCTAAGAATACCGACGGTTGGTTGCATCCATTCGCATAATCAACAGGGTTAGAGACCATTTTGTAACTTGTACACAAGGACATAAAAGGTCAAGGCCTTTATATACGTATGTCATATGATGTCCCTTGTGTACAAGTTACAAAATGGTCTCTAACCCTGTTACCAAAGTAATACGGTCGACCAAACGAATTCAGTCTTTCGCATCAATATAGGAACAACTCTGCCTCAAACTTGACGGGGACGTATACAAAAACGCTTTATCTAACCTTCGCTACAACTCGCCTGTTCGCTAGCTCCTTCTCGTAGGAGAGCGTCGACTTGTCATAGCCGTTCACAAAGGGATGATCTTCCTTTAGCAACGAGGCGGTGACGTTTTCGGAACGTCACATGATTTACTAAATGTGTACGGAGCGACATATGAGAGGTGTTGGTGACGCACCAGAGAAACATCACAATACATCACCAGATTGCGCAATCGTAACCATGAATTCTTCATTATATTTTGATTATTTTGCTCATTTAATTAAGCAAAACTTCGCCAGACGTTTATCATATACATATACCATGATATATGTCGGTTTCACAGTTATCTGACAAATTGAAAATTTTTACTAATATAACACTTGATTTCAATATAAATTTTCTATAGCTTTTCTATAGTCCTATGGCATTTTATATGCAGACTTTGTCCTCCGTTTTCTACCAAACAGAGACCTAAATAAAAAATCCCTTAATTAAAAATGAGTTTTATACCCTAATCTTTATGATACTATACCCATTCTGTTGCTAGGTCCTTTCCTGGAGCCATATGAATTATTTATATTATTTATTTATATTATCATAGAGTACGGGAGTACTCTATAAGTAGGGATGGCCGAAAAAAACATGGCCGCCTTATTCAATGTATTATCAATTAACACCTCATAAATCAACAACGTTCAGATTTTCGGTTGCATTCGTGTGTTTGCAGTCGTTTTTGCATGCTTTTCTAAACGCCAAAACATGTTACGATGCTCTACAACCTTCGCAAAGTGGTTAAACCGAAATAGGCCAAATTCTGCAATTCCTCATATTTTTTTTCTTCTTCTTCTTCTTCTTTTTTCAAATGAGCTAGCGCTAACATGCGAACTTACGCAGGTACATACAAATACTAAATCGTCATGAATGTTTCTGAACTAGGGAATAGGCTACCCTAGATTTCAACGCGCTCCAACCGAAGCGTGTTACTTTTGAAAGTGCCAAATTTAGGGCCTCTTTGAACGCCATTTTTTAATTAAGTTTTAAATTCTCTGTATATAAAATAAGTAACCCGAATGAGTAATATTTGTGGTACTGCCGTTACCCGCGATCGAATTTCTTAGTCGCTTTGCAGGGCCTATATACAGTCGTACTCTTAACGATTATGGACCCTTTAATATCCTATAAACTGAATGTTAAAGAACGGTAGAAAACATCTTATCAAATTTGGGATCTTTCGGACGCCATTTTTTAATTTAGAGCTCTCTATTATATCGTCTATTCTGCTACTTTATTTCGAGATTTCGCCAAGAAAACTTTCAAAACAAATAATAACAAGAAAAAAGGAGCAATACAAGTTAAATAAAAACATTCAAAAATGAAGTTAAAAGTAGGGATGGCACTATAACAGTGATTGGCACATCTAGAAAAAGTAACGAAACAAGAAAGTGATCATATGGTAAGGCTAACATTGCAGAAGTGGCATATTGAAACTTAACTATACACATCACTTCTATGTTTGGGCGCATCGATCCCTACTTCTAGTATATCCATGATGCGCCCAAACATAGAAATGATGTGTATAGTTAAGTTTCAATATGCCACTTCTGCAATGTTAGCCTTACCATATGATCACTTTCTTGTTTCGTTACTTTTTCTAGATGTGCCAATCACTGTTATAGTGCCATCCCTACTTTTAACTTCATTTTTGAATATTTTTATTTATTATATTAGATTACCTTAGTATATTGTAACTTGCACTGTATATACGTATAGAGAGGTTGCAGTTTCGCAATCAAAAACGGCTGTCGGCCATGTTGGATTACAACCTATCTTGAAAAGATGGCTTCTTTTCTACCCGACTATTCTAAAACTATTTCTGATGGCGATTCCAAGCGTAGATATAGCGAAAAACTTGCTCTCTTGGATGGCGCTGATCCGTATGAATTGCCAAAGGCGATTTGGAAAGACGATGTTGACTTGTGGCCGGCTACCACATACATACACGTCGGTATGTATTTGCTATTCTCTCCTAGTCCCTACACTCAAGAGGACTTGCTAAACTACAAGAGCCTCGAGTGCTACCAGCGATTTACTTCAGGGTGGGTTAGAGATATCCTTGTAAATGTAGTTGCTGACAAAAGAGTTATTATTGCTAAGGTTAGTATGCATATAGCTATATACCAATGATTACCTGTCTAGACATTAGGACTGTTATTTTCACTGTAGGTCAATCACTCACAGAAATTACGGGAAAAGCCACTAATTCCTTGGGTCATTGCAGAATGTAATGGCAAGATTCTGGCTGCACATTGCAATTGTATGGCTGGATTAGGCGAGAGTTGCTCACATGTAGGTTCGCTTTTGTGGGCTGTGGAAGCTGGTGTACGTTTAAGGGATTCCATGACTGTTACCCAAAAAAAGGCTTATTGGGTGATACCTACTTCTATTAAGGAAGTGCCATACTCCACAATCAAAGATATTAAGCTAAGAAAATCATCACTTAATGATTCACTGCATTCAACTCCATCTGTATCACCCACTGCCAGCAATGTATGTACGAAATCTAGTGTAAGCCCTCCCTCTGTCAAAGAACTCGAAAGTTTTTTTAGTTCGTTGTCATTATGTTCTAACAAGCCAGCGATCCTGTCAGTGGTAAAAGACCATTCAGATAAGTACATACCTACTTCTCTAGCTTCTGATTTGCCTAGTGTGCTCACAGATTTATACAAACCAGACCATCTGAGTTTAGGGTATTACGAACTACTTCAGCTTGCTATTGAAACAACCATTAATGTGACACCTACTCAAGTTTTACTTGTTGAAGAGGCAACTAGGGGTCAGTTACAGTCTCGCATATGGAACAGAATGCGAGCAGGGCGAATTACTGCATCTAAATTTAGGGCAGCCTGTCACACTAATCCTACTATGCCCTCTGAGAGCCTAGTCTTAGCCATTTGCCATCCTGAATTATCAAAATTTAAGAGTGCTGCTACTATTTGGGGTTGTGATCATGAGCGTATGGCTCGTGACAGATATGCTCTTGTCCTTGTCTCTGTCTCCTCGATTTCCACATCTTAAGACAGCGCAAAAGTTCACCATAACTATCGAAAAAACTATACGAAATTTGTATACGTACGGCACCAGACAGAAAAAATTGAACCGTAGACATACGTATCAATACCTGTTTATAACTCGTACATAAGCGCTTCTAGGGTGTTAATGAAAGAAAATTTACACGTGTGGTGTTAAAGTTGTTACCTGTACGTCTCTGGCAAAACGTTCAGTTTATTCTGTCTGGTACCGTACTATGCTGATTGTAATCCAACATGGCCGCCGTCGCCGAAGCCACGCCTTCTGCAACCTCTCTATACGTATATATGTTATATGTTTCATGTTATTCTCATGTAAATGGTTTGTTAACAATATTGATGTCATGAAGTAGTGCCTGGCTGAGTGCGTTGCCGCTTCAGCTCCTAGCTGTGTACCATACACTAACTGCAGTGGTGACAAGTATAAGATTCCGTACGATGAATCTATAGATTCGCCGATCGTGTGACGTCATCAAGAAAATATGGAGGCGAATTAGCGGTTTGGGCTACGCCCGACTAAGGTAGATCATAGCCTCTGGGAAAAACCCATGGAGCCACTAAAGTGGTCCGCGACCGGGAAAGGGCTATATAGATCATGGCCTCTGAGAAAGGGAAAAAACTAATTTTGGAGTCCATAACTAGGTCAGGAAGACAACTACAGATAAATACCTCCATTGATGGCATTCACTTTCCAGTCTCCATTTGGTACGAGTTCGAGTTGAGGTTACTAGATGAGTACTATGGTAAAGAATTCATGGAACGAGTGTACTTCAACATTGCCGCAACATGCCTTCTACAGTTAACCTGTTTAAGACCAAATACGATCAGCATCTGTTCCGATCTCGCAAAGCACAACACAATCGAATTTCAGGAATTTTGGAAGAAGTGCTTCGACAATGCACTAGGTCAGTGGCGATTTGAAAACGACGTGCCAAATTGGAAAGGACCCGTTTTCGATGTCCCTCTATCGCTCGAGCCAGTAAAGCCAGCTGTTTTGAAGCCTCCTCAAGTATTTAATCGAGATGGAACTCCGGTTACCACTCTTGCCTTTGGTGGTGGGGGTAAGGATGGAATTCTGCAAATGAAGTTGCTAGAAGAAGTTGGATGTCCGTATGCTTCCTATTCTTATACTCTCAGTCGTTATGGTCGTGTAGAAGAACAAATTGAAGCAGCCAAGAGAGTACTCAGTGATCCAGTAAAACATCACTCCTGCATTATAATTTTTTCCTTTATGGATATATCAATGACCTATCTAAAGGAGTTTGATGTGAAGATTAGAGGTGATAGTTTCCTTGAAGAGTTCTTCCCTGTTATACCTGTGATGCTCCATTATGGATATTCGAATGCTACCCTGGGCAACGAACACAGTGCCAACTTTGGTAATCTTCAATGGCTAGCTGAAGATAAAGTCATCAATCATCAATGGGTCAAGACCCTGGATGCTGAAAAGACATTTTCAGATTATTTCCAGAAGACGTTTTCCAAAAGTCTCCATTATTTTAGTCTCCTGCAACCAATCAACGATGTTTTGATTTATACACTGCTGCGAAATCACATGGACAGTGTGGTTTTATCCGAATCTTGCAATTTATCTCCACCATGGTGCAAGAAATGTCCAAAGTGCTGCTATGTATGGCTTTGTTTCCAAGCCTACCTTCCCAGCCACAGGATAGATGCTATGTTTCAGGGAACAAACCTTTTGGATATGGAAGAAAACCAAGAGTTCTACAAAGAACTACTTGGAAAGCGAGACAAGAAACCGTTTGAATGTGTAGGAGAATTTGAAGAAACCCAGTTAGCATTTGAGCTTTGTTATGGAAAGGGTTTGAGAGGAAAGGCAATGGTCATGTATGAAGAAGAAGTGCGACAATCTGTGAATTTTAAAGCCATCATAACAAAATTCACAAGTGTCCATTACAATAGTCACAGAATTCCAAAGGAAATTGCAGAAAAAGTACTTGTAGTAATGCAAAAGGCATCTGATGGCCTCAGACAAGAACTGTCAGTATTGTATTAGGCTATATCATTGGTGATATATATACATTTATAGACAATTATAATTAATATTATAAGCATGCACTTTTAATTTTAATATTGCCATGGCCATTGAGGAAGAAATTGTTTGTTGATACTGGTATATGCTGTTCAATCAATACAAGCATAGGAGACCTTGGACTTGATCATGAATGCATGGGTCTTGCAACCATGTGACATTAATTTATCATTGTCATCATCATCATCATGAATTTTCCACAACACCAGAGTTAGAAAGTAGCTAAAAGGTGGCCATGGGTATAGGGTATAATTATAGTTGCATAATCAAGTGGGATAGTAACTGGCACAATTAATCGTTGCTGTGGTTGGAAAACATTTATAAGGTTTCCAATTTCATACATGCAGCTTTGGGTGGGTGTCAGTATTCACAGATATGGGTGAAAATATTTCCAATGAATTCTATATAGAAATGTTGATGTCTACATATATATATACGTACTCAATTTGCCGATCTCTTACCATACATTTGTACATTTACTGTTATGACTGAGCTAGAGATATGAAGCGTTAGCATTCACAGATCTAGACATGTATTTCTAAGACATTTTCAAAGAGTTTTAGAAATTTTAATACTTAAATTTGTACATCATACATTAAGCTGGTATACCAGTGATTGAAGTAAATGGCTTCCAGTGCCATTTTTGATTGAAAATAATTTCTTAAGAATACCAGAGAATGCATTGCTATTAAAATCAGCAAATCGTACAATACCTGAAAAAGGAAGTGTTGATATATGTAATTATCAAGTTGGTGCAAAACTTTACTTCATATTTTCACATGCATGCATAATTGAAAACTCCATTCCTAGACACATGGAGTAAATATTTAAGATGGTAAACCGAGTAGTGTCTTGGCATCTTGACTCTGTTGCTGGAGGGTGTCACTGGCATACTTCTCCAGAAGTTCCTGTTTCTTCCTCTGAACCAGCATCTCTTCCACATCCTTTTGTGATGGAACTGGAACATGTGAAAGGTATTTCGATCTCTCATCAATCTCCATATCCTCTCCTTCTTCAAGGCTCTCAGCTGGAGGCCCACTGGAATAGATATTCTCCTCATCAGCATCAACATTGTCAAGTCTTCCAGTATCCTTTGCTTCTTTCCACTTTTCAATGGCATCCGCACGTGCCTTTGTTTCAATCTCTGTCTCGTTAGAAATCAAAATACCATCATCATCGTCACGGTAACCATAATAATCAGCATCCAAGCTTTTAGCTAATTCCCCTCTTGTTTTTCTAGATGGCTTTGGAGGTTCTTGCTCAAAAAGTTCTCGAACACCTGGCAAGTCCCGCGCTGCTCCAAAGTACTTGTATCCATGGGACCCAGGTGCCTCTTTCCCCTCTCTGTCCAACATCTTAGGGCCATGCCTCTTATAGTTAGGACCGCCCAGCTCCAATATACGAGACTCCCAGTGACCCTTCTCCCTCAAAAGTTTATTGATTTCATCGTTGAGATCACGTATACGAAACTCGCCTAATCCAGGATTCTGTATCTGTGCAACCTTCTTGGCAATTTCTCTAATAATCTCGCTTCTCCATTTTTCTGCTCGTCTTAAATCATTGCATTCGGATGCCAGGTAAGGTCTTTTACCCTTAAACTTTCCTTCATCCTTCTTAGCCGCCCAGTAGCGGTTTAATAGTAACATTGCTCTCTCCTGGTTCCTCGCCATTTTGTTGTCTTGTTTTGACTTTGAAGTCAAATTTCGAATAGAGAAAAAAATAGAAGCCAATTTTCAGAACCAAGATGGTGAGTTCTGGGCTACTGCTCTCTTGATCATGCTAGGTGTCAATCTTAAGGTGTATTTTCTTCGATAATGTAGAGATTTCGTTTCTGTGGTGACCTGGACTGCCCAGATTGGGTCTTGGCGGAAATAAGTATTTTATCTAAACTGGTGAGCACTGCTACTCAAAGATGTCAAATTTAGTCGCCGTACCTCACTAAACATGTACTTTCCGAATTAGACAATTATAAAAATGCGCCAGTTGTGTGCACAAGTCATGAAAGATCTAATCGGCGGAGAGATTGATGTAAGGATCACAATTGCACATGTCTGCACTATGTAGGCCCTATGCAACTCCGAGTGTCACTACATTGGCACTACACTACATTGGCACTACACTACATTGGCACTACACTACATTGGCACTACATAGTGCCATACGTAAGGAAGCATACAATGTCAAACTTCATGTATAACATGTATAAAGTTTAATACATCTCCCTGCCTTGAAATTTTACACATGGTATGCTGGGTAAAATCACTTTTTGATTGATTATTCTGCAGTATGAGAAAGTATTCAAAGTTACTTCAGATGCTAAATTTGGTAAGTATATACGTATGTGCAGCAACTAAAGGTTAAAAATGGTGAGTGTGTTTTGAATGAACAATCTCATCTTCTTTCAGAGGAATCTGATGTGAAAGCGAGTGTGGCAGTTCTCTCCTTTATATTTGGGAGTGCAGCCAAGTACGATGTTGACACTCCCACCCTCGTCAACGAGCTGCAGCAATTGGGTCTACCAAACGGTATACCATGCGTGTTAGATGCACCAACAATTAGTGCAAATCTGCATTATAGGTAGCACCTTCAATTTAAGTGGGTATTAGGGTATCATGTATAGCAGGAATATGCAAGACAAATTTGTCCGTATTTGTATACGTACCTGTACTGAAAGGTATTTTCAAAGGTTCAAGGATGATTGAAGAATAATATATTTATTTCCTAGTGTAACTCTAGTAATCTCTTTGTAATAGACAGGGTTACTTCTATTGAATTTTAGCATTTTTACAGCTTCATGTGGTCCACTGTAGAGAATGTCAATTCACTGTGTAAAGTCTATGGAGAGAATGTAGACAAACTAAAGAATGTGTTATCAGCCAATAGCCTACGAAGTTAGTAATGATACCTGAAATAAGGTGTATAATATGCATCATCACCTGAATAGACAGAAATGGTGTACCGTTTATGTTATATGTATGTAGTGTCCAAGTTTGGTGGAGTGGAATGGAGGGTTGACTATGTATTGAGCTCAAGTCATGTCAAGGTACATACGCATGAAAAATCTACCATTTTCCTACATGTTGTGCCTATTCTGTAAAAAGCCTATAGGGAACTAAACCTGAAGAGAGCTTTGGATGAAGATACAGGAGTTTTTTCTTTCTTCTTTTCCTCTCTTTCATCTTATCCACTGGGCCAGACAACTGTTTCTGGGAATTCCACCCTTCATCAGTGATCCTGGTTGTCTTTGTCTTTATCTTGATCTTCTGTGAATCCTTGGCATGATATACTCTACAGTAATGCATACGTCTCCTCTCTTACAGCTTAAAAAGCAAATTGTATACATTCTCTACAATAGGAGGTAAACAGGCCGGTTGTACATTTAAGACTCAAGGCAACAGAGCCAGAAAGAAGTGTTGAATTTACTGTCAGTGGAAGAAAGTTTCAGACATTATTATCAGGTAGAAAAGTAACAACATTAATGTATCATTTTTTAGTAGAAAGAATATACTGTCTTTTATTTCTCAAGAGCTAAGGCAAATGAAATCTTCCATGGATGGCCTGATGTGAGAGACAGTTCCTTTTAAAACTATTTGTAACTTAAAGGAAGAAACATGTATAGTATTGAGCTGTTACTGTACTAATTATGAATATTATTACTTTTTCAATTATTATGGAAGCAGTCTGTATTTATATTGAAGCTATGCTATAATTGCATGTATCACACTGTGAGTAATATGGTCAAACCGCAAGTATTCATGTCAAACCTCATGAGAAGGGAAAACAAACACAAAATGGTCATCTGCTGGGAATCCAGTGCCCAAAACATCTGGTTATGACCACCGTGCTCTGCCACTTACCCACATGAACTACAGTTTTACTTTTAGTATTACATATGGCGCTGAGCTATAATAGTCATGCACATGTGACCTTGAAATTTTGCAGAGCCATTAGTTTTATAATACAATGGTCACAACATGTGTAATATGTATATCAACCCCCAGCTACGCATGTCAATCAGAGTTATATGCATTCACTACCATGCATATGAAGAATGTACTACGTATGTACATATATAATTATAAATTATGATTATTGGTTATCAATACAAAGTAATATAACAAAGTTTCAAGTAATAGATGTAAATAAATGGACGAGTTAATTTAGCAACAACAGTAAAATGTCACTTTATTCACTGATTTGATACGCCATGAAATGAAAGCCATCTGCGAGAGGAGTTTGAGGGAGTAATGACATGCTGGGTTTCAACAACTCAAATCCAACCATTTTAAAGGTTTGCAATATTAAAGAGGTTTCTTTGTTGTTGGAAGAGGTAGTAGACTTGGAAAAGAAGATGATAACGTAACCACAACCCCAAGCCTCTGCTTCATCAATCAGGCTAACCAAGCTACAATCAAAGAGGCAAAGGAATAACAATCACCATTATGTGTATAGTAATTTGCACTTTAGGCAACAAAATACACACATTTTGCATGCTTCTAATGTATGTTACACTCAATATCGTACACATAGGGCTAATATAATTTTGGTGCAAAAGTATTTCCTACTGCAAGCAGACACTTGCGCAAAAACAAAATTCCTATCTTATAATATGCCGCATATTAAATTTTTAAAGTTGTATTCAGAAATATAGGAAACAACTGCAGAACAAAAGGATTGCAGTTAGTCATTTGAAAAATATAAACTTAATGATTGTGGTTCAAGTTTTTAATACATACAGTACGTATGTATGGTATGCACAAAAAGAAACACCTGCACTCACGAGATTTTAGAGCACGGGACTCGCCGAAAAGAGTGGCAACGAGTGGTAATCGAAACGTGAAGTTAAAGAGGGATACGTATGTATACAGCTTTAGTCAGTCAAAATTATGCCAAGCATAACAATTACAGCTCAAAAGTGTTTTGCAGAGCAGAGGCAAAGTTAATATTTTACTGTATGTACATACGTATATGTACATAATGCACAAATGTACATATGTATACCCTACATGTTATGGTTATGCAACCACGTACAATTGTCGTAATAGTACACATAAAGTATCATTATTAGTTGTAGTGATATTAAAAATATATGTACGTACGTACGTATATACTGACAAAACTTAATGTTGTAAGTATACAATTGTACTTCTTTTGTTTACCTTTGCTTTATGGGAAAAAGAATATAACAGGAAATCTATTTGCAATCTCGCAATCTTTACACATGTACACACAATTATTTTCCAATATACACGCAGCATTTGACATGCGAAGCCACTGTGACACTTCATTATTAGATGTGAACAGCATTCCTAACACGCAGACACTAGTGGAAAACAAAATTCCTCTTATATCTAACATACCCTCTTAACTTTCTCAAACCTGTTATGGCCACAAGGAGCTTTGTTTTCACAAATAAACTATGTACATTCTCTTCAGTGCAAAGCTCTGATGGAATAATATATCGAAAATCACTGGAAAATATTACGCCAACCAGCCAAGTGACTGAAGTCTTACGTACGTATCTTGGTTGGGGACTAAAGTCCTATGGCAACCATTGTGATCACCTCTCAGTCATCCAAAATCAAAAGAAACACAGAGAACCTTCGTACATTGTCTCTCTTAGGCCCTTACCATTCTCTGCTTCCAGCAGCCAGCTGTCCCTTTGTGACATGAATGTAGAGGTGTCCATGGATCAACCTCCCCTTCCATTCAACATCTGGTGCTTCTGGTATGGTATGAGACACAGGTTTCCCACGTTCCATAAGCTGCATACACATACGTACATACGTGCATACTTATAAAATACGTATGTACTTACCACATGTCATATACTTTACACATACATACATATGTATGTGTGCTGGTGCGTACGTAGTTTACAGTAGAACAAATATGTAAAAAGTATGCATTTGCAACCTAATTTAGTACCAAGCAATTAGAACTATCAAGTAATCAATCCACTGCTAGCATGTATGTATACATATCACATATACGTACAGTACATTGTAGCACCAATCACACTCCTACAATCAGACACACAAAGGATTCCTGTACCATACTGTAACTCTCCCAGTAAGACAAGGCACAGTATATATGAATGTACTGCGGAGGATATCAGTTACATGAGATAACTGGGTTTGAAAGGAACTACAAATGTTCTCAAAATATTGTGTTAAATGGGGACCCACTAGAGTTACACATAATTTGTACAGTAACCTTATTTAACTAACAGCATCTCTTTAGCCTTTAGAAATATTGCATTTGAGGGCAATATACGCATACACACATATAGTAGAAATTATAAAAAGGATTTCGAGTTAAAAAAACTTGTGGGACTCCTGGGCACCCCAAACTCAGACTACGTATGTACAGTACTTGTGCCCTAGTTGGCAATCTATGACGCCCCAGGAAGCCCCAAAAAGTGTGTGCTCAGCAGGTAATCATATGATCACTGTATTGCTTTGATATTCTTCCAAGGTACTAGTTTCTGTTAAAAGCACTGCCATCCCTACTTGTAACAGTTTGTTTTGGAAAGTTTTCTAAGTGATAACTCAAAAAAGGATTTAGTCAGGGAGATGATCAGATAACCTACATCTATTTTCCCACATCTCCTGTACTTCCATCCTTTTACAGATATTATGTAAACCATCACATATGTAGATAGATATGGAACTTAAAAAGCCCTAATTTTAGCCCCCCAGAACCAATTTGCTTCATGTAGAGCATGTTCAAAATAGGGTTGCCTATTTAAAAAAAATTAACAACAATTTAGAATTTGTATGTGTGAATGCTGTACAGAATTGTACCTGTTATAACAGTTCAAAGATTATGTGAAGGACTTCAAATTCTTAAACACACACTTGCACACACACACACTTGCACACACACACACATACACACACACATACACACACACACACATACACACACACTCGCACACATACACACACTCGCACACACACATACATACACACACACTCGCACACACACACACACACACTCGCATACACACACACACACTTGCACATACACTCGCACACACACATACACACACTTGCACATACACACACTTGCACATACACACACTTGCACACACACACTTGTACACATATGTGCACACACACACACACACACACGTACACACACACACTCGCACGCACACTCGCACGCACACTCGCACACACACGTACACACACACACACTTGCACACACACACTTGCACACATGTACACACACACACACTTGCACACACACTTGCACACATGTACACACACACACTTGCACACATGTACACACACACACTTGCACACATGTACACACACACACTTGCACACATGTACACACACACACTTGCACACACGTACACACACACACATAAACAACAGGAATGTGAAAATGAATATATTAGTGGCTCGAAAATTCACTGATCAATGCAAAATAGATTCCTCTCTCATATACATACGTAGGTACGTAGGCACACGTTATGTTTAAAATTTCTTTTACAATTAGATCAAAGAGTTTGGCACAGAGAGCATCCATATAAATTCCAATGGGAAATAAGAGCAATGGCTAAAATAACTAATGACTTCACACAATAGTAGTGTTCAAACACTCCTGTACTTCCATCCCTTTACAGATATTACGTAAACCATAGCTTATCAAGCAGACATATAGAGCAATGGTGGATATAACCAGTTGCCCAGGGCATACGTACTTCTCAGCTACTACAACTTTTCACTTTTTATCTAACTTCTGATTACATACATACACAAATGCTTCACAAATGGGTCATACGTACTACAGTTCTACGTAGGTATATTGGAAGTTAACATTGTTTTTGAAGGACCCAAGCTAAGAGCTCACGTTGAATTATGATAAATATTATGAACACACAAACATAGCTGTTTCACTTTTAGAAAGAGACAATTCAAAACTGTTTCAATTAACAATTACGTACGTATCTTCACACCAATCAATAGCCAAGTAATATCAACACACATTTTAGTGAGGTACGTAAGTATATGAAAGTATGTCCAACACTTGCACGGTCTAGTGCATTCAATGTAATCGGGTGTGCTCAAATGTGGTAGGTTATATCAAGTTTCAACATAACATTTACTACCACAAGGTACATATTAAATGTATTCACTCCCATCCTCTGTGTAAGAAGGAAAGGTTGGTGATGAAATTAGTACACAACTATCAATAAATAAATGCTTTTAATGATGACACAACTTGTGAAGCACAACTGCTACAATAGTTTGCAAGCAACAATAGAAACTAATTAAATGATGTGGTATAGAAGATCAGGGGTGGTCTAGTCACTCACCCCTAATAATGAGTACGGTTTACTGTCATCCTCATCAGAATCCTCTCCTCCTTCACACTCCTTCTGCTCTGTGAGGTGCTGCTGTGAAGTCATTGGTTCTGAGAGGCAGACGTCCCCTGGAAGGTAGACATGTATTTACTAACTAACATGTACTCTAGATATTATTTTCAATGAATGAATGAATGAATGAATGAATGAATGATTAGAATCCTGAATATATATATGGGAATCTAAGATCTAGAACCAAATCCAGGATGGGGTAAAATCCAGAGTCAAATAATGACAGATTAGACTCTATGTCATGGGTAATCATTCTCTTACATACTACGTACGTCTATTCTACAGTAAAAGGCTTATAAATAAACTTAGTACGAGCTTGGATGAGGATACAATAGTCTTCTCTTTATTCTTCTGCTCCGCGGAACCAGATTGCTTTATTTGGAAGTACACCTTTCATCAGTGACCCTGGAAGTCCCTTAGATCCTTCATACACATCTCATATGAAGTATACGTACGTACTTTACTATTGGAATAGTCCTATACGGTTTCAATAACCTATGATCCAAACTAAGGGACGCATATTAGGGGAATAGACTCACAGGATGGACATGGACAACCTGGGAAACGCCTGAAAGATTTCTTGTCTTCTATTTTCGAAGGAATTGTGACTGTGTTCGCTGCTAGAGCAGCTGATATGGTCAGCGCGGAGGGCTGACAAGGCCTTCTTCAGCTCTGCCGTAGTTAGGTGGGATACTCAACAGTCGACAGACTATCAAGTACACCACAAGGTTCTACCTAATCCTTAACTTCCTCGGGAAATCGGAGCTATCCTTAAATAGTGGTCAACCGTACACGAGTAGGACGGCCGGTTTCCTCTACTGACGAAACGGTCGAAACAATTCTCTATGACGTCACTAAACGGTACAGGTTCTGACTTAAATTCCAAATCTGCCACTCACATTTCCCATTCTCACTTCAGAATTGGAAGATTGTATTGCTGGAGAAAGTTTTAAGGCCTCGAATAACGTGAGCACTTGCAATATTGACATGATTATATATTATGTGTGTAAATCTATGTTGTTGCTCATTCTCCTGTAGTTGGCTGCAGTGACACTTTGTTGAAAGGACATTCGTTTTTGCACAACTGGATATGAAACTTTTGAAGCCAGCATGGATACACTTAAAGGGGAAGCCCATAATTTCCATTGATATTCATCCAAAAGGCCACTGTGTAGCCACTGGTGGCATGGGGGAGGACTGTGGCAAGATTTCCATTTGGAACATGACCCCAATAAGAGAGGAGAAGGACGAGAAATCATCATCAGTTCCAAAGTTGTTATGTGAACTGACCAATCATGAGGCTTGTGTCAACATTGTGCGATGGTCACCATCTGGTACATACCTTGCCTCAGGTATGTATATACAAACGTAGTCTGTGTATACACAAACATATATCAAGCACTGTACTTTGGGACCCACTTAAGTATTTAATGTAACCTAATGGGATATGGGGACAAGCTATGTTAATACATTTGGTTGAGATATTGATTATTGCAGTTTAACTGCTAAAAAAGCCTTACAACCTTAATGTATACCATTTGCACTGTCATTTAAATGTACATAGGTCATACGTATAAATAATAGTATGACTGGTTAGATACATACATACATATGTCATTTTAAACCCTATAAGATGAGACATTATTGGAACATTTAGAGGTTACATAATATGTATTGGTGTTCCTTCAAGCACTTTATATAGTAATCTGTGTGTAGGACCCCAATGATATTACTGTATACAGTGCTTACTACCGTATATCATTTGCATGGTGCATAGTAGCTTGCTGGTCCTTATGTACTGCTAGTGATTATTAATCAATAGTATAACTTCTTGTGTGTTATATCCTAAGTACATAAGAGGAACAATTACTTGGATCACATTGTCCAGTGATTCAGGTAACCATTAGCAGAAATGTGTCTTTCCCCTTTTTTTGCTTGTCATGTAATATTTTGAGTGCTCATTTTATTGATGACTCAAACTATTCCCATTTTAGGTAGTGATGATACATTTGCCATGATTTGGTCTATAAGAAGTCCAGGGGAACAGTACAGACTACAGACAATCCTCCGTGGTCACCAGGGAGACATTCTTGATGTGGCTTGGTCAGGAGATGGAAAATACCTAGCAACCTGCAGCATTGACAACTGCATAATTGTCTGGAATGCAAGAAGTTTTCCACAAATCACTGCTACACTAAAGGGTCATACAGACATGGTGAAGGGCGTAACCTGGGATCCAGTGGGGAAGTACCTTGCTTCTCAGTCTACTGATAAAACCCTGAGGGTGTGGCGACGTAATGACTGGAAGGAGGAGGTGTGTATTAAAGCACCCTTTGAGAAATGTGGCTCAACGACACATGTCCTGCGTCTCTCCTGGTCACCGGATGGCAAGTACATCATATCCTCGCATGCTTTAAACAACAGTGGCCCAGTAGCAGAAATTATACAGAGAGAAAATTGGTCCACTGGGATTAACTTTGTTGGTCATCGGAAGGCTATTGAAGTGGTGAGATTTAATTCCAATGTATTTGTCAAGGCTGAGCAAGGTGAGAATCATGGTTGTGTGGCTATGGGAGGTAAGGACCGGTCATTATCTGTTTGGCTTACCTCTCTCAAAAGACCTCTTTTAGTTCTCCATGATCTGTTTACCAAGTCTGTAGTGGACATTACATGGAGTCTTACTGGTTATGAAGTTATGGCCAGTTCTTTAGATGGCACTGTAGTGTATTTGAGTTTTAATGAGAAGGAAATTGGTCGATTTCTACCTAAAGACCAGCTAAATAGCCTTTATGAGAGACTCTATGGGATTTCCCCCAATGCTGCATCATCCACTGACTATGGTGTCATCGAAGATCCACAGCTCTTGAAATTTGTTGATAATGAACCCACAGTAGAAAATACACCAGACAAGATGGAGGTGCAGGGCTCTCAGGCAGAGATTCCAGATTATGTGGCATCATTGCCAAGCTTCTCTTCAAAGTCCTCCAATCAAAGGACCATCATCAATCAGATTGAGACAAGGACCAAAGATGGCCGCAGGAGGATTACCCCAACACTAGTTTCGCAGCCAATCCGACCAGTGTCATCTCCATCTAACCAGAAACCTTCCTCTTCTTTAACTCCGCCTCCTGCTCCTGATGTAGGTAATACACACCAATGTAAGCAACCAGAGGTGAGTGTAGGTTCCACCGCTATACAACCAGAAAAGAAGGCGAATCTGGAACTCAATTTGAACATTGAAGCTTCATCTTCCGTCACTGCAGCTGTAATCAGACCACTACCACAAATACAGCCAGGCACTAAGAGGAAGAATGAAGATGAAAAGACAACTGGTAAGAAGTCAAAACGAGCCAAGACAGAGGCTACTGTAGTAACAACTCCACACAAGATGACACAAAGGTATTCATCTGTGTCTACAACAGCTAAGCTTTCTGTTCCTGAGCTTAAAGGAAGCCTACAGATTCAATTGAGTATTGATGGAAAAGGGGTTAGTTTAGAGGTTGAGAATAAGGAAAAGATGGCTACCCTAAAGTGCTTTAGTGAAGGAGACACACGGCCAACATGGTCGGCAGCCTTAGTACAGCCTGCGCTTTGCATAGCAGGAAGTTACCAGGTTGTGGTGGCTGCTGGTAAAAGTGGGATTGTCCAGCTTTTTTCATCTTCATCTGGACGTTCGCTCATTCCTCCCTTTTCCTTGCCTTCACCCCCAGCAGCCCTTGTTTGCAAGAAGCAGTACATACTTATAGTAACTACTGATGCTGCGGCCTGGTTATGGGATGTCAAGAGCATGAAGCCCCTCCTTCACAATGTTCCTGTGTCTCCTCTCATTTCTAATACGGAAACACTCAGCAATCTGGCCATATCTGATAATGGGCATGCTGTAGTGACTTTGGAATCACAAAATATGTACGTGTACCATATGGACATGGGGGTGTGGATTCAGATTGCCAATCCATCAGAAATTTCCAAATATTCCTCTAATCTGAAAAATATTAATCCGTCTTCTGGACCACTGGCTGCCTTGCAATTTCTTGCAGCAAAGAATAGTACCTTAACAACTCAGATTAGCAACCAACAATTTATTGAACATCAGATAACTAGAGCAGAGATGCTTTCTTCTCCAGCAGAATATCTTCATTGGTGTACCATGTACATAACTGAAATGACAAAGGAAGGAAATGAGAACAAAATTAGAGAATTCTTCTATAAAATTCTAAACAGTTCACAAAAAAAGTTTGTTGGCTTTTTCAAGCAAGTACTTTTGGACAAAATATTGCCTCCTTTGGCTGCCAATCCTAACCTGCAGCGATTATATAGTGAACTAAAGCAAGCTCAGGAATGTGACAATTAGGTTTTTTGATTTACTTATACCTATCCTTTTCTCAAGTAATTGTTTATTTCCAAAGTTGTAGCATATATTTGCTAATATTTGATTTTACCTTTCTGTGGACCGTGTCTAAACAGGGCTCAAATAATCTTCAAAACAATTAAAAATATAAGTAGGCAATAAGAGAAATCACAGTGTGTATATACATACATGTGATTGATTGTGAAAGCTTACACGAGCATCTTAAAATCATGCATATGATCAAGTTGATATTGTATATACATGCAAGTATCACAGGATCAAATAACAGGTTTCATATGGTGTGAAATCTATTTGAAACTTCTTGAACAGCCAGGTTTCAAAGGGTGCTCAAGAATGTGCTAACAGATTAATTTCAAGGGTTTCAAGTTTTAACAGCCCCCTTTCTGAGTTTTATACATACTTTCATACCTTTTGAAACCTGGCAGTTCAAAAGAGTTTCAAATAGGTTTCATGCCTTCTGAAACCTGATATTTGATCCTGTGTATAAGCATGCATGGTTTAATTTCCCTTATATACGTATCTGTATATAAGTGACCTCTTATGTATATAAATTAAAATTTAACGTTAACCCTAAAGAAGCATTTTCATAATACAAACTTAACATACAGTATATTGCTTTAGTACACTCATTATTATCCTTGCACGCCATCAAAGTATTACCTTTTTATGGAAGCCATAAAAAGGTTACTATGGCCATGAGAGTCGACTATAAACTAAAATAAACACTCTTATATTACAAAAATAAAGTTACTACAAAAGTTTCATGTACGTATATGTATATATACCACATGGGCTTCTCTAAAACTATGTCAAGTTTCTACATGTAATATCTATATAGAATCTAATCCGATCTTTAAGTCTTTTGGTGTACCTGTAAGAAGATAACGAGAAAGATTAAAATAGGCACCGTCACTTAACTGATAATACATATATACATATGTGTTCAAGCTTTTAGCTTCCCCTAAAACTTCCATTACTAGTATATAAGGCTGATCTGTATGTGTGCAGCTAATTATATTGAGCAAAATAGTTATTGTACTAGAGATCTATGGATTCAGGTGTCCTGGTATGTATATGAATAGGTAGTAACTACAACCTCACTCAATACCTCTTTCCTTCAATAAAGACCTCATAGATTTAAAATAGAAATACGTACGTATGATCTACGTACGTTGTATACGTATATATCTAATGAACAGAAAAATGTTGCTATAGGAAATAATAAACTTGAAAATCCAACAACTGCCATAAACGTTTTAGGATATCATTTCCTACGTATTCTGCATATATAGTACTTTATCCACAGTTCCAACTACTGTTTACTATGTAAACTGTTGTTTATATTCACAACTTTGTTGATTTAGTCAAGTTATTAGTCTTCCGAAGGCTAACAGACAAATTTGTGCTATTTGACCAGCATCTGTTTTGTTTACATGTATGTACGTATATAAAAAGTATTACTGTACAATAGGAAAGTGAATCTTGGTAAATCTGCCAACTTGTTAATCGATCACAAGATTGCCCAAACGAATGATATGGATCAAGTGGAGTACAATATATGAGATATTTATCGCAGGCTAGTACATTCAGATCAATTAAATAATTATACCCTACTGGAAAGGTCATATTTATGTAGAACATACTCACAAAAGATCAAGAAGAAGGCAAAGATTCCTAGGGTCACTGATAAAGGGTGCCCCAGGAACAGTTGTCTGGCCCAATGGAGAAGAAGTAAGGTAAAAGCAGAAACCTTTCATATCCTCATCAAGCTCTCACTAGGTTGCTCTCACTAGGTTTAGTTCCCTATAGGCCTTTATAGCATGTAAGTATTAGATTATTCATATATACTATGTTCTCACCTTTCTAGTATTACAAATGACTAATTGAAATATCTGATCTACACGCTAATAGGATGTCTCGAACTGTTGCAGGAGAATCTAGCTCAAAAGGAGTTGACAATTCAGCTTCAAGACGGGCTTCCTTAATTGCATCTTTCACAGCAAAAAAGACACTATTTGCTAGGACAAGAGGCGGTTCACCTGTTGCCTTGGAGGACTGAATGCCATGAGGATCTACAAATATCACAGTTGATAGCACATGGCCATACATACATACATACGATAAGCAAAAATATATACATATATACATACATACGTATATATTATAGACATTGAAGTTTTATGCATGAATACATAACATTCATTGATACAGGCATTTGTACAGGCCAAGTGGAATTAACTCCCATTATTTATAACATTCATTGTATATCTATCCATTTTTATATTCTATATGTAGGTGACAGAGTATATGCAAAATAGCTTTAGCCTATTACCAATTTTAACACTTTCAGAGGAATTTGAGGCATGACTAATCCTATGAATTGGCCTGGCATGTTCCTTGTGGTTGGCTCCAGGATAGATAGTCACACGCATGTCCTAGAGTAAGACAAAAGTAAGCAGTTAGGAATTAAGCCTACAATATATACAGTGTATTCCAAAGTCTTCAAATTCAATGTAATATTCTTGTATCCTAGGAAATGTAAGTAGTATAGCTGTACAATTCAATTTAAATATATGTATATACTTACGTATGTATTCTAAACTCTATACATACGTACATGATTGATTTATTTGCATGAATGCTCTTTACCAATGGTACAGTTTTTGTGTCTGGTGGCTTGTATTCCCAGGTTCCATCAGTAAACAGCTTGCCATTTTTATCATAGATTAGCTTTTCTGTCAAAACATAGCCCACTCCCATCACAAAACCTCCTTCAATCTAAACAGAAATTTAGTGTATAATAAGAAACTCACCAACACATCCTAAGAGCATGCAAAGGTTATACGTACGTATATCAGAGCTGGCTGAAGCAATTTGGCTTTGGTTGGGTAAAGTTGTGTTATAATCGCATAATTTTTTTTCAGCAAGTATGAATTAACTATATATGTACATTGTGAAGGTTTCTAGTTTAAAAGCAACTGTACTAGACCTACTTATCATACATCCTCAACTGGGATACATACATCACTTACAATATACGTATACATGAATCACATTTCATAATAAAGTACTCCAAGAAGAGTTATTATAACGTGGATTAATTGTTTAGTACCTGTCCAATGTCAATTGCTGGATTCAGGCTGTGACCAGCATCATAGACAATATCTGATCGGAGAATAGTGCATTCTCCAGTTAGTGTGTCTACCTCAACCTCAGACACTGCAGCAGCATAGTTGAAGTAGTAGAAGGGACGGCCCAACGGTGATTCATTAGACACTGCTACAAGGTCAGCACTCTTGAAGAATCCAGTTGATGAAAGACTCACCCTTTGACTGTAAGCTAAATGTGCAACCTAAAAATGTAATGTTAAATAATAATTTTACAAATCTGCTTACAGGAATCTTATTACACTGTCTACATATGTATAGGTTAAACACTGGTTCCTCAGATGATATCCTGTAAACTATAGGCAGCAGCCAGGGATAAAACCAATTTGTGGCCTATCCCATTGAGAAATAATCACATCCTGGAAGACACTCATAATGCCAAGGATGTACTTAGTATAATGATACAAGATACGTATATCATCCACCTGCTTCCTTTGATCTTGAGGCTAGAAAAGTTATATCAACTTAAATCATCTAAAATTATGCCTGATAAAATTATGCAAAATATTATATACTTATAAATGATCAATATCATTAAATAAAATTGAGGAAGAGTTTAACAAATGATTTCTGTAAACTTTAAGACAGCTACGTACGTAGAGAATTGGGTATACTCACACATGGCCAGTAGTTTTTGCCATCTGGAAAGTACCACTTCCGAGTTTTGTACCACTGTAGTAGAAACTCATGTGTCGTGGGATCAACAAAGGAGATGGATGGATCCACTGCTGAGAGGTATTCATCTATACAGTCCTCAAGGCGTTTCTTCAGTTTCACACAAGCATTCTTCACAGCACCTCCATTCAAATCAGAGCCAGTGGAGGCTCCAGTGCTTACAGGATTAGGAACCTAACATTAGATCAATACATGTTAAACAATATTTTTGATATACGTACATACATATGATATGTACGTACATGATCCGGCAATTTTAAAACCAGTTGTTCACTGCCATACAATATTGTACATGGGCCACAAAATATCTAGCAAAGATTTGCAGGGTTACTGATAAAAGGGTGGATTTCCCAGGAACAGCTGACACAGAGGAGAAAAAGAGAAGTAGGAGAAATGCTTGTATATCCTTGATCATCCAAAGCTCTCACTAGGTTTACGTAGTTCCCTATGGGCCTTTTATAGATGTTTTATTACAAAATTAGGGACATTATAATTAGTGATGTTTTACAATTTAGAGATCACACGTGATTTAGATTAAATACTTGACAATGGTGTAATATTGGTTATATACATAAGATCGAATTGACAAGAAAACCCCTAAACTCTTAAGATACTCCAAAGATGTCCCTCAAGGATATCGAGGTACTTTCAGGTCAGAACTGAAGGAGTTTGAAGAAAAACAAATAGAGAATCCATAAATTATAGTAAGATGCAGTATGCATACCTATGTATATATTATATACCTTATCAGTTGCTGTATTGGATACTTCAATGTATTCCAATGGGATGTTCAAAGTAAAAGCTGCAATTTGCATCATTTTGGTATTTAGACCTTGGCCCATTTCTACACCTCCAAAATTCAACAGTACCCTGCCATCATCCTGATAGACCTGAAGCAAGGCTCCACCTGCACAAATAATAAGGCATATGCAATGTAGGGTCCTGTAGTCATATTAGAATGGCAACCAGTAACAGCCTTCCAGTCGTCCATATTAGAAAAATTATCAAAGAATCATAGGCAGCTGTTTTTGCCCTCCTGAGATTCATCATGATCATGATGGTACATTTTGGTGGTGAATTTGGATGACTACCTTCAACTTATGTAATTTTATTTCAAGCGAAGGTAGAGGCTAAAGTCTAAACAAGGCTGAGGTTCATAATGAAAACTGTACAAAGTGTGTGCGAGGGCTATGTTGATTATCTATATATCTTAGCTTGTACTGTATAAATACGTACCTTGATTGCTCATCTTGCGAGTAAAAGAGATTCCATACTTAAGTGGTATCAATTTTATGGCACGCTTTTTGAATTTATTTTCCAAATTGAATTTTTTGACAGCTTTTTCTCTTTCATGGTAATTTGAGCTCTCCAGGATTGTTTCCCATACTCCATCTAGGTTGCAGTACAGTAGCTGCTGGCCGTAAGGTGTATAATCTCCTTTTTTATAGAAATTAATTTCACGCAGCTGATTTGAATGAATATTCAACTTTTCAGCTATAGCCTCCACTGCTGCTTCAACGATAAGCATTCCCTGAACTACTCCAAAAGAACGAAAAGCTGTACTCGTTGCTTTGTTGGTCATGCAGACTTCACCTTGTGCCAGAAACTTTGGAATTTTGTAAGCATTATCGGAAACCAAGAGGATTAAATCCATGACTGGAAATGAACAATCATAAGTGCATCCACCATCAGCAAAGAAATTGAGCTCCATTGCTATAATTTTGCCATCCTTAGTTGCTGCAACCCTATATTTGCCAAACACGGCATGGCGTTTCCCAATCATGTGCATATCCTCAGTGCGATGAAGAGCCACACGCACAGGTTTATTGAGCTTATGAGCACAAAAGGCGGCTGCTGCTGAAGCATACTTACTCTGCACCTCCTTTCCACCATATCCTCCACCAATTCGAGGAATCTACATTGTTATAAGAAGTTAACATGCATGGTCAAGATAAACAATACTTTCATGACGACAAGATTATTGTTAATAACTGTTATACGTATGTCAAACTAAAAATTATTAAAAGATTACCAACTGAACAGTATAATATGCGTACATATTCTTAAACTCTAATAGAATCAAATAAATCAGCCACCATCACATCTTATAAGACTTTCAGATTAAAACTACTATAAGTAAATTACGTAAGTTCATAAGCAATTAATACTTCTTGCACTATACGAATGATGACTCACTTCAATTACAACAGAATTCATTGGAAGATCACAGACCTGTCCAACTGTAGCTTGTACAGAGGCGGGAGATTGTGCTGATGAAATAACCTTAATTTTACCACCTTCTTGTGGATGAGCAAGAGCAGACTGTGTCTCCATGTAGAAATGATATTGGCTATCTGTTGACTGCACTCCTTCCACCACTGTGTAAGTAGAGCAGTCATTCTCATACATGCTCCAATCAATGCTCTCTAGCTCTGTGGGATGACTCACCTGTATAAATATAAATGCCATACCGTATGCTTATACTTACGTATGCTTACTAGTATGCTTACTACACATGTACATGCAGTTCTGTGTGGGCTTTTGAATTTGTATTTATGTGCTTTATCCATATGAATATATAATTAGGAAATTGTTTATGGTAATACAACAATAACTATTTACTTTTTTGAGTCTGCTTGGAGCACTAGGATGATTTGTCTTGTCATAGAAGAAGTTTGACCTCTCCAGGGCTTCCTCTAGAGTCAGGTAAGTAGGTGAAAGCTTTTTAAATTTCACTGCATTTTGCTGAAGCCACTGAGCAGCTTCTCGAGCCGACGATTCACTTTTGGAAACCACCATTCCTATTGGCTGGCCGATGTAGATCACCTTAATGATATTGTAGAAGGAGGAAAAGTTTGTATCCTCATACAAAACTCTCACTAGGTAAAGTCCCTATAGGCCTTTTACTCGAAAGTAGAGTAGCAAGTTGAAAAATGGCGTGTTACATTATTCATGCATTAAAGTAGGCTTCTTCCATGACATTTCATTTTCACAAGTTACCTTTAAATAGTACCCAAAACTTCATGCATAAGTATATTAGTTATGTTTCCTTCATCACTTGTGTTTGATAACCATGCAAGAAAATGGTGATTTAGATTATTCATGCATACCTTTTCCTTGGCAAACAAAGTATCCCCTGGAAAGCCTTCTTGACCTCTCCCTAAATCATTTCTATTGCTTGGTGAACAAAAAGCTGTCATATCCCTTTCTGTAAGCAGGTGGGTGTGTCTCAATTTTATCTCCTTATTAGTAGGGTTTGCCTCTACGGAAGGATTAACATCATCTGCAGTGAAAATCTTCACTACATCCAGGAACTTTTCTTTAAAATCTGGTGGTATGTCAAGTGTAAACTTAGCATAAGCCTCTTCCATGTTCAGGATGTATACTCCATGATATAAGTTCTGGCTACCCATTTCAGCATCTTGGGTATACTTGGCCTCTCCAGTGGTCTGAAGGAAAATGGATTGCTTAACAATTGGCTCACTGACTGGTGCTTCATTAGGATAAACACAGAAATCTTGACACCCAGAAGAGCTTGTATCCATTCGAGCATAAATTAAAGATTCAGGGGCAGACTTCAGCTGCATGTATTACAAAGGAGACACAATAATATATCTATCATAAGAACTCCTCTCTTTTGCCTAACATAGTAATACCATAGTTGTCTGAATAGAGGCCTGGGCCTCTATTTTATTCCAGTCATTTTGAGCTGGCCTCAAATTGCATGCAGCTTCAACCAAATATTCTCTTAGCATCCATACCCATCTCCCTAGCAGCTACTTTATTAGACCTCTTGGAACCCTACTCCACAGCATTCAACTTAAAGAAGAAGTCATAGGAACTTTGCTCTGCTACTACAGCAGAAACTTGTCAGATTGGTCATGACTAGTTTGCATCCTGACCCATGCAGTATTTCAATTTGAGAGATCCCAGGCTCTAATTAAGAATACCCCAGCTGACCCCATACAGCCTTTAAATCAGATCTGACCTCCATACGGACAACTACAGTAGAGTGTGACAAAAGGTATACAGAGGTTTTGACTCACCTTAGACATGCTGTTCCAAGAAGGCAATTTAAAAACAGCACACAATTCAATCATATACTTTAGGAACATATTGCGAGCTAGTGACATACGAAATTCCTCAAAGCGCTTTAGCTGCCTTTCTGGCAGATTTTCCATTCCAGGAGGAGTGCATATCACTTCTTTTAGCTCTTTTTCTAACTCTGACAGCAACGATAGGTATTGTTCACTCAGCATCTGGGGTGTGCAATTGGTTTTCATCCATTTTTCTGTCTGCGGCATTCTTTGGGTCTTCTGGCCTAAGTTTCCAAATACGATGCGAACATCTTCAAAACTTCTCCGATTAATTTGAGCTGAAAAGCCACCATTGAGCAATGGATGAGAATTTTGAGGTCTGGCTGCCACCTTATAGGTACGTGTGAACACATTTTGACTGGCGGTTCTCGGGATTACAATGCTATGAATAACACTGGTCCCATCCAGAGCTACTTTGTCACTGATGAATTCGGGAATGCTATATGACGACCTAAGTGGATGGCCTGTGGATTGCATGATAACTGCAGCATCCAAGGTCATAAGAACACAAGCTAGATCTGAGGGAAATCTCCACATTTTTGCTAAATAAAGATTTCCAGCTAGGCTTCCTGCATTGCGAACTTCAGTAGTGGCCAGCCTCTTCATATGGTTGTAGAGAACTTTGAGTGGAAAGGATGATTGGAGATCATCATCTGCCTTTTTCTTTGTCATCTTCATCTTTTTGTTATTCTCAACTTGTAGTCGGCAATATTGGAACAAGCTCTGCAAGCTAACAGCTGCACCTGCAATCATACTAGAACCATCTTGGCTCATTTGCCCCAAATCCAGAATATCAGCAATGTATAGGCAGATAGTCTGCTTCTTAATCTTGTCTTGGAATGGCTGGATTCCATAGGCTGTGTTTCCCACCACAAAGTGAATTTTTTGTCTGTCTTCCTTTGGTATATCCTGAATCAGGGCCATTAGTTGCTCAAGGGTATTCACCTTAATCCAGGTAAAGCTTCTATTAGTCCCCGGTTTGGAGATGACCTTAAGCATTGGCAATGATGTGTCTACACTTACAGGAGCATCAGTACCCTCAAACCTTTCAACATGCACATGGCTATGCTGGAGCGAATGTCTACAGGAAATTCAGCACACAAATTTCACATAATTATTTCTTTGGAGACAACCTCAGCTACGCATGATACAGGCTTGTATTTAGAGTATGAAAATTAACTTAAAAAATAATATATATAATAGTAGGAAGTCGATTATCTGAACTAGTCGGGACCAGAGGGTGTTCCAATAGTTGAAATGGTCAGCAACATAGTAATACCTAAAGTTGATTTTAAACTTTCAAGTTGTTAACATTTTATGATGCAATTTTCTTAATACACATCTTATGCTAAATTGTCCTAATACCTACGTATCTTACAAATATTACTAGCTGTACAAGTAGCCATAACTAAAAAAATAAATTGGTTGGGGTTCCAATAATTGAAGTTCAGAAATTCGACTTACTATTGTATATATAATAACTCTGGTATCATGTAACATAGCTACGTATCTAATGAAGTGTGATAGCCCTCAATAATATGCATACAACAATAGCCATAGGCAGCTGTTTTTGTCAACCATCAGTAAGGTGTATCAAGGCCACTAATTAGTACATATGTATGAATGGGGACTAATTACGTACTGTAAGAAGGGAAACATGAATGAAGTAGTGCTGTGGTGACAAAGCACTGGTGGTTTTAATTCTCAGCAGTTGCATCTTTTATGATGTTTGAAAATGATTACTTGTGGTTTGATTATCACTTCGATTTATTCATAAGTGACGTCTCTACTAATGGTATTCTAAGCTAAACAAAGATTGTTTTTCCATATAAGGAACAACCAAAATGTGTCTTAATTACTGCACTTTTAAAAGAAGAGATATTAAGAAAAGCTGGTCTAAGATTTCATTTTTAGAATCATTTGACTATCATGCAATTCAAGTGAATTGGACTAAAATGTTTCTGACATACGTATGTACATACGTACAATAGTGGATTGATCGATTACTTTAAAACTCACTTGGAATAAGTACAGGATGGATCAATAACTAATGGCGGGGTATGTTCTAATTCCTCTTTGTTGCCATCACTGGAAAAGGTCTTCAAAGCACACAGTATTGGACGATACCCAGTACATCGACATACTACACACAATTAAAAAATACATTCATACTGATGACACAATAATTCAAAACTTTCAACATGTACATACCTATTATTATATTACGTATTTAGACATAAAAACTGAAGTTGAAAAAGAACAGATCACTTTCAGAGAACCAGTTATAGGTAAAACAATAAAATTCTTTAATTGCCTAAGGTATATTCATAAGAGTTGGGATTTTTCACCTAAATACAGGCAAGTGTACCATTTGGTACTAAACAAGTAGCGAATTGAATACATGAAAATTTATGAAATATGCTAATAATGAAGTGGGCAAAATATGTCCTGTACCACTCCAACCAAGTCTGATGAAATCATACCCTATTCTTATGCAATCAGTACTCCAGTGAGGCACTGATTGCATAGGATTTCATTACACTACACCAACCAAGTGATGATACACTTACAATGTCCATCAAATGCATCTTCTATGTCCACAATGTTGCGCGATTCTTTAGAGGCTTCTGTGTTTAATAAGTATGCCTTCATACCACAAACAAATCCTGGAGTACAATATCTGTATATAGGCAAATAGGAAGAGAAAGGACAGTGAGAAGGAGGACCTGCCTTACCCTTAATTGTCTTGGTACCGTTGTGTTTTTTAAATCATTAATTTAAATGATTTCTGCATGAACTGGTGAAATGATGTATTATTTTGTCATAATGTAATCTCATGTACAACATAAAACAGGAATTACTAGGTGCTTTGGAAATGTCTAAACGTACGTATATACATACGTATGTGAACACGCAAGGTATTCTGATAAGACTGAACTTAAAAAACCTTCACACTTAGCTAAACTGGTAGTCAACCTACTGACCGCCCTTTGGGATGTGGCACCTGTTGCAAATTTTAGTTTCTGAGTTACAGTATCCAGATTATCATGACCTAGATATTAAAGTTCCAGATTACTACAATACGTACCTTTCCTACTGAACAGTCGAGAGGTGGAATGTTATCACCCTCTCATAGATGGAATTCCCAGAAACGGCTGTCTGACCCAGTGGAGAAGAAGATGAAAGAAAGGAAAAGAAGGAAGAAAATACTCCTGTATCTTCATTCAAAGCTCTCTTCAGGTTTGGTTCCCCTATAGGCTTTTTTTACAGAATAGGCATAGGAATAGCAATAGCATGTAGGAAAACGGTATCTTAGATTTTTCATGTTGTCTAGCTAAAACACGTAGTTTGATTATAAAGACGTGAACCATCTGAAAGATAAGTTAGAGATACGTAGTTGGAAGTATCATCTAATCCTCGAAAAGAGGGAGCTTTAGGTACATGTTAGCAGGCTACCTTGCAATTGGGTCCTCGTCTAGACTATTTATGGTCCCGGTCACTGCTCGCTGAAAGCGATGGATGTCTCAAAGCTTACCTTGGTCGTCGAGAACATGTCTAGCTCTTCGACCGTCGACAGACGAATATGACAGAGTCGTCTTGGCTGGCAGGTCAAATTAGACTTATGAATATCATAAATAATCTTAGAAGTAAATAGGGTTGGTCAGTGCTGATTCACTTCTGTGCTCGCATAGCCAGACCGCTATCTCACCTCGCCTCCATAAATTACTGTACTTATATATACATTGGGTCTGGTCCTCCCACGCTCTACAAAAGGTGTGAAGGTTATGAATTCACACCTAGACTTTAGCTTGTGTATATATATGTATAGAAAGAGCAGCTCCAAAAGCGCTATGGAAGTCTTGTATAAATTGGAGTATATAATGTAAGATTAAGAAGCTGATCTTAAGCTCGGATGACTCCTCAGTAGACTTTGGGTCAATTTTTAAGAGCACATGTATTGCATTTACAGGACTCAGATGTGGACCAGTGGTGCAGTTATTAGAACCCTGGGTACTTCTAGTAGAAATGTTAATCACTGAACCTAATCTAGACTACCACCATATATATTTAGACACACTGTTTTACTTGTGTTTGATGTTCTGTAAATGATATTGTGGACATTCTACCTGCCTGTTGTTCCAAGAATTAACAGTGCCAACAAGTTTTCAATCAGTAATATCTTATCCATCAAATATATAAACTTGTAGCCCAAACACTTGTAGTTCCTGAAGTATATATATTTGTAATTTCCCATTGGTAAGCCCCAGGCGGAAGAATCTCATATCATTCCAGTAAGGAACATGCTATCATCGTATTACCATTATGAACCTTATACGTATATAGGCAATACCATTTCATATATACATCATCTGATCGAGAACCAAGTCATTACCATGAATATACAAAGAAACTACACATGTATAGATTTTTCAATACCAAGTGAGGCATACTCTAATGGCCATATGTTTCTATTATTTGAAGGTTGCAAAGAGTCTGTCTCTTCTTCCTCTCACAAGTACTATATAGTGGCTCTCAAAATATGCAGTGTCAATAACAAACACAGTTAAGTCTACCATCCTCAAGGGAAGCAACCTGAAACAAGTGACTCGGAAGTCTGTTGGTGGAACCCTTTGTTGATAACATTGTACACACCCTAAAAGAGCTTAAAAGGACTTGGAACCTAATTTCCTGTTTGTAGTGTACTGCTCTATAATAATATTCTCTTTGATCCTCAAACTATCAAGTTTTATCGTTAACATTATATAGGACAGACAATGAATGCACTTGACCTGTACATTTGAACTTTTTAACTGATGAGCCAACCATAAGAATAGAAATTTGTGTTTTCATTGTATAATTATGACAAGATCATTTGTAATTGCCCTGCCTCTAAAAGTAATGTGACAGTCAAAATTAAAATACAGGAAGTAATATCACCAAACTTATTAAGAATATATACTAATGCACATGTATCAAAATACAAAAGGTAGTTCATTAGAAAAATCTACAGGCTAGTGGGCATATTCTACAGTTCAATGCCAGACTGCTTTTTGAGTGCTTCCTTCACTAGACATGTGGTGCTTGGCCTTATTCAAAATGGGCCTTGCAGGGCACCCCGGATTGCACTGAACATAGTAGCAACTGTCTATCAGCTGAACTGGAGAGGCAGCACGCCCAAAGTACCAATCCCCCAGAGCCTGAGCAAAGGACAGCCCCTTGATCTGTGGACTGGCTGTAAACTCATACATTGTACCTGAAATGCAATATTTTAATATACACGGTTAGGCCATACTCTATGAAATGTACGAGTTCTACATAGCTATATATGGGTCATTAGCCTGACATGTGCGGGCCAAATAAAAGGAGTTTACTGAGCTCACCAATATGAGAGAGGCAGGAAGGCATGTACAAACCATCCTTCTTAGAGGAATTTAGAATTTCTGCAATACCCAATCTCATTCTGGCTCCAAAATACAACATGAAATCATTTGATTTTGTTGTATTCTAAAATATGTAAGCAACAAAATAGGGAATGGAATGATCATGTTATCCAATATGCACAGTTGGGAGCCATGAACAGTACATATTAATCTAACACCATTTTCTTTCACGCTATACATCTATTTTAGAGAAATAGGCCTATAGACTAAACCTATTGAGAGCTTTGAATGAGGATCCAAGAAATTTCTCCTTTTATTTTTCTTATTCTCCACTGGATCAGATAGCTATTTCTGGGAATTACACCCTTCATCAGTGACCATGGGAATCTTGGTCTTCTTCTTGATCTTGAGAATCTTTGTCTTGATCTGGATCTTTGTGAGTCTAGCTCTATTATTGCAAAATAGATTACTACTGACCTCCTTGGGGCAGCCAAGTGCAGAGAAGAGTTGATTGCTATCAAACATGTTCTCTGCCACAAAAAGTGGTGTCTTGATGTACGGATAGAGCTTTTGTACATTGAGTGGTCCACAGTACCACTGGTCTTTAGGATGCTGTGCCACACAGTTACGGTTCAAGTATGACTTGTACAGTACATACAATGCCTTATCAGTGTAAGCGAATGTCTTGTTTTGCTGCCAGAGGAAGTAGGAGGTCACGTTGGGGAAGTACCACCCTGCCCAAGGGTTACCAATGACACGAGAGTTCTTTAGTCTCTCTGCCACGTAGTCAATATTACTAAAGGTCCCAATTCCACCAGCGGATCCACCGCTCAGAATGACATCCGTAGCACTGTAGGCACCAAGCAACAAAGAGCACTGGTATCAAATCAGTCATCTTGTATTTCTATGATAACACTCCATTCCCTGTACTCACCTGTTAATCCCATAGTCATCTAGAAAGTCCAGAACTGCAGCCAAATGCAAATGACCTGCAAAGTACAATCCAAAAGTGTCATTTGTTGGCTTCTCAATGGTACCAGTCCACACGTCACCAGTACAGTACTATAAGCACATACATATACAAAAATAAATATGAAAAAGTCTCCCTGGAAATATTAATCTAACCGGAAGAAAGATATGGTTCCAATCCCAGAAATCTGGATTAATTTCCTTGTAAGGAGAGAAAATAGCAACTCCCTGTATACTTGAGGGCCAGTTGGTGGAAGATCCAAAGTTGGTCTTGGCTCTTTCATGACAAGCTTCAGAAGTATTGCATAACCCTCCACCTATAAGAAATAGAGCATCCAACAATGACCTTACTAGGAATGTAATCAAGTAAATCTTAACTCTGATACTTGTTATGTCTGCAACAATGGATCTAAATCCTTACCTTCCAAATGGATTGTCCACTTCCTGTCTTGTGAGCCCTGGGAATAGTAAAAACCTGCTGGACTACCATCTAGACATCTTGCATTCTTGAGGGCTGAAAAGGTTGAATTGAAGAGGAGCAACTTGAGCTCTCCACTGCACTCCACACAGAAGATGCTAAGATGGATAATACAAACAATTGTCTCCTATTAATACAAACTTCGTCTATATTTGTTGACAACAAGATCTAGACTTGCATCGTCGTGCATGTACAATATTGTTGTACGACGGAGAAACATAATACAGATACTACACATGCATATGTACATCACAATTCGGTAAATTTTTCCTTATAAGGTTTAAAGCTTCCCATATCGTAATGGCACTGTCAAGTGTAGGGCTTCAACAGTACAGTTCCTTATAATTAGCTATAGTAATATGTAATTTATATATATATATATTTTAGCAAATAACTAAATATAAATCTGTCTGCACTGCCAAATACACTAATTTATGGCCCCAATCTGTTGCAATTCATTCATCTTCTATCTCTCACAAGGAAAGGGAGGTTTGAATTGACATTTTAGCTCGTTCAACTATGTACTAGCTTACCACGTAGCGAGAAAAATCAGACTTCGCACAACCCTCATCCTCAGTAACGCCCTCGAACTTCCGTTTTAAGCCTACGTAACATTACGCAATAACAGTATAATAAATCTGTGCGCCTTGTTGGCTCGACAAATTAATAATAATTAGCAGCTTCTTTAATTGACACTGTCCTCATATATACGTATATATATTTGCTGTAATTGATTGTGTTGTATATGTATAAATAATAATTCAATGATTTATATAAGCTACATGGCTATATACATTAATACAGTTAGTTATATAGTTATCTGTTAACATGTACACCAACTTCTTATTAGATATATTGTTAATAGGTTTCAGCAATATGGGTCTTGACAACTTCCTCCAAATCCTAAGGAGATTGAGGTGTAGATTCATCAGTTTGGAAATTATTACTGGATGGCTGCTCAAAGTGCACTTCTACATGTTGTAAATTCGAATTTTCAGCTGAGTCTCGGGAATTGGTACTGTCTGGATGAGAAGCATTGTCCTTCAGGTCACCATTTTTAGAAGTGAATTCAGATTCATGCAAAAATGCATTATCGTTAGAAAAGTGCACACTCCGAAGTGTAGACAGTTCAGCTTTATTAAGGTCAGAATTCACTGGTCTATTCTTTAGTGATAATGTATTTATAATAGTCTTGGAGGTATGTTTTCTCAGAGTGGCAAGTTTGGTGGTTAAAGTACCAGTACATCCAGTTAAAGTATGATCATGAGCACAGCACAAAATTCTCTTCCAAGCTTTTCTTACTTCTGCTACTCTCAAGCAATAAAGAATGAAAATGATTAATCCCTGAAAGGCTGTCATTATTGTGAATGCCCATTCAAAGATTATCTGCATAACTGAAGGTAGTCCAGTGCTGGCTAGAAAACCAATACCCCAACTCAGGCCAAAGAGTACTGACAGTCCCATGGCAACCCACAGGTTCTCTTTCAGTTTGCGGTAGTTAGCTTTCTTGTCAATTTCCTTTTGCATGTTGGGTCTTGATGAAAGGGACACCATTATGACAATGAATGTGATCCAGTTGAATACATAGACCAGTCCAAAAGGAATAATTACTCCAAAGTAAAATGAATAACCATAAACGCGGCAGCTGCAATGCAATGAATATCATTAAGATTACAAGCTCATGTTTTTCATCATTATAAACAAGAAATAATAGTAAGATGCCCTGGGTACATTCATGGAATCACTAATTTTTTACCTTATACATGATTATCCCAGAATGTTGATTAAAATATATACAGAACTTACAATTTTTCATGGAAGTAGTTCTGGTATCTTGGAGCCAAGGAAAATGCCACAATAAATGCTGGAACAACTGAAAAAGGAGAAGATTATATCATGCATGTTCAGAATAGAGCAGCTAGCAGGTACATAAATATTAAATATCTTACCCCAACATGTTGCCATTGTAATACCAACAAAGTTTTTTATATCAGGTTTGAACACTTGAACCAATTTTCTATACAAATTGATAGCATCTGCAGTCATCCAAAAGAATGTAGCTAGAAAGAAGTACTGCATTAAAGCTGATATTATAATACACCACTGCCAAATTGCCATTGAGAAGGTGCTGATTATGAAGGTTACATATAATCCAGTAAGTGCAATACTCAGATTAATCAATAGCTGTCTGTGAACTCCTTGTCGAAGCTTCCTAATAGCACGCAAATAAAAAGTGTGATAACCATTGTACATTTTGATCAGTATATATTGAACTTACTTATCTGCTAAATAAGTCAATATTGTTATGATAAGGCAAAAGATGGATATGATTGTTCCAATGTATGATACAGCTGTCAAGAACTGTGGTGGCAGGGGAATTGGAGGAGAAGTATCGTTTTGTTCTGGGGAAATGTCCTATATTCAACAAAAGGAATATATATAAATATGTCATTATCTTAGATTTTTCATGTATCAGTATATCTTTATGACTTAATTAACGATAATGTGCTAAATTGCATCTACATGTACATATTATCTAGAAAGTCATCTTAAGTGGATATACAATTCTTTTATATGCATTATATCCCATATCCTATTAATATGAGACATGGAGGAATGTACGTACGTATGTATAGGATAGGTTGTTAATATATTGGAAAGTTGTAATTATACTGAGAAAATCTCTATATCTAGACATAATATAACCTACAGTTTTTAATTAGAGAATTTTTGCATTTACATACACATACATATGTTAACCCCTAATGATTATTTCTTTATCACATAATATATTATATATATCCACATCATATACAACTAAACATACTAGGAGAATTGCAAAATTAGTTAAGTGGTCACATTCACAAACAATGTTGTCATTTGTTGAGTTTGTAACATTACAACCAGAAGTGTTCCAAGCACCAAATCCATCTGAAAGGACAAAGCATTAAGTAACATATATACTTTTAAGTTCTCTTTTACAAAACACCAGTTTTACTATACCCACCATCCGAAAGGAAATTCCAAAATGTACATCTTGGAGACTGTACCTGCATATAATGATTTACACATTTGAACACTGAGTACATGTACGTATATATAGGCATCTATTACACACATGTATACATATTTGTATGCAAGCACCTGCATGGTGTAATATTATGCCAGGGTTTTACCACTTGCATATATACAGTATTATATCAGTTTTGCTTTGCTATACATACATACCTTACTCATTATTCCCAAAGTAATTTGTACAGGATCTTCCAAATCTGATATTTCTTGTCTATTTTTAATAATAGAGAGGGAAGCCACAAAACTACTTACTGATGTAGAACTTGAAAATATATCTGTGGTGTTTCTTTGCTGAAACAGCGTATCATCGGTATGCAAAGCAGCTGAAATACGTAAAGCTGAACTGTTAGGAATGGCTGATCCTGGAAGTACTATGTCAGCCAATGGAGATCCCATATTAGAATTACCGATAATGCTATTAGTAATTTTGGAGTAATCTGGCACAATTATTGTATCAGGATCTACCATAATTGTTTGAACACAAAGACCAAATGCTTCTCCAAAAAAATTCAAGGTTTCATTTTCCTCTAATGGAACATTCTTAGTGACAATTTGCAGAATGTTTAATAACCTGAAGGCATAATATAAAGAGGTGTATACACTTTAATGAAAAATCACACACTTAGGCTATATACGTATATATGTGTTGGATACCTTGATGAGGAATTGGTATTCCTGTGACTGCTATTGATTGAGTCTTGTGGTGCACTAGCTAACTGATCAACCACCCTTAGTATATCCATGGTTACCTACAATATACGTACATATAATTAGTTATCCTTGTATAGGAGTGGTGTTTCAGTGAGTATTCAATGTGAGTATTCAAGTATGTGAGTATTCAAGACACAATTCAGTGGAACTTTATGGTCTGGATACAAAGTCATGAAGGATCTCTAATTGAAAGCTTAAGGTTTTCCTAATTTCACAATTGTTGGAACTTGTATATGCTTATATACGTATACGTATATATATGGAAATTATGACAGAGCATATATGTCTTTATGATGACGTCATACATCAAAGGGAAAGGTGTACAGGTAATTACCAGCACTGCCAGTAACACGTAAGCGCTCCTAACACCTCCTTATAGGCTGAACTGCCCCCACGCATCTTCCATATATGGCTAGCAACACAAACACACTAATTGCAAATCAATCAGCACTTACAAAGGTCAAGTACAATAATGTATAAGAACAGAAGTAAGAAAGGCAGCAAACAGTGTTCAATATTGTAGAAATTCCTGGATGTTAATGTCAGAATAGTCCTCATGATTGGCTTGTGGTAGTTGAAAGGTGCAGTTGTTAAAGGTGCACCCCTGAAAGTTGAAACTTGGCTGTGTTGCAGGTTGTGGCGGTCTGTAAGGAGTGGAGTTTGCCTGTGGCTGGCCAAATTGTTCACTTGTCTCCAGTACCTTGCATACTTGCACCTCCTGTAAGGCATTTGTTCTTTCGTATTGCCTCCAAAGAACGATGTCCACTTTGTTCCGCGCATTTGTAGAGTGATTAATTTAGCGATAGACCACTTATTACACGCTCTCAATGACATATTGCATATTTACTGCATGAGTCCCGAGGGCGCAAAGCGCCCGAGGGCGAGTGCAGTAAAAGCAATACACCATTGTGAGCGTGTAATAACTATTACATATAATTAGTGTGAATATAAAACAATTATAATAAAGGTTGTAGTTACTATAAGAGGGGAAACATGAATTGAGTGTTGCTGTGGCAATTCTAGCTTAGTGACGGATCCAACACTGCATGGTGCATGGCCATAACCAGCTGTCCTGGGTTGGATCCTCAGCAATTGCTTCTTTCGTGTTTTCCCTCTTCACCATATGTTTTGAAAACGATTAATTGTGGTTTAATTAACACTTCAATTACTCAAAAATATGTATAATATGCATAATATTACTTGTTAACATCTCATGGTTTGCACAAATGTAAACATAATTTGTAAATGCCTATAATACAATGGAAAGTGGTTCATGTTAGCCAGTTTCCACTGTATATCCTTGATGTCATTTGCAACATATATGCATAGGATGTAATTGGTGAAATAAAGAGCTAGAGATTTAATCTCTATATAGTTGAATACAAATTAGCTATAGTTACCTGTTTGTCTTCCTGAATTTCAGATATTTGTATTGCTTCTAAAAGAACGGTACTTAAAGCCAGATCTTCAGTTTTCAGTTCTTGTGTGTTGTTTGTGATGTTTACTAAAGCACTGGCCAATTGAGCACCACTGTCAATCTAGAAAATGATGTATACTATATACGTAACCATATATATACACATTAAGGTGTATATAAAAATATATTATAGCATTTTCATATGTATATAGAATGTTATGTAGAACAATTGTACAAGTTTGCATGTATATTTAACACAGAAAGAGTTTTACATTACGTATTTCATCATATTATTAAATGATGAAACCTGGGAAAATCCACACAATGTCATGTAAATCGAGAATTGAATGAGAGGATATATAGCAGAGTGGGATTTATCATATATATATATAAGTAAAAACATTAAAAGAATGTAAGATAAAGCTTAAGGTGTATACAGAATTATTGAGGTGTCAAATCAATGTGCATCAAAAGATTGATGTGGATAAAATTTGCAATCTCGCATTGTTTAGACCCACATGTTTAATTCCCAATAAATAATAAGTACAATTTTTATTTAAGTAGAATGTTGTATATAAAAAATTCTCAGCCAAGCTAGTCTAAACCACTTTAGTTCCTTGATCCAAACAAATTAGTTATATAATTTTACTCACGTCAAATAATTTACAAAGGGAGCTTGTAGTTCCTGTTAAAGTGCAATTAGAACATTCTGAAAAACTCCATCTTGCACCTGTTTCAAAATCTCCCATACATTTTCTAGTAGCTATTATACCTAGGTCATTAAATAGGCTCATGGTAGATCCACATGGACATGGGAGCTTAGAAGTACTGTCAATTTCAGTCTCTGGCCACATTACACTGTCAATGTTTCCACAAACAGTTATTTCAGCTGGACAGCCATCTACATGAGGATGTACACATTTTAATAGCAATGAATACACATCAATTCAGTTGTATTATGGATTTAAATATATATTCATTATTTTAAGGTATCCTTCCAATGGGGGTACTGTTTGTGTAACAGTGAAGGAGAGAATTATTGGGTCATCTCCGTTTACTGAGACTAATGTTTCATTTCCTGCTGTAATCATTGGACTCTCTATTTAAACAACACAAGATTGTTGCAAAATAATTAACCGGCAAGGTCATTTATTAAATGTATAATTAAGTAAAAAATTACACTAGTTCAGAAAATATATATGATGGTTTAGAATTAACTTGTATGTGCCTTTTTAGGTTAATAATAATAATTAATGTTAATCACTAACTTCCTTCTGCTGTCATATTGGCTACCACTGAGGAAGGAGGGCCTTCTCCGATGCTAGTGGCTGCTGCAACTGTTATATTGTAAGTGGAAAACGGCACCAGGTCATTAATAATGGTAGATGTAACATTGTAGACTGTCATGACCCTAACGTCATAGAAAGAACTGTTTACTGTTGATGTAGTCTCTACACCAAAATACTCTACTCTGTAAGACAAGATGATTCCATTGGGAATGGTTGGAGGATCCCACATTAACAACAGACTGGTGTTGTCAGCAACCACTGCCAACACATTTACTGGACTTGATGGAACTGCAGAGGTAACAGAGACAGAATGGGTCAGAGAGTACACTGCAAGTGTGGATCAACAATTTCTACTTATTAAGAGGCTCACCATCTTCCAGGGTCCTCCCTGTAATCATTCTCCCGGCAGACAGAGCACGACCATTGGCAGCTTGTACTCTTACTTCATACTCTGAATATGGCTCCAATCCTTTTAACTCAATGGATGTACCATTGGCTACCTTCTCCTTGAAAGAAGAGAAGGAATCATCCACAGGGTTGAGTGTCTCTACGCCATGGTATGTCACCAAATAGTATTCAATGATGCCGTGTGGAAGGAGTGGAGACTCCCACTCAAACATGAGTGATCTAGAGCTTCTTTCACTCAAACGTAGGTTGGTTGGAGGGGAAGGAACTATACAGAAAATACATAGGGACATTAATTTGACTCAAAATTTGTTAATAATCACTAACTTCCTTCTTCTGTCATATTGACTACCACTGAGGAAGGAGGGCCTTCTCCGGTGCTGGTGGCTGCTGCAACTGTTATATTGTAAGTGGAAAATGGCACCAAGTCATAAATAAAGGTAGATGCCACTGTGTAAACTGTCATGTCCCTAACGTCATAGAAAGAACTGTTTACTGTTGATGTAGTCTCTACACCAAAATACTCTACTCTGTAAGACAAGATGATTCCATTGGGAATGGTTGGAGGATCCCACATTAACAACAGACTGGTGTTGTCAGCATCCACTACCAACACATTTACTGGACTTGATGGAACTGCAGAGGTAACAGTTCCAACATTGGTCAGACAGTACACCGCAAGTGTGGATCAACCATTTCTAATTATTAAGAGGCTCACCATCTTCCAGGGTCCTCCCTGCTATCATTCTCCCAGCAGACAGAGCACGACTATTTGAAGCTTGTACTCTTACTTCATACTCTGAATATGGCTCCAATCCTTTCAACTTCATGGATGTACCATTGACTACCTTCTCCTTGAGAGAAGAGAAGGAATCATCCACAGGGTTGAGTGTCTCTACTCCACGGTATGTCGCCAAATAGTATTCAATAATGCCGTGTGGAAGGAGAGGAGATTCCCACTCAAACCTCAGTGATGTAGAGTTTCTTTCAATCAAAATTAGGTTGGTTGGAGGGGAAGGAACTATACAGAAAAATACATAGTAACCTTAATTTGACTCAAAAAGTGTTAATAATCACTAACTTCCTTCTTCGGTCATATTGGCTACCACTGAGGAAGGAGGGCCTTCTCCGATGCTGGTGGCTGCTACAACTGTTATATTGTAAGTTGAAAATGACACCAGGTCATAAATAAAGGTAGATGTCACATTGTGGACTGTCACATTCCTAACATCATAGAAAGAACTGTTTACTGTTGATGTAGTCTCTACACCAAAATACTCTACTCTGTAAGACAAGATGATTCCATTGGGAATGGTTGGAGGATCCCACATTAACAACAGACTGGTGTTGTCAGCAACCACTGCCAACACATTTACTGGACTTGATGGAACTGCAGAGGTAACAGAGACAGAATGGGTCAGACAGTACACTGCAGGTGTGGATCAACAATTTCTAATTATTAAGAGGCTCACCATCTTCCAGGGTCCTCCCTGTAATCATTCTCCCAGCAGACAGAGCATGACCATTAGCAGCTTGTACTCTTATTTCGTACTCTGAATATGGCTCCAATCCTTTTACCTCCATGGATGTACCATTGGCTACCTTCTCCTTGGCAGCAGAGAAGGAATCATCCACAGGGTTTAGTGTCTTCATACCACGGTATGTCAACAAATAGTATTCAATGATGCCATGTGGAAGGAGTGGAGACTCCCACTCAAACATGAGTGATCTAGAGCTTCTTTCACTCAAATGTAGGTTGGTTGGAGGGGAAGGAACTATACAGAAAATACATAGGGACATTAATTTGACTCAAAATTTGTTAATAATCACTAACTTCCTTCTTCTGTCATATAGACTACCACTGAGGAAGGAGGGCCTTCTCTGATGCTGGTGGCTGCTGCAACTGTTATATTGTAAGTGGAAAACGGCACCAGGTCATAAATAAAGGTAGATGTCACATTGTAAACTGTCATGTCCCTAACGTCATAGAAAGAACTGTTTACTGTTGATGTAGTCTCTACACCAAAATACTCTACTCTGTAAGACAAGATGATTCCATTGGGAATGGTTGGAGGATCCCACATTAACAACAGACTGGTGTTGTCAGCATCCACTACCAACACATTTACTGGACTTGATGGAACTGCAGAGGTAACAGTTCCAACATTGTTCAGACAGTACACCGTAAGTGTGGATCAACAATTTCTAATTATTAAGAGGCTCACCATCTTCCAGGGTCCTCCCTGTAATCATTCTCCCAGCAGACAGAGCACGACTATTTGAAGCTTGTACTCTTACTTCATACTCTGAATATGGCTCCAATCCTTTTAACTCCATGAATGCATCATTGGCTACCTTCTCCTTGAGAGAAGAGAAGGAATCATCCACAGGGTTGAGTGTCTCTACGCCACGGTATGTCAACAAATAGTATTCAATGATGCCGTGTGTAAGGAGTGGAGACTCCCACTCAAACATGAGTGATCTGGAGCTTCTTTCACTCAAAATTAGGTTGGTTGGAGGGGAAGGAACTATACAGAAAAATACGTAGGAACCTTAATTTGACTCAAAACGTGTTAATAATCACTAACTTCCTTCCTCTGTCATATTGACTACCACTGAGGAAGAAGGGCCTTCTCCGATGCTGGTGGCTGCTGCAACTGTCATATTGTAAGTGGAAAACGGCACCAGGTCATAAATAAAGGTAGATGCCCCATTGTAAACTGTCTTATCCCTAACGTCATAGAAAGAACTGTTTGCTGTTGATGTAGTCTCTACACCAAAATACTCTACTCTGTAAGACAAGATGATTCCATTGGGAATGGTTGGAGGATCCCACATTAACAACAGACTGGTGTTGTCAGCAACCACTGCCAACACATTTACTGGACTTGATGGAACTGCAGAGGTAACAGAGACAGAATGGGTCAGACAGTACACTGCAAGTGTGGATCAACAATTTTTAATTATTTAGAGGCTCACCATCTTCCAGGGTCCTTCCTGTAATCATTCTCCCAGTAGACAGAGCACGACCATTAGCAGCTTGTACTCTTACTTTGTACTCTGAATATGGCTTCAATCCTTTTAACTCCATGGACGTTCCATTGACTACCTTCTCTTTGAAAGAAGAGAAGGAATCATCCACAGGGTTGAGTGTCTCTACGCCATGGCATGTCACCAAATAGTATTCAATGATGCCATGTGGAAGGAGTGGAGACTCCCACTCAAACAGGAGTGATCTAGAGCTTCTTTCACTCAAACGTAGGTTGGTTGGAGGGGAAGGAACTATACAGAAAATATGTAGGAACATTAATTTGACTCAAAATTTGTTAATAATCACTAACTTCCTTCTTCGGTCATATAGGCTATCATTGAGGAAGGAGGGCCTTCTCCGATGCTGGTGGCTGCTGCAACTGTTATATTGTAAGTGGAAAACGGCACCAGGTCATAAATAAAGGTAGATGCCACATTGTAAACTGTCTTATCCCTAACGTCATAGAAAGAACTGTTTACTGTTGATGTAGTCTCTACACCAAAATACTCTACTCTGTAAGACAAGATGATTCCATTGGGAATGGTTGGAGGATCCCACATTAACAACAGACTGGTGTTGTCAGCATCCACTACCAACACATTTACTGGACTTGATGGAACTGCAGAGGTAACAGTTCCAACATTGGTCAGACAGTACACCGTAAGTGTGGATCAACCATTTCTAATTATTAAGAGGCTCACCATCTTCCAGGGTCCTCCCTGCTATCATTCTCCCAGCAGACAGAGCACGACCATTTGAAGCTTGTACTCTTACTTCATACTCTGAATATGGTTCCAATCCTTTTACCTCCATGGATGTACCATTGGCTACCTTCTCCTTGAGAGAAGAGAAGGAATCATTGACCCGGTTAAGCGTCTCTACACCACGGTATGTCAACAAATAGTATTCAATGATGCCATGTGGAAGGAGAGGAGATTCCCATTCAAACATGAGTGATGTAGAGCTTTTTTCAATCAAAATTATGTTGGTCGGAGGGGAAGGAACTATACAGAAAATACATAGGAACATTAATTTGACTCAAAACGTGTAAATAGTCACTAACTTCCTTCCTCTGTCATATTGACTACCACTGAGGAAGGAGGGCCTTCTCCGATGCTGGTGGCTGCTGCAACTGTTATATTGTAAATGGACAACGACACCAGGTCATTAATAAAGGTAGATGTCACATTGTAAACTGTCAGATTCCTAACATCATAGAAAGAACTGTTTGCTGTTGATGTAGTCTCTACACCAAAATACTCTACTCTGTAAAACAATATGATTCCATTGGGAATGGTTGGAGGATCCCACATTAACAACAGACTGGTGTTGTCAGCAACCACTGCCAACACATTTACTGGACTTGATGGAACTGCAGAGGTAACAGAGACAGAATGGGTCAGACAGTATACTGCAAGTGTGGATAAACAATTTCTAATTATTTAGAGGCTCACCATCTTCCAGGGTCCTCCCTGTAATCATTCTCCCAGCAGACAGAGCACGACCATTGGCAGCTTGTACTCTTACTTTGTACTCTGAATATGGCTCCAATCCTTTTACCTCCATGGATGTACCATTGGCTACCTTCTCCTTGGCAGCAGAGAAGGAATCATCCACAGGGTTTAGTGTCTTTATACCACGGTATATCAACAAATAGTATTCAATGATGCCATGTGGAAGGAGAGGAGATTCCCACTCAAACATGAGTGATCTAGATCTTCTTTCACTCAAACGTAGGTTGGTTGGAGGGGAAGGAACTATACAGAAAATACATAGGGACATTAATTTGACTCAAAATTTGTTAATAATCACTAACTTCCTTCTTCTGTCATATTGGTTATCATTGAGGAAGGAGGTCCTTCTCCGATGCTGGTGGCTGCTGCAACTGTAATATTGTAAGTGGAAAACGGCACCAGGTCATAAATAAAGGTAGATGTCACATTGTAAACTGTCATGTCCCTAACGTCATAGAAAGAACTGTTTACTGTTGATGTAGTCTCTACACCAAAATACTCTACTCTGTAAGACAAGATGATTCCATTGGGAATGGTTGGAGGATCCCACATTAACAACAGACTGGTGTTGTCAGCATCCACTACCAACACATTTACTGGACTTGATGGAACTGCAGAGGTAACAGTTCCAACATTGTTCAGACAGTACACCGCAAATGTGGATCAACCATTTGAAATTATTAAGAGGCTCACCATCTTCCAGGGTCCTCCCTGTAATCATTCTCCCAGCAGACAGAGCACGACTATTTGAAGCTTGTACTCTTACTTCATACTCTGAATATGGTTCCAATCCTTTTAACTCCATGAATGTATCATTGGCTACCTTTTCCTTGAGAGAAGAGAAGGAATAATCCACAGTATTGAGTGTCTCTACGCCATGGTATGTCAACAAATAGTATTCAATGATCCCGTGTGGAAGGAGTGGAGATTCCCACTCAAACATGAGTGATCTAGAGCTTCTTTCACTCAAACGTAGGTTGGTTGGAGGGGAAGGAACTATACAGAAAATACATAGGAACATTAATTTGACTCAAAACGTGTAAATAGTCACTAACTTCCTTCCTCTGTCATATTGGCTACCACTGAGGAAGGAGGGCCTTCTCCGATGCTGGTGGCTGCTGTAACTGTTATATTGTAAATGGACAATGACACCAGGTCATTAATAAAGGTAGATGTCACATTGTGGACTGTCACATTCCTAACATCATAGAAAGAACTGTTTGCTGTTGATGTAGTCTCTACACCAAAATACTCTACTCTGTAAGACAAGATGATTCCATTGGGAATGGTTGGAGGATCCCACATTAACAACAGACTGGTGTTGTTAGCAACCACTGCCAACACATTTACTGGACTTGATGGAACTGCAGAGGTAACAGAGACAGAATGGGTCAGACAGTACACTGCAAGTGTGGATCAACAATTTCTAATTATTTAGAGGCTCACCATCTTCCAGGGTCCTTCCTGTAATCATTCTCCCAGCAGACAGAGCACGACCATTGGCAGCTTGTACTCTTACTTTGTACTCTGAATATGGCTCCAATCCTTTTAACTCCATGGATGTACCATTGACCACCTTCTCCTTGAAAGAAGAGAAGGAATTATCCACAGGATTTAGTGTCTCTATACCACAGTATATCACCAAATAGTATTCAATAATGCCGTGTGGAAGGAGAGGAGATTCCCACTCAAACAGGAGTGATCTAGAGCTTCTTTCACTCAAACGTAGGTTGGTTGGAGGGGAAGGAACTATACAGAAAATACATAGGGACATTAATTTGACTCAAAATTTGTTAATAATCACTAACTTCCTTCTTCTGTCATATTGACTACCACTGAGGAAGGAGGGCCTTCTCCGATGCTGGTGGCTGCTGCAACTGTTATATTGTAAGTGGAAAACGGTACCAGGTCATAAATAAAGGTAGATGTCACATTGTAAACTGTCATGTCCCTAACATCATAGAAAGAACTGTTTACTGTTGATGTAGTCTCTACACCAAAATACTCTACTCTATAAGACAAGATGATTCCATTGGGAATGGTTGGAGCATCCCACATTAACAACAGACTGGTGTTGTCAGCATCCACTACCAACACATTTACTGGAGCTGATGGAACTGCAGAAGTAACAGTTATACAGAGACAAGATGCATTAACATACTGTTGAATGAGGCTTAAATTAGCCTAATCTCTTAATAGACTGTACTTAGTCAATTTTTTGAGTGACTAAGAAAAGAGTTAGGTGAATTGTAATTCCACTCAGAATAAAGATTGCTGAACACTTTTTGAGAGATGAGTAGTGTAGGCAATTGAAAGTTTATGGTTTAACATTAATAGGTATGTTTATTGGCTATATATCTCTTAGTACCTTTTATTTGATTGTATATATTCTGCTTACGTTTTGCAGGACTTTGACTTAGTCTAGTAAATTTAAATTGTTCTCTATCAAGTCGAAAGATCCACTGTCCAAATATACCAGTATTTCCCGGGTTTTCGTCAATATCACCAATATTTTCTGTAAGGGAGCCATTAACTGTGAATGACCTGACTCCATCCCCAACATTATATCCAACAGTGGCATACAATCTTGTATATTTACTAAATGACTGTTGAATTCTATTTTCTGCATAATTGAATATTGCTATAGACCTTCTGCCATCTGTTGCTAAGACCACTTGAAATGAATTTAACTATATACAATAATTAAGAAAATATATAACTGTTATATACAGCTGCAAGTTACTATCAATAAAAAAATTAAAATTTGATTCAGGAGTTAGCAGCATGGAATGCAATAATTAAAACTGTGTATGACTATTACATCTGGAAAAATAACAAAACAAGACATGTATAGATATCATGTGACAAGGTTAATAATACAGAAGTGACATACTGAACCAATATACACATCACGTTTATATTTAGGCAAATCATAGCTCAAGTGTACATATAATATGGATGATATACCTCTAGCCTTATCTATTTAATTATCACACTTTCTTGTTCCATCTGCCCAATACGAGCATGGGCATATAATTTTCATTTTCACATTCCTGATGTAACAGTTGCAATTGGTTGTATATACAAGATCTACCTATATCTACATATCTTACACATAGTTTACAACTACAATGAAATACTATGCATATGCACAGTGGAAATTATAGTAACTATATACAATCAAATGTACATTTTAATAGCACAAGTTTTAGTCACTTCATTTCATTGTACATATATAGTGGCCAGCAAACTAATTGTTAAACGAAACTATAGCAAATTTTTCGAGCTGTATTCTTTTGTAGAAACGAGAGCGATAACGCTATTGTTGAGTATGACAGTTTTCAAGGCCCCAGAGTCAAGGCCTCAATAAATTCACCATTTTAATGAAGTCGATGCTATGAATCCTACAAGCAAGGGTGTTGTATGATTCAAGCATATATAGCTAATGCTTCACTGTGTAACATCCCTTTCTTGTTTCTGTGCTTTTTGTGCCATCTCTACATCTTCACTATCTTTGTAGAAAATTTTTATTGTTCTCTATAGTATAAATTATTGTATTCATCATGTCATAGAGACACTGATTTTATATTGGAAGCAAGGCTAGGTATCAAACAAAAATTCAGGTAATTTTATAGAAGCCGGGCTTGAATAGTGGCCGGGTCAAAACTCCTTGGAAAGAAATAGAGGCCCGGGCCTCTATTCGGACATATATGGTATATACATATAATGTATTCATCATGTCACACGCAATTGCATATAGGCCACTGACAGTTTTTATAGTCCAACTGCAACTTACTAAATCAGTTTTCGCAGAGTAGTAACCCACTTTATCCCATGTTACTATTAAGCATGAGTTTGGCAAGAACTGCTGATTGTCTAGTAGTTTTCCAATGGTTGTAGTGATTTCTTCCAGGTATATTTGGCGGTTTGTACAAAATTTGTAATACATTACTCCAGTTCCCCTTAAATCGCTGTCATACCAAAATGGTGCAACAGTAGCTCTTCCAGAATAAGGGAAACCAGGAGGTCGGAATGAGTCCGTATAATAGCCACCGTAGCTGTTTTCGAGTGACAAAACTCCATTTACGTTAATCTAAATGCGTAAATAGACAACAAATTTAAATTTATTCACTAAATAAATATATACTTGAGCACATCAAAGTAGGTAGGGTATGGTAGGGTATGGTATCTATTTTGGGACACACCATCTAAAATAGGATGCACTTTCTAGAACGGTGCATGGTGTGCCGCCTTACATTTCCATTTACATGTAAGCCAAGAATGGAGAGGAACGAAAACGATACGGCCGAGAGAGAGCGTTCTAGCTGCCATGCACCCCATATCGATGTACTTAATTCTATTTATCTATATAACTAACACTAGCACGAATGTAAGTTCTGTTAAAGAAAGGGAAAGGCGAGGACAATTCCACGTTCTTGCTACATTCATCACATCCTGATAACGATTGGTCACCGGCACCATTCCCAAATGGATGTCCTATGAAATCTTCAAAGGGTACAGCTGTGGCTGAGAAATTACAGAGCGCTGCTAGAATGCAATATATTGTAGCAGAAGTATGACTAATACAAATTTCAACCGACAGCATCTTGACACTCGCTGCAAACAGTGTGTACGTAATCGCTTTATATGCTGATGATGCAAAGGTAATCTGATTTTCCGGAAGTTGCCAATTATATAATTACTTAGGCAAAAATGTTAACAATCTGAAGACCCACACCAATGCAATGCAAAAGAAGAAAAAGACAAAGATTCCCAGGGTCACCGATGAAGGGTGGAATTCCCAGAAATAATCACAATCAATTATTATTAAAGTGCACCGCATCCTAAGGCGCTATAGGACCAATGTAGCACTTAGTCTAGTACATCATAAAAGTAAAGAAAACGTTAAACCATAATACATAATAAGTTTAAAACAAGCAGCAGCATAAGTCACACACCAAATCTGGCACACCACATTGAACTAAGATAGTTTAGAATAGCATGATTAGTGCATTCCACAGAACATATATTTACACAGTCTATGGAATGACTTATCTATACACTGAAAAACTTGAGTGTCCAAAAAGCTAGCACATAGGTGTGCTATGTGAAAGAGTGTGCTTTGTACACTACTTGTGAATAAAGAGTGTAAGGCACACTACTATAGTGCCAAACGTCATAAGGGAATTTTAAGTTTTGTAGCCACACAGCACTCAGTAGGCGTGGTAATGAGAATCCGCCCTCGTACTGACGTCATCATTCGTTTCCATTACTGAACGTGATTAAAATGGCTGATTCTTCGCGTCATAGATCTTATATGTATATAGACGTCATAGATCTTATATGTATATAAGATCTATGGTCGCAAACAGCTGACCACCATGAACGTACTAGCGTATACACAAAACAAGGTATATGTATATTTTTATTTGGCGCTTTTTTATTTAAGGCTAAAGAGGTGATCATGCAGTAGAAATATTGGGCTAGTCAGTTTGGGAGAATGTCACGAGTGAGGAAGCAGGTTTAGATGCACATATTTAGAAAGACAGTTTCACTACCGAAGATGCTTATTGATATTTTCCCTAAAGTGCCTGGCCAGGTATATATATATGAATGATCATTTTGTTCCTGGATGTATATAATTTAAAACTAAATCTAGAATTGCAATACAATCCTATGAACCCTAATCTTCCTTGAAGGTTATGTAGGCTATGAAGTAGTGTGGGTCACTTGGGAAGTCTCTTGTTTGTGGCCTTAAACGAATTTAATCCCTAAGGGAGCTGCTGGGACTCACCTTTTCCTCAAATGTAAACAGTAATTCTTAGAGGTCCTATATGAATACCATTATCTGTAATGAATGTTGTTATGAACAAGCCACAACAATAAATTTATGAATATCAGTTGTCTGTGGTTCTATAGTACGAAGCCGCTTTAGGGCTCTTCAGTGCAGTGTACATTCCATTCCAGCTGTCACTGACCCTATTATTCAGTAATAGCTGAGCGTAAGAAAACTTTTGTACTTCATTTTACCAAAATTCCATGCACAAAGAACTAAGTCCTCCCACAACTAATCTAATGCATTAGACCCTAAAGTGAAAAGATAAAATTATTTTTAAGAAAGCACATGCACCTTGTTGCTTTAGTTAAGTTTAGCTTAGCTCAGCACTTGCATCATCCTATGTCCTATTAACACAACACTCCATTATACAGTTGTGGTAAATGAATTCCTATATATGGCAATAAATCAATATGTACATACATAAGTATACAGGTATATTCTGACAAAAAAGACAACTTATGGGAAAGGATAAAATTATATAGGTCAAAATTCATACTCAGGTGACTAAACCTCCTAATGTATAGTGACCTGCTTTACACTGTATATAATTATTAACTTAGCAAGTAGTTCAACCAATTATGGACCTGTGAACCAGTGCCATACAAACATAGTTCAAAAAACATTATTGTATCCTATTGTTTAGTACCATATATATACCTGTACTCTGACACATACTAGGCTCTGCAGTGTAACTATGGTAACAAGGAGTGGGATGAATGTTTTAACAAGGAGTGGGATGATTGTTTATTCATCCCAGCTTAAAATTATTCATTAGCTTTGGAGACATAGAGACACCCTCCCCTGTCCTATTGTGGGGACAGTGGAAACGGCGGCAGAGGCGGCAACGGCGGAAGTGACGATTTCGATCGCACCAACGCCACTGATGTAGTCGATAATATCGATAGAGCAACTTATATCGGTTTCCATACGTAACGTAGTTCTACGCCCTTACCTGCTACGGACACGATACAGCTTTCGCCAGGACGTTTTGTGTTTTTACTGACTGATACTGTAAATGGTCCGTTAGAAAAACCTGTTTCAGACATTAAAAGCGAATATTTGAATTTGATATTTCCACAGCCACTAATAAAGTTATAAGTACCCAGAACTTCAAGCAAGTGGTAGTATAGAGTATACTAAGAAAAGATAATTGTGTTTTAGTTCAGTATTGAGACCAGTTGTATCCTGCATAGAATAGGTTAACAACCTCTTGTTCAGGAGAAAGCTTCTCATGTACTATCTTATCTATTATGAGAGCACTTCTGTTAAAATATGGCCATTTCTTCTGCACACATTGAACTGATAAGTGATAATAAGAGTTTCCCCTTTTAACTCTTGATTCAACTGAATCAGGTGTATAAAACTAATTAAATGGCGTGACTTATCAGCCCTAATTACTTTAAATTAAGCTCTTGATGATTCGAGGGGTAATGCGTCTTTATTGGGGCGAGCCTGAGCAAGCCCCACACTAACGAGTCGAATGAGGGCCCCGTCTGTATAAATATAGTACAAGTTACAGGAAAGTGTGTGACAACTATCGAGGAATTGCTTTTTTTTTACTGAGCGTCCCAGGAAAGGTACTCTCCCTCATACTCCTTGAGAGGTTGCAGGCCATTATAGATCCCCAGCTTCTTGAGTCACAGTGTGGGTTTTGGAAGGGTCGTGGGACAACAGATCAGATCTGGTTGACAAGGCAAATTATTGAACGAGCAGTTGAGTTTGAAAAGACAGCACATTTATGTTTTACCAAGGCATATGATTCAGTGGACCGTGATGCCCTTATTACCATCCTGAAGAACTACAAAGTTCCCTGCCATCTAATTGACATCATCAAAGAAATGTATACTGACACATGGTGCCAGGTGAAGATTGCTGAAGGATCTTCTGAGGAGTTCAAGGTTGAAAGTGGAGTCAGACAGGGATGTGTTCTCTCTCCACTCCTTTTCAACTGTTTTATGGACAAGATCCTCAGAGAGACATTGGAAACAACGCCAGGAGGATGGAGTATTGAGTATACAACCACTGAAGGACTGTTCCTGACCTACAGAGAGAAGACGCCAACAACCACCAACATCCGGAATGTCCAGTATGCACATGACTTGACCATGGTTCCTGAATCTGGAGAAGAGTTGCAGTTTATGGTGGACACACTGGACAGGGCCTGTATGTGGTGGGGGATGACCATCAATGGAACGAAGACAAAGACCATGAGTATTGGAGAAGAGACTGATGATGACCAACCAGCAATCACACTGAGGGGGAACATGCTGGAGGCTGTGGAAACCTTCTCCTATCTGGGGAGTGAAGTGGGGCGGACTGCTAGGGTAGATGGAGACGTGAGAGCACGACTGGAGAAGGCAGCCACAGTGTACCAGATGTGGAGGAGAAAGGTGTTCAGAAGTTCAAGTGTGAGTAAGAAGACCAAGATCCACGTGTTTCAAGTGATGGTGATGTCCGTACTCCTTTATGGAGCAGAGACATGGGTAGTCACACAGCAAGACCTCAGAAGATTACATGCCTTTCAGATGAAGTGTCTGCGGGACATTGTTGAAGTGACCTTGTGGGACAAGAGAAGAAATAAGGACATTTTTGCAGAAACAGGGGCATTACCAGTGGAAGATCAGTTGAAACTGAGACGACTCCAGTGGTTTGGTCACCTCCAAAGGATGCCAGACCATCAGCCACAACGACAGGTAATGAAATGCCGGCCGCAGGGCAAGAAGAGGAAGCCTGGAGAAACCTCACTCCGCTGGATAGATGTTGTCAATAGGGACCTGTCCAAGATCACCACCTGGAGAGAGCTGGTGAAGGACAGAACCAGTGGCGATCTACCATCCACCAGCTCTATCTGCCAGCCAATTCAACGACCCCCATCTGATGTTGATGTCAGGATCTCGCCCAACATCCAACCATGGACAAGGTGTACAGAGGAGGAGGAGGAGTACAAGTTACAAATTTAAGAGGGCCAAGTTACAATATTAAAATTACAATCAAGTACTAGCTACACATGCAATGCATGCAAGTTACAAATTCAAAGACATCCAAGTGACCCCTAGGATAATCAGTATTTTAAACAGTACAAGACTTTAGTCACACTGTTGCAGGCTTTGAAATCCTCAACTACTACATAGAGAGTAGTAGTTGATACAGATCATCCAATTGCTATAGAACACATGGCCTACCAATTACCTTTTCACACATTAGTATAGACTGACGATGTCCCTTGTCACTTCCGCCGCCTCTGCTGCCGTTTCCACTGTCCTGTTTTTATATACCAGATTGAAGCTGGGCAAGTGGTCTCCTATATAAGCTAATGAATAATTTTATGGACAATGTTATCCTACAGAGTTGCATCAGGATTCTTAACACAACACCATAATATATTCATTGCTGGGAGTGGACTTCAGGGTGTTTGTCCTGCCTCTTCCTAAGGGGGTTCCTGTACACAAATAGTCAATGAATACCATAGAGAGCCAAGGATTCACAGAAGATCAAGATAAAGAAAAAGACAAAGACTCCCAGGATCACTGATGAAGGGTGGAATTCCCAGAAATGGCTGTCTGACCCAGTGGAGAAGAAGATGAAAGAAGGAAGAAAAGACTCCTGTATCTTCCTCCAAAGCTCTCTTCAGGTTTAGTTCCTCTATAGGCTCTTTTACAGAATAGGCATAGCATGTAGGAAAAAGGTATCTTAGATTTTTCATGTACAATTTAATATAGGAAATAATATCATCAAACTATATTAGAAGTGGTACTTATAAAGAATACTAATGTATTATCAAAATAAAAGGTATATGTAGTTCATTTAGAAAAATCTACAGGAGGATTCAATTAAGAATATTGTTTTACTAGAACTTGACTTATTGAACACATTATATACCCATCTTTCAATTTGATCATTATGAGTGGATGTGTATATATATATGTCCGTTGTTTTTCTTTGTACATAAATAGTGTGGTGATGCTGGTAGTATATATTACCCTCAGATGCAAGGAAAATAAACAGTTATATATATGTGAACAGAATTTTCAATTTATTTTCTTTTGCTTTTTAAGATTGGATAATTATATAAGTCGGCCTATATATAGCTAGTGTATATACATGTGGAGTTTGCACATGATGATCATATATAATAATAATATAGAGTATACAAGTGTTGATTGGTCAGAGGTTGTGGAATTGCCCTAATTTCCGCATTAATTATCGCGATTTTTGCCGCATGAATATACAATGTACAATATAGAAGGCTTACTTTATTATTGCCACGCCCTCGTTTCACATTAATGTAGTACAGTTCACCATCTCGCACAGAGAATTTTTTCGCCTTGTTACGAATAACTCGTTTTTGATTATTTGTCGCTAGAGCGGGATACATTCCTTGTGTCAAGTACTGGTAAACATCTTCAACTAAGTCATTGTCTTTTGGTAAGTCCTCAGGATGATCTTCGCAGCCTGTAGTAGTCATTTCAACGCCTTTGATGCAGTTTTCCTGCGCGCGGGCACTATCGGATGAGTTATGGCACGATGGGATCGTTTATGGCAGTCATTTTATTGCCATAACTAATCCGCCGGATGAGTTATCGCGGCTGACCGTATATTGCGTGACAGTTCCAATCCCAGAAATCTGGATTAATTTCCTTGTAAGGAGAGAAAATAGCAACTCCCTGTATACTTGAGGGCCAGTTAATTGGTGGAAGATCCAAAGTTGGTCTGGGCTCTTTCATGACAAGCTTCAGAAGTATTGCATAACCCTCCACCTGTAAGAAATAGTAGCATCCAACAATGATCTTACTAGGAATGTAATCAAGTAAATCTTAACTCTGATACTTGCTATGTCTGCAACAATGGATTTAAATCCTTACCTTCCAAATGGATTGTCCACTTCCTGTCTTGTGAGCCATGAGAATAGTAAAAACCTGCTGGACTACCATCTAGACATCTTGCATTCTTGAGGGCTGAAAAGGTTGAATTGAAGAGGAGCAACTTGAGCTCTCCACTGCACTCCACACAGAAGATGCTAAGATGGATAATACAAACAATTGTCTCCTATTAATACAAACTTCGTCTATATTTGTTGACAACAAGATCTAGACTTGCATCGTCGTGCATGTACAATATTGTTGTACGACGGAGAAACATAATACAGATACTACACATGCATATGTACATCACAATTCGGTAAATTTATCCTTATAAGGTTTAAAGCTTCCCATATCGTAATGGCACTGTCAAGTGTAGGGCTTCAACAGTACAGTTCCTTATAATTAGCTATAGTAATATGTAATTTATATATATATTTTAGCAAATAACTAAATATAAATCTGTCTGCACTGCCAAATACACTAATTTATGGCCCCAATCTGTTGCAATTCATTCATCTTCTATCTCTCACAAGGAAAGGGCGGTTTGAATTGACATTTTAGCTCATTCAACTATGTACTAGCTTACCACGTAGCGAGAAAAATCAGACTTCGCACAACCCTCAACCTCAGTAACGCCCTCGAACTTCCGTTTTAAGCCTATAACATTACGCAATAACAGTATAATAAATCTGTGCACCTTGTTGGCTCGACAAATTAATAACAATTAGCAGCTTCTTTAATTGACACTGTCCTCATATATACGTATATGTATTTGCTGTAATTGATTGTGTTGTATATGTATAAATAATAATTCAATGATTTATATAAGCTACATGGCTATATACATTAATACAGTTAGTTATATAGTTATCTGTTAACATGTACACCAACTTCTTATTAGATATATGTTAATAGGTTTCAGCAATATGGGTCTTGACAACTTCCTCCAAATCCTAAGGAGATTGAGGTGTAGATTCATCAGCTTGGAAATTATTACTGGATGGCTGCTCAAAGTGCACTTCTACATGTTGTAAATTCGAATTTTCAGCTGAGTCTTGGTAATTGGTACTGTCTGGATGGGAAGCATTGTCCTTCAGGTCACCATTTTTAGAAGTAAATCCAGATTCATGCAAAAATGCATTATCGTTAGAAAAGTGCACACTCCTAAGTGTAGACAGTTCAGCTTTATTAAGGTCAGAATTCACTGGTCTATTCTTTAGTGATAATGTATTTATAATAGTCTTGGAGGTATGTTTTCTCAGAGTGGCAAGTTTGGTGGTTAAAGTACCAGTCCATCCAGTTAAAGTATGATCATGAACCCAGCACAAAATTCTCTTCCAAACTTTTCTTACTTCTGCTGCTCTCAAGCAATAAAGAATGAAAATGATTAATCCCTGAAAGGCTGTCATTATTGTGAATGCCCATTCAAAGATTATCTGAATAACTGAATGTAGTCCAGTGCTGGCTAGAAAACCAATACCCCAACTCAGGCCAAAGAGTACTGACAGTCCCATGGCAACCCACAGGTTCTCTTTCAGTTTACGGTAGTTAGCTTTCTTGTCACCTTCCTTTTGCATGTTGGGTCTTGATGAAAGGGACACCATTATGACAATGAATGTGATCCAGTTGAATACATAGACCAGTCCAAAAGGAATAATTACTCCAAAGTAAAATGAATAACCATAAACACGGCAGCTGCAATGCAATGAATATCATTAAGATTACAAGCTCATGTTTTTCATCATTACAAACAAGAAATAACAGTATTATGCCCCTGGGTACTTACATGGAACCACTAATATTTTACCTTATACATGATTATCCCAGAATGTTGATTAAAATATATACAGAACTTACAATTTTTCATGGAAGTAGTTCTGGTATCTTGGAGCCAAGGAAAATGCCACAATAAATGCTGGAACAACTGAAAAAGGAGAAGATTATATCATGCATGCTCAGAATAGAGCAGCTAGCAGGTACATAAATATTAATGTATTAAAAATATCTTACCCCAACATGTTGCCATTGTAATAGCAACAAAGTTTTTTATGTCAGGTTTGAACACTTGAACCAATTTTCTATACAAATTGATAGCATCTGCAGTCATCCAAAAGAATGTAGCTAGAAAGAAGTACTGCATTAAAGCTGATATTATAATACACCACTGCCAAATTGCCATTGAGAAGGTGCTGATTATGAAGGTTACATATAATCCAGTAAGTGCAATACTCAGATTAATCAATAGCTGTCTGTGAACTCCTTGTCGAAGCTTCCTAATAGCACGCAAATAAAAAGTGTGATAACCATTGTACATTTTGATCAGTATATATTGAACTTACTTATCTGCTAAATAAGTCAATATTGTTATGATAAGGCAAAAGATGGATATGATTGTTCCAATGTATGATACAGCTGTCAAGAACTGTGGTGGCAGGGGAATTGGAGGAGGAGGAGGAGGTGGTTCGGGGAAAATGTCCTATATTCAACAAAAGGAATACAAATATGTCATGTATCAGTATATCTTTATGACTTAGATAACGATAATGTGCTAAATTGCATCTACATGTATTTGAGATACATAATATTAGATCTACATGTACATATTATCTAGAAAGTCATCTTAAGTAGATATACAATTCTTTTATATGCATTATATCCCTATTAATATGGGTCATGGAGGAATGTACATACGTATAGGATAGGTTGTTAATATATTGGAAAGTAGTAAATTATACTGAGAAAATCTAGCTAGCTAGACATAATATAACCTATAGTTTTTAATTAGAGAATTCTTGCATTTACATACACATATATATTTAGGTATAATTATATTAGATGTAACAACCCCTAATGATTATTTCTTTATCACATATATATATACCTACATCATATGGAGTTGTGTACAATTAAACATACTAGGAGAATTGCAAAATTAGTTAAGTGGTCACATTCACAAACAATGCTGTCATTTGTTGAGTTTGTAATAGCACAACCAGAAGTGTTCCAAGCACCAAATCCATCTAAAGGACAAAGCATTAAGCAACATACTTTTAAGTTCTCTTTTACAAAACACCAGTTTTACTATACCCACCGTCCGAAAGGAAATTCCAAAATGTACATCTTGGAAACTGTCCCTGTATATAATGATTTACACATATGAACACTGAGTACATATAAGTATATATAGGCATCTATTACACACATGTATACATATTTGTATGCATGCACCTGCATGGTGTAATATTATGCCAGGGGTTTACCACTTGCATATATACAGTATTACGTATATATATTAGTTTTGCTTTGCTATACGTACATACCTGACTCATTATTCCCAAAGTAATTTGTACAGGATCTTCCAAATCTGATATTTCTTGTCTATTTTTAATAATGGAGAGGGAAGCCACAACACTACTTACTGCTGAAAAACTTGAAAATATATCTGTGGTGTTTCTTTGCTGAAACAGTGTATCATCGGTATACAAAGCAGCTGAAATACGTAAAGCTGAACTGTTAGGAATGGCTGATCCTGGAAGTACTATGTCAGCCAATGGAGATCCCATATTAGAATTACCGATAATGCTATTAGTAATTTTGGAGAGATCTGGTACAATTATTGTTTCAGGATCTACCATAATAGTTTGAACACGAAGACCAAATGCTTCTCCAAAAAAATTCAAGGTTTGATTTTCCTCTAATGGAACATTCTTAGTGACAATTTGCAGAATGTTCAATAACCTGCATGAGGGCATAACATAAAGCTTGAGGTTTATACACTTAGGCTATATATATACGTATATATGTGTTGGATACCTTGATGAGGAATTGGTGTTTTTCTGACTGCTCTTGATTGAGTCTTGTGGTGCACTAGCTAACTGATCAACTGCCCCTAGTATATCCATGGTTACCTACAATATATATACACATAATTAGATAGAGTATCTTATACTTGTATAGGAGTGGTGTTTCAGTGAGTGTTCAATTGCTATACACAATTCTGTGGAACCTTTATGGTCGGGATACAAAGTCATGAAGGATCTCTAATTGAAAGGTTTTCCTGATTTCACTATGTTGTAACTCACATATATATGCTTATATACGTACGTATATATATACGTATATATAGATATTATGACAGAGTATATGTTTATAGTGTGAATATAGAACAATTATATAGTTGTAGGAGGGAAAACATGAATTGAGTGTTGCTGTGGCAATTCTAGCTTAGTGACAGATCCAACACTGGTGCATGACCCTAACCAGCTGTCCTGGGATGGATCCTCAGCAATTGCTTCTTTAATATATTTTGAAAACTATTAATTAATTAACGGTTAAATAAAACTTCAATTATAGAATAAGGATTTCTTCTAACTGTGTCGAACTTATCTTTGGAAAGGGTCACTGAAGAAGTCCCCCAGAGTCGAAACGTTTGGCAGAAAGAAGAACCAAAAAACTGCGTCTCTAGATGCTCCCAAAGTCGAAAGATGACCCTTTCCAAATTACTCACAAATATGTATAATATTACTTGTTAACATCTTTTTGTTTGCACAAATGTAAATATAATTTGTAAATACTAAAATGGAATGTATACAATGGAAAGTAGTTCATGATCATGTTAGCCAGTTTCCATTGATGTCATTTGCAACATATACTGTATACGTATACGTATATAGTACAACTATTGAACATACATACATATATGTTTATATGTGTTAAAAAACTTATAAAGGTATACAAGGTATACATAGGATGTAATTGGTGAAGCAAAGAGCTATATAGAGATTTAATTTCTATATATAGTTGAATACGTACCTGTTCATCTTCCTGAATTTCAGATATTTGAATTACTTCTAAAAGAACAGTACTTAAAGCCAGATCTTCAGTTTTCAGTTCTTGTGTGTTGTTTGTGATGTTTACTAAAGCACTGGCCAATTGAGCACCACTGTCAATCTAGAAAATGAGGTATAATATATGTACATATGTATATATATAGAATGGTATGTAGAACAATATTGTACAAGTTTGCATGTATATTAAGCACAGAAACAGTTTGTGTATTTTTATCATATTATTAAATGATGAAACCTGAGAAAATCTACACAATGTCTTGTAAATCTAGAATTGAATGAGAGGATAGCAGTTTGGGATTTATCATATATATATATGTAACTTGTACTGTATATTAGTAAAAACATTAAAAGATTGTAAGATGAAGCTTAAGGTGTACATACTATATACGGAATTACTGAGGTGTCAAATCAATATGCATCAAAAGATTGATGTGGGTAAAACTTGCAATCTCACATTGTTTAGACCCACATGTTTAATTCCCAATATATGATAAGTACAATTTTTATATAAGTAGAATGTTGTATATAAAAAATTCTCAACCACGTTATATAGTCTAGTTCCTTGATCCAAACAAATTAGTTATATAACTTTACTCACGTCAACTAATTTACAAAGGGAGCTTGTAGTTCCTGTTAAATTGCAAATAGAACATTCTGGAAAATTCCATCTTGCACCTGTTTCAAAATTTCCCATGCATTTCCTAGTAGCTATTATACCTAGGTCATTAAATAGGTTCTTGTTAAATCCACATGGACATGGGCGCTTAGAAGTACTGCCAATTTCAGTCTCTGGCCACATTACACTGTCAATATTTCCACAAACAGTTATTTCAGCTGGACAGCCATCTACATGAGGATATACACATTTTAATAGCAATGAATACACATCAATTCATATGTATATGTATTTAAATATATATTCTTTATTTTTAAGCTGTCCTTCCAAAACTAACTGCGCTTATAGCTTAAGATCTTACCATATCTGACAATTTGATCTACTTCCAATGGTTGGTTAATGACCTGAGATGCTTGCTGTACAGCCTCTCTTAGTGGGGCTACTAGAAGAGCAGACAACTGAGGTGCACTTGTGTTTGTTTGTGTGAGAGTAGTTACCAAAAGTACATCCTCTGGGGTGTCAGGCAGAGAGGAAACACTAATGATGTCTGATTTCAGAGTAATATTACCACTCTGAATGTTAAGCTCAGTACCGGATAAAAGGGCATTGACCTGTGATTGCAATGATACACATAATATGATGCAGAGTATGACATCATGAGTGTATATACATAGGTGTATATATACAGTGTATAAAATTTAATTTAAAACCACAGATGATGCCTTGGGGTAACAGAATATCATTCTATCCAGTTTATATATATAAACATTCCTTGCATATACATACGTATAATACTGTATAATATGCAAGGCTGTGTGTGGAAGCAGTATAGTTAACTTGAATTCAATCGAAATTGGCCTTGAAGTGATCTGTGGGAAACGGTCAAACAAACTTTCTACATATTATAAATCACCAAAGTATAGCAGATAGTTTCAAAAATTATATATATATTCAAGTATATATACACTACACCCCTTAAATCAACATGGCTGTTTTAAGGAATACTTTAGATTTTAGGTAAAAAATAATGCACATACACATTTCTACCAAGTGCTCACTTGGTCAATAAAGTCAGTAGATTGATTTTGCTGCCTTCTTCTTCTACCTCTAGACCGTAAGTCTACTTTTAATTGGATTAGACCTTTGAATATTCACATAGAAATGTATGAATTAATTATACCTATGGTCTATTCTATATATACATAATATGATCACCTTGAATCAAGACTGATGCACTGTTTGAAACTTTTGTTTCCTTAAATGCTACACTGGTGGCTCTACAATGGTAAGACCCTCTGTCGTTTGGTTGTACAGAATTGATTGTATAATTCTGTTCAAATGCACTTAAAGGTTTATCATCCTTGTACCACTGAATAAGTGGCTGAGTACGACCTTCTGCTACACAAGATAGTATTACTTGACTTGAAAGGGTTACATTTTGGTCTTCTGGATGTTGGGTTATTTCAGGTGGAGTGTTTTCCGAATTGTCTACAAAATGATATCTTCATATTATCAAATACAGAACACACTCTTAAGAATGTGCATACCCTCGGTCATGGACTCTGAACATGTTTTGCTAGAGGATTCTGGATCTGTACACATACAAGTAAAAGTATCTGTTCCATCGACACAAGTACCACCATTTTGACATGGGCTGGAAGCACAATCATCAAAATCTAACAAAAGAGATATACAAATGCATTATTATATACACGTTACAGGTACGGTGTTATCATAGAGTACGGTAGTACTCTATAAGTAGGGATGGCCGAAAAAAAACATGGCCGCCCTATCTAATGTATTATCAATTAACACCTCGTAATTCAACAACGATAGGATTTTCGGTTCGAGTGTTTGCAGTCGTTCTTGCATGCTTTTCTAAAAGCCAAAATATGTTTCGATGCTCTACATCCTTCGCAAAGTGGTAAAACCGAAATAGGCCAAATTCTGAAATTCCTCATTTTTTCTTCTTCTTTTTTCAAATGAGCTAGCGCTAACATGCGAACTTACGTAGGAACACACAAGTACTAAATCGTCATTAATGTTTCCGAACTAGGGAATAGGCTACCCTAGATTTCAACGCGCTCTATCCGAAACGTGTTACTTTTGAAAGTGCCAAATTTAAGGCCTCTTTGAACGCCATTTTTTAATGAAGTTTTAAATTCTCTCTATATAAATAAATAACTCGAGTCAGAAAAATTGGAGGTACTGCCGCCCCCCGCGATCGAATTACTTAGTCGCTTTGCAGGACCTTTATACAGTCGTAGTCTTAACGATTATGGAGCCTTTAACATCCTAATCTGAATGTTAAAGAACGGTAGAAAACTTATTTTACAAATATGTGATCTTTACGGACGCCATTTTTTAATTTAGAACTCTAGATCATATCGTCTATGAATCTGCTACTTTATTTCGAGTTTTCGCCAAGAATACGTTCGAAATAAATGTTAACTAGAAAAAGGGGCAATACAAGTTAAATAAAAACATTCAAAAATGAAGTTAAAAGTAGGGATGTCACTATAACAGTGATGGGCAAAACTGGAAAAAGTAACGAAACAAGAAAGTGATCATATGGTAAGGCTAACATTGCAGAAGTGGCATACTGAAACTTATCTGTACACATCACTTCTATGTTTGGGTGCATCAATCCCTACTTCTAGTATATCCATGATGCGCCCAAACATAGAAGTGATGTGTACAGATAAGTTTCAGTATGCCACTTCTGCAATGTTAGCCTTACCATATGATCACTTTCTTGTTTCGTTACTTTTTCTAGATGTGCCAATCACTGTTATAGTGCCATCCCTACTTTTAACTTCATTTTTGAATGTTTTATATAATAATTAGGTATAACATCTTCTAACATACTATGTATATATATATACATATATACTTATATTCATTTTCAAAATTATCAAGTATATACTCGATTGCCAAGGCAAGCGTTTATATATATATATAATAGGGAGACATTATCTACAGTATATACATTATACATGTACAGATAATGCAGTATGCATTAATGTTATACCAACAGTTTCTTTAGTCACTGAATCAAGTCTTAGGCTTAACCATTGCGATCCCTGGCTACCATGGTAGAGTAGACAGTAATAGTTATAGCCAAGAGATATAGCTGAAACATAATAGGGCCAAGACAGAGCCAAATTCGAGCAATTAAATTTTGGCAGAAGTCCAAGAAATATGCTGTAACTAATTTATATTGTCTACTGTATGTTGTATGTGTGTTACTTTGATAACATAGTCTCATCTTTTGACTCTGGATTTTACCCGTCCCACCCACTCATGTCTCCCGAGAAGAGTGATGAACAAAGAGTGGAACCGAAGTTCACTTGATGGAAACCAGAGTCTCCAATTAGCCACTCAAAGAGATGGTTGAGCCATAGACAGCTGTTTCGTCCTTATTAGGACTCATCAGTATAATATACAATGGAAGTTTTAAGTGGCTATCTGCTGATACACTGTAAGTACTCCCAAAAGTCAAAAGCTTGCAATTGTGGTTTCCTAATCAGTAAGGGATATTAATTAAGATCTGAAGCCGATCTTATAACTGTGATGTCTCATCATTTGACTCCGGAGACATGAGTGGGTGGGGTAAAGTCCAGAGTCAAATGGTGAGATATCATAGCTTTAATATCAGCTTCAGATCTTAAAGTCCCCTATATAATTTTTTGCAGGTACGTATGTATACACATGTATATTTTATTACTAGTTATAAAATGTAGAAATGCATATTAACCTTTCACAATAAGCCTGAATTCCCATACGTTTTGTCCAATTATTGGAGCTACAAATCCATTCACTGCTCTACAGGCATACTGAGCATCATCACTTAACTGTAATTTGGAGATTTGCAATACACTGGTTCTATTCAAGATACTATCACCATTGTCAGACTCAATGCTTTCTGAAGTAACTACTAAATTTGCCTCATCTCCTAGCAGTATAGCTCCATTTCTTAGCCATTGTATGGAAGGCCGAGGCAAACCACTAGCGGTACATTGTAGCATAACAGAAGATGTTTCTTTCCTTTCAAGTTCACCACCATGAAATACAGTGTCAGTGTCCTCCTTTATAGCTGATATACTAGGTCTCACTGAAGGGAGATTGATGGCAACAAATAAGCATATTGAATAAGGTTAATGCAGATTATATAATACATGATATATATGTATTTACAGTATATAAGTACAATATTATCATTAATTCACGATTATTTACAAAATACATACATGCACAATATTTTATAATTAGTATATGTATGTATATGTATATGTGCATTTACGTATGTATATAAACATCTACTAACCTACTATATTTACAGTAAATGCAGGTGATGATATATTTCCAATTTCATTTATGGCAATGCATGCATACATTCCAGCATTGCTTAATTTGAAATCATTTATAACAAAGGTACTGGTTGTCACACGATTTATTTCTGTTTTTGATAGACTAATATTTAAGATGGAGTTTTCCTTCATCCAGATTATTGATGGAGCTGGATTCGCCTTTGCTTGGCATTCCACAGTCAGCACTTCACCCTCAACTACATCACGAGTCTTTGAAGGTGTCGATAGAAATGTTGGAGGTTCTGTAAATGTGTAAAGATATTGAGATTTTAAAGCAACTCAGTTATTCAAGTATCCACATACCTTGTATGGTAATGAAAGCAGAAGTACTATCTGGACCAAATCTATTAGAAACTGAACACTTATAGTCTCCCTCATCACTTCCTGTAACCCCAATGACTATAAGGGTACTAATATTGCTGTTAGTGACAATGTCATATTTGTTTGCAACAGTAGAAATTCTTTCTCCTTTAAATCTCCACACAAACACTGGCCTAGGGTCTGCATTAGCAGCACATGTTAAAGTGAGGTTTTGGGCTTTCACAATAGTTGAATTCCTCAGAAAAGTAGTAATTTGAGGGGATACTGTATGATGACAAAAATAGAGACATTTACCCACAAAATTAACTAATTTTATGTTGATTATACAATAAATGAAAACGACTTTACCTACCTCCTCTTACCAAAAGAGTAATCTGGGCTGAATTGGTTCCAACTGCATTTCTAACATTTACAATGTAGGTGCCAGCATGTGCCCGCTTTGCATTTAGAATCGTCAAAGTAAGCCTGTCATTGGAAAGTATATAATCATCTCCGTTGCTATTTCCAATTTCTAATACACCACCACTGTTTTTAAGTGTCCATAAGATGCCAGTAGGTTCCACTGGGGGTACTGTTTGTGTGACAGCGAAGGAGAGAATTATTGGGTCATCTCTGTTCACTGAGACTAATGTTTCATTTTCTGCGGTAATCATTGGACTTTCTATTTAAACAACACAAGAATGTTGTAAAATAATTTATCCTGCAGGGTCATTTATTAAATGTATATATAAGTAAAGAAATTAATTATCAATTACACTAGTTCAGAAAAATATGATGATTTAGAATTAACTTGTATGTGCCTTTTTAGATTAATAATATTAAATTCTTTTTCATTGAAAAAAAGAAAACTTAGGAATGTCAGAATTGGGCCTATTTCTGTGTAACCATTTTGCAAATGCCGCAGAGCATGGAAGCACATTTTGACATTTAGAAAAGAATATATAAATAAATGATCGCAAATAATCAAATGTAACCAAAAATCGCATTATTGGTGATTTAATAAAAATAACAATGATAATAAATAATAAATAGGTGATATATATTGAATAGGATGGTCTAGCGGCTATCCCTATATACATAGCGAGACAGAACTACGTATACATACCTCCAAGAGTTTTAGCTGTAAGGTTAATATTAGCTGAACATTTGATCGTAAAGGCACAAACAGAGACAGTGTATACAGAATATGGTTCTAGACGCTCAAGTGTTACTTCCAACAGTGAAGTATTGAGTGTGGTTGTTAGATTTCCAGCAACATCATGATCAGTCACTTGTAAATGATAGGATCTTATGACTCCGTTAGGCCAAACAGAAGGATTCCAAAGGACTTGAACACTATTTAGGGTTATATTTCTTATACTCACATTGGCTGGTGGGCTGGGTACTATAGCATATATGAAGGAAATACACTAGAGATTTTAAAACTTTCCAGACACTGATAATATGAAAAAGATGTAGGTAAGTATATACATACACTGCATAAAAATGGTTATGTATGTATATACCTATTAATACACAAAGCAGCACTTGTGTTAAGGTTAGAATTACATGCTTTGCAGTATGCTTATAGAGTTATAAATACGTACATTGAAACTTACCATCTTCCAAAGTTTTTATATTACTTTCATGACTGTAAGCCCCAAACCCTGCATTAGTTTTACCGCGTACTTGTACATTATAATTTGAAAAAGGAACAAGATTTAACAAAGCTATCATGGTCTCTGTAGTATTCAGTATTAGGTATCCAAAGAATTCAGAAGAAACTGGATTTACACTGTCAACACCAAATAATCGAATTTCGTAGATGAATACAATGCCATTAGGAATAGAAGATTGCAGCCAAGAGATAGTAATTGAGGTTGAAGTTACATCTACAATACTAATATTAACTGGAGCTGTTGGTACTATAGGTTAAAAAGACAAAATCAGTTAATGCAGGACTTTTAAAAATGAAAATTAACGTACTATCTTCCAGTGTCCTCCTTGCAGTCATTCTCCCAGCAGACAGAGCATGACCATTTGCAGCCTGTACTCTTACTTCATACTCTGAATATGGCTCCAATCCTTTTAACTCCATGGATGTACCATTGGCTACCTTCTCCTTGAGAGAAGAGAAGGAATCATCGACCTGGTTGAGTGTCTCTACTCCACGGTATGTCACCAAATAGTATTCAATGATGCCGTGTGGGAGGAATGGAGATTCCCACTCAAATCTGAGTGATCTAGAGCTTCTTTCAATCAAAATTAGGCTGGTCGGAGGGGAAGGAACTATACAGAATATACATAGGAACATTTATTTAATTTGACTCAAAACTTATTAATAATCACTAACTTCCTTCTTCTGTCATATTGACTACCATTGAGGAAGGAGGGCCTTCTCCAATGCTGGTGGCTGCTGCAACTGTTATATTGTAAGTGGAAAACGGCACCAGGTCATAAATAAAGGTAGATGTCACATTGTAGACTGTCATGTCCCTAACGTCATAGAAAGAACTGTTTACTGTTGATGTAGTCTCTACACCAAAATACTCTACTCTGTAATACAAGATGATTCCATTGGGAATGGTTGGAGGATCCCACATTAACAACAGACTGGTGTTGTCAGCATCCACTACCAACACATTTGCTGGAGCTGATGGAACTGCAGAGGAAACAGTTATACATAAGATATATTAACATACTGTTGAATGAGGCTTAAATTACCCTATTCTGTTAATAGACTGTACTCTTTTTTGAGTGACTAAGAAAAGAGTTAGGTGAATTGTAGTTCCATTCAGAATAAAGCTTGCTGAACTCTTTTTGAGAGGTGAGTAGGGTAGGCAATTGAAATTTTACGGTTTAACGTTTAAAGCTGTGAGATTATTAATAAATCCCCTTTATATATTGTATAGGTATGTTTATTAGCTATCTCTTAGTCCCTTTTATTTGATTGTATATATTCTGCTTACGTTTTGCAGGACTTTGACTAGTAAAAATAAATTGTTCTATATCAAGCCGAAAGATCCACTGTCCAAATGTACCAGTATTTCCCGGGTTTTCATCAATATTACCAATATTTTCTGTAAGGGAGCCATTAACTGTGAATGACCTGACTCCATCCCCAACATTATATCCAACAGTGGCATACAATCCTGTATATTTGCTAAATGACTGTTGGATTCCATTTTCTGCATAATTGAATATTGCTATAGACCTTCTGCCATCTGTTGCTAAGATCACTTGAAATGAATTTAACTATATACAATAATTAATATAAATTAAGAAAAAATATAATTGTTATATACAATTGCAATTTACTATCAATAAAAAAATAAAATTTGATTCAGGAGTTAGCAATAGGATGGAATTCAATAATTAAAACTGTGCATTACTATTACATCTGGAAAAAAATATCAAAACAAGACATGTATAGTTATCATGTGACAAGGCTAATTATACAGAAGTGACATACTGAACCAATATACACATCACGTTAATATTTAGGTAAATCATAGCTCAAGTGTACATATAATATATGGATGATATATATACCTCTAGCCTTATCTATTTAATTATCACACTTTTTGTTCCATCTGCCTAATACAAGCATGGGCATATAATTTTTATTTTCACATCCTGATGTTGCAATTGGTTGTACAAGATCTACATATCTTATACACTTAATTTACAACTACAATGAAGTACCACATGCACACAGTGCAAATTATAATTGTCTAGTAACTATCAAATGTACATTTTAATAGCACAAGTTTTAGTCACTTTATTTCATTGTACGTATATACTGGCCAGCAAACTCGACATTAAGTCATTGAAATCAATCATACTAGTGCATTGAGTTTTAATAAAAATTAGTAAAATTGAACATTAATTTTCTATATAGATTTCTGAATTCATATAAAAATCTTCACCATCAAATATATATATATATATAAAAATATTAAAAATTTTCTACAAAAATAGTGAAGATGTAGGGATGGCACAAAAAGCACATGAACAAGAAAGGGATGTTACACAGTGAAGCATTAGCTATATATGCATGAATCATACAACACCCTTGCTTGTAGGATTCATGCATAGCTAATGCTTCATCCCTTTCTTGTTTATGTGCTTTTTGTGCCATCCCTACATCTTCACTATTTTTGTAGAAAATTTCTAGTTTCTGTACTTTTTATGGAGTATGGGCTAGGAATTATAATTGTATACCATTTTGGTTTCGCAATCTTCGACTGAATATGACGTCATTAAAATGGCGAAATTATTGACTCTGGGGCCATGAAAACCGTCATACTGAATAATAGCGTTATCGCTCTCGCTTCTACAAAAGAATACAGCTCGGAAAATTTGCAATAATTTCGTTTAACAATTAGTCCAAAATCTTATATAGTTTTTTAGTTATGGCTGACGAAGAAGAAGAAGAATAAGAAGAATAAGAAGAAGAATATGAAGAAGACGAAAATGGGAATTTTTAAAGTTTATTATTTCGCCAGCGGGACATATTCGCTTGCCTTTAAGGTCTATTTAGAGTATGTATATTGTATATTTAGCTATACATAGCCTTGTTTTGTCGATTTTCGGCCTATTTCGGGATTTTGCTCCTAAAGCGATGTATGGGGAAAACGAAAAAAACCGCGTCATCCCTACATAGGGAGTACTACCGTACTCCCTGATATGAAGAAGACGAAAATGGGAATTTTCAAAGTTTATTATTTCGCCAGCGGGACATATTCGCTTGCCTTTAAGGTCTATTTAGAGTATGTATATTGTATATTTAGCTATACATAGCCTTGTTTTGTCGATTTTCGGCCTAATTCGGGATTTTGCTCCTATACCGATGTATGGGGAAAACGAAAAAAAAACGCGTCATCCCTACATAGGGAGTACTACCGTACTCCCTGATAATAGAGAATAATAAAAATTTTCTACAAAAATAGTGAAGATGTAGGGATGGCACAAAAAGCACAGAAACAAGAAAGGGATGTTACACAGTGAAGCATTAGCTATATATGCATGACTCATACAACACCCTTGCTTGTAGGATTCATGCATAGCTAATGCTTCACTGTGTAACATCCCTTTCTTGTTTCTGTGCTTTTTGTGCCATCCCTACATCTTCACTATTTTTGTAGAAAATTTTTATTATTCTCTAGTTTCTGTACTTTTTATGGAGCATAAGCTAGGAATTCGTTGTATTTTAAACCACTTTGGTTTCGCAATCTTCGACTGAATATGACGTCATTAAAATGGCGAATTTATTGAGGTCTTGACTCTGGAGCCATGAAAACTGTCATACTCAATAATAGCGTTATCGCTCTCGCTTCTACAAAAGAATACAGCTCGGAAAATTTAGAGTAATTTCGATTAAGAAGTAGTCCGAAGGCTTATTTCGTTTTTTAGTTACAGCGGGCGAAGAAGATGAAGAAGAAGAATACGAAAATGGGAGATTTCAAAGTTCGTTCATTTGCCAACGATACACGGTCGCTTGCCTTCAAGGCCAATTTATAGCATGGCTGTTCTATATTTAACTCTACATAGTCTCGTTTCGGCGATTTTCAGCCTAATTCGGAATTTCGCTCCTATACCAATGTATGGGTAAAACGAAACAACCAGTACCATCCCTACATAGAGAGTACTACCGTACTCTCTGATAATGTATTCATCATGTCACATGCAATTGTATATAGGCCACTGACATGCAGTTTTTATAGTCCAACTGCAACTTACTAAATCAGTTTTCGAAGCGTAGTAACCCACTTTATCCCATGTTACTATTAAACATGAGTTTGGCAAGAACTGCTGATTGTCTAGTAGTTTTCCAATGGTTTTAGTGATTTCTTCCAGGTATTGGCTGCTTGTACAAAATTTGTAATACATTACGCCAGTTCCCCTTAAATCGCTGTCATACCAAAATGGTGCAACAGTAGCTCTTCCAGAAGAAGGGAAACCAGGCGGTTGGAATGAATGCCTAAAAAGGCTACTACTGTTTTCGAGTGACAAAACTCCATTTACGTTAATCTATAAATGCGTAAATAGACAACAAACTTATTCACTAGATAAATTAAACTGAGCACATCAAAGTATAAGTAGGGTGTGGTATCTATTTTGGGACACACCATCTAAAATAGGACGCACTTTCTCGGTGGTGTGTCGCCTTATATTTCTATTTACATATAAGCCAAGAATGGAGAGGAACGAAAACGATACGGCCGAGAGAGAGAGCGTTCTATTTTAGAAAGTAGCTGCCACCCCATATCGATGTGCTTAATTCTATTTATCTATACAACTAACACTAGCACGAATGTAAGTTCTGTTAAAGAAAGGGAAAGGCGAGGACAATTCCACGTTCTTGCTACATTCATCACATCCTGATAACGATTGGTCACCGGCACCACTCCCAAATGGGTGTCCTATGAAATCTTCAAAGGGTACAGCTGTGGCTGAAAAATTACAGAGCGCTGCTAGAATGCAATATATTGTAGCAGAAGTATGACTAATACAAATTTCAACCGACAGCATCTTGAGACTCGCTGCAAACATTGTGTACGTAATCGCTTTATAAGCTGATGATGCAAGGTAATCTGATTTTCCGGAAGTTGCCAATTAATATTTACTTAGGCAAAAATGTTAACAATCTGAAGACCCACACCAATGCAATGCAAAAGAAGAAAAAGACAAAGATTCTCAGGGTCACCGATGAAGGGTAGAATTCCCAGAAATAACCAATTAAAGTGCACCGCACCCAAAGGCGCTAGGACACAGAAAAAAGGGGTCCAATTCAATGTAGCGCTAGTACATCCATCATAGAAAAGTTAAACCATAATACATAATAAGTTTAAAACAAGCAGCAGCATAAGTCACACACCAAATATGGCACACCACATTGAACTAAGATAGTTTAGAATAACATGCCACAGATAATACAAAGGCAACCTGCTTGTCGAGACTCTCTCCTTGAAAGCCATCACAATGACTGACTTCTTCTACCAGGGGCAGCCTGAGGTTTTCCCAGGCGGGGCATCATAACATCCAGTGGCAGACATCTTCAACTTCCTCATTCAGGCACTATATACAGAGTAGGTATATAACATATAACAGATGTCTGGCCTAGTGATGCAGAAGAAGAAAGAAAAGACACCTGTATATATACAGAGTATATGCATAAAGCATGTACTAGGAAAAATGCATGGTGTATATTTAGATTTTTAATGCAGTAACCTATATATATATATACGTTACTATCATTATCTTCAAATAGGGGAATTTATTATACAAACAATGTAACTATAGAATTTGACTGTAGGAGAGAGAAGTGAGGAATTTATACAACGTAAAGGGAGAGAGGGGGAGTCCATGCAGGTCACACCTTTATGGCTTGAGGTGTAAACACGTATACATAATTACAAATCAGGTATAACTGCTTTAAATTTGTTGTTGATTGCTCAAATGTTCTCAATTATCTTTAGAAATATATACCTGTGTATGTGCACGTATAATTAGTATACAGTGTCACATGAAAAGTTACATATACCATCAAATATAATATAGTCTATAGGCTTTTTTACAGAGTAGTTATAGCATGTTGGAAGATGTTGTATATTAGATTTTTAAGTATATATGCAACAAAAAAAGATCTAGAGTTATAGGTTAGGATAAATCATTGCAAGACATATAATCTCAAATGCATGTAAAAGCAATGATAGTTTATATATACGTACACTCCAGCTCATCACACATGTATACAGGGTCAAATCTCAGTTTTAACATGACGTGATACCTATTTGAAACTTCTTTAACTGTCAGGTTTCAAAGGGTGCTCAAGATGCACTAATATAATAGATTAATTTCATGGGGTTTCAAGTTATAAATGCAGCCTCCTTTCCAAGTTTATAGATACCTTTTGAAACCTGGCAGTTCAAAGAGTTTTAAATAGGTTTCATGCATATGTCATCTGAAACTCGAGATTATATATATATGAGATTTCTACTATGCACAGTCATGTTCAGTTATAGAGAACTGCATGGTTGATCCATCTTTATTAATGGTAATCTCTCTGATGTCTGCTGTTAAAATGAAATATAGAACAGCTCTGCATGAAATTAAGTATCACTTTTAATCAAGGCCACCAAGTCACAGGTTCTTGACTGAATTTTGTAAGCTAGTTTAAACTTTCCTGTAGATGGTCAATTATTTGATTGTATAATGCATGTACAAGCATAAGGGTTCTCCACTATAATGTAGAATATAAGCAAAATATTTTATAGGTGTAGGAAACTTTAGACATCTAGAAGGATGCAGTGATAATAAAACAACTCAACTTTACAATTCTTATAACTTAAGACATTTGCAGCAAAAAAGTAAAATAAGTCACTTGTTAACAAGTTTACAGCTACTTGGACCAACAATACACTATGATCATATCGCAGTGGCCCTACAAGAGGAAACATCACAAATCGGTATTAATGTATGTAATACATATTATTTCTATGAATACATTGTTGCTATCTGGCTTACTTTGGTATGTGTCTGTATGCTGGCAGAGCTCCAGGTCTTCCTTCAATACCAACTGCACACTATACGTATATATATAAAACAGAGAGAAAAGCCTGTAGTTTACGAACAGTAAGGAATATCCTGCATGTCCATCTGACAAGGATGCAGCCATGTAATTGTAAGTAAGAGAAAGGAGTACTTAGTCCAGACTCACTCTAGTTTCAACATTACTGTATTCTCCAGGATCAGAGCTTACTGACACTATACTTTGATCACTACTTGAACCTCTAGTTTTACGAGCCAGCCTGGTAGAACGTCTAGGCTTGCTTCCTTCAACAGAGTCGTGGGAACTTCCACTCATTTTGGACATGTTTCTGGCATCTAATTGCTCCATGTTGGTAAACTTGACAGCTGTTCCACCTCCTCTTGTCTCCATTATCTCCCCTTTGTACAGACGTGTCTTCATACGACCTTTGGTATCCTGCTCTTGGTGAGTTAGCATATACTTATTCTATAACAGGAGACAAAGTATAGAGATATGATGGAAGCATTAGTGGTTTCCTTCAGACTCACTAAATATGTATGAGATATAAGATACTGTGATTAAACTCACATGTTTATCCTTGAAATGTTTTGGCTTTGGTGTTAATACTGTCTTTTTCTTCTTCATGTGAGGTTGCATGACTGTGTCTCCATCTAATGTTGACGTTGGGCGATGGTCCAACCAGTTCTCTGAAATGGAGCGCTTCCTGTGGCTTTTGGCACATAAGGGCAAATCCTATGTACATATCAACATAATTGTGCACAATACAGAGTAGCGTACATACGAACGTAGGTACACATGAAAACTTACTCATATACAAAGGTATACTAATGTTCATTACTAGTACCTTTCCATTTGATGTTGGAGTGTTCTGCACCATTTTAAAAACCCTACTTAGTTTTTCATCTTGTGCAAGCTTCTCCCTGGCTAACTTTTCAAACTTCTCCTTTTCACTGTGCACAAAGCCTTTCATAGTCTAAATAGTACATGTATAGTGATCTTAACTGGGTTAGTGTTTATGCACATGAACGTATATGAGTACAGAGTATTACAGCTAAAATACTTAATACTAGCAAAATGGTTGCTTTAAAAGTAACAACTTGTGATTTTTACAATAACAAGAAAGCTTGCACACTTACGTATACGTATGTAGATACAGTTAATAAGTATGTACGTACTATACTCGCATTGTGCTGTATAGTTACATACATAGGTAATGAGCAGTCTGCCAATCAACTATTGACAATAAACCTTTTTAATGTGTTCCTTCTCTTCTTTCTCCCTTTTAATTCTTTCTTTCTCATCATGTAGTTCCTTCTGAAGCTGATCTCTATTGTTTTGGTAAACATCAAATGCATTTTGAAGCTCGATATTCTAAATTGATAAAAGGATGGAGCAATGCACCCTTTTTCTTGCATGCTAAATAGGCAACTAAACCTATGAGAGAGCTCTTGGACGAGGATACAAGATGTTTTTCCATTTTCCATTTACTTTTCTTCTACTCTACTGGGCCCTCCTTTTACCTTCTTCTCCACTGAGTCGTGTAATGATGTTAATACATACGTACGTATATAATATATCACAAGGAGAGGTGCTGGTTTTCCTTATGCTGGTATACTCATGGACATACTAAGAAACCTTAATGATGCACGTACGTATGTAGTCAAATCAGTAAGGTTTGTAATATAAGTACATTAAGTAAATAATGTTTCATGTGTGTACCCTTTTTTGTAAATCTTCTGCTTGAACTTGAAGTTTCTTAATATTGGTATCCTTCTTTTCTATGACAGATTGCATGTTTGATAGCGATTCCTTCAGTTTTGAGATCTCTTCATCTTTAACTGATACTAGATTGGCTAATTCCTTGTTCTCTTTCAAAATCTTGTCTTTGCTCTTTAAACTGGCTTCTAAAGTCACCATTTTGGCCTGAAAATCTGCATTTTCTTGTTGTAAACCTTGTATCATGTCTCTAAACTGTGTTTCCTTGACTTTGCTTTCACCAAGTAGCTTTTTTCTAGTCTTTTCCCGTTCTAATAGATAACTCTTAAATTCTTTGAATGAATAGGCTTCAGCATTTAAGAACTACAGAGATAAATATGCATGTAAATCATTGTTCATGTAGCAAGTGCATCCTCATCACTAGAATTCAAAACAAATATCAGTAAATATTGATCCTGACTGAATGTAAAGAGATCACAAAACACTCAAACAAGCAGTAACCAATCCGGGATCCCATCCTAAACATATGAGATACATACAATATTAGAAACCTACGTACATATGTACGTATGTCTAACCAAGAATTTAGAAAGTTCACAACTGCTGCAAATAAGTATTGTAAACAGGATGTGAAAAGTTTTTATATGAACACTGAAGTGAGGCTGTCTGGCGAGCTTATGTACGTATGTTAATATGTATATCTTTAAATTCCTGATTTTCATGATACAAGATCCTGTACATACGTAAGTAAGTACATACACATAATAAATCTTCACTACTACAAAGTCTGACTTCTAAGATAAAAAAATAAGTTTTCAAGATTTTAGTCACTTCATGCACTGTATAGTGTAGGTACCATAAAATGTCTCATGTACGTAAATATTTATTTAAGTATAAAAGTAATACATAATTCATATGCATACATATACGTATACGTATGTATACATACCCTATCAACACAGAGTAAAGGTAATGCCAAGTGGTAGGGATGAACTGCTGGAGGAGGTGTCCCCTCTTCACCCTTTTTGAGTGCTGCTTTATAAAGCATGTTGGCCCTTCTTCTACCAGGGGTCATACCAACCGGTAGCCTAGCAACAGACTGTCTGTCTATCTGCACCTCCTGTGTGACTTCTGCAAATCTCATAACATGCTTCACATGAAAAAAAAAGAAAATACTTAATACGTCATATATTAGCTTTGATGTGAGCCTATTGTGTCATCACACAGGGTTTCAAAGAATAAGAGTAATAGTAAAGGTCGCTACTAGCTGTGTACATATACATACGTACGTATGTACGTATATGCACTCACAATTGTTTCATCATAGTCTTCTGATTTGGGACTGACACATATTACCATCTTAACTGTTCCTTCACCATCAAAGTAATTCTTAAACACATGTGTCAACTTGGAATCACGATATGGTACAATCTAACAATATACAAAATAATGTAAATTCACAATGCCTAAAAAGGATTACATGGTACGCACATACACATACGTACGTACGTATTTACAGATACCCGGGTACAACATATACATATACTTTATTCAGTTGAAATACAGGTATAATTTACTCTCATTAGTAGGAGGGATGTCCAGTAATGCCTCAGACTTTCTGGTATTGACTTAGTAATTCTATAGCTACATGCACATGTACTTTAAACTGATAAAGGATAAAGATAAAAGGGTGTGATCCTCACACTAAATTGATATTACAGTGTGACCCTCACACCAAATGGATGGTGTGAAAATTCACACCATAGGTGTGAGTGTCGTTTGGTGTGAGCCTCACCCCAAATTTTTAACAGTGTTGGCTTCCATAAGTACTAAGTCATCAGCATATAGTAGATGGGACATTTTGCTATTTCCCAGGTCAACGCCCCTGCTATTATCCTTTAGTGAGCTTCCAATATCATCGATAAAAAGACTAAATAATGTTGTAGACAAGACACATCCCTGTATCAAGCCTCTTCCAACACTGAGTTGCCTGCTGATATCCTCATTTACTTTCACTTGGCACTTTACATCACGGTATATTTCTTTGAGTATGTCTAAGAAGCCTTCTTGGATACCCATACTCTCTAATTTACCCCATAAACGATCTCTGTCTACTGAGTCGTATGCTTTCTTCAAGTCTATGAAGCACATGTAAGTCTCCTTCTTGGCTTTCATTCTGATTTCACTTAACAGGTTTAACACTAGTACATGGTCTATACATCCTCTTCCCTTCCTAAATCCATTCTGTTCATCACTTAACAGTTTCTCACTTTCAATAATTCCCACCAATCTACTTCCTAGAATTCTGCAGAAGGCTTTGTACATTACAGACAGCAAGGTTATTCCTCTGTACTGGCTTGGGTCCATTTGATCCTTAGCTCCTTGTTTTGGGATGGGTACTATATATTAGATTTTTTATGTATATATATATGTGCAACAAAGAATACTAGTTATATAATAAGTTATGCAAGCACAAGATAGTTTATAAAATAACATGGTTAGTGCATGCCACAGATAATACAAAGGCAGCCTGCTTGTCAAGACTCTGTCCTTAATTTGAAAGCCATCACAGTCACTGACTTCTTCTACCAGGGGCAGCCTGAGGTGGTTCCAGGCGGGGCATCATAACATCCGTCTTCAACTTCCTCATTCTGGCACTATATACAGAGTAGGCATATAACATATAACAGCTGTCTGGCCCAGTGATGCAGAAGAAGAAAGAAAAGACACCTGTATATATACATATCAACTTCCTCATTCTGCAGAGTAGGCATATAGCATATAACAGATGTCTGGCCCAGTGATCAATGCACCTACAGAGTATATATATGCATAAAGCATGTAGGAAAAATGCATGGTGTATATATATTTAGATTTTTCAAGCAGTAACCCATATTATATCTCTCTCTATTGTTATGATTATTGTAGCGAATAATTAACATGTTCATATGTTAATTTGCATATATACCTTACTAGCATTATCTTCAAATAGGGGAATTTATAGAATTTGACTGTAGGAGAGAGAAGTGAGGAATTTATATACAACGTAAAGGGATCTTTTGAGAGGGGAAGTCCATGCAGGTCACACCTTTATGGCTTGAGGTGTAAACACATATTTACAGTCTATGGAATGACTTATCTATACACTGATAACTTGAAAAACTAAAAACTTGAGTGTCCAGAAAGCTAGCACACCATAGGTGTGCTATGTGAAAGAGTGTGCTTTGTACACTACTTGTGAATAAAGAGTCTAAGGCACACTACTATAGTGCCAAACGTCATAGGGAATTTTAAATTTTGTAGCCACATAGCACTCAGTAGGCGTGGTAATGAGAATCCGCCCTCGTACTGACGTCATCTTTCGTTTCCATTACTGTCGTATAATTAAAATGGCTGATTCGTCGCATCATGGATATACGACTCCTAAAAAAGCAGTCGTATATCTATGGTCGCATCATAGATCTTATATACTTACGTATGTATATAAGATCTATGGTGGCATGTATATGCACGTAAGCAGTTTTTGAGAAATTCTCAAGCAACCGAAACAGCTGACCACCATGAACGTACTAGCGTATACACAAACAAGGTATGTGTATTTTTAGTTGGCGCTTTTTTATTTAAGGCTAAAGAAGTGATCATGTAGTAGAAATATTGGGCTAGTCAGTCTGGGAGAATGTCACGAGTGAGGAAGCAGCTTTAGATGCACATGTTTAGAAAGACAGTTTGTTTCACTACCGAAGATGCTTATTGATATTTCCCCTAAAGTGCCTGGCCAGCATTCTAAAGGTATATAATATATATATGAATGATCATTTTGTTCCTGGATATATATAATTTAAAACTAAATCTAGAATTGCAATACAATCCTATGAACCCTAATCTTCCTTGAAGGTTATGAAGGCTATGAAGTAGTGTGGGTCACTTGGGAAGTCTCTTGTTTTAATTTAATCCCAAAGGGAGCTGCTGGGACTACCAGTGCTATACAAACATACAATAAGCAAATCCAAAAAACATTATTGTATCCTATTGTTTAGTACCATATATACACCTGTACTCTGACACACTAGGCTCTGCAGTGTAACTATGGTAACAAGGAGTGGGATGAATGTTTTAACAAGGAGTGGGATGAATGTTTTAACAAGGAGTGGGATGATTGTTTATTCATCCCAGCTTAAAATTATTCATTAGCTTTGGAGACATAGAGACACCCTCCCCTATCCTATTGTGGGGACAGTTGAAACGGCGGCAGAAGGCGGCAACGGCGGAAGTGACGATTTCGATCGCACCAACGTCAATGATGTAGTCGATAATATCGATAGAGCAACTTATATCGGTTTCCATACGTAACGTAGCTCTACGCCCTTACCTGCTACGGACACGATACGGCTTTCGCCAGGACGTTTTGTGTTTTTACTGACTGATACTGTAAATGGTCCTTTAGAAAAACCTGTTTCAGATATTAAAAGCGAATATTTGAATTTGATATTTCCACAGCCACCAATAAAGTTATAAGTACACATGTAGAAAGAAACACAACTTCAAGCAAGTGGTAGTATAGAGTATACTAAGAAAAGATAATTGTGTTTTAGTTCAGTTTTGAGACCAGTTGTATCCTGCATAGAATAGGATAACAACCTCTTGTTCAGGAGAAAGCTTCTCATGTACTATCTTATCTATTATGAGAGCACTTCTGTTAAAATATGGCCATTTCTTCTGCACACATTGAACTGATAAGTGATAATAAGAGTTTCCCCTTTTAACTCTTGATTCAACTGAATCAGGTGTATAAAACTAATTAAATAGCGTGACTTATCAGCCCTATTTATAATTACTTTAAATTAAGCTCTTAATGATTAGAGGGGTAATGCGTCTTTATTGGGGCAAGCCTGAGCAAGCCCCACACTAACGAGTCGAACGAGGGCCCCGTCTGTATATATATAGTACAAGTTACAGGAAAGTGTGTGACAACTATCGAGGAATTGCTTTGCTGAGCGTCCCAGGAAATGTACTCTCCCTCATACTCCCTGAGAGGTTGCAGGCCATCATAGATCCCCAGCTTCTTGAGTCACAGTGTGGGTTTTGGAAGGGTCGTGGGACAACAGATCAGATCTGGTTGACAAGGCAAATTATTGAACGAGCAGTTGAGTATGAAAAGACAGCACATTTATGTTTTATCGACCTCACCAAGGCATATGATTCAGTGGACCGTGATGCCCTTATTACCATCCTGAAGAACTACAAAGTTCCCTGCCATCTAATTGACATCATCAAAGAAATGTATACTGACACATGGTGCCAGGTGAAGATTGCTGAAGGATCTTCTGAGGAGTTCAAGGCTGAAAGTGGAGTCAGACAGGGATGTGTTCTCTCCACTCCTTTTCAACTGTTTTATGGACAAGATCCTCAGAGACATTGGAAACAACGCCAGGAGGATGGAGTATTGAGTATACAACCACTGAAGGACTGTTCCTGACCTACAGAGAGAAGACGCCAACAACCACCGACATCCAGAATGTCCAGTATGCAGATGACTTGACTCTAGTTGCTGAATCTGGAGAAGAGTTGCAGTTTATAGTGGACACACTGGACAGGGCCTGTATGTGGTGGGGGATGACCATCAATGGAATGAAGACGAAGACCATGAGTATCGGAGAAGAGACTGATGATGACCAACCAGCAATCACACTGAGGGGGAACATGCTGGAGGCTGTGGAAGCCTTCTCCTATCTGGGAAGTGAAGTGGGGCGGACTGCTAGGGTAGATGGAGATGTGAGAGCACGACTGGAGAAGGCAGCCACAGTGTACCAGATGTGGAGGAGAAAGGTGTTCAGAAGTCGAAGCGTGAGTAAGAAGACCAAGATCCACGTGTTTCGAGTGATGGTGATGTCCGTACTCCTTTATATTTATGGAGCAGAGACATGGGCAGTCACACAGCAAGACCTCAGAAGATTACATGCCTTTCAGATGAAGTGTCTGCGGGACTTTGTTGGAGTGACCTTGTGGGACAAGAGAAGAAATAAGGACATTTCTGAAGAAACAGGGGCATTACCGGTGGAAGATCAGTTGAAACTGAGACGACTCCAGTGGTTTGGTCACCTCCAAAGGATGTCAGACCGTCGGCCACAATGACAGGTGATGAAATGCTGGCTGCAGGGCAAGAAGAGGAAGCCTGGAGGAACCTAACTCCGCTGGATAGATGTTGTCAATAGGGACCTGTCCAAGAGCTAGTGAAGGACAGGAACCAGTGGCGATCTACCATCCACCAGCTATATCTGCCAGCCAATTCAATGACCCCCATCTGACGTTGATGTCAGGATCTCACCCAACATCCAACCATATGCATGGACAAGGTGTACAGAGGAGGAGGAGGAGTACAAGTTACAAATTTAAGAGGGCCAAGTTACAATATTAAAATTCCAAGTGACCCCTAGGATAATCAGTATTTTAAACAGTACAAGACTTTAGTCACACTGTTGCAGGCTTTGAAATCCTCAACTACTGCATAGAGAGTAGTAGTTGATACAACATGGCATTTTAGCTCATTCAACTATGTACTTACCACGTAGCGAGAAAAATCAGACTTTGATATTTTACAACCCTCATCTCTCAGTAACGCCCTCGAACTTCCGTTTTAAGCAATAACAATTTATAAATCTTTGCGCCTTGTTCTACAAATTAATATTTGACCCAGAATGTATCTAAGCTACTGCTGGGTCTTCTGTAAACCTCTTCATTGACTGGTTAGGTAAGACCGGATGAATTTATCACTCAGGGTGCATCATATATATATACTATACTTATACAGTGTTATTAGGAATGTACACCAGCACATTTGTGCTTACATTGTTCTGTTATTCACTGTTAGTATATATATATATATATATATATAGTAGGTAATCAGTATGTACCATATAAGTATATAAGGTATTTTATTCATGTAATACTTCCATTCTTTCCAACTGGCACAATGCCAGTAGAAGTAGTGATGATATGCCCAAACAAAGGAGTGATGTATATGGTTACGTCACTTAAATTTCAATATGCCACTTCTGTATGGTTAGTTACATAACTAGATTTCAAAATATTTTAAAATAACACTGTCTTCATGTACATGTATAAATATGATTTATATAAGCTACATGGCTATATACATTTAATATAATTAGTTACACATAGTTTTATGTATAATATATGTATATTGGATATGCAGGTACGTACAACTAGTGAGATTTGTAATTGGTGCATGCATGGAATTAACATGTTTTTTGTAAATATGTTTGGTGTTCATGGGTTATATATTTATCTGTTAATTACATGTACACCAGCTTCTTATTAGATATATTGTTAATAGGTTTCAGCAATATGGGTCTTGACGACTTCCTCCAAATCCTAAGGAGATTGAGGTGTAGATTCATCAGCTTGGAAATTATTACTGGATGGCTGCTCAAATTGCACTTCAACATGTTGTAAATTCGAATTTTCAGCTGAGTCTCGGGAATTGGTACTGTCTGGATGAGAAGCATTGTCCTTCAGGTCACCATTTTTAGAAGTAAATCCAGATTCATGCAAAAATGCATTATCGTTAGAAAAGTGCACACTCCTAAGTGTAGACAGTTCAGCTTTATTAAGGTCAGAATTCACTGGTCTATTCTTTAGTGATAATGTATTTATAATAGTCTTGGAGGTATGTTTTCTCAGGGTGGAAAGTTTGGTGGTTAAAGTACCAGTCCATCCACTGCCACTTGGTTCAAATGATAACATACGTTTAGACTTCTTACGATCATGAGCACAGCACAAAATTCTCTTCCAAACTTTTCTTACTTCTGCTGCTCTCAAGCAATAAAGAATGAAAATGATTAATCCCTGAAAGGCCGTCATTATTGTGAATGCCCATTCAAAGATTATCTGAATAAATGAAGGTAGTCCAGTGCTGGCTAGAAAACCAATACCCCAACTCAGGCCAAAGAGTAATGACAGTCCCATGGCAACCCACAGGTTCTCTTTCAGTTTGCGGTAGTTAGCTTTCTTGTCACTTTCCTTTTGCATGTTGGGTCTTGATGAAAGGGACACCATTATGACAATGAATGTTATCCAGTTGAATACATAGACCAGTCCAAAAGGAATAATTACTCCAAAGTAAAATGAATAACCATAAACACGGCAGCTGCAATGCAATGAATATCATTAAGATTACAAGCTCTTGTTTTTCATCATTACAAACAAGAAATAATAGTAAGATGCCCTGGGTACTTTCATGGAACCACTAATGTTTTACCTTATATATACGTATACATGATTGTCCCAGAATGTTAATTAAAATATATACAGAACTTACAATTTTTCATGGAAGTAGTTCTGGTATCTTGGAGCTAAGGAAAATGCCACAATAAATGCTGGAACAACTGATTCAGAAAAAGGAGAAGATTATATCATGCATGTTCAGAATAGAGCAGCTAGCAGGTACATAAATATTACTGTATTAAAAATATCTTACCCCAACATGTTGCCATTGTAATAGCAACGAAGTTTTTTATATCAGGTTTGAACACTTGAACCAATTTTCTATACAAATTGATAGCATCTGCAGTCATCCAAAAGAATGTAGCTAGAAAGAAGTACTGCATTAAAGCTGATATTATAATACACCACTGCCAAATTGCCATTGAGAAGGTGCTGATTATGAAGGTTACATATAATCCAGTAAGTGCAATACTCAGATTAATCAATAGCTGTCTGTGAACTCCTTGTCGAAGCTTCCTAATAGCACGCAAATAAAAAGTGTGATAACCATTGTACATTTTGATCAGTATATATTGAACTTACTTATCTGCTAAATAAGTCAATATTGTTATGATAAGGCAAATAATGGATATGATTGTTCCAATGTATGATACAGCTGTCAAGAACTGTGGTGGCAGGGGAATTGGAGGAGGAGGAGGAGGTGCTTCTGGGAAAATGTCCTATATTCAACAAAAGGAATACAAATATGTCATGTATCAGTATATCTTTATGACTTAGATAACGATAATGTGCTAAATTGCATCTACATGTATTTGAAGATACATAATATTATCTAGAAAGTCATCTTAAGTGGATATACAATTCTTTTATATGCATTATATCCTTATATACTTAGTTAACAATAATGTGCTAAATTGCATCTACATGTATTTGAAGATACATAATATTATCTAGAAAGTCATCTTAAGTGGATATACAATTCTTTTATATGCATTATATCCCTATTAATATGAGTTATTATATCCCTTATCCTATTTATATATATGAGTCATGAGACATGGAGGAATGTACGTACTGTATGTATAGGATAGGTTGTTAATATATTGGAAAGTAGTAAATTATACTGAGAAAATCTATCTAGCTAGACATAACCTATAGTTTTTAACCTATATTTTTTAATTAGAGAATTCTTGCATTTACATACACATATACTTATGTATTATAATATTAGATGTAACAACCCCTAATGATTATTTCTATATCACATATATATATACCTACATCATATGGAGTTGTGTACAATTAAACATACTAGGAGAATTGCAAAATTAGTTAAGTGGTCACATTCACAAACAATGCTGTCATTTGTTGAGTTTGTAACAACACAACCAGAAGTGTTCCAAGCACCAAATCCATCTAAAGGATAAAGCATTAAGCAACATACATTTTAAGTTCTCTTTTACAAAACACCAGTTTTACTATACCCACCATCCGAAAGGAAATTCCAAAATGTACATCTTGGAAACTGTCCCTGCATATAATGATTTACACATATGAACACTGAGTACATATAATATATATATACATGTACGTATATATAGGCATCTATTACACACATGTATCATATTTGTATGCATGCACCTGCATGGTGTAATATTATGCCAGGGTTTTACCACTTATACATATTATATCAGTTTTGCTGTGCTATACGTATATACATACCTGACTCATTATTCCCAAAGTAATTTGTACAGGATCTTCCAATTCTGATATTTCTTGTCTATTTTTAATAATGGAGAGGGAAGCCACAACACTACTTACTGATGAAAAACTTGAAAATATATCTGTGGTGTTTCTTTGCTGAAACAGTGTATCATCGGTATACAAAGCAGCTGAAATACGTAAAGCTGAACTGTTAGGAATGGCTGATCCTGGAAGTACTATGTCAGCCAATGGAGATCCCATATTAGAATTACCGATAATGCTATTAGTAATTTTGGAGTAATCTGGTACAATTATTGTTTCAGGATCTACCATAATTGTTTGAACACGAAGACCAAATGCTTCTCCAAAAAAATTCAAGGTTTCATTTTCCTCTAATGGAACATTCTTAGTGACAATTTGCAGAATGTTTAATAACCTGAAGGCATAATATAAAGAGGTGTATACACTTTAATGAAAAATTATTTATATTATAGGCTATATATATATATATATGTATATATATGTGTTGGATACCTTGATGAGGAATTGGTATTTTTTTGACTGCTCTTGATTGAGTCTTGTGGTGCACTAGCTAACTGATCAACTGCCCCTAGTATATCCATGGTTACCTACAATATACATATAATTAAATACAATATCTTATCCTTGTATAGGAGTGGTGTTGCAGTGAGTATTCAATTGCTAGACACAATTCAGTGGAACCTCTATAGTCTGGATACAAAGTCATGAAGGATCTCTAATTGAAAAGTTTTCCTGATTCACTATATATGTTGGAACTTGTATATATATGCTTATATGTATATGGATATTATGACAGAGTATATGTTTATATAATTAGTGTGAATATAGAACAATTATATAGTTGTAGTTAGTATAAGAGGGGATACATGAATAGAGTGTTGCTGTGGCTCCCAAAAAAAAACTTCAATTGCTCACAAATATGTATAATATTATTTGTTAACATCTTTTTGTTCGCACAAATGTAAACATAATTTGTAAATGCTAAAATGGAATGTATACAATGGAAAGTAGTTCATGATCATGTTAGCCATGGCCAGTTTCCATTGATGTCATTTGCAACATATAAACGTATATATATAGTACAACTATTGAACATACATATACGTATATATACATATATTAAAAAAACTTATAAAGGTATACATAGGTTGTAATTGGTGAAACAAAGAGCTAGAGATTTAATTTCTATAGAGTTGAATACTATAGTTACTGTACCTGTTCATCTTCCTGAATTTCAGATATTTGTATTACTTCTAAAAGAACGGTACTTAAAGCCAGATCTTCAGTTTTCAGTTCTTGTGTGTTGTTTGTGATGTTTACTAAAGCACTGGCCAATTGAGCACCACTGTCAATCTAGAAAATGAGGTATACTAGATATACATATGTATATATATAAAATGGTATGTAGAACAATTGTACAAGTTTGTATATTAAGCACAGAAGCAGTTTGTGTATTTTCATCATATTATTAATGATGAAACCTAAAAAATCTACACAATGTCATGTAAATCTAGAATTGAATGAGAGGATAGCAGTTTGGGATTTATCATACATATATATGTAAGATGAAGCTTAAGGTGTACATACTATATACGGAATTACTGAGGTGTCAAATTAATATGCCTCAAAAGATTGATGTGGGTAAAACTTGCAATCTCGCATTGTTTAGACCCACATGTTTAATTCCCAATATATGATAAGTACAATTTTTGTATAAGTAGAATGTTGTATATAAAAAAATCTCAACCAAGTTATATAGTCTAGTTCCTTGATCCAAACAAATTAGTTATATAACTTTACTCACGTCAACTAATTTACAAAGGGAGCTTGTAGTTCCTGTTAAATTGCAAATAGAACATTCTGGAAAACTCCATCTTGCACCTGTTTCAAAATCTCCTGCGCATTTCCTAGTAGCTATTATACCTAGGTCATTAAATAGGTCCATGTTAAATCCACATGGACATGGGCGTTTAGAAGTCCTGCCAATTTCAGTCTCTGGCCACATTACACTGTCAATATTTCCACAAACAGTTATTTCAGCTGGACAGCCATCTACATGAGGATATACACATTTTAATAGCAATGAATACACATCAATTCATGTATTTAAATATATATTCTTTATTTTTAAGCTGTCCTTTCAAAACTAACTGTGCTTAAAGCTTAAGATCTTACCATATCTGACAATTTGATCTACTTCCAATGGTTGGTTAATGACCTGAGATGCTTGCTGTACAGCCTCTCTTAGTGGGGCTACTAGTAGAGCAGACAACTGAGGTGCACTTGTGTTAGTTTGTGTGACAGTAGTTACCAAAAGTACATCTTCTGGGGTGTCAGGCAGAGAGGAAACACTAATGATGTCTGATTTCAGAGTAATATTACCACTCTGAATGTCAAGCTCAGTACCGGATAAAAGGGCATTGACCTGTGATTGCAATGATACACATAATATGATGCAGAGTATGACATCATGAGTGTATATACATAGGTATATATATACAGTGTATAAAATTTAATTTGAAACCACAAATGATGTCCTGGGGTAACAGAATATCGTTCTATCCAGTTTATATATATAAACATTCCCTGCATATACATACATATAATACTGTATAATATGCAAGGCTGTGTGTGGAAGCAGTATAGTTAACTTGAATTCAATTGAAATTGGCCTTGAAGTGATCTGTGGGAAACAGTCAAACAAACTTTCTACATATTATAAATCACCAAAGTATAGCAGATAGTTTCAAAAATTATTCAAGGATATAAATCAACATGGCTCTTTTAAGGATTACTTTAGATTTTAAGTAAAAAATAATGCACATACACATTTCTACCAAGTGCTCACTTGGTCAATAAAGTCAGTAGACTGATTTTGCTGCCTTCTTCTTCTACCTCTAGACCGTAAGTCTACTTTTAATTGGATTAGACCTTCGAATATTCACATAGAAATATATGAATTAAATATATCTATTTATATATATACATAATATGATCACCTTGAATCAAGACTGATGCACTGTTTGAAACTTTTGTTTCCTTAAATGCTACACTGGTGGCTCTACAATGGTAAGACCCTCTGTCGTTTGGTTGTACAGAATTGATTGTATAATTCTGTTCAAACGCACTTAAAGGCTTATCATCCTTGTACCACTGAATAAGTGGCTGAGGACGACCTTCTGCTACACAAGATAGTATTACTTGACTTGAAAGGGTTACATTTTGGTCTTCTGGATGTTGTGTTATTTTAGGTGGAGTGTTTTCCGAATTGTCTACAAAATGATATCTTCATAATATTATCAAATACAGAACACACTCTTAAGAATGTGCATACCCTCGGTCATGGACTCTGAACATGTTTTGCTAGAGGATTCCGGATCTGTACACATACAAGTAAAAGTATCTATTCCATCGACACAAGTACCACCATTTTGACATGGGCTGGAAGCACAATCATCAAAATCTAACAAAAGAGATATACAAATGCATTATTATATACACGTTACAGGTACGGTGTTATATATATACAATTATGTATAACATCTTCTAACCTACTATGTATATATACAGACTTACGTATATATACGTACATGTATTATTCATTTTCAAAATTATCAAAAAGATCTCAGTATATACTCAATTGCCAAGGCAAGCGTTTATAATATATAATAGGGGGGACATTATCTACAGTATATACATTATACAGCATAATGTACATTGATGGTGGCCAGCGACCCATTGGTTAAGATGGCCCTCCCACTGGAAATGGGCTGGGTCTTGATTATCAGCTTGTACTGATGAAGAGAATCACCACTGATTAAGAATGTACACCAAATATTAGTTGTAGTTAGCTTAAGAGGGAGAGCATGAGGGGGGCATTGCTGTGGCAGTTGTAGCTCAGTGGCAGAGCAACTGGTGGTCATAACCAGCTGTCCTGGGTTCAATTCCCAGCAATTGCTTCTTTCGTGTTTTTCCCTCTTTATGATGTTTGATTGATTATTACTTGTGGTTTGATTATCACATCGATTATTCATGTACAGATAATGCAGTACGCATTAATGTTATACCAACAGTTAGTCACTGAATCAAGTCTTAGGCTTTCTTTTTTCTTTTTTATGTAACCATTGCGATCCCTGGCTACCATGGTACAGTGGACAGTAATAGTTATAGCCAAGAGTTATAGCCGAAACATAATAGGGCCAAGACAGAGCCAAGTCCAAGCAATTAAATTTTGGCAGAAGTCCAAAAAATATGCTGTAATTAATTTATATTGTCTACTGTATGTTGTATGTGTGTTACTTTGATAACATAGTCTCATCATTTGACTCTGGATTTTACCCGGCCCACCCACTCATGTCTCCCGAGAAGAGTGATGAACAAAGAGTGGAACCGAAGTTCACTTGATGGAAACCAAAGTCTCCCCTTAGTCACTCAAAGAGATGGTTGAGCCACAGACAGCTGTTTCGTCCATATTAGGACTGTACATGCAATGGAAGTTTTAAGTGGCTATCTGCTGATACACTGTAAGTACTCCCAAAAACCAAAAGTTTGCAATTGTGGTTTCCTAATCAGTAAGGGATATTAATTAAGATCTGCAGTCGATCTTATAGCTGTGATGTCTCATCATTTGACTCTGGAGACATGAGTGGGTGGGGTAAAATCCAGAGTCAAATGGTGAGATATCACAGCTTTAAGATCGGCTTCAGATCTTATAAAGTCCCCTATATAATTTTTTGCAGGTACGTATGTACACATGTATATTTTATTACTAGTTAATGTAGAAATGCATATTAACCTTTCACAACAAGCCTGAATTCCCATACATTTTGTCCAATTATTGGAGCTACAAATCCATTCACTGCTCTACAGGCATACTCAGCATCATCACTTAACTGTAGTTTGGGGATTTGCAATACACTGGTTCTATTCAAGATACTATCACCATTGTCAGACTCAATGCTTTCTGAAGTAACTACTAAATTTGCCTCATCTCCTAGCAGTATAGCTCCATTTCTTAGCCATTGTATGGAAGGCCGAGGCAAACCACTAGCAGTACATTGTAGCATAACAGAAGATGTTTCTTTCCTTTCAAGTTCACCACCATGAAATACAGTGTCAGTGTCCTCCTTTATAGCTGATATACTAGGTCTCACTGAAGGGAGATTGATGGCAACAAATAAGTAAATTGAATAAGGTTAATGCAGATTATATATATACATGATATATATGTATTTACAGTATATAAGTACAATATTATCATTAATTCACGATTATTTACATAATACATACATGCACAATATTTTATAATTAATATATGTACGTATATGTATATGTGCATTTACGTATGTATATAAACATCTACTAACCTACTATATTTACAGTAAATGCAGGTGATGATATATTTCCAATTTCATTTATGGCAATGCATGTATACATTCCAGCATTGCTTAATTTGAAATCATTTATAACAATGGTACTGGTTGTCACACGATTTATTTCCGTTTCTGATAGACTAATATTTAAGATGGAGTTTTCCTTCATCCAGATTATTGATGGAGCTGGATTCGCCTTTGCTTGACATTCTACAGTCAGCACTTCACCCTCAACTACATCACGAGTCTTTAAAGGTGTCGATAGAAATGTTGGAGGTTCTGTAAATGTGTAAAGATATTGAAATTTTAAAGCAACTCAGTTATTCAAATATCCACATACCTTGTATGGTAATGAAAGCAGAAGTACTATCTGGACCAAATCTATTAGAAACTGAACACTTATAGTCTCCCTCATCACTTCCTGTAACCCCAATGACTATCAGTGTACTAATATTGCTGTTAGTGACAATGTCATATTTGTTTGCAACAGTAGAAATCCTTTCTCCTTTAAATCTCCACACAAACACTGGCCTAGGGTCTGCATTAGCAGCACATGTTAAAGTGAGGTTTTGGCCTTTCACAACAGTTGAATTCCTCAGAAAAGTAGTAATTTGAGGGGATACTGTATGATGACAAAAATAGAGACATGTACATTTACCCACAAAATTAACTAATTTTGTGTTGATTATACAATAAATGAAAACAACTTTACCTACCTCCTATTACCAAAAGAGTAATCTGGGCTGAATTGGTTCCAACTGCATTTCTAACATTTACAATGTAGGTGCCAGCATGTGCCCGCTTTGCCTTTAGAATCGTCAAAGTAAGCCTGTCATTGGAAAGTATATAATCATCTCCGTTGCTATTTCCAATTTCTAATACACCACCACTGTTTTTAAGTGTCCATAAGATGCCAGTAGGTTCCACTGGGGGTACTGTTTGTGTGATAGCGAAGGAGAGAATTATTGGGTCATCTCTGTTCACTGAGACTAATGTTTCATTTTCTGCGGTAATCATTGGACTTTCTATTTAAACAACACAAGAATGTTGTAAATAATTTATCCTGCAGGGTCATTTATTAAATGTATATATAAGTAAAGAAATTAATTATCAATTACACTAGTTCAGAAAAATATGATGATTTAGAATTAACTTGTATGTGCCTTTTTAGATTAATAATATTAAATTCTTTTTCATTGAAAAAAAGAAAACTTAGGAATTTCAGAATTGGGCCTATTTCTGTGTAACCATTTTGCAAATGCCGCAGAGCATGGAAGCACATTTTGACATTTAGAAAAGAATATATAAATAAATGATCACAAATAATCAAATGTAACCAAAAATCGCATTATTGGTGATTTAATAAAAATAACAATGATAATAAATAATAAATAGGTGATATATATTGAATAGGATGGTCTAGCGGCTATCCCTATATACATAGCGAGACAGAACTACGTATACATACCTCCAAGAGTTTTAGCTGTAAGGTTAATATTAGCTGAACATTTGATCGTAAAGGCACAAACAGAGACAGTGTATACAGAATATGGTTCTAGACGCTCAAGTGTTACTTCCAACAGTGAAGTATTGAGTGTGGTTGTTAGATTTCCATCATGATCAGTCACTTGTAAATGATAGGATCTTATGACTCCGTTAGGCCAAACAGAAGGATTCCAAAGGACTTGAACACTATTTAGGGTTATATTTCTTATACTCACATTGGCTGGTGGGCTGGGTACTATAGCATATATGAAGGAAATACACTAGAGATTTTAAAACTTTCCAGACACTGATAATATGAAAAAGATGTAGGTAAGTATATACGTACATTGCATAAAAATGGTTATGTATGTATATACCTATTAATACACAAAGCAGCACTTGTGTTAAGGTTAGAATTACATGCTTTACAGTATGCTTATAGAGTTATAAATACGTACATTGAAACTTACCATCTTCCAAAGTTTTTATATTATTTCCATGACTGTAAGCCCCAAACCCTGCATTAGTTTTACTGCGTACTTGTACATTATAATTTGAAAAAGGAACAAGATTTAACAAAGCTATCATGGTCTCTGTAGTATTCAGTATTACGTATCCAAAGAATTCAGAAGAAACTGGATTTACACTGTCAACACCAAATAATCGAATTTCGTAGATGAATACAATGCCATTAGGAATAGAAGATTGCAGCCAAGAGATAGTAATTGAGGTTGAAGTTACATCTACAATACTAATATTAACTGGAGCTGTTGGTACTATAGGTTAAAAAGACAAAATCAGTTAATGCAGGACTTTTAAAAATGAAAATTAACGTACTATCTTCCAGTGTCCTCCCTGCAGTCATTCTCCCAGCAGACAGAGCATGACCATTTGAAGCCTGTACTCTTACTTCATACTCTGAATATGGCTCCAATCCTTTTAACTCCATGGATTTACCATTGGCTACCTTCTCCTTGAGAGAAGAGAAGGAATCATCGACCTGGTTGAGTGTCTCTACACCACGGTATGTCACCAAATAGTATTCAATGATGCCGTGTGGAAGGAGTGGAGATTCCCACTCAAACATGAGTGATGTGGAGCTTCTTTCAATCAAAATTAGGCTGGTCGGAGGGGAAGGAACTATACAGAATATACATAGGAACATTTATTTAATTTGACTCAAAATTTGCTAATAATCACTAACTTCCTTCTTTTGTCATATTGGCTACCATTGAGGAAGAAGGGCCTTCTTCAATGCTGGTGGCTGCTGCAACTGTTATATTGTAAGTGGAAAACGGCACCAGGTCATAAATAAAGGTAGATGTAACATTGTAGACTGTCATGTCCCTAACGTCATAGAAAGAACTGTTTACTGTTGATGTAGTCTCTGCACCAAAATACACTACTCTGTAATACAAGATGATTCCATTGGGAATGGTTGGAGGATCCCACATTAACAACAGACTGGTGTTGTCAGCATCCACTACCAACACATTTACTGGACTTGATGGAACTGCAGAGGTAACAGTTCCAACATTGGTCAGGCAGTACACCACAAGCGTAGATCAACCATTTCTAATTATTAAGAGGCTCACCATCTTCCAAGGTCCTCCCTGCAATCATTCTCCCAGCAGACAGAGCATGACCATTTGAAGCCTGTACTCTTACTTCATACTCTGAATATGGCTCCAATCCTTTTACCTCCATGGATGTACCATTGGCTACCTTCTCCTTGAGAGAAGAGAAGGAATCATCGACCTGGTTGAGTGTCTCTACTCCACGGTATGTCACCAAATAGTATTCAATGATGCCGTGTGGAAGGAGTGGAGATTCCCACTCAAACCTGATCAGTGATCTAGAGTTTCTTTCACTCAAAATTAGGCTGGTCGGAGGGGAAGGAACTATACAGAAAATACATAGGAACATTAATTTGACTCAAAATTTGTTAATAATCACTTACTTCCTTCTTTTGTCATATTGGCTACCATTGAGGAAGGAGGGCCTTCTCCGATGCTGGTGGCTACTGCAACTGTTATATTGTAAGTGGAAAATGGCACCAGTTCATTAATAATGGTAGATGTCACATTGTAGACTGTCATGTCCCTAACGTCATAGAAAGAACTATTTACTATTGATGTAGTCTCTACACCAAAATACTCTAGTCTGTAAGACAAGATGATTCCATTGGGAAAGGTTGGAGGATCCCACATTAACAACAGACTGGTGTTGTCAGCATCCACTACCAACACATTTACTGGAGCTGATGGAACTGCAGAGGTAACAGTTCCAACATTGGTCAGACAGTACACCGCAAGTGTGGATCAACCATTTCAAATTATTTAGAGGCTCACCATCTTCCAAGGTCCTCCTTGCAATCATTCTCCCAGCAGACAGTGCACGACCATTTGAAGCCTGTACTCTTACTTCATACTCTGAATATGGCTCCAATCCTTTTACCTCCATGGATGTACCATTGGCTACCTTCTCCTTGAGAGAAGAGAAGGAATCATCGACCTGGTTGAGTGTCTCTACTCCACGGTATGTCACCAAATAGTATTCAATGATGCCGTGTGGAAGGAGTGGAGATTCCCACTCAAACCTGAGTAATCTAGAGTTTCTTTCACTCAAAATTAGGCTGGTCGGAGGGGAAGGAACTATACAGAAAAATACATAAGAATATTTTTAATTTGACTCAAAACTTATTATTAATAACTAACTTCCTTCTTCTGTCATATAGGCTACCATTGAGGAAGGAGGGCCTTCTCCGATGCTGGTGGCTGCTGCAACTGTTATATTGTAAGTGGAAAACGGCACCAGGTCATAAATAAAGGTAGATGCCACATTGTAAACTGTCTTATCCCTAACGTTATAGAAAGAACTATTTACTGTTGATGTAGTCTCTACACCAAAATACTCTACTCTGTAAGACAAGATGATTCCATTGGGAATAGTTGGAGGATCCCACATTAACAACAGACTGGTGTTGTCAGCATCCACTACCAACACATTTACTGGAGCTGATGGAACTGCAGAGGTAACAGTTCCAACATTGGTCAGGCAGTACACCGCAAGTGTGGATCAACCATTTCTAATTATTAAGAGGCTCACCATCTTCCAAGGTCCTCCCTGTAATCATTCTCCCAGCAGACAGAGTGTGACCATTTGAAGCTTGTACTCTTACTTCATACTCTGAATATGGCTCCAATCCTTTTACCTCCATGGATGTACCATTGGCTACCTTCTCCTTGAGAGAAGAGAAGGAATCATCCACAGGGTTGAGTGTCTCTATACCACGGTATGTCACCAAATAGTATTCAATAATGCCATGTGGAAAGAGAGGAGATTCCCACTCAAACCTCAGTGATGTAGAGCTTCTTTCAATCAAAATTAGGCTGGTCGGAGGGGAAGGAACTATACAGAAAAATACATACATAGGAACATTAATTTGACTCAAAATTTGTTAATAATCACTAACTTCCTTCTTCTGTCATATTGGCTACCACTGAGGAAGGAGGGCCTTCTCCGATGCTGGTGGCTGCTGCAACTGTTATATTGTAAATGGACAACGACACCAGGTCATAAATAATGGTAGATGTCATATTGTAAACTGCCTTATCCTTAATGTCATAGAAAGAACTGTTTACTGTTGATGTAGTCTCTACACCAAAATACTCTACTCTATAATACAAGATGATTCCATTGGGAATGGTTGGAGGATCCCACATTAACAACAGACTGGTGTTGTTAGCAACCACTGCCAACACATTTTGTGGACTTGATGGAACTGCAGAGGTAACAGAGACAGAATGGGTCAGACAGTACACTGCAAGTGTGGATCAACCATTTCTAATTATTTAGAGGCTCACCATCTTCCAGGGTCCTCCCTGTAATCATTCTCCCATCAGACAGAGCAAGACCATTGGAAGCTTGTACTCTTACTTCATACTCGGAATATGGCACCAATCCTTTCAACTCCATGGATGTACCATTGGCTACCTTCTCCTTGAGAGAAGAGAAGGAATCATCGACCTGGTTGAGTGTCTCTACACCACGGTATGTCACCAAATAGTATTTAATGATGCCGTGTGGAAGGAGAGGAGATTCCCACTCAAACAGGAGTGATCTAGAGCTTCTTTCAATCAAAATTATCTTCGTCGGAGGGGAAGGAACTATACAGAAAAATACATAGGTACCTTAATTTGACTCAAAATGTGTTAATAATCACTTACTTCCTTCTTCTGTCATATTGGCTACCATTGAGGAAGGAGGGCCTTCTCCGATGCTGGTGGCTGCTGCAACTGTTATATTGTAAGTGGAAAACGGCACCAGGTCATAAATAAAGGTAGATGCCACATTGTAAACTGTCTTATCCCTAACGTTATAGAAAGAACTATTTACTGTTGATGTAGTCTCTACACCAAAATACTCTACTCTGTAAGACAAGATGATTCCATTGGGAAAGGTTGGAGGATCCCACATTAACAACAGACTGGTGTTGTCAGCATCCACTACCAACACATTTACTGGACTTGATGGAACTGCAGAGGTAACAGTTCCAACATTGGTCATGATCATAGTCGACAGTACACCGCAAGTGTGGATCAGCCATTTTAAATAAGAGGCTCACCATCTTCCAGGGTCCTCCCTGTAATCATTCTCCCAGCAGACAGAGCATGACCATTTGAAGCCTGTACTCTTACTTCATACTCTGAATATGGCTCCAATCCTTTTACCTCCATGGATGTATCATTGACCATCTTCTCCTTGAGAGAAGAGAAGGAATCATCCACATGGTTGAGTGTCTCTACACCATGGTATGTCACCAAATAGTATTTAATGATGCCATGTGGAAGGAGAGGAGATTTCCACTCAAACCTGAGTGATGAAGAGTTTCTTTTAATTAAAATTATGTTGGTCGGAGGGGAAGGAACTATACAGAAAAATACAAGGAACATTTATTAAATTTGATCCAAAACTTATTAATAATCACTTACTTCCTTCTCCTGTCATATTGGCTACCATTGAGGAAGGAGGGCCTTCTCCGATGCTGGTGGCTGCTGCAACTGTTATATTGTAAGTGGAAAACGGCACCAGGTCATAAATAAAGGTAGATGTCACATTGTAAACTGTCTTATCCCTAACGTTATAGAAAGAACTATTTACTGTTGATGTAGTCTCTACACCAAAATACTCTACTCTGTAAGACAAGATGACTCCATTGGGAATGGTTGGAGGATCCCACATTAACAACAGACTGGTGTTGTCAGCATCCACTACCAACACATTTGCTGGAGCTGATGGAACTGCAGAGGAAACAGTTATACATAAGATGTATTAACATACTGTTGAATGAGGCTTAAATTAGCCTATTCTGTTAATAGACTGTACTCTTTTTTTGAGTGACAAAGAAAAGAGTTAGGTGAATTGTAGTTGCACTCAGAATAAAGCTTGCTAAACTCTTTTTGAGAGACGAGTAGGGCAGGCAATTGAAATTTTATGGTTTAACGTTTAAAGCTCTGAGATTATTAATAAATCCCCTCTATATATTGTATAGGTATGTTTATTGGCTATCTCTTAGTCCCTTTTATTTGATTGTATGTATTCTGCTTACGTTTTGCAGGACTTTGACTAGTTAAAATAAATTGTTCTATATCAAGTCGAAAGATCCACTGTCCAAATGTACCAGTATTTCCCGGGTTTTCATCAATATCACCAATATTTTCAGTAAGGGAGCCATTAACAGTGAATGACCTGACTCCATCCCCAACATTATATCCAACAGTGGCATACAATCCTGTATATGTACTAAATGACTGTTGAATTCCACCTTCTGCATAATTGAATATTGCTATAGACCTTCTGCCATCTGTTGCTAAGACCACTTGAAATGAATTTAACTATATACAATAATTAATAAAATTAAGAAAAAATATATTTACTACAGTGGAACGCCGATTATCGGAACGTCAATTATACGAATCGTTGATTATCCGGATGTCGTCGCAAGATGCTGAATCAGCAAAAAATGGCCGGAAGAGAACTACTAAGTGTAGACCAGAAAGCTTGAGATCTGCAAACGATTGAAGAAAGGGGCTGCTATTACTTCATTTTCGAAGGAATTGAATACATAATGTATTGGAAAGTCGACGATTTTGATATAAAGCCGTTTTTTAAGCGAAATGAAGAAATACTTTTCACTTTTCACTTTTCACACACTTTTGTTGAGAAACTGCTTGCTGTTTGATTATACATACTTTTTGAATTTACGAACAGGCCAATCCCCAATTAGTTCGGATAATCGACGTTCCACCGTATCAATAAAAAAAATTGATTCAGGAGTTAGCAGTAGAGATGCATGGAACAATAATTAAAACCGTGTATGACTATTACATCTGGAAAAAATAACAAAACAAGACATGTATAGATATCATGTGACAAGGTTAATAATACAGAAGTGACATACTGAACCAATATACACATCACGTTTATATTTAGGCAAATCATAGCTCAAGTGTACATATAACAAGTTAAATAAAAACATTCAAAAATGAAGTTAAAAGTAGGGATGGCACTATAATAGTGATTGGCACATCTAGAAAAAGTAACGAAACAAGAAAGTGATCATATGGTAAGGCTAACATTGCAGAAGTGGCATACTGAAACTTAACTATACACATCACTTCTATGTTTGGGCGCATCATGGATATACTAGAAGTAGGGATCGATGCGCCCAAACATAGAAGTGATGTGTATAGTTAAGTTTCAGTATGCCACTTCTGCAATGTTAGCCTTACCATATGATCACTTTCTTGTTTCGTTACTTTTTCTAGATGTGCCAATCACTATTATAGTGCCATCCCTACTTTTAACTTCATTTTTGAATGTTTTTATTTAACTTGTATTGCCCCTTTTTTCTTGTTAATATTTGTTTTGAAAGTTTTCTTGGCGAAAACTCGAAATAAAGTAGCAGAATAGACGATATAATCTAGAGTTCTAAATTAAAAAATGGCGTCCGAAAAGATCCCAAATTTGTAAAAAACGTTTTCTACCGTACTTTAACATTCAGATTAGGATGTTAAAGGCTCCATAATCGTTAAGACTACGACTGTATAACGGCCCTGCAAAGCGACTAAGTAATTCGATCGCGGGGGGCGGCAGTACCTCCAATCTTTCTAACTCGAGTTACTTATTTATATAGAGAGAATTTGAAACTTAATTAAAAAATGGCGTTCGAAGAGGCCCTAAATTTGGCACTTTCAAAAGTAACACGCTTCGGATAGAGCGCGTTGAAATCTAGGGTAGCCTATTCCCTAGTTCGGAAACATTAATGACGATTTAGTACTTGTGTGTACCTGCGTAAGTTCGCATGTTAGCGCTAGCTCATTTGAATAAAGAAGAAGAAGAAAAAATGAGGAATTTCAGAATTTGGCCTATTTCGGTTTTACCACTTTGCGAAGGTTGTGGAGCATCGAAACATATTTTGGCTTTTAGAAAAGCATGCAAAAACGACTGCAAACACTCGAATACAACCGAAAATCCTATCGTTGTTGAATTACGAGGTGTTAATTGATAATACATTAGATAGGGCGGCCATGTTTTTTTTCGGCCATCCCTACTTATAGAGTACTACCGTACTCTATGATATATGGATGATATATAGACCTCTAGCCTAATCTATTTAATTATCACACTTTTTTCCCAATACAAACATGGGCATATAATTTTCATTTTCACATTCCTGATGTTGCAATTGGTTGTACAAGATCTACATATCTTACACTTAATTTACAACTACAATGAAGTGCTACATGTACAGTGCAAATTATAATTGTCTAGTAGCTATATACAATCAAATGTATATTTTAATAGCACAAGTTTAAGTCACTTCATTTCATTGTACGTATACTGGACAGCAAACTCGACATAAAATCATTGAAATCAATCATATTAGATTTCTGAATTCATATAAAAATCTTAACCATCAAATATATTACATATAATGTATTCATCATGTCACATGCAATTATAGATAGGCCACAAACATGCAGTTTTTATAGTCCAACTGCAACTTACTAAATCAGTTTTCGCAGAGTAGTAACCCACTTTATCCCATGTTACTATTAAGCATGAGTTTGGCAAGAACTGCTGATTGTCTAGTAGTTTTCCAATGGTTGTAGTGATTTCTTCCAGGTATATTTGGCGGTTTGTACAAAATTTGTAATACATTACTCCAGTTCCCCTTAAATCGCTGTCATACCAAAATGGTGCAACAGTAGCTCTTTCAGAATAAGGGAAACCAGGAGGTCGGAATGAGTCCCCAAAAAGGCTACGGCTGTTTTCGAATGACAACACTCCATTTACGTTAATCTATAAATGCGGAAATAGACAACAAATTTATTCACTAAATAAATATAAACTGAGCACATCGAAGTATAAGTAGGGTATGGCATCTATTTTGGGACACACCATCTAAAATAGGACGCACTTTCTCGGTGCATGGTGTGCCGCCTTATATTTCTATTTACATATAAGCCAAGAATGGAGAGGAACGAAAACGATACGGCCGAGAGAGAGAGAGCGTTAACTCTATTTTAGAAAGTAGTTGCCACCCCATATCGATGTACTTAATTCTATTTATCTATACAACTAACACTAGCACGAATGTAAGTTCTGTTAAAGAAAGGGAAAGGCGAGGACAATTCCACGTTCTTGCTACATTCATCACATCCTGATAACGATTGGTCACCGGTGTCAGAGGCGTAAATGACTCCCCGTCGGGAGTGACTCCCCCGTCATTAGCGCCTTAGGCGGAAATGACGTCCCTTGGGTGGGAGTGACTCCCCACCCATTTTGGCGGTGAACTGAAATGCTGTGACGGTCGGAAAGGGTGCCATGGAGGAGTTTGCTACTGTTGAGATGTACATTTGCTCCGCTGCATAGAGCAACAATCCTTGGAGCCATTTCCACTCTCCAACCAGTCACAGCCAGGAAAAAGGAAGCGGATGAAACACATCTTCATCTCTGTTCACTGCACATGTGCACTGCCTGAATCATATGATCTTCACATGATTCAGTGCGACTCATGCCAATTGTGGTTTCACTTTAAGTGTGTTAACATCAAGGTGAACCAATCACCTGACACATGGTTGTGCTTTGCTTGCAGGTAGTTCTTGTCTTGTAACAGTTTATACATCTTACTGTGTTCATCTTGTAACCATGTTTTAACATGCACCTTTGCTTGCTGCTGCTTTCGAAAATTCCTGTTCAACGTGTCGTCCTCAAATGAGCAACGAATGTGCAAGGGGTCAGTAACACCTCTAGGCAGGAATGACTCCCAGGGAGTCATTTCATCTAGAAGGGATTCATTCATGCCTAGGCGAATGTGAGTGGGGAGTCATTCACACCTAGGCAATAGTGACTTGGGAGTCATTCACACCTAGGCCTCACAGACTGGGGAGTCCCTCAGTGGGGGAGTCATTAATGACTATGACACCGGCACCACTCCCAAATGGATGTCCTATGAAATCTTCAAAGGGTACAGCTGTGGCTGAGAAATTACAGAGCGCTGCTAGAATGCAATATATTGTAGCAGAAGTATGACTAATACAAATTTCAACCGACAGCATCTTGAGACTCGCTGCAAACAGTGTGTACGTAATCGCTTTATAAGCTGATGATGCAAGGTAATCTGATTTTCCGGAAGTTGCCAATTAATATTTACTTAGGCAAAAATGTTAACAATCTGAAGACCCACACCAATGCAATGCAAAAGAAGAAAAAGACAAAGATTCTCAGGGTCACCGATGAAGGGTAGAATTCCCAGAAATAACCAATTAAAGTGCACCGCACCCAAAGGCGCTAGGACACAGAAAAAAGGGGTCCAATGTAGCGCTAGTACATCCATCATAGAAAAGTTAAACCATAATACATAATAAGTTTAAAACAAGCAGCAGCATAAGTCACACACCAAATATGGCACACCACATTGAACTAAGATAGTTTAGAATAACATGCCACAGATAATACAAAGGCAACCTGCTTGTCGAGACTCTGTCCTTGAAAGCCATCACAATGACTGACTTCTTCTACCAGGGGCAGCCTGAGGTTTTCCCAGGCGGGGCATCATAACATCCAGTGGCAGACATCTTCAACTTCCTCATTCTGGCACTATATACAGAGTAGGCATATAACATATAACAGATGTCTGGCCTAGTGATGCAGAAGAAGAAAGAAAAGACACCTGTATATATACAGAGTATATGCATAAAGCATGTACTAGGAAAAATGCATGGTGTATATTTAGATTTTTCATGCAGTAACCTATATATATATATACGTTACTATCATTATCTTCAAATAGGGGAATTTATTATACAAACAATGTAACTATAGAATTTGACGGTAGGAGAGAGAAGTGAGGAATTTATACAACGTAAAGGGAGAGAGGGGGAGTCCATGCAGGTCACACCTTTATGGCTTGAGGTGTAAACACGTATACATAATTACAAATCAGGTATAACTGCTTTAAATTTGTTGTTGATTGCTCAAATGTTCTCAATTATCTTTAGAAATATATACCTGTGTATGTGCACGTATAATTAGTATATATACAGTGTCACATGAAAAGTTACATATACCATCAAATATAATATAGTCTATAGGCTTTTTTACAGAGTAGTTATAGCATGTTGGAAGATGTTGTATATTAGATTTTTAAGTATATATGCAACAAAAAAAGATCTAGAGTTATAGGTTAGGATAAATCATTGCAAGACATATAATCTCAAATGCATGTAAAAGCAATGATAGTTTATATATACGTACACTCCAGCTCATCACACATGTATACAGGGTCAAATCTCAGTTTTAACATGACGTGATACCTATTTGAAACTTCTTTAACTGTCAGGTTTCAAAGGGTGCTCAAGATGCACTAATATAATAGATTAATTTCATGGGGTTTCAAGTTATAAATGCAGCCTCCTTTCCAAGTTTATAGATACCTTTTGAAACCTGGCAGTTCAAAGAGTTTTAAATAGGTTTCATGCATATGTCATCTGAAACTCGAGATTATATATATATGAGATTTCTACTATGCACAGTCATGTTCAGTTATAGAGAACTGCATGGTTGATCCATCTTTATTAATGGTAATCTCTCTGATGTCTGCTGTTAAAATGAAATATAGAACAGCTCTGCATGAAATTAAGTATCACTTTTAATCAAGGCCATTAAGTCACAGGTTCTTGAGTAAATTTTGTAAGCTAGTTTAAACTTTCCTGTAGATGGTCAATTATTTGATTGTATAATGCATGTACAAGCATAAGGGTTCTCCACTATAATGTAGAATATAAGCAAAATATTTTATAGGTGTAGGAAGCTTTAGACATCTAGAAGGATGCAGTGATAATAAAACAACTCAACTTTACAATTCTTATAACTTAAGACATTTGCAGCAAAAAAGTAAAATAAGTCACTTGTTAACAGGTTTACAGCTACTTGGACCAACAATACACTATGATCATATCGCAGTGGCCCTACAAGAGGAAACATCACAAATCGGTATTAATGTATGTAATACATATTATTTCTATGAATACATTGTTGCTATCTGGCTTACTTTGGTATGTGTCTGTATGCTGGCAGAGCTCCAGGTCTTCCTTCAATACCAACTGCACACTATACGTATATATATAAAACAGAGAGAAAAGCCTGTAGTTTACGAACAGTAAGGAATATCCTGCATGTCCATCTGACAAGGATGCAGCCATGTAATTGTAAGTAAGAGAAAGGAGTACTTAGTCCAGACTCACTCTAGTTTCAACATTACTGTATTCTCCAGGATCAGAGCTTACTGACACTATACTTTGATCACTACTTGAACCTCTAGTTTTACGAGCCAGCCTGGTAGAACGTCTAGGCTTGCTTCCTTCAACAGAGTCGTGGGAACTTCCACTCATTTTGGACATGTTTCTGGCATCTAATTGCTCCATGTTGGTAAACTTGACCGCTGTTCCACCTCCTCTTGTCTCCATTATCTCCCCTTTGTACAGACGTGTCTTCATACGACCTTTGGTATCCTGCTCTTGGTGAGTTAGCATATACTTATTCTATAACAGGAGACAAAGTATAGAGATATGATGGAAGCATTAGTGATTTCCATCAGACTCACTAAATACGTACATATGAGTACTGTGGTTAAACTCACATGTTTATCCTTGAAATGTTTTGGCTTTGGTGTTAATACTGTCTTTTTCTTCTTCATGTGAGGTTGCATGACTGTGTCTCCATCTAATGTTGACGTTGGGCGATGGTCCAACCAGTTCTCTGAAATGGAGCGCTTCCTGTGGCTTTTGGCACATAAGGGCAAATCCTATGTACATATCAACATAATTGTGCACAATACAGAGTAGCGTACATACGAACGTAGGTACACATGAAAACTTACTTATATACAAAGGTATACTAATGTTCATTACTAGTACCTTTCCATTTGATGTTGGAGTGTTCTGCACCATTTTAAAAACCCTACTTAGTTTTTCATCTTGTGCAAGCTTCTCCCTGGCTAACTTTTCAAACTTCTCCTTTTCACTGTGCACAAAGCCTTTCATAGTCTAAATAGTATATGTATAGTGATCTTAACTGGGTTAGTGTTTATGCACATGTACGTATATGAGTACAGAGTATTACAGCTAAAATACTTAATACTAGCAAAATGGTTGCTTTAAAAGTAACAACTTGTGATTTTTACAATAACAAGAAAGCTTGCACACTTACGTATACGTATGTAGATACAGTTAATAAGTATGTACGTACTATACTCGCATTGTGCTGTATAGTTACATACATAGGTAATGAGCAGTCTGCCAATCAACTATTGACAATAAACCTTTTTAATGTGTTCCTTCTCTTCTTTCTCCCTTTTAATTCTTTCTTTCTCATCATGTAGTTCCTTCTGAAGCTGATCTCTATTGTTTTGGTAAACATCAAATGCATTTTGAAGCTCGATATTCTAAATTGATAAAAGGATGGAGCAATACACCCTTTTTCTTGCATGCTAAATAGGCAACTAAACCTATGAGAGAGCTCTTGGACGAGGATACAAGATGTTTTTCCATTTTTCCATTTACTTTTCTTCTACTCTACTGGGCCCTCCTTTTACCTTCTTCTCCACTGAGTCGTGTAATGATGTTAATACCTACGTACGTATATAATATATCACAAGGAGAGGTGCTGGTTTTCCTTATGCTGGTATACTCATGGACATACTAAGAAACCTTAATGATGCACGTACGTATGTAGTCAAATCAGTAAGGTTTGTAATTTAAGTACATTAAGTACGTAAATAATGTTTCATGCGTGTACCCTTTTTTGTAAATCTTCTGCTTGAACTTGAAGTTTCTTAATATTGGTATCCTTCTTTTCTATGACAGATTGCATGTTTGATAGCGATTCCTTCAATTTTGAGATCTCTTCATCTTTAACTGATACTAGATTGGCTATTTCCTTGTTCTCTCTCAAAATCTTGTCTTTGCTCTTTAAACTGGCTTCTAAAGTCACCATTTTGGCCTGAAAATCTGCATTTTCTTGTTGTAAACCTTGTATCATGTCTCTAAACTGTGTTTCCTTGACTTTGCTTTCACCAAGTAGCTTTTTTCTAGTCTTTTCCCGTTCTAATAGATAACTCTTAAATTCTTTGAATGAATAGGCTTCAGCATTTAAGAACTACAGAGATAAATATGCATGTAAATCAAATATCAGTAAATATTGATCCTGACTGAATGTAAAGAGATCACAAAACACTCAAACAAGCAGTAACCAATCCGGGATCCCATCCTAAACATATGAGATACATACAATATTAGAAACCTACGTACATATGTATGTATGCCTAACCAAGAATTTTGAAAATTCACAACTGCTGCAAATAAGTATTGTAAACAGGATGTGAAAAGTTTTTATATGAACACTGAAGTGAGGCTGTCTGGCGAGCTTATGTACGTATGTTAATATGTATATCTTTAAATTCCTGATTTTCATGATACAAGATCCTGTACATACGTAAGTAAGTACATACACATAATAAATCTTCACTACTACAAAGTCTGACTTCTAAGATAAAAAAATAAGTTTTCAAGATTTTAGTCACTTCATGCACTGTATAGTGTAGGTACCATAAAATGTCTTATGTATGTAAATATTCATTTAAGTATAAAAGTAATACATAATTCATATGCATACATATACGTATGTATACATACCCTATCAACACAGAGTAAAGGTAATGCCAAGTGGTAGGGATGAACTGCTGGAGGAGGTGTCCCCTCTTCACCCTTTTTGAGTGCTGCTTTATAAAGCATGTTGGCCCTTCTTCTACCAGGGGTCATACCAACCGGTAGCCTAGCAACAGACTGTCTGTCTATCTGCACCTCTTGCGTGACTTCTGCAAATCTCATAACATGCTTCACATGAAAAAAAAAAAGAAAATACTTAATACGTCATATATTAGCTTTGATGTGAGCCTATTGTGTCATCACACAGGGTTTCAAAGAATAAGAGTAATAATAAAGGTCGCTACTACTATGTACATACATATGTACGTATATGCACTCACAATTGTTTCATCATAGTCTTCTGATTTGGGACTGACACATATTACCATCTTAACTGTTCCTTCACCATCAAAGTAATTCTTAAACACATGTGTCAACTTGGAATCACGATATGGTACAATCTAACAATATACAAAATAATGTAAATTCACAATGCCTAAAAAGGATTACATGGTACGTACATACGTACGTATTTACAGATACCCGGGTACAACATATACATATACTTTATTCAGTTGAAATACAGGTATAATTTACTCTCATTAGTAGGAGGGATGTCCAGTAATGCCTCAGACTTTCTGGTATTAACTTAGTAATTCTATAGTTACTTGTGCATGTTTAGGTATTCTTAAGATACCCTAAAACCAATCAGTATACTATATAAACAGATACTGTACTTATAATTTGTGTGCCATATAGATGATGGCTTAAGTACGTATAACAATAATGATTTCCCAAGACACTTAAGACCAATCCAATGAAGTAAAGTATTCTCAGAATACATAATAACATCGTAGTTCCTAAGAAAGTCTTAAGTACCCCATGCATCAATAGACCTCAATGTACGTAGTTTATCCACTCAAACATCTATTCTTGAATAATGTACTTAGGGTAATTTGTTTAATACATACAGATACGTACGTACGTACATAAATACTATGTATACACTTTGGTGATTCATTGAGTATTACCCGATTCAACTGACCTTGTTTCCACAGTGTAGTTGGTTGTCCCTCAGAGTCTCCATGCATGTCCTCAGAACCATCAAGTTGGCATTTATGTTGTTGGCTTCCCTCAGCCTCTCACCATGGTTACCTGTCCTAGAGGCTCTCTCAGACCCAGCCAAGTCAACCAAGGACAGTTGGTTCATGATCACTTTTGTTTTATCTTGAACTACCTACAGTCATTAATCACAGGGTACATACGTACATAATATACACACACTAACAGCGTTTCTTAGAAAATACGTATCATTAGAGTCAAAGGTGGGATATACGTACTTAAAAGAAACTGGCTAATTAACAGGATAATAGTAACAGGAATGTACGTACATACATACATATGCACTGAGCCGTGCAAAGGCTATGATGATAAGCAAAACTAATCACTGGCGGAATACGTACGTACTTTCCAGTTAGGGTTAGTTCCAATTAGTTTTGCGCATAGACGTACGTACATATGTCATTCATAATAATGTACATAAGCACAAACAGTTATATGTATGTATAGATATATACATACGTATGTAGAACATACAATACTACGTACATACATACTTATGTACGTAGGCACATAAACATAATTAGTTAGATTGCATACTATGACAGACAAACCTCCTCCCCAGCAGAGTCAAGAGGGGCTGAAACCAGCTTTATGGTAAACACACTATGACTCCTGCTACTCTCTGCATTGAGCTGCGTGTGTGCCACTCTTCTCCTCTTCTGTCCCTTCCACAGGGTCTCGTAGGCCTCCTCTGTGCTCTTAACCTCTACTTCTGTCACACCACTAATGAACATCTGACGCCCACTACCTTCACGGAGGGTCTTTGACTGAGGTGCTCTACATGAAGTTACACATTGCTGGCATTAGTGCCATAACAAATTACAACAAACATGTATGTACACATGTGGGTATGTATTATGTACGTACATACGTATATACAGGCAGATGGAGAGGTATATAAAAGGTATAAGGTATATAGAGGTATAAAAAATAAAAAACTCGTAATAAGCATTTTTATTTAATTAAATCTATAATCGGCGGGCGTTTATCTCCTTCCTCGTATACGGCTTTGATGGGCGCTTATTCTCTAGTTTCCTAGGCAGTTTTGTAGCGCTTGTTTGTCAAGAGATTCATCCGAGAGTCTTTTTGTCAAGTGGAGATTCACCTGTAAGTCTTCTTCGGAGATTCACCCGTAAGTTTTCTTGTTTGTCAAGATTCACCCGTAAGTTTTCTTGTTTGTCAAGATTCACCCGTAAGTTTTCTTGTTTGTCGAGTGGAGATTCACCCGTAAGTTTTCTTGTTTGTCGAGTGGAGATTCACCCGTAAGTTTTACTCCTCCTTGATAAATCCGCTATCTACTTTGATCCCTGTTCTTGCACTTTCCAGCCTCAATGTCACTTTGTTTGTTTATAAACAATATGTAATTATTATTATTGCAATTATCACTTTTGTTGGGTGGAGCTAGTCTCTAATTAGCTGAGATGCAGATGTTGACGTGTTACATTGTCATTGTCATTAGTACTGTATCTTATATTTTTATTTATCAGACATTAAAGTGTACTGACTGTTATTACTGTTATTAGTCATCTAATGTGACCATCATAATTGATCGGTAGGGACTAGACAAGGTTACTCTATGTGGCCACTTTCTCCTGCCTCTCAATTGCGATGGTGACACAAGTGACATTGTCAGCTCTAGCTAGCATCCTATATAATATCTGTTTGCATTCCTGTGTTTCTATATCTATGTACTTTTAGGCCATACATCATCCTAAAGAACGTACGTGAATTTGTTTAAGCTTGAACCACGAATGCTCTACATAATATCTGTGAGTTCACCATCTCAATAAGTGTTCATTGTTCATATCCTGGTTGTTTTCATGCGTGGAGAAGTAGTTACACATAATTCAAGCGTTAACTGTTGATGTAACTGTATTGTGTGTATGTTTGCTTGTAAACATTAAGTCTCATCACATGAATAGAGTGGCTGAGTGTATGAGGTCATTAAATCATTACTTTTAGTTTGTAAAATGAGTATTCGAAAGCATAGATATAGAAAGTTACATATAGAGAATAAAAATAATAAACATAAAAGTGTAAATTAAAAGGTTAAGTCAACTAGGGAACCGGGTATTGGTGGACGATGTCTTTAATAATGTTATCAAATGCATCTTTCTTCGTTTCGCCATGCCTTTCCCTCCACATGAATTCGTCCAAATAAGACGGTAACTGAAGTTGAGATACACCCTTCATCGCTTTGAATTTTAACTTAACCTTGCACCAATAGGATTCAATATTTTGGGTATGATCTCCAGTTGTGGGATCTACAAAAGTAACTGAATGGTTTACAGTTCCATGACTGGTTACATTGGGTAGCTGTGCTACCGAGTTGTACGCTCTCCACTGATTGGATATTATCTTAGTACCTGGTCTGACATGGGCCTGTATGATTGGGAGCAGGGTTGCAGCAGTTCTGTCTGGAACCAGCTCCATATAGCCAAGGGCTGGCTCAAATGATGTATCGCACATCCCGAATACCCACCTTTCATGTGTGGCTGCTCTACCTCTGTGATACTATATATGTATACAGACAAGTTTAGAAGTTAATGATATATATGTATAATTAGCTTAAGTTTTGTTATGAAAAAATAACTTTCTCTTACTTTAGGTTTGTGATTGAAAAGGCTTTCATCGATTTGGACGATCTTGCCTGGACCACCCAAAAGAATACGGGTGGAACACAGTTTTGTGGAACAAACTTCTCTGAGCCACTGATAAACAGTACATGCAGTGCTTTCAGTTACCTCCAGTGACTCTGCTGCTACGGTAACCATATGCTGACGGGCCCAGTGATGTATCAACAGTAGCCACTTCTTTAGAGGTAACTTTGATTTCTCAAAGAAGCTGTCTTTCCTCAGAGCAACTTCTTTATTGCAAGTAGGACATCTCAATCTAAATTTGTATAATTGAACCATGCATACTTTTACATTATACTAATTTTTGTAAATTGAATTTAATTCATTCTAAATTTTTGTGTCTCAGAAAGATTTCAGGAAATAATTTATGTACCTGTACCCATCAGAAATGTCATTTCTGATGCTGAGCACCATGGCAATATTGCAGCTTGGGCAGTCCCTGGCACTTGCAAGCAAGTGCCTGACCTGCATCCAGTGGATCAAGTCCTCTGTGGGACCAAAAGCAACTTCACCAATTTCCATGAACGACATTTTCAATATTCAAACCGCCGAAATGAACCGCCTTAATTTAACGTATGAATTTTAATTAGTCAAATGAATCAAATTAAAATCGTGAAAATCTTGGAAGTTTGGTCGACTTGAAAGCTTACACAACCTTAAGCAGTTATTCATGCTACCGACGATAATTGCGTAATATGTACATATACTCATGTATTACGATTGCGCAAGGAGGATTACATCATGAACAAATTCGTACCTAAAATTAGTCACAATTTCACAATTTATTTAATTAATTTACATTGAGATTACAAAAAACAGGCTATATTAAATGAGTTAACATTATTTTGATGTGTCTTCTCTTTCTTTTCAATCTGTAGAAAGAGACAAAGGTAATTAGTTGTTAAAATCACCATTCCTAACCCTAAACCTAACCCTAGCCCTATGCCAACCTATTCTTGTAGTTCTTTAGAGCACATATTTAGTAGGTTTAAATGTAAATGAACACAACTGCTGTTTATATAATTAGCGTGAATATAGAACAATTATATAGTTGTAGTCAGTATAAGAGGGGAAACATGCATAGAGTGTTGCTGTGGCAATTCTAGCTTAGTGACAGATCCAACACTCATAGTTGCCAACTTTTCAAAATTAACTTCAGGGACACCTCGGGTGTAGTACCTTCATTCTGTAATTTTACCGTCGACTATCGACGAATCACGTTCGTTGACTTCGCGGAGGGAGCGTTCGAGTAGTGACAAAATGGCGGAGTCTGAGCAAAATGGCGGTCGGGCTACGCAAGATTGGCGTTTGAGGGCCTGTTGTACTTCAGAAGCATTGCTTCTGTTGAAATTTTAAGTAAAGTGGTTATAGGTAAAGCTAAAACTAACATGCAATCCATACAAATATCAAGAAAGACTAATATCTGTATTTTTAATTTTGTTAAAAACTTTAAATAACCGGGACAAGGCAGCCGGGAAGCGGGACACAGCATACTTTTCCGGGACTGTCCCGGGCAATCCGGGACAGTTGGCAACTATGAACACTGCATGGTGCATGGCCATAACCAGCTGCTGTCCTGGGTTGGATCCTCAGCAATTGCTTCTTTCGTGTTTTTCCCTCTTCACAATATGTTTTGAAAACGATTAATTAATTAACGGATTAATTGTGGTTTAATAACACTCAATTACTCACAAATATGTATAATATTACTTGTTAACATCTCATGGTTTGCACAAATGTATGTAAACATAATTTATCAATGCCAATATATATACAATGGAAAGTGGTTCATCTTAGCCTTTCCACTGCATATATATCCTTGATGTCATTTGCAACATATATACGTATATAGTACAACTATTGAACATGAAGCACAATCGCGGCCTTACATCCTGCAGCAATAATTAATGTTAAATTTTTTCATTGAAAAAAAGAAAATTTTTAGGAATTTCAGAATTGGGCCTATTTTAGTGTAATCAGTTTGCAAATGTCACGTAGCATGGATCCGAAGCACATTTTGACATTTAGAAAAGAATATATAAATAAATGACGGCAAATAATCAAATGTAACCAAAAATTGCATTGTTGTTAATTTAATAAAAATAACGATAATAAATAGGTGATTTTATATATATATATTGAATATATAGGATGATCTAGCGGCTATCCCTATATACACAGCGAGTACTACCATAATCTCTGATACATACAGAACTACGTATACATATATACCTCCAAGAGTTTTAGCTGTAAGGTTAATATTAGCTGAACATTTGATCGTAAAGGCACAAACAGAGACAGTGTATACAGAATATGGTTCTAGGTGCTCAAGTGTTACTTCCAACAGTGAAGTATTGAGTGTGGTTGTTAGATTTCCAGCAACATCAGTCACTTGTAAATGATAGCATCTTATGACTCCGTTAGGCCAAACAGAAGGATTCCAAAGGACTTGAACACTATTTAGGGTTATATTTCTTCGACTCACATTGGCTGGTGGGCTGGGTACTATAAAATATATTAAGGAAATACACCAGTGAGTTTAAAACTTTCCAGACACTGATAATATGAAAAAGATGTAGGTAAGTATATACGTACATTGCATAAAAATGGTTATGTATGTATATGCCTATTAATACACAAAGTAGCACTTGTGTTAAGGTTAGAATTACATGCTTTACAGTATGCTTACAGAGTTATAAATACATTGAAACTTACTATCTTCCAAAGTGTTTATATTACTTCCATGACTGTAAGCCCCAAACCCTGAATTAGTTTTACCGCGTACTTGTACATTATAATTTGAAAAAGGAACAAGATTTAACAAAGCTATCATGGTCTCTGTAGTATTCAGTATTAGGTATCCAAAGAATTCAGAAGAAACTGGATTTACACTGTCAACACCAAATAATCGAATTTCGTAGATGAATACAATGCCATTAGGAATAGAAGATTGCAGCCAAGAGATAGTAATTGAGGTTGACGTTACATCCACAATACTAATATTAACTGGAGCTGTTGGTACTATATACAGGTTGAGAAACAAAATCAGTTAATGCAGGACTTTTAAAAATGAAAATTAATGTACTATCTTCCATGGTCCTCCCTGTAATCATTCTCAGAACAGACAGAGCACGACCATTTGCAGCTTGTACTTACTTCATATTCTGAATATGGCTCCAATTCTTTTAACTCCATGGATGTACCATTGGCTACCTTCTCCTAGAGAGAAGAGAAAGAATCACTGACTGGATTGAGTGTCTCTACACCACGGTATGTCACCAAATAGTATTCAATGATGCCGTGTGGAAGGAGAGGAGATTCCCACTCAAACCTGAGTGATCTAGAGCTTCTTTCACTCAAAAGTAGGTTGGTTGGAGGGGAAGGAACTATACAGAAAATACATAGGGACATTAATTTGACTCAAAATTTGTTAATAATCACTAACTTCCTTCTTCTGTCATATTGGCTACCAATGAGGAAGGAGGGCCTTCTCCGATGCTGATGGCTGCTGCAACTGTTATATTGTAAGTGGAAAATGGCACCAGGTCATTTATAAAGGTAGATGTCACATTGTAGACTGTCATGTCCCTAACGTCATAGAAAGAACTGTTTACTGTTGATGTAGTCTCTACACCAAAATACTCTACTCTGTAATACAAGATGATTCCATTGGGAATGGTTGGAGGATCCCACATTAACAATAGGCTGGTGTTGTCAGCAACCACTGCCAACACATTTACTGGAGTTGATGGAACTACAGAGGTAACAGAGACAGAATGTGTCAGACAGTACACTGCAAGTGTGGATCAACCATTTCTAATTATTTAGAAGCTCACCATCTTCCAGGGTCCTCCCTGTAATCATTCTCCCAGCAGACAGAGCACGACCATTGGAAGCTTGTACTCTTACTTCATACTCTGAATATGGCTCCAATTCTTTTAACTCCATGGATGTACCATTGGCTACCTTCTCCTAGAGAGAAGAGAAAGAATCACTGACTGGATTGAGTGTCTCTACACCACGGTATGTCACCAAATAGTATTCAATGATGCCGTGTGGAAGGAGAGGAGATTCCCACTCAAACCTGAGTGATCTAGAGCTTCTTTCACTCAAAAGTAGGTTGGTTGGAGGGGAAGGAACTATACAGAAAATACATAGGGACATTAATTTGACTCAAAATTTGTTAATAATCACTAACTTCCTTCTTCTGTCATATTGGCTACCAATGAGGAAGGAGGGCCTTCTCCAATACTGGTGGCTGCTGCAACTGTTATATTGTAAGTGGAAAATGGCACCAGGTCATAAATATAGGTTGATGTCACATTGTAGACTGTCATGTCCCTAACGTCATAGAAAGAACTGTTTACTGTTGATGTAGTCTCTACACCAAAATACTCTACTCTGTAAGACAAGATGATTCCATTGGGAATGGTTGCAGAATCCCACATTAACAACAGACTGGTGTTGTCAGCATCCACTACCAACACATTTACTGGAGCTGATGGAACTGCATAAGTAACAGTTATACATAGACAAGATGCATTAACATACTGTTAAATGAGGCTTAAATTAGCCTATTCTCTTAATAAACTGTACTACTTTTTGAGTGACTAAGAAAAGAGTTAGGTCCACTCAGAATAAAGCTTGCTGAACTCTTTTTGAGAGATGAGTAGTATAAATTTTATGGTTTAACATTTATGGTATGTTTATTGGCTATCTCTTAGTACCTTTTATTTGATTGTATATATTCTGCTTACGTTTTGCAGGACTTTGACTAGTAAAATTAAATTGTTCTCGATCAAGTCGAAAGATCCACTGTCCAAATATACCAGTATTTCCCGGGTTTTCATCAATATCACCAATATTTTCAGTAAGGGAGCCATTAACAGTGAATGATCTGATTCCATCCCCAACATTATATCCAACAGTGGCATACAATCTTGTATATGTACTAAATGACCGTTGAATCCATTTTCTGCATAATTGAATATTGCTATAGACCTTCTGCCATCTGTTGCTAAGACCACTTGAAATGAATTTAACTATATACAATAATTTATAAAATTAAGAAAATATATAACTGTTATATACAGTTGCAAGTTAAAAAATAAAATTTGATTCAGGAGTTAGCAGCATGGAATGCAATAATTAAAACCATGTATGACTATTACATCTGGAAAAATAACAAAACAAGACATGTATAGATATCATGTGACAAGGTTAATAATACAGAAGTGACATACTGAACCAATATACACATCACGTTTATATTTAGGCAAATCATAGCTCAAGTGTACATATAATATGGATGATATACCTCTAGCCTTATCTATTTAATTATTACACTTTCTTGTTCCATCTGCCCAATACGAGCATGGGCATATAATTTTCATTTTCACATTCGTGATGTATATAACAGTTGCAATTGGTTGTATACACAAGATCTACATATATCTACATATCTTACACATAGTTTACAACTACAATGAAATACTATGCATATGCACATTGGAAATTATAGTAACTATATACAATCAAATGTACATTTTAATAGCACAAGTTTAAGTCACTTCATTTCATTGTACATATATAGTGGCCAGCAAACTAATTGTTAAACAAAACTATTGCAAGCTGTATTCTTTTGTAGAAATGAGAGCAATAACGCTATTATTGAGTATAACAGTTTTCAAGGCCCCAGAGTCAAGGCCTCAATAAATTCGCCATTTTAATGAAGTCGATGCTATGAATCCTATATATATACAAGCAAGGGTGTTGTATGATTCAAGCATATATAGCTAATGCTTCACTGTGTAACATCCCTTTCTTGTTTCTGTGCTTTTTGTGCCATCCCTACATCTTCACAATTTTAGTAGAAAATTTTTATTGTTCTCTATAGTATAAATTGTATTCATCATGTCATAGAGGCACGAGTACTGATTTTATATTGCAAGCAAGGCTAGGTATCAGACAAAAATTCAGGTAATTTTATAGAAGCCGGGCTCAAAACTCCCTGGAAAGAAATAGAGGCCCGGGCCTCTATTCGGACATACACAGTACACATATAATGTATTCATCATGCCACATGCAATTGCATATATAGTCCAACTGCAACTTACTAAATAAGTTTTCGAAGCGTAGTAACCCACTTTATCCCATGTTACTATTAAGCATGCATGAGTTTGGCAAGAACTGCTGATTGTCTAGTAGTTTTCCAATGTTTTTAGTGATTTCTTTCAGGTATTGGCTGCTTGTACAAAATTTGTAATACATTACTCCAGTTTCAGTTATATCGCTGTCATACCAAAATGGTGCAACAGTAGCTCTTCCAGAATAAGGGAAACCAGGAGGTCAGAATGAGTCCCTATAATAGCTACTGTAGCTGTTTTCGAGTGACAAAACTCCATTTACGTTAATCTATAAATGCGGAAATAGACAGCAAATTTATTCACTAAATAAATATAAACTTGAGCATATCGAAGTATAAGTAGGGTGTGGCATCTTTTTTGGGACACACCATCTAAAATACTTATGCAAAAATGTTAACAATCTGAAGACCCACACCAATGCAATGCAAAAGAAGAAAAAGACAGATTCCCAGGGTCACCGATGAAGGGTGAAATAATCACAATCAATCATTATTAAAGTGCACCGCACCCTAAGGCGCTATAGGACCAATGTAGCACTAGTACATAATAAAAGTAAAGAAAAAGTTAAACCATAATACATTTATATAAACATGCCATACATAACTATTCAAATAGGGGAATTTATGTAATTATGGAATTTGACTGTAGGAGAGAGAAGTGATGAATAAAGGGAACTTTTGAGAGGGGGAGTCCATGCAGGTCACACCTTTATGGCTACACATATTTACAGTCTATGGGATGACTTAACTATAATAATAGGTATATACTTATATTTATATATACTCCTTTAGATACAAGTAAATAAAAAACATTTACAAAAATGATGTTAGAAGTAGAAATGGCAGTGTTCATTAATACATCTGCAAAAAGTATCGAAACAAGACACTGATTATATGATAAGGCTAATCATACAGAAGTTGCATATATAATGAAATTTAAGTAACTTAACCATACACTTCTGTGTTTGGGCGCACTAACCTTAAGTAGGAATGGTGCGCCCAAACACAGAAGTGTATGGTTAAGTTACTTAAATTTCATTATATATGCAACTTCTGTATGATTAGCCTTATCATATAATCAGTGTCTTGTTTCGATACTTTTTGCAGATGTATTAATGAACACTGCCATTTCTACTTCTAACATCATTTTTGTAAATGTTTTTTATTTACTTGTATTCCCCCTTTTTTCCTCTTAATATTACTTGTTTTAAATTGATTTGAAAGTTTTCTTAGCGAAGATCTCAAAATAACGTCTTAGACAAGAGAAATATGCCGAAAACCATGATCTCTTAATTAAAAAATGGCGTCCGAGAAGACCACAATTTTCGCTCTTCACAATTAACATGCTTATTGTAGTGCGCTTTCAGATTTAGGGCTGTCTATTCCCTAGTTCCGAAATATTTATGACGATTTATAACTAGTACGTGCCCGCATAAGTTCGCATATTAGCGCTGGTCTATTCAATAAAAGAAGAAGAAAAAATGAATTTTGGAAGTGGGTCTATTCCTAGTTAGCTGCTTTTTGAACGCTATAGAGCGTGTAGAGCGTCGAAACATGTTTTGGCATTTAAGAAAGCGTGCATTAATCGCTGCAAATAACCGAATATAACCGAAAATCGCTTCGTTGGCGATTTATGAGGTGTTGATTGCTAATACATTGTATAGGGCGGCCATTTTTTTTTCCGGCCATTCCTACTTAGAGAGTACTACCGTACCATAGTTGCCAACTGTCCCGGATTGCCCGGGACAGTCCCGGAAAAGTATGCTGTGTCCCGCGTCCCGGCTGCCTTGTCCCGGTTATTTAAAGTTTTTAACAAAATTAAAAATACAGATATTAGTCTTTCTTGATATTTGTATGGATTGCATGTTAGTTTTAGCTTTACTTATAACCACTTTACTTAAAATTTCAACAGAAGCAATGCTTCTGAAGTACAACAGGCCCTCAAACGCCAATCTTGCGTAGCCCGACCGCCATTTTGCTCAGACTCCGCCATTTTGTCACTACTCGAACGCTCCCTCCGCGAAGTCAACGAACGTGATTCGTCGATAGTCGACGGTAAAATTACAGAATGAAGGTACTACACCCGAGGTGTCCCTGAAGTTAATTTTGAAAAGTTGGCAACTATGCCGTACTCTCTGATATAACTGCTTTAAATTTGTTGTTGATTGCTCAATCATCTTTAGAGATATATACAATGTGTGCACATATAATTAAAGAGTAATATACAAGTTACAATATACTAAGGTAATCTAATATAAATAAATAAATTAATTAATTAATATAAATAAATAATATGTAATTAAATAATTCATATGGCTCCAAGAAAGGACTTAGAAACAAAATGGGCATAGTATCATAAAGATTAGGGTATAAAACTCATTTTAAATTAAGGGATTTTTTATTTAGGTCTCCGTTTGGTAGAAAACGGAGGACAAAGTCTGCATATAAAATGCCATAGGACTATAGAAAAGTTATAGAAATTTTTATTGAAACCAAGTGTTATATTGATAAAAAAATCAGTTGGTCAGATCACTTTGAAACCAACATATATCATGGTACATGTGTACATTGATAAACGTCTGGCGAAATATTGCTTAATTAAAATGGCAAAGTAATCAAGATATAATGAAGAATTCAAGGTTACGATTGCGCAATCTGGTGATTTATTATGATGTTTCTCTAGTGCGTTGATATATGGTATGCAGATGCATCATCTTCAGTCTATACTAAGGTGTGAAAAGGTAATTGGTAGGCCATGAATTGGCAATTGGATGATCTGTATCAACTATTTCTCTCTATGCAGTAGTTGAGAATTTCAAAGCCTGCAACAGTGTGACTAAAGTCTTATACTGTTTAAAATAGTGATTATCTTATGGGTCCCTTGGATCTCTTTAAATTTGTAACTTGCACTGCATGTGTAGCTAGTACTTGATTGTAATTTTAATAATATATACGTAGTCACTTGGACCTCATAAATATGTAACTTGTACTGTGTAGTACTTGATTAATTTTAATATTTTATATATATATTTGCCAGTATAATATATATGTATTATACAGGTCATCATATTTAGTATACATAATATATAGTGTGTATATCGTACACAGTATACACACGAAAAGCTACATATGCTACATATACCATCAATATATTTTGGAATGTATATAGTCTGAATATGCATGCGCACCTGAATGGGTATGAATCTCAAGAATTTGTTGACAAGAAAGCTTTTGTGAATTTGTACAGGTTTAGTTCACTATAGGCTTTTTTACAGAGTAGTTATAGCATGTTGGAAGACGGTGTACGTATATATTATTATTATTATTATTATTATTATTATTATTATTATTATTAGAGTGCCCATGCTTACAATGAATGTATAAAAGCAAACCAAAAGTGGTTAAGGGGCACAGGGCTATACCTGGACACGTATAAACCATCGCCACTTAAGGCTACCTGGCCGTCCGCCCAGGTACATAGCCCGGCTGCCTGGGCGCATTAAGCCATCGCCACTTAAGGCTACCAGGCCGCACTTCCCAGACAGCCACATACAAGCACCGAGTTCGGAGGTGGTGTATCATATAAGTGATAATGAATGTTTGGTGTGGTGTATGTGGGTGTGGTTGTATACACAAATAAGGTGAGTGAGTATACATGTGAATAATAATAATTTAAACGTATACATATGTATAAAAACAAGGGTGATATGCAGGTGAGGGAGCCATGGGGGTTAATTGCCAAGGTAGCTACGTTTTTTCCACATTGTCAACAGTAACGAACCAATTCTTTTACTTTTACAGGCCTCTCTTAATACTAATTTCTCTTCGTGCATTTTACTGTCAAAACTATATTATCTATTGCTTTTAACTCTTCAAGCAGACTAGCTCTTACATTTCTGAGACTAGGTTTTCCACACCTAAAGATAAAATGGGCACAGTCTTCCACTTCTATTAAGTTACAATTTTGGCATATTCTATCTTCCCTTTCTATCTGTAACCACCTTCCCTCCTCAATCCTTAATCTAGCTGTACCACCTCTCAGTTTGGTAATCAGACTTCTAACCTCTCTATTTCTAATTTCAGTACTATAACTTGGTTCCTCACTATCCATCAGACTGGCTAGGTCCCTTAGCTTGCTACTACCATTCATACTATCATTCCATTCCTTCTTAAGTTCTCTTGCAAGGCAACTACATATTACTGATTTGAATTCATTCCCAGATAGGCTTTTACAATCAAGAGGGTTCCCTAACTTCAACTTTTCAAAGATGTCATTTATCTTAAGAATCCATCCCACCTTTATGTCCCAGGCTAGAATATGGTTAATTATCTTTTTAATCACTATGGTATCTGGCATAATTAAGAGCTTCCTCCAATACATTAATACTTTAAGTCTCACTCTCCACCTAGTTGGTATCCCGCCACATTCAGTTTCTAAGGCTGTAATAGGATGATGGATACCTACCCCTAGAAATCCTCTAATAGCCCTATTCTGTACCCTGTCTACTGATCTATCTATATACTGCCCTTGTCCCCCACACTTCTGCTCCATAGTCTATGACTGTGGTTACCAGGGTGTCATACAGTTTGCTAAACAACAAGAATTGAGGGTCAAAATCTCTGCACTTGCAGATTAGAGCGCTAAGGGCTCTATTACCTTTTGTCAGCCGATCTTCCATCATCGCTCTAGTGTCCAAATGCTCAGTAATAGGAATGCCTAGATAGGTATATGAGTCTCTCATTTCAACTGGTACTCCTTTGATGGTGAATACTTGGGTGGTTCTCGGTTTCTTTTTAGGTCTAACATGTAATACTCCCGATTTGTTATTGTTAATTATCAAGGAGTTAGCATCACACCAAGAGCCTACTATATCCAAACTCTTCTGCAGATCCTCTCCGTTTGGCCTGCTATATTGTACATGCTATTTTTGGTGCACATGGCTTGTATTTTTTCACTAATTGTGCCTCTGAAGCCATATAAGTCTACAGATGTAAGCAAACTTCTGACCCTTTGATTAATCAATTGCATCATTTCTTATTTTTGCATGCAATTAATATCACATATTTCTAAACCACAACTGTTTAAACAGAGAAGCCATATAAGTGTATATGACAAAAACTGTTTCATTATCTCTGCTATACCCATTAACTATATAGTTAGTATAGCTTAGATTACTGTTCTGAATGTGCACACATGAATAGGAAAATTACCAAACTTAACATCTAGGCATTTAAAATCTCTATATATAGGACAAGCTTAACATAGCTACATGCACATGTACTTTAAACTGATAAAGGATAAAGATAAAAGGGTGTGATCCTCACACTAAATTGATATTACAGTGTGACCCTCACACCAAATGGATGGTGTGAAAATTCACACCATAGGTGTGAGTGTCGTTTGGTGTGAGCCTCACCCCAAATTTTTAACAGTGTTGGCTTCCATAAGTACTAAGTCATCAGCATATAGTAGATGGGACATTTTGCTATTTCCCAGGTCAACGCCCCTGCTATTATCCTTTAGTGAGCTTCCAATATCATCGATAAAAAGACTAAATAATGTTGTAGACAAGACACATCCCTGTCTCAAGCCTCTTCCAACACTGAGTTGCCTGCTGATATCCTCATTTACTTTCACTTGGCACTTTACATCACGGTATATTTCTTTGAGTATGTCTAAGAAGCCTTCTTGGATACCCATACTCTCTAATTTACCCCATAAACGATCTCTGTCTACTGAGTCGTATGCTTTCTTCAAGTCTATGAAGCACATGTAAGTCTCCTTCTTGGTTTTCATTCTGATTTCACTTAACAGGTTTAACACTAGTACATGGTCTATACATCCTCTTCCCTTCCTAAATCCATTCTGTTCATCACTTAACAGTTTCTCACTTTCAATAATTCCCACCAATCTACTTCCTAGAATTCTGCAGAAGGCTTTGTACATTACAGACAGCAAGGTTATTCCTCTGTACTGGCTTGGGTCCATTTGATCCTTAGCTCCTTGTTTTGGGATGGGTACTATATATTAGATTTTTTATGTATATATATATGTGCAACAAAGAATACTAGTTATATAATAAGTTATGCAAGCACAAGATAGTTTATAAAATAACATGGTTAGTGCATGCCACAGATAATACAAAGGCAGCCTGCTTGTCAAGACTCTGTCCTTAATTTGAAAGCCATCACAGTCACTGACTTCTTCTACCAGGGGCAGCCTGAGGTGGTTCCAGGCAGGGTATCATAACATCCGTCTTCAACTTCCTCATTCTGGCACTATATACAGAGTAGGCATATAACATATAACAGCTGTCTGGCCCAGTGATGCAGAAGAAGAAAGAAAAGACACCTGTATATATACATATCAACTTCCTCATTCTGCAGAGTAGGCATATAGCATATAACAGATGTCTGGCCCAGTGATCAATGCACCTACAGAGTATATATATGCATAAAGCATGTAGGAAAAATGCATGGTGTATATATATTTAGATTTTTCAAGCAGTAACCCATATTATATCTCTCTCTATTGTTATGATTATTGTAGCGAATAATTAACATGTTCATATGTTAATTTGCATATATACCTTACTAGCATTATCTTCAAATAGGGGAATTTATAGAATTTGACTGTAGGAGAGAGAAGTGAGGAATTTATATACAACGTAAAGGGATCTTTTGAGAGGGGAAGTCCATGCAGGTCACACCTTTATGGCTTGAGGTGTAAACACATATTTACAGTCTATGGAATGACTTATCTATACACTGATAACTTGAAAAACTAAAAACTTGAGTGTCCAGAAAGCTAGCACACCATAGGTGTGCTATGTGAAAGAGTGTGCTTTGTACACTACTTGTGAATAAAGAGTCTAAGGCACACTACTATAGTGCCAAACGTCATAGGGAATTTTAAATTTTGTAGCCACATAGCACTCAGTAGGCGTGGTAATGAGAATCCGCCCTCGTACTGACGTCATCTTTCGTTTCCATTACTGTCGTATAATTAAAATGGCTGATTCGTCGCATCATGGATATACGACTCCTAAAAAAGCAGTCGTATATCTATGGTCGCATCATAGATCTTATATACTTACGTATGTATATAAGATCTATGGTGGCATGTATATGCACGTAAGCAGTTTTTGAGAAATTCTCAAGCAACCGAAACAGCTGACCACCATGAACGTACTAGCGTATACACAAACAAGGTATGTGTATTTTTAGTTGGCGCTTTTTTATTTAAGGCTAAAGAAGTGATCATGTAGTAGAAATATTGGGCTAGTCAGTCTGGGAGAATGTCACGAGTGAGGAAGCAGCTTTAGATGCACATGTTTAGAAAGACAGTTTGTTTCACTACCGAAGATGCTTATTGATATTTTCCCCTAAAGTGCCTGGCCAGCATTCTAAAGGTATATAATATATATATGAATGATCATTTTGTTCCTGGATATATATAATTTAAAACTAAATCTAGAATTGCAATACAATCCTATGAACCCTAATCTTCCTTGAAGGTTATGAAGGCTATGAAGTAGTGTGGGTCACTTGGGAAGTCTCTTGTTTTAATTTAATCCCAAAGGGAGCTGCTGGGACTACCAGTGCTATACAAACATACAATAAGCAAATCCAAAAAACATTATTGTATCCTATTGTTTAGTACCATATATACACCTGTACTCTGACACACTAGGCTCTGCAGTGTAACTATGGTAACAAGGAGTGGGATGAATGTTTTAACAAGGAGTGGGATGAATGTTTTAACAAGGAGTGGGATGATTGTTTATTCATCCCAGCTTAAAATTATTCATTAGCTTTGGAGACATAGAGACACCCTCCCCTATCCTATTGTGGGGACAGTTGAAACGGCGGCAGAAGGCGGCAACGGCGGAAGTGACGATTTCGATCGCACCAACGTCAATGATGTAGTCGATAATATCGATAGAGCAACTTATATCGGTTTCCATACGTAACGTAGCTCTACGCCCTTACCTGCTACGGACACGATACGGCTTTCGCCAGGACGTTTTGTGTTTTTACTGACTGATACTGTAAATGGTCCTTTAGAAAAACCTGTTTCAGATATTAAAAGCGAATATTTGAATCTGATATTTCCACAACCACCAATAAAGTTATAAGTACACATGTAGAAAGAAACACAACTTCAAGCAAGTGGTAGTATAGAGTATACTAAGAAAAGATAATTGTGTTTTAGTTCAGTTTTGAGACCAGTTGTATCCTGCATAGAATAGGATAACAACCTCTTGTTCAGGAGAAAGCTTCTCATGTACTATCTTATCTATTATGAGAGCACTTCTGTTAAAATATGGCCATTTCTTCTGCACACATTGAACTGATAAGTGATAATAAGAGTTTCCCCTTTTAACTCTTGATTCAACTGAATCAGGTGTATAAAACTAATTAAATAGCGTGACTTATCAGCCCTAATTACTTTAAATTAAGCTCTTAATGATTAGAGGGGTAATGCGTCTTTATTGGGGCAAGCCTGAGCAAGCCCCACACTAACGAGTCGAACGAGGGCCCCGTCTGTATATATATAGTACAAGTTACAGGAAAGTGTGTGACAACTATCGAGGAATTGCTTTGCTGAGCGTCCCAGGAAATGTACTCTCCCTCATACTCCCTGAGAGGTTGCAGGCCATCATAGATCCCCAGCTTCTTGAGTCACAGTGTGGGTTTTGGAAGGGTCGTGGGACAACAGATCAGATCTGGTTGACAAGGCAAATTATTGAACGAGCAGTTGAGTATGAAAAGACAGCACATTTATGTTTTATCGACCTCACCAAGGCATATGATTCAGTGGACCGTGATGCCCTTATTACCATCCTGAAGAACTACAAAGTTCCCTGCCATCTAATTGACATCATCAAAGAAATGTATACTGACACATGGTGCCAGGTGAAGATTGCTGAAGGATCTTCTGAGGAGTTCAAGGCTGAAAGTGGAGTCAGACAGGGATGTGTTCTCTCCACTCCTTTTCAACTGTTTTATGGACAAGATCCTCAGAGACATTGGAAACAACGCCAGGAGGATGGAGTATTGAGTATACAACCACTGAAGGACTGTTCCTGACCTACAGAGAGAAGACGCCAACAACCACCGACATCCGGAATGTCCAGTATGCAGATGACTTGACTCTAGTTGCTGAATCTGGAGAAGAGTTGCAGTTTATAGTGGACACACTGGACAGGGCCTGTATGTGGTGGGGGATGACCATCAATGGAATGAAGACGAAGACCATGAGTATCGGAGAAGAGACTGATGATGACCAACCAGCAATCACACTGAGGGGGAACATGCTGGAGGCTGTGGAAGCCTTCTCCTATCTGGGAAGTGAAGTGGGGCGGACTGCTAGGGTAGATGGAGACGTGAGAGCACGACTGGAGAAGGCAGCCACAGTGTACCAGATGTGGAGGAGAAAGGTGTTCAGAAGTCGAAGCGTGAGTAAGAAGACCAAGATCCACGTGTTTCGAGTGATGGTGATGTCCGTACTCCTTTATATTTATGGAGCAGAGACATGGGCAGTCACACAGCAAGACCTCAGAAGATTACATGCCTTTCAGATGAAGTGTCTGCGGGACTTTGTTGGAGTGACCTTGTGGGACAAGAGAAGAAATAAGGACATTTCTGAAGAAACAGGGGCATTACCGGTGGAAGATCAGTTGAAACTGAGACGACTCCAGTGGTTTGGTCACCTCCAAAGGATGTCAGACCGTCGGCCACAATGACAGGTGATGAAATGCTGGCTGCAGGGCAAGAAGAGGAAGCCTGGAGGAACCTAACACCGCTGGATAGATGTTGTCAATAGGGACCTGTCCAAGAGCTAGTGAAGGACAGGAACCAGTGGTGATCTACCATCCACCAGCTATATCTGCCAGCCAATTCAATGACCCCCATCTGACGTTGATGTCAGGATCTCACCCAACATCCAACCATATGCATGGACAAGGTGTACAGAGGAGGAGGAGGAGTACAAGTTACAAATTTAAGAGGGCCAAGTTACAATATTAAAATTCCAAGTGACCCCTAGGATAATCAGTATTTTAAACAGTACAAGACTTTAGTCACACTGTTGCAGGCTTTGAAATCCTCAACTACTGCATAGAGAGTAGTAGTTGATACAACATGGCATTTTAGCTCATTCAACTATGTACTTACCACGTAGCGAGAAAAATCAGACTTTGATATTTTACAACCCTCATCTCTCAGTAACGCCCTCGAACTTCCGTTTTAAGCAATAACAATTTATAAATCTTTGCGCCTTGTTCTACAAATTAATATTTGACCCAGAATGTATCTAAGCTACTGCTGGGTCTCTGTAAACCTCTTCATTGACTGGTTAGGTAAGACCGGATGAATTTATCACTCAGGGTGCATCATATATATATACTATACTTATACAGTGTTATTAGGAATGTACACCAGCACATTTGTGCTTACATTGTTCTGTTATTCACTGTTAGTATATATATATATAGTAGGTAATCAGTATGTACCATATAAGTAAGGTATTTTATTCATGTAATACTTCCATTCTTTCCAACTGGCACAATGCCAGTAGAAGTAGTGATGATGTGCCCAAACAAAGGAGTGATGTATATGGTTACGTCACTTAAATTTCAATATGCCACTTCTGTATGGTTAGTTACATAACTAGATTTCAAAATGTTTTTAAGTGACACTGTCTTCTTGTACATGTATAAATATGATTTATATAAGCTACATGGCTATATATATTTAATATAATTAGTTACACATAGTTTTATGTATAATATATGTATATTGGATATGCAGGTACGTACAACTAGTGAGATTTGCAATTGGTGCATGCATGGAATTAACATGTTTTTTGAAAATATGTTTGGTGTTCATGGGTTATATAGTTATCAGTTAATTACATGTATACCAGCTTCTTATTAGATATATTGTTAATAGGTTTCAGCAATATGGGTCTTGACGACTTCCTCCAAATCCTAAGGAGATTGAGGTGTAGATTCATCAGCTTGGAAATTATTACTGGATGGCTGCTCAAATTGCACTTCAACATGTTGTAAATTCAAATTTTCAGCTGAGTCTCGGGAATTGGTACTGTCTGGATGAGAAGCATTGTCCTTCAGGTCACCATTTTTAGAAGTAAATTCAGATTCATGCAAAAATGCATTATCGTTAGAAAAGTGCACACTCCTAAGTGTAGACAGTTCAGCTTTATTAAGGTCAGAATTCACTGGTCTATTCTTTAGTGATAATGTATTTGTAATAGTCTTGGAGGTATGTTTTCTCAGGGTGGAAAGTTTGGTGGTTAAAGTACCAGTCCATCCACTACCACTTGGTTCAAATGATAACATACGTTTAGACTTCTTACGATCATGAGCACAGCACAAAATTCTCTTCCAAACTTTTCTTACTTCTGCTACTCTCAAGCAATAAAGAATGAAAATGATTAATCCCTGAAAGGCCGTCATTATTGTGAATGCCCATTCAAAGATTATCTGAATAAATGAAGGTAGTCCAGTGCTGGCTAGAAAACCAATACCCCAACTCAGGCCAAAGAGTACTGACAGTCCCATGGCAACCCACAGGTTCTCTTTCAGTTTGCGGTAGTTAGCTTTCTTGTCACTTTCCTTTTGCATGTTGGGTCTTGATGAAAGGGACACCATTATGACAATGAATGTGATCCAGTTGAATACATAGACCAATCCAAAAGGAATAATTACTCCAAAGTAAAATGAATAACCATAAACACGGCAGCTGCAATGCAATGAATATCATTAAGATTACAAGCTCTTGTTTTTCATCATTACAAACAAGAAATAATAGTAAGATGCCCTGGGTACTTTCATGGAACCACTAATGTTTTACCTTATATATACGTATACATGATTGTCCCAGAATGTTAATTAAAATATATACAGAACTTACAATTTTTCATGGAAGTAGTTCTGGTATCTTGGAGCTAAGGAAAATGCCACAATAAATGCTGGAACAACTGAAAAAGGAGAAGATTATATCATGCATGTTCAGAATAGAGCAGCTAGCAGGTACATAAATATTACTGTATTAAAAATATCTTACCCCAACATGTTGCCATTGTAATAGCAACAAAGTTTTTTATATCAGGTTTGAACACTTGAACCAATTTTCTATACAAATTGATAGCATCTGCAGTCATCCAAAAGAATGTAGCTAGAAAGAAGTACTGCATTAAAGCTGATATTATAATACACCACTGCCAAATTGCCATTGAGAAGGTGCTGATTATGAAGGTTACATATAATCCAGTAAGTGCAATACTCAGATTAATCAATAGCTGTCTGTGAACTCCTTGTCGAAGCTTCCTAATAGCATGCAAATAAAAAGGGTGATAACCATTGTACATTTTGATCAGTATATATTGAACTTACTTATCTGCTAAATAAGTCAATATTGTTATGATAAGGCACAAGATGGATATGATTGTTCCAATGTATGATACAGCTGTCAAGAACTGTGGTGGCAGGGGAATTGGAGGAGGAGGAGGAGGTGGTTCTGGGAAAATGTCCTATATTCAACAAAAGGAATACAAATATGTCATGTATCAGTATATCTTTATGACTTAGTTAACAATAATGTGCTAAATTGCATCTACATGTATTTGAAGATACATAATATTATCTAGAAAGTCATCTTAAGTGGATATACAATTCTTTTATATGCATTATATCCCTATTAATATGAGTTATTATATCCCTTATCCTATTTATATATATGAGTCATGAGACATGGAGGAATGTACGTACTGTATGTATAGGATAGGTTGTTAATATATTGGAAAGTAGTAAATTATACTGAGAAAATCTATCTAGCTAGACATAACCTATAGTTTTTAACCTATAGTTTTTAATTAGAGAATTCTTGCATTTACATACACATATACTTATGTATTATAATATTAGATGTAACAACCCCTAATGATTATTTCTATATCACATATATATATACCTACATCATATGGAGTTGTGTACAATTGAACATACTAGGAGAATTGCAAAATTAGTTAAGTGGTCACATTCACAAACAATGCTGTCATTTGTTGAGTTTGTAACAACACAACCAGAAGTGTTCCAAGCACCAAATCCATCTAAAGGACAAAGCATTAAGCAACATACTTTTAAGTTCTCTTTTACAAAACACCAGTTTTACTATACCCACCATCCGAAAGGAAATTCCAAAATGTGCATCTTGGAAACTGCCCCTGCATATAATGATTTACACATATATATGAACACTGAGTACATATACATATATATATATATATATAGGCATCTATTACACACATGTATACATATTTGTATGCATCCACCTGCATGGTGTAATATTATGCCAGGGTTTTACCACTTATACATATTATATCAGTTTGGCTGTGCTATACATACATACCTGACTCATTATTCCCAAAGTAATTTGTACAGGATCTTCCAAATCTGATATTTCTTGTCTATTTTTAATAATGGAGAGGGAAGCCACAACACTACTTACTGCTGAAAAACTTGAAAATATATCTGTGGTGTTTCTTTGCTGAAACAGTGTATCATCGGTATACAAAGCAGCTGAAATACGTAAAGCTGAACTGTTAGGAATGGCTGATCCTGGAAGTACTATGTCAGCCAATGGAGATCCCATATTAGAATTACCGATAATGCTATTAGTAATTTTGGAGAGATCTGGTACAATTATTGTTTCAGGATCTACCATAATAGTTTGAACACGAAGACCAAATGCTTCTCCAAAAAAATTCAAGGTTTGATTTTCCTCTAATGGAACATTCTTAGTGACAGTTTGCAGAATGTTCAATAACCTGCATGAGGGCATAACATAAAGCTTGAGGTTTATACACTTAGGCTATATACGTATATATGTGTTGGATACCTTGATGAGGAATTGGTATTTTTCTGACTGCTCTTGATTGAGTCTTGTGGTGCACTAGCTAACTGATCAACTGCCCCTAGTATATCCATGGTTACCTACAATATATATACACATAATTAGATAGAGTATCTTATACTTGTATAGGAGTGGTGTTTCAGTGAGTGTTCAATTGCTATACACAATTCTGTGGAACCTTTATGGTCGGGATACAAAGTCATGAAGGATCTCTAATTGAAAGGTTTTCCTGATTTCACTATGTTGTAACTCGCATATATATGCTTATATACGTACGTATATATATACGTATATATGGATATTATATGTTTATAGTGTGAATATAGAACAATTATATAGTTGTAGGAGGGAAAACATGAATTGAGTGTTGCTGTGGCAATTCTAGCTTAGTGACAGATCCAACACTGGTGCATGGCCATAACCAGCTGTCCTGGGATGGATCCTCAGCAATTGCTTCTTTCGTGATTTTCCCTCTTCACAATATATTTTGAAAACTATTAATTAATTAACGGTTAAATAAACTTCAATTATAGAATAAGGATTTCTTCTAACTGCGTCGAACTTATTTTTGGAAAGGGTCACTGAAGAAGACCCCCAGAGTCGAAACGTTTGGCAGAAAGAAGAACCAAAAAACTGGTTCTCTAGACGCTCCCAAAGTCGAAAGATGACCCTTTCCAAATTACTCACAAATATGTATAATATTACTTGTTAACATCTTTTTGTTTGCACAAATGTAAATATAATTTGTAAATACTAAAATGGAATGTATACAATGGAAAGTAGTTCATGATCATGTTAGCCAGTTTCCATTGATGTCATTTGCAACATATATACGTATACGTATATAGTATAACTATTGAACATACATATATGTTTATATGTGTTAAAAAAAACTTATAAAGGTATACATAGGATGTAATTGGTGAAACAAAGAGCTATATAGAGATTTAATTTCTATATAGTTGAATACGTACCTGTTCATCTTCCTGAATTTCAGATATTTGAATTACTTCTAAAAGAACAGTACTTAAAGCCAGATCTTCAGTTTTCAGTTCTTGTGTGTTGTTTGTGATGTTTACTAAAGCACTGGCCAATTGAGCACCACTGTCAATCTAGAAAATGAGGTATAATATATGTACATATGTATATATATAGAATGGTATGTAGAACAATTGTACAAGTTTGTATATTAAGCACAGAAGCAGTTTGTGTATTTTTATCATATTATTAATTGATGAAACCTGAGAAAATCTACACAATGTCATGTAAATCTAGAATTGAATGAGAGGATAGCAGTTTGGGATTTATCATATATATATATGTAAGATGAAGCTTAAGGTGTACATACTATATACGGAATTACTGAGGTGTCAAATCAATATGCATCAAAAGATTGATGTGGGTAAAACTTGCAATCTCACATTGTTTAGACCCACATGTTTAATTCCCAATAAATAATAAGTACAATTTTTATATAAGTAGAATGTTGTATATAAAAAATTCTCAACCACGTTATATAGTCTAGTTCCTTGATCCAAACAAATTAGTTATATAACTTTACTCACGTCAACTAATTTACAAAGGGAGCTTGTAGTTCCTGTTAAATTGCAAATAGAACATTCTGGAAAATTCCATCTTGCACCTGTTTCAAAATTTCCCATGCATTTCCTAGTAGCTATTATACCTAGGTCATTAAATAGGTTCTTGTTAAATCCACATGGACATGGGCGCTTAGAAGTACTGCCAATTTCAGTCTCTGGCCACATTACACTGTCAATATTTCCACAAACAGTTATTTCAGCTGGACAGCCATCTACATGAGGATATACACCTTTTAATAGCAATGAATACACATCAATTCATATGTATATGTATTTAAATATATATTCTTTATTTTTAAGCTGTCCTTCCAAAACTAACTGTGCTTAAAGCTTAAGATCTTACCATATCTGACAATTTGATCTACTTCCAATGGTTGGTTAATGACCTGAGATGCTTGCTGTACAGCCTCTCTTAGTGGGGCTACTAGAAGAGCAGACAACTGAGGTGCACTTGTGTTAGTTTGTGTGACAGTAGTTACCAAAAGTACATCCTCTGGGGTGTCAGGCAGAGAGGAAACACTAATGATGTCTGATTTCAGAGTAATATTACCACTCTGAATGTTAAGCTCAGTACCGGATAAAAGGGCATTGACCTGTGATTGCAATGATACACATAATATGATGCAGAGTATGACATCATGAGTGTATATACATAGGTGTATATATACAGTGTATAAAATTTAATTTAAAACCACAGATGATGCCTTGGGGTAACAGAATATCATTCTATCCGGTTTATATATATAAACATTCCTTGCATATACATACATATAATACTGTATAATATGCAAGGCTGTGTGTGGAAGCAGTATAGTTAACTTGAATTCAATCGAAATTGGCCTTGAAGTGATCTGTGGGAAACGGTCAAACAAACTTTCTACATATTATAAATCACCAAAGTATAGCAGATAGTTTCAAAAATTATATATTCAAGTATATATACACTACACCCCTTAAATCAACATGGCTGTTTTAAGGAATACTTTAGATTTTAGGTAAAAAATAATGCACATACACATTTCTACCAAGTGCTCACTTGGTCAATAAAGTCAGTAGATTGATTTTGCTGCCTTCTTCTTCTACCTCTAGACCGTAAGTCTACTTTTAATTGGATTAGACCTTTGAATATTCACATAGAAATGTATGAATTAATTATACCTATGGTCTATTCTATATATACATAATATGATCACCTTGAATCAAGACTGATGCACTGTTTGAAACTTTTGTTTCCTTAAATGCTACACTGGTGGCTCTACAATGGTAAGACCCTCTGTCGTTTGGTTGTACAGAATTGATTGTATAATTCTGTTCAAATGCACTTAAAGGCTTATCATCCTTGTACCACTGAATAAGTGGCTGAGGACGACCTTCTGCTACACAAGATAGTATTACTTGACTTGAAAGGGTTACATTTTGGTCTTCTGGATGTTGTGTTATTTTAGGTGGAGTGTTTTCCGAATTGTCTACAAAATGATATCTTCATATTATCAAATACAGAACACACTCTTAAGAATGTGCATACCCTCGGTCATGGACTCTGAACATGTTTTGCTAGAGGATTCTGGATCTGTACACATACAAGTAAAAGTATCTATTCCATCAACACAAGTACCACCATTTTGACATGGGCTGGAAGCACAATTATCAAAATCTAACAAAAGAGATATACAAATGCATTATTATATACACGTTACAGGTACGGTGTTATATATATACAATTAGGTATAACATCTTCTAACCTACTATGTGTATATATATATATATACATACTTATATATATATTCATTTTCAAAATTATCAAGTATATACTCGATTGCCAAGGCAAGTGTTTATATATAATAGGGGGACATTATCTACAGTATATACATTATACAGCATAATGTACATGTACAGATAATGCAGTACGCATTAATGTTATACCAACAGTTCCTTTAGTCACTGAATCAAGTCTTAGGCTTAACCATTGCGATCCCTGGCTACCATGGTAGAGTAGACAGTAATAGTTATAGTCAAGAGATATAGCTGAAACATAATAGGGCCAAGACAGAGCCAGGTCCGAGCAATTAAATTTTGGCAGAAGTCCAAGAAATATGCTGTAACTAATTTATATTGTCTACTGTATGTTGTATGCGTGTTACTTTGATAACATAGTCTCATCATTTGACTCTGGATTTTACCCGGCCCACCCACTCATGTCTCCCGAGAAGAGTGATGAACAAAGAGTGGAACCGAAGTTCACTTGATGGAAACCAGAGTCTCCCCTTAGCCACTCAAAGAGATGGTTGAGCCATAGACAGCTGTTTTGTCCATATTAGGACTCATCAGTATAATATACATACAATGGAAGTTTTAAGTGGCTATCTGATACACTGTAAGTACTCCCAAAAGCCAAAAGCTTGCAATTGTGGTTTCCTAATCAGTAAGGGATATTAATTAAGATCTGAAGCCGATCTTATAGCTGTGATGTCTCATCATTTGACTCCGGAGACATGAGTGGGTGGGGGAAAGTCCAGAGTCAAATGGTGAGATATCATAGCTTTAATATCAGCTTCAGATCTTAAAGTCCCCTATATAATTTTTGCAGGTACGTATGTATACACATGTATATTTTATTACTAGTTATAAAATGTAGAAATGTATATTAACCTTTCACAATAAGCCTGAATTCCCATATGTTTTGTCCAATTATTGGAGCTACAAATCCATTCACTGCTCTACAGGCATACTGAGCATCATCACTTAACTGTAATTTGGAGATTTGCAATACACTGGTTCTATTCAAGATACTATCACCATTGTCAGACTCAATGCTTTCTGAAGTAACTACTAAATTTGCCTCATCTCCTAGCAGTATAGCTCCATTTCTTAGCCATTGTATGGAAGGCCGAGGCAAACCATTAGCAGTACATTGTAGCATAACAGAAGATGTTTCTTTCCTTTCAAGTTCACCACCATGAAATACAGTGTCAGTGTCCTCCTTTATAGCTGATATATTAGGTCTCACTGAAGGGAGATTGATGGCAACAAATAAGTAAATTGAATAAGGTTAATGCAGATTATATATATACATGATATATATGTATTTACAGTATATAAGTACAATATTATCATTAATTCATGATCATTTACATAATACATACATGCACAATATTTTATAATTAGTATATGTACGTATATGTACATGTGCATTTACGTATGTATATAAACATCTACTAACCTACTATATTTACAGTAAATGCAGGTGATGATATATTTCCAATTTCATTTATGGCAATGCATGTATACATTCCAGCATTGCTTAATTTGAAATCATTTATAACAAAGGTACTGGTTGTCACACGATTTATTTCCGTTTCTGATAGACTAATATTTAAGATGGAGTTTTCCTTCATCCAGATTATTGATGGAGCTGGATTCGCCTTTGCTTGACATTCTACAGTCAGCACTTCACCCTCAACTACATCACGAGTCTTTAAAGGTGTCGATAGAAATGTTGGAGGTTCTGTAAATGTGTAAAGATATTGAAATTTTAAAGCAACTCAGTTATTCAAATATCCACATACCTTGTATGGTAATGAAAGCAGAAGTACTATCTGGACCAAATCTATTAGAAACTGAACACTTATAGTCTCCCTCATCACTTCCTGTAACCCCAATGACTATCAGTGTACTAATATTGCTGTTAGTGACAATGTCATATTTGTTTGCAACAGTAGAAATCCTTTCTCCTTTAAATCTCCACACAAACACTGGCCTAGGGTCTGCATTAGCAGCACATGCTAGAGTGAGGTTTTGGCCTTTCACAACAGTTGAATTCCTCAGAAAAGTAGTAATTTGAGGGGATACTGTATGATGACAAAAATGGAGACATGTACATTTACCCACAAAATTAACTAATTTTGTGTTAATTATACAATAAATGAAAACAACTTTACCTACCTCCTATTACCAAAAGAGTAATCTGAGCTGAATTGGTTCCAACTGCATTTCTAACATTTACAATGTAGGTGCCAGCATGTGCCCGCTTTGCCTTTAGAATCGTCAAAGTAAGCCTGTCATTGGAAAGTATATAATCACCTCCGTTGCTATTTCCAAATTCTAATACACCACCACTGTTTTTAAGTGTCCATAAGATGCCAGTAGGCTCCACTGGGGGTACTGTTTGTGTGACAGTGAAGGAGAGAATTATTGGGTCATCTCTGTCCACTGAGACTAATGTTACATTTTCTGCGGTAATCATTGGACTTTCTATTTAAACAACACAAGAATGTTGTAAAATAATTTACCCTTCAGCGTCATTTATTAAATGTATATATAAGTAAAGAAATTAATTATCAATTACACTAGTTCAGAAAAATATGATGATTTAGAATTAACTTGTATGTGCCTTTTTAGGTTAATAATATTAAATTCTTTTTCAAACTTAGGAATTTCAGAATTGGGCCTATTTCTGTGTAATCATTTTGCAAATGTCGCAGAGCATGGAAGCACATTTTGACATTTAGAAAAGAATATATAAATAAATGATCGCAAAAAATCAAATGTAACCAAAAATCGCATTGTTGGTGATTTAATAAAAATAACAATAATAATAAATAATAAATAGGTGATATATATTGAATAGGATGGTCTAGCGGCTATCCCTATATACATAGCGAGACAGAACTACGTATACATACCTCCAAGAGTTTTAGCTGTAAGGTTAATAGTAGCTGAACATTTGATTGTAAAGGCACAAACAGAGACAGTGTATACAGAATATGGTTCTAGACGTTCAAGTGTTACTTCCAACAGTGAAGTATTGAGTGTGGTTGTTAGATTTCCAGCAACATCAGTCACTTGTAAATGATAGCATCTTATGACTCCATTAGGCCAAATAGAAGGATTCCAAAGGACTTGAACACTATTTAGGGTTATATTTCTTATACTCACATTGGCTGGTGGGCTGGGTACTATAAAATATATTAAGGAAATACACCAGTGAGTTTAAAACTTTCCAGACACTGATAATATGACAAAGATGTAGGCAAGTACATATGTACACTGCATAAAAATGGTTATGTATGTATATACCTATATATTAATATACAAAGTAGCACTTGTGTAAAGGTTAGAATTACATGCTTTGCAGTATGCTTATAGAGTTATAAATACATTGAAACTTACTATCTTCCAAAGTTTTTATATTATTTCCATGACTGTAAGCCCCAAACCCTGCATTAGTTTTACCGCGTACTTGTACATTATAATTTGAAAAAGGAACAAGATTTAACAAAGCTATCATGGTCTCTGTAGTATTCAGTTTTAGGTATCCAAAGAATTCAGAAGAAACTGGATTTACACTGTCAACACCAAATAATCGAATTTCGTAGATGAATACAATGCCATTAGGAATAGAAGATTGCAGCCAAGAGATAGTAATTGAGGTTGAAGTTACATCCACAATACTAATATTAACTGGAGCTGTTGGTACTATAGGTTAAAAAGACAAAATCAGTTAATGCAGGACTTTTAAAAATGAAAATTAACGTACTATCTTCCAGTGTCCTCCCTGCAGTCATTCTCCCAGCAGACAGAGCATGACCATTTGAAGCCTGTACTCTGACTTCATACTCTGAATATGGCTCCAATCCTTTAAACTCCATGGATGTACCATTGGCTACTTTCTCCTTGAGAGAAGTGAAGGAATCACCGACAGGATTGAGTGTCTCTACACCACGGTATGTCACCAAATAGTATTCAATGATGCCGTGTGGAAGGAGAGGAGATTCCCACTCAAACCTGAGTGATCTAGAGCTTCTTTCAATCAAAATTAGGCTGGTCGGAGGGGACGGGACTATACACAGGTATATAGATAGGAACATTAATTTGATTCAAAATTTGTCAATAAACACTAACTTCCTTCTCCTGTCATATTGGCTATCATTGAGGAAGGAGGGCCTTCTTCAATGCTGGTGGCTGCTGCAACTGTTATATTGTAAGTGGAAAACGGCACCAGGTCATAAATATAGGTAGATGTCACATTGTAGACTTTCATGTCCTTAACGTCATAGAAAGAACTGTTTACTGTTGATGTAGTCTCTACACCAAAATACTCTACTCTGTAAGACAAGATGATTCCATTGGGAACAGTTGGAGGATCCCACATTAACAACAGACTGGTGTTGTCAGCATCCACTACCAACACATTTACTGGAGCTGATGGAACTTCAGAGGAAACAGAGACAGGATAATGGGTCAACACATATGGATCAACCCTTCCTATTTATTAGAAGCTCACCTTCTTCCAGGGTCCTCCCTGCTATCATTCTCCCAGCAGACAGAGCACGACCATTTGCAGCTTGTACTCTTACTTCATACTCTGAATATGGCTCCAATCCTTTTAACTCCATGGACGTACCATTGCCTACCTTGTCCTTGGGAGCAGAGAAGGAATCATCGACCGGGTTGACTTTGTCTATGCCACGGTATGTCACCAAATAGTATTCAATGATGCCGTGTGGAAGGAGAGGAGATTCCCACTCAAACTTGAGTGATCTAGAGCTTCTTTCACTTAAAAGTAGGTTGGTGGGTGGGGAAGGAACTATACAGAATACACACAGAAACATTAATTTGACTCAAAATTTGTTAATAATCACTAACTTCCTTCTTCTGTCATATTGGTTATCATTGAGGAAGGAGGGCCTTCTCCGATGCTGGTGGATGCTGCAACTGTTATATTGTAAGTGGAAAATGGTACCAATTCATAAATGAAGGTAGATGTCATGTTGTAAACAGTTATATCCTTAACGTCATAGAAAGAACTGTTTACGGTTGATGTAGTCTCTACACCAAAATACTCTACTCTGTAAGACAAGATGATTCCATTGGGAACAGTTGGAGGATCCCACATTAACAACAGACTGGTGTTGTCAGCATCCACTACCAACACATTTAATGGAGCTGATGGAACTTCAGAGGAAACAGAGACAGGATAATGGGTCAAAACATATGGACCAACCCTTCCTATTTATTAGAAGCTCACCTTCTTCCAGGGTCCTCCCTGTAATCATTCTCCCAGCAGACAGAGCACGACCATTTGCAGCTTGTACTCTTACTTCATACTCTGAATATGGCTCCAATCCTTTTAACTCCATGGACGTACCATTGCCTACCTTGTCCTTGGGAGCAGAGAAGGAATCATCGACTGGGTTGACTTTGTCTATGCCACGGTATGTCACCAAATAGTATTCAATGATGCCGTGTGGAAGGAGAGGAGATTCCCACTCAAACTTGAGTGATCTAGAGCTTCTTTCACTCAAAAGTAGGTTGGTGGGTGGGGAAGGAACTATACAGAATACACACAGAAACATTAATTTGACTCAAAATTTGTTAATAATCACTAACTTCCTTCTTCTGTCATATTGGTTATCATTGAGGAAGGAGGGCCTTCTCCGATGCTGGTGGATGCTGCAACTGTTATATTGTAAGTGGAAAATGGCAACAATTTATAAATGAAGGTAGATGTCATGTTGTAAACAGTTATATCCTTAACGTCATAGAAAGAACTGTTTACTGTTGATGTAGTCTCTACACCAAAATACTCTACTCTGTAAGACAAGATGATTCCATTGGGAACAGTTGGAGGATCCCACATTAACAACAGACTGGTGTTGTCAGCATCCACTAACAACACATTTACTGGAGCTGATGGAACTTCAGAGGAAACAGAGACAGGATAATGGGTCAAAACATATGGATCAACCCTTCCTATTTATTAGAAGCTCACCTTCTTCCAGGGTCCTCCCTGCTATCATTCTCCCAGCAGACAGAGCACGACCATTTGCAGCTTGTACTCTTACTTCATACTCTGAATATGGCTCCAATCCTTTTAACTCCATGGACGTACCATTGACTACCTTGTCCTTGGGAGCAGAGAAGGAATCATCGACTGGGTTGACTGTGTCTACGCCACGGTATGTCACCAAATAGTATTCAATGATGCCGTGTGGAAGGAGAGGAGATTCCCACTCAAACTTGAGTGATCTAGAACTTCTTTCACTCAAAAGTAGGTTGGTGGGTGGGGAAGGAACTATACAGAATACACATAGAAACATTAATTTGACTCAAAATTTGTTAATAATCACTAACTTCCTTCTTCTGTCATATTGGCTACCACTGAGGAAGGAGGGCCTTCTCCGATGCTGGTGGATGCTGCAACCATTATATTGTAAGTGGAAAATGGCAACAATTTATAAATAAAGGTAGATGTCATGGTGTATACGGTTATATCTATAACGTCATAGAAAGAACTGTTTACTGTTGATGTAGTCTCTGCACCAAAATACTCTACTCTGTAAGACAAGATGATTCCATTGGGAACAGTTGGAGGATCCCACATTAACAACAGACTGGTGTTGTCAGCATCCACTACCAACACATTTACTGGAGCTGATGGAACTTCAGAGGAAACAGAGACAGAATAATGGGTCAACACATATGGATCAACCCTTCCTATTTATTACAAGCTCACCTTCTTCCAGGGTCCTCCCTCCTATCATTCTCCCAGCAGACAGAGCACGACCATTTGCAGCTTGTACTCTTACTTCATACTCTGAATATGGCTCCAATCCTTTTAACTCCATGGACGTACCATTGACTACCTTGTCCTTGGGAGCAGAGAAGGAATCATCGACCTGGTTGAGTGTCTCTACTCCACGGTATGTCACCAAATAGTATTCAATGATGCCGTGTGGAAGGAGAGGAGATTCCCACTGAAACCTGAGTGATCTAGAGCTTCTTTCACTCAAAAGTAGGTTGGTGGGTGGGGAAGGAACTATACACAATACACATAGAAACATTAATTTGACTCAAAATTTGTTAAAAATAACTAACTTCCTTCTTCTGTCATATTGGCTACCATTGAGGAAGGAGGGCCTTCTCCGATGCTGGTGGATGCTGCAACTGTTATATTGTAAGTGGAAAATGGCAACAATTTATAAATGAAGGTAGATGTCATGTTGTAAACAGTTATATCCTTAACGTCATAGAAAGAACTGTTTACGGTTGATGTAGTATCTACACCAAAATACTCTACTCTGTAAGTCAAGATGATTCCATTGGGAACAGTTGGAGGATCCCACATTAACAACAGACTGGTGTTGTCAGCATCCACTACCAACACATTTACTGGAGCTGATGGAACTTCAGAGGAAACAGAGACAGAATAATGGGTCAACACATATGGATCAACCCTTCCTATTTATTAGAAGCTCACCTTCTTCCAGGGTCCTCCCTGCTATCATTCTCCCAGCAGACAGAGCACGACCATTTGCAGCTTGTACTCTTACTTCATACTCTGAATAGGGCACCAATCCTTTTAACTCCATGGACGTACCATTGCCTACCTTGTCCTTGGGAGCAGAGAAGGAATCATCGACCGGGTTGACTTTGTCTATGCCACGGTATGTCACCAAATAGTATTCAATGATGCCGTGTGGAAGGAGAGGAGATTCCCACTGAAACCTGAGTGATCTAGAGCTTCTTTCACTCAAAAGTAGGTTGGTAGGTGGGGAAGGAACTATACACAATACACATAGAAACATTAATTTGACTCAAAATTTGTTAATAATCACTAACTTCCTTCTTCTGTCATATTGGCTACCATTGAGGAAGGAGGACCTTCTCCGGTGCTGGTGGCTGCTGCAACTGTTATATTGTAAGTGGAAAATGGCACCAATTCATAAATGAAGGTAGATGTCATGTTGTAAACGGTTATATCCTTAACGTCATAGAAAGAACTGTTTACTGTTGATGTAGTATCTACACCAAAATACTCTACTCTGTAAGACAAGATGATTCCATTGGGAACAGTTGGAGGATCCCACATTATCAACAGACTGGTGTTGTCAGCATCCACTACCAACACATTTACTGGAGCTGATGGAACTGCAGAGGAAACAGAGACAGAATGGTTATACATAGACAAGATGCATTAACATACTGTTGAATGAGGCTTAAATTAGCCTATTCTCTTAATAGACTGAACTATTTTTTGAGTGACTAAGAAAAGGGTTAGAATAAAGCCTAAACTCCTTTTTAAAGATAAATGGGGTATACAATTAAAATCTTATGGTTTAACTTTCAAAGCTTTTAAGATTGTAGATAGATCCCCTTTATATGTTTATTAGTTATCCCTTAGTCCCTTTTGTTTGATGGTATTCTGCTTACATTTTGCAGGACTTTGAGTAGTACAATTAAATTGTTCTTTATCAAAACAAAAGATCCACTGTCCAATTGTACCAGTATTTCCTGGGTTTTCATCAATATCACCAATATTTTCTGTAAGGGAGCCATTAACTGTGAATGATCTGACTCCATCCCCAACATTATATCCAACAGTGGCATACAATCCTGTAGATGTACTAAATGACTGTTGAATTCCATTTTCTGCATAATTGAATATTGCTATAGACCTTTTGGCATCTGTTGCTAAGACCACTTGAAATGAATTTAACTATATACAATAATTAATACATATAATTGTTATATACAAGGTATATACTGTAAATAAAAAAATATTAAATTTGATTCAGGAGTTAGCAATAGGGATGGCATGCAATAATTAAAATAGTGAAAAAGTAACAAAAGACATGTATAATTATCATGTGACAAGGCTAATTATACAGAAGGGATATAGAACCAATATACACATCTTATCCCTTCTATATTTAGGCAAATCATAGTTCAAGTATATTTGTATATAGTTTTTGTAACTTGCACTGTATATATATGGATGATATATATGCCTATAAACATTGAATTCGTATACATATATTTATAGAGGTGATGTGTATAGTTAAGTCACTAAATTTCAGTATTTATAATTATCCAAATGATTATACTTTCTTGTTCCGTGTACACGATACAATTATTTTTAATTTTTACATTCCTGATGTTGCAATTGGTTGTGAAAGATCTACCTATGTATATCTGTCTTACACTTTATACAACTATATACAATCAAGTATATACTCCATGCACAGTTATATTGTCTAGAAATTACTATATATATATAGCCATAGGATATTTAACTACAATCAAATGTACATTTTAAATAGTACAAGTTTTAGTCACTTCATAGGTATAATCAAATCATCACATATACTAGTACATTAAGTGTTATAATAAAATTTTTGAAATGTAAAATTTAACATATCTAGATTTCCCAATTTATAAATTTACACTGTACATACTATATATTCATCATGTCATATAATATATATGCAATTGCATATACATAATATAGGCCACTGACAGTGTTTAAAGTCCAACTGCAACTTACTAAATCAGTTTTCGCAGAGTAGTAACCCACTTTATCCCATGTTACTATTAAGCATGAGTTTGGCAAGAACTGCTGATTGTCTAGTAGTTTTCCAGTGGTGTTAGTGATGTCTTCCAGGTATTGGCTGCTTGTGTTAACGTTATTACAAAATTTGTAATACATCACGCCAGTTCCCCTTAAATCGCTGTCATACCAAAATGGTGCAACAGTAGCTCCCCCAGAATAAGGGAAACCAGGAGGTTGGTAATCACCAAAAGAGCCACTGATATTTTCGAGTGATAAAACTCCATTAGAGTTAATCTATAAATGCAGTAATAGACAACAAATGTAAATTTATTCCTATAATTCACTAAACAGATATAAACCGATCGCGAGCACATCAAAGCATGTTAAGTAAATTGGGTGTGGCATCCAATTTGGGATACCATCTAAAAATCGGACGCACTCTTTCGGTGCATGGTGTGTCGCCTTATATTTCTATTTACATATGGGCTAAGAATGGAGAGGAACGAAAACGATGACGGCCGAAAGAGAGCGTTCTATTTTAGAAAGTATATAGATGCTACCCTCGATGTACACAACTAACTCCAACACGAGTGTAAGTTCCGTTAAAGAAAGGGAAAGGCGAGGACAATTCCACATTCACGTTACAATCAAGACATCCTGATAACAATTGGTCACCGGCACCATTCCCAAATGGGTGTCCTATGAAATCTTCAAAGGGTATAGCTGTGGCTGAAAAATTACAGAGCGCTGCTAGAATGCAGTATATTGTAGCAGAAGTATGACTAATACAAATTTCAACCGACAGCATCTTGACACTCGCTGCAAACAGTGTGTACGTAATCGCTTTATATGCCGATGATGCAAGCTAATCTGATTTTCCGGAAGTTGCCAATTATATAATTACTTATGCAAAAATGTTAACAATCTGAAGACCCACACCAATGCAATGCAAAAGAAGAAAAAGACAAAGATTCTCAGGGTCACCGATGAAGGGTAGAATTCCCAGAAATAACCAATCAATCATTATTAAAGTACACCGCACCCAAAGGCGCTAGGACACAGAAAAAAGGGGTCCACCTACCGCGGCCGTATGAAACTGCATGTCTTCTCTTAAATTACTGGCTGACTTATTAAAATCATTAATATTATTATGCTATGTTACCGATTATTGTAGAGAATAGTATGTTAATGTGTGTATATATATATATATCGTCACATGATTCACTAAATGTTTACGGAGCGACATACGAGAGGTGTTGGTGACGCATTAGAGAACATCACATTCATCACCAGCTTGCGCAATCGTAACTTTGAATTCTTCATTATATTTTGATTATTTTGCTCATTTAATTAAGCAAAACTTTGCCAGACGTTTCTTATACACATGTACCATGATATATGTTGATTTCACAGTTATCTGACAAATTGAAATTTTTTATTAATATAACACATGGTTTGCATATAAATTTCCCATAGGTTTTCTATAGTTCTATGGCCTTTTATATGCAAACTTTGTCCTCCGTTTTCTAACAAACGGAGGCCTAAATAAAAAATCCCTTAATTTGAAACGAGTTTTATACCCTAAACTTTATGATGATATGCCCATTTTGTTTTTAGGTTCTTTCTTGGAGCCATATGAATTATTAAATTATATTATATTAATTATTTATATTATATTATATTAGATTACCTTAGTATATATATTGTAACTTGCACTGTATATATATACAAGTTACAATATACAAGTTACATCTATATAAATAAATAAATAATATAAATAACTATCATTATCTTCAAATAGGGGAATTTATATATACAAAACAATGTAACTAATATAGATAGAGGGAGAAGTGAGGAATTTATACAGCGTAAAGGGATCTTTTGAGAGGGGGAGTCCATGCAGGTCACACCTTTTTTGCCTCGAGGTGTAAACACATATATATAAGGCCCCATAAACTTAATTATTAGATTCTCATCCCCACCCGCACCATTTTTTTATGGCCGCTTGGCCTAAATTTATTGGTCACGTAGCTAGCAGCCTGTGCCTCCCCCTCCTTATAAGTGGCTTTCAGTTAGCAGTAGCCGGTATGATCTTTGTTGTGGTGCAAATTCGTGCGCGCTGTCGCGTTCTGAAGCCCTCTCAGGATCAAATATCAGGTATCAGAAGGCATGAAACATATTTGTAACTCTATGAACTGCCAGGTTTCAAAAGGTATGAAAGTATGTATAAAACTCGGAAAGGGGGCTGTTAAAACTTGAAACCCGTGAAATTAATCTATTAGCACATTCTTAAGAAGTTTCAAATATTTCAATAGATTTCACACCATAGGAAACCTGTAATTTGATCCTGTGCCTGGTATGGATGCGTTGTTGCTGATCAGGGAACCCTTATCGACTTGCACCACAAATACTCCTCTCGGCAGTTGGACAACTCCGAAGGCATCTTCAGCGGCTATGCGACCGCGATGGTCAACTGCGCGCTTGGATCGAGCAAGCACGAGCTCATTAGAGTCTCCGCCGACGTATTATTATTATATATATTATATATGAGACCATGCATGAGATGAGGTGATCGACCACGGATGCTTGAAAAAATATAAATTATAAATAGCCTCCCGCCTCACCAAGAATTTGAAGACAGGAGGATGAGAATCTAATAATTAAGTTCATGGGGCCTAATTACAAAGTCTATGGAATGAATTATCTATATATATATTAGGTACTTATACACTCCTTATAACTGCTTTAAATTTGCTGTTGATTGCTCAAATGTTCTCTATCATGTTTAGAGATATATATATACCTGTGCAATATGTGCACATAAAAAGCTATAATGCTACACATATATACCATGTAATGCAGCCTCCTTTTCCAAGTTTATAGATACTTTCATACCTTTTGAAACCTGGCAGTTCAAAGAGTTTTAAATAGGTTTCATGCATATGCCATCTGAAACCTGAGATTATATACGTATATGTACATATATATGAGATTTCTACTATGCACAGTCATGTTCAGTTATGTAGAGAACTGCATGGTTGATCCATCTTTATCAATGGTAATCTCTCGATCTGATAATGTCTGTTGTTAAAAGCTATTATTATGAAATATATAGAATAGCTCTGCATGAAATTAAGTATCACTTTTAATCAAGGCCACTCAGTCACAGGTTCCTGACTCAATTTTGTAAGCTAGTTTAAACTTTATAAAAAGTGGTATTCCTGTAGATGGTTAATTTTATGTAAAACGTATTTGATTGTATTCCTTTGATCTTGAAGATGGTCAATTATTTGATTGTATAATGCATGTACATAATGTAGAATATAAGCAAAATATTTTATAGGTGTAGGAAACTTTAGACATCTAGAAGGAGGCAGTGATAATAAAACAACTCAACTTTACAATTCTTATAACTTAAGACAAAAGGTGACATGCATTTGCAGCAAAAAAGTAAAATAAGTCACTTGCTAACAAGTTTACAGCTACTTGGACCAACAATACACTATGATCATATCGCAGTGGCCCTACAAGAGGAAACATCACAAATTGGTATTAATGTATGTAATACATATTATTTCTATGAATACATTGTTGCTATCTGTCTTAGGCTTACTTTGGTATGTGTCTGTATGCTGGCAGAGCTCCAGGTCTTCCTTCAATACCAACTGCACACTATATATACGCATATAAAATGGAGAGAAAAGCCTGTAGTTTACTAACAGTAAGGAATATCATGTCCATCTGACAAGGATGCAGCCATGTTGGTTGCCATGCAAACGTAAGTAAGAGAAAGGAGTCCAGACTCACTCTAGTTTCAACATTACTGTATTCTCCAGGATCAGAGCTTACTGACACTATACTTTGATCACTAGTTGAACCCCTAGTTTTACGAGCCAGCCTGGTAGAACGTCTAGGCTTGCTTCCTTCAACAGAGTCGTGGGAACTTCCACTCATTTTGGACATGTTTCTGGCATCCAATTGCTCCATGTTGGTAAACTTGACAGCTGTTCCACCTCCTCTTGTCTCCATTATCTCCCCTTTGTACAGACGTGTCTTCATACGACCTTTGGTATCCTGCTCTTGGTGAGTTAGCATATACTTATTCTATAACAGGAGACAAAGTATAGAGATATGATGGAAGCATTAGTGATTTCCATCAGACTCACTAAATACGTACATATGAGTACTGTGGTTAAACTCACATGTTTATCCTTGAAATGTTTTGGCTTTGGTGTTAATACTGTCTTTTTCTTCTTCATGTGAGGTTGCATGACTGTGTCTCCATCTAATGTTGACGTTGGGCGATGGTCCAACCAGTTCTCTGAAATGGAGCGCTTCCTGTGGCTTTTGGCACATAAGGGCAAATCCTATGTACATATCAACATAATTGTGCACAATACAGAGTAGCGTACATACGTACGTAGGTACACATGAAAACTTACTCATATACAAAGGCATACTAATGTTCATTACTAGTACCTTTCCATTTGATGTTGGAGTGTTCTGCACCATTTTAAAAACCCTACTTAGTTTTTCATCTTGCGCAAGCTTCTCCCTGGCTAACTTTTCAAACTTCTCCTTTTCACTGTGCACAAAGCCTTTCATAGTCTAAATAGTACATGTATAGTGATCTTAACTGGGTTAGTGTTATGCACATGTACGTATATGAGTACAGAGTATTACAGCTAAAATACTTAATACTAGCAAAATGGTTGCTTTAAAAGTAACAACTTGTGATTTTTACAATAACAATAAAGCTTGCACACTTACGTATACGTATTTAGATACAGTTAATAAGTATGTACGTACTATACTTGCATTGTGCTGTATAGTTACATACATAGGTAATGAACAGTCTGCCAATCAACTATTGACAATAAACCTTTTTAATGTGTTCCTTCTCTTCTTTCTCCCTTTTAATTCTTTCCTTCTCATCATGAAGTTCCTTCTGAAGCTGATCTCTATTGTTTTGGTAAACATCAAATGCATTTTGAAGCTCGACATTCTAAATTGATAAAAGGATGGAGCAATGCACCCTTTTTCTTGCATGCTATATAGGGAGCTAAACCTATGAGAGGGCTTTAGGATGAGGATACAAGATGTTTTTCCATTTACTTTTCATCTACTCTACTGGGCCCTCCTTTTACTCTTCTTCTCCACTGAGTCGTGTAATGATGTTAATATAATATATCACAAGGAGAGGTGTAACTTTGGGGAGGCATTGTTCAAATACAGAAGTAAACGTACATACGTACAAACATGCTGGTATACTCATGGACATACTAAGAAACCTCAATGATGCACGTACGTATGTAGTCAAATCAGTAAGGTTTGTAATATAAGTACATTAAGTAAATAATGTTTCATGCGTGTACCCTTTTTTGTAAATCTTCTGCTTGAACATGAAGTTTCTTAATATTCGTATCCTTCTTTTCTATGACAGATTGCATGTTTGATAGCGATTCCTTCAGTTTTGAGATCTCTTCATCTTTAACTGATACTAGATTGGCTAATTCCTTGTTCTCTCTCAAAATCTTGTCTTTGCTCTTTAAACTGGCTTCTAAAGTCACCATTTTGGCCTGAAAATCTGCATTTTCTTGTTGTAAACCTTGTATCATGTCTCTAAACTGTGTTTCCTTGACTTTGCTCTCACCAAGTAGCTTTTTTCTAGTCTTTTCCCGTTCTAATAGATAACTCTTAAATTCTTTGAATGAATAGGCTTCAGCATTTAAGAACTACAGAGATAAATATGCATGTAAATCAAAACACTCAAACGAGCAGTAACCCATCTGGGATCTCATTTCCCAAGTGTGCTAATACATACATATCTGCTTTCATATTCAGTAACATGATATACGTATGAGTTACATACATACATATGCAGGCATGTACGACATGTACGTATATTGTCCCAAGTATAATATTAGAAACCTACGTACATATGTACGTACGTACGTATGTCTAACCAAGAATTTAGAAAGTTCACAACTGCTGCAAATAAGTATTGTAAACAGGATGTGAAAAGTTTTTATATGGCTGTACATACAAACGTAAGTACGTATATACACATAATAATTTTTCACTACTACAATCAGGTACTACAAAGTCTGACTTCTAAGATAAAAAATAAGTTTTCAAGATTTTAGTCACTTCATGCACTGTATAGTGTAGGTACCATAAAATGTCTTATGTACGTACGTAAATATTCATTAAGTATAAAAGTAATACATAATTCATATGCATATACACTACATACAAACATTATATGTACATACATACATACTGTACGTATGTATACATACCCTATCAACACAGAGTAAAGGTAATGCCAAGTGGTAGGGATGAACTGCTGGAGGAGGTGTCCCCTCTTCACCCTTTTTGAGTGCTGCTTTATAAAGCATGTTGGCCCTTCTTCTACCAGGGGTCATACCAACCGGTAGCCTAGCAACAGACTGTCTGTCTATCTGCACCTCTTGCGTGACTTCTGCAAATCTCATAACATGCTTCACATGAAAAAAAGAAAGTACATAATACGTAATAATTAGCTTTGATGTGAGCCTATTGTGTCATCACACAGGGTTTCAAAGAATAAGAGTAATAATAAATGTCACTACTAGCTATGTATATACAGACAGATGTATATGCACTCACAATTGTTTCATCATAGTCTTCTGATTTGGGACTGACACATATTACCATCTTAACTGTTCCTTCACCATCAAAGTAATTCTTAAACACATGTGTCAACTTGGAATCACGGTATGGTACAATCTAACAATATACAAAATAATGTAAATTCACAATGCCTAAAAAGGATTACATGGTACGTACATACGTACACTTTAATCATTTTTATTACATACAGATTCATACGTACATAAATACTATGTATACACTTTGGTGATTCATTGAGTATTACCCGATTCAACTGACCTTGTTTCCACAGTGTAGTTGGTTGTCCCTCAGAGTCTCCATACATGTCCTCAGAACCATCAAGTTGGCATTTATGTTGTTGGCTTCCCTCAGCCTCTCACCATGGTTACCAGTCCTAGAGGCTCTCTCAGACCCAGCCAAGTCAACCAAGGACAGTTGGTTCATGATCACTTTTGTTTTATCTTGAACTACCTACAGTCATTAATCACAGGGTATATACGTACATATATATACGTACACATACTAACAGCGTTTCTTAGAAAATATCATTAGAGTCAAAGGTGGGATATACGTACTTAAAAGAAACTGGCCAATTAACAGGATAATAGTAACAGGAATGTGCGTACATACATATGCACTGAGCCGTGCAAAGGCTATGATGATAAGCAAAACTAATCACTGGCGTAATACGTACTTTCCAGTGATTAGTTTTGCGTATATACGTACGTACGTACATATGTCATTCATAATAATGTACATAAGCACATGTAGAACATACAATACTACGTACATACTTATGTACGTAGGCACATAAACATAATTAGTTAGATTGCATACTGTGACAGACAAACCTCCTCCCCAGCAGAGTCAAGAGGGGCTGAAACCAGCTTTATGGTAAACACACTATGACTCCTGCTACTCTCTGCATTGAGCTGCGTGTGTGCCACTCTTCTCCTCTTCTGTCCCTTCCACAGGGTCTCGTAGGCCTCCTCTGTGCTCTTAACCTCTACCTCCGTCACACCACTAATGAACATCTGTCGCCCACTACCTTCACGGAGGGTCTTTGACTGAGGTGCTCTACATGAAGTTACACATTGCTGGCGTTAGTGCCATAACAAATTACAACAAACATGTACGTACACATGTGGGTATGTATTATGTACGTACACACGTACGTATATACATGCAGATGGAGAGGTATATTCATCCTTTGGAAGTACGAATGTACGTAGCAATATGTACATACAGTAAAAAAACTCTATTTACGTAATAAGCATTTTTATTTAATTAAACCCATAATTCCTCACCCTTGAGTTATTTGTTTAATTTGCACAACAGACATATGGACATGTATGAAACAATAGATTTACGTAGAAGCTGTCCGTGAAAATTGCAATTATGTACGTAGGAACAGAACAAGTATTCATAACATCATTACACTGTGACTAACTTTGGTTTCAAATCTGCCCTGTTTTCATTAATGTCCTCTAGTAGATCATATATATAGTTATTGTAGATTTCTACATATGATGCAAATACAGCGAAATTGCTGTCTTCATCAGCTTTCTGACTACATTTTCTGTTTTCAGGGACACGCAAAATATCTCCATATTCAGGCATCTCAGCCCTAAAACACAAAATGTACTGCAAAAGTAATGTACTTATTTCAGCCATAGACTATATACTCTAAACAGTGTACGTATCTGTGATTTAGTCCATCACATACTTATATACAAAGATGTACAGGCAAATAACTGCACAAGAATATAAAGTGTCGACTTCTATCAACTTTCAACATATATGTACATACATACATATTAAGTCCAGTAGAGGTTAGAGAAGAATAAAACACAGCATAGCGATGTACATTTGTATAAGCATAGCTCTGAAGCAGTGGCTGTAATGTAACCCTTTAGATGTTCAAAATAACCAAAGATGAACCATTTCAAAGATAAGCACTTAGTATTACCTTGCTTTTGCACTAATCTTTTTTGGTTTATGTTTCATTGCTTCAGCTCTAGCTTCAGATTCTGTCTGAACTTCAAATCCATTAGTCCTGTCTGGCTTAAAAACCTACAGATAGATCACACACAGTACTTTGATATGCATACAGTACACAATATGTATCATCTTTTCAGAGAAGTTGGATTTAAGACCAGCACTTCTCTATTTACTCACATATCTGGGAGCTTGAACATCAGAGATGGAGTTAAACAGTATGTCCAGACACCTGGGAAGTATTCCTGCGTTATCTGGTTCTCCTGTCATGGTATACGTTTTACCAGAATTTGTGATACCATATGTAAACAGCAATCCATTCTTTCCCTTCACTAGGTCCTCGAGCAGTGGCATGGCAACGCGATCAAATACCTCCTTCTGGCTGGTGGAATCCCCAAAGACATGTTTGAAGGTGTGTTGGGTCTTCAGTTGATGAAAAGGAACAGTAAATTGGTGTTGTATACTTGTCTAACATGCTTGTATGACTTACCACACTACTGTGTCCTGATTTGAACGACAAAGAGCTTTCTGGAGGAGTAACTTGAAGAACAGAATCTGATAGAACTTCTACGCACGAGTCTTCTTCGTCTTCTTGTAAAGGTCGAACTCGACAAAACACTTCTACAGGATCCTGATCCACTGTAGAGGGCTGTGGCGATAGCTTACGTCGAGATGGGGTTTTAGCTGATTTTGACATCTTTCTTTTTCAGATTAGTCAAATAATACTAAGCAATTCAATAGTGAGCAAACGTACAAACTAAAAAGATATTTTCACCAAATCACGGACGCCATATCTTCACACCGCCTTAAATTTGAAATTCTGATATCTGATTGGCTGATTTGATTATGAAGTCATCAATAGTTCAAGGAAACGCGTAATAGATGTACACTCTCGAGAAACTGTAGTCGCCGCTGGTCTAATACATACAGTAATATGTTCAAAAAACAATTTAGAGTCAAAAGTAGAAATGTAGCAAAGAATTCTGAACGGTTGGTCACAATTTCATCTAAACATGTATTAAATTTGACTGAAGTTTAAATTGTGTACGAAGATGGACCTTCGATCGATTATGTTGTTTTTATGAAATGTAGTATTTCTATGCTATTTAATTTCTTGAAGGAGGAAATTTAGATCTTTGATCGGCAGCACACACAATCTTCAAGAAGAAGACTTAGAGAAGATTATACCCTCAAAAGGGGCTATCGAAGTCTCTAAGTTGATTGTTAATCGCCCATCAGCGTGTGATAGGGATGAAGTTAACGTGACATTGTACTCTATCTCAGCAGTTCCATTATTCTTTGAATTCGATAGAGCAGTATATCCTACAGGTCAGTAACTGTGTATGGATATGTTGTCCAATCCCTCCTGTCCAGTCAGATGTTTATGGCCTACAAGGATCATTTAATGTTATTAGTGTAGTGAACTAGACACCTGTATATGAAAGCGTTTGTAATAGATAGATATTTCTGGGGAGGCCATTTGGTAATACAGTGCATCCTCAATTATCTTAACACCTTGGTTTCAAATCCAAATATATTAAGTGAATGAGGTAAAATATACGTACATGTTACTACAATACATAAATTTGGTAATATGGATCGTCAAAGAATAGGGTATTCCAGATAACTAAGGATTGATGCACTGTTGATTTTTGTCAATATAACATGTCCTATTTATTGATGATCCAACTGCAGTATATGCACTATGGAGGAATTACTCTCTCATACAGCGAATCACAACTTGGGAAGCTGTCCTTCCTAGACTCATCAGTGGTGCAGGTAAGGACATGTTCTGTCTGTACTGTACATCAGTAGTGTCAGTAAGGACATGTTCCGTCTGTACTGTACATCAGTAGTGTCGGTAAGGACATGTTCTGTCTGTACTGTACATCAGTAGTGTCAGTAAGGACATGTTCTGTCTGTACTGTACATCAGT